>SRSE01001339.1:5636922-6968653 GCA_005024645.1 Planiliza haematocheilus | reverse complement strand
TGAACACTGATTTTACTCTTAACTCGCAATATGAAATATATATCATCTATATCAATTCTTTATTTAGCTTTTCTTTAAAAGAGGTAATTTATGTCAGGCCCTGCGAAACTGAAAGAGGGAGGGAGAATTCAGAGTTTCAGGGAAAGATAATGCGACTTTACGCTGACGCTCATTTGATTATCACAGTCTCTGACGACGCAGCCGCGTGGCATGTGGAAAATGGCAATGGGATTTATTGGCAAATGAAATGTGTGTGAAGCGTTATAATGCACTGTCACCCGCCAAAGTCCTGAGCACTGCAGCAGCTCAGGCTCGCTGCCTCACATAGTGAGGCCTTTTATTCACTTTGGATCTCAGTCAAGTCACTCAGTAGTCACACTGCATTATGCTCACCCCCATTGTTCGGTACACTTGGAGGCCATTTTAGTTCCAATTCAGTGAAGGAGAGAGCACAGATCAACAGTGCAGAATCTGCTTTATCTTTGACATGCATTATTTCTCTTTAGTTATGGTAAATATCCTAAATATTACATATCCGAGTCCCTCGTGAAACCGTGGGCTCGGTTATTGCGCCTTTTTAGAATTTCAGATGTTTAACTGGCTGTTAATGGTTCCTCTGTTCAGCTCTTCAGTTTATGGATGCAGTATTTTCTTCCTGATTATGTAGCTGCCTTTACAGTTTCCATTTTCTATTCATCTTCCTGTGTCGGGGTAGAAACTGTAAAGAAAGTTCAACTCAAAGACTGTAGGGCCCTGAAGGATGAGCGTCAAAGAGTCGGTCATCCTCTTTATCCATTAATAGTACAAAATATCAAATTTTTCCTATTCAAAAAAAGATGACACGAGTGTGTAACGATTACGTTTTACGCTCTAATCAGTTCCACAGCTTTGGGTCAGTCCCTGTCAGTCTTGTCAAAAGTATATAGAAAACCGCTGAAATGAGGTCAGGCGATTCACCAAAAAGGACTTCCACAAGATTCTTGAGGAAAAGATAATGGAGTCTGGGGTAGCCGGAGCGGTTTGTGGCTGCGTGTAGCACAAAGATATGCATGTATGAACCGGCCACTCTTGAAATGGCCCGAGTTATTTCTGGATGTAAAAATTCACGAGGCTCTGAGGTGAGTCTTTCATTTAACACCGTGACACAGAACCACGGTTCTTAAAAGCAGTTTAAGGGTCTGGATGGGAATGGGTCTTTGGAAACACGAAAATCGCAATTTTCCAGCCGTTTCAAAGTCATGATAAAGTATGCATGAAAGCATGAGGCTTTACCACACGGGGCTTGATATTGGAAAGATAAGGCTTGTAAATATGTACAGTATATAATCCCAAATAGAAGTGACATTTGCATTATTAAAAAACAACTTATTTATTTCACTATTTGCTATTTCACATGACTCAGTCCCCCTAAAAAGTATTTATCTGCTCCAACCACAGTAAATTGGTGTTAATCAGGAATCCCAAATATTTTGACATTCACTTCATTTCTAAGTAGACCTACTTCCCATTTCCACGCACTGCAGCCCTAGCTGTGATTCTAACACTGATAACCAGGCGGTGGGGAGGATGCAGATCAGCTGTGAATACGGTTGTTCATTTGACATGGATTGCCGAACTCAGTCTTGAGGCTCTATTTCAGCAGCATGACAATTGGAAGTCGGAGTGATAACCCTCCACTATACACCCAGACTGTGCACCGCAAACTGCCTCAGAGTAAATTAAAGCCCCGTGTTGTCACAACCGGAGCTGCAGACAGGATGCAGTGAAATGCAGAGTCTGGGAGAAAACCTGAAATACAATTTAAAAAGTGAGGACATGATTTATGGGTTTCAGACTATGCGGAAAGCATCGCAAGGAGAAATTGTGACTACACACCGGAAACGATAATGGATATATTTAATGTTAAAAACCCGCTCATGTGGAAACAGGTGATGTCTTTTTGCAGGTATCATCTGAATCTGACATGCGTTCTTGGTTCTCTTAAGTAATGACTCATTTAGTGTTGCAATTATGCATTATAGTATTAGTTTACAGTACTGTTGCCTTAAAGTAGCATCTTGCTAGTTGGTTAATTTTCACTATTTCCTATATTATAAGGTGTTTTAATCTCTGGAAGTGCATTTTATTTTATATGGTCATTATATATCTTGTAAAATATCAATCAGAAAAGTAACTAGTGTCTATATTTGGGTTGGAATGTAACATGAAGTGTAAGCACTTCAGAAAATTACATATTAAAGCAAAGTACCTTGAAATGGCCCGGACAGGTTCAAATGTCTTAAATCGGTGCATCAAGCCAGACTCCATCTCCAGCTCTTCTGCAGTGTCATGGAACAGAGGTGACAAATCCTCCTTTTTAAATTTACAGCCTACACTAAATACAATTGTAATAAAATTTGTGAGTAACAGTTGTTGGCTATAATAATGTCATATTACAGCAGGGATTGTAATCAGAGTAATGGATTATGTACAGTCGTATCTAATTCTTTGATGTGAGGCAGCAACACCTCTCATCCCCGCTGGTAAAATCCTGCTTAAAGCAATGAGGAAACGTGCACGTGTGATTTATTAATATGTGTGTGTGTGTGTGTGACCTGCAAGTTTTATTTTTTTCCTCATATACTGCAAACAGTGGTAGATTTGCGTGCCTGTATTTCCACACCGCACAGCAGCTCCCACAACTGCTCATAAATTCTTCTTGAAACGCCACAGATCCGCCTGTTTAGCATTCAAGCTCCCATTCAACTCTTTCAGCTTTGGCTATTAAATAAAAATAACACAAAGTGACAAATCTGAACCGCCGCTGCGTTGGTAGACAGTGAGCGTGTTTAACTGGCTGGTTTGATGCACTGTTAGCATTACAAATTCAGAGAGGTAAAATATAAAGAGGTAAAAAAGTAGCAGATCTTTATCCTGTCAGCGCTTCAGCTGTTTAATTTACCGGGCCTCTATCAATTTGCATAATTTTAAACATTTGAGAACATTTTAAAATATTTCCAGATGACATATGCTCTTGTCTTTTTGAGCAGTGGGAACAACTGAGGTTATTTCACTGCAAAAAAAGGCAGATTTTCTTCTGCAGCAGCGACTTAATTTACATCTCGTAACACAGCACACTGCTGTAGCGTGTGCATGGCAGAAGCTTCCAGCTGTTCTTTGCCAAAAGGCTGCAAAGAGCATGCTACTGCACTGCTTCATCACCACCGCAACAATGCATGCTCGTCACGGAAACACTTCCATTTGTAATAGCATGTCTTTCCTCCACATCACAGCGCACACAGTGTCTACTTTGCAATTTATGAGTTAATGATAAGTGGACCTTACAAATCAAAGGAATAGCCACTGTTGTGATCTTGTTTCCTTTGACTTCAAAAAGGTTTCTATGTGAATGCAAACATAACAAGCAATGAATCTGTGCAGATGAAGACTTGCTGTCTCATCTTATTACACAAATTAGATTTGTCTGTTGCCATCATATGCATAATTCAGCGCAATGATTTCTGATTTCCTGCCATAACAAAAGAAAATATTATTGCTGCGGGCTCGTTCTCAAGAGGAGAGGGAACACTGTGAACTTGATTTCATTATATCCAACAAGAACTCAGTGTGAAATGAAGGTTGGGTATCTCCGCTTTACAGCAGAGAGGAGCAATTCAGCTTGTTGTAAAAACAAATTTGGACAACAGCGATTGTGATTCTCATATGACAAATTCATTTAGAATGTAAAATCGAGCCAGAGCAGCAACACCGTTCATCCTTCAAAGAAAACATTCACTTGAGTCTATTACAGCTTTGCCTTGCAGTTGTGATGTGAGTCTTTGAAGCACTTAGTGCAGATAAACACTGTCAAATGTGCTGAAGGTTTATTTTTTAAGACCTTTTTTTTTTTAGAAAAAAAAAAGTAGCCCAACTTTTGTGTGGGCTGGTTTAATGTGGTACATTTTTATCAAGCCCTTGTTGTGCAGTGCCAGAGATTTTGATGTGAATTATGCACTGCTTTCAGCCTCTCAGTTGCATGCTCCTGCATTTCAACCCAGTTAGTTTTGGCCTGTCACTGGATGGCTATTTCAGCCCACAGAGGAGAGGCATTTGCATAAACATCCGCCCACAAAACCTGGCAAATGAGTCTGTCACTCAAAAGCACTGTCTATGTGGGAAAGTGGAGGAAAAATCCAATTTTTTTTTCTCAAGGGGCTTCTGTAGCCGCTCTCAGTTGCGGTCCCTCTGCAGGGTATGAAAAGTGTCCTCATGTAGCTGTAATGGATGCTTCCTTTAAACTTACATGGTACTCCATGATCTAGGGCAGCACATGCGCTTACATAATTAGTGTCATACAACAATATCGTGTAGACTACACATCCCACGAAAAACATTTTACATTATTAGTGCGGTAAGCATTTGAAAAATGCACAGATAGCAGCGACGAGCACTAATGCATTTCTAAATATAATCTAACATCTATTAGACCTTAAGTGCTAACACCTGCTGTTTGAGTTATTTTAGTCTATTCTATGTGAAAATGTGTGATAACGCTGGAGATAGGAAAATCCCCCGTGATTTGTCAGGAAGAGGAAAATCCAGACTGAACGCACCTGTCTCTACCTCCCGTACACAAACTCTATTGGGTGCCCTCTGTTCCATCTTTTCCAAATAAAACACAGTCTTGGTTTTGCTCATAGGAAACCTTTAACTTTTACAGTAGAGAACTAAAATATTACACTACAAGCAATGATGATTAAAGAAAAAAATCTGTAGGTGTTAAACATATGTTTAAGTATTAAATATGTATGTGCAGTCCATAGACAGTATAGTGAAGCTCCCCCTGGTGGCTGGTTGCAGTATAGGTCATAAGCTCCACCCCCTCCATGTTAGTGGATGGGACTTATACCAAACACTAAAAAAACGCTAAAGTACTCTTTAAGGATGGTTTCAGTCATTTCAGGTAGTTATAATATTGACGCATGTTCAAGTGTCATTTTACTGGATACATTTTGTTTTAGTTAGTTTAGCGACATAATCGCAACTACCAGTTGCAATGCCTCCGTAAAAAAATATTTAAAACATGAGTACAGTGTATAATCCAACATTTCCTTGTAACTGGTGGAGATTGAGCAGAACGTAGTATTAATTATGGTCTGAAAGTGGGCTCCACTCTCGGACCGACCCCAAAGTCGCAAGATGGTGCTGCCCATATCCCAGGGAAAATAGCGTCAGTTCGGCCATTGTTATATGAAAAGTCCATTTTCTCTCATGAGCAAGGATAATAACAATAAATTGAGCCAAGTTTAAATGTGAAGACAGTTGACTATACTGTTTTGCCGTAAGAACAGCTTGCAGCATACAACAGCCTAAATAATACGAAATCAATGATATTATTTTGCTGTGAGTAATGATGTGTAATGGATCAATGTGTTTGGATTTCACAGTAACATGAAAACTAAATGTTTGTCTAATTGGTCCAGTTCATGAAATTATCATGCCTAAAAAAACACAAACATCCTCATGGCTATGCTTCTATAAGCATTGCTAATGAATTACAGGATTTGTTCAGATCACAGAGCCGCCGCATTTCGGTTGAGATACACAAATATTAACTGTCAAGTTTTGTAAATTTCAAAAGAAAGGAAGGGTTGTTCAAATGTCAGCACAAGTGCCTGACAGATGCAGGACGGAATATTTCAGTGGCACCCATCGCTAACTAAGACAGCTGACATTTGCTTGCACTGCCTGCATGTTTCCATGGAGCACTGTGGACATTCAGCTCCTCTCACTGTAAGGAGAAGTGTTGCGTAACATACAATGAGATTTAGAAATTATCACTCGGCAGCACTCCTGTGCCAAATTGTCGGCTCGTCCACAGCTCTGTGTCCCTCACAGCATGGGGAGAAATGAATGGCAGTGAATCTCTTTTCTGTCATGACATAATAATAGTAGCAAGTTGTGGTAGTCAACAGAGATTAGTTACAAACCTGTACTTCAATAATTGTCACAACATTAGCCTATTATGCATTAAAATTCACTTAGAACAAAAATGTCTATGGCTGCAAATAATTCGCAGCATCTATGGATGTTAGTAGTGATTGCGGTTACGTTTTAAAACTCAGAGATTGAAATATTACCTCCACCTACTGGTGGGGGGTGGTAATGATGCATCTTTGAACCATAAACAGTATAAAGATGAACGGTGGAACTGCTTCTCAAAAGTGAAGCCCAAGCAAGTAGAGCTCCCCCTGGTGACTGGCTGTAGTATAGGTCATAAGCTCCACCCCCTCCATGTTAGTGGATGCGGACTTGTGCCATACTAAAACACTAAAATATTTGATGAATATTTTAGTGTGCCACATCAATATGGCGGCTACGCGTGGCTCCACTTTCGGACCATACTGCGCAGACTCTAGCTCCAAAGACACAAGAATTTCCCCCGGGATTAATAAAGTATCTATCTATCTATCTATCTATCTAGATGCCGCTGCCCGTATCCCTAGGAAAATAGTGTCAGTGTGGCCACTGCAAGGAAGTGGCGAGACATTGTCCATATTTATATACAGTCTATGCTTCGAACAGGAACGTCTCCACAGACCACACCACTCCACACCACCACACCAGACCACACCATAGACCTTCAAATAATTTCATCAGCTGATCTGCAGTTTTTGAAAACCTTGTAGGTTGGCAATTTAAAGTGTTAGAAAATAGTTTAAAAAAATGCAATGAAAAAGGGTTTCACATGATCCAATACACAAATAATCTGTAATTGGTACTACAATTTCACTATTAGATTTCTGTTGTGTATTAGTTACCCCGTGATCTGAATAAAATAACTGTTTATACAAAATGGACGGATGGCCATTGTTTCCTTGACTGCAGGTGTTTTTTATTTTTGTCGGTGAAATTGGGATCCAGATTTGTGTGGCTGAGCAAAATAACGAGCTTGAGTGGCAGTAATTGATGGCTGTCCTCAGTATGGACCCACCGATGTCTGGCATATCAAGAATAGTTTATCAAATTTCACAGGGGAGCTTAATTTACAAGTGAGCTTGAAATAAACATCCGTGGCTTTGCCAAAACCAGATTTGAATTTCTGGATACTCTGTGTGTGTGTGTGTCACAGTCTGCCTGTTTGAATCAGATTTCAAACTATCCTTTTCACCGCTGGCGATGAACACACAACACGGACGTCACATTCAGAGCATGGTTAGCCTGCCAACATCGCTGTGCATCTTCAACTCATCTGTCACTGATGCTGTCTTGTGCAGCGGCGGAGTTCTGCACCACGACTAGACATCGTTATGGCGTGAAGAGAAAAGATGGGCCTGCAGCCTGTTGGTATTACTCTGGTCTTCCAGTTAACATACCTAGACAATAATAAGCCCCTTCCTATGGCAACCGGCGTAGATGGCTTCACAGTGTGTGAACATATGATTCCTTATTGATCACCTACAAAGAGCAGTGTGGACAGTTATCCCTGGAATTAGATTGGGGACACAGATTTAATTTTCTAACCATCTGGAGATATATATCCATTGTCTTTGCTGTTGCAATAAACACCTACTGCCTGATCTGATGTTGGAGCCAACAAATGCCACAACATGAGGATTTTATGCATTAATGGCATAAGCCTTCGTCCCGACTGGTTTGAGCAAATAAAGTTATAGGAGTTTACGTCTGATATCAGCTCTGCAAAGCGAACTGAAGCTTTACCCAAAATGCTTCCATCCCTGTCTTAGTTTAACCGGCTAACATTTGAAAGTACAAGTGCAGCTCACATTGCATTTCATAGTATGCAATCCAGATTATGCAGGTAAATGCTTTGTGTGTTGCATTTTTTTTTTCAAGGTTTCAGTGTAAGTACACACTATTGCTTTAATTGTACTTCCATTCAAATCTTCAGCAGAAACTCAGCAGCAGACAGTAAGAACACTTAGTAACTACTCAGTTTGATGTATCACAAGGGGACAAATGGTAAGCTGTTGTGAGGTAAACATCAAGCAATGAGGAACTACTCTGTATGATAACTGACTTTACAAAGGGCATGCACAAAACAAGTAATTGATTATGTAAATACAAAGTAATGTATAATTCTTTAAGGAACTACTCATTAAAGTAAGTGATTGCTGTTACAGTTCAGATATTCATGGAGTAAATATTCAATAAGGCTTCATTAATACGGTCTTCAATTCAGAGTTATTCAGGAACTACTCATTAATGAGATATTATCACGTTGTTTCTAAATAACTACCCCTATTGTTACGTGCCGATTGCTGTTCTGGTTAGAGGAAGACTCAAACCCATGCCTCAGGTTCATTTCCTTTGCAGTGTCATAAAAATTTCACACTTCTCCTGCATTTGAGCCTGAACATAAACATAGCTTATTTTCACCTGCTTAAATAAATGACCCGTGTTGCCATTTCCCTCCCCCCCGAGAGGACGGCCTCTTTGTTTACCAGCATTAATTGAGCAGCCACTGCGAAGTGCTCAAATGAGAACTCGCCTGCACAATTTTACTTATTTAATATCTTAAACATGCTCTTTTCTTAAATAATCTGTAATTGTTCATTTATCCACCTCGGCGTATCAGTGGCAGCGTCAGGGCGAGATCTCTAAATGAAATGAAATGAGCAAATCGCACTCCTAGAAATTAGCGGAAGTCTGCCGCAGGGAGTCTGATCCATGCTGCCAATACGGACGACACGTCAAACGGTTAAATGCTGTCAGCAATATTGTATTAAAGAGAAAGAGTTTCAGAGCATTAGATCATAATGAAATGTGACAGATGAATCAGAAGCACTTGGAAAGCGGCTTCGTTCCAATTACTGAATCAATACTCTACCACCACAGCCAGTTCAGACATCCCAAATCTGCACTGATTTACTAGCTTCCAGTTCAACGGCACTTGCAATTATTTATATTCAGACATGTACTCATGACAAAAGCACCGATAACAAGTCAGTATACGCAAAAAGTTCTGAGAATTTATTTTAAGTCTAGCACATTCTTATTATTGTGCTCATTTCAATTCTTAAATAGTACCTTGACACAAGCTGCAAATGTTTCATTTTGCTGACTGGTAAATGTAGTCACCTTGCTGCAATGCCGTACGGTGAAAGCGTCCTCGGGGTGCGTACAGTACGCTGTGACATCACAGAGGGGTGATTACAGGAGCAACAGGCCAAATCTCTGATCACAAAACGCTAAAACAAGAGGAGGTCAGCAAAACTGTAATTTCCAGCTGGATGTTAAGCACCTTAAACATGTTAAGCAGTCTACTGGGAAAAGCCAGTCAGTAAAAAGTACATCACATGGCTCACAGTGACGAGGTCTGGCCTTGTAAAACTGCACTTCATAGCAGGAACCATGCCAAAGAATAAACAGACTGACTAAACTCAGTCTAGTAGTGATGATCCTTCCATGAAACAACCGGAACTGAAGCACCAGTGGCTGACAGAGTTCATGTCTTATAACAGTTTCATACAATACCAAGCCGTGATTGGATTATACAAGAGGTGAACCAAGCATGGTGAGTCACTATCAGCCTTCCTCCCTCCGATGACGGGGACGCCTAGTTTGGTGTCAGGCAGAGTTTTCATTACGAGAAAAGGACTCCATGCTGTGGTCTTACCAACCATGATCCACATCATCTCTGGACCGCCTGACTATTTGAATCTCATGAGTGGCTCCTCACAGAGTTGCCAGAAAAGAAAAGAAAGAAAAGAAAACCAAATAAAGACTCAAGCACATTTTCTGAGAAGACTTTCACGCTATACACTTTTATAAAAAGAGTTAATGAGTAAGGGATTAGGGGTTTAACAATGATTAATCAAACAAAATACAAATAATGTACTTAAAAGGATGAAGCACCAATCGTGGATTAACTGTCAGCATTACAGTGGTTTCTGTGTATTTAATATTAGAAACATACTCTGTGCTTGTGAGCTTGTTATTGCATCTCTCCTGACATATATTATATGATGGTAATCAATCAGCTAGATTCATCATCATTATGTTTCATTGACTGGTAGCAAAGTGTAGTGTTACTATTATAAAATAGTATGTGGCAAATAAGCGATCGTTTATAGATTTGACATACATTGTCTGTATTTCCGCTGCCGTCTGCAGGACGGCGTCTGCCACTCCGAGTCTGATGCAAATCAAATATGGCTGCCATGTAAATTCTGTGTTCACTTGTGTAATCTGTTTAGTCTTTGATTTGGCGCATTCAAAGGCACCTTTGTTTCCAAAGGAAACATTAATAGACCATTTCTATGTGTGAAGCAGTTTTACAAGCCTTTGATTTTGTCTCTTTGAAACACACTTCTGTGAAAAGAGGTCATGTGATACACAGCTGCTCTGTGCGTAGTGTGAGTGTGTGTTTGTGTATATTATATCAGGCTAATGAATAAAGAGCAAATGGCACTCAAGTGATAATGCAGAAAATAATCGCTCTGTGATTCTTAGCTCTCCTCTGAGCTACATTTGGTTTCTGTCACTATTAATAATGATTTCCTGCACCTCTGCTTCTTGATGACTCACTGCATTGCAAAATTGGCTTTTCCTGTGCGGTGCATTTCTACCTGCTTTGAAACGTATGTCCAAATGCAGTGTGTATTGAGTAGATGTCAAAATGTTTATTACATATGGCTTCTATTGTGTGCCATTAAATAGTTCTGAATCATTTTAAAACCACTCTGGTTGTTTGTCCTTAATAGTTAATCACTTTAGATTTTGTTGTCATCAGTTGTGTTTTAGCATTTACATATGTGACCATGCTCCTCTACAATGACAGCTGTGTGTTTTGAAACCAAGCGCAAGATGCTACAAAAAGCAAAAGCCAAACCAGCTTCTCCAGCATATTTTAAATTGCTCTAAAATGAATCAATGCAAGGGTAATGGCTGGAGGTGGTCATCCTTCTGCATCGACTGCTCATGTGCTACACAAACAGTTTCTTTTTTTTCTTTTTTTTTGCACCAGGTTACATTTAGCAAACCCAAGGATTATCCGCCCTAAATAGTTTTAAATGCAATAAATATTAAAAAAAATAAGATCTAAAATGCAGTCGAAGCTTGCAGTTTTTGTTCAGCGGCGGAATATTTTCATTCACAGTATTAGAAATGCATTTATTCAAGCATTTATATTAATGCTGCGCTATGTGAGATGCACAACGGAGGCTGCAGCGGGAGAATAATCATAAAGTAATTTATAATGCTTCATTGATTTCTTCCTCCCAAAACCTTTCTTTTTGCACTGACAGACAGATTGCATCGACAAGAAAGTTACATAATGGAGGATTGCGGCAGATTTATATTTTACTCCAAATTCTAAATTGAATCCAAGAAATTAGAATTTTGCTAACATGGACTTTATGATAGAAATACTTGTTGCAACAGAAATCATTACTTGAGTCACATTTGTAAATTGTTATGTAAAAGTATTCCTACAAACGTACGGTACCCACACTTGAAATATTAAGCAAATACTCGTGTGTGTGTACGTGTCGCCAAGAATTCTGGTATCCATGGAAACCACTGTTGCACTGCTTTACAATCTCTTGAGTCATTGTTCAAACTGAAGAACGGTCAGTTTCCGTACGTGCAACCGCCTTCTCTTAATACGTAGCAAACTGTGTCTCCATTGTGAAAATTTACTTTGCAGGCTTTACAAGATAAATGCAGATGTAATATTGTAGCAGTTTGATTGTGAACCTTTTTTTTTTTTTACCCCACTCGTATCAAGTCAAATATCACACAGTGCTGAATGCTGTAGCTGTGCTTTGATGCATGAAAACAAAAGGAAGGGAAGCCACAATGCAGAGTAAATTATAATCAAGGCAAAATGTCCCTGACAAAATTACATTTTGTTTACAGTATTCGATCTGAAGTAGTTTTATTCATACTGTGGACAAATTCTTTTACATGTCCTGAAGAAAATTAGATTTGATGCACATATACACTGCCTGGACAAAAAAAAAGTTACACAAGATTCACTTCCATCCAGTATTGCATATATTTTTTTTTGCCAAAATCTTGTACTGATGATGGGAGAGTGTGACCACTGTGCAAAGATTCTCAATGGGGTTAAGGTCTGGACTCTGTGGTGGCCAATCCATGTGTGAAAATGTTGTCTCATGCTCCCTGAACCACTCTTTCACAATCTGAGCCCCATGAACCCTGGCATTGTCATCTTGGACTATGCCTGTGAACATCAGGGAAGAAAAAATCCATTGATGTTATAACCTGGTCATTCAGTATATTCAGGTAGTCAGCTGACCTCATTCTTTGGACACATAATGTTGCTGAACCTAGACCTGAGCAACTGCAGCAACCCCAGATCATAGCACTGCCCGCACAGGCTTGTACAGTAGACACTAGTCATGATGGGTGCATCACTTCATCTGCCTCTCTTCTTACCCTGATGCCCCCATCACTCTGGAACAGGGTAAATCTGGACTCATCAGACCACATGACCTTCTTCTATTGCTCCAGAGTCCAATCTTTATGCTCCCTAGCAAACTGAAGCCGTTTTTTTCCAGTTAGCCTCACTGATAAGTGGTTTTCTTAAGGCTACACAGCTGTTCAGTCCCAATCCCTTGAGTTCCCTTCACATTGTACGTGTGGAAATGCTCTTACTTTCACTATTAAACATAGCCCTGAGTTCTACTGTTGTTTTTCTTCCAACTTGATTTCATCAAACGTTTACGTAATCGCTGATCACGATCAATCAGCATTTTTTCTGACCACATGGTTGTTTAAGAAATGTGAAGCTACTCATTGCATCAGTTGGTGTTAAATAACTTGTTGCCAGCTTAAAGATAATCGCCTTTGCAGTAATTACCCAATAGGAGGCTTGCACCTATTTCCTTAACTTTCTTAACTCCATGTGGAGACTTTATGTTTTGGCCAGGCAGTGTATATCAGTGAGCACTGGGATATTTTCTGGTGGCCTTAGGGTCATTTCAACCTCCCATGAACAGTTAACCTGACTAGCAATGATAACAGCAGCAGGAATGAGTCGGCCGACCTCAAAGAAATTCAGCCGCAAATCTCTCACCGCAGTTTCACGGGCATGTGCACCAAAAAGTACGGCAAAACGTCTCTCAGCCGTGCACATTTTGCACAATCCGTAACGACAACATGTAGAAAAGTATAGACAAGCAAAGTGGGCTATTGGAAGAAAAGGAAAGAGGGAGCGAGGATAAATAATCAAAAAGGAGCACAATAAAACACACTCACCAGTAAGGAACCAGCTTGGTTGAAAACACTAGCACAAATTATACTTTCTATTAGTTGCCAGTGTTCAGTTTCATTGATTCATTGTGTAGATGCGTATATGTTGGTGCTATTTAATTTTACCAAACGTGTGGAACTTTTTGAAACTTTTGATAATGGAATATAAAGATAATCCCTTGAACATCTGATCTAATCTTTTATCTCATCTTACTTTTAATCAGCCTTGTATATTTGAAGGTGTTATGACTTGTGAACACAGTGTTCAGAGAGGCTACTTGTTGCTCCGTCTATTATATTTTGTGATGTGTATAATTGTACTTCCAGGTGAAGACAGTGGCCAAAAGTATTTACTATATTTGCAGTTGGCAGGAGTGACCTGAGAAGGAGTCAAACTCCCGACCTGAATTATTGTTTCAATCCGTCCCCGGTCCTCATTAAGATATACAGAAAATCCCCCGAAAGTGTTTATTTGCACAAGCAACCAAACTGATTAGTTTCATCATTTATTTGATATGAGCTAATTGGGAAACTATTAGCAGCAGCAATTTATTTATCAAAGCTGATTAGGGGCCTGCTGTATCCTGTATTCATGTTATGTACAAGACGAATACAGTAACAAATATTCCGGATATTTTCTCTCAAAATAAACAAGGAGTAAGACTGGGACCAAAATTTTACACTTGAGTTATCAATTTCTCAGTCACACGCTGGAAGAGACATGTATTCCATTTATACGTGAATGGTATTTGATTGTTGTTTTACTGTTAGTAACAACAACAAAGTGTTAATTTTCTAGTATGAAAAATGTATGTCACTGCAGTCACCGCTGCTACACACTGACAATGGAGCTTCAGGTTTCCTGAGGCACCGACACCTGGAACAGCTCTGTGGGTTTAGTGCTCAATGGGCACATTTATATGAAAATGTCTATAGCCTCCGGTCTCATGCGGTGATCTAAAGCCATCATTTAACAGGTGCTTTGGAGCTTTGAGATCCTACAGTTTAAGAGCTCTGCTCCTCAGACCATCTTGCCTAACCGTCGGCTCAGCGGTGTCCAAAGCTCGACTGTTGTGATGTTGTCTCAACAGTTACTGAAGTGCAATAATTGCAGCTTTCTTCTCTGATGTGAGGTGACAATTGGAGGAAGGGAGCGAAAGAAAAGGATTAGCTGTGAGAGTGAGAGAATACGTTGCCATTTGGCATTGAGAACATACGCATACTGAATTGCGGGAGGAAAAAAAAAAATCAAAGGATTCTGTAAACATTGTTCTTCGTGGCTGTCAAGAGATGAAGCGCTGATGGTGTTTTTTTTTTCCTTTTCTTTGTGTGGCTCCAGATAAATGATGGCCTGAATATATTTTCATACCAACAGAGGGAAGACTATTCCTTTTATTTTCCGTGTCCACTTTGAACATCGCAGTTCGTCAACTGTAAAGTGTAATCAACATCTCTAAGGTCAGCGATGCTGCATATCTTCGAACCCAAGTGACAAGTGAAAAAAAAAAAAAAAAAAACAGCGCATGAAGATTCTGATTTTGTTATCTGTGCTCAGAGCAGACCGAGGCATAAGAATAAGCCTCAGAGGTCGGGGTCAGTAGACGGATGCAGAGATTGCTCATCCTAATGTCAACGCTTATCACAGCAGCTTGTTTCCGAAGTGTCTGTGTTGGTCCAACCTGATTTTAAGGCGAATCTCTAACCGCAAGGCCTTACTGTTTTGTCCAAAGGGAGAATATCACCCGTCATTTAGCATTACAGTTTCTTCTTCCATCTGCTGTGCACTTCTTATAATTTGCCCAGCTTACACATCACTGATTGAACTGTCTTTCTTAGAACTATATTAGCTGTGACATATGTTGCTTGCACAGCAGTAAAGAGAAGACAGGAGATGTTAATGGGTTACAGATTACTGGCGGATACACAATCTCTGCTGGTTAAACGAAGGAACAGAAACTCAAGACAGGACTGAATCAATAACATGTTTAAAGGCAACGAAAAACAGATTTTCTCTGTGGTTGTAACCACGACAAATGGTGCAGTACACAAACATGCTCTTTTCAGCCAAAGCTGAAACAGGTTTGTTTGTTTAGGATGAGATTTCTGTCTCCAGCATGTCCTCACAGGTGAGCGATTGGTCAACGGGTCAATAACCAATGACAGAAACAATATGTAAGACAGTTTACAAGTCTGTGACCATGTGGGGTAGTATAAAGAGGGACAAAATCAGTATTTGGAGAAGAAAAGATGTACAAGAAAATGTAGTAGGATTATTGTTTCTGGTAGTTGTCTGCATCCTGAATGGGATAATTACTTTTCTATGTAGATGACTTCTTATTCTATTTTATTTTTCATTACATCCAAGATTTTGTTTGGATAGGTTTGTGTGATAAGAGACTGTGAGGGAATTTGCAAGCCACATGGTGAGGTTATATATTTGGTTAGACTTATAAAACCATTATGGTTTGGGTTTAAGAAAGGACACTTTCACATCATCATATGATTTAGACAAACTTCTGCTGTGTGCAACAAGCTTCTCTGCCATTCTCTTAGCGACCATGGTAGTCCGCCTCGCCCTGGAGATTTCCCACGCACTTCATTTACATACTCTGGTCGTTTTGATTAGGCCTGGCTCATTTTACTCGAGTTCTTTTCCAATAGTTTTAAATGAGAGGGCTACATTGGAAAAAAGGTGATACCACACATTCACGCAGAGTAATCCAGATTTACCAATATTTGAATGAAATGAGCTGAAGGTTTTGTGGCTTGTTAGCATCAACCACATCCACACATACAGATAGACTGCTGGATTGACATTCAGACAGATAGACAGACAGACAGACAGACATTATTGATCCTATATCAAGGTCTCTACAATTCATTCCAAGTTTGGAACAATTATTAGAGTATAATGCAGGTCTAGAGCTGAAAATGACCAGAGTTGGGATAGAGATATGACATTTGGAGGATATATTGCATTTATCTGCCTCATATCCTTAGACTAATGTCGGACCAGCTACTTGAGATTTAAAATTATTAACTATTTTCTAATGTTTTACAGACTAAACAAGCAATCAAAAAGATAACGGACATGGCGAATAATAAAAATCATTCGCTGTAGACCCTTGCATGCATCATAGATGACGAAGTTGGTCTCAGACAGTGCAGTGCATTATTCATTGCACATCCTCACAGGTGTATGCACACGCCCGTGGCCATATTGCACACTTGGTCAAGGACTTATAATACTGTGAAGCTCAGACTGAGACTGGCAGGAGCTGACCACATATCCAAGGTCACTGATATAGAACTAATACAGACCAAGGCCAGAGATATCTGAAGATTGCAATAATATGGACGCAAATGTGCCTATACACAGCCCTGTGTGCTATTTTGGACACTTAAGCTGTGTTGTATTGCGTGTAAAATAAAGAAATATTGTATCACTGAGCTGAAACAAATGCAATAAGCAGAAACAGCTGGATAGAGACGACTGTAGCCTTGATGTGTCAGACCCACACTTGCCTCTCTGTTGCTTGCACTTGCTGAGGTAATGCTGTGATTAAATTACATCAGAAACTTTCCTTAGGGTCCCGGTGAGCTCGGCGGACCGTTTTGAAATGTATTTGACAATTTGGATATTGAGCCAGGCGTTACATTGACAAAGCAGGCAAGTAAAGTTGTAGATGATACTGGATGGATCGTTATCAAAGTTGTAATAACACTGGATACAAAACCCACAGAGGAAAATCGTGTTGCGAGAGGTACAGGCACGGCAGTCAGATGCATGCACTGGTACACCAGAGTTTAAGTATGATATTTTGGCGACTCAGAAAATGATTTCAATTTATTTAACCAGTCAAGGATTATTATTAGTAAGTCAGTCATCATACAAAGATATGCATGAACAGTCTTTTAAATATGTAAAAGTACCCAAAAATCTGGGTGCTGTATTTTAATTGTATTGTATCTGCGGTTCACTGACTTCATAATACTGCTGGTCGTCCATGCTTCTCTCTGCACTGCATCTCTCCGATTTGCCGGCGCCTCGGAGAGCCTCAGCTTTGAGTTATGACTGGCATGACTAATTTAGTTTTTCAGTCTCTCCGACACCAAGTGGGAATATGTTCTTCTCTTTCTTTCAATTCTTGTCTTTCAATTTCTGAATTTTCTAACCATGTCAAGGAGCTGCTAAGAGGCCTCTCAAGTGGGTTTCTTTATATGGGCACAAAACACTGAACAAATGTCTGTGTATACTTTCCGCCCTAGGGCTAACTTGTCCACTGAAAAAAAGTCAAGGAACACCATTATTTGTCCTTGAGGGGAGAACATTTTTTGGGGTGTTTGGCCACTGCTTTATTTGTGCCTGTCCTACAAACGCCCTCCATCAATATCTTCACAAGTCAGTCCGCAACAGCATTGATTTATTGGCCTTGCAGCGTTTTTGGACATTAACAGTGAAAAAACAAATTTGATCTCAGAGGGAGTGTTGGTTTGTGTCCATTCTTGCAGCATGTCAGGTGTGTAACTCCAAGCCTGACTGAATTCCCAGATGGACTGAAGCCATCAGCGCTGGCCAGACAGATGAATCTAAAGCAAGCAATGAGATTTCTGCCCGAGTCTGCCTTTCAGGACAGAATGGCATTGGTGAACTTCGTGTGAAAGAGGTATTTGGTCTAGACAGTGTCTCCCTGCTTTTAATGCACCAAGCCTGGGCTTTGTTTAGAAGGCCCCTCACGTTCCGGAGCAGGTCAAAGCCTGTCAAACAGGGACTGTCAGGATACCTCCTGTCTTTAACAAAAACAGGAGCACGTCGATCCTGTTTAATTATTCAAGACCTCGGACTGGCCAGGAAAAAAAATAATCGCCACCCATCAGATAATGTCAGCTCTGGCTTTGACAGAGTAAACACCCACACAAATCTGTCACTACCTCGATATGCCGGTACATTTCCTCATGAGATGTTGAAATGTAAACTGAATGTCTGTGGGGAAGTTAAACATGTATTATTATTTTACAACTTGAAATAGAAAGGAACTCTGAACACCGGAAGGAGTCAAGTTCAAAATTCTTTTCAGATTAATTTTGGATATGTCATTTATTTTGTCAATAGCGAGAAAGAAAATCAATTTTTGCCATGAGTTTTGAAAAAATAAAAAGTTAATATGGCTTCAGATGATATATTAACAAATCTCTGTAATGCCCTCGAAATAAAGACAGGAATGAAACTTTGGAGTATGTTACAGTTGTGGCTCATAATGTGAAAGAAATGGCCTTTAAAGACAAGCAGTGTAAAATTCCACTATTTACATTTGAAGGTTTTACATAAATGATATCACCATTAAACTACATAACATGATTCCTGTAATTGTCTGTTGAAACAAAAGAAAAATTGAAGGTTAAATTGGAACTAATCTGCACATATTTCCAGAGCAGAAATTAGATCAGAATTCTTTATTTTGTTCACATACAAAAGGTAAAAGTTTTTATTTATTTATTTACTGGGTTGGATGTAATTTATTTCTCCCATGTTCTGCGAAAGAAAATGTTAATCAAGATATTAATGAAATGTGAACACACCTCTCTGCGGACCTTCAAAATATAGACAGTAGAAAAATTTGAAAAATTAGCAAAAGTGATGAAGAAAAAAAATTTTTTTTTCCTTCTACAAACTGAAAACCTTTTTCCATGAAACCTCCCCAGTTGATCAATTGTCAGGACACTTATTTATTAAAGATTTTTTCACCTTTTATTTTAGAACATGCAAATAAGATGCCTAACCTGAAATAGGACATGCTATAAAAGCAAAGTAGGTACCAAAATTGACCAGTGCATTAAGAATAACAATGTCTGTACCTTAACAAAGGGTGGGAAAATAGCTCTGCTAAAACCAGAGACCTGATTTATTATAATTTCACCCGAAAAGGCAGAGCAATTTTGCTGCATGCAATCAATGAAACCAGCACTTACTGCAAAAAGGTTTCATACTGTTTGTCAAACCAATCATAACCAAATTAAATTGCTTCACTGTTTTCAAGCTGCTATGCGTTACAAATGACTCCACTTTCCTTTAGAGTGAGATTTACACTGTGATTAAGTCGTCTCATATTTCAAGTTCCAAAGAATCACTGTAAGACAGGTTAACAAAAGGTCTTATTCAGCGTGGCCTGAAGTTAGATAGTTTTGCCCAGTTTAATTCATTTCAAATTTTTCACAGCAATAAATTACAGCATGCCCAGAAACCCCAAGTTAGCCATCACAGATTTTTTTTTTTTTTTTTTTATAGATTTAAAGTTTGACAAAAGCACCAGCTCCAGGTTTTCATGAAAGGTTTTAAACAGTAAAATGAAAGCAGATCTCTTGGGCATTGGTGCATTTCATTAGGAATCCATTTGCGTTTAACAGACCCTCGTTGGAGCTGGATATCAGCGTCTGTTCAAGTGCTGGACTAGTTCTGATCATCCCTAGACTCGCTCCGTCAAACTGTTTGAGAATGAGCTCTGATAGACATGAGCAGAGGAAAGTTTGCCCTTTAAAGTCTTCACAGCAACGCTCTGGGAGTGGGAGAGAAAACTAGATCAAAAATCTAATTTCTAAAGCCATATATTGTAACACTAGCTCCCAAACGCAAATTAATGATGAAAAATAGCAAGCGCCAGTGCTCGTGTTAAAATTGTTCTTCAAAGGTTGTCAAATTTTTCTTCTTTAATTCTGTTTCTTAAATTGCCCTGAATACAATACATTGAATCAGACATAGTGATGATCTATCAGATGCATTCTTTTCCCCATCACTTTCTAATGCTATTAAAGCTTTCTGTGTTAATTGGTCGACAATTTTGGAAGAAATAAACTGTCACAATACAAAATAAGAGTACGTATCATATAGCAATACACTGTAGTAATAATTTGTATTGTATTTTTGCTTTTCCTGTTGTAAAATGCTGGATTTCAGTCTCCCTGGAAGAGTAACATTTGTTGACACCTTAGTGTAAACATTTGTTATCCTACTCAATGAGGAATTGTGGATATCGTAGACATGACAGGAGAGAGGCCATGGAGGGTGCGGGATGCATAAAAAGGGTGGTGAGCCAGGCTGAAAATCACAGTACACTGCATGTCCCTGCTTTTTGAGCAACCAGGACACCCCATGGCATGTTATATTTTGATATTTTCATAAACATGTCCTATTATTAGCCTGTCCTCCAGCACTTGTGACATCAGACTGAGTGCAGCAGTCTTCCTCCATATCTTGGCTTTGCCTATTACACTTGGTGTGACTCACCAGTGGACTGTGCCTCCCAGCTGGCCATAGGCTGACACTGTCTTCCACCTCATTACCAGGAAGGCCAGTGAATGAAGTGGATGCACCTCCTAGTCTAGTTAGAGGTTGACACCTGCGGCTGTACAATACCGTATGTCATTTACCTACAAGACAACTGAGGAGACAGATGTAATGAACCAGCTAGGCGAGCATTGTGCAGCTGCGAGATTTCTTTTGAAGTTTCATAGTTGCTTACACGAGATGCAAATGTGGCCGGCGTGCATTTCCATTTTTTCAATATGCCTCTTGCAGATTACAAATTTTGTCAGATGCTGGCTAGAGAGGGAATATTTACTAGTGGAGGAATCCTAGACCCAATTCATATTCTCATATCTTTAACGCACCGACCAAACAACTGCACACTGACGCTTCCTTTTTGCGTTTTTGCTCAAACACCAGCTGAAAATGTATTTAAAGCAGGCATCATAGTCACAATACATTCATGTACCCTCATGCATTTAGTAATTAGGTGAATTATTTGTTATATTATGCTTTTGTTTTGGTCTGTGAGCCTGATAGTATGTGCACAGTAAGTGTAGGATAATATAAATAGAAAACAAAACACTATATATTAACTTATTTTATTATATTGTAATGTAATGATACCGTTTATTCTTTTTTAACAAGCTATGCAAGAAGAATTTGCTTCTTGTACATGTAGGCTGGAATTTGTATGTGGTTCACACTCACTGCATAGTCATCTGCTGCACTCACATTTCACACGTCAAGCCTTTCTTAAAGGGCAATCTCCATTATTAGTAGGTTGTTTGGAGCAAAAGCATAAGGTCACCTTTGTTGCTTTCAGGGGCCACTGCAGCGCTGCGATTTGAAATTTTGCCATTTTGCTAAAGCGACTTAATTATGGATGGGCTAAAGTGAGCATTTATCATATTTCACACCCAATATTATGACATATTTGTCAGGGCATTAATTTAGATTAATGGCATGGGGAGGGTTTTGGCTGATCTGCAAAGCCCTTGACAGCTCATCCCTTCATAGTCAGATGGTTTTAATGAAGGTGGTCTATACAGTAGAACAAAAACCTACAATAAAGCTTGGTCTGGTTTAAGGTTTTGGGTGTTAAGTACTCACATGGAATCATTCCTACTGAAGAACACGAGATGTGATTTGTGACACAACATCGCATTTATCAGAATGACGAACAAAAGTGATGAATCCATCATTCATTCATTCATCCTCCTTCATGGCCATCTCTTTGGCATGTGTTCTCATTATTTCTCTTGGCAGAGGACCAGTTCAGCTTGGAAGACACCAACTTTGAGAAGTTGAGAAAAAGTACCTCTCCACACACCCACAGTACATCATCAAGATGCATGCACAGAAAGAACATTTTCAGAAACACTCCATCTTCTTCTTTAGTTGTTCCTCCAAGGCAGCTTCTTCATTAGTACGGCCCCCTAAATGTGTTATTACTAATAGTCATACACATACACATACATAAGCCATCCATAAGGCACAATGTACACAACAAATCATGGACTACATACAATGTAGTCACCGCAGCCTTACAACCCACATCTTTATTCAATCGGCTAAAGTGCTGAATGAATCAGCAAGCAAGCTGCTACTAAAATGTAAGCAAAGGATGGCCTTCCTGAAAATTTGTGTGAACCTGAACCGAACAATCCCCATTTATATATCCTGTCAACCACAATAGTAGCCTTGTCTTGGCAAACCGTAAGCAGATATGTTGACCTCGTCACTTAGGGACAGTCAGAAGTTAAGAAATTACAATTAATATTACAGATACTGTGTTTGGGTTTCTAAACCTATTATAATCTGAGTACTCTGTAAGTGCACCTATTGTTTAGTATGCAGTACTTCCCCAACCTCTGTCCACCCACATAGGTATGTGTGCAGAATTAAGCGGAGGCAGGTGCTTGGACCAAATAAATAAATGAAGCAGTGAGGGAAGGAAACTGTTCTTTAGGTAAGACTAGATAAAAATAAAAGAGAAATAGGTTAGTTAACTAGGGACCAGCCACCTCTGACTGCCTGAGAGACCTCAGTGTACATCTTAATTTTGAATAATCTCATGTTTAAAATCAGCACTTTCCCATTTGGTCCATTGTTGTAGTGGAGCGCTGCACACACGTGCAGAGCCACACAAAAAGTGATAAAAGCAGCCCCCATTAACAGCCTCTGCTACCGAGTGTTAGTCAGACAGGTGTTGGAGCACAAGTTGGACTATGTGTCCATGTGCCTGTTGACCATTAGCTCAGCTTCAGCCACGCAGTGCAGCGCACTGAGGATGCTTGCATTATTCAAATGTATTTTGTGTCTCACTCATCTGTCATGCAGAGGGCTGTCAAATGCCATAAAAAGGTGGGTGGTGCTGTCGTGTGCCCCCCCCCCGGCTGCTGAACTGAAGCGAACTTGACACATTGGCAGAAGCGGATAAACATAGCATGGATATTTGTTTTGAGTGCGATGGGTAGGGGTGGATGCGTTCTGGACGTTTACATCGTCTCCTGCCCACTTTCATACGCATAATGGGACAGCTGTGTACTTTGAAACACTGCGCTCACGGTACTGCATGAGTCAGGATTTTTAGGATGCGCAGTCCAGCCACGACAAGCTTTGTTGTGTCACGCAAAATTAATTTTAATTAACCCTTGTGGAGACTTAAAATGATAGATGAAGATAACATAGATGCTTTGTGCTGCAAAAAAAGTTTAGACAGACAGCATGCTGTTTACATATTGCCTGAATTAGCACCTTTTAAAAGCCATGAAATACCAGTCAATATCATTCAACCGAGGACCTCATCTGTCTTGCCACATGCATACATTAATAAGTGGCTGCCTTCAGGTCTCAGTGTGTGCTTAATTTAAAAAATAAAAGAATTACGAAACTCAAATATTAAATTCTGTCAATATTTCTTGTGTCTTATCTCGTTTTTGTGGCTCTTGTCTCTAATGTGGCCAAAATCTGCCCCCTCAGTTTGCCTGTCACCCCCTTCCTCTTTTCACTTGTTTTAAAAACCCTGCAGAGAATTTATTGCCCTAACCATCCCCGCCGGCCAACTGCTTTGGATGCGAGGCGCATCAACCTGGGAGTCTCAATAATGCCTCTAAATGAGCCAAGTTCTCATTAAAGGAATTTCAAACACCCTGCTTAGACTTGATCTGCTGTCCACATTCCTACTGCTTTCTCCATAAACAGGGCACATCCAAAAAGATGCCTTGGACAAAAACAGGAAGCCCCAATTCCTCTCACCCTGCCTTTAATATGGACACAGTGGTATGCACACTGGTTGACTCAGTTGCTTGGTAACAAGAAGCCAGGCATGCGATTCCCTTCTCTTCTATTTTAGGTTTAATTATGAAGCCGTTTCATAAGTGATCGTTGGTTTAGCCCATTTTGGATATATACCCATCGGAGACTATCTGGACTGACCCAGCTCAATATCACACAAACAACTCACAGATCTGCCCCATTGCACTGAAGTGACTGTAGTGATGAAGTGCAGGAAGATTCACAAAAACAAAAATCACTCGGTTTTTTAATCCTTAATGTAATTTGCTCAGATTTCAGCAGAGAGTGCAAGTGGAAGCAATATTGCTGGTTTGTTAGCTGACATTAATAAGCATAGTTATTTTCTGGGACAGAAGCTAAATCAAGCAGACATCAGAGCACTGAACCCCACTGAGTTACCAAACAAAAGTCTCCTTGTTCTAACTCCAGAAGCTGCACTTTGTGCTGCTTGTGGCATTGCTGTCTCCTTTGCCCTCCCCTTGCTCGCTCAGAAATGCTGCTGAATAGATAGAAGGCGTGACTCTACTGGGGTTAGAAGCAGGAGGGGGTGGATAAGAAAGCATCGTGTCAGTGCAGAAAGGTTTTGGGGATTCTGTTTTTAGACCTTTGCTTGATGGTGTGAATGTGCTTGTTGTACCTCATTATAAGACACCTTCAGCTGTGTAATTCACATACCTTTTCAGTATCAAGACTGAATCTACAGCCTCTATAGCCCTGTAGAACAGCTCTGTAGGGCACAGTGGTACTTTGAGCTAGAGGATAACATCAGGATAATGTTGCTCTTAATGTATAGGGCTTTTGTTTAGCAGGTATACTGATTGCTGTGTTCCCCATCTTAGTTCAGTCTGCAGGCTACTATTTGCCAAATAGCACTGTGAATGCCGGTACAGAATTTTATCAAATTGTTATCAAGACATTCCAGTTACAATCATAAATTAAACCTCATGGTGAGTTTAGAGGAAAAGTAGTTAAGTTCTCAATATACGTGAAAACCTTAACTTGCTGGTGGTACTGGGAAAACAAACTTGGGATCACCAAAGTCTTTTCATGGACCTGTAATTATTGTATGTTTATCACTACCAAACTATTGGGCCAAGCAAGCAACCAGCTGGCCAACAGAGCCATGGAAAAAAACATAGATTGTAGAAAAAATAACGCATCTCCACTTGACCCCATTGAACAAACTGATGCTAATATCTGGGGAGCCACATTATCGACGGTTCACCCGCATTTCCACTAGACTCGCGCATTGTTGTTTGATTAATAACTGCTCTACCTCCACCAGTCACAAAGAAATGCAGGATAATACACAGTGCTTTTTTTTTGGTTAATAGGTGTCCTACTCTCATGATCAACGGCTTCACACAGTGGTTCCCAACAGCAATTATGAATGATCATGTCTTATCCTGTTTCTATAGCATCAAATAACTAAAACAAAACTTCTCAGACACTTGATCAGAATTCATCAACCTTAAGTTAACTACTTAAAATTACAGAAACTATCTTGAGCAAAAATTGTATTGTACAGTATTTAATGTTAGATGTCTTTGTAGATTTGAAGAAAATTCTGCTCCTTAGCAAAGTTTTGAAGGTGTTTGGCAAGTAGGCTGCTTCAGAACTCCTTGTTCTTTATGTGACTAAACATAGTATATATTAAAAGACCAACTTGACGGTACTTCATGATGAAAAAGATTCTTAACATCCTAAGTGCCTTTTGCAAAATAGTTGCAGTATATTTTATGCGCATCAAATGGATTAATTTTCTTCTTTTAGTTAATTTAGGATTAATTATTCTACTTTTTCTATTGTGCTACTTCTCTTGCCGATATAATACAGTAGTATCTACAAACTAATTTGTTGGTTGATGGTTTCTTTCCCTGAGAGACACTTGCTTTGTGTCATGTCATATTCAGTATATTCAATAATTCCTTGTTTACTGTGAAGCACTGTAAGGTCCACTCACAAGTAATTAATTATTAAGTATTCATTTATTTGAATACTACTGCAATGGTAGTTGGAATGCAGCAACCTTTTTTTGTATTTTATTTTAAATACTACGAGTGGTGTTTTAATAGCTGAAGGACATTTGCATTAAATACTGCAAGTAAATCCCTCCTTGGATCAGTTTAAGTCGATATAAGTGTACTTTGAATCTCAGCAGATGCACTTTATACATGTAGTTTTATAGCTCTTTTTGAAAGAAGAGATCCACTGGGTTGAGCAGCAGAGATTATCTGCAAGGCTTACGAAAGTCTTCCGTTACCAAAAGTACAGTGCATTATAAATGAACTGTACTTTTTAAGGGGCGGTCGTTAATTGTCCAGATTTCTAAAGCCACATAAGGAGTTAGAGGAATGAGTAAAAAAGGAAAGTGAGAGATGAAACTGCGGCCATGAATAACTGCACAGCCTGCGACCGGCAAGGAAAGATAATGAGAGAAAATCTCCAACTGATTTGTGCTCTTGTGAGATTCCCCTTGGAAGTTACTTCTGTGTCACATGCTTAAAATGTGAAGTGTGAAAGTAGGTGATGTGTGCTAAGAATGTGACTTTTACAAAGAGAGAGGATCTTTCTCAGCTAATCACAAGATTGATCATGGCGGAGGTCACTCAATGCAAGCTGCAAAGCCACAGCTGGCCCAGACATTAAAACAAGGAGAAACAGGAACGGCTCATTTGTAATGAATTATTGAGAATGTCATATAATGAATCCTGTCTCCTGTCTCAGCGGGGTGCCTAGAGACACCGGAATTGCTGATTACTCTAACTTCAAATGAATGTATTGCATTTTACATTAACTTATAAATATAGTAATGGAGAGTGTGTCTGGGCTCATTAGTTTTAGCTATTTACATGTCACTGAGTATTAGATAGAAAAAAAAGGCTACAAATATTCTGCAAATTTGCAAATTATTATACTCACTCGAGAAAGGAGCAGTAATACTGCAGATGTCATTCAAAGGCCAGTGTTTGCTTTAAATGTGTGTACTTTTATTTGTGATATGAATAGTGATGAATCATCTGTCAGTACAACACAAGCTCAGCGTTTCCCATATAATGTTAAAACTATGGCAGCCCACCAGGGTCGAATTGGAAATATTTTTGCACATTTTAAACAACGTTGTGCTTGCTGTTTGTGTTGTTCACACCCGATGTTTGTGCGCTTGTTTTTTGTTTGGTTTTTAGACCATGGAGATTTACAATTATTGAAAAAGAGTTGTTCAAAACTGACTCGCGACATAACGTGAACTAGCTACACGTTTTAAGAGCTAGCTAGTAAAGTTAGATTGAAATTTAACATGTAACTTAAAATACATTTTATTTGCTGCTACTTTATTTAATCTCACATTTCTTACATTTGTCCATAGAATGCCATGTTTCAAAATAAGTAATTTAAAGACAGATGTGCCATATACTGTATACACAGTTTTTAATAGTTGGAGTAGCATCATAACTAGGGGCTTTTAGACGCAGATCTCCCCCCAAAACAAAATACCAGGGTCTCATGAAAATTTGTGGGAAACACTGCAAACTGTTAGTAGTAGTGGAAAAAATTAATAAAAACATTAACACAGATCACAGCTCGTCATGTTAATAATGTATGTAGAGAAGCTAACCTTTACTCCCGTTGTATGTCCCACCACTTACAATGATGTTCATTTTATGAACAGGGTGATGCTGATGAAGAATATCTGTCGTACAGAGAGTGGACTTTCTGATTTACGTTGATGGAACTGACTTAATTTCATACATCACTATTAATGCAGCTACCGATGGTAAAAAATCGTATCAGCAGTTGGATGTACGACTAAATGGCACTGCTGTCAGCATAAGGATGGCCACTAGAAATTATCAGCAAGAAACATTTTTACCATGAAAAAAGAGATAGACACTTGGAAAAAATTATTTGAGAATCCTCAACAAGCAATACATGTTGGCCCTGTGGGACTAGACTAATCAATAATGTTATATAGCAAACCTTTTATAAATTCGAATCGCTCTTCATGTGTAATGTACGCAGTCTGGTAAATTGGTATGGTATGAGTAAAGTGTTTAGTATTGACAGCACTGAGGCGGCACAGAAGTCTGTAGTGGCAGTCTGGGTAAGTGAATATGTCTGTGTGTAGACAGTAAAGATAGCAGCTGAAAGGAGATATATATGTCAGTCATCATAAAGACCAAAGGAGTGAACATCTTGTATGACTGAGTACATGTCCTGTACTTTGTGGTGGGTAGCTGACTGGTTGGGACTGGGAATTCCTGCATGAGTTTGGAAGTAACAGGAGCTGGGTGGTAACAGTTGGAATATTTCTACAAAGAACTGGATAAAAAGGAAAAATGGCAATGAAATAGTGTAGCAAAGCATGCATCAGTATTCTGTCAGCATTAAATAACGTTGTTACTGTTAAATCCTTAAACAAATCGATTACTCTCATTACTTACTTAGCCAAAAAGAGGAAGAGAAACTGGAATTAGCAATCTAAATTATCGTATTAGTCCACCAACAGTCCAAATATCCGAAATATTTGAAGTTGACTGGTATTATTGCAAATTGCTATAGATAGAGATAAATACTATCACTGTAATAATTCCATTTAAACCCAAGTTTTAAGGTAATGCAGGTACTGCTAAATATGCTATAAAAATGACCAGTGTGTAGGTCTGAAGGGAATCTATAAGCAGTAATGAAATATAGTGTTCAATATTATGTTTTCATTGGTGTATAATCACCTGTAACCAAGAATTGACGTGCTTTTCTTACCTCAGAATGAGCCCTACAGAAATGTTGCACCAACATATTTCTACAGTACGCCATAATGGAGAAACTGAATGCTCGCGCTCAGGGAGCCCATTCTTGTTTTTATGTCAAAGCGGCAGCCGCCATTGTTTCTCCAGAGGGGTTTGAGGAAAGGGCATTCAGTTGGTTGCAACTTGCAGTCAGCCTGATGTCACTAAATTCTACACACTGGATCTTGAACGAAGATGTGTAAACATGTTCATTATTGTTATTTACCCACTTGTCAATCGAATTGTCTGTTGAACCATCAAGAACTGGTTCATTAGAAGAAAGGGAGGGAAAGAAGAAGGCCATAAAATTCCTGTAAGTGCGACTGCAAACTCAGAAGAGTGTGTTTTCACATTTACACTGTTTTCTGTTTGTGGGAAGTATTGACAAAGAAACGTATATAGTTTGCTGGTGTTGGTTTAGAGATTCTACTGCATTTTAACACATTTTCTGCGTAGTTTGTTGTAAAGTTTGTTGTAGACCAAAAATGTGAACATATGTGTGTTATATTTTGTATATTTGTGCTGCAGTAAAATTAGTATTAGTTGTATTATTTTGCCTTACAAGTACTAGAATTTGAAGTTTGCCTTTCTATTTCCACATGCAGAAAGTTGTACTTGAACTCTACCAAGCGGGATGCTGCAGAACATTTGTTTTTTTTCATTAGAATCATCTAAAATAAAAAGGCAAAAATAAATAATAGAAAAACAGAAAACACATTTATATTTGCTTTCTTGTAAGTTATAGCCCTCTCTTGTAGAGGGTATACATAATGTATACACCAAACACCAATAGAATCTAATGTATATTTCTGCACATCAGCAACCGCAACACACACTATATGCAACAAACTGAGGAGTAACCGTAAAATCTATTAACTTTTATGTTTTGTTTCCATGCAACAAAACTGATTCAACGATTAATCTATGGCAATGCAGAAACATATACAGTATGCATATTTATTTTACTTTTTTACCACATGTGGGTTTCTGCGCTTTACCTTTTCATTCCATACATTTATGCATGTAATTTTACACAATCTGTGCACTTCTCATACAACGTAGACAGTGTTTATGGGTGAAAATCTTCCAGCAATAATCCTGCCGCACTACTTCTTGTCTGCATAGTATACCACAGTTGTACATAGTACACCGCGCCCTCCGATTACCCTCTATTTTTATATCATCTCATGTCCATGGAGATTCAATTACTGGCTTAGAAGAGTTGATTTATGTGACCATTCAGTGCTGCCTCATTTAAAATCAGAAGGAAACACGCAAAATATGCATTCGTCAGTGCCTCTAAATGCCATAATGAGGTGAAAGAATAGTCAAGACTAAAATGGTTCCTTCACCCATTTGGCACGCTAGCCTTTACTACCTTTTCTATTTACCTCACTCTGTGTTAGTGGCGGAAAAAGTAGCTACTGATGCTCTTGAACTTTTGCCTAGTTTAATAAATTCTAATTAGATTAGAGCGAGAGAGTGCATGAAAAGACAGCATCTTTTCCTTTGCTGATTAGAGCTTGGGAAAAAAATAAATAATATACACACGTGGCTACATTTTTGGCATTGAGAGGCTCATTAAGGCTGCTCTCACAGAAGTGGAAGGGAAGTGGAAGAAAATGGTTTTGTCATTCAGGCTCACAGACGGATCACATTTTGTTTGTTGTGTGAAAAACCCAGACTGAACAAGTGGTTCCCTTCATGTAAGGAAATGTGAGAGTCTCTTGCGTAAATAATAAGTATGCATCGTATTTCTAATGCATGTACATAGCCACATGCAATCATCACGAGCGTCTTTTAGAAGTAGTAGCTATAGCAGTCATTTTGATGCATTTAAACACTGATACATTACGTAGAATACTTGCCAGATTCTTTTCTGCAAATTAACTGCTTCACCTGGTATTATCAGTGATGTGAATAAAGGGATATGTTTTAAATCACCTCTTCTTCTTTTTCCAAAGCTTTCAGCACTTGTGCTGAGAGGCATAAGACCGCAGAGTTTTGACTGCGTATCAGACAGGTACATCGACAATAACGTGAACCCGCTGACAATAGGTTAGACAGGCTATTCACTCAAAGCTATTGGGGGGGCTTGAGTGTCATGGACCTTTAAAAGTCCACGTTCCTCTGCAGTGTGTCGCCAGCTCCCTATTTCATTGCTCTGCAGAGCACAGCTGAATGGACAGCAGCCATTGTGTGCCCAGATAATGCACTTCAATCATCCTTAATGTCATCATAGCTGAAAAGGCCCAGAAGCTACGTTGAAGGGGCTTTACTTTCTCCCATATCCAAGAACAAAATATTGGAGCTTTAATAAGAAGATTAAGGGCCGATTGTTTTTTGCACACTAATTAAACTGACCAGCTGTATGAAGATTTGTATTGTGTGTATGGGGATGGAAATGCAGAATAGTGTTGTAGCTGTTTTGATGCACATATTCCTATTAGGTGGAAAGCAATTAAAGGAGTCACGTACGTTGAGTTTAACATTTGGTTTTTGCATAACATTTAATATTCTGGACATGGCAGGAAACAGCGGGGGCTGCAGGGAACAGCTCTAATCAATTCCATACATTGGCCAACGGTAAGATGTTGAATGGCTAATTGACCACAGTAATGGTGCATGGTATTGGTGGACGATGGAGACGTGCACATTAGAAAACAATTAATTTCCAATACTAATGTCACTCTTGGCTGCCTCCGCTGCTGCATATAACAAGGAGCTGTCACTGATAAGTCATTTTATTCTCCACCGAGGATTTGATCCAGGCTAAAGAAAGTCGCTGGCCATTTTTGTTACAGTAAGCTTATTAAACATATTTCTTTGCTTCATTGAAAAGCTACACTGACATGGACCACGTTCTTTTCCTTCTATTTGAATGAGCCAAATTTCTTTTACTCTTGTTTACACTATATTTAAAGCTGAAGCAGGCTCTTTGGCAGCTCCACATGGCAGTGAGACATCGTTTTGAAAGTTGGAATAACTTCGCTGTCCAGAAATCATAACGTGACTTCAGTAAACAGCCAATTTAAGCTCTGATTTCACTTTGTTAGTGAATGGGCGATGTTGGAAATGATTTTAAAGAAGAGCCAGCAGGTTCAGCCATCACTGCTTCCTGGTTGTGGAGCATTTCTGGCGGCTGTCTGGGAGAAAGTTTGTTTTCATTCAGATTTTGATTTATTGCTTCTAGTGCATGACTGTTTGTTTACTGACATGCACATGGCTATTTGCTTTGGTATGGTCACACTAGACTGTAACCATCTCAAAGTAAAACAAGGACACATAGTCAACAGTTTTATTACCAAACCACAGTAACCTGATTTCCCTTATAAACTGCATGAAGTGGTACATTTGAACACAAAGTTAACGGCAGGAAAAATGTGGCAGACGACAAAAACAACTCTGTTACAATCACTTTGTCACACAAGAATGTTTTCTACACTGGCAATATGCTGTTTGTACACAGATGAACCACGCCACCCGGTCGAGGACAAAGTCCCAAAAATGACAAACTTGCAAATGAATGGAAATCATCTCCTATTTGTTTGCTAGACAGTCTAATGGATAATAACCTGGGAACCTTTTCAGGATACAAAAATGAAAACATGAATTAATTATTTTTGTAAAAACGCACCCTTTTTTTTTCTTATTTCACACCTTCAGTCCTTTGCCATTCAGAAATTATCCTTCATATAGAGTCAATGTTCAGCATAATTTATAATTAAGATCATACTTCCTTGCTGTTACTGTACTACTTAGCTTCCCTTTGATATGAGCTTACAAGTTTTAAAAATGATGTAGTTTAATATTTGGTTTAGTATGTGACAAAAAGGTTATCCCTTTAACTTCAACATAATCACACTGAGAAAAAAGCCAGAAGAGCATTTTTACAGAAATTAAAAGGGGCCTGATTTAAACACAGTACACGTTCTTTGTGTGGTGTGTTTTGTTTCTGGGATATTATGGGTTTGCAGAGGTCATCAAGTGGTTAAATCCCCTGCCTCTTGAACTAAATGCTCCTGTTGTCCTGGGAATGATTCCCTGCAGAGTTTTCTCTCCTATGTTTCAAATTCTTTCTCTCCCTCAACACTTTATCTCCATAAAGACCAGAATATGCTACAAGTTAAAGGACTGCAAGCTTCAGTTTAAAATAGATATTGGGTGAGTTTATGTCATGAAACTAGCAAGGACAAAGATTATATTAAATATAAAAATAGGTAAGCTAAATAATGCAGGGATTTGTTCAGATACAATCCAAATTGGTGTCCATGCATTAATAATCATACACCACCGGATATATTTTCTCATATTTTGAGACAACCATATTACCACAATTTTTCAGAGGAACATACTGGATGTACGAGAGCAGACATGGGAACATATAATAAATATACATCTGTTTAAAGCACAAATTCAATTAAAATGGAGTCGTTGTTCCACAATTGCTTGCACCAAACTGAAATGAACTGGATTAAAATTATGAATGTCTGCTAACTCGTGCCTGACAAAAACCCTCCTTTTAGACAATGTAATTAGCTAATATTTTCCTCATTAATGATGTAGGCTATTATTTCATCCACCCGCAACCCCTCCGCTATTAATCAGAATGTTAATTTTTATGACCCAGCCCGCCCAACCTGTGAATTAACCTCAGTGCCTGGGGATATAACTGCGGTCCACGCATCAATGGAATTTAGCCTAAGAACTGCATGTTCTTAGTTATAAAAACACAAACAGGATTAAATTTCAGTACAGCCGTGCATGCATGGCTTAGAAACTTGTAATAACAGTGAAGGTTTTAAAGTTTCCAGACTTGACATCAGAATCCATTAAATTAAAATCCTATTGCGTTGCTGTTGTGTTCTGACTTCTGAGGACATTTCGGCATCACATCTGTGTCCTTGTAATTATTTTGGAGAGCTTATTTGGTTTAACATGAGCTTAGCCAATGAGCCAAGACAGGGCATGTTGCAGGCATCTTCCTCATGACTAACTTGCATATGACACAATGTTCCCTGTGCTGATAGATGCAGGGTGGCAGTCTGAAGCAGTGGGTTTTACCACTGCAAAAGGATCAGACATGATTGGTGCTGTGGAAAAGCTGACAGCATGAATTATGAAAGTCTCATTAGTGGCTGTTGGAAATGATTTATCTTGCTATGAAATATGGTCATCCGACCACATTTGCCTCCATGGTTACAGAGTCCATATTGTGTTTTGCTCATTTAATTTCTTCGGTGTATCATATTCCCTTTATTAGTTAGGAATTTCCATGGATGCCAAACCATGACTCTATTAAATCGAAGGTCACTGTTTGGTATGCCAAGCAAAATGGCTCGGAAAAGGACAAGGTATGCTCTTTGAAAATTGGCTGCAGTCACAAAGGTGCTAAAAAATGTGTCATGTTTCTCACTTGACAGATGCATTGCTTGGCATGGTGGCGTTGAGCTTGGCAGTGCGTGTGACTGCCAGGTCATCTACTGGGGTTGTGTGTTTCTATACTGATGCCAAGATATGCTGCCATAGTTTTCAAATGCCCCTTAGCAGGAACATTGTAGTAAAGCATATCTCAGAGAACAATTATGTACAATTTACAGGAGTGTGTTGAGATCAGATCCTGCTGGTTTGAAGGGGGGGAAAAAGAAAAAGCTATTCGGAGGTGATTGGCCAGAACCTACAAGAGAATTTTTCATCAAATGCTGGAGACTAGTGTCCCAGATTTGAGAGTGCCACAGCATTTCACGCAGTGTACAATGCGCTTCTATACTATTCATATAACCTGACTTCTCTTTCTGAAATGGTTTCATTAGTAATCCGCTTCCATCCTTGTTTCTGTCAGTGCACAGTAGTCCTTTCAGTTGTGTCCCTGCAGCAGCCCCACTTTTAGTCACGGGTGCTTCAGCAGTGTCGCTTTTTGAAAAGGCTGGTGATTTATTTATTTTTTTTCTCTACTTATAAGCTGCAATCTTGGCATTGCTTTCACTTTAAAATGCTCCATAGACGGATCCATTTTCTGATAGCATCATGCAGCTAAACCCAACGCACGACACACTGCACACATTATCAAGCACAGGGTACATCTTTGTAAAAACACAGAATAGATGACAAGGAACTGAGTATCTTTATTTGTTTGTTTTCATTTTCCTCCCCCTTATTTAAATCAAAATGAGATCTGCCCAGACAGTGATAAGCAGGCTTTTTTGTACACCCATAGTGATGTGGAATATGCTTTGCGTGTGATTCTTGTGGTGGCCTTTTTATATAATCTAATGTTTACACTGCAGAATCAGGATCTAAACTGTGCAGATTTTGACAGTATACATGCCTGGATGTGCTGAAATGATATCAAAACAGATTGCTGAAGCCTGTTCCCTCAAGTGTATGGAAAAAGAGGGGGAATGATCTGCTCACGGCACCCAGCAACAGGGCTCCTTGATGCAGTGCTTTGATAACGTCAGAGCTCCATCTAGGTTGCTTTGTGAGGTACTGCTCAATAACCTTGTGATTTAACATTGTGCTGTAAATTATCAATGCAACCTCCAGTAGCCGCTCATTTGCCTACACACCACCAATACGAATTATACTCTCTTTACTGAGAGCGAACTGCATTCTGAGTGCTTGTCTCAACACACTCCCTCCCATTTTCCGGCGAGTTCACATGACTTTTCAATGAGGTGCAGTGGCAGTTGCACAGAATTCTAATTTGGCTTCAATCTAAGTCATTAGGAGAGTCAACAGGAAGCAAACAGATGGCAGAAGGAATATGATGGATAATTGTACGTCTCGGAGGACAATTCGTAATTTGTATCTGATTCCGTGCAACCCCCTCATTTTCTTAATGAAGGACTAATTGAGTTTTTTACATTGGCTCAAGCATATGGTCCCACCACCAGTGAAGGGTTTGTATAATGGCTGTAAGGAGATATATTGAGGACACTCAGGAGTAGATTTTCAAGACCGTTTCTGAATGGCGGAAGTGTTTTCAGGATCTAAAACATGTAACGTCTTCATTGCATCATAATCATCAGTCATTATCATTTATTTTTTTATTTTTTTAAATGCACCGTCCTGCCTCTAAAATGTTTGAATAAATTAAACATAGTAGCAGAATCTGTATTTTTTATGTCATGCAATGCCACACTGATTTTCTTGTTTTTCTTTGAAATGTGTTTCTGTTATTACAATTTTTCTTTTTCCTCTTTATAGTAGTATACTTGTTGTTAATTGTTTTTTTTTTTCCTAGAGGAAAGACGAAAATCCATAATCCATCAGAACAGGGTGATCATTTTTTCTGCAATGATGTTTAGGGGTTATTAACGAACATGTGAACGAGTGCTGTTGGTACAAAGACTACACCCTTGAATTGTAAAGTAGCTGTTTTAGCAATTGGTCCTTTCAGTGTTTTGTAAATGACATCTAGCTTGGCATCTTTTTATGCAGTTTCTGTAGTCCATGGCTCAAACAGCAGTCTAATTAATCCAAAAATGTACGATGAAGAAATATTACTACATCTGACCAGCCTCAATAGCTCAGCTGCTGAGTAATAGATCAAAGACGAGCATGAGTTACGGATGTATTCCTCTTTCTGTTCTGTGTGGAACCACTGTCTCTATTTTTGGGAACTTACAGTTTTAAAAGTGCAGCGGTAATGAAGTGCCTCTCATTAAAAGCTGCATTTGTGACAGTCAGTCAGTCAGTCAGTCAGTGAGGAATGCGTGGAGGGCAGTAAGTGAAGCGCCCCTGATAGAAGCCACTCATAGGGGCTTCTGAGTAAAGGCTCATTTCATGCAAGGTTAGACACATCAGTCATTGGACATGGGGCTGGCTTTTACAGCCTTTCAATAAAATTACACATGGAACGTGTCCACAGAGTAAGGATGAACCTAGAAATGAAATGTCTGCCCGTTAGACTCTCTGCAGCTGGCGCGATCACTGTCACTGTCTGAGCCTAAAACTTGCCCAATGTAGTCAATCAAAGCCCCAGTGATGACAAAGGTCATGGACCCGGGGAACCGTCATTCTCTTTGATTGTGCGTTAAGTCTTTATTTGTTTTTAATGTGTATTGCATGTACTTAGTAGCGGGGCATTAATTAATTCGAGCGTGAATATCTTTGCAAATATGGCCACTAATTAAGCTTGAAAGCATCAGTGATCTGTGATGGGTCAGGAAAGCTTTGAGCCCACAAAATCAGGCTTACATAAACAATTTGGCTTGGGCAGGAAATTACCGTCCAGCAGCATCCATGTTTGCACACCTTTGACACAACAATGATGGCCTTCTTCTGGACCGCAATGAATGCAGTAACACATTTGCCTCAGATTCTGAGCCCTCGTATCCCCTGTATCCCCCTTGTATCATTTATTACCATTTGCCGAGGTTACAGCTCAGTGTTGGAGTTGTTACGCTGCCATAGCCAGTAATTTGAGCAGACATTTTGTTACATTCGGCAAAAGATTTATTTATTTTTTATTTTTTTGTATTGTTTTGGCTGCTCCACATCTGCCAAGGCTGTTTCTGTTTCAGCATGCATGGCTGGCCATGCTAACAAATGCAACCCTGGAGATGAGCTTCCAAAACTCATTGGAACAAAATAGTTTCTTTTGGCCAGACATATCTCATGGTGAGATCAACTCACAAAGCAGCCTATATCACTAGGCTAGCCACGAAGCTTCTTGAAGTTAAGAGGAAGGAATTTCTTTTCTCAAAATAGCTCAAGCTCATTCCCCACTTCTTTATTACTCACCTGGTTTGTTGATAATCCCTGTAAGGAAGCAGGCAAATGGCTGGCATTATGAACCGGTGGCACAGCATGGTGGCAAAAAGCCGTCTTTGCTTGCACCTTTTAAAAATATATTAATTGCAGGTTTGATGTGGAAGAGTGTTATTGAATGAGGTGCTTATTTAGCTTCTATCTTCGTATTATGAGCTTTTAAAACTGCTTGCGTGTGAGTGCATGTGGTTATTGCTCGCATGTTGTTTTAACTGTCTGTAACCAACAACTGTTTTTCACAGCAGCTAATATATATATATTCCCAAAGAACAAATGGTGTTGCTTACAGTTAGGGAGTCATTTTCGATTCTGTGTGCTTATAGTAAGAGAAAATCATGAATAAATCTGCAACTTACAGTCAAAAAGTGTTGGTTATTTTAGGATCCCCACATTGTACATAGTAAATCATCTACAACCTAATATATTAGAGTATTAGTACAAGTCTTGAGTATAAGTCCGTGAAAGAAAAGAAAGGGAAACCATAGATTTGAATCCTACATCTCCATGTACAATGATTTCACACCAATCAGGCGAAACATTATGACCACTGACAGGTGAATTAATAACATTGACTGTCTTATGACAATCCAGTGTTCTGCTCCGACACTCAGAAGGACCATGTCCATTCTCAGATGAGTGATAACTGTTTGGGAGGCACAAGGGAGACCTACACAATGTTAGGACATAATGTTTTGCCTGATCAGTATATCACTTTTGTCAGTACATACTGCACGTTAACTGCATTTTCATCACAGTATCTGGATGATAATATTTACTGTATAACTGAGGTCTATTTTTTTGTCCTTGTTGCCGGTTGTGGAAGGAAATGTGGGTATAGCTGATTTATCGATCAAGGTCATCTGAGCATTTGGGTTTGGATTAAATACATTCCGGAAATCCTCCTTAAATATGTTTTCTGGAAACCAACCCCATTATTTCTCAATTTGGTTAATCATGCAGTATTTAATGGGCATTGTGGTAGTGGTTAGAATGGTTTTATTTTTTTTAAAAAAGCATGCTTTTTTCAGTGATGCAAGGCACTGAGGTTGTTTGCAGGCAAAACAAAGTGAATGAATCACACATTCCCAAAAGCAACGAAAGCTAACAGTGATGGATTCCTTTAAATGTCATTGCCTCTCTTTTGTTGTTGAAGCGTGATGGCTGATGGATGTCAATAATAAGTATTCTCTTTAGTCCTGACTGAAAGACAGACAACCTCATGAATCTTAAACTTAATTTTCTTTCAAGCACAACGTTTAAAAGTTCCGAAAACCGGCCAAAACTTCGAAATGATGCTGTCTCGAAGTGGAGAAACGTTTCAAAGTAATGACATGCTAAATGCATCATCTTCGCTTCCTGCCTCGTAATTCTGTGAAGACGCATTGTTTCGGGTTTCTCAGACAAATGACAACAGCCTACTCCCCTCTAGTTATTAAAATTCTGGTTTGTCTCTCATGTTTACCGTTATATGGCCACAGGCTTGAAAACAATCCTAGTAGTTCAATTAAACCTCATTTTTCAGTACTTTTCCGGTGTCATGTTTTGACATTGCGCTCTTTTCCATTCTACCTCAGGCTCTTGGAAGCACAATGTTTAGATTAACATTTTTGACTCTGTGGCAACAAAAGAGACTCGCTGACATCTCACGCACTGGATCAGAAAGTTCTAATGTGTGTACAAACAGGTTGAGCTTTTTTTTAAATAGCTTCCAGTGCAGATTGATGTAGAAATAATTACTCGAGCGTGGTCATGAAATACGACGACTCTATGACGTTGGAACACTTCTGTTTAAAAATGTGTGACGCTTGAGTCATACGGCGCGTGCTCTGCAATCTCACCGACATCGCGCTTAATGACAAGTTGCAAAGCTTTTGTTGCATTGTTCATCATGTGCGGCTGAGGGATAGATTAAATTAGGTGTGACTGGCTGTGGAGCTACGGGCAGTTGATCAATGTTTTGTAGAGGCTAATAATAATGGAAAAGCACGATATTGATCAATAATTCCTGAAGCCAGTCATGCTGATTAGTATTATAAAAGGACGTTATAGAATGTAGAAGCCTCCAGCACCATAAATGGCATTTCCTCCTTGGTACTGACTAGTTTATTTTTCCCCTGCTACAATGCTATGGAATAAAGGGAAGTACAGTATTGAACGGCACTGAAAAGCAAAAGCATCTGAAAAAGTCATATAATTTAGCAGGTTGTTCCTACTGAACCATGTGAAACGAGAGTGCTACTGTGTGCAGTCTTATAGCTTTTAGTGTTTCATCAATTAAAAAGCTGCGTGCTGCGCTTTTTTTTTTTTAATAAATTCCCGCAAAGTAGTTGACATTCAATATGACTGAATCAAACGGCCCCTTTTATTCTGCCAAATGAGAGATTGGTTCATGATTTAGGACACCATGGGGTAGAGAATGAAACACAGCAGAGAGATAACATGTTAAATTGTGTACACCAGTAGTTAGCCTCACATGACTGGCCATCGGATCAACTGCCTGCTGTTTGTCCAGCTATCGGTGTACCAGCACGTTCTTTGTGCGACACAGAGTTCACACTTAATTTCGGCAAAAGTGATGTGGACACGATCAAATCAGAGCCAAAGACCTTTTGAACGAGCTTCTGGAGCCTTTTATTTTGTGCAGTCACGGTCCTGAAGATCCTAATCAGCATCAAAAGGCTGCGATGTTTGTCTCTACCTGCTGGCTTTGCCTCCTTTCATTAAACCCTCTTAATATTCCCATATTTTATGTAAACACGATTTTCTTGATGCTGGGTGGTGATGCTGTTTGAATATAGCTGAAAGCTCAAGTTATTATTAATTTTTTTTTGTCTTGATTAGTTTATTTATTTTTCTTAATCCAATCAGGGTACATGTTTGTTGATGTGATTTGGTTAATGCCAAAAGTCTGATGCGGGGATCAGACAAGAGTCTTTTTTTTTGTAGTCGAGTAATGCACCGTATAATTAGTTGCAAAATTTCTAACTTTGTGTGGAACGTGATCAGATGAGATGGCAGATTTCCCCGTCTATGCCTCAGTATGAGGGAGGTCAGTCTTTCTAGGCTTCCAGCTTGCTGCAGGGGAACACAGTAAACCAAGGCTGCAAACTAGAAGTGATGATTTAAACACCCCTATCAATGGCTGATGCATTGTATTGTCTAATGTACTAACATAAGTTATGTGTGAATCTGTTGTTGATGCATCACCTGTATTGCCTATTTGCAAATGATGAAATCACCTCATTATAGGCCCACACTGCCAAAAGTAATGCTAGTTTCTTTTAATTAAAAGGGTTCCAAACTATTTGCATGAGCTATTTAAGTGGGTAAAATATAAATGCTGCTTTAAACAGTGTGTAGGATTTACTTAAAACAGCTGATGCAAATTCTCATCTACATGCAGTATCTTCTAGCATCGCTTTTCTCAGTGTGGCGTCAAAACACTGTACTCATTCTCTTTGTTCCTTTCCGGGAAACAAAGAGGGCATGCACTGTAATGACTACAGCTCAGAATACATTTGTCTAAGGCTCACAATATTTTGGACCGGGTCAACCAAAAGTAAAGTAAATTAATAAATCACACAAAGATGACAAACTTTTGAGGAAACCGTGGATCAATAGCATGTTTTGTCCATGACCCCCTCCTCTGTGGCTTTCTGATGGCTTACACATTTTTACTTTCATTTATTTTTCTTTTCTTTTATGGGTGCGCAGGAGGGAGGAAGGGAGGGAGGGCGAGGGGGAGGGAGGGAGCTGGTTTGTTGAAGTGCTAGAGTCTTAAAAAAAAATACAATGTGAGTTTATCTGCATGTTTGCTATGTGTCTACGCTGTGCTTTCAAGCTCAATTAATACTTCCAACTCACCCTTATAAATTCGTTGCATTGTTCTATGCCATAGAGAATAGGACAAATTAAATACAAACTTGTGTGGTCTTTGTTTCTAGCCATGTACTGCAGTTGCTTCGTACCTTCTGAAAAAAGTATGTAATAAGCTTTTGTTCTCAGAAGATCATGTTTAAGCCTAGCTTTCATATGAACCTCTATTTTGTCCCATAGAATATGGAATGATCGGAGAGCATACAGTAAAAAGTCAGCGGCCAAGATCAGTTCATGACACAAAGGCCCTGCAGGAGCAAGCTGAATCTGCTAAATTTATGGCACAAACTGGTAATACAATAGTTATGTTTCTTTACTTTATTTTGTTAACTAAACTTAATTTCATCATGCATGCTCTCTCTTGTACTGCACCTTTTAAGTGGAAATGTTTTGCATTATTATTTTTCCTACTCATTCTCTATTGCCACATATGAACAAGGAAGATAAATTTCCCATTTCTCTACGAGTATTTACTTTGAATATAGAACATAATTGGGTTTTGTGGGTCTGTTTGTTTTATTGTCACGTAGTGAGTTGGCAAGTGGATTGCTCATACAGTATATTCACAGAACATTAATTAAACAGCAGTTTAAAACTAAAGGCCCTGATGTAGTTAATCATTACCTCCATGGCGTAATAAATTAAATGTCATTCGATAAAGGAAAAACCCCACCCCTTTAGCCAAATATGAAACACATACTTGGCAAAAGTTGAACTGATAGATGCTGCCCTTAGAGATAAAAAGAGAAGAAGAAGCTATGTGGCATAATCAAGTATAGCATCTGGCAAATTTAAAACTGAAATGATCCTAAATTCATAATGGCTTCGCCAACCTACCACCTTAGCATTTTTACTGAAATCGGAAAGTAGTGAGACAAAATAAAAGTCAATTCAACTTTATTTTGCTTTCATTTCTTTTTTATATAATTTGTTATCAATTTGTTCTTAGTTGCTTTTGTTTTATTATATATGTACCAAGAACATTTTATTCAGTGGGTGGGTTCAGGTTTAGCCACTATTTAGATTTTTTTTCCTTTTTATTTTTCATCTAATTTTTGGGAAATGTTTTATTTTCTCCACGTGTTGTTCCATTTAAATTGCTGTCATTGTTTAAGAACCTCCTTTCCTACCATTACATTTTTAATTTAAGACACTCTATACATGCCAGTACTAACATACACTCATTAACACCTCTCCATTTTACCCACGCCGTAGGTATGTTGTTTCCCTGTCGAGTCGCATCGCTGTGCTTTTCTGTTTCTCATTCTCACACAATTTACTCTCCCTGTACTGCCTCATTTAACAAATTGATCCACCTTTCAGTCTATTTTATGATCTACAAAATTAAGGGCAGGGTTAAGATCCCTATTTGGCTGAAGCTACGTGTCCATGCTGAGAAACCTATTAGCATACTGTGGTAAAAAAAAGAAAAAAAGAAAAATCTGATATGATCTGATGACTTCCAATGACATAAATGTATTCAGAGCTGCAATTGAAAATATTCCTCTTTGTATTAAATTATTTCTCTGATACATAAAAGCCTCAAAGAAAATGACCACTCCACCTGAGGGTTTAACATAATCAAACATCAATTATTCGGTGACTACTCTCATGTAGGAATTTGATTGTCCACTCACTCGTCACCAAATAATTTATTCTTCTTTCCATTTAGGCTATCATGGCTTTGGATATCACCCCTCTGCCTCATCATAATGCAGAGCTTTATTTAGCATTTCATGGCTTTTTGGTACCTTTCGGATCATGAAGATTGAAAGGCTCAGTGCTGTTTCTTCTTATTCATATTTTCAGTTTAACCTGAAATGAAACTACAGATGAATTGAACAACTGTGGTCCTTTACTAATCTGCTACCAAATGTCAGGAGTGTGATAATATAATAAGTTGACACGCAGAGTTAAACAACTGCGAAGTCTCCGCAAAGAGCAACAGGCGATAGAAACAGAACCTATTTTCATTCCGTGGCTTAAACGCTGCCTTTATCGTTTCCTGCTCGGCTCTCGCAATTGGTATTTGACCGCACTGGAGACAGTCTGCTCTGAGCCACTTTCACATGCACAAAAAATGGCTGTGATCTGCTGAATAAAGACAGCTAACCTCCCCATTTCCCTCCACCCCAGGGAGTTAACAGGTTAAGACAGAATTGAAAAAGAAAAAAACATTTGAAACCATTGTCTAAAACACAGAATTTGCTCCAATGTTGTCAAGGAAACTCGACTAGTATTGCTGCAGTGCAAGGGAATCCACATCTAAGACCTCTCTCAGAACTAACACCCATTCAATTCCATTTTATTTTCTCCGACGTCGCCTTCCTTGCATGTCACCATGTTCTTATGAAATTTTGTTTGTTTATGACGACTTTCTCATTTTGTTTAAGCATATTATTGAGTTTTATTGAAATGCATGAATTATTTCTTATTCAAATGAAGTGAAAGACTTAGATGTAACCCTAATGTTTATTTTAGAAGCACAGCTATGCCTTGATCTGTGATCTTTGCATAAATACACTTTTAAATTTGTTGTAAAAAAAAAAGAAGGGCTGATTACACTTTTCTCCTACTCTACAGAGACTGTTGTTGATGCAACTACTCTCAGTGATTGCAAGCACAAAACACTTTTGTGCTTGCATGCAAATGAAATCAATAGTCAGAAGAATAACGCTACAATTTCAGTATTCATCAAAGATCACATAAAGGTAGTACAGGCTGTATACTAGTGTTTTTGTAAATCTTTAGGATCCCACCTCACCTGACTCATATTGGCCCCTCCCCATATTACTCAACCTTGCCCACCTTGCCCCGTAAGCCGTGCCCTAGGACCATATTGCTGCATTTAACTAGTGTCACCCTTCTCCCACACAGGTGAATCAGGTGCAGAGGAGTGGTCCCAGTGGAGCTCATGCTCCGTAACATGCGGTCAAGGGTCGCAGGTGCGAACAAGAACATGTGTCTCACCATACGGAACACACTGCAGCGGCCCTTTAAGAGAATCAAGGGTTTGCAATAACACTGCCCCTTGTCCAGGTAGTGTTAGCCGCAGATTCTTGAATATAAATGTCTTGTTGTTTATATGGGAGGAAATGTGTTGTTCTGTTTTAACGAATCTTTCAATTGTGTCTATTTAAGAATGTATAAGCATCATTTTTGCAGTGATTATTGAATCTATGAATCTAATGATTTCTTCCTTTGATGTTATTTTGTGAATGTTGTTTTGTTTTCATTATCACTTTTGTGTTTTCCATTTCATTTAACTGTAAGGCAATTCATCAGCATTGAAATGGTTTAATGACATGTGGATCTGCATGGAGCTTAGGGAGCAGTAGATACCGATACGGCGTCAGCTTCATTTTCTTGAAGGTCAACTGTGCATTTTAAAATAGCTTGGCAGCGTTTCTTCAAACATGCTGTAAGGCATTTCTTCCTCAACCCATGATGGCGTGGCAGATGAGTCACTGGCAGTCAGGTATCAGCATCAGATGCTTTTCTGACTGGTGACTGCAGCGCATTAATGTTTGTCTGTATGCATCTGCTAAGGAAGCGTGTCACAAGCCACCATTATGCATTTTTGGAATTGTTTACGGAGACAAATATGTTGATTCAGTAATGAGATTCTGCGCCCATGTTTAGTCAAGACATTTGATGGCGCTGATAAGGGTAGTGCTCCAGAGACTACATCACAAACTCGCAGGTAATTGTAACGGCTGATCAAAAATACTCCGAGTGGCATCCTCTGACGCTCTGATCTGAGAGGTACTGTGCTTCTCTTTCAGAAGTGGCATGTGTAAGTGGGAAGTTTGTCATCTTCAAAAGGGTCATTCTCTTGCCGTGTGTGGACAGTGAGAGCTAGAGAGAGAATGAATCATTGCAAAAGAGCAGTTGCCTAAATACCAGCCTTGATGTGACTCCTGTATGGCCATTATTATTAAGAGCAGGCTGCATAAAACCCCCTATTCCTCAATTAAGAAAAAAAAGAAAGAAAAAATTTTCAGGTACAAGCATTAATTATCACGGAGAACAATTAATTTTGAACCAAACCTCACAAAGCTGCCCTTGTGAATTCATTATTGTCCTCAATATATCTCAAAACCTGCAGACATTAGGCCCGTGGCCTATTGTGGAACCAGACATTATTTAACATATTAAAACAGAAAAACTTGCTGTGAAACTTTTCTAGTACTCACTTTACTCTCAGGAGTGTTACTACTTTTCAGTTTTAAAAATAAAAGTCTGGGTCTTTTTTCTGTTTGGTGGGTTTTAGTTAGGCCGTATCAAATGTACTGTAGTCCTGCAGTGTTAAAATTGAATTGCATTGCTTGTAATATCTGAAAGATGAGGCGTCTTCTCTTTCTGTACTTATATTAAAAATCTAGCACTGGGATCACACTGCAGAAGTTGTTATTTTCCTCAAAATAAAGCTGATACTGCAGTAACTTTACTTGACTAGCAAACTAGTACAAACAAATCCTGCAGGGCACAGAACAACGTGAAACACAGTGTATATCTTATGCTGTATATGGCATATCGGTTTCTTTAGGTCTGTAGCATGCCGAAAGGGAAGGGTATCTCTAAAATACAGTATGCAAAAAAACAAACAAAAAAAAACACTTCACTTACTTCAGTGACAACATCAGCATCATCGTTGAGCCATGGTATGGGGAGCTGCAGCAAAGATCAGTCTGTTGGAATTCCTGAGCCTCCATTGTAGTTCGAAGGCAACACAATGCACCTGTCAACATACGGCAACATTTCTGCTTTATAAAAATATTCCCTTTGAGTCATTGAGTCCCTTTAAAACCCAACCAACAGAGCTCCCTGTGTTTCTCCTGAGTTTTAGTGCTCTGTTGAGCAAAAGGAAAGCAGCCCAGTCTATGGGAAATATCATAATAGTAAACATTTCTTTTGCAAAGGATTCATATGTAGTGACAGAAAAAAACTGTGCAAATACAGGACTACTGTTAAATAGCTTTTGTTATTGTTGTGTTTTAATTTGAGATATTTAAATGCCACTCAATTTCACTATTAAGACAAAAATATCAAATCAGAAATATAAACAATAAGGCAAGCATATGCTAAACCTTTCAAAAATGCTAGCTTAACTTACCTTTAATTTTGTATTTTGGTAACATTTCTTACAAAAAAAATACACTGTGTGGGTTTTTTTTTTCCAATCCAAAGTGTCGAACAACACACTTTGAATCTTAATATTGCATATCTTGAGTTAGCCTTTTCCTTAATTTAGACGCATACATTTAGCCATGTCCATTTCCACCAACCACTTAACCACCTAGCAACGCAAGGTAAACGAACCTTCAACTGAGCATGCGCAAGCACGTTAGTCCCGATCCGACGCAAGCGCGGAAGCGGAAGCAGCGGTTTCTTTCAAAATAAAATACCACTTCTACTCTACGCTTAAAACACAGCCCAATGTTTGGATGCTGTGTATGTTTTCAGTGGATTTTGGACGACAGATGAGTTATATAACATGGAGGAACGGTGTTTAAGGTCTTCTCTATTGAGCATTGCACACACATCACATGCTATTTTCACTTAGGAAACTGCCAGATGATAAACGGTGGAAATATTTACTTTGCTCTGGCAAACTGAAGTTTCAATCTAATAATTTCCTTCAATCTAACAACATCGTAACTAAGAAATTAGCAAGGAAATAAAACAAGAACAGCAGAACATGAGGAAGTGAAGAATAAAAAATGTTGCATTATTGCCAGCTTCATGAAGATGATGCCCTCAAAAAGAAGAACAGAAAGGAAAGCCGATGTGAAGACACTTTTTATTGACAAATAGAAATAGAAATGTTGATGGTGAATTATGCGGGGAAAAAATGTGATTTGTATTCACTTTAAGGCATTTTAAATAACCTGATAAATGGCTTTTCTTTTTTAAAATGTCTTTGAATCTACATCATAAGAACTCTGGGATTGATTTAAATTAGGCCTACAGTACATCCTGGCCATGTAAAAAGCAAGCCTACTGCATAGCAAAAGTGGAAACTACTCCAGGCACCAATGTGTCATTAGAGAAAGTACTTTGCTGCAAAACAATAAATAACTGTATGGCAAAAACAGGCAAACACAAGAGGCACTCTATCGAGTTAAAAAGGTTCAACTTCCTTCCAGTGAAGGGTAGGAGAAACCGAAGGAATCCGAGTTTGCTACATTTTAATGGAAACATTCTTGGCAAATGTAATAGCTTTGTCCACCATCTTGTGCTGGTCCAAGAATTTTACCTCTAGCATACGATTGCGCATGGCCATCCCTGTAATTCATGGCCACAGTTCAGAGATAAATTGCACAAAGAAACGGTTTCCTATTCTGTCATCGCTAGCTGTGGTGACTGCCTGCTTTGAAGTTGAAATTTTCAAAGTAAATGCTTTAGCCACCACGGGACACTTAGCTAAGAGCATCAAAGCAGCGCCTAGAGGCAGGGGCTGGGACACGGGGTAGCTTCCCTCTTGGCGGACCATGGGCTTGATCCCGGGATCCCACTACTCTACATCTGATCCCGAGATCCAAATATTGTACCGCGGGGGCTTTATGTTCCTGCACAAGCTGTGACCTTCTGAAGAAGAGTCCTCAGTTCCCCGTGGACAAAATAGTCGGACGTACATTTCGAAGATCTCATGTCCTATTTGCAGTCAAACGATGATAAGAAGCCACCAGATATGCTGTGTCCCTTTCAACCAATTTGTGCCCTTTATTTTTGTTTTTCAGTGTTAAAACACCACAAAATTCTTAATGACTAAAAAATGCACAGCCGCGTCAGTTTCAGTCTGCTAATCCTATTGCAGTTCCCTGAGCGCCATCATGGCTTAGAAGAAAAGATGGATTTTGCAGCTACGATGTGTTTTTTGCATGTGCACAGCATAAAATATATGCAGTAGACTTTAAGAAGTATGTTCCATTGGATGTCGTACAATTTCAGTCACATTAAAGCTAATTCTGGGCCTTAATTCTATCCGTAAAAACCTCTATTCTGAGACTCCAACACTTGCTTCAGAAACTAATATCAGGAGTTAAACCTTTGCATCTTGAGAGAAATGTGTTTATCACTTGAAATCTTTGTGTACATTTAGGAGCGCTGCTATTGCCAAGACAAGACAGGAGGTGTCTTATTTCTGTCTGCCTCTCAGATTTCCATATTTCTCTCTCCAAAGTAAAACTTTGAGCCAATAGCGAATATTCTCTGCAGTTCTGTGAAGACTCACCATCTGTCAACCAGAACCCAGTTAAGCTTACACGCAAACCAAGATGCAAGAGGTACGACGCCTTTTGCCAGCTATGGTTTTCAATTAAATGGGAAAAACAATGATGGTTTGAAACTTCTGTCAGTCTCGTAATATTTAGCAGAATAAATGCTTTACAGGAAAAAAAAGGACACGTTTATTATCCGCATTGAAAGCAAGAAAGAAAAATGCATCTCATACATGCTAAAATAACGGTATGCTACAGACATAAATTAGATTTAAAATTAATTTAATCAAGAGAAAATTACTGGAATTTTACCAGAAAATGCTGAGGCATATACAACATCACATGAAACATATTAAAGAACATCCTTTTGAAAAAGCTTCTTTCTGATTTGGACCATCTTGCCTGGTATTTAGTCTCAAAGACCTTTTCATTATCAATCACTTGACAAAATGTAAAACGTCTTCAGTTATTCAGAGGTCTGGAACCAGGTTACGGGCTGTCTGCTTTGTGTATACCCATGATTACTATGTTAGTGTAATGACAGATTGCCAGAACCACTGTCAACCCAGATTAACCTGAAGCTCCACTGCTATTAGATCCCCAGTCAACCAAGAAGCCTTGACAAACTGTAACACTGTGCAGACCTGCTGCTCCTAACCTTTACCTTGGGTTAAAGAGTCACGATTCTTAGTGTTGTCTTGAAACTGGTGTGTGAAAGAGAGATTGACGTTTTTATTTCGCTCCGTACATTTACTGCCGTACGAAGCGCCGCTCGTGGAGCAGCACGCGTGGTTGCTGCTCGCATGATGAATGTGCAGAGACATAGCGAAGCCCCACTCTGTCTGCGTGCTCAGTGTTTCACTTACATTAGCTTGTGTTGCTAATTATTTTGATTGATTTTATTTCCTTTATGGCTCCGTGCAGTTTGTGAGGGGGGGTTTGTTTGTGCTGTAACAGAGACAGAGACATTGATTAGGCCTGACGCCTTTTCTGTGCCCGCAGTACACGGTGTATGGGAGGAGTGGTCACCGTGGAGCCTGTGCTCATTCACATGTGGCCGAGGTCACCGCACTAGGACTAGGATGTGTGCTCCTCCCCAGCATGGAGGCAGGGCTTGTGATGGACCTGAGACCCAGACTAAGCTTTGCAACATAGCCCTATGCCCAGGTATAATCTGTCTGCTATCTAAATCTGTTAAACATATAAATAATTATTCATGGTGGCATGAAATTAAAGGAATGTAAAGGTGAAATTATAAACATGATCATGAAAATTTCGAAGGAGTTCCATAGCTGCTCAGTGATTAATCGATACGAAAAAGGTAAGTAAAAAAAAAAATGAATGCAGGATGTGGGGTTTATTTAAAGTAATTGTGCTTACGCTATAATGCGGTTTAGGAATCCCTGTTGAGAGTGAAGACTGTAATACTGACGTCAAAATCACTTACCCGCAGTTGCCTGTGAATGGTAAGCAGATTAGCAAAGATGAGTTTTTCCACCCAGTAAATGGTAGCCTAGCTCTGGTGAGAGATTCAGTGAAAACCACTCAACTCCAGATGCCATTCCTCTGCCCAGGGAGGAAAAAATAGTTCCTGCAGTTTGAGCTTTTGACACTTTCAATATGCACCTTATTGTGATTACTTTACCCTTTTTGTGTTTGGTTCTGCTTTTGACTTTTGAGTTATTCTGGGAAATTCTAGCCTGCAGGGGGGGAAAAAAACAGATTAGAAACCCAGCTGGTAGCCATGTCATTTTTTGCTTTCCACTTATTTTATTGGCATCCAATCTGAGAGAGAATAGTGATCTGAATATCTCCTCCCATTTCTGTCTGCCCTCTTTTTTTCCCTTCACTTGGGACATGCTTGTTGGGTTGTGGTTGGTGCCTCAGTGGACGGACAGTGGCAGGAGTGGAGCTCTTGGAGCGATTGCTCGGTGACCTGTGCCAATGGCACTCAGCAGAGGACCAGGCAGTGCTCAGCAGCCGCCCATGGGGGATCTGAGTGTCGCGGTCACTGGGCAGAAAGCAGAGAGTGCCATAATCCTGACTGCACAGGTAAAATCCTGAGCCTCTTAATTCCATATCCGCTTTGATGTCTAAATTCGAAATCATGATTTGAAACAGGGAAGAGAGAGAGACGAAGAACAATCCGTCCCATTTGATCATCATCATCATTACAACCATAAGTGCCACAGTCGTCCCTACAAACTTCACATTGTGCGTGTAGGCTGATTTTACTGAGCTTTTCCCGCTCTTTCTGCGGCGCGCTGAGCAGCCATGTAGCAAGAATCAAAGCCGCGCTGTAAGAATCAAGAATAATGTTTAAGACCATGCTCTATCAATTGGATTTGAAAAATCCAGTTAGATATATTGTATGCCTTTCACATAATGCAGGGTTTGCTTCCCAAACTGTCTGTCAACATCACAGATGTATTAGAGGCTCAAAGATGTCAGCTTAGTGGTCTCGATCAGGCTTTGAATTGTCTGATCATGTGAAGGGTCTGAGCACTCTCTTAATCTCCTGATGCAATTTTCGCTGCAGCAGCGTAAAACAGCTACATTTTTATTCAGTATTTCACTGGTGTGCATGTGTGTGTGCGTGTGCTTTTTCTTTCTTTCTCTCTATTTCTGAAAGTCAGTCCAAGTGTTGTGTAACCAGACATCCAACCTTATGGACTATTCGGATCCTAAAATAGCTAACGAATGCGCGTGAATGCATATTTTTAATTTGTTATTATGATAATGAAGGGGATGCTGTTGTTTTGCTCACAATGAGAGGGCACATTATGCAGTTTATTCATTTAATGAGGCCTACCTGTTTAGCAATTCTTATTTGTTTCCAAGGTGAGAGATCAAACATTAGTGAGACGGCACAATCTAATCCATCATTTCCCGAGTCAGCACAATGTCGCTGACTGTCAGAGGCAAAGAGTTCAAGGCAAAACCGGAACTTTTGTCAAGAAGACAACAGGCGTTACTACAAACTAAAAGTTGATTCAAGTCAAAAACTGCCTAATAACTGCAATAAAGGCCTCTGCAGGATTTTGAATCAATGCTATTTGTCTTGAAATTGAAAGAATTTCTTGAGGTTTGCTGGAACAAGGAGCCCTTTGAAACACATGAGCATGCATCTGTCTGAGGAATCAGCTGCCGGGGTGCGTGCACAGTCGCCGGGGCCTACCGGGAATTGATCAATGTCTCGCCGGATAGTTTTAGCCAACAGGTCATGATGCTTTCTCTCCTCCCCTTCCTCTGGAAGCACTCCTGACAGAGGTTAGTTGTAGGACATGAAATATGCCCATACATGTTAAGGTGGAGGCCAGTTGAGGTTAAAATGAGAGTGGAGCGTGTTTCCTGCTCACGGGGCGTTGCACCTTTTCCGTTCAGACAAGGGCATGTGATTTACTACATTGCTGAAGGGGAGCATCTGTTTTTTTTTTTTGTCTAATGCACGGTTTAACTGTGTTCATTACAAGGGCATAAAACATGCTGCCGGTTTTAGAAACTTCAGCATAAATTTGCTTCAATATTGGCAAAGCGATGCGGATTAATCACCACTCAGAGCAGCTTCTTTAGCCGTAAAATACACATACTCCTGATTATTCAAAGTAATCTTATTGATTTTTGCAATATTGCCAAAAAACTAAATGCATGAAGAGCAAAAAACAAACAAGAAACAAGCACTCAAAATTTCAGATATCACACATTAATTAAAAGAAATCCTCAAGCTAAACATTGGATATCCTTTTAGTTAATATGCTAAGTTTTTTTTTTTTCTTTGAGTGTGTGTTTCTAACTGAGAGTGATTCTGTTTTAGCTAATGGCCAGTGGAATCCTTGGGGTCCCTGGAGTGGCTGCTCTAAATCCTGCGACGGCGGATGGCAGAGGCGAGCCCGGGTGTGTCAGGGGGCAGCCGTGACTGGGCAACAGTGTGACGGAACCGGAGAAGAGGTCCGAAAGTGCAGCGACCAGCGCTGTCCAGGTGAGCCGGAGGATAATAAGACTTAAGTCTGGGAGGCCGCAGAGAAGCTAAATGATAGTGGAGGGATAATTATCTCCATGGAGTGAGTGACATGTCTCGTTATCGAGGATCGGCTAAAGCAGAATGCGCAGGGGAGATTCAGATAGGTGGATGATTGATTATGAATATGTCCCAGTAAATGAAGAAATTAAAACACTGGTAAGGGACCCAGTGGGAAATGGTATCACTGAAGCTTATTGTGCGATTTTTAAAGTAATCTCCTTGTGAAGTGCAGCCTAGACATAGACACAGTCCCTTAACACTTCTTTTCTCTGAAGTCAAGAAAACAGTATTCCACAAACACATGAAAACCTTTTTTTTCCCACCTAATATAACCGCACTCACAAAAGCTGGGACTTAAGAAGACGGTACATTTTAGTTCAGTAGTTAAATGACACTACTCGTATTCGCTGACAGTATACAGCTTTGATGTTCTATATTTCCATACCTCCTTTCAATGCAATGCGAAGAAATAGTTGCATCACGGTGGAAATACTAAAATACTCTTTGCATTGATGTGCAAGCAACACTTGTATCCCCTTTGCTCTTCAGCGCCGTATGAGATTTGTCCCGAGGACTACGCAGTGTCAATGGTGTGGAGACGGACCCCTTCAGGAGAGCTGGCCTTTAACAGATGCCCACCAAACGCCACGGGTAAGGACACGAGCAACATGCACAAAAATAGAAGCATTGTCTTGGTTTCTCCTTCTGCTGTCGCTGATTCGTTTTAGATTCATTTGGGCTTGTCCTACTACTATTACTGCTAATTGCTGTTGCCTGTCTTCATTCCCTTAAGATAAAAAGTGATCCATCTGGTGTAAAATAAAAAGAGAACGGCCGCAAAGTGGTGGAGCACATTTTAATATGATGTGAATTGAACCTAAACTCCACTCTAGTGTGATTGATTGACCTAAATTTAGTTTAGTTTCAGGGAGTGGTTGTTTTCCAGCAGCTGCGATTTTACACCCGTGTCATAGCATCAGTTTTGTTACAATATGAGGACTAGTTAGTCGATATAGAAGTTACGCAACTAGCCTTTTGCTTCAGAAGTTGCCAGCGTGAGACTCTCGTATGGACGAAAGTCAGCAAAACGTCACAATGATTAAAAAAAACAACTATATCTAGTGCCAGATAAGTCGTGCTTCTTCATCTGAGTTGGAGGAGCCACACATCCATTCATTCCATTTCCACGCGCAGTGATGTAATTTATGGCTGCACCCGTCAGCCTGCGCGCTGAGTGGGAAAAATGGTAGCTGTGACTCTGAGGGCATCGTTAAAGGGAGAGAGGCGCGCCGTGGTCTGTTTTCAGGCATTAGGCGGGAGCTTTAACATGTGCATAAGAAAGCAAGTCATGTTACACTCTTGAAAAGGAGATGGGGGGGATAAGAATGAATGCAACCTCTGATAAATCTGCTGCGATACACGTTACCTTGCTTAAGGAGAAGGTCAGTTCGCAGACAAACCCACAACAGGACAATGAGCGGCTGTTGGATGCTAAAAATACACGTTGGTTTGACACAGCGAGCTGTGGTGAAAACAGTCTGGTGTTCTGAAATGACATTTCTTCCGCGACCGTAAAACGTCCAACCGGCTAACTGGATGTAGTTGCGAACACGCTGTCATTCACAGATGGCTCACCTGCAGCAAAGTTACGCGGAGTCAGATTTACTAGCATGACATTAGCTTTCTGGCTTGACATTAGTTTTATGGCTAATAACTGTTTGGCACTACGAAGCTATTTCCAGCCTGCAGCGAGGGCTCGTGTGTGTGCGTACGTGTGTGTGTGTGTGTGTGTGATTTTGCCGTTGGAAATAAAGACGTTCTTTAACACCAAAAGGCTTCTTTATGTGCCAGCTTCAGACACGATGAGACAGTTGGCTCTTGTGTTCTAGTGATCCTTGGACACAAAAGATTAATTTATCCCTCATGTTTTATTTATTTTTTTCCTAACGTGCAGCAGAATTTGGACGCCGTTCCAGAGATTATACGCTCTTGCCGCTCCCTGCAGGTCAGCGCAACGTGTTATTTGGCAATGAAATCAAAACTTAGTCCTTGGGCGATTGTCAGCATTGGACTCTGTGAGCACCGGATGCACAGTATGCATTTATGCATCGCACATTACATGTTTAAGCCCAGTGCATCCCCTTTGTCAAAGCTGGCACTGACCACTGGAAAAAAGATCATGATAGACAATAGTTCAGGTCAGGTCAAGTTTACTTGTAAAGCCATTAATCAGAGCTCCAGTGTCAGCGGTTTTACAAAGCATACATTACAAAACCATAAATAAAAACGACGCTTCCCGACCCCTCGACCTGCAATTAGATCAAGGTCAAGCACAATGAGGGAAAACGTTAAAAGAAATGCCTCAGAGATAATCCTCCTCCTCCTTCCGGGACAGTCCGATATGTAATGTACCGCTGAGAGCGAGGTAAGGGAAAAAAAAAGAAGAAAAAAAAGATGAAATATTGATCAGATAAGACAGCGTAATAAAACATGCAATGCGACTGCGGCGTGACTGCGCGTGCGGGGCGTCCAAAGGCATTAGTGTGGGGGCTTCAGCACCTACTCAACCGTATTCACATAGTCAAGGTCATCACCGGAACAGCGCAGGGCCGTCAGCTCGGCCTCGGCCATCATGGGTGACAACTAACACCAGGGGCGAGAAAGGGAGGAAAAGTCGAGAGGATGCATAGAAACAGCAGATGAATTTGTTCACACCGTATCAAACGGAGGACGATAAGGCGATATATTTTAAAATATATATACGGAAGGACTCAGTTGTAGATACTGTGTGAGATGGGAATAAAATAACACAATGGGAATAAAAATACCCAAAGATTCCTAAGCGTCCATTTTTCTTACTATATATTTATTAAATAGAAATTAATAGGCTGTATGTTTTGGTATTTGATGAACGCTTGAAGCCATATAGTTTTTACGTATGGATATTTTCTACGCCTGGGGTTACGGCAGAAGAGGTTTTCGCATCTAAAAGTTCATGAGCCGCTATTTAAATGCGTCCGTGTAATGAGAACCTCAAATCGCAATTTTCAATTAAAGTTCAGGTCTTCCAGCTGAAAGAGGGAGCAATTAACGCGGCAAAACCACAGGCTATTAAACAAACTCCACACAGGTTAAAATAAAGAAATAAAAAACAGAAAGAAGAAATAAATTAGACGCCACCCGTTAGAATGAAGGCGATTACTCTTATTTTATTGCGCTGAGATTTTTCATAACGTTTCTGTTTAGATGTTTCTCTGCAACTTAGTGACTTTCATTCGTCTTATGAACTAAATAAAATCGAAGGGATTTGATTGTTTGTTTTTCCTCTGCGGGACGGCATTCAGGTTCACAAAAATCCTTGACAAGGAGCGTTTTTTTTTTTTAAAAGACACGCCTTATCTCAGACACCTCGGTCAGTAAACACTGATTTAGACAGTTTGAATACAAATTCCCCTTTCACGCTACCTGAGCTGAGGAGGCTGTACACAAAGACACGTTGGATTCGATCAAGCTCATCTCCACTGACCTATATTTGATACTCAGAGGATGCACGGACAGATTACAGATTAATGAAGGCCTCTGAAATAACTGAAAAATACATGAATAAAAAGAAAGAAATGGGTTTAATTAATAAACGGTGGCGTAGAAACAGCTTCTTTAAATTAAACTCAGTCACGCATGTTAGCACCTTTGATGGGCATTTATTTATTTTGTTCTCCTAATAAACTACATCCATTTCTCTTTTACTAAAATCCTGTTTTTTTGGTTACAGAAGTATGAATTACTGTTGAGAAATTTCACATTAAAATGTAAAATGGCCTTGGGAGATTTGCGCCTTCAAGTTAAGCTCAGTTCACCAAGTGGAAAGTGGAGCATCATACTGTACAATATTAATATAAAAGCAGGTCATCAGAAGGACAACTGTCATCATGTAAATTAAATATTTCTGTGTGCCACTGAGTGTGTAATACCAATGGCGGTCACCATTGGCTCCCATTCAAAAGTATTCATCCTCTCTCATAAAATACTGGCAGCGGGTTAATTCATGAGCTAAATGAACTGCCCCTGGTTGGTATTAACTGCCAGTGGTCCTTTAGAAAATAGTTCCAAGAAAAAGTAAATATTGAGCATCAAAAAGGGCTTTGTTCGTTGGCGCGCCAGGTTTGATTGACGCGCCAGGCTTGGGGTGATTGACAAGCTGTCCTCGGGCTCTCAATCAGATTCACCTGTCACTCTTCCTCTCGTCCAAATATGGACATGTCTGACCAAAAAAAATAAAAAAACAACAACATGGTGACAGATAGAGCTTCACAACCGTACTAATGGGGGGTAGCCATTGTCAGTACATGAATAAATTTCAAATTGTTCTTCAATATTATAATTATAGTTTTATCTTTTTGCCAGTTTACAGTAACTTTAAAGGGGAACTACTGTTTTTTTTACAACCTGGACCTTATTTCTGGCATAAAATATGATTGTTTATCGTATATGATCACCGTATACCCATATAGTGACTGGGGCACCGAAACGCAGCCTCTAATTAACACATTACCTCCCGCGAAACTCGTTCATTTCACCAATATTTTGTTATGATACGCTAGTGCTATTCCCTGTTGAGTCCGGAGGTACCTGTCATCGGGCTCTGCAGATTGACCTACTAACCTCTACCACCTGCTCACACCCACAATGGTTGGCTTGTTTACCTGTAATTTGCTACTGCTAGTTTTTTGCAACACGGCTGAATATTTTCCATTCTGTCATTGTGGACAACGACTTTACGGATGAGGAGCTTGTTGAAAGGAGGGTGCAGAGGCCGAGGGAGGAACAGCTGGGCACAGAACAACAAACCGCTGCAGGTCCGTGAATAGATAACAGGTAACTCTGGACTCAATGGGGAATAGCACTAGCATATCATAACAAAATATTGGTGAAATGAACGAGTTTTGTCGCAGATAATACGTTATTTAGAGTTTGCGTTTCGGTGCCCCATTCACTCCCACTATATGGATATACGCGGTGCTCCACTGGATCTAAATATCTTCCGAAAGACTCCAAATGACACCAAAGTTATAAGGGTGAGTAAACGATCATATTTTATGCCAGAAATAAGGTCCAGGTTGTAAAAAACAGTGATTCCCCTTTAAGAGATGTCAGAACCAAGTGGATACACTTCCTAGCACCTATTCGAGCATCTGAAAGATAGATATGTGGAGGTATTCTTTTGATTGCTGGCATCCTCAACAGTAGGAGGTATGGACTATGAAAGTAAATAAACCCACCAGGTGAAGGCGTTTTTTTGAAGGAGACAGATGCTCAGCACAGTGTAAAGCAGTTGGCCTCGCTGCCTGCCCTCTGGGTTGTCTCATGGCGCTGCCTGGGCGCTCCCGGCACACAACGCCGCTGTGTGTGCACTCACGGCTTCAGCGCATATCACCAAGTAGTAGCTGTGGAGGAGATGGGGTGGGCGTAGGAGGAGTGGTTTTGATCTCTCTCTGTCTGTGTGTGTTAACGTGTGAAAGACAGCGAGAGGGAGAGAGAAAGAGAACAAGAGATAGCGAAGGCTTTATGTGAAGCACGGATGCCGGGGGAAATGTTTTGTACTGTGGGAGTTTTTCCTCGGGATGTCAAGCACCTGTGTTGGAGTGGAGGGGCGATGTGTGAAGTGCACTCCACCGGGTCGACAGCTGGGAAGGTGCGATGTTGGACTCCTATGTAGGATGTACGCGGCAATGTGGGCGGATATTGGGTGGTTCTGCTATTTAGGGATCGCTGTTTAAATGCCTGACAGCTATCACAGCTGAGCGGCTGCGTGTTTGAATAAGCAGCTGTAGGTTGTATTAACACAGCGTGCAGAGCATACATTAAAATCTTTTGGAGTGTGCCATAATTTTAATAAAACAGTTACTTGCAGCTCCTCTTTCTATAGCGTGCTCGAACTCCCCTGCAAACTTTAACGGGTGATTGATGGGCAAGTCTCCTGTGAAAACAATTAACATATTTCCTTTCTTTTTTTCCTTCTCCTCCTCCTGTATCCAACTCCATCCTCCCTGCCACTTCCATCTGCCTTTCTCTCGCCTCTCCTTTTGGTCTTAATCCCCTCCACCTCCTTATATGCTCTCTGCTCATCTCCCCTCTCATCCCTCCCTCGCTGATTCCCCTCTCCAAATCTGTCGCTGCCTCCTTCCCCTCCACAGGCACCACTAGTCGACGCTGCTCTTTGGATCACCGCGGTATGGCCTTCTGGGAGCAGCCCAGCTATGCTCGATGCATAACAAATGAATTCAGATACTTGCAGCAATCAGTAGGTGCAAAGTCAGCTCCCTCTCACAGCCTCTGTTTCCAATGCATCATAAATTACCTCCCCAGTGTTTCCCACTCCCCCACCCCACCTCCCCCAAACCCCCCTCCCTCTCTCCACCCATTCTCATCACACGGTAGCCAAAGATTAAGCACTTTCAATAGAGGAGCAAATTAAAATACAGATTTTGCCATTTTTTTCTTTTTAATGAATGGTCCTCGCCAAGTACTGTTTGATTTAGAGTTTCTGGCATGTTCTCATCTGTGTTTGTACGCTCGAATGAAAATAGTACTTACTGTTTACAGTGTTTTACTTCTGCAGCATTGATAGAAGACTTAGTCCTCACCTGCCTCCTCACATTGGGATTTGCTACAGTAAATAAGAACACATTTAAGCCCATTTAAACTAAGCATAGCGAGCAAATTATTAAAATAAAACAGGATAACACAGGGAAACTAAATCTGGAAATAAAATCTCTGAACTCGAGAGCCGGATGTGAACTCGCTCTCGTCCTTTTTTTTTTTTCCACTGCTAGTCTGATGAGGCATTTTAATCACACTCAGATATTTTCTTTTCATTGTGCCGGTTTAAATAAAAGATTTCCTCTGAGCGCCTCTGGCCCGGAACCGCAGCGGCGCTTCCGCCAGGATGGGTCATTTTTGTGACTCTCCATCACTTTTAAAAATAAAATAATTCAGAAGAGCTGAGATAGCACATATAGCGCCGCACCTGTGAACGTGTATTTATGGACATAAACCCTGTGCAATGATGTGAGATGTCATTTCACTGTGCAATTTCTGCCTAAATGTGTGCCTTCTGCTCCAGTTAACTCTTTTATTCATATTGGCTCGTTTCAAAACATCCGCGAGGCAGAATACATTTCGGCCCAGCTTAGATATAAGTGTCACATAAAGGGCCTTAGAGAGTGGAGTCTTTCTTCCTGATTTTTCGCACTCCATTTACTCCAAATGTGTAGCTTAGTCTGGCAAACCGGCTGAGGACACCGATGCCCCAAGTTCTTTCTTCTCCTGTTTTTGGAGGTTCAGGGGCACCTTGCAAAGGGCCAGAGGATGCTGGCGGGGGATGGGATGTCCCAGGTCACGAAGAACCTGCTGGACCTCACCCAGAGGAGGAATTTTTACGCCGGAGATCTGCTGTCTTCAGTGGAGATCCTCCGCAATGTCACGGAGACCTTCAAGAGGGCCAGCTATGAGCCGTCGTCGGACGATGTGCAGGTAAGAGGAGGTCCGGTTTGTTTTAGCACATGAATCGAGTGTTTCTTTTGGTAAAACAGTTAACGGGATAACACCAGCGCTTCCTACATTTTTACTACCAAGGCCGCAATATATGTGAAAACACGTTTTTGAAAATCAGCAACAGCAACAAACAACACAAAGGCTGGGGGAAAAAAAAAAAAAGCAGCTGATGGCTTTATTGTATCAGGAGATCTCCTCCACATCCTAAGCTTTTTCATCTCATCATGTTAGGGTTGACTGCAGTCTTGATCCTCTTTATGTCAATAGGATGATGGAGATTATGGAGATTTAAAGCTCCGTCTCCATCACCAATAAGACAATTTATGCCGTGCCATTTTCAAAGACACTCTCCTCAGGCCTCGTTGTGCCGCCCTGCCTACGTTTTCTTTATACGTCGTTTTAGGTTCATGCTATTTTATTTTGATTTTTTTTTAGAGTGACCTAAATATGATGGAGGGAACCGTGGCGGCGACGGCGAAGCTTCTGTTCAGCGTCGCTTGTGTGTTGCTGATAAACCTAACTCTCCTTTACGCTGTGTTGCTTTGCGAGGTTCCAATCTGGCTTTGTGAGCATGTCGAGGTTGTTGTGTTGTCATTCTTCTGCACGGAGATGCAAGCAACAGAGGCAGGAAATTAGAAAAATAATAGTCTTGTCCTGCAGCTATTTTCTGTGCAAAAGTAGAAATAGTCTGCAGTTTGCAGCGTGAAAGTTCATTTAAGTCTCACAACGTGGTGTGCAGTATCTGCTGACTGGTAGGCGCATCTTTTAGTTTATTAAATATGAAGAGATGTCCGTATTGTCAGGTGGTATGCTATTTTCCAGTTATTAAACAGAGGAAAGTAAACTAAAAGTGCATAAAGAAAGGGCAAAGAACCGAGCTATACTGCTTGACTATATGACAATTTGAGCATTTTGTGAATGTGAGAGAAAATTTAATTGGGGTACATCTTGTGCTTCAGGTTAGGATAATTAAAATCGCCAAACTTAATTATGCACTTCCAAAGCGCGGTGATATTTGGACTACAAAATGTCAGGGATGCTCTTTCCTGCTCGTTTTCTGCTGGTTTTACACGCATTCATCAACGGTTTCCACTGGGCATAAGGCGTGTGCTCTTTCTAATATCCCACAGATATGAAACCCAAATGCGCCGGCCATGCATGGGGAGACTCGGGGCCCCATTCAGCCGCTTTCCGACCGTAGAAAATCTATGAGACGAGGAAAGCGTCCTGTCTCTGGTTATTAGGGGAGCGCTATAGTGTGTGGGCAGACAGGAGAGCAGTCAGCCAGCCCAACCCTTCCGTGTGTCTCTGCGCTAATGCAGTGTTAAAGTGGGCACATTACCACCAGAGGGAGCATAAGCATTCAAGTAGAAAACAAGATAGCCTGTGTCAAGAGAGAGAGCCACTCCCTCAGGCGCACTGTAGACCAGACGAAATAACAAGGCTAAAGATCAGACAGGGGTCCTATTACTACTGCAGGCATGCACCCCAAGCAGCCTCTGCTCTTCGCTGCCGAAGAAGACAATCCACACAGCTGCTCAAACATTCCCTTTCATCTTTATTTTCTGATTGCGGCTTGTGCTTCTCTCCCGTAGCATTACGTGTTTGCTGCAAGCTGCAGGAGGTTCAAGGTGTATTTCTTGTCAGAGCTCAAGCGCACATTCAATCTCTCCTCTTATCATTGGCCATCACGGTTTCGGCTGCGAATTTCGATGCCGAGCTCTGCAGGGACCACGATTATCACCTTGTAGAAATCCAGCAATCACAAATATCAGTAGATTTATCCATAATGGTGCCGTTTATGTCATGATTTATACATTAAAAAAAAAAAAATAATCTTGCTGCAGTGCCTGTAATACTTGTGTGGGCGTGTTACGTATTTCCCCTTTCATCATCTCCACAGAACTTCTTTCAAATCATCAGCAACCTCTTGGAGGAGGAAAATAAGGAGAAATGGGAAGACGCGCAAAAGGTAAGAATGTGGCAGCACGCTTGGTAAATAATTCAGGCTGCTGCAAGAAAACCGGTTTGCCTTCAAAATTCACCTCAAAGCCCGTTTACAGGGACTCCATCTGAATGGCCGAGATAAAGGAAAAAAGTCGGGCTGCTTTTAAGATAACGTTACACGTGTGATATGAGGTCATTTAGCAGGTGTGACATCTGGCCTGATTTAGAAGACCAGTTCCTCAGAGCTCCACTTGGTGGCAGCAGCACTGCCACAGAAGCTGTCCAAGCACTGAGGCTGCACGACGCCTGCACACATTGTCTCACCCATCTGATACAGATCACGGCAGCCGTTCGTGATTAAACCATTACTGGATATTGTCGAATTTTGTCAGAGAAATAAAAACTGTTTCATTAGCCGCGCAGCTGAGACTTAATTCCCTTTCTGACACAGAGGGCATCTCTGCTGCTCTAAATTTAAGCACAGACAAGTCCTCTTTTTTTCTACACTTGCCCCCCCCTCCCCAGCTTGAGATGTGGCAGCTCTTGTTTTCAATGCTGCCACTGTTTTCTGAGAATACCTGAACCCCGAAATTACGCACATCCAGACTCTGACGGAGATACCATCTGCGAGGACTGCAAGTCTGGAAAGGGCATCTGCTCTGTTGTCACCTTCACCGGTAAATTGACTTAAATTAGGTGTCACCTGCGCCGACACATGACTGAAGTGATGCCTCCAAATAAGTCAGATCTCTCTTCTTTTTTTTTTTTCTCCCCCCCTCCACACCTGAATTCAACTAAGATGCTCGGGGAGCACAGGCCGTTCAGTCATCTTTAAGAGTGCCAGTGCTGGCTGTCTGTGCAGGCAGTAATTAGGTGTTTACTTACTGCAGCTTTAGTTTGGCAGGCCGTAAAGGCGTGCTGTCGGTGAGAGGAGCTCGCAAACAAATCGTTCCGGCGGCGGGGAATGCATCAGAGGCAGGGCCAGGCGGATCAGAGGAAATACAGATATACGGAAAGTCATCTGTGTGATTGAACACCCAGAAGAGATGTGTGACATAATTAATTATTTCTGGAGATATTAATGTGCTACTCTAATTTCCTCCTTCCACCAAGTGGCTAATCGACGTCGTCTGATTCCAGCAGGCGACGCTTGGACTTCACAGTCAAACATTTATTTATTTATTTTTTCTCACTTGCTGGCTTCACTTGCATTAATGAGTGTTCCCGAGCTCGGCCAGTGGACGTCGGAAACGCTCACATGAAACACCTCCCTATGAGGTTTTACTGGCTGTAGAGTTGGCTTTGTGCGGAGATCACTATATATTCACCTCCTGTCACTGTTACCATGGCAAAGGAAAGGAAGAGCTCTGTCTACAGAACCTCCACTGCAGCCATTTCCCTGTGCTGCCTTCACATCGCCCGGTTGCCATGGAGACCAGCCGAATGAGCATGACTGCACTCTGCGTCAGACATGCCGGAAGGGGCGACGTGATGTGCTTTTCTCCCCCACTATGGCTTTCACTCTGCTGTGTCAGAGGCTCTCGACTTCAGCATCACCGATCCGCCGGCCCGGCTCCTTAGCGGTGGAGGCGGCGGCACATGCAGAGTCATGTGCAAACACACACATACACACACATACACACATACATACATACATGCACAGAACAAGGTGTTGCAGAGGAGGGAAATACCTGCCCCAGGTGTTTGTTGAATATCAGCTCAGAGTGAGGTGTTAATTGCTAAATGCCACTCAGATGCCTTTCTAATTGCCCGACATCATCGCCCGTGCGCTCACACATTTGTCCTGCCATAATATTTGTATGAACAGCACCCACTCAGAATTGAAACGGAGTCAAATCCGCTCCTGTCACACCACGGCTAGACTGGCAGCGGTCAAATCCTTTAAAGGTCATTTATCGGATTAGCGTGAGTTTGATTTATTGACTCGGGGGAGGAAAAGAGCTGACTGGAGCCGCGGAGCTGTCCGCGGTGCTGAATCCCTGCTCCTACGCTCTGTCACTGAGTGCTGCTGATGTCCACGAAGCAGCACATGAACCGGGGCAATCACCCTTGACTTGGCAGGGCCTTCGAGAAGAGAAGCCAACCAGCAACTGTGCTGGCAAAGCCCCGGTGGTCACAGCTTTGATGCTGATGTCGCATGAACGGCTCAATTAGGGCTGCAAGTTATGCTTAATTATTATCGGCAGTAAAATATCGTCTTGATCGAATGAGCCGCTGATCTAGAAACAGAATGAGAATAAAGCAACTCACTCAACTGAGTCAACAGATCAACTAACTGGCTTTGCTCTATGTGGAAAATTACACAAAACTGTGCAAAAAAATCGAAATAAACAGTAAAATTTGCTCCAGATTCAAGAAAATTATACATTTACCTCTATATCAAAACAAATTTCAATTTTTTTTTGGCTATATTCTTATTTATTATAATCTATATTCAATTTTTATATTTTTTGATATACTTTGCAGCTTTTATGTTTTACTACATGCTCTAATATGTCCTTTTTGACCTATTACCTTTTTCTCACACGCTGCCATTGTTACTGCTAGATTTGCTAGATAACCGAAGCAACGTCAAAAACCGCCTTGTCGTTTTTGTCCCGTCCAGATCTACCCAGGAGCTGTGGAGCTCATGCAGGTCATAGAGGAGTTCATCCACATCGTCGGGCTGGGCATGAAGGATTTCCACAACGCCTATCTGATGACTGGGAACCTGGGTGAGAACGATTGAACCCACAATTTCCCCCACAGGCGCCGAGCACGCCCCAGCGCTTACTTCTGCTCGACAACCCCAGCCCTCTGCTCCCCACTCCTTATGTCAGCTTTCATTAATTTAGGGTAAATAGCACGCGGTTAAGGTGGGGGAGTAAAATTACTGCAAATCAATAGTGGTAATTAAAACTGATCTTGTGGTCTTGATGTGCTAAATTCCTATGAAAAACACTCAACAGCCAATCCAATACAACTCCCACAAGACTAGTGCTCTTATGCAGAACATTATATAATGATCAAGGTATTGATCACATAAAGTAAACTTCATAGATACGTTTTAAAACATTAAGAATTATTTAAAGTCGTCCAGCAGACGATTTTCTGGCGGCTTACATTAATTAGCCATTGTTTATCCATTCGTGTACAATAATAAAAATGTAATATTTATGACCGTCTTGAAGGTGAAACTATTCCGTCTGAAGCTGCATTGCGCTGCAGAGAAAGCTGAGCGTACCCTACAGCGCGTTCAGCTGTAGTTCCCTGTGACATAGCAGTCATGGCAAAAACATAGCTTGGGAGAGCCTGATAAAGGGCTATAAAATCAGAAGTGAAATCTCAAGTTATTCTTTGCAGCTGTAATGAGCTTTTCTGCTACACTGATTTTTGTCCAGATTATAAAATCATGTCTGGATACGAGTCTGTGAGCAATATTTCTCTTCCCCAGCGTCGCCACGGGCTCTTTTAGCTTCTGTCGTGCAGCCTCTTGGATGATCTGAGGTCTCTGTGGCATTTCATTTCGTACTCAGGGTGGTGTCCTACTGGAATGGAATAATAGAAATGTGGTCTTGATTTATTCATGCGAGCGTATGTGAGCGCGTGCGGCCGCGCTGGTGGGCAGCTCCTCTCGACAAGCGGGGCTCACTACTGTGTATTCTTTCACGATGGCCAACATTTGACCCACTTCTAGCAAATGCACTCGATGGCTCTTTATGGTATATGATTTCCATGATGATGAATAGGTAGCCCCCAAGAATAGCATACCAAACACGGTTCGATGAATGCACCCATCAAAATTCCATTATGAAACACAGCGAGAGTCAAATTAACTAATGGATTTGGACTTGGAAATAAGGTTTGAATCCATTTCATAATGCCAAGCATTAATGACTTCTTTCACAGATGTGAGAATATGTCTTCACCTTACTCCTACTTTATACTTATTTCAATTTGGCTTAATGGTAGTCGTCCAAACTCATTGCCTCTGCCTCCTCCTAATGCTCAAAAAGGCATTAACACACGACCCCCGCTTTATACACAAGAAGAAATCTGTTCCATGAAACTGACTCTAAATTGACAGTTAAGTGTTTTATCCAGATTCATTCAGCTTCCTTTGTGATGACGACGGCCTTGTCCAGAAGCTTAAGGCTTGTCTGTTCCTTTGTACACCAATCAGCCACAACATTAAAACCACCGACTGAGTGAATAACGCTGACCATCCTGTGACAGTTCGGCGTCCAGCTGGGGAACTTTTGGACCTGGCATTCATGTGGATGTTACTCAGACATGTAGCACCCACCTAGACCAGACGCACTAGTACAAGCCTGATCCACAGAGGCCCCTCCCCTCAACCTAGGACCCAAAGGCCCCCACTAACAACATCCTGTAGCCAGACACCACAGGACAACCTCAAAAGACCCAGTCACAACTGTCACACCTGTTTTGGAGGCACAAGGGAGACCTACACAATATTAGGTCATAATGTTATGTCTGATTGGTGTGGATGCTATACTCTTATACATGTGTACCATTTCTGAGAATGCAATGTGTCAGGAATGTCTTGAAGGAACCTGCGGTTGCATTACATCATGTCGGTCAAAGGTCAGAGGACGTTCTTTCCCATAACCCAAGGAGATGTACGCTAATCACGCCAAAATTTCAACCATTCAACTCCCCTGGCTGGCGGAGGCACACAACTGTCTTGCCAATACTTTCTGCCAATACTATATTCTGTTTTTAGAATATATCCTGCTTGTTTTACCAGCATATACTATGACAGCACATTAGAGCCACTGTAGGTAGGTGGAGAAAATACCTACAAAATACAGGAGTGGGGAAGGAGGGGTACTATCCAGAGACTGAGAGAACAAAACTAAAAATAGGACAGAATCACAAGACACAAGCCAGTAGAAAAGGAACGCTACAGTTCACGATGCACAAAAGCTGCCGCCTCATCCAAATCAACGGTGCTCTTCTGAATAGGCCCGATTCATGATAGTCCTTACACTTAATGTGGTGGCTCTGGATAACGTTTGGAGGATTTCCTTATTGCTAAATCAAATTACAAATTAGTATTAGTTTAAGTCTTCCACGGTGGGAATAAGACATGGCGGTCTCCGTGGTGATGAGTTTGATCAGTGCTCGCCAAGGGAAGTGATGTGCTTCCTTGAGCAATAAATAAATACATAAAATCATTATTTATTTGTCAAGTTAATAATCTCACATAACTGGAAACAGTTTGTCATAGATTTATCACTTTAACTTCAAATACTACCAAAACTTCATCTTTTATCTTGGACAAGAACGCGCTGCACGGTACACCATCGCGTTTGAACATTTCTGATATGCTTTTTGGCTCCATAACCTACTTAGTGGTTAAATGACGATAGATGGCCCTGAGGGACAAACGACGTCCTCAGCAGGACAGAGACAGCAGCCTGCCACTGAACAAGCTTCTCTGTCTGACTGTGGTGTCGTGTCGAGGGTGGTGTCCATCTACCCCTATCCTACACCCTACCACAGAGAACATCTTTTACGTCAGTTTGTCTAGTCGCAAGATGCCTTTCTTCTTAGTGCAGCCTCCCCAACATACCACAGTGTGGAAGAGGGCACAGACAACGATAAGTCTGGAAGAACATGTCCAGCAGCTTCCAGCAGATCTTAGCCTCCTGAGGAAATAAGAGATAGTTTTGATCTTTTTTGTATACTGAGTCTATGTTAGGCAACCAGTCCAGTTTGTGATCGTGATGTAGACCCACGTACTTAGAGGTCTGAACCACCTCTACACACTCTCCGTTGATGGCTACAGGCTGCAGGTGGGGCCTGGGCCTCTGGAAATCCACTACCATTTCTTTGGTTTTAGCTGCATTGATCAGGTATCTCTTATGTGAATCCTGGAAAGACTGCTTTCTAAAGCAGCCTAGTTTGAAAAAAAAAAAATAAATAAAAAAACACAGCACAAAGGTTGTGAGGGGAATTTCCCTTTTGAGCAATTACGTGGAGATGCAGCGAGTAACGAGTTGCCTCTGGCTACAGTCAACCAAAACCTGACAGGCTGCTGGTGGTAAAATATTAAAAAAGGTCTTTTTTTTTTTTTTTTTTTAGCACAAATTGACTACATGTTTTACCCCTTTAAATGTCAGATGTAATTACAGCTTTGTATTTACGTTCTCAACTTTGCCACTAAAGAGTTATTTGGAAAATGAACCAGCGTACCCAAACTTTGTTGTGATAAAACATGACTAATGCATAAGATGTAGAGTTTTCACGATAAGTGGACGCTGCGTGAGCTTTGGTAGCTTGCGGCGGTAATTTCTGCACATTCCACAGAGCCTTCATAGGCCTCGTGGCCCTTTTGATTAAAGGAATGGAAAGTTTTGTGGATCGGTCGGTGGAAGCCAAGTGGAGAGCATCTGGCCGAGTAAGATATTGCTGCATCATTTCGTCACTAATTTATGGCAGCCCCTTGACACCTAAATAAATACTGGCTGTCACCACTGTATCGTCCTCTGTCCTCCTACTTTTAGTCAAATAACCTTGATTAGAAAAGCCTCTCCGCTGCAGCAACTTATTCTCTCTGCTTACAAGCTAACACTCGGAGGTCAGAGTGAAGCTAGAAAATTAAATGACGCTCTGAGGGTGGAATACATCACGCGCTTTTGTCATTTTTGTTCTGCTATCCATCGAGAGGCTTCACGGTTGAGAGAATGTCCTGACATTTATAGTGATTATTTTCAATTATGCACACACAAAAGCAGCAAATGCTCTTAAAATTTATTTGTGTAAAATGTTTATGTTGTCTCCCTTCAACAGTTTACTTAATGCCGCTACCTCTCATGAAAGCAGTCAGTCGTAATGAGCAATGCTATAATTCCCTCTTATGAAAATGAGCCATACCGGGATCGGGGTTGAGAACCGTCCCAGTCCTAAATGGCTGCTTTATCTGTGCGAAATGCAAAGCCCCATTTACCTGCAGAATTACCCAAAACTCTGAAAGACAATCTTGCCAGCACCATGTTGTGTTTCGCAGCGTGCCCTACGACTAAAGCCACACACACACAAACAAACGCTCGGCGCTGCTGCTCCTGCTCTTAACATCTGGTGCCGCGAGCCGGCCTCTTTGCAAATGGCAGGCCTCGTGTTGCTCTGTGATTTCATGCCCACCGCAGGATCATCCCAAACACACAGACACACCTTCGCCGTCACAGATTTCACTCGAACGTGGAGTCTTGCCAGGATTCAAATTGTATTACTGGCGCAGCACAAGGAACAATAGAGCTTTTGCATCAATGGTAGGATTAGCCTCAGGTCCCCTTGCTGAAGCGCCACCTGACTGGGACAGGATGTGATACCAGGTAGAGAACAGTGCGGCTTTATCCTCCCGTTGTAATGCGAAGGCCTTTTTTCTGTTGATCCTGGGTATTTTCCTTGTCACCGCCTTAGTGCATGTACTGGCCTTTTATGGCAACTCAGCAGGGAGGACAGAAGAGGAAAGAGTGATTAAGGAGATTACCTGTCCACCAGTCGTTGGGTGCCAGTAACAGCTTTAGTTTTGGACTTTGCAGTAAATGCGTACATAAAGGTATGAAAAACCCAGCTGGCTTGGTTTCTTTGACATATTAATTACTCCCATATTTGCATACACAGTTGAATTTGACAAATAAAAAGCAGTATTTCTGGGTTTCTCGGTTTCCTAAAACTGAAATGCAGGCCTGTCATACTCAAACAAATAGTGTCTGAATAAACTGCTACCTGTGGTTATTCTTGAGCTGGGTTAGCCTGATCATTATAAAAGCACTAGTGATAGCAGTTCTGTCGCTTTATCATAGGATAGTAGGACACAAACATAGGACACAGGAAGCAGACAGAAGAAGAAACAGTTACAAAAAAGAAATCATTACAGCGTTCGTATGTCGAAAGCAATCAGCAAACCACAGGAAGCAGGCAACAGGAAGGAATCCAGAAGGTAACACGAGGAAAATGAAACAAGAAATACCTGGAAACCTAGACTACTGAGAGTCCAAAAACAATATGGCAACTGAGCGGTGAACAGCAAGGGTCTTTATACCCAGCTGGGTTACTGGCTAATGAAACACGGGGGCTGCAGAAAGCATGCAGGAAACTAAACAAAGACAGGAAGTAAAACTGTTGGCTAGTTTAAAAAAAAAAAACAGAGAGAGAACAGATTTCTAAATAAAACAGGAAATGATGGGCAAAAAAAACAAACACCCGAAACTATGACACAGATTGCGCCGTGAAAGAGAAAAGCAGACGTGATGTTATCTAAGCCTGTTACCCTGATATTCCCACCCAATCTGCAGTGTTCAGTGAGATATGTAGCAGGTTACAGCAGCATTATAGCCGTAATAACGGCCTCGCTCTCTCCAAAGTCCTTGCTCCCAAGCAAGACATAGTTCATCACATAAAACCCCCACACAATTTATCAGTTTGACTTTGTTTCTTCAACGGATTAAAGACGAAGATATATCACGATAATTACTGTGGTGCTTCTAGGTATTTTTATATTTTTTTTACCTTCTGACGGCAGCAGATCCAGTGGAGGCTCCAGCCTCATATTTACCGTACAGTCATGAGAGTGGTATTGATCCTCTTCTGTAAACTCTCTGAACAAAGAAAAAAGCAAACAAAAGTATTTTCCACACTGCTCCTTCAAACAATTTCATTTAACAGTTGAATTCGATTCAATCATCCTTGAATAGCAATCCATTAGGACAATTTACAAACGTATAAATACTTTTTTGTCTGTTTGTATGAATTCTGCAGTGGCCAGCATCCAGAGACTTCCAGCTGTATCCGTGATGACCGACATCAACTTCCCCATGAAGGGTCGTAAAGGCATGGTAGACTGGGCCAGGAACTCTGAAGATAAAGTGGTCATCCCAAAGGGCCTCTTTGTTTCCCAGTCAGCAGGTACGCGACAGACCAAATATATATCACAGAACCGTCTGACTTCTAGTCCAATACATCGTTCTTCAGGAGGAGCCACGGCTACACAAACAGTCTTCACGTGCAAACTTTATGTGTCCTAGAATACAGTATTTATGCCAAATGTTTGAACTGAAATATGGATGGAAAGGGAAATCTTGACATCTCAGCAAAAGTAGAATGATTTTCAGTCAGTTGCTAAACTTACAGGACGTCCACGCGGACACCTCAGTCTTCTGAAGGCTTTGTCTTAATCTTTTAAGTTACGCCACTCCTTGTTTTGGGAAACAATGCTACAAGCCCCTGAACAGAGCCAGTTTGCTTGCCTGTGCTTGTTCAGTCACTGAGTTTTCCACCTACTCAGCATTTTTGTCATCCTTTCTGCCAGTTGCGACCATATACAGTTTATATATATCACAATCTGAGCTGGACAACAATTTGGTTAATTGGTGTAATCAGTCTTATCTGGAATATATCAAAGATAACAAAACAAGGAATTGATTAGGAACCTGTGTTCAACCCCTGCCAATCCAATTTGGACAGTGTAAGAGCCGATTCTATGGGTGATTTCATCACTTCTCTTAATGGAGTCAACAGGGTTTGACGCAAAATAAATAAATAAATAAATACATGGGACTCTATAGTTGGCAAAAATTGCACAGCCAAGCAGACTGAAGCCAAGCGTTACTACCATATACTGTGTAAATATGGACAATGTGTAGCCCCTACCTCTCATTGGCCAAACTGACGCCGGAGATACGGGCGGCGCCATCTTGCGAGTTTGGAACCAGAGTCTGCGCAGTACGGTCCGAGAGTGGACTTCTGCCAGACTCACTTTTTTGTTTAATTAACACTACGCCCTTCTCTACGTCCACCAGCTACGAGGAAATGTTGGATTATACACTGTACTTATTGTTTTTTGTTTGTTTGTTTGTTTTTTAATAACTCTCACGGTCCCACGGACTGCTTTACGTTGGCATGGCAACTGCTGTTCGTCATCATATGTCAATATGTCACATTCTGTTTCTATAACGTTAAATAACTAACTAAAACGAAACTTAAAAAAACATAATTGCACATGCATCAACATTACAAATGACCTAAAATGACAAAAAAAACATCTTTAAAAAAAAAAGAAATATTCATGTCTTAGTTTGGCGCAAGTCCCATCCAGTAACATGGACGGGGTGGAGCTTATACTGCCGCCAGTCACCAGGGGGAGCTCTACTTGATTTGGCTTCACTTTTGTGGCGTAGCTCCGCCGCCATCCATAGAACATGTTTATGGTAAAACTAGCATACTGTATAGAGACGTTTTAATTGTCCACTTATCCATTTGCCATGTTGTCTATAAAGAAAATATATAAGTTTATACTATAACAATTGTTTACTGTCCTATAGATATGGAAGGGTCACCGGTCTTCATTCTGGGAACTGTCCTCTACAAGACTCTAGGACTCATGCTACCTTCACCAAAGTAAGAGCAACATTTCTCCTTGTCTGTGTTTTCTGGTCTGCTGGCAACAGAAAATATGAGACAGATTAAATCTTTTGGAAGCTGCAGAGGTGTCCATTTTTATTCACAGTAGTAGATCAAGTCTGGAGAAAAAAAAAAGAAGTAACACGTTGTGCCTCCGTGGCTCCAGTGTCCCTGAAATGTTCCACTCCAGAGACATGAAATTAGGTTTCAAGCAATTATAATTCATTGCATGCTGTCCGTTCTTCTATCAGAGAGTTGATCTTAAAAAAAAAAAAAAAACATAAAAGAAAGTTTGTACTGATACTAATTTAGCAAATGAAACATATTTACTGTAGCATGGAATATGCAGTTAATTAAGGATGACATTAGTGTCTGGTAAAGCAGTGGGATGTCCCAGACAAACACCTGGTGTCACACCGCAATCAACAAGTCCCTGGCAACAACGTCCCAAGGACAGAACGGTCATTCCAGGACAGCTGTCACAGGTAGCGCCGCAGCCCTTTGTGTACATCTGGAGAAGAGCTCATGACGGGACAATGAAGCCTGCCCTCCACAAACTAACGCGAGGAGAAGCTGATCAAGTGGAAACTATTAGACCTGAGGATTTTCAATTTGCCAGATGACAAAAAAAAGATGTTCTTACCACTAAATGTCAGAAGTCTGTCAGCGTACTCTGAGAGGAGAACCTCCATTTAGTCCATTGATTTCTGTTCTACAGAAAGCTGACTTGTACCGTATGAAAAAGTTAGACAGAAAAATATTTTCAGTTCAGGAGGCTGCTGTCTTCTGACCTCTACTTCTCTTTGTGCGGCTGACAATTTTCCTCTAAGAGGAGAGTGCTCATAGATGGATTTATTTCTTAGCTTCAGATGAAAATACTATATATTCTGTCATCAACGCAAGATGTTTTCTGAAAGTTTCATGGAGGATTTTTAAAAGTGTGTGACACAAAGAACCATCTTGTTGAGTTCGGACGAGCTTTTCACTCGGTTTGCTGGTATGCTTCCCGCAATTACCGGGAAACAGCCTGCATGGCTGCTTTGACGTCTGTTGGAGAGCTTTTTTTAGTCCCTCTGTCACTGAGTGTTTGATGTTTGAGTTTGCACACGGCTAGTTTTAAAAATGAATTTAGAAGAACTCAGTTTCATATGATCGGTTCGGATCAGCCAACAGAGAGGAAGTTTAAACTCAGAATATGACTTAGGCTAAACAACTACTAAAAAGAAAATAGATAAGATAGTTACTAAAATAAAAAATAAAAAACGAGTCTACAAGAAATAGAAATAGAAGTAAATATACACTATATACATGTGAAATGGGAAAATTAAGATTTTAACACTTTACGCTGCACCTAAAGTCTAATCCTTAAGTATCAACACTCACTCAGAGTATAACAAAAGCATGGACAATATTGCATTACATACAAGTAATTTCTACAACAGGCTAACACAGTTAAGCTTAAAAACACTGGTGAAAAGTTTTTGGCTCTAAATGACAACACTGTTTTTGGCTTTACATACATTCATTCATATAATTTTCCGAAACCTTTGTTTGACTCAGGAACCACACAGTTGTGAACTCCAAGGTCATCGCCGTGACTGTGAGACCCGAGCCCAAGGCAACTACCGAGTCCCACCTGGAGATTGAACTGGCTCACCTGGCGAATGTAAGCGCTTCAGTCGTTTACAATCACACCAACATTTGTAACGGCTGACATCCGTGCTCTGTTTTTTTTTTTTTTTTTTTTTTGTTTCTCGGAGCGAGCGTCCTACAAAGACCACCACACCACATATCACCTCCCATTAGCCGACACACAATGTCGGCTAATTGGCTCGATAATTAATTTGCAAGCAGCTGGTGTCAGGAGAGCGCCCTGCGTTCGGATAATTACAAGGACAATCCCTTTTTATGATCCGGGCCGTTTTATTCATCTTAGAGTCAAAGTGCATGTATGTCTGAACGTGTCAGCAGATGTGTGTATGAGTGTGTGTGTGTGGTGGCGCTGTCCATACTCCAATTTGTGCTTTCTGTGTGATCCATAAAACACATTTTCAAAAGATTTTTTTATGAAGGGACAAATATGGAGTTGATTTATAACGATGATAGTGCTGCTGAGGAAAATGATGATCAATTATCGTTGTAATTTACCAAGCGTTTTGTCCTTTTCCTGCCTTCCAGGGAACAATGAATCCCTACTGTGCACTGTGGGACAGCACCATAATGTAAGTGGGCACTTTCTTTTTTGAAAGTTCTTTTTTTTTGCTGTAGGTCTTTATGTTTGTTTCTAAACATCAGGGTAGTAGAATGATTTTCAAGAGGTGATGGTCTCACGCTATTTTTTTCCTTCCCGATACCGATTCCAATGCCTGCGTTTAGTGTATTGATCGATATTGAGTTCTGGTCCGATAAAGCGTTCTTGGATTAAATAGCAGTTCCTTTAACAGATTTTAAACTGCAGCCACAATTGAGTAAAATAAGACTTTTAACGTATAAAATGTACAGTATTCTATGGTTTTTGTGTCGTTTGAATGCAGTTTTTAGTGTTCGTGTCTCATGTTTTATAAGGCGGGTGGTGTTGAAATCGGTGCCACCCTTCCAAGCTACAAACTATTTGTCACTGGTGGAATTTTCCTGCATTAAACATTGTCACATTGCTGACATTTTGCAAGCTCGAGCTACCGTACCACCACTGAATATCAAAATCATGCTCTAATTCATTAGACAGTACACAGCAAGTTGAGCTAAGCCACCACTGGCAACTTCTGTTTCAGAAGACTGAAGAATAATTGATTTCTGGAGGTGAAACGTGAGCCAGAGCTAGTAAAATATCATCAATATGGCAATATTTGACAAAACGTGGTATGAAATCAGTGCAAAGTTTGGCGCACTAGCAGATTCCTGATCCCGCAACAATTTGCCTACAAGCAAGGAAATAAACTAGCATGCTCGCAGGACGTGGACGAAAAAATCGAGGGGAACATCTTATTTGATGACACAACCCCTTACAAAGGACCAGCTATAAATAAAAGAGCTTCACGACATGCGACGTTTACTGTTTGTTGGGCCGCTCACACATGTTGATTTAGATCTGTTTGGGCAGTTTATAAGTTTCTTTGGGTCAGTGTTAGTTAGCCTCTACAGCTGCAGTGCTCCGTTATGATTTTCTCAAAACTCTTATGAGAAATGAAAGTGAGTCACACGTGAGTCATGAGTTCACCCCTCCTGTAAAACCCATTTATGGCTGCATTTACTGTTACTTTAACTATAGTGATATAATATGAAAAATCAAGCAGCAGCACGCATCAGCTTCAGCACATTTTTCATGTAAAAAATGGATTGCATTGTAAATTGAAATATATCACAATATATATGCATTGTTCTATCCATCACCCCCTAGTTAAAGCTTCTCTGAACATTTTATATGCAGCTTGACACTTTTTTTTCCTTTAACTTGAGGTTATTTTGCCCGTGTTTGATGTGTCAGTGCGGTTTAAGCTGATTTGATGTCAACTTCTTTGCAGTTGAAGTCGCTTGTAAAAGCCGAACGTGTCAGAGCATTTTCACTCAAAAGGAGAGACTGTCACTGGTATTGTCTAATTGCCCTTAAAAAGGAAGAAAGGATCGATTGTCACAGATTTAGAGCAGAGTGGCAAGAGCAAGACAACCCAGGAAAATCACCTGAGGGCTGCAATGCAGAAAAGAAGGAGACCTCAGGTTGGGAGTGAATGGAAGCGATTTCACGTGGGCAGCCCGGCTGTATGCCGGGAGAGGGGGAGGTTATCAGACAGATGACAACCAACGGAAATTAGATGGGACAAACCACTCAAGAAGAAACGCTCTAGATGCCAGCAATGCGGGCTGGCAACATGGGTCACAAAACTGCTGGGGAGGATGACTTACAGGCTCTGGACGGAGACCTTTAGGTGGCATGCGTCCACTGAGTTCCCCGGGACCTTCTGGGCAGTGGGCTGGAGATTGGGGCATGTTGCGGAAAATTCAGGACACCAGGGCGGGCAGCTGTTGGCCGGGGTACTGAACAGGCTGAGAGCAGCTGGAAACCAGAAATGTCTTCAGCTCGGGGGTCAAACAAGGGCGTGCGGCTGGGCTGCCAGGGAGAAAGACTGCTGAATAACAATGCAGAAAATTGGCAAGTGGAGTTTAAGATGTCTTTAAGAGCGTAGCAGCGTCTAGAGCAGTGGAGATCGGACGCTGCCACAGTGGTGGCTAGTGGCTGTGATACAAGGTAGATAGACGACTGGGGGGCAAAGGTTTCTGCAGTGGCAGCCAGTTAAAGATCAGCGAGTTGTACAGCAGCAATCAATAGCCATAAAGCCTAAAGGCCAGGAGCGACTCTGGTAATGGCACAGGACAGGCTGCTGAACGGCAGAGGCATCAGCATCTCACTGGGCATTGGCAGAGGTATCTGACGGATGGTCGGGCCTGGTGTCAGCTGGGCCTCAGCAGCAGAGGTGGCTGGAGGACAGTCGCTCAACAAGTCCACTGAAGACTCTCAGGCTTCAGAAAACACAGGGCCAGGGAATGCAGGCAGGAGGCACGGCAGCTTCAATTGCAGACTTTCTAGTGCTTTGTGTGCCAGGGAACAATGCTAAATGCTCTGAAGCCTCTCCCCTGGTTTGTTTGGGTATGCTGTAAGCACGCACAGGAGCTTCTCTGCCTCTGTCCTCATTCTACATTTCTCACAAAGCTGCTCAAAGCCTGTTTGTATCCCCCAGTGATCGATACATGTGTCTTTTGAACTCAGCTCAAGACCCGGCGGTATTAAAAACTGCTGTTGCCAGGACTGAAATATTTATCTTTATGACTTCGATCAGTCTAGCATCTAGATGGGTGACGGGATTCATTTTTCTAAATGACTCATCACTGTGTAGCAAGTCACAACACAGACTTAAACCTTCGTGCGTGTTTATTCGTGGGGGTTTCAAGTGAAATTGGATTAGCTTGTACCAGGGATTATTTACTTTATTTATGCAAAACACAACATCAGCTGAGGTCATTTCCAGAGCTTATGTGAGGTTGCTGCTTTTACCTTGAATTAGCTTGTGGATTGTGCACGGCCTGTCCTCTATCGCAGCATTTGAGGGCAACCGGTCTATTTTTGAACTGCAAAGATGCAAGTGGGACAACTCTGCTCCATTCTCTCTCCCTGACTTTCACAAACCAAGCGTTTAATACCAGCAATTATTTATTTATTTCCCCACCACCCTCACTCTGATCAACAGTGAGTTATTGTAGTCAGAGCGCTGTCAGGTGATTCCATGCCTTGATAATAATCTCGATATCAAACAGTTGGCTCTTGTTATTACCAAACAGCAGCCCCTGTCTAGACTCATTCGGGGGGGTAATGCACCATCTGTCAGCCATGTTGGTTCAGACCAAACCAGTGCGCTCACTGTAAGAAGTGGAGGACCAGAAGATCAACCTAACAGGAACCCTTCGTCTCTTTAAATACTGAATGACTGGTTACAGAGGAATCTTCATTTCCGCTTCCGCGAGTAAATTCAGCGTAATTACTCACCAGTCAGAGCCACTGCTGTCGGATTCGCATGAGACAAAGGTCTAATAACTTTAATCTGCTGCTACAGGCCAGCTCAGTGATTGCCTTAAAGCAGAAGAGAAGACAATAATGAATAAGACAAAAATATCGGTACAAAAAAAACACAAAAACTGCGTCATGGAAAGATGCCCAAAGATATTTCATTCTGCAGCTCCACAGGTGTAAAGCAGTCAAATAGGCAGATATACTTTTATTAGTTTTTCCTTTTTCCAAATGTCAATATTTTATGTTATCAAACAAGCTTGAAATTACCAATACCTCACCACCGTGATATTTTAGAAAAGTTTAATTTTCTCAAAAACTATATCATATTTTCATCTATAGAACATTACGCTATTTAAAAACTATTTAAATGATCTTTAAATTTTAGATAATTAATCCCATTTTATTAGAGTATTGTAATCTCTTTAAAAGTGAACTCAAGCTCTCGCGTTCTTCCTCACCGCCACTAAACATGCGGAGGAAAGAAAATTACAGAATGACATTACACGCAAGCCGCAGCCTTTTGGCATTCTCCTGCAATTAGACCGCGTTTTAAAATCCTCCGGACGCTTGTAACGCGGTGCATGGAAAGCCATATGAGCATCTTTCTGACATTTTAATGCGTCAGATTATCCAACAGAGCCTTGTAGAGGCGAAACATCAAACGGAACCTTTGTCAGTAAAGATTCGCTGATGCTTAAACAAGGATGTGCAAGTCAGCAACTTCCTTAAAACACATTTAAAGCGCTTCCGCTGACACTTTTACTGCACCTTTCTATCTTTTTAAGATCTACATCCTCTCGTTTTATCCCTTTGTTTCCTCTCTAAAGCACTCGGAAGGCAGTAAATCACGTTAGCGCTACAATTCTTTTGTTAGTATTAAATATTGTTTGCTTTAATGGTGAAGTACGTTAACTAGTTTTCAGTTTTTATGGCCAAACGTGTGATGCATTTGCCGTAACTGCTGCAGTAAAAGTGATTTACTCTGCTGCTTACCATACAAAGCCACTTACTAAATAATAACACAGAATATAAAATGAAATGCATGAAACATTTAGAAATAACGAATGAAACTTGTAATGGAAAAGTTTTAGAAAAGAGTACGTACATTTAGAGTTACAAAGAAAAGTAGCCCTTTCAAACCGTCTACTAGAAAAGTTCTCCAAGAATTATATATGTCAGAGTGCTGTGCAGCTCATAACAAGAATACACCAGGAAATCAGAGGAATCAGAGCCTATGAATCATTTACACGTGAAGGTGTGACAGCAGCTGTCCCGGCTTCAGGTTCCACAAACATCTGGAGATCCTGAATCCGAGCCAATGAGGCCAGATCCCAAACACTGGCAACTGCTCCAAGGCCTTTAGAACCGAGAGAAACCTGTGCTGCAGCGCCAAAAAAAAAAAAAAACAGTTTGACACGCTTATAACAAAGCTCTGCTTTGCTGTTGTGTTCTATAAACAAACCGTGCTCTGCTATTTGACACACACAATCCTTTCACCGGGTGCTGAATGAAACAGACGACTGACAAAAAGTTTGTCTCTTTGTCATCTGTAATCATACTCAACCTGATTATAACGCTGCATCTGTGACAGGTCAGGTAAATTATCCACGTAGTCATAGTATACACCGATCAGCCACAACATTAAAAACACTGACAGGAGAGGTAAATAACATTGACCGCCTTGTCACAATGCAGTGTTCTGCTGGGAAACCTTTGCAGCTGCCATTCATGTGGATGTTACTTAGACATGTAGCACCCACCTAGACCAGACCAGACACCCCCACCCCATAGCAATGACACTCCTTGATGGCAGCAGGATGCAGCCTGACGAAGGCACACACACACACAAAAATGGTTAAGGAACAACTCAAAAATCATTCAGCACAAGGTGTCGATCTGGCCTCCAAATTCGCTAGATCCCAAACTGATCAAGTATCAAGCCTGATCCACAGAGGCCCCTTCCCTCAACCCATAGGACCCAGAGCCCCCCACTAACTGATAGACACAACAGGACGCCCTCAAAACGCCCATTCTCTGATGAGTCACAACTGTTATGGAGGCACAATGGAGACCTACACGATATTAGGAAGGTAGTCATAATGTTATGGTTAATCGGTGCGTATTTTGAAGTCTGAATTCTCCCCTCAGTCTTCAACTTTCACTTAAAGTTGTGATTGATTTTAAGTTTTAGTTCTGAAGGCGCTTTCAAATATTTTTCCAACTTTAACGTCGAGCTTCTTTGACATTCCCACATCTGAGATCAACGCTAGTCAAACTTTTTTTTTCCACGTCACAGGCCCAAAAAAAGAGACACAGACTGGATCAGATTCAGTACCCACGTGGGAAGACTTCTGTCGTGTTTTGAGGCCACCTTGCTTTTGAATAGAACGTGCCGATACAGATACGATAGCGGCGGGAGCGTCTCTGTTTCTTGGTTCAGAATGAAATCAAACCACTTCTGGCTCTGCTCGGGATCTCTGTTTGTGCTCTTTGAAATAATCCCCGTGTGCTGCTGCTAAAGGACGTCGGCAGGCGGAAGGAGCAACACCGTGGGCGTTGTTTACAGTAATTCCAAGCTTCACTCTAGCAAGGAGCCGTGATGGACTGATGAGGACACTAAGTATGCATTAGTTGACGGTGGGCGGTGTTGTTATGTATGTGCGCGAGAGCACATGATGCGAGTTGTGGCGCATCGCGTGCACACGCCGAAGTAGGACATGAGGGCAGCGGTGTCAGGGTGCTGTTATTCACTGGCTCTTTGTGCGGCGAGCGCTTCTGTCAGACTCTTATTGATGCGCTCTAATGCGTGTGCATCTTTAAAAGAGGAATATGACAGAACAGAAACCTCATTTGTTCAGTTAACTGCATTTTCACATATTTTGCAACATTTTTCACCAATTATGCACAATTTGCAGCAGCATTTAAGCATTTAACAATAAATGAAATGCAGACACTAGTGGATGCATGAAACGTCAGCTGATAATACACCTGATGGAACGTTGTATGCACCTGTAAAGTTATTCACATCCAAACTGCAGGTTTTCCTCCTTGCTCATCTCATTTTGTATTTCGCACTTTGTGATTAATACCATTTTTCCTGCCACATAGAAATATGCACCCGTTTTTCTCTTCTCCTCATTCAGTTAACACAATGTGGTCCACGGGCTGATCTAAATTGCCCGTCATCAAGAGATCCAAGACGGATGAAATCATTTCCGAGCGTTCCCCTTCACACAGCTGCCCTCCTCTGCCCTGTCATTGTGTTTCAGTCTTTCCAGAGTTTATCAAATTGCCTAAAGTGCGTAGCCTGAGGCCCTCTTCGAGCCCCAATCACGGTGTCTGACTAATCTAATGTGAGGAAGGAATTTAAAGCGGTAGCTGCACGCCTGAAGATGTGTGTGACGAGCTCTGATCATACGCCGCCCGACGTGTGAGAAAAAGGCCGACACTCAGGTTGGTCATTTAGCCGACGCAGCTCAACAATCGGAAGGATAAAGAGCTCAAAAGGTGTTTGACTCATGCAGTAAAGTGCGAGGCATGGACATCTGGATAATGTATGGATGTTCTTATGAAATAGCTGGAGGGGCTCAGGCTGTCAAAGTTAACCAACTCTGTTTCAGCTCCAATGAAAGGTTTAAATACTGAATGTGTCTAAAACTTTGCGAGCCTTTTTATGTCGCTCTACTGTCATTTATGTCAAATCCTGACAACTAAAAATGTAAAAAAGAAAGTAAAAAAAATAAAAATCGGAGCATGATTGAGCTCTGTCACAAATTTCAAGTTCCATAAGCTTTGAAAAATAGGTGTCAATTCATCACTGCATGGACAGGAAGTGGTCAGCAAAGGCTGTGTGATGAATGTCATGTCATCAGTCTCGCTGACACTTTCTCTGGGGGGCATTTTGTATTCTAGGGCCACCGAGCCCCGATAAGGTCAGACAACGCATCAAACGTGAAGTACATAAATCCCCAGTCAGGGACTGCTCCTCCTGTCAGCTTCATCCCTCTGGCACAAAGGGGAAGCAAACACTGAGAAAGTCAAAAGTTATAGGAACAGATCGTGTCGAGGATTGAGTCCTCACCAGGGGAACGGCGGATTCAGCCCAAAGTTATCAAGAAGCAGGATATGATATCGGTCTGTCACGACGGCGGGAAGTGTGCGTCGGAGACCGGGGCTCGCATCTGGATGTGACATGTGGGCTTTTGAGAGTGCGGCAGCACCCCGCTCAAAGGGCCATCTCAAGTGGGGAGGTGTGTGAAGGATGTGATGCTTGCCCGGCCACCAGCCGGCTTCACAGCGGCCCACATATCTCTGTCCTGTAGGGAGTATCACAAACAATGAAAAGCCGGCACATCTACTCTGTTGAAGGATGCGCGCGCGTCTTTTCCTCCACACTGAAATGTGGTTTGTCATTCCTCATACTGTATATACTGTAGCTGTGCACAGAAGGACCTCTGCAATCCTCAGTAACTTCTTCATGCAAACTTCATCTTAGACATTTTAAAAGTGGAATCTTACAAGTTAGTCTGTACTTATGCAAAACCAGAAAGACAATTTAAACAGCTTCAAGCTTTAAGCAGAAACAGCTCATTAATGGACTACAATTATTACAATACATACATGGATTTAATAAAGCCTCATGTCTTGATCTTCTGTCTCAGTCTTTGGGATATAAGGCTTCAACTCTTGATCTAAATTTGAGGCTTTCATTTATGTTTATGCCCTGAAGTGACTGCCAGCCGTTTCCCGTCTATACGTCTCACATTCATGTCAGTGTGGCATCTAGTTTCTAATAGACACTCACATTGTCGCGCTCGGGAAGACGTTGAAGACGTCCTCTGGAATTTAAATTAAAGAACATACTGCTAGACTTTTTTCAGACATGACTCAGGGCTCCAGCTGGCTCCTCTATGAGATATTTCCTCCACTCCATTAGAGCGTATGAACTTTATTTGGTGAGTTCATAATGACTAGGCATTAGCACAATCGTTGCATTTAGTTCCAACTGTTTAATATAGTTCTATATCAAATTAAACTAATGCTTTTCTAAGGAACCCCTCCCTCCCCCTTCTCTCTGTTTCTGAATAGTTTAGCTGTATGCCTGTTGAACCACAGAATAAGAGCCCTTCAGCTGGCTTGTTTGTGTGCAAAGGGACATGAATCAAATGTGTACACAGAACAGTCACAGCCCAGTTAAGAGAAGAAGCGATGAGGAGGTGGTGGAGGAGGTGGAGGTGGTGGTGGTGGTGGTGGTGAGGGAGGAGACATGGTGAAGGTTCATTTATCGTTTTATTGCTGTGCACAGACAGCTCCGAGGACCGGTTGGAAATTTGCAACTGGCTCCACGGCCCCTTCCAGGAATAATAAATATTGCTGCCATATTGATCAAATGACAAAGCAGGATTGCCTCGCACAGCACACACACACACACACTGCCGGTCACACAAATCAACAGCCAGCCGCCTATCGTCCTAAATCAGCGGCGTATGCATCTTGTTTTGCCTTATTTGTCATGAGAAGATGCCACGAAGAGTAGAGGGGCACAACAAGTGTTTGCTTTGTGACACGAATCTTAATTAATACCAGGTTACTGCAGCAGAGATTTGATCTGAAAACAGTTTGGGTGTCAATAAAGTTTAGGTGTTTAATCAGTGAGGATTAAAAAAACAACAAAGAAAAGATGAGTTGAATGACAAATGGTAAAGAGACGCTCCTTTCATTTCACCTACTAGTGGTGTGAAGTGAGGGACTGGCTGCAACCATTTGCGCTTCCTCCGCGGGGTGGTATCGGTTCTGCAGTGTGTGTGTGTGTGTGTGTGTGTGTGTGTGTGTGTGATTCTTAGCGGATCGCTTCGCACCGCGCAGCGACAACTTTCTCGTGGTGGTGGGGGAAAGAAAAAAAAATGGTTTTCAAGAATAATCCTAAAACGCATTTCATTCCCGGCACAGACCCGAAGCGGTACAAGCAGATCCTGCGCCAACGTGCGTTTATTTTTCCACTGTATCACCCCCACCACCCCCACACCACCACCGCCAGCCCCCCTTCTCCACGCCAGCAGAGAGGAACAGAGTATCAATCTGATGCTGTCCACCGTTTCCAGGGTGAAAATCCCCCTAAGGAAGCATCCACAAGCTGCTAATTAAAACAGCTGAAGGAGGGGGGGGTTACCAAAAAAAAAAAAAAAAAAAAAAAAGCGAAACGAAAAGAAAGAAAAAACAGGAATACGGTCGCTTGCTTGGAGAGAATATCTAGAGGAATAGAAATTACGCAGAGAGGCGTTCAGGTAAATATAAACGCTTTTATCGGTAGTGTTATGGGGGGGTAATTGTGTTTTGATATAGTTGGTGTTTATCTGCGTATAGCGAATCAATCAGCACCGGTCTGCTTGGACAGCTCCGTGCGTCCTCCCCCTCCTCCGCGTCTCTGCCTCTCTCTCCCTGCTCCAGCTGAAGCGCTGCTCGTAGCCACACGAGAGCCGCGTCGATTTGTCTGTCCGCTTTCCCCGTCTTGCCTTTTTTTTTTTTTTTTTTTTCTCCTTCCTCTAAACACATATACGTGACAATCTGCTCTCGATTCGCCTTAGCGGTCGGGCGATAGTGATAATAAAAGCCGATCGGAAGCGATGCCGATGCGTCCCGTGAAGTCGTGCCACCGCTGGATTTAAAAAAAAAAAGAAAGAAAGAAGGAAAAACAACAAAAAAAACATCTAATTGCCTCTGCCTCCTCCTTTGCAGGAACGATTCTTGGGGAGCCTGGTCCAAAAAAGGATGTAAAACGGTGCTCACAGATGCATCCCATACAAAATGCTTATGTGATCGTGTATCTACCTTCGCCATTTTGGCTCAGCAACCAAGAGAAATAGTAAGTAGGCTATTGATTTGTTATTCAGTGTGGGCTTTATAGGTAAAGGAGGAAAGCTGTGTGTGTGTGCATGTGTGTGTATGTGTGTGTGTCAGCTGGTGAGAATGGAAATTGAATCTTTGCTGTGCTAATCCCCTTAAATAGTGTTTGAGCTGTAAAGGGAGATTTTCTAGTTTGTGCATAGATTTGGGTAACTGAGTGTAAGGGCATGCACGCTGAGGGTGTGTGTGTGTGTGTGTGTGTGTGCATGCTTGGGTGTCTCCTCATCAGTGTAATGTACGTTTGTTCAAAGATAAAAGATAAAAGTTTAGCATTTGCATTCTGCTTCTCATAAACCGAAGGAGGAAAAAAAAACCAAAAACCCTGACACGATGTGTAGGTGGGATTGTTCCAACCACGTTTTTGAAGCTCTCGTGTGTCGAAATTAGACCACTGTAAAGAAACAGAAGCCTGTAATTTCTAATTAAGCCTGAGAACATAGAGTACTTACACTCTGGCCTCTGTTGGATAAGAAGGAAATCTGTCACCTGAATCGTGCAGCAGCAGAATCTTAATCAGACTGTGTACGTTTGGATTCACTATGTCATGAGTGAAACCATATTCGTGTCTAAAGCCTGTGGTTGCTCACATGACTTCAAATATGGCTGGTGCACTTCTTTTTTTTTGTAACACAATGTACAATAGATGGAAAGTTTTCTTATCCAAACAACCTGTAAGCCAACGCATGCACCTCAAACCACACAGTAAATTAAGGAACCCACTGTGGACCAGTCAGCTTGGTGCTTGGTGGTTGTTTTTGATTGGTTTCCTCTGATACTGTCCAGCGTGAACCACATCCAACACCCCCCTCTCCCCCCCTCTCCCCACTGACCGGTTTGTCTTGCTCTGTCTTCTCCACAGACCATGGAGTACTCAGGGGTCCCATCTGTGACACTGATAGTTGGCTGTGGTCTGTCCTGCCTCGCCTTGATCACGTTGGCAGTGATCTACGCTGTGCTGTGGAGGTAATTGCAACGCTTTGCTAACACAAACAGCGCATTTGAAAAAAACAAACAAACTACTACTTAAGAGCCTGAAGAGACGCGCTCATCACTCGCTTGCCTTTTGTTTTCTCCCCAGATACATCCGCTCCGAACGATCCATCATCCTGCTCAACTTCTGCTTATCTATAATCTGCTCGAACATATTGATCCTCGTCGGACAAACGCAGACCCACAATGTCGTAAGTGTCGTTTAAGGATTTATTGGGCGCAGTTTACACAAGTGCGGCGCAATTTGATTCAGGATAATGGCGCGTTGGGAAAAGATCTGAGTGACACTTTAACGCAGCCCGGAGATCTTTGGGTTGGCTTTGCGCCGTGTTTCAGGTGATATTGTGCAGTTTTTCAAGTGGCATGTGTTGAGGTAATAAACCAGTTTGTCTTAAAGGTTTAGATTTGAATCAGTCAGTCAGGGCCTCATTCGCCAAACACCTAATCCACTGAATATCACCTTTTGAATAGCAGATATTGGCTCTGTCTCTTAGCGTATATAACATTACATAACAGTTAGATAACTGCCACTTTAAGTTAATTATTCTTTTTCATTTTGGGTTTCGTCCTTCATATTCAATCCAAATGGTTAATAAATTGTCCCTAATGCCTCCAAAAGATGTACATCTACTTCGCATTGGCACAGCACCACTGGTCTTTACTCAGGTGCAACAATTGTCCTCTGTTAAACTTGAGACAACCCAAATACGCTGGCACCGAAACAGGGACGGCATTTAATGGCAATTAAAAGTAGGAGGCCATAAAGGAAACCAAATGAACTGAGAGCCAGATCTCTCCGAGATGAAATATGGAAGCTAGTCTCGTTCCTGGGGTTCAGATAAAGCAGTGAAATCATTAACACGCCGCGATAGTCAGACGACGCGGCGCACGCCAGGATGCCCGCTCCAACTTAGGTGGTTGAAATGAGCAATTATCAGCTCTCATACTTGGATTTTATGTGCATCGCGCCTTACTGACTCCGAACCATCAGACATGGAGATGTGAACAGAGCCCCGAATCTCAGATCCAGTCGCAGCAGGACTCAAAAGCACAACTGCTGTAAAGAAGCAAAAAAAGAAGGACGGCTTCCAGTAAAACGTACCCCCCTCCCTCCCGGCCAGAGCCGTAACTGGCCAGTAAACAAATGGCTAATGTAAAAGATTGTTTGGCAAAAAGTAGTTGGGATTTACAAGCTGCCCACACAGATGCCCTTCTCAGTCATTTGGCAGCGCTTCAGAATGACACATCCGATTACAGACATTTCATTGTGTAACCGTTTTCTCGGTGTGTCTTTACCTTTTGCAAGGGACACGCTGCTTTTTTTTTTTTTTAATATCTCCTCCTCATCTCATTATCTCCTACTGCTTCTCCTCATTAATCTGCTCTCTCTTAGTTTTTTGGCCCATTAACAAGCCGGTCTTTTTTTAACATTTTGGACATTGTTACGCGGGGGAATTGTAGATCAACGTTGCATCTAAATTAGAGCCAAAAGGCTTTAAACGCTTGCAGAAAAATGTCTGTATGTGAGGGTATTCTATCCTTAAAAATGCATTTGTTGGTACGACAACACTCGGTTCACATAAGACTCTATAGGAGTGGATGAGCCTAGCACCAGTTGAGGCTCACATTAGACCAGACTCATAAATTAAAATGCTGCCACCTAATTCCACACACACATTTTTAAGTTCATCTGTTTCCTTGCCGGCCCTTACATATCCGGCACACTGTAATAGCCAAGAATATGAATCCACAATGCTTCAGGGCTCTTTTTTTTTTTTTAAGCTGAGCTGATTTGAAGCCTTGTCACATTTAATCCAGTCATCTCTTGTCTTGATCACGAGGACCACCACTTAACACGGAACCCTCTCTCTCCCTCTGCATGCGGCTAATTGGATATCTGTCCACGAAATCTGCAGGGAGATTAGGTACTTTTCAGAAAAGCCGCTGAAACACTGGAGATGTCATTTCGGTTTCTCTTAAACCGAAGCGGGGTGCCAAATTACAGCCGCGTCGACAAATGCGTTTGTAATGGGCCGATGTTGTTATTAGTACTTAACATTAAAGCTGCAGGAATCGATATGTTCATGTTAACAGTCGGTCAAATGACGCTGTGTAAAGTGAAACCCGCAGAGGAGCATCGGCTTTGTTCAACGTTTTAGCGTCTTTTAGCTAAATTTGTTATGACACGAAGTCGGCAGCTAGCTTGTGAACGTGATGGAGTGGACAAGCGTTTATCAGAAACAGGAAGAGACACAGCTTTTAAAAAGTGCTGATAAGTGCTCAACTGTTGACTAGCTAGCCCCTTTTTAGGTTTCTAATAGGTTAACAATATGCTTATAGCTTGTTAGCAAGCCACGTAGCCAATAAAAACGATGAATGTAGGTTTAATTAATCCTCCAGGTGCTTCGAGGAATGCACGTGGTGATATCAAATGCTGCCGCTGCTGCACATAAAGCTGTTGTTTTTGTCTTCACAAGCAAGAAAATGTAGTTATTTTTCAAAAATAAACACACTGAAAGGCTGAAAGAACTCCAGACCGCAGTTTGTCAAGTATTTAAATTAAACCCTAATGATTTTCGGTTTAATTGGACGCCTCAAAAGCAGACAATCTATCGCCGCCAACGCATTTAACGTTGTCGTCACTTTGTTCCGTATCGAAAACCCGGTTGTGACAATATTTGAGAAATATTTCATGCGTTTGATCCGACATACCGTAGGAGCCAGCGTTTGAGTGGTAGGCCAGCAAGAGGAGAAAACACAGTCCCTGTGTGGGTTTAATTGCCACGCTGCCTGACACTGCCTCACTTGTTTTTCCTCCATCTCCTGTAAGAAGTGCATATAATTGGCTCCACTGTTTGCGGATTCAGAGTTGCTCATCACCTAATAGAAATCATCTCTTTGCTGTGGAGGTGTCCTCAGGGAGCAGGAAGTCAGTGAGTCACCTTTGGCTGTCTGCTCCCCATCCCTTTGTCCTCTGTCGTTGTTCATCTCGGTTTATAGAAAGAAAGAAGACAAACAAAGAGAGGTAGAGGCTGTTGGTTTGGGCCAAGGGAGGCCGAATTTGGCAAAGTGTTCAAACTATAATGAGGGGAATGGGGAAAAAAAACAACAACAACAACAACAAAAAAACATTAGGTGGGAGGTGGTCAAGGTTTTCCAAAGTCCGCTGGAATAAGAACAACTTTATGCAACGTGTCTGCAAAAGTTGTCACCTTTTGTTTGAATGCTGCATGTTTTGTGCGAGCACAGATGGCCTCGTCGAAGCTGCTATAAGCCGGCAAAAAGGACAAACAAGGAGCTGAGCATTCAACTCAACGCAGCATTATTTAGTGAAAGTGTTCAAAGGACAGTCTTGAGTTAATTAGAGCAAGTAAACGTGACATCTCTACACATGAAGCCGGCGTGATCAACATCTGCAATGTTCCCTTCTGAGGACTAATATATATTAAGTACACAAAGCCTGACCTCCGCTGTAATGAGTTGCAGGAAAGAAGGCTTTAATTGATCCTTTCCTTCCAGCTGAAGGTTAGAGGCTGTAATTAAATCATATCGAAGCCACGTACAGCTCATACCTGCACACATGGCGGCATATTTATACCGTCAGGAATTATGTTTGAGGATCTAATTGCGTGCATTGTTTGGAGCCTTGGGAGGGTTACATATTGTGACAAAGGAGGCAGAAAGCGTTGCAAAGATGAGCTCACTTCAGGCTCTTGTGAGGTACATGCACCCAAAAGGGAAGTAGAAGGAGCCATTTTCTGACTGCAGTCCATTTTGTTCACCGTGGTTTTATTTCTCTCTCTCTCCCTCTCTCTGTGGTTCACCACCCCACCACTAGCACTTGCTTGTTTGGAGTTTTTAATGTCCTCCACCCAAGCACCTACTCTATAAAGCAGCGGCTGCACTTGTTGCTTGGTTCAGAAGGAGGGGTGCTTCAGTCAAAATAACAACCGGCCTCCTCCTCCTACATTGATTCAGAGCGGCCGTGGAGATAAAAGTCAGTCTCCGCACTAACTGTACTGTAGATACAGTACAGTTAATGCGCTTTTCCTTATCTAACTAATTGCTTTAAGTGCTTAACACGATTTATGAAGACGCTGCTAATGGATTGAAAGTTATACAAGCGGTGGATGAATACGTAAATAAAAATAAATAATGCACAGAGCCCTAAGAAAAATAGTATAATCACCAAGTCAATTTTGTTTTAACTCAGTCATAAAGACGGTGTTCCTAATCAACTCCCTTCTTCATGTTTCACTCCAATAACGCGTCTTTTCCCCCTTCCTAATATTTGATATCACGGAGGTTCGATCTCAGACCTTTTAGCTGAACTCAGGCTAATCCTTTAAATTCCTGGCCCTCATCTTAAACTGGCTCGCAGCGCTCCCCCATCGGCACCTACCCCTACCTCCACGTCTATCAGCTCTGCCACGTTTTAATGTGGTCCCTTCCTTCAGCTCCTCTGTTTCCATGGATACTGACACAGCGCGCTCAACATCTCCCAGCATTTGCCTTTCTAAAGGGCAACGTGAACTCTAGGTTTCAACCTCGCTTTTTTTTTCTTTTTCTTTTTTTTTATGTGGGCGCTCACGTCCAGTTCAGCGCTGTCATCGTATCCTTGTCGCGTACGTCTCCTGTCTTTTCAGATGTTTTCACTTTGGTGGACTTAATGAGGCCGGGCGGTATGGGCATTCATGTGAACCCGAGAAACATATATGACCTGTTTCCAGGAAACAAGGCAGACTCTATTTTCAGCACCTTGGACAGCGCAAGAATCTCCCCCCTTTCGTCTCCCTCACTGAAACTCACCCTTATACCTTCATATAAGATCTCCTCGTGGATGCTTTTTTTTCCTGACAGCACATGGCGTGCTAACATGCAGGCCGCTGAATTCCTAAATCTTTAGCGATATTTCAGAAGGAGGCGCGTACATGCTAGTTCCTGCTCATCAAACAAGGATTCACAGCAAGGGATGTTTGTGATTTCTATAACAGCTCCTCCTCACGCACCTGTAATCACCACACGAGCAGGTGGCCAGGTGTCAGGGGAGCGTCACGTCTTGTGATTTATTTGCGTTGCTTTGATGAATGCAGCAATCTCAGCTCTAAAGTCAGCCTCAGCAAAGCAACAACATTTTTCCCTTAACCTGTGCGACATTTGCGTCTTAACAAGCGCGAGGCAGATGCAGGTACGTTTACGAGGCTGGAATGCAGCCCTTAAGCACTTTAGCATCGGAAAATGTGTAAACTTTCTCGCTGCTGATTATTTAACAGCTGGAACCTGTCAAAACGGACTAAATGTTATACTTAGCTCGCTCTCACCGTTTAGTGCTAACCTGGCACAATCCACACTGACAGATGTGAAGGTAATGTTGAATTAATTTTAAAAAACTTTGACGCCAGCGTGCTGTTAGACTCAAGAAAACAAAACTAGCATACTGCATTTAAGTATTTTTCACTGCGCCTGAATGCATCATGCTTGAATCCACACCCTTGTGATTAATGTCCCTCGTGTGCGCAGTTAAAACTGAATCTCCCGTTTCCCAGTAATGCTGGATTATTGTCTCGGGTGAACCCCATGAACACAACGGGGGGGCGGCCGGCTTGAGAGCGGCTTACTCAGTGGGAACGTAAAGCGTACGGGTAGATCTCACAGTGTGGCGTGGACACCCAGGGACGGGATGATACACTCAGATCTTTCCCTCTTTGTACTGCGTTACTCAGATTACCACGGCCTCGCAGTGCAAACAATCCTACACCAAAGAAAAAAAAAAGTTTAATCTCTCCTCACTCACGAGTGTCAGTGTGCGATGACAAGATTCCCGAGGATACTTCCTTATTCCTAATCCTCTTCTAAACAATCCCATTTGGTGATGGCTTTCCGCGAAACAAAGATGGACAAGCTAATGAGGCTGAAAAGTGCAAGCGGCGTTGTCAAGTCTGAATGCAGTCTGCTGCCTCTGACACATGCACCGTGCATCATTTAGGCGGTGTTGTGTGTTTTTCTCCCCCCTCATGTCTGTGTAAAACACTTGACCTTGGCTCACATGCCTCCAGGTGGGATCCCCAGCATACTAATGTGGGTTAGTGCAGAGGAATGCTACGCCACGGCTTCCTGTGTCAGCTAGCCCGGCTCTGATCTTAACTACTACCACCCTGCCACCTCTGTTGCTCGTTCAAACTGATGCTTCGTTTCATTCACTGCACACGGTTCTGTGGACGGTGAGGACGGGCGAATGCTGCTGCAAGGATAGCTCAAGGAAATAAAGAAATATCAATATGACTGATGTGTATCTGCAGGGAGTCTTTTGCTTTACAGGAAAGGGAGTCTGCAGTTTGTTATGCAGCGGTGCACTTTTATTTTTATATTAGCCGTGTTGAAGCTGCATTTCTGGAAAATGTAGAGCTCAGTTTAAAGCCATCGCTAATGTCTTTCTGTGCCTCTTTCTTTTTTTTTCTTCTCTCGAATCAATAGGGCGTCTGCATCATGACGACAGCCTTTCTGCACTTCTTCTTCCTGGCATCGTTCTGCTGGGTCCTCACAGAGGCCTGGCAGAGCTACATGGCAGTGACGGGCAAGGTTCGGACCAGGCTCATCCGCAAGCGCTTTCTGTGCCTGGGCTGGGGTAAGCAAGCAGCATGTTTCCCTAAACCTCCCCATTAGCTCCCATCATTAGCTCGCAGCTGCCATTTTCTCACAATGTAGCAGGCGGAGGCGGCTTTCCGAGCGCCTTTTCCGTCCGCTTACTCGCCCTCTCTGTGGGGCAGCTAGATCTCGGTCCTGTCAGTCGCTTTGTTGTGATGCTTTTGTGCTCCAGTCAAGCTCTCTGAGGGCCGGGTAAATGGACCAGCCTTGAGCAGTCAGAAAAAGGGGGGCGAGGGGGGGGTAGAGACAGACTGGTGCTGCTCTCCAGTAGCAGGTTGCAGTGACCTTATGTCTGATAAACAGGGTGGGCGCCAGGCATTTACAGTACACCGCAGCTGAATACGTTTAATCTGAGAGGTGATGAGAATGGACAGCTGGAAAAGCTGAAGTGAATGTGTGTACCCGTGCATGAGCTGCAGGATTATACAAATTTCGAAATGCTTCAGAGAGTCTAATCACCTGTAAATACAAGTAGCAACATGAGATATTTATGATCTGCAACGTGACAGATATTAACCACATGCAGTGGAAAAAAAAAACATAAACAAAAAAATGTCAATAAAGACCTGCGGGTAAAATATCTGTATCACGATTTCCGTTCATTTGATAAATGTCAACCTGAATCCCTGTCCAAACAGTCCGTTCTTACAGACTACTAGAAATATCTCCTTTAAAAGAAAAAAATAAAATAATAAATAAATAAAAAAATCAATTTGATTATGAAAGAGCCCACACTCATTCTTCTTGTTACCTAGCAACAAACAAGGCTCTCTTAGTCATTGCGGTGCCACTGCATGCTGCAAAAAAAAACGGACAAAGGCTGCTCTACAATCACATCGATCTATGAAAAAATAAAAATACAATTTGATGATTAAAAAAAACTCTATTACTTGTTGCATGACAACAGTGAATATGCATCATTGTACGGAGCGTAGATGCTATTTCTTTCTTCTTCATGTAACGACTTGAAAATCTAATGTAATCGTCCAACTGAAGCGATTTAAATAAGCGACACGCGGCACACGGTACCTGTTGTCTCTTGTTTCCGCCCGCTTGAAGTGCGGCGTCTCCACCAGCCTCTCGCCCATGCGCTGTGATTTATGACATGCTTGTGTACACTCGGCACTCTTTACCTCCTCAGCACTGCAGAGAGGCACTGGATGGCCACAGGGTCTTCGCCTCGTGCCTCCAGGAAACTGATTACATCAATAGCACCTGCCTGCGCTGATCTGAGAGAAAGAGGGAGGGGGAGAAAAAAGAAAAAAAAATGTTAATATTCTGAGCACACAGTAGTAAGGACCGAATCAATTACACCGATCCATAATGAGGAGCCATACAGCAAAAAAGCCTTCTTATAAAAAGCTGTGGAGGGTGGTGAAATTTCTTACAGTGCGCTGATGAAATTCCTGCACTCGATGCCCTGCTGCCATTTTGTTAAATCCTTTTCGCAAGTCTGCTCTCTTCAGAATGCAATGCTGCACAATACGCTGATTGAAATGCATACAGACGATCATATACTCTCAGATGTCTGTGCAGCCTCATACTGTGCCTTCTAATAGAATCAATCTAGTTGCACTTTGTTTAATGACTGCGAGCCTCGGCGGCTGACTTTCTCCGCGTTTGAAGTGGGTTTATGCTCTCGGCTCCGACAAGCGACTAGAACTGCCGGATAACTATTGATTGTTTTCTCTTTTAAAGGATTACCAGCTTTAGTTGTTGCAGTTTCAATGGGATTCACCAAAACAAAAGGCTACGGGACACCCTTATAGTAAGTTTGTTTCATATTTTCTATTCACAGTGCGCGCACAGTGCGTTCGTGGTGACACTTAGGGGTAATGATTGAACGCGCCTGTAGTGGCTTTTTCCTCCTAAATAAGGCCATAAACAAACTCCCATGATCCCAATCAAATTTCAAAATAGCGCAGCAAGACCCCAATTTCATGCGAGCTGTATCCCTGCTGGATACCGAACGCATAAGCACTGCTTAGAATCTCTTCAGCATTTTATTACCTCTGTGAAACTTTGGGTATGGAGTTACAGCATATGGCACTTCTCCCCTGACAATTGAGGAAAATACAATTGTACGCTGGTGTGCACCATTAACTTGAATGTTAATGCCCTAGTGGGAGGTAACTGTTTTTGTTTTTTTTTCCCCCTTGCTATTCCCCGCAGCTGTTGGCTCTCTTTGGAGGGTGGGCTCCTGTATGCCTTCGTCGGACCCGCAGCTGCTGTTGTTCTGGTACGTCAGTCTCCAGTCACCAGTGTCCACTTCTGTGTATATACCGAGTATATAAGTGAAATGCAGAAATATAATCTTCACATTACTTAGATAGCACGGCCGAAGCGAAACTCGACTTATCAACGCTGGGAAAATGTCTAACAAGACACAGTCAAAGTAATGCGCGTCCCATCAGGCACCGTGCTCGAGAAAATTCCCTTTCATTTTCCATAATGGTTCTCCATGTAGCTTTGAGGTTATTAAGTATTTATGCATTAGATTTGTCCAAAATCTAATATACTGTGGCAGTGTAATCATCTTGTATTTACATAGTTGTACAGAGGAAACTACACAAAGGATGTGATTATGCAAATCGGCGGCGTCGGAGGGACAGAGGACTCAAATATATCATAATATTTTTCATTGTCAAAACTTCTGCTCTCCAGTGGGATTTGAAATTATTTCAGATATGCAGCACATTACTAAACGGTTCAGTTAGTGCATCGGTGACACGAAGATGCGAAGTCTTGCTGTGCTGGGGTTTTCGGCTTCAGAGGAAGCCACAGCAAAGAGGGCAGAAACATGCAGCGAGAACGCCGCTATCGCTGTATTGATACTGTAACATCACAATCAAACATCTCTCACAGTAACAAGGCTTGCCGAATATGAAAACTCACCCAATTGTATTTGCATAAATACTTAATGAGCTCTTTATCTCGGCTGCAGGGATTGGAAATGTGTTAAAGGAGCGGTTCTAGCGGGCTACTGTAAAGCTCCCTGCGCCTTCTTCTAATAATAGGAGAAGGTGCCTTTGAGAAGACAAGTGCTTCTTGTCAGGCAGATCTTTTCTTAAGGCGGTTGTGCCGGGCTGAGTTCGCAGAGCATGCCTCATCCAGTGGCTGAAATGTCACAGAGAAGAACAAACAATAGAAGCCAGAGGTCAAAGCTCAGTGCAGACAGAGGTGGTGGTGGTGGGGATGCAGTGGAATAATGCCATCAATCACTGGCTACACCCATGGAGAATGTCAGGATGGGAAATGAAATGCTACATTAAATACCGGTTTGGATATCATCTCGTCTCGGTTGATCTGTTGAAGGCTTTTTTTTTTTGTTTCCCCGTCAGGTCAACATGGTGATCGGCATCTTAGTGTTTAATAAACTCGTGTCCAGAGACGGCATTCTGGACAAGAAGCTGAAGCATCGAGCAGGGTATGACAGCACATCCTTGTTAGTACCTACTTTTCTTCTTAACTTCTTCATCCATGCAAAAATATACATATACTATATATTTCTTTACATACATATGGAGATGTAGACCTCCTTTTCTAGAAATTAGAGGCATAAACATAAAGAGGTCAGATCCCTCTTGGGAGCGACATGGCTTCGCATCTCTTTGGCAGAATCAGTCCAAGATGAAAATCATTAACAACGCCCACACATTGGCCAACACTGCTGTTGCTAATATGACGGGTGGGGTGGGAGGGGGGGTTTAAAGTCGGGTTTGTGGCTGTAAGCATTGCTTGTCATGATGTTGTCTCTATGTCCCACAGACAGATGAGTGAGCCGCATACAGGATTAACTCTCAAGTGTGCCAAATGTGGTGTTGTATCAACAACTGCTTTATCAGCAACTACAGCTAGCAATGCAATGTAAGTGCCTGTCAGTGTGCGTGAATCAATAAGACGATGCTACGGGGAGTCTCTCTCTGTGCCCGGCTCGCAGTCCACTGCTGCATATTCGCCCTGCACTTGCATCCACAGTACATCAAACCCACAGCACAGGAATACATTTGAGATTTCGCCAGACGCTCAACATGTGATCAGTTTGCCCCCTTTTGTTTCCTCTACGTGACCCCGTCCTCTCCTCTCCGCTCTCTCAGGGCGTCCCTGTGGAGTTCCTGTGTTGTCCTACCTCTGCTGGCTTTGACTTGGATGTCTGCTGTGCTCGCCATGACGGACAAGCGCTCCATCCTGTTTCAGATCCTCTTCGCAGTCTTTGACTCGCTGCAGGGTTTTGTCATTGTGATGGTGCACTGTGTCCTACGGAGAGAGGTAGGCGATGCTTTAACTTTACCTGTATTTACACTTCTGATGTCTTTTTAGCGCCTCTGCATCTGTTTTACATCTGCTAAAGATGAAACTTGCTTATAAGTCCTAGACATGAACACAAAAAACAGAATATATTTAGGTTTTCAACTTGGCAGAGGACTAGACTTCACAGCAAAAAGCAACTTTCAATGGATTTTCCCTTTTTTAAATTTTTTGATGCACAATATTTTGGACATGACAGAAAACCCGATTCCTCCTGTGCTTAGGTCCAGGATGCTTTCAGATGTCGGCTCAGAAACTGCCAAGATCCAATCAGCGGCGATGCTACAGGAACCTTCCCTAATGGGCATGCTCAGATAATGGTAGGCTCGGTTACCCCCCTGTTATCTGCTACCGTTAGATGCTCTGTAATTTAAGCAGACCGAATGTTCCCCGGTTATTTATAATACTCGTGCACGCCCGCTTATTCCCCACTAACCCTAATTTAACTTGTGTGCTTCATGTGTTTTTTTTTTATTGTTATCGTTTTGTTTGTTTTTCCATTTTTTTTTATGGCCTCTAAACCATGACTCCTCTTTTCCCATAGGTTTATAATTTTCCACAAAACGCTTTTGTGTAGCTATAATTACATGCGGGGTGGACACTTGGCCCTGTGATAAATGGCCTTAGTTCCCTTTGGTTTTCTTGGACCCCGAGCACGATCCTTTATTTTCGGTCTGATTGAACTTCCCGTGCGTGTTTGCCATGCATCCCTCTCATTTCCTCTCTCTGGGAAATAGAGGACGGCTCTCCTGCCTGACCCTTGAAACGGTGCGCCAGTCTGTTCATCTAGCACGACGGCGGCGCCGACGATGCCACTGGCACATCATAGCAATGATCTTCCATTAGTATTCTAATGCCCCTCAGAGTGAAATAGTTTTCACGACAGCAGAATGGTGTCAGGGCCCCCTGGTTGAATGCAATCATTAGCGGCGAGCGCGAAATGTTTCCCGGCCACTGCAGCTCATTTCTTTTAACACACTTTTTTGTTGATAGATATAACTTCTCCTCTTGGAAATATATATATATATAAAAATCAAACTGGCTATTGCAGATTTTTCCGTCTAACCATTTGACTGTCCTCTCCACCTACAGACGGATTTCGAGAAAGATGTGGACATCGCCTGCCGATCAGGTACGGAACAGATGGTGTCTTATTAGCGAGACTCTTCCTGCCTTGCATGTAAAAGACAAAAGCCCAAAAAAAAAAAAGCTTGGGTTATATAACAACCAGCAATCCCCACAGGAGTTTTCTCACAGTTACCAAAACACTGACTTTAATCTGAGAACAAAACAGCACAAAGAGAGCTGTTGGATTTTTCGGTTTTCACTAACTGCAATAAATGGGAATAGCGGTAGCTTTTGTCATCCTTTGGCGCAATGCAATTATGTTTTTTTATTAACACGTTGACACAGAATGGGTGCCATGTGTCTGACTTCGGGAGGATTTTCACTATTATTTCATAGCTTCCTGAATTCTTTTGTACTCTTGAGCCGCAGTAATAGTTGGTAGACTATGTCTGGTTTTGGGCGTATGATTTAATAAAACAGTTGTGAATGAATGTTCCTGAGAGACCGTGCAAGTCGCCCCGCATGTAACCAGCGGTGGCAACTAACAGAGCCCGGAGAGTCGTCTTTCTCAAATCCCTTCCAAAACAATGAAGAGTACATCCTTAATGGACCTGCAGGGAATTACCAAGCTGACCATTATTCAGACCTCTCAGCTTGTTAAGAGATGAAAAGGACCGTCTGGCTCCTTCTGACCCGCGCTACTTCACGCCGTGCGGTCTTGTAAAACTAAAGTGGCCACAGTCGATATAAAAAAATAAATAAATAAAAAGACCAGACAGGTGTCATTTATAAATCATGACCAGGTCCAGCCTAAAGTAGAGCTGCAGTCAGGACAGAAATGCACTTCACAGATTGCTCTGCGGTGCTCACGGAGTTTAAGATGGTTGTTTACAAGCAGGGGTTATTATCAGCGGCGGAGGTAATATTCTGCAGCATCACCCTGCAGAATACAAGTGTAAACTTTGATCAAAGGGAGTCTTCAGTGCGAACACCGGGCTCTTTTCCCCGTGTCCACACTAGGCATTAAATCAGTCTCAAACAGAAATATTGCGGCTTGTTTGTTGTTCTTATATTGTCCTTGAAGTCCTTTTGTGCACAGACCACATAATTCCTTGGGATTCATGAGGCTATGATTAAACTGCTCAGCGGAGAGGATCGGTGTCCCTATAACCAGAAGGTGTTTTGGAATAGATAAGTGTTGTTTCTTGGTAGAATAGTTGGTGCACTACAAGGTCATCACCAATCTCTGCATTAGCGCTAGGATGCTAGATACTGTATAGCAGCAGGGACTTTAGGGAGAGGATGAAGCCATACTAGCTTATTTACAGTAACAGTCTCCGGAGACGCCAGTGTGTGATGTTTGTGTTTGGTGTAATGTCACACGGTGCATATTCACAGTTATTTATCCTGCTATTACGGTTTTCCTTCTGCAGCACAAATCCCTTTGAGCGTTCCTTCGTATTGATTTGAATTATCTTGTTCCTTTAGTCATATGCTGGATAATCTCAGACAAACTGTGACACCACTTTCATTACTGAGAAACTAATCCTTGTATCACCCTGCCCCGCAGCACTCCACAAAGACATGGGCTCTTGTCGCGCCGCCACCATAACAGGCACCCTCTCCCGCATTTCCCTCAATGATGAGGAGGATGAGAAGGCCCCCGAGGGCCTCAACTACTCCACGTTGCCTGGCAACATCATCTCCAAAGTGATTATCCAGCAGCCTTCGGCTCTGCACATGCCGATGGGAGTGAGCGAGCTGAAGGAGCAGTGCATGGCCGACAGCAACGCCGACATGCGTCGCACCGTGTACCTGTGCACCGACGACGCCATGCGCCAGAGTGACCAAGACATGGGCGGTCACGACATGGAGGGCCATCAGGTGCAGGGCCAGATGATGGAGACGGACTACATAGTCATGCCTCGTGCCTCTGCGGCGGCGGTGTCGGGGTCGGGTACCTTGCCCACCCTCCTGAAAGATGACACCAAGATGAACATCACTATGGATACGCTGCCACACGAGAGGCTAATGCATTACAAGATGAGCCCTGACTTCAATATCAGCCCGTCAGGCATGGACCACATGAATGTGAACCTGGAGCAGCAGTATCCTAGCGCTCCAGAGCAGATGCAAAACCTGCCCTTTGAACCTCGCACGGCTGTTAAGAACTTCCTCGCCGAGATGGAAGAGTCTGCGGGGCTTTCTAGGAGTGAGACAGGGTCCACAATATCTATGAGCTCTCTAGAGGTACATACTCTCATGTCGGACCAAACACAGAGGACACAGAGCTGCAACAAACACCTCACATCTTAAAATTTGATATCTTCTTAAGCTGATGCCTTTTTTTTTATTTTTATTAATTAATACCTTTCATGTTTTATTTTTACAGAGAAGAAAGTCGCGGTATTCTGATTTGGACTTTGAGGTACGTACAAAAAAAAGGTGTCTCCACATTGCACATGCATCTGAGCATTTTTATTTTATTTATTTATGCAGAGATAAGCTATTTTTGCAGTTTGTCATTTGATTTATTAGTACTTGTTGTGCCTCTTAAGCTTATTGGAGTTACACAGCCTTGGCGCAACAAGATTTATTGACATGCTGTGTAGTTAAGGTAAAAGCAAGGCTGTCAACTGACAAACAGGGCAACAGTTCCCATCTACATCCTGTCCTCCTCCATCTCCTACATCCATTAGCTATATGTTGATTTCCAAAATGTATGCTTTTGAAGTCATTTGCACTGCATTTCACATCTGATTTTACCACTGGTTTCAGCAGTGATTATATTGGCTTGCAAACACATATTCAAAAACCCCCTATAGCAGGTTTTAGCATTACCTTTGCATTGTTAACCCAGGCCTTACTGCATATATACCGTGAGCTCTGTCAAAATAAAGGAAACGGGAGGCTTCTGCAAGCTATTTGGGCTTCTCGCTGCAGATTAGATGGACTCCAGTGCTCGAAATGCAAGCTGCGTGCCAAGGTTTGATTGTAGGAATTTCCCTTACACTGACAAAACCCTAAACGAGGCAATGTATCACTAAAGAATTATGTTCAGACTTAGAGTGTCCTGTAACTTTAATTATCTCGGTCTTTCCTTTATTTTGGCAGCCGCTCCATGTATCTATATATACTGTATATATGCAGCGTCCGGTAGATTTGTTTCAAACCTGGCCTATACGTAAACTACCATGACACTAACAAATTGATCAGAGTTGGAGGGGGTGGAGAGGAAGATGCATTTGCATTATTGGCTGTCAATACCAAAGAAAAAACCCTTGCCATTGCAGAAAGTCATGCACACCAGGAAAAGACACATGGAGCTGTTCCAGGAACTGAATCAGAAATTTCAAACCCTGGACCGATTTCGAGACATACCAAATATGGGCAGCATGGTGAGTAACAGGAAACCAGGGGGGTGTCTGTCAGCCAATTAGAGAGAGAGAGAGAGAGAGAGCGCGAGAGAGAGAGAGAGAGAGAGAGAGAGAGAGAGAGAGAGAGAGAGAGAGAGAGAGAGAGAGAAACATCCAGATACCCTATTTAGATATCCTGCAGGACACATAATGTGTGATTGTGCAAATGAGTGGTTATATAGCTAAAGTATACATGCAGACATGAAACTTCCTATATACATAGTGGAGCTGCCAGCAGCTGGTGAGGGGCGAGTTAAGGAGCTGCCCCCTTAAAAGCATTTTCTCCACAAGGCCAATGTCAGTCAAGAGGGACCTTTGGTAATCCTGTTGCAGTAGAGTGCATCCATTCCAATGCAAGGCCATGAATGCACTTTTATTTACATGCACATTAATCTACCTAGCAACCCCATCATTTGTTTTTCCATTAATGCATGGCGGATTATTTAATCTATCAGCATCTATACAAATATTACCTTACAGCAGCAGCTGTGTGTATGTATGGGCGGGTGTGTGTGTGCGTGTGGCGGGGGAAACTTTTCTTTGCCACGCTCCTGATCTCAAAGTCAGGCTAATTCCTGAGAATCCTCCCTGACCTTGCCACGATTCAAACGTCTCACCATCTGTCTCCACACCTGGCTGGAGCGGTAGACAATGGGGATGTCAAGCTTTATCCATCTGTCTCAGACGAGCCGCATTATTTTCTTGTATCGGTTGCGAGCAACAGACAACGTGCTTCGTGACCAAAGGCGGCCAGGCTATTAGACACTGTCAGCCATGCAGTAGCCTCTTGGCTGCATATAATCCCCTTTCACTCGTATTTCAATCGCCCCCCACAGTACAATGCAATTTGAGGCCAGTTGCTCAGCTACCACTGCAAGTTATTTTGTATAGAAAAGATAAGTACAGTACATTTTCACTCCCCCCACCTTCTCTTTTTCCTTTTTTTTTCCCCTAAATGAATCTGCTGCAGAGCTGGCTACAGACATTAGTATCCATTTTATATTCCCTGAACGGGAGCAGCTTCTCTCCCTTATTTGCAATAGTGTCTTTAGGACCGTCAATGAGAGCACATTCAGATGAATTGCTCACACATGCAGCCCATATACTGTGCCAGTTTCAGAGCTTGGGGAAAACACAGTTCTGCTACGACTCCATGATACTAGCGTAAAGCATGTTCACATTTGATACACTGCCATTATCTTTTGTTATTTGATGCTTTCCACAGCATTAATCCATTCTTTTCAATTAGCAACGAGTAGGAGTTCATATAATGCCCTCTCGAATGAAGCGACTTCACTGGAAAAGTCTTTATTTTTTTATGTGCAAAGACAAATAACAGTTGAGCCGCAGAGGATGTCATGCCACTAATATCACACCCCACTGGCCATGTTCACAGGACAAGGCAATGCCAAACAAGAACCCATGGGAGAGCTACAATCCAGCCTGTGAGTACCAGAACTACGCCACTATGAATGTACTAGAATCTGACACCAAGGACTCACTGGAGATGACGCCTGCGGAGTGGGAAAAGTGTGTCAACTTACCCTTAGATGTCCAGGAGGGAGACTTCCAAACAGAAGTCTAGAGGGCGAAGAAGGAGAAAATGCAAACTAGAAAAAAAGGAGGAGAAAGGGATGTATTTTGCACTGAATAAAGCAACAGACTTTTCTAACAGCCTTGGCATACATATCTGGATAATACGAGTGTGGCAGGGACATTATGTGCCAATACAATATAAGGACTGGTGAGAGAGAACAAGAGGAAAAAAGAAAAACAAACAAACAAAAAAAAAAGGGATAAAAACATCAGTGTTACTTTTTGTATTCTCACTAGTGTACTTAGTGTGGGGCAGCCTGGTGTACAATATTTACCATCATGTGTTTCAAATTATCTGTTGAGGAATTGGCGGGAAAAAAAATAAAATAAAATAAAGGTAATCTCTCTAGACGAAACCTCACAAAGCAAGTGACATGCCATGTCGTCCCAGCTTCATCGGGTCTGGTTTTGATTTCATAAAAACCGGACCCGGGAGCACAATGTATATATTTATGCAGGTTTTTAAAAAGTTTATAACAGTCTGTTTGGCCATTACTACACTTTTTACTTTATAATATAAAACATGGGAGGCAAAGAGGATTTTTTCTGTCATATTAAAATGAATGTTTGTCAAGCTACATTCTTCATTGCTTTAAATGCAATAAAGATAATACTCACTTTTATATAAATAATATATTTCACAACTTTAATACTGCAGAATCTGCTTGAAGGATCCCAGCAAGCTCTCTCATCTGCAGCTCTGTATAAAATATTTAAAAACAAAATGTTGTATGGTGTAAATAAACTTTTGTCTACATATGTTTTACTCGTGCCAATTTATTTTAATGAGAAGAGAGAAAAAAAATAAAATGAAAAAAACAAAAAAAACAAAAACAAATGCCACCCTGATCAAAAGTTATAGCGAAAAATGTTAACATTTGAAAAGGAATGTAAATAAAAGAGGAAATATGTTCGTACTGCTTCAGAGGTTGTGTCAAGTTTATGTCGTGGTCACTCACCTTGCTCGGTTAATTTAATGTTTGGATGTAGATGTTGGACACGTGACTGGAGGCGAAACAGATCGAATGCAGATCAGGAAAAATGTTCTTACTGTGTCTTTAGTTTAGTTTCAGACTGGATCATCTAAAGAGTGTCACAAACGTCCTCTCCTGTATCTCCCTTCCTGTGATTTCCTTTTCTTTATCCTAAGTCATTCTTTTTGAAACCTTCACCTTGACAGAAGGTTTGCTGTCGAGTTTCCTGCCTCCCCACATAAATCCTCCCCCATATCCGACTTTCTGAATTTGGATAGGAAACATTTAAACCCCTAATAGGTCCCTGTGGCTCCAGAAGACTCAGCTGATAAGATCAGTCTTCTCGGGCAGACAGGTTTGAGACGGAGCGCTAATGGGAGGAGGCTGTGAGGGCTTAGGGGGGGAAATCTTGTTTGCTCTGTCTGGTGCTGCCTGTATGGCTGGCACTCTGGCGGCGAGAGCGGAAAGAAGCAGTGGCCCACCAGAAGAGGAGGAAGAAGAGGAGGAGGAGGGCTTTAGATCATCATCGTCGGTGAAGAACGTGGACAAGATGGAGGGAAAAACCAGATATTGTACATGGTTTTGCCTGAATGAGGACTCAGCTGCGCTTTGACGTCAGCACAACGTAAATCAAGATGATTAAATGCAGAGCTCAGTCTAGACGTTAATGTCTGAATTTACGATGCATTTCAATTTAGACTACCAGACATAATTAGGTTAATTATATACAGTACCACAGCCTGTTAGAGGTTCTGGGAGCGGGGCTTTTATTCCATTAATAAGCTAGGATGAAATAAAATGCCTTTAAACCCGCCGCTCTGGTTATATGTTTCATGATGAAAGCTCTTCTTCTTTTTCTTTTTCATGCAAAGCACGATATGCATATAAGCGTCTGGGCGTCTGTGTTGAGGGCGCATCATGACTCACTTCAGCAGCTGGAGAGCATTTTTAAAAAGACAACGTATCGCACAGCTTTATTGGTACTCTAATGGTGCTCTGAAATAAATGCATTTTCTCATTTGAAAGGGAACAGAGCAAAGTTAGCGCTTGGAAGACATATGCAGTCATGTGGTTCAGGCTCAGGCTGCATGACGCACATCAGGATCTAAACTGAAGCACCCAGGCATGGCGTTCCTTTTATTTGTCATTTATTTTAATGCCACATATTATAACCGTATAAATGCATCCCTTATATTTCCATCGAGGGAAAACTTGTCTGCAGATATCATTTCTGTTAGAGTTTATGTGAGCTGATGGCTTTCACATGTGGACTCTTAAAGGTGGCTGGGATCAAAGTTCCTCATCAGCACTGATCCTGTAGCTTTAGTGTGGCTCAGTTCACTGTTTCTGCATTTCAAATGATCTGTTCATCTACAAAAATCATTCAACTAGAAGCACTTCAGACCAGATCTAGATGTGTCCCCATGCAGCTATCATATTCCCTCTGCACTACACTTCGCTTCCTGCAACCCATTAAAGAGAAAATGCCAAAATGAAAACAAACTTTCATTTAATTTGGGATTACTTCTCTCTCTCTCTGAAGTCTTCCTCGAGCTGAGATTAATCTCCGTGCGGCTCAATTAATGAAAGTAATATGGAATACGACGATGACCTTTAACAATTTAATATTCCACATTTAATGAAAGTCCTGCATAATATTGCTAAAAACAAATCACTGCAGCAAATGTTGGCCGCGTGTTCAGTTGTTCGCAAATGGAGCTGAAGCATGTTGACAAGCGTGCAAGACAAGTCGTCATTGGCTTGTGAGTGGCGGGTCCCGTGGGCCTGTAACGGCGGAGAGGTTAACCTGCTTTGGGGCTGCGGACACTGAATCAACATAATTACATTGATTCTGCGTCACTATCCTCCCCGGAGGCATGGCCGAGGGGTGAGGAAACTGCTCCTCTATCAAGAGCCTGTCAGAGGAGGTAAAGCCCGCAGGCCGCCCAAAAATCGCACAAACTATCGTGGAAAAAAGTTGGGGAGGACGTAATGAAAAGGTGAAAAATGGTGCAACGTCTGGAAAAAAGAGTAATAGTTCTGTTTATTTGCTGCAAATGTGTTTTGGGGCGCTATTGTTGAAGGGGTTTCAACAGAAATAGGTATCTTACTCGTGCCGATAAATCTGCCCGTGTCATGATATCACATTGCAGCAAATATCGGTCTTTATTTAGTCACTTCTTAGTCTCAAAATCTAAAATACGACTGTACTTTAAAAGTTGCAGTGGAAGTGAAGGAAAAGTCTTCCAGTAAAAACGAAACCTGGGAAAACTCCACAGCAGGTTTCTTGCCATGCACTGTATAATGCATTACAGTCTCTTAATGTGTGCAGCAGTAAGATAGACGATGGATACAGAGGCCCCCGACAGCGGCGGTAGTGATCTGTGATTCCTTTACAGTACCCAAAAGTTGGATTATTTGATATCTGAACCCTAGGGTGCCCAAACAATTTGACTGGCGTATCTTAAATCATCCCTACATACGTAAGGTTCAAGAGTGTAAGTCTCACATGTCCCCAGAATATCTCTTTCAAATTTTAAGTTTGTTCATTCTATATTCAGTCATGCCAATAAACCTGGGTAAAATCAGTAGGGCTGTCAATAGATTAGAAAATATATTAATCATTTCCATAGTTAACCTAATAAGACAAATTAATCATACATTTTTGTTTTACATGCACTATGAAAGGATGTTTTTGTTAAGATTTTAATACTGTTATCAACAATTTTTGTTAATGAACAAATATGCTGGTTTTGTGACAATGTATGTTATTAGTACTGCAACAATCCAAGAATATTGTTATCCAGACATCCCTGTTTCAGTTTATCCAGCTGTTTCTTTTGGTGGTAACTCAGTTCATAATAACAGCAAATGCAGATAACTTTGTTCTTGTCAGGAGAACCATCTGGTGGGGTGTTGAAGCTACACTTGCTACTCAAAAGACTTGATTATTCGTCTGTCTCTGCCATTTTCTTCCTGTTTGCTTTCCTATTCTACTTCACATTATTTACAATGACTCAGATTCAGACGCGGATGACGACGTCTCCGTAACTCCTCTGGCCGTCACCACAATATCTGACAGATCTTTGCCAGGATATAACCAGATGCCGACGGAGAGAATCATACCAACTTTCCACAGCAAAAATGTTTTGGCTGGTGAAAGTCTGGGCTGACGTCAGGGGCACGAGCCATGGACACCCTGGCAAAAACAAGGCAGGACAACCAAAATAATAAGGATGGATTCAGCAGAATACAGCATGGGCTCTTTAAATCATTGGACGACTTGGCCAAGACAACCAAATAAAGATTACACCAATGATGAATGGAGAAAAGATTTAATACTTGAGCAAACTCAATTTGCATTCTAATGAATGTATGTATGTATGTATGTATGAATGTACGTATGTATGTATGTATGTATGAATGTACGTATGTATGTATGTATGACAAAAGAAAAGAAAATCAAACACATTTGTTATGTGCGGCCCTCTGGCAGATCCAACACCGCAGCTCCCTGTGAAAATAGCTTTATTTTCCCGAGTCTAAGAAGAGACGCACGGCGGAAAGGAAAGATGAGACAAGCCCGGCTTTTTGAAAACGAGGGATAACAAGAAGAGTCGCACTCTGAGCAGCAATATCCCTCTGATCACACAATCCTCTCCGCTACAGTCCTAGGGCTGATGTTTTTTTTTGGCTCAAGGCTTCTTTGGTTTATTAGTGAATGCGCGGGTGGCACGTCACATGATGGCTTAATTCAAAGCAGGCTGGAACAATAGTTATTACAAAGTACGCACAAGTTACACTCTAATTGGACACAATTTAATTGCAAATCCACCCAGAGCGGGCAAAGGATGCATTTCATACGTCTCATTTCACATGTGTCTCAGTTACTAGAATATTGCGTTTTAATGAGTTTCAGATTGCAGGATTTTTCACTCACAGAATTATTGATTGTGATTATGAACTGTGTGCTTCAGTGTAAAAAATTTTGCTATAATTTGTCAAAGCATTACTTGCAGCCAGGACCTGCACTGGGCTTGAAAAACAAAATAAGTTTTCACTCAATCACTCAAGTTTGGACAAGAATAACAACCGGTGGTATTAATTATTATTGACTTAAGAACTTGTGGTCACAACATGTGCAGAAAAGGCTTGGTGTTCAGTCGACAGTCGTCAGAGCACCACTGCTAGGTAACTGTTAACAGTTTAATTAGCTAACAACCAGTAGCTGGGGTAACAAGCGAACAGGTAACTTGATATAGAAGATGCAAATTATGAGTCCGCTGTGAATATCAATATTTTACTCATACGTAATATAACAGAAAAAATACCAGAAAACTATATATTAACTCTTCACTCAGCTTTTTTTTAAAAACGTCCACAAAATCCACAACTTGGGAAATCAGACTTTACTGAAAATCTCCAGATATGGACTTGGACTCCCCAGTTTGAAGGCAGCAAAATACTAGGGTTTGAACTTATTCTGGAACTACAGAGCTTGTCGTTATGACACAGGAAGCTGAATACAGCATCGTGGTAACGTCGGCCGAAAACCGCTGCTAGGCAACTGTTGCCGTCTAGAAGCTCCCAAGGCTAACAGTTCAACAAGCTAACGACTATGGGTAACTTATTGTAGGAAGTACAAAGACACAATTAACAGATTAGACTACTGGAAATATCAGTTAACGTCTTCAGATACAGTATGTTAAACAATTACAAAGATGGGTCTATAAAACCAAACTACAATCCATTAACTTAACCATCCAGCTCCATTTCTGGTAAATTTTGTTGGAACTCATGAACTATCAGACCTCGCCAAAAATCAAAAGTGTAGACTTTTAAGCATATGGTTCAAGCACGAGACCCATCACATGCAATTTTGACATTTGATTTGTTTACTTGAAGGGGCAGCATAGCGGTTTAGCGGTTAGCACTGACGCTAACAACAAAAAAGGTTCTAGGCCGTCAGACTGGTGCCTTACGGTGTGGTTTGTATATTCTCAAATGTTTCTTTTCAATAAATAGAAAATCAGTTTCAATAATAATCCAATATCTCACCTACAAACTAATTAAAACATTCAAATATTTGAAAAGGGGGCAGCAACTAAAGCTAAAGCTAGCTAAACTAGCGGCTAAAAGAGTAGCATGCTTGCAGATGATCCAATAATAATAATGTCACATATACAGTAATAGTGCATCAGTCAGAAGGACCAAACTACTACTTAACTCTAATATTTGATCTCTATATATCAAATATTAGAGTATAGGTATCATGTAGGAATGGTAAAATACCGATGAGAACTCTAAACTCAACTTACCTTGAAGCGAATTCGGTATATCTGTATGTAGATTTTAGAGCTAATAATGTGCTTCCATCTGAAAATGCAGACATTCATTTATTAATTATTTATTATTATCGATGTTAACGTAACAAAAGCTGGTGTGTTAGCAATGTGGTTAGCACCGATACCTCACAGCAAGAAGGTTCTGGGTTCGAATCCATCGGCCAACTGTGACGCATGTTCTCCCTCTGTCTGCGTAGCTTCTCTTCGGCATCCAAAGACATTGGTGATACTAATATGGCCTTTAGTGTAAATGGTTGTCTGACCTGTCCAGGGTGTACCCCACCTCTCACCTAATGACAGCTAGGACAGGCTCCAGCGACCCCCCAGAGGACAAGTGGTTACAGAAAATACTCTAAAGCAGCCGGGTTTGTAGAAGGCAGGCATTGCATGGCGATCAGTAACATAATATGAAAAAAACAAACTTGAAAATGTGGCATTTTTTAAAATGTTTTATTTCTTTAAATACGAGTACCATTCGATATTAACACAACAGCATTTTTTTTTTTTTTTTCAAGCAATCACAGGTGGAAACAGTATGCAGGTTCTGTCATCAACTGCATTTCCAGCTGCCACCTTCACCGACTCTCAACAAACATCTCAAAGTAAAAATCCAAAACTCGCGAGATTCAGACCGATCTCTGTCAGGCTAATTTCCAGTAGCATATACAAAGGGGTGTGCCCATCGTGATCCTATACATTCATGAGGCACGACCATTTGGTTTTCAAATTAAATTTCAATGTATTCATTTTGACACAAACACCTAAATGTGCTGAAAATAAATTAATCATGACTAAAAGAAGCCATTTAGAGCTCTAAAGAACAAGCGAGCAGAAACCCCCAGAGAAATAATTAAAAAGAAAATCACACCACTTTCTTCCAACATCAATCTGTTAAACCCATTTTATTAAAAAACGTGAATAAATGAAAAGATCACTGATGCAACTGGTCCTTTACATGTCACACACAGTTCAGGTATGCAAGTGCAATAACCTATCAATATGCAATAGCCTGGCACTGCAAATAACTAAACGTACTGTAAGGTAGAATGCAGCGAAACCACGAGCACTATATTTAATTTTAGACGAAAACAAGCGAAAATAAACTTGGAAAATGTTGATGCTATCAACACTTAGGAATCATATTTTTACACCAATTAGCTCTTCAGAAATAGTTCAGTTCACTTGGTATTTTATCTTAAAAGGTATACTGAAGCCAACTCTTTATGTAGTCATAAATGAACCATTTAAAGGGTCTAGAAAGTGCTAAAAGTTTATGTTCAACTTAAATTTAGATATAAAGTTTTTGGAACAGCGCAGGGCTCTGTCTTTGCAGCTGCAGTAAGTGCGTCTCCTGAAAAATGACCAATTTGTGTCAAACCGTTGAGAAGCGAATTCTCAAGGTAGAATTGAGTTGGAGGACACTCCCAGAATCCCCAAGTCATCAATAACATTGACCAAGAAAGACACAACAATCAGTCTGAGCCTCAGTCTCATTAAGGGCAAGGACCCCGGCAACTCAAAACAAGGCTGGAATCCACGGTGCACAGCTGCAACAACTACTTAAAACTGAATAAATTAAATTAGGACAAAATCACTGACGATCATTTATTTGTTAATGAAATTCTACTTTCTAGTCCCTTTAATCTATGGTCACAATATCTACAAGTGAGCAGGGATTTTTCAGTGCACGTATTCATCATCGCTCATGTCTGAGTCATCAGCCTCCACCTCTCCTTCGATCACAGACTTCTTCCCTCTGCAGCAGGACACCACCAATCCAATGAGGAAGGCCTAAAAATAAAATAATGAGAAAAGGAAATATTTCATAAAGATCATTTGATGAATACAATTCAGCAACAGGAACACAGAGAAGAGGCTATTAAATATATTTTTTTCTGAGGAGATGAGCAGTATGTGCAGCCTCTTTCTGGGAAGAAATGATTTACTGTATGTCTGCTCTCCAGTCGAAAATCCTCTTGAAATTTTTTTGAACTATATTCAGTGTTTCATAAATGTTGCTGCCATAAAGGTTTTAAGGTTCAAAGAGTAACTAAAGGCACCGCATTTGTAATTAATCACAAATGTGCGATTAAGTATGAGCAAAACATGAACTTGTTTGAGTCCTTTTCTTACAAAAACATTTAAATTCCCACTGTAAAGCACGTTGTTTGACTTACCACAATAAAAGCCCAGTTACCAAAGTAGTAGATGGTGCTGAAGAACCAGAATTTGTGGAGGAAAAGATAGGTTCTGGTTACGGTGCACTGATCTGAAAAGGACAGAAAAACATGCTCTTAAAACTTGCCATTACTAGCATATATAGATAGATCGATCGATCACATTTGATCTATCAGTTCGTTGCTGCTATGTTAGGGTTATGCATTTGAAAGGCTTCTGCATGACAAAGACAACTTCTCTGTGGTCTGAACTACCAGAAAAACAGCACGAGAAAACAGCCATAAAAAGTGACACATCCACTTCCACACTGTGTTTATAATTGCACAAATGTAGCACTTGTTATACATCTGTGTTATAAAGGGGTCTGCTATTACTGCATGGAGCAGTGCCTCCGGCAATTTTGTTATTGTAACTAGAAACGACAACCGGTCGTCTGAAAAGAGAAAAGATGTGTCACTGTCAGTGTGAATATGGCTTAACTACAAATGCAATGACGCAAGATTTAATGGTGGCTTGCATCAAATCTATCCAGCACTACATACTGAAAAGGCAAAAGGCAAAAGCATGGGCACACAGAGGACACCAACACATTGTGAAGACTGTGAACCACAGCTTATGGGTTATGCATGTAACCCCAAATCTCTGAGTGAGAGGACAAAGGGGTGTAGTTTAATGACGGACAATTTCACACTTCACAAAATGATCAGGGGCCATCAGGACATTCAGAAATATCAAAAAAGATTCTGTCAACACATATTTACTCTGCAAATGTCACATAGAGAGCCAAGTCATAAAGCGTTATCTTCAGTGACAAGAAGAACAGGAAGTCCTGATGCCAACACTGTGGAGGCGAGACACTGAGATAGACTAAATCCACAGAAGAACTGTGAAAGTTCACAAAGAGATGCTTAGACCAGCCTACCAGCGAAGAACCTACCAGCTAAAAGGCTTAAAAAATACTCAGTTAGTATGGCCACTATGGTGACAGGAAACTTGTTTTTGCAGTTTGTATCTTTGCTCTCAAGATTTACTTCACCATTTATGAAGACTTATAAAAAGAAATATTTAGAGAAATTTGAAAGCATAATTACTTTTGTACAATACTCATTCTGACTTTAAAAGATGTAAGAGCAAAAAAAAAAAAATAATCAAATAATATAAGAAAGGAATAAAAACCTAATTAATTAAACGAAATCACAAAATAAACATATATTTTAGTGTCACCAACACCAGTGTAAGTAAACTCTGAAGAAGTGGAGTAACACGTTAACTGTCAAAGGGGAACTTCTGTTCATCAATATTTTGTTATGATAGACTAATGCTATTCCCCATTGAGTCTGGAGTTACCTGTAGACTGACCTACTAACCTTTGACCTGGATGATATCATCTCTAAGTTATATGAGTGAGTAAACAATAAAGTTCAGGTTGTAAAAATCAGTAGTTCTTCTTCAAACAACAGCAATGATTCAATCAACCAATCTAAACCTGACACTTGTAATGTAACCATTTTCTCTGAGCTCTTTTCATACCAGCCTTGATCGAGGCAAACAAATGCCGCGGCGATCCTCAGATGACATTTTGTTGATGTGTGACCAAAAGCAGGTCAAACCATTATTGACTGAGCGCGGTTATCGTGAACGTAAAAACCTTCAACATCAAAGACCAGAGGAAAGAAACTCACTCGCCGCTTACAAAATCAGACTGCTTTATTCGTCTGTGCTTTTTGCCGGTGACACCACCCTCGAGTCTCGGCTCTCCGCTTTTTTGAGAGAACTGATGTGGCTATTGATCTGAGTGGTGTGGAGTGCAGGAACAATATAAGAATTCTCAAGCTGAGTCATCCCCCTTTATATGCATGAATGAGTATTGGCAGGCCTGGGAAATGCTGGTGACGTCAAAAGTGGAAAGTGCCAACGATATGAGTGTGGCGTCTGGGTTTCTCCTCAGTGCTCCAATTGTGTTTGTGTGAAGCGACAAGAAGAAAGGGAAGAAATAAATGCGTCCCTTCAGATCACGTTTATTAATTAGCTTAGCCATGCATATTGAAGCACTGAGAAGGAAAAAAAACCAAAAAAACACTCCTAATAAGACTTTCACCGGAACAAGGCAAGTGAAAATCCACAAAGCTGAAGTGAAGACAGACTGTCTGGCTATGTTAGAGAGCCATCTGGAGCATTAACGCTAACCCTGCTGAGCTGCTCCTATCACACTGTTTCTTACACAGCTCTTCACACTGACTTGAACCCTATGAACAGTGCAATCAGACTTATATGAAGCTACGTGACATTGAGGTCCACAGCAATAACTCAGTGTGGTTTAGAATTTAATCATTAAAGCCAGTGCTTTCAAAAGCTTTCCCTTTGGAAAAAAAAAGGAATATCTTGGTTTGTGCAGCCTCATCTATAATATAGATTAGGTGGAGAGGACCCACGGGAGTTCTGAAGGTGTAACAACAATCAGCTTTCTGTTCTCCAGGATCAACAGATAATGGAAGAAGCAAGTCTTCCTTCGTCTCCCTGACCCCACTCTCCTCCTCCAGCGCCTCAGCCATCTGTAGCTCTCCAGCTGCTTACCTGAAACGCAGGGCTCCGAGTGGGACCTACAGATGGTTCACAACAGTGGTCTGCCTAAATATGTTATCATGTACACCGCTGACCAGCTTCACCTTGAAATCATTACTGTTCTCTGATAAGAGCATAGGGCAGCGCGAGAGTGCAGGTAATTTCACCTTGACTCACGATACCTGGGTGAGTGCTGCCCTGTGTAGCATGATGCATTATGCATAACTTTCATCTCTGGATTTGAAAACAAACACGTGCATGAAACACACACACACACACACACACACACATACAATGTGTTCATCTGAAAGCCTATCTATCAACAGGAGCTCTTGTACCTACGATGTACGCTTTTTACTTTCTCTATATCTAAAAAGCAGTGGAGCACTTTTATTCCAGAGACCTTAGAGGATGTTCCTTCACCAGAAATACTGCATTTTCAAATAACTGGCTTCTCATATTAGCATTGCCCACAATGAATGCTCAGTAAAAGTGCCTTTTCACAGAGCAAAATCCATTTGAGCAGAGCTCAAGACCCCTAGATGCAGACATAAAAGGCAACATACATAAAGGTAACTTACTAAGTCTAACTGCCCAAAACCACTGATCACAACAACAGGAAGTGAGAAAGAAAAATGCACCTAATTTTCATGTGAGCAGCAAATTGTTCAGTTCACCCTAAGGTGAGGAGAAGACAAATAAGAAGAAGCAGAAGGAGAAAGTGAAGAAGATGCAGGAGACAGCAGAAACGAAGTAAGGAGAAAAGGAAGAAAAGGCAGTGAGGTGAGTTCATGAGAAGAAAAGTAAAGAGAAGAAGAAAAAAGCAGCAGAGAAGTGAATTCAGAAGATTCAGAAAAAGAAAAGGAAGGAGGTGAAAAAGGAAGAAGAGACATCATTTAATTTGGAATTATTTGATTTAGAAGCAGAAGAATAAGAAGCAGTGATGTAAATGTACTGGAAGAAGGAGTAGGAGAAGAAGCAGTAGCAGTGAAATAAATTCATTAGAAGTAGTAGTAGGAGCAGGAGGAGAGAAGAAAGAGAAGAAGCAGCTACAGTGAAGAATAAAAAAGCTCCAAGGAGAGATATCTGTTTCACAGCCGAAGAGAAAAGAGGTGGGGGGTGGGATTGAGCTTTACAAAGAGCACTGAAGGGAAGGAGTGTGTTTGTTTGCCTGTTGAGTCTTTCTCAGGAACGGCTGACTTCACTTTAATAGTGGATGTCTTTTAGCTTCGTACCAGGCAAACAGACACTCTTTGTAATCTCCCTATAAAAGGTAAGGGGCGTCTGTGGATTACGCCGTTTTTCTTCCAGGAGAATAACTTTTGATTGACACATTCGATTGTAATGCAAATTGACGGTGATCCCCTCGATGCAAAGGAAATTACTATTAATTTGTGTTGGGGTTGAGGGAGCCTCCTGTTGGAAATTGCTTGGGCACCCGACATCTCAGAGGTAACGTATAAACCTGCGACCATCTTCCCCCTGAAGCTCTTTAAAATAGTGCGGCGGAGACTGGCAAGTTGCTAGGAAACAGCAACAGCAGTCTGTAGTGTGAAAACACTCCTCAGTATATGAAGTTTCATCACTGGGATTTAATATAGAAATGATATGTCTCCATGTGATACGTCTTCTGAGGTATAAACTGGACCGAGGTCAAAATTCAGCTAAAACTGCAATAAGCTAAATCAATTTAAATTTGGGATGGATTACTGATGTTAAGTGGAAAAATGTATATCACTACATTACAAAAAGATAAAACAGTTGCTGTATTAAGCTTCCGTCATATGCACAAGGTTTTCCTAACACTGATTGGATCCAAGATAAGCGTTTGGGTTCAGAAATTGAATCAGGAGTAAGGGACAGAAAGTCATTAAAATTATTGGTTAGACTGTAAAGGGAACTAATGCAACCAATAATGGGGGCGTTGGCTGCAATGACTGCAATAAACAGGAGTTAGGGACAGTTAATTACTTCGGTGAGGGAGTGATCATTAGAAATGGACACAAAGACAGATAAGTCAGGTGACGAGAGCAGTCATAATGAAATAAAATCAAATCCATCAATAGGTTAGATGGAGCCCATTTAAATGGGTATAATAGATTATCAATATTGTTAGGATCACTAACAATTACAGGGGCGTCAATGGTACATAATCACATCATACAAAAACACCTGAAGCTCATTTGTTTGAGCCTGTCAGTCAAGTTGCAGTTTACAAGACTCATATAATACATGTCGTTAATAAGTTATCGCTGTATTGACAGGATTCCAGTAAATGTCTACTAAGAAACATGCTGACGTTACATAGAGGCCTTTTTAAGTAGGAGTACAGAGGATTGATCATTATATGGTGGAACGACAGCCTCAGCAAAGTCTTTCCTTAGTTGAGGAACACAAGGACCCCAGACCTGGATACCATCCAGGGAGAGGAAGTGAAGATATGTGTAATATATGGCCATAATTAGCATATGATTTCCGGCTCGTCTAATGCAGAGAATTTTGTGGGTTTCAGCCAGGTCTTACAAAGCTATTAAGCATTAATATATAGACTTGGAGACGTTTAGTGCTGGAAGTGTCAGTGCCTTGAGATACTATGGATAAAATAATTAAATAGATTAAGATGAAAAAAAACAAAAACAACCCACAAACATTTTGTTGCTGAAAATGCGCCTCATACAGAGCGGTGCATGAGATACTGAAGAGGACTTCAGGTTGTCTGGGGCTGCGGCAGTTAATTCCTGAGGATTCATTTCCATTATGCTGAGTAAATGAGTAATGGCATGGTAATGACCTTAGAGTAGATAATGGAGAGCTTGGCACTGAGCACCTGCTCACCAAGATGTTAGTGTCATTACCCCACCGTGACCAATTGGCCAATCAGTCACCAGCTTGACTTCTACCCCTTTTTGCCTTGGCTGTCTTTTGATCCAGTGTCATACCAGGGGTTATTACAAAGTGATGCCCTTCCTGAGTCAGTACGGGGATTGGCACAATATTCTACCAAAGAGCTTTCTTATTTTTAGAGATTTGGACTCTCAGAATAATTGCATGACAGTTCATGTTTGCGGTCATGGTCTCATAACATGCTTTATTCTCCCAGGATATGGTGGAATGAAGACGACTTCACTATACAAAGTGCTCTAAAGAAACAAATGGTGATTACAGGGTGATAGCAATGTCTTGTGACCAACCACAGAATATTTTTAAAGCTTCTGTGAGGTTTTCCTTAAGAGCAGATTTGAAACTCAGTGTGTTGCCTCAGGTCATTGCCAGAGGCACTCCACCTAAGTGTCTGACTCCCCCTACTCCTCTTTCCAGTTAACTGAAAATGTGCCAAATGGTGGTCCATGAGTGGAGCTGATGTGGACGAATGAAGTCACAGCCAGAAACATGGGACTTGAGTTAAAGAGTGGGAAAGAAAATCACACACTTCATGTCATGAATGGGGAATATAGTATAAAGACCAAAGCACTGGGCTGTAACCAAAGTTGGATATTTCAACATGGAGGTACACTGACCAGCCACAACATTAAAACCACCAAATGGTAAAGTGTATAAGATTGATGCTCTCATTATTGATGAAATGTTCATTTAAGAATCTGCTGTCCTGGCGTTTATCTGGATGTGACTTTGAAGACTACCACTACCAGAACATTACTGCAGACCAAGAACACGCACATGGCAAAGACAAGGAGGTGTTCCTTGTTCCCTAGCCAAGTCTTCCCCAGATAAGGGACAACTAGACACCCAGCCATCCATATGTTGCCAGGTCACCACTTTTCAGTCCTTGGACTGGTTTTGATACATATCACTATAGACCAGGAGCACCCCACGAGCACTGGTGATGCTTTAGCCATCAACATTGGGCCCATTTCGAAAATCTTTCCACTTGTCCATTTGTCTCTGCTGACAAAATGTCCCATTGCTGTCTAATATATCCCACCCCATGATAACGAGATAACTAGTGGTCATAATGTTATGTCTGATCAGTGTATGTTGCAGTGTGAATGGATTGGTGTAAATTATCAAAACATGATCAGATCTCTTGCAATTGAGCTTCTATACAAATCATTGGGAACCAGCTGTCCTGACTCTTGTCCCCTTTCAAAGGTGCAGTCATTCTACAATAAGACTATTGTTTCTGTTCTCCGGTTCTCCTTTCTACAAACTCTTCCTTCCTGCAGCGATACAAAACATCATCTTCTTCTCTAAAGCGGCTGATGATTGCCTTGTCTTCCTTTTCTTCTGTACTCACAATTTTTCATACTTTTTCATGTGACTGTTTTTAATCTAATGCAGGGATGTCAAAGTCATTTTAGTTTGGGGCCACGTATATCCCAATTTGATCTCAAGCGGGTCGGACCAGCAACATAACCAAATAATATAAGTAACGACAACTCCAGACTTTTTCCATTTGTTTTAGTGCAAAGAAGAACAAGTAAATTAGGAGGATATATTTACTTTTAATACACTATCCTTTTAAAATATGTAAGTTCTTAAGAACAATAAGTGCAGTTTAGGTACATTGCTCGTACATAGCCCTCGTTCTCAGTGTTGTGTTCTGTCCACGTCTCTTTCTAAAACAGTGGCCAAATTAGGGATGGCAGTTATTTTCATTCAAAAATTGCAGTTTTCTTCATAATTTTCGTACTTTGCAAATTCATGCTGTGGGCCAAATTAGACCCTCTGGCGGGCCACTTTTAGCCTGCGGGCCATATGTTTGACACGTGACCTAAGGTGCAAAGCAATTTCCTCTGTTTCATCATTCATCGGACAATAATATGAACTGGTTGTGTGACTGTTAGCATGAAGTCATACATTACTCTCACACACCATTCTCAACCTTTTTGCAGTGGCAAAACAACAACAACAAAAAAAAACACCGCTTATTATCATAGCATTGAAAAAAATGAGAGGTTCTTTTCTTTCATATGTTTTACATGGTGTCATATACGTGTCTGATTGTATTCCCTCTCAGGCACATGTGTTGTCTCTGCTTGACACTTCCTCCTCCTCACGGTAGGTGGTACAACGGCTGTTGTGAAAGCAGGAGCTATTTCCAAGATGGCCAAGACAGGATAATAAGCTAGTCAAAAGAGAAAGTAGAAATCCGAAGCGGCTCAGGCTCTGCAGCTTAAGAGCACAAAAACATTTGTACAAATGAACAGATCTCACAGCTAACGTTACTCGGGCAAAAACTGATTCCAGAGGCTGACAAGCTGAGGGCTCTGTGGTGCCGTTTTACTTCATTTAACTCACTTCATCCAACCAGAGAGCCATCTAAAACTTCTCTTCAAGTCAGATGGGATACAGTTTTGAGGCTGCTGTGGACAACGCGACAGAAGCGGTGCAGAATCATGTCTGAATCTGTTTGGGTTAATTGTGGTAGCTGAGGGCCGGGAAGCAAATAATTTGTTTGAGAAAAACAAACAAGCAACCAAACAAAGAAAAGCCAATTAATTTCCACAATACTGTCTAAATAGTCATGTAAACAGGAGTATTACTGGGGGATTTTCAGTGTATGTAATTATTGTATGGTAAGTATTGGCAGTATTGGCATAACCGTCATGTGTAAATATAAATGGAGCTATTGGAAGCAGTCTTAATGAACAGTAAATGTGATAAAGGCAATCAAACTAATGCAGCATGTTTATTATAGTTCATGTTTTAATTATAATCATGTTAATTGCCCTGTTTTTTTATATGAAATTACATTATATAAGATTTAAGTATATTTAAAAAAAAAAAATGGTTTAAAGATCTGAAATGACTTAATAAGACAAACTAAAATCACCTACCTACTTTATAAAATACGTTTTGGGCTAATGCCTTTTAGATATCAATAAGCAAATATCACACATTAGATCATTTAATAGATAATTTAATTGATCATGTATTTTGCCTGATTAGTCAGCTTCAGCTTAATTGACAGGCTAAAGTCGAAAACGTTACTCGATTAGACTAATGAGATAAGCCCACTGCTAAAAATCCAACCAAACATGAAAATCACCTCAGGTTCTTTTGCAGTTAAGAAAAATCACACTTAAAGAAGTGCTATTTAGACGATCAAGGAGCCTATCCGGGACAATATCGGTGTCTTGTGTCAATGCTGTGCAAATGGGAGGTGTCATTTCACTGGGAACACTGGATCCAGTTTCAGTATTGCAACAAATATCTCAAAACAAAGAAAAGATTAACTGCAGATTTGTATATTCAGTAAATTCAGACAAATCCTCAGTTCTGCGATCTTCTATGGCCCTTTTCTGACAGATATAAATAAATAATGTCCCGGCTAATGAGGTATTTGCAACTGTTCAATGAAGTGTTCTTATGCTTGTCAACTGAGCAACATGTGAACATTTTATTTAATTATTTTCTTGAGGTATTTCTATGAAAAGAATTCTACTTAAATGAGACAATGACACAGTGCAAGGCCTAATAGCAAATGGTATGTCAGATGATGTGGCTGTGAACATGCACTGCTGTTATGTGACATGAGGCATATGGTAGAAACGTTTCCACATGACGCTGACGCTGGCACTTCTTCTACAACCTTTCATACTTTGAAGGTGAATTTGTATCCTGTTCACATCTACAACCAACACCTCCTCCTGCACTGTAGCTACAATCTATAGAGTAAAATATAATTAATGTAAACAATACATATTAACGGCCATTCATCATGAAATGTGTTATGATGTGTAAAATGTATGTAAAGAATGCAGCAGAGAAGCTAAATCAATGCATCTATACATAACAGTTGACTGTAAACCATCAATAGCTTGTCTTCAATCACTGCAGGTCCTTGCTGGCATCTCGTCATTTTCTGTCTCAAAGTATTTTCAGCACTGCTGGATAAAATTACCCACGAACATCAACTCAGTAATGTCTATCTCTACCATCTTAGCTGTACACAACCTTATTTTTTATCTAAAACTTTCCTGCAACTCATATGCAGCTCTAAATATACAGATGCTGTGAATAATATCATGAACAGTTGATGTACAGGAACTAAACACCACATACAAGAAGATTTTTCATTTAGACACTGAGGAAAAAAATAAAAAAACAGCACGGTTTATTTCTTCCTCCATTTGTCTGAGCCACCCACATAAAGCACAGCTTGCTCTACTAGGAACTGTAGGTGCAATTTAACACTACTTAACAATGTATTATTACACCAAAATGTATGTCTGTTTGTTTTCCTGAGGTATGTGTCTACATATAAAGCAGCAGCTTAAAAAAAGTAATAAACAAAATTAAGACATAGTCATACAGTCCTCCTACATAAATAATCTAAAAGATTTATGGAAACTTAAGTCATATTAGGAAATATGGAGTATGCTTGACTTAGAGAAATAATCAGTCGTACAGTAATTAACTGTTTTCATATGAACCTTATGCTAATTTTTTATTAAATACTTGACATTTAAACTGCTCAACCCTCATTAGCTACTCTAATTGCATTCGGTTTCTTTTGGGACATCATTTCTGCCCCAACATTGATTAATATGAATTACAAAATAATTACAAGCTGCACTGATAATCGTCTAATAAGAAAGAAAACCCAAAACTTTCACACACTCTTTAGAGGTAGACTTGTTTTTACACATGACTTCCACATGTGTAAAAGTAACTATGAAAGTGTTGAAACAACACAGGTGTTTTTATGATCATTTTTGTTTCCTTATAACCTAGAGATGCAGAGATGATAATAATGTTAACTTTTCAGTATGATGTAACCACAAACCGCCAGACGGATCATCATGCATTCATAGACGTACAACACAAGGCACTAACATCTCTATTTAAAATCCGTCTCTGCGTCTTAGTACAAGTAGCGTCCTCCAACACCAACAACAGCCTTGACTTGAGCATTAGCCAAATGAATAAATTATCATGGTAAAGCTCACTGGCATGATGTACATTCACACGTTTGTGTTTTCATGGCTGATTTCCTGTAATAAGCGTTGGCACGGCGACAGCAAGAGGCGGCGTACATGCATTAGTAAATGTTTGTTCTTGGTGTTATTCGCTCTAATGAATAACGAGCAGCGGTACAGATTACTGAAGAGTCTTCCACGTTAAATTGCCAGGTTGCACGCCTTCCTTTTTTCAAGTACAGGTTCAACTTGTGAGAAATCATTGACATAGGGTTGTAAGTTCTTGTCAAGATTCACTTTGTTGAGAAAAACAATGATTTGAAGTGTCTATTGAATTAACACCATATCCATGAGGTTTAATCATATCACCAAACTATTGAATAAACACCATATTTATACTTTTAATACTATGTCTGTAATCGTGTAACCAAACTGGAGTTGGATAGAGAGGGGAAAAAAAAGACAAAGCCGTATTACAATGACCAACAGATAAACAGCATGAAGCTGTACACGCAGAAAGACAGGTGCAATATGGAGGACAGGACTGACTCTTATCAGACCATATATGGTAGTATGTGTAATGCTAACTCAGCAGATTAGGGACAGGAAAGCCTCCGGTCAGATCATGCATGGATGTGTAGTACTGCTAACGATTGAGTATGTGTTTTTTAAAAAAAGCCACCTGGATGGTAAAGATTTGACACACAGAGGTTGTAGATTGTGCTAGAAAGAAGACCTTATATGGTATGAAAAGACATGGGTATGCACATGAGAGAACAAAGAAATGTTTTTGTATCCAAACGGTTGCACAACACCATAGAATCAGCCAGATTTTAGATGGCATCCTGAACTGACTCGGGTTTATTAATTTTTAAGAATAAACTCTTAATTCTTTTTGACTTTGAAGAGACTCCAGATACCAGCAGATTACATAAAGTCTACTATCTGGCCCTACCCTGTATCTCATTTTTTTTGTTTTGTTTTTTTGACAATCATTGGATCAGTGTTACCATACGGTAGTACCAAAGAAGATAAACTTACCCTCAGGCGCGTCCGCATCGCATATCCTCGAGGTAGCGTTCCCAGGTGTAGGACCAGAGGAGGGCATCTGGCTCTGATCAAAGAGCACAACAATCATGTAAGTACATGCCTCAGAGATATTAGAAACCATCATTATAAATAAAATGAAAGATGAACGTTTGACAAGATGGAACATAACTATAACATCTGTACATCTATCACACCTAAAACCTGCCTTCTGCTTTAACTTACTTTAAATTTTGTAAAGTAATCACACAAAGTTTTGGCTCTAGATGCCGCTGCAAGTTCTAATGTGGCTTAAATAAATAAAAACCTGTTCTTATTTCTGTGAGAACAATAAAAATAGGCTTTGTAGACTCTACTGATAACCACAAAAACAAGCAATGTACAGAAAATTACAGACATTAAAAGAGCTGCTTTCACTGAGGAATGTAAAAATAAATTACTGAAGTGACTAAGATTCAGGAAATTAATATGCATTAGGACTCAACAGTTAATCTAACTAATGTTTGATAATTAATTCCTTCACACGGGAAGTCAACCTAGCCCTCAAGGCTTAATGAGTTCTAACCCTGTACCCCTGCTCTTATTGTTCAAATGTATCTTTTATTAAATGTTAAGGATGTAACTTAGGATCTTTCAGTTTCTGTCTCCTTATTTTTTTGTGATGACTCATCATGGGCTCGGGGCGGTTTCATAAGTTTGTTCAATCAAATGTGATTTGCAGTTAAGGTCAAGCCCAAATAAAGATAGATGGTAGAAGTAGAGCAAGTAGAGCTCCCCCTGGTGACTGGCTGCAGAATAGGTCATAAGCTCCGCCCCCTCCTTGTTAGTGGATTGGACTTGGGTCAAACCAAAACGCTAAAATACATGTCAAATAAATTTTAATTTCAAGGATGTTTTTTGTCATTTTAGGTAGTTAATATAACGTTGATGCATGTTCAAGGGTTCATTCCTGCATTCGTTCTCGGACCGTACTGCGCAGACTCTGGCTTCAAACTTGCAAGATAGCGCACCCGTATCCCTGGGAAACTAGTGTCGGTTTGGCCAATGAGAGGAAGCAGCTACACGTTGGTCAAATTTATACAGTCTACGCTGTAGACAAAAGCTCCATACACTTTTTAGTTTAAGCGTTCTAAGCAATCTGAAGAATTTGATTTTAACTCGAGTTGTAACAAAGGCAAATGTGATAAGCTGCACTCTGTGACACAGAATGTATTTAAATGTTGCAGGCTGAAATGACCGTAGCATATAGGTTTAAGTCATGTTTACCCTGTGAGTCATATGGATGGTTTTAAAAAGTAAATTTCTCCAATTTAACGAGAGGAGGTTTCAACAAAACAACACTGAGGTTCATTTAAATTATGCTGCTTAAAATATATATATATATTTTTTCAGACCAAGCATAGACACAAGGGTGCATCTAAACCGCACGCCCACACCCGCACATCTAGAGAGCAGAGCTGCATCAGATCACACGAAGGGCAGACTGTCAAACAACAGATCCACACAGCAAAAGCCACACAGTCTAACACGGATGGACGGAATTCAAAACGAACAAGAGTCTAAAAGCCCCGCTGCCAGCCCGTAGAGACTACGCTGCTGCCTACACCAAGCCGGACCGAAGTGGTTTGAACCCACTGACTAACCGACACTGCCGCCGTTAGAAACCATACTCAGAGCTGGCTGTCATCAGGGACGCTAAAAAACCTAGAAATACACCAAATGTACATGAACTTTTCCTCACCTGTACAAGATATTTCTGGCTGCCATACATGACATACTGAGGGGCTAGACTGTAGATCATGTAGCTGGTGTGAAGGACAATCAGGAGAAGAATCATACAGAGGAAGAGGAGAGCCTGGGGACGTGTTCTCTTGGGTCTTATTTTGTAAAGCTAAAAGAGAAGAACACATAAACATGCAATTAACTGTATATTGTATGCATATGTACTTAGAAATGGGCTGTCTGCTTACCCTTATCCAGAAAAACCAGATGCCCATGTTGCGAATGCCGGCCATGGATGTGAGTACAAAGTACATGGTGATGACTGTGATCAGGATATAATCCAGAGGAAATACCTGTAATAACACAGAAAGAGGTCAACTACTTTCAAATGATATTATCACCCCATTTGGTTGAGTCTAATCAATTTAAAGCACATCTGAGCTGAGCCAGTACCCACTGCCTTTAGGCATCATGAAAACCGCTGACGCCGCTATGTTACGTAACCTGAAATGTTCTGATTTAACCTAAACCCTAACTAATTAGAAACCCATTCTCGGTGTGAAGCACATCATTTTTTAAATACCAAGGTCATATTTCTAAACACTGGCCCCAGACGTTTAATCAATGGGACAATCTGCGAACCAATTCTTTAATGGTCTGAGCTGTCTGTCAATTTTTCTCCCAAATCAGCTGTAGAATACTAAGTTCAACAGGAGATGTGCTATCCCTCGTCCAGGTTCAGCGGTAGTGACCTGAAGGAAAGAAGCAATGGTGGATATTTGATATTCTGTCAGTCTCAAAAGCCTGGGTTTTAAAAACTTATTTTATAAGACTTTGCTCATTTTACACCATTTAATGTTGCACAAAAAGAAAACAAGATGGTAGATTATAGCTAATTACTTTGGTTACCATATTAAAATTTAAAAGATGTTAAATGACACCAAAAGCTTTTGACTATCGTCCATTTCCGGTACATGTTTACACATTTAGACATGTAAGCTCTAAGTATACCGTTACCATTTAAATTAAAACGCTAATAGTATACTTGGATTTTGATTATTATTGCAAATCGTGTGCCTCCAAGGTTCACCAAGGTTTCGTCTGGATAATTTTTGGGAAACATGTTTTTCATTAAAAAAGAAAAAGTGGCTTAATCATTCAATTACAAGTTTCCATTTATTTATCATGAGTAATGCTTTATTCCATTTTCGGTGTCCTCAAGTGGCATGCACTGATTTTAGATAAGAAAAAAATGGAAAAAACTAAAACTATAACTTAGTTTGCCATAAATGGCATTTAGTTGGGTTGGCAGGGTTGTTTGACGTTTTGTGGTTTTCACTTGTTTCCATTTCAGAGATTGTGGGTTTTTCATTCAAAAATAAATGCATGCTTGTACATTTCCTTTTAAATAGCGGCTTCGGAATCAGATCAACCACTGGGCCAACTATACACTTCACAGAGTATAGTCTAGAGTGTCAGAAATTTGAAATATGTTGATTAATTCTTGGTTTACTGGCTTGTGGTTTTCCAGTCGTAGTTCACTTCTAGGTACAGTATGCTAATTTTGATCATTTCTGCATCCAAGTGACCAGCTTCTCTTGTTTTTCAGTTTTTAAACTTTGTCTTATGGTGTTTGGTTAAATATCAGTGGTGCCTATTATACCATATTTAAAGTGCTTGTTGAACTTTAAGGCAGTGGAGCTCATTGAGCGTGTGTGTATCTCTTTTTGTAGATTTAGGTCCTTCAAAGTTCATCTGCAGCATAATAAAGCACACACACTACAGCTATTATAGTACAAGTCCATTGAAGAATAGCCAGTAATAAAGCTTTCAAATTGTGCTTCATTTGCTTAATAATGATGAAAACAAGGTGACATAGGTTTAAGCATGTCTTAATTGAGAATAATCATCTGTTTGACATGACAGATGAGAGGTTACTCACGGGTTGTAAAGCTAAGAGAAGTTCATTCAGAGGATTGGTCAGGTTGGTGCCAAAGATTATGAACCCGGAGCTGATGCCAGCAGAGTGTAGGGCTTTATCCAGGCTGAAAAGCACAGAAAACAACATACGTGCATAGGTTACAGTGTCCATAACTGACACAATGGCTGCATGATATTGGCACCTATGGGAGTATACTGTGTGAAGAATTATGTGTTACGCAACAAATGATGACTTACTTTGAAATAAACAGCGCAACAGTGAAGAGCAGTGCAACCAGGATGAAGAAAACGCCCAGTAATATCTGCAAATGAGCCGATAAATAGACAAATTAAACCAAAACAAGCACAATGCAATTCAATACAATACCAAAAAGTCATATGCACCTACAACCAAAGCAGGGTCTGCCTACTTTGTGGACCCCACTAAAGAAGGCATGTTTACAAAGGCATCTACTGGGTTAGCAGATACAAACTCCCTGTCATGTCTTTTGTCAAGGAGAGACCATATGGCATGGTCAGCCACAGTTTGGCATGGTTGCCTACGGTGACAAGGGGAAGCAATGGCACAGACCAGACAGACTGAGTGAGGTGGTTGCAACCAGGGAGGCGAAAGGTAGGTGGCAGCCAAAAAGGCAATAAATCCTAATAACCGCCTGCCTTCAAGGAGACCTTTATAACCAAAATATCTCATACCAACCATAGCAAAGACAAAAGCATAGAGAAGATTATAGTAGTTCCAGATATGTACATATGTACAATATACAAAATACGGGATATAATACAGGTATGTAGTATAAATTAATGTCTCATAAACAGTGAAATCATCTTTGACAAAACATTCCTTTATTTAATTTCTCAGTCATGTAAGCAAAAGCAAGCAAACATCAATTACAATCAAGAAACTGGTGATCGACAAGATCCACGTCACTGTTGTTTATATGGTTTGAATATGAATAACTTAGCTGGCAAGACACAGAAGAAATATAGTGATTTTAATCAACTGAATAAAACTGCCTTTACTGCATTATCCCACCAAACAAAAGTCAAGAGACTGCCTAACTCAGTGATGTAAGTTTAAGTGATTAAAAAGTCAAATTAGCAAGAATCTGTTATTTATAGAGGTATTAAATCATGAAAATGTGCCATTCATTTATGTTAAATGAACCGGTGGTATAGTTCTTAAACAGGCAAGGCTATTGCATTATTTATCTAAACAGCTTTTTGCATTTGTTTTATCATCCAAACTATTTCATGAGCATTGGATGACTTTATTTCCAAGCACCTTTAAACCACTAGTCATCGGTGAAACTGAAATCACAATTTGGCTTATCACTTTCCACCAGTGTCTCAGTGCATGTTAAAAATATATATATCCCCACTCATTACTATTTAGATTTGAGTCCGGGGACTGTCATTAACAGCAACCCCCTTGGTTAAAGATAAACTGGTACAGACACTGGTTTAAATATGTTTGTGCAAGCCTGCAGTGCAGTAAAATACTGGAAAATGAATAGCAGTGGGGAAGTAAAATGGGAACCAGGGGAATGTTTTTGGGACTTGTCCTATCTTTAACACAGAAAATGGAAATTAAACAGTGGGGCCTATTTTAAGTGTGCATTGCCACTGCTAAGTCAAATGTAAGTGGGCCATAGTGGCGTATCAAGCAAGCATACCATTATTTTCACGGGAGCACGGTGTACATCTGTGTACGTTACGTAGATGTGCATGATGGTTGCGTAAAGTGAAATATAAATAGGATCATAGCTGTGAATCATCACAGCAGCACTTTACACATTTGTCTTCTTATATCAGTTCTGCAGCTAAAGCAGGAATTGCGCGTGGAAACAAAAATAAAACTGTAATCTGTAATGTGTGAGGAGGTTAGAGGCAAATATATGACTCGCCAAATGCTGATCGTGAGCCTTTTCAAGTCACATTTTAGAGATATATAGGTTATTGTGTCACGCTAAACGCTTCCCAAATCTGCAACATTAGTAAAAGTAAAAAGTTTGTTGATGGACTCAGTAAAATAACACCGTGACATTTTACCAGAATAATTACAGCCATGTTATTCAGAGCCATTTTGATCATGACTGCCTGTGAGTTCAATCTCAAATTGAAATGAAAAGTGTTATTTTTTTGCAAATTAAAAATGCAATGCCGTTTATGCCAAACCAACTACAAAGACCCTTATGTTCACAACTGTTGCACCCCGTCACCGACTGGTTTGGAACGAGGACGAAGACCGTTGTAAGGACTGAGCAGCCTTGAGGGATTCTGGTTATGATTAGTATTTTTTATTTTCCATGTAACTGTGTTAAATGTTTGTGTCAAAGGACTCCCTAGGATGCACTTTATCTAAACTCCTGATGGTTTATGCTGCACTAACTGCTACTGAAACTGTTTTAGCATGTCATAACTGACCAATTGGATGTGACAAAAGCATATTGAATGGATCAGGGGCACAGAAGTGAACTGCAGTCTGGAAAGGATGGGGTGTTGGTATCAACCTGTCCAAAGGCAGCAAAGCTTTATTAAACTAATAACAAGAGGTGGTATAATCCCTGCTTTCCAAACTCCCTTAGGTAAATCTGAATAATGGAATAATGACATTAAACTTTAATATGTGAGATCCAAGAATTGGTCGCCCCAACCCAAAAAAAAACAAAAGTACAATCAAAAACAAGTTTGTGGTTGCTTTGGTTTATCCCTTGGGACGCATAAGACACAAGTCTCCCAAAGAGACTTGAGAGTAAATTAGGTGAAGAGACTACCCGTGGGAATCCTGTAAATATGCGGTTGTGTAAAGTAGAACTAAAAGTAAATCTAGAGCAGGCCAGATTAGAAGTTGAGCACAAAGACACGTCTCAGTAGCTGAAGGTGCAAAAAAAAAAAAGAACAAACACTCAAACAAAGATTTTTAAATTACTCAACCATTAGGTGAATAATCATACTGTACTTGAACATACAATTAAATCAAGAGTGTCAATTAAAACAAGACCAGGAGACATGAATGCTGAATAACTGTGTGTTCCAAATTACAAGCCAAATGTACATACATCATTTGCCTCTGCACAAAGTCCACTGTCCGTGGTGGACGTATAATTTACTTCTGTAAATGGGAGCCAATTCCATAATGGAGACTCACCTTGAAGGGTCTGAGAGCTATGCCCACTTTAGTGCAGCAGTTCCTCTCTGCAATTTCCAGGTGTCTCCCCCTGCGCCGGAGGACCTGCAGTTTGCCCTCTAGGTCCTGCAGGTTGTGTCTGTCCCTCGAGGACAGAGGACGTCCATCCACACACTGGTAAGAAGACCAAGAAACAACTACATGAAGCGGTAAATACACATGTGTGCATGTTCTATGCTCTAAGCTTGATGGGGGCAGAAATAATGGGGGAAAACAATGGGTAATTGACCTTCCCCGTTATTGCCAAAATTAAATAATTTGACATTTAACTCAACATTTATCGTTATTTATGGGAACGGATTGATATATGAAGCATTAAAACATTACCGTCTAAAGATTAAGCTATGATTTATCAGCACTAAAAACAACATACAGAGCATTCACATGTTTAAAGAAAACTTTTAACTATTCAATTATTAAAGGAAACTCCCTGACGCGCGTCCTGTGTTCCACTTTATTTTGCACTTTTCTCTCCTCTTGGTACCTACTGGGTATATAACCTTTATTCCAGGACAAAGCAGAAATAACCAATACACTGAGCTTTTGTTTCCAACTTCATGTTGCCACTGGCTACTAAGAGCAACTTAGAAAAGGTTCCACTCTGGTTCCCTGTTTATGGTGCTTGCATTTAAGTGGTTGGTTCATAAGGACAATGCCAGCCATACATAGCAGCATGCAAAGACAGAGAGGCATGAAAATGAAAGGATGTGTTGATCAGCTGTGCTATACCTCAGGACACTGTGTAGTAATTGTAAAATAGTAACAGCAAATTAATAGATGCATACCGATTTAAACGTGGCTAATGAAATCTAGTCTGACATGTATGTTTTGTTCCATAATGTCGTCTCACGACTTACATAAAAGATCATTTGTGCTGCGTTTGCTGTGCGTCACACACAAGTGCTTTGTGCAATTTGCTGAGACTCACCTTGGACTTTAGCTTTTCTATCTGATGCTCAACATCATCAATGTCCTCTGTGTTCTCCAGGCGCTCATACTGCACGCTCCGTGTGCCTTTTATCAGATTCAAAGGCAGAACAGACATACCATATGCCTGAAAGACAGAGAAGAACTGCCATTATAATCACACATTATTGTCAGAGTTGTGTGGCACATATGGCACGTGCTTCCGCCCACACACACCGACTCCTGCCTGATGGCAAACTCATCTCAATGTGGAACACGACAACAGTCAAATGAGCGTAAGCAAACACACACATAGCAAATCATATAGCTCCTGGCCTCCCAGGCTATGTCATTTTTGGAAGAGGGGGAAAAAAAGATTAAAATGGTGGAATCTATAATTGTGCTGAGGTTTATTGGAGACTTTGCTGCAACCATTTTGTGTGGATATCACTGCCTTATATCACCCTGATGCATTTACAGCTTAACAGTGCCCCCATGTGACAGCACCACCCCTCTATCCAGGATTTGATTAAATGTTTATAAGTCGAATTTTAGAGAGGAAATCTGGATTAGGAGAGGGGGCATGGCGGTGCCAGCGATTGTGTATGACCCGAATTTGAAAATGCACCCACTGTTCTGTTTTTAGTGTGTAAATGGCAGACAATGACAGACACACATACAGGAAAACATAACCACATGTATATACACAGACAGATGGGGACAGAAACAGACAGAATACGTGAACAAACATCAAAAGCTACTTAAGGCTTTCAGTGGTTTTCAATCCCCTTAAAGGACGTTTGAAGTTTAATTAAAAATGAGGGACATCTTTAATAACAGGAAACAGACCAATCAATACAAATGAAAGCAGCAGCAACACGCCAATGCTTTCACTGGGCTGTCTCACTTTTACCAACTCAGTCGAGTGCCATTTTATGGGTTCATAATAAAACAAAGGGGCCTTTTGTGCAAAGATACTTTCAGCCCTGTCAAAAGATGCTGCCCTCTTTCTTCTTCTATTTTTCAAGGGGGGAAAACGTCAGAGTCTATATTTTTCTGAAACAACTTTTACTAGGTTCTGAGTGTTAGGTAGCATTAAGAGAGCCACATGGGATACTAAGTCAGGCTACACTATTATTAGTCTCTGCTGTGGATCTCTGCCACGGGCGAATGTCGCCTCCTGCAATGAATCATGGAGCTCTTAAGGCCGGAGCATGTCCCGAATATCAAACACACTCATAAAAGGAAAACCTGTCCCAGATCCCCAGAGAATCATTTCCCTTCCTCTCAAATGTGCAGCTACACGAGAGAAATATAAAAAGAAAAAAACAAAACAAAACAAAACACAGGTGTCCCTCTGCTGGAGTGTTCAGTCTTACCTCACACATAATGATGCTTGCTCATTAAAGTTATTTTAAACCCAACTGTGGTTAATAATGCCCCGGATATAGCTTAGCAGGGTAGATAGGAACGTTTGTGTGACTTTGTGTGTTTGATGAGGCTGGAGTCATTCAGAGTCATGTGCCTGCTGAGTAGGAAGAGGGAGAACGAGTTGGACATCGGTCTCCTACACAAGCCTCCTCTTTGTTTCTTTTTTTCCACTTGCGATGGTGGCGCTAAAAGGAAGGAGGGAGTAGAGGTTCCCCCTACATTCTCAATACCGACTGATACTGACAGTTCTCTACAATATGCCGACATAAAACTACTCCGTGTTACCTTACAGATAATTCCACTCTGCTTATCCACACTAGAAATGGTTAGAGGTCATAATGGTGCCTTAGTTGTTTTATGTGAAACCAGTTTTGTGACAACAGGTGACCACGTCAATTGTTTTAAATTGTGGACTAAAATAAAATGGAGATTATTGTAAAATGTCCTTTACGTTACGTTAGGTTCTCCAAGCAGCACATGCTACTCCTCCAGCTGTCATCTACTCAGATCACAGTTTAAAATCAGGATGACTGTCTAAGCTCAAAATAATGATTAATGTGATATTAATGTGCTTAATGCATACTTCTCTTATATTTCTGCTTAGTTTACTTAATTAGTGGTGACAGCCTTGCACTCTGTGAACTCAAAGTAGCACTGAAAATGATCACTCTACTTCATTATAAAGCAAATTTCTCCGGGAAATTAGAGACACGGTTTCAAGAACACTTTGGAGTTGATCATGGATTCATTTGGTTCATGCCTCACAAGACGTTACAGCCACTTCGACACGTCAACAGGTGTAATGTTAACAGTTTTGTTTTTCCTTTTTCTCTTCAGGTTTGCAGGTTTGAAAAGGCTGCTTACGTGTTTGTTAAAAGCTTCTTGCAACTCTCTCTACATGTGGTCTCCCCATAATTGCCAAAAGATAGTCAAGTATTTAATTTCTTTCTATGTTTGAGAGCATACTGATGTCTGTCCAATAATCCACTCTACTGACTGCATTTTTCAAACATATTTACATATTTTGTTGGTTTAAATTACAAAATGTAGAGCCGCTTAGGCCATATATCAACATGTGACACGAGAGTTGGACTACAATCACACCTCAAGCTGTAATGTCATGGTCAGTGTGCAGATAATATCCACCGGGGATGAGTACAGAAGCCTTGAGTACAGTTGGCACATTTGCAGTTCCCATCCCTGACAATGGGAGAGAAGATGATGATGAGATTGGATGGCCGTGCATCTGTGATCTAGCGAGGGCGTCCCATAAATAAGGGCGACTTTTGAAACTCAGTTTGGTGGGAGATTTAATGAGAGGTCTTAGTTTTGTATCCGACTGGATGATGTGCCAGTATTTATTGATGCTTTTGAAAAATTATGATTCTAGATTTACCCTAGCCACAAGATCTGACAAATGAGACGCCAAGAGAGGCTTAAAGTGCAAAACCATTGATGGTCTCCAATAGTCTCCCACTAACAACAAAATGCATCAACTTCTCTCAAGAAATATTAAGTCAATATTCATTTTTCACAAGTTGATATGGAGCCGATAACCTATATATTGGTGGTCCTTTTATAATTGAATAGATAAGAGAGGCAAGGCCCCGTCTGGCTCGACTGACTGCCTCGTACAGAGAGATCCACAAGCCATTCGGACAAGGCAGGCTAAAAGGGTCAGTCCGTGGTGGACGCAAGTTGCATACTCATTGTTTTGATTTAGTTGTGTAGTGCCATGATGCATCCCAAACATTGGTGCATTGTTTCCTACCTGATCAGCAAAGGGGAGGCAATTAGAATCGTGTTTTAAATTAGAGTAAACAGGAGTTACGTACGCGCCTTGCCAACCAAACTAGCTAGCAGGCACCAGAATTAGCTGATAACTAACTGTGTGAAACTATTAACCCATGGGTGTTGACACCATGGCCATCTTTTACATATCTTTTTTTATAGAGACATAGGTAACTTTGATATATATTGAGTTAATCTGATTTTATTTCTTTTTTTGTGCACATGTCTTTCATGAATTTGATATTATTTTTTGTAGCTTGTCCTTGGAACAGGGCAAATGTTAATCCAGATTAGACAGTTCAACAGATACAATGGGAAGTAGGGTTTAGGCTTAAAATGTGACAACTTAATGCAGGTCCGCTGTTTTGTACATTGAAATTGTTTGACTGAGAAACCAATTCATCTTCTTTTCATGCAACATCCTTCCATTAAAAAGTGCAGTTTCTTCTCTTTTTTGAAATGTCTAGAAGCTGCTGGATATTGCAGACCATCATTTGGTGTTTTAAAGTTTGATGGCTTAAATTATAGTTATATGATAACAAGCAAAACTCTTGAAGAAAAAAAAATGTAGCTTTTGACGAGGGTCTTATTATATGTAGAAAAAGAAGCAACACTTGCCCTAGCCGGCCCTTTAGCACCATTAATTACAACCACATACAGTGCACATATGAGTCCAAATGACAGTCCAGTTATGAAAATGATTGCCTCTTTGACTGACAGGCTACCCAGGCTGCCTCCAACCATTAGTGCGCTTTTGGATTTCTGACCATACTGTAGCGAGTTTGACCCATCAGCTCTAATTTAATTGAAGTAATTGAAGTAAGCCTTCTGCAGTGTTAAAGGGCAATGGCAATAAGTGATGTCCTAATCATTTAGTAATTGTCCATACTAATGATGATAAGAATGTGTAAGGGCACATCCTCTACTCTCTAAAGAAACTGTGTTGATGAATATCTAATTGAGATAATTTGACCATACGTGTACAGTACAGGGAGATATACCATTATGGTATCTTTTTTACTGATAGCATATTTTCTATACTAATAAACACTAATTCAGTGATTCTTACATGTCGAATTCTTTCCAAATTTAATTTCGATTAAAATGTGTATTGATTGGAATTAAATACGAATTATATTTTAGTTTAATTTAAGGCTCACATTACTGGAGAGTTTTAAGTATGACAGACACCTCTTCCTTTCACTAAGAGACCCCATCTCCCCAGGTCAATCTCAGGGCCAGTGATTGGATCAACAGACATTAATCTTCTTAACATTAGTTCAGTATCAGCATGTTATGGTCGGGAGTTTAACAGCAATAGAAAGGAAGGTCCACAGGAGACGGAGCCATGATAGTCATAAGTCAATATGCTAGCCAAGCTTTTAAATTAAGTCAAAGGACTTCCCATGATGCATGAGCTTTAAGTTGGCCCTGATCAGTCTCATCTCATCGCTGCTGCGTACGATCAAGCAGAATGGAAGACGAAAGGAATATGAATAGTACAGAGTAAACAGGCGTATATTTCCAATCATCAGCAGATAATGTGTTTTGTGTGTACTTAAATCACGTTCATTACATATTTATTAGTCACTTAACAGTACAGGCCAAAATAGTGAAGTTCCTAGCATGAGAAGTACACCTACTTGAAAAGGAAAGGAGTTCATTGGAGCTGAAAAGTATAATGTCATCTAAGGCTAAACTATATTTGATATTCTGTGTGTACCAAACACCTTGATAGACAATAAGCTCAATGAATTATTACCAGTGCTGCTATTAATGTTTTAGTTTTAGTATAGTAGACAAACTGAGTCAAACAAGAAGACAGTATGTGCTTTTAAAGGACACCTCTTGTTAAAAATAAATCTATGAGCACCAGCACTTTGTATTCATTTTTAAGTGCACTAGGTTGCAGTGTTATATACTGTTCTGTTTACATCTCAGGGTTGTTTAAGTTGTTTGCATTAAGGGTGGATGGGGAGGGTGGAGATAAATTAGCACAGGAGTCATGGGCAACATTTCCGCTGCGTATGGAAACCGTCACTTGGATTCCATTAAGTTAATCGGGATTAGAAGTAACACATAGTAAGAGACGATAAATCACGCCGATACTTGCAAATATAGGCAGGTTGCCACCGAGAACAGTTTTCTTGGTTGCAGTTAGAGGGGAAGAGCAAAAAGATGAAAGGATACAAAGTGAGATAATAAAAAGGAGCCCCTGCACCGAGTCTGCAGCCACAAAGGAGGGAGGGGCAGCTGCTGTTGCTGCCTAAAGGCCTGATTTCTTTGATTGACTTCATCAAAACACGGGACATCAAAAACAAAGACACACTGGGTGTTTTGATTTCCACAGGGCATTCACGGAGTCCATAACAACACGGGCCAGCACAAATCTGAGCACAGTTCCATCCTCAAAATGCACCAGGTAATTATCCGCTCCTCAGAGAGCTGATAGAGGAAAGTGAGAGAACAGTGGATAAAATCCCAGCTGAGATGGATTATATGTGCTGAAGGGAGATTGGCTTTACAATTTACTTGACTAGGTTGTGTATTATTCATTAAGAGCTCCACATTCGTTTGTTGTGTAATTTGTCAAATAGGACTCATTGAGCTCAAAGGAAAGTGGATAGATTGGGGTTGGCTGTCGCTTTACTCTCATTCGCTGGGCTGATACCAGACTGGTTTTGTTTTGTGCGTATTTTTTTCCCTCAGCAGGCACCGTTCTGTGTAACTCCACCCTGACACCAACCCCTCCGGGGAATATTCACAGTCTAGTTGCAAGATAACAGCAAAGAAAAATGGACGGTGTTAAAAAGTCAATTTTTCTGATCGACGAATGCTGAGGGAATCAAAATAAGCATATATTAAAAAAATAATAATATATACAGACATATATTAAACTGAGGCATTCCTGTATATACATGTATACAGCGAGCAGATAAGTGGATGATAAGGCTGTTAGGAGAGCCCATACATCATGAAAAAGTCTCAGGTGTTCAGGTGAAAAGACAGCAGTCTGAGCAATTTGAGCAATTGAATGCCTGAGCTCTAAAATCACAAAGCATTACTAATATTGAAAGGCCACTCTATCACTAGGTGCAGGCAAAGAGATGGAAGACCATTTCTGCACAAAAAAAAAACCTTATGAAAGCACACCGCAGCTCAAAGAACATTTTATATAAACATGCATTATCAACCATGAAATGTCCGTGGAATCATGTTGGGTAAACACCACAAAAGGAAGATTATTCCATTTAGTCTTACTTCATACCTCGAAAAGTTTTTCCAAGTCGGACGTCTCGGCAAGCACATGTTCTATTAAGTTACAGAAGTGGCGCGGTTTGGAAGTCACCCTTCTGGATGATTACTAAATTACCGTGCAGATTCATGTTGCACCAGTGAACACGTGAAACAACATCGGCCATTTGTCAGGGGTCTCAACTCACCGTGTAAGTGATCACTGCCAACATGCCAATCAAGGTCAAGGAGCTGATGGAGAAAGACAGAGCAGGCAGGCCATCTGTAGGAGGAAAGTCAGGAAAGCCATTAGAGATTTGTCCTTAACTTCTGAAATAACATCAACGGACACGCTGGTAATTGTGCAAAATATCAAGAGACAACTTGCTACAGTGCATGTCTTCCTATAGTCACATTTTCTGTACTGTATAGGCTCGACAAAGCTTGGACTTCATTGTTGGTTGCAATGTTTTCTTCAGTTTCTGAAGCTCACATTAAAAGATGTTGTCTGAACATTTTACAAACATTTCTTTAAACCCCCATTGCATCTATGAATGCACGTTTACGTCATGACCAATCACCATAAACTTACACCAGTCAAGTTTCCTCTTGCGCTGGGAACAAACCTAGCCCTAAAACTGAGCTCTGAGAACAAACATTCTCAGCTCCTGCGGTGCAGACATGAAAAAGGAGGTGCATTCTCAAACAGCGATAGGACATATAAAAGATTTCCTGATGCTGAAAAGCACCCATTATTGACTGGGTTTGAGATTCTGCTCCGTCTGTGCAAACAGAGCCAGTTTAGCCTTCATGGGGAGTACTAACCAAGCCTGAGTTTGGAAAATATAATTCATGCATTATGGACCAGGGCCGTGGATTTGAACGATGTGGGGATTTAGTGAGGGTATAAGAAAACAATCACGTTGGGGCATTATGCAAAATGTAGGATGCAGTAGTTTTGGTATGAGCCATAGCAGAGACCATGGCACCACCTTGGTATCTGTAACTCATTGATTTGTCTGAAAGGACCCTTTCAGTGTCCTGAGCAGATCATGTTCACACCTTAACCAATTATTCCCTTGATAAAAAAGGGGATGGAAACATGTTTCTCACATCATTCAATTCACATTATTCACGTTGGTGTTCAGGATTTGATATCAGCTTTTAATGACCGTCTCTCTTCCGCGGCATCTTTTGTCCTCGTCATTTTAAACAGTGGTCGGGATTTGTATTTAGACAGCGGGGTCTTTAGCTGTATGTAGGTTGAGTTGATGTGTGTCACCTTTGATTGAGGCAGAAAGGGGACCACCCATCAGGCAAGGGCACCAGAAGGTGTCACACCAGCTGTCAAGAGTTGGAGTTGGAAGACAGGGATTGATGAAGAGACTGATTGCCTCACTCCCCTGTCAAGATCCCACCTGTCATAGGGTTCCATGTAAAAAAGCAACACACTGGTCGCTTTCTAGATATCCCACATCAGCTCAGCGGCAACTTCATAATGCCCAGCCCACCTGTCAGCATGGGCATAGGTGGCACGCTGCTTCCTTTTCTCCTTGACAGCAGCATTTGATGGGGAATATTAAGTCAGCATCCGGGCATGTTTAATTTGTGCTGTTTATATCATTTATCACTTTCTTTATTTAGAGGCATTTCACAAGCAGCAGGACAAAAGGGTGGAAAATGGAGATAAACTATATACCTGCTCCCTATTGTACTCTACGCAAAAAAGAAAACTTTGAAGTCTGACAGCTGGGCTCAACATTACCATTTGAATGTGTGTTTCCTATTCCCGAGTGTTTCATTGCGATTTTGCTGCCTTTGTTTAGTGGTGAGCTTGGTAAAATAGACAATGGCTTCATGTTCCGCATAGAGAAGATTCTGTTCATGAACTCTGCACAAAGCAAAGGATAGATGTTTGCTGCCAGTCTTCTTGGTTTCGTGAGCAGATTTTCTGGGGATTAAACATAAGGAATATTGTGTATTATCAGTGGTGCTTCCACATCTGTACAGCTTCGATTCCGACAGCAATGGAATGAGGTAGCTCTTATCTCGTCCTGCATATAGCCCTTCAGGCTTGTATTCATGCATGAGACTTGCACAAAAAAGTGTTTATTAAGGAGCTTCTTTTCGCCCTAGCACCCTACTTCTGTGGAATGACAGAATCATCAAAAGCAAAGAGGAAGCAGCTGTTTATGTTTATGGGATGGATATATGGCATTGTGTATGACTGCAACAATACTGATATATAACCACATGTGGTGGATTGTGGTAAAGATAAAAATGTTACATAATTTGGGGGTTTGTGTTTAAAAGGATATCCTGGGCACAGTGTAATGTCAACCCCACAGTTGTGGGATGTCAAACCAAAAAAGACAACGCTACGATGGCAGAAGATGTCCATCAAGATGATCACTTCAACTCCTACTGTCTCACCAATTGTCAGTTAAAGTCTCTGCTGCGTTTAGTCTCAGTCATTACCAGTTTTATTCTATTTTATAACCATGTAATCAAAGCACCAAACCTTTGGCAAGTGTATCAAACCCATTACCTAGAAAGCATATTAAAATTGAGCATGATACAGACTATAGATAGAATGTAAAAATTGGTGCATGTGGCGTTTTTCCCCACAGCGGCTTTGATCACAGTATGCAGTGAAGACTTTAATTAAGGAATTAAAAAAAGTAGGTGTTTATGCAGAATATTCCGATGCCACGGTGAGGCACAGGAACCTTTTGGATACGAAATGTCATCACTACATATTTGTGTAATTTGTGTGAAATCTTGTCATAACTATGATTCCTTGAGTTATTGCCAAATACGTGTTTTGTGAAGTCTCAGCGACCTCTGACCGCCAAACTCTAATCACCTTCTCCTCGAGTCCAATTAAAAGTTTGTGCCAAATTTGAAGAAATTCCCTCAAGGCGTTCCTGAGATATCATGGTCGTTAGAATGCTCTGGCCTGCCAGACAACCCACAATTATAATATCTAGGGCTATGGCTGTTGCCAGAATTCAAAATCAAAATGTTGAGTTATCTTTAATGAAACATTTAAAAGATTGACAAATATACTTGTGTACTGTGGGGTTGGTAACCTTGGCTGAGGTCTTACATATGGCACCATCTTAAGACAAGGTTATGCACACGGATATGCCGTTTACTGCAGAAACAATAGACAATAAAGTGAACATCTTATTTATCTCCCTCAGGACCTTAAGAGTCAGGGGCAGCTTTATTAAATAACTGCTTGATACGTGTCACGGTTCGAGTGAGATTAGTATTTTCTCACTAGTGAAGAAGGAAAAGAGGCAGGAAAAGTTAAGTGTTAGGAATCTTGCCCAAGTACTCTTAGCTGCTAATGCTGGACTACCGCCCACCACTCCCCCTCGAGGCAAACCAAAAATACAAGATTGTACTCTATGGTCTTGAATAACCACATTAAGAGTTACTGATCTGGAGAGCATGCACGCATCACTGAAGGACTGTAACAAATATAATGTTGGAACCAGTGAAGATGTTGTGGCCTTAATGAACAGTTGCTGCAAAGCGTGTAGGAGGGTTATGTGGCAAAAGTGCCTTTTCTTTACACAATTAACCTCCCATCTGGAGAGGGGAGAAATGGGGAATTAGAAAAGGGATGATCCTCGCATTTCCTCAGCAGCCGAGCAATTTCCTCCCTGTGCCAAAGGAGGAAGGTTAGGGAGAGCATGTAGGGGTCCACTATTATGCAGAGAGGCAGATGGTTGAACTTCCTCTTTGATCCCAAGATGGCAAAAGGCCAAAGGGACTGTTAGGAGTCCACATTTGGCAATGGTCCTGCCTTAGCATGGGCATAATCACAGCCACTGTTCCACTCAACAAGTTAGGACACCCAAATAACAGTATTTTTTTTTAGCTGAAAAAAAGTTGTCTCTTAAATTCCCAACTATTTATGCTATAACGTCAATTTTGGTGCAATTTTGGTAAATATAGTTGCCGAGTCATTTAAGTATTGCTGGAAAAGTGAAGAGATCGGTCCATGAGTGATGACCAGAGTGTCCTAATCTCACCCATGTGCATCAAATCAAGGGATTTAAAAATAACATACGAATCAACACTTCATAACAATCTTCTATTATCTTACATGCGGTTACACACATAGAAAAGTTATTATAGATGGGACAATCAATATACTAGTCCCAGTGAACTGCCAGAATCTGACCTAATTATGGTTCAGCTTGTGAACTTAAGACATAACGTAAAAACACAAGTACACTCAATTTAAAATACCTTTTGCAATTCTAACTCTATGAACTGTTGAATTTATAACAGAGGTCTTCAACTAGGGGGTTGTCTGTGAAGGTTCTCAGTCATCCAGGTCATGGTAAATCCAACTGAAGAAGCTACTCGGATGAATGGTGAAACGTCTTCTCAAAAAACTACAAGCCCTAGGGGGTCGATTGGACTTTTTTATATATATATATATTCCCACCTGCAAATTTAAATGTCTTTAAATACACATATACATGAGTAGGGGGTCCCCGCTCCATCTCTCCATCAGTTTGGAGGTCCTTAGCCTGGAAAACGTTAAAGACCCCTGATTTATACTAAACATACCAATGTCCATTAACTTGCTTTCCAGTTATTCATGTACAAAGTTGTAAAGTAGGGAACACTACTAAGTTGATATGTATTAACTCAATGTGTGCCCCATTCTATCAAATACAAACTGTACACTGGCTCAGTAACAGCTGGACAACAGGGAGGTGAAATCCACTGTATGATTGGGAGTAGTGGGTATGGATGACTAAAGCAGGGGTGAGTGGATTTAATGAAATAGAAAAATCTCACAAGGCTGTACTTACGGCTACTCCCAAGCTCCTCAAAAAGGTATTGGACTTTCTCCCACTGAGTGGAATTCTGACTTGGTGGAGCCTCCAGTGGAACAAACGCCCTAAAAGAAAATCAGGTAAAATACATTTGGTTAGTTCTAGGCTGCCTCTGTCCCCAAGCAACTATTGTGTTCTCTATGAGTCACAGAGGTTACACACATAAAAGGCAAAGACCAAAATTGATCTACATATCTTTTTAAATATTCCACTACAGGTAAGATGAAAAAGCTGCCAAAGCCATTGCTGTTGTTGAAAGAGAATGGCAAGAGACAAGACAGCCTGACAAACAAAGATAGAAAGAATTTTTCTCTAACTCTATTTGACCAGACAGTGCTTCTACAAAACAAAATGTCCCTGATATTGTCAGAAATACCTTTTACTTTTTGCTCTTGTCTGAGCTCAATGGTAAATCTCTATGCTTTTAAATATCTGCACTGCTGTAGACAATAGGGCTGTGCTTCTCCCTTTGAAACTGAACTCTAAAATACATAGTTTCAGTTATTGTGCTTAAGTTTTGGCAAATGAATCACTGACAAAGTGTTCATAGTGTTTAATAAAATCACTTATTAGCCATTAGTTAGCTTTATGGTACAAACAGTGGCTGGTACAAACAATGGCTAAGTCTAGTCTATAAATGTTGAAACCAGATACACATATCAGCATTGTAAAAAGAAACTTTGTAGTACAATCAACACTTGAGTCTACAGCTCGGTCTTTACTGTACAAAGTATTTCTCTTTCTCTCAAAAGAAAGACACGAGTTGCAAGGCCACTGAAGGCCAGCATCAAAAAGCAGGTTGATCACCATAGTAACCGTCTCTTGCAACCAATTAAAATGTATTTTAGATTTCTGGTATTCATATTCAACACAATAGGCAAAAAACAGGCAAAAAAAAAAATTATGCAAAAGTGTCAGCGTTTTAAAAATATTAGCATCTCTGGTCTACTGACAGAACTAAAGAAAGCTGATGAAATGTGGAATGAAAGGCTGGATGTCAAACTGCATAATAAGAAAGGTGATGTGCTAATATGCTTTGTAGGCACTGTGTTTATGCAACCACCTCCATTTGAAGGCAATACATTTTATGTTAACACCAAAAATTAGTATTTAACAGCTGAAAACAAAACCAAAAGATTTAATTAAGAGTTATTTGCAGTGACACTTCACCTAACTGAAAAAAAGCTGTGAAAAACCAGGAACCATTTAAGGTCTTAGGCACCTTCCAGGTACAAAGACAACGAACAAAGAGCCTTGTAACATCAGAACAAGCAAGAACCTTCTGAGTGAACAGTCACCAAACAAAGCCATTATGTCTCTGTGTATCAGAAAAGCAGCGTGGGATAAAAGCTATCATGTTGTTGAAAATCAAAGGGCCAAAGCAACAATTGCCAGAACAAAGCCACAATGGTTCTAGTTCATGAGGTAGAAGAGGGGCTAAATTGCTTCTGTCCATAAAATAGTCCTAACTTCCAAACTTTAAGCTGTAACAAAGTATAGTCACGTGTCCTTTATTTTCCCAAAGCCTTCTTTTAGGTGCACCATTTAATGGTTGAGAGACCGCATTCAATCGTAGAGGTTGAACTCCAGGTTCGTTGCTGTCATGGCTGTAAAGGAAATCTACTGCTGCAGTATAAAAATCTGCAGATAAATGGGACATGACCAAATATGTGAATCAACATACATTTGTAAATCCAGTGCAGAATGTCATAAAAAAATCCAATATCGCCCCAAATGGACATTCACAGCCTAGTTTTAGACTCTAAAAATCTATATTTAGAGAGAAGTATGTAGCTTTTTCTCCTGAATGGCTTATCACGGCCAGACAAATGGCCCTGTAGCTGTTTGAAGGGGTCCTCCTCTCATTAACTCAACACAATGATACATCCACACCCCCTTCTACCTGCCGTGTACCGAAGCAGAAGAAGCCATCCATGTCTTCAACTCACCCAATTAAAAGGAGCACCACGCAGACAATGGCAAATCCAATTGTGTACTTCAGAGCGTTTTTCACTTGCTGTAATGAAAAAAAAAATGGTCAATCATGGGCATGAAGTGAAATATTATTATTCATTGTGAGCGAGGGAAGGCGGGGGCATTCGTACTCCATTTAGTTAAGGACTATGGTGAGCGAGCGCAATGCAGAGTAAGTGTAGATCGAGTTTGACCTGGAAGAGATAAGATGTCAGTCCTAGAGCTATTCAAGGTGCTTTTAAAGTAACAATACAAAAGACCTCCCTATCAGTGAGAGAAAGTGCCTCAGTCAGCTCAAGACTGACATATGGAAGGGAGAAAAGACACTATGCGATAGCTGGCGATGTTTCCTACTTGTTAATAATTCAATGGTGTACTCGCTGACAATTTCCAAATGTACGGATTTTAAATGTTATGAAAACTTTAGGCGACAATAGGAGGCGTTTAATTATAACGTAAAAAGTTTGACAACAAACATAGCAAATTTAAACACATCAACCTATAAGCAATGTCAACTCCAGATTTTAAATCAAAGTAAATTAGGAGAATATTCACATTTAATAAACTATCCTTCAAAACAAAAAATTAAATTTCTTAAGAAAAATAAGTGTAATTTGCAGACATTGCTGTCTGCTATTTAGTCCTGGTTCCCACAAATTAGGGATCCACACTTTGCAAATTCATGCTGTGGGCCAGGTTAGACCCTCTGGTGGGCTGCTTTTGGCCCACAGGCCCTATGTTTGACACCTGTGCATTAGAGTATTGCATGTATCGCCTTAAATGGTCTTTAAAAACGTTGACATGATTTCCTGTCTTTTAACCTTCGTTCTTTGCAGAGGTGCTCTTTCCATCTTTCCCCGTACATAGCCGCTTCCGCCAGTCGATATGCATTACTGCCCTCTGCTTTCAGCAGAAAATCCGCATCACCTATGTAATCAAGGTTTGTGTGTGTGTCCTGTGAGAGCATGACGGCAGAATACAAAACATGCATCTACAGCATCACGAGTGGTCACAAATTCTGCACCACATCTTCATTTGTAGGTGAAGGGTTTCCAAGCATTTACATTAAGATTTGAGACATGACAAGCACTGTTACTTCATAGCTGTACAAGAGGAGTAATAAGAGTTGACAGATCAGTCAGCTGTTCTATAAAAAATAAAAAATAAAATGTTTCTCTCATAACAGTGAGTACAAAACTATTGTTCCAAAATACTCAAGGTAATTATACAATGGGAACACTGGTTAACTAGCTTCTAATGAATATCTTTTTGTCATTATGTCTATAAAAATATATATATTTTTTATCCTTCCAGTACCAATGCTAAAATAACAATAAGAAAAAAAACGGATCTATTTTGCACTGTGCTGATAAAACCTGCATTGATACATGTGCATGTTGACTGTTGTAATTTTCAAACTGACATGTGGGAAACCTTCAAACTGCTCTTAAATAAATATGAAAGGATGGACGTTTGCTTTTGTTGTTTGTCAAAAAATGTTCCAAGAGATCAGTTCATGTTGTCTCAGTGTGGCCAGAAAGTTCATTTGGAATAACTTCAGGATATTTTTTCGCATTTACATATTTGTCAGATGCTCCCGAATCACCCGAACAAAATTTAAATATGTCAGCGTTGTATCAAAGCAGCTCTACCGAGCTGTGTGCAGAAGAAAGATGCATTCTTACCGAGCACTTGTTCACATTGTTGTCATCCCTTTCTTCGTAGTAGAAATACACAAAGGGGATCCATAGGAAGACACAGATTAGTATGATGGAGTAAAGAGCTGCATGGAAACAAAAGAAGAAATGACGTGTAAGAATTAGTAAAAAGAAATTAAAGGTAATATCTTCTTGTGACATCTAAAGCTGCCCTTTCTCACCATGATATTTTCTGTGTTCCTGAAACAGTGTCAGTCAACATTATTCCTCTCATGCAAGTTTGATTTCAATGTAGGATGTACCCTGTTCATCCACTTGAAATGATGGCGAATTTCCCTTGACAGGCTAAAGCCAATGTAGAGTGCACATCAAAACTGGTTTCTGTGAAGAATATGCTGCAGCCATACACTAATGTAAATCTCGCTTTCAGTCACACCATTCATTTATTTCTCTTCTCTGGATATTTTCTATTTGGTCTTTTGACAACATACCGCATAAAATCTATGGTTCACTGTTTCAGATAAATAAGCACAGGATGGGTGAGCGTGACTACGCAAAGGGACAAGAATGTCTAAAAGCACTGGCTTTATATTTTCCATGGAGAAGGGGTTAGGAAGGAATATGACATGAAAAAGGGTAAATAATAATTTCATTGCTTTGTTCAAGGTTCAGTTGTAAATGTTTTATCTATTTCAACATTAGCAAATTTGGTGCAACCTAAAATGAAATGTATGTGATGCATGGGACCAGATGAAGAAGTCAATTTCCAAAAAGTGCTGAATTGATAAATGGCTGTTAATCTGTTCAGTGTAAAGCTACATTCACAGATGGATGTAGCTGCCTGCAAATATTATGTAGTTTGTGTCTTAAGGAGAAATCTGTGTGGTGTAATGCCATCTAGTGGTCACTAGTGGTAGTGCTAAATGAGCTGACCGGCTGATTTTCTGTTGAAATTTTGTCGACGATGGGTCAAACAAATGTTTGTATCTCTCAGCCTCCTCAGTTAAGCTTTCCTCTATGTACTCCATCCTTATTGATCCAAAACAACCAATTTGAAAATTGCGGAGATGGAGAAGTAGCTGAAAATACGCTACTACAAAGCACATCAATCACAGCTCTTGCGGTCTGCATCACCGGGGCATACAGTTGTATTTCTGGGGAGGTACATGTCAGCTACGGCGCTAGGACCTGTGTATGCTCTGCGCTGTTGCTGTAGCCGTAGTGTGTCAATATGATGCAGAAGTCAAAACCGCCTATTACTCTTCTGTCCATCATCAAATAAAGACTGGTCAACAGATTTTTGCCGATTTAGTGAATCCAGACCAACGTCCCTTCCCACAAGTTGCTCCGTCTTCCAGGTTGCGTCATTGCAATAGTTGCCCCCTTTGAGACACTTAGCAGGAGTTGCCACTGGTTATACCTCATTCAGACACAGCGACTTGGGTTAAACAAACCCTGTCTATCTGTATTGGGGAGGCTACGTCCGACAGCCCTCCTTCACAAGCCTCCTCTAAAGCGGGGCTGGATGTATGTCGGACACTGCCCGGCTATCAGTTAAGGACATTTAAGTGTTATTTAACAGACTGTCTGAATAAAGTGAGGCAGACGGGGAGAGGGAGGGAGGGAGAGAGAGGGAGAGAGATAAGAGGGAGTGACAGACAAAAGGAGGAAGACACACACAAGGATGAGCAGAACTTAGGTCAGAGAGGTGTATCTGAAACTTCATATTATCTGATAATTATTTAATATTATCTGGATCATTCTTGGGTCAATTAGTGGTGTGCATTGAATAATGTAGTACGGAAATGAAGGCCTGCTTTCTGCAAATGGTATCACACTGTATAATCATTTTAAAATAAACACATTTTTAAACCACTTCCCACAACAATCATCTTCATTTGTACACAGAAAATGCACAATTAAACATACACGACACACTACTATATAAGGAAAGGCAGAACATATGGGGCTTAGGTTACATAAAAGTACAACTAAAGGGACTGTTGTTGTTCAAATTGGCTGGAAAAAGATACCCAGGGTGGTAAACGCAAAGAAGGTATTAACAAAACACAACAACATGTGATTTAAAAATAACTGCTGAACATCTATGAGGTCCCATGACAGAGCACAACTTAGATAAGCCTGCTGGAAAGTGCTTTGTTTTCCTTTTTCATGCTCATGGTTGTTAATTGCAGCACCTTCCGTGTTTACTTGGTTGCTGGAACTTACTCTGTGTGTGTGCAATATAGTGGTACAGGTAACTCATTTCTTACAGTGGTAACATAAGGACAAAGGGCCAATTAGGACAAATGTTTCCCATTTTGAGCTAATTGGCCAAGTGTGCTTGTAGGTTGGTTAAGAATAAGAATAAGAAAACCTTTATTTGTCCCACAAAGGGGAAATTCATGGGTCCCTGGTCTTGCCAATGAATATTACATTGTGTAGATAGCACAATGTAAGGAAATTATCAGTATATTCCATTGCTTTAGCAGCATTAACTTACTAACAAGGGTGTAAATAGTGTCTGATCATAACTGGCATGTTGAAAATCACACTAGTACCCTGTTTACTCAGCACTCACACACATGTGTACATAATACAACTTATCCAAACAATTAAATTAAATACAAGAGCAGATCAAATCTCACCTAAGTATACATGCTATGTATGCAGCATGACCACATTTTTAAACACAACCCACTCCGCAGCTTGTGATAGGCAACCAAACCCTGACAAACCAAACCTACATAACATTATGACTACCTTTCTCATAATGTGTAGGTCTCCCTTGTGGCTCCAAAACAGTCGTGGCTCATCAGAGAGTGGACATGGACCTTTGGGTCCAATGGGTTGAGGGGAGGGGCCTCTGTGAATCAGGCTTGTTAGGGATTTAGTGAATTTGGAGGTCAACACCGTGTGCTGTTTTTAATACTTTTGAGTTGTTCCTAACCTGTTTGTGTGTGTGACTGTGATACTGTCATGTGTCATTGCTATGGGGTGGGGGTGCCTGGTCTAAGTCCGATCTAGGTGGGTGATACATGTCTAAGTAACATCCACATGAATGCCAGGTCCTAAAGTTTTCCAGCAGAACATTGTACAAGTGGGTCAATGTTATTTACTTTGACCGTCAGTGGTTTTAATGTTGCGGCTGGTCGGTGTAAGAGACAAGCAGCAGCAGTGTTAGCTCGGCATAACCATGACCTGGGATGCATTTTGAGACTGGATAATACTGGGGCCACTTCATCCCATGTAAATGTAAAAATACAAAGATTGGTTGTCAGCCTCCACATAATGTATGATCTGTATCAGAATACTCTCTTTTAATGGTAAACATCTGCTAGCCATTAAAAGTTAAGTGTAAAAACTGTTAATAATAAGACTAAGTGTGGTTTCTCCTCAGATTATGGTCCAGAACACTGAACAACTGATTCTATTAGAGGGGGAGCACATTATTTTATTGCCACTGCTGCTATTAATATTGCTTTGAGTACACCTCACAAAACAGTTAATAATGGGCTACGTTTAGATTTTGACAGCTGCACTAGGAAAATGGTTCCATTTACTATTTCTGACCTTCTGTATGAAGTGGACGCAATACAACCGCCCTTGGAAAAAGACCTCACGGTAGTCTGATCTAAGCCTTTTTGTTTGTTTGCCTCTTCCAGTGCTAGCAGCTTTTTTAAAGAAAAGACCAACACTCAAATGCATTAGGAATTCATAGAGCGGTGGTGAGGCAAAAACACTTAAATAGAGAGATGCTATATCAAGCTGGGGGCTTTTCTTTCTGCAGCAAATGGATGTCAGTGCAGACAGCCCAGACAATCCCAAAATAACTCTTGGAAAAGCATGTTGCAAAGATGTGCTCAGAAACAAGGTTGGCATTGCTCAGTATCACCTCGAGGTGATAATGTGAATCATTAGCACAAGTTGCAACTCAAAGAAATGTGCAGGGAGGCAATTGTCGGCTTACCAACACCATATGAATTTCACCTTTTAGCCACATTTGAACAGAGGTTTCCTCGGACAGCGGCATGGTTTTTATTTTAAATTTACTGAAATCAAACAGAATGAAAACAGATGAGGCACTTATGGATAAGAGATTCAGGCCTACACATAAGAGAGAAACAACAAAATGCATGCCCTAAGCAGTGCCTTTGTAGCCTGATAAACAACTGTAGATATGACTGTTTTGTAGAAAAGAATAAAGTCGAAAGGAAAAAAAGAAATTGAAAACTTGCTCCTGATAACCACTTAATCCATAACATCAGTGGCACACTTCAACTTCAATGCACATGTGGAAAACAACTGTTCCATATCAGTCAAGAATGCATGGCCCCGAGCGGGTACAAACATGCCCCCCTGTGAAATGAGCTACATTGCACAAAAGGCACTCTCTGCTGCAGACAAATGAAAGTCACTGTTATGGAGAGTTTGCTTTTTGCCAGCTGTGATTGTGGCAGGGCATTACTTTCAATAAGCACATGCTCATTGCTGCACTAAGATATCCATTTACACTCATTTACAGCCGGACAAACTGAGTTTAGGATGATGCCCGGAGCCAATAAATGCAAGCCATGCGCAGTGTGCAGCCGCAGGCACTGGCTCGCAGGCTAAAGCAATGGGTAATATTAATCATAACACCGTGAATATTAACATACTGAGAGAATAGGTCATTCTGCATTACCATGAATCATCCATTACTCTCTGTGCATATCTTCTGCAGGGAAGAACACCTGACCAGGGACAAAAGCTTAGCACATCTATCCCTTTGACAGAGAGTAGAGGACTAAATAATGAAATGTCCTTAACCCTTTACTTGTGTTCATGTGTAGCAGGGGTGACCAATAAGTCGACTGCAATCGACCTGAAGACTGCAGAGGTGGTGCAGGTTGATCACATGCCATTAAAAAGAAATATTTTAGATGTTAGTCAATCATCTATTTTCACTATGGCATTTGACACTTGGTTGATGTATAATACAATGAAGGATTGACATGTGGCCAGTCTGAGATCTCCCCACGTATGGAAGGTCAAATGTACAAGCTGCTGCAAAAGTAGTTGGCTTCCCGATTGATATTGACTAAAAATGAGTAGGAGTACTGGACCAAGTAAGAAAACAAAAACTGCATGAAAACCTTATGGCACAATGCAATTCAATACATTCAATGCATACATATGCTTTTTTAATGTATGTAGATCCTTTTGACTTGGTCGCTGTAAAAGCAGTCTGCAAACCAAAAAAAACCGTGGCATCGTAGGCTCCGACGACATCAACACAACTTTATGTTCTGTGGAATTTAGTTCTTCTAACTACTATCAACGGCCATTCATTAAGCAGCATGTAAGGCTTAATGAGAAACATTAGATCCATGTCCTCACCTTACTGCGGATGTCTACAGGGGCACTAGCTCTTGTTCTTTACAGACGGGCAAAATGTATTACAGTTTGTTTGAAGATGAAATGCCAGGAGAGATTTCTCACAGAAACACCGGCTGTGACAAAGGACTCCTGAGACAGATGAGAATATCTGTCCGTACAGACACTCGCTGAAAGGTATGACAATAAGAGGTCGCAGTCTCATTTTCTGTAAACATCAAGGGAGGCAGCCTCATTGGAGGGCCAAATGTGGGATAAAGCCCCGGTGAGTATCGGCCTTAAATTTGACAGGTGGCATTAAAGACTCTGACTTGAGACCACTGCTGCTCTGTTTGTGCTTTATATATGAAAAGACAGATGTTTGTTCTCAAGGGCGCTACCAAATACTAGTGCAGGTTCAAGGTTCAAAGTCAAATATGAGATCAAGGTGCAATAATGCAATGTGTGCAATGCTTTCAAAACTGTTGAATATTTTAGTTTTCATTGAATTTTCACATGAGGTATTTTAATCCATGTTTATGTTCTGAATGAATATGAGGACAAGGCTGAGCAATTATTCAAAATATTATCTAGCCAAAGTCCAATATCCATGTTGCATAAAGGTAAAATGCACCACCACACAAATTGAGAATGAAAAATTGTTGTGCTACAGAGATATTCTCCAAATGTAAGTGAAAATTAATGTTTGGACCACAGACCAGAGTAAAACTTACTCAGATGCACAACTAAAATGCTTACCATTCCCATTAAAATCATGACTTGTATTGCAACGACACCATCTGTCCAAAAAACATTCTGACATGAGTTTGTCTGAACATCACTCAGCCCTATGTAAGAATGTGGGTTAAGTGAGCATCATTACATGTCTAATTTTTCATGTATCCGAGTTCTGAGATTTATTTATCCACTAAAAGACAAACAGAAGCTGTGTATAACCTCTGTTGCGGCACTTGTTTAACGGTAATAATGCAAACAGTCTAAGAGCTCAACACTATCCAGAAATAAATGTGGTGAAAAAAGAAAAACCAATTGGCCTACATGGCAAACAGACTCTGCAAACATGTCTGTTAGGTTCCTATATTACCACATATTATAACAGTGAAGACACGTTGCAATTCTCAGGAAACAAATTACTGCAAAACAGAGGATCCAATATTAAAGTCTTAATACTACAGTAAGCACTTTGTGAAAGAATACAATACCAAGAGGTCTGTGCTTACTCCCATTTCTTAAAGTATATTTAGTATGTTTGCATTGACTGGCATGTTTCTGGGAATTTCACACTCAGCTGTTTGGACCCCCACCCACAAGCCAAGCTGTCACTCACATTCAGATTTATTGACTCCAAACAAATGGCAATACGCTCAAACCCTGACTCCCTGGAAAACGACAGGTTGCCTTGCCGGTGTTAATTCAGCAAAAAGAACGCGCTGGATTTGCATACACCTCTCCACGTTGGACATCCCAGCTTACATCCATGATTAAGTACGTCAACCTGAGTCGCTGCTACTTTAAATGGAATTAGGGCTGTCAGGTAAGCGGAGAAGGGATTAAATCACGCCTTTAAAACATGTGACAGAACATGTGTGCGTTACATTAAGAGATAGTGTGTTTGAGTTTGAGCGGAGTTTGTTTTTTCAGCGTTATTCTGTGCCGTGCGACCTGAAAACAACAACAGCAACATCAACACTTCTTCTTTGTAGTAATTTGAAGAAATCAAGGACAGGACAGGCAGTAATGTGAAAGTGAACACACAAGAGAAAGGAAACTGGCTGCATTCACCGTGACTTATCATCAATCTTTTCTTCTTGTCTTCATAAAGTAAAGACAGTTATAGATTATTTGTCAACAAGATCGTTGGACAAGCTGGACCAGAGACATTTATCTTAAAGAAAGATTAACAGTCAACGAAACCTCCATGAATGTGCTATAAATATAACATGTTTAGTGTAAAGGCAGGACGGTGGATTTAAACTAGTGACAGCTGTATTTGAAATACCAATACAATCTATATGTTGGTAATGTTTAAAAAAATGCTAGTTCTCAATACTCTTGGTGTTTCTTGGTGTTTCAGCTTTGAAAATTCACAGACCTAAAGGTAGGTGTAAGCTTACAATGTATAAGTAGGCAAAGGTAGAGTTGAAGTGCTATGGGTTGTGTTTTTGCACACAGATGCAAGAAAACCACCTTTGGTTTCTTCTGGTGCTTGGCTATGTTCTTATTGTTGAAGGCCGCACTGCAACACAAAAAGTTGCCCTTCAACATTAAAGTGCAATCTGTCAATGTTTTTCAAAAATGTTCTTAAATGTAGCACTAGTCTACCACTTTCCAACAAAACTCAGTCATCACACGGTGTAGAGCAAAAATCATGGACAAAAGGAAAGTTACTGTTGTGTATTTACAAGTGGACTGCTTCCTATCTGGCTTCTGTTGTACAAATGGCACTGAAAAGGCAGAGAGAAAGCCAATGATTTATTCAAAGGGCCCAGGGGTATTTTGCCCTGTTGCTTAAGGGTCTTATGCACCACTGCTTTGAAGAACTGAGCAGTCTAAAGAAATATATAAATGGACAGAGGTTGGAGATTGAAAAGCTAAGCTTTCAAACTTAGGGTTCATCAAAGATCACAAAAAGGTATTTGGGCTAAAAGGAAGAGGGGGTTTCTGCAACAGACATCTATCCCCTTTGTTGAGTTAAACTTTGTAGAATTTGTGAACAACTGCCGGGTTTAATAAGTAATGTTTCACTTTGACAGAATACCTTCACTTCCTATTTTTTGGTATTACAGATGTATTCTGTTATCTTTTGGTTCTTGCTCAAAATTCCTCCTCACAGAAAACACAACACTCATGAATTCATAAATAGATGGGTTTTATATCCGTGTAAGATGCAATAAAACCAGAATGCATTTACTTGACCTACTTATGATGTTGCTGTTGTGTACAGTCTTAACAGAAAGAGTTCAAGCACCAGAGATTTCACACCACTAACAGTTAGCTTCAACAGAAACACACACATTAATGAAGAAAATGGTGGAAAACAACATATAAATACTGCAATATCATCCACTCCTGCTGCCTCTGTTGATTCCTAAAAAAATAAAGAACACAAACTTGGCAGTAAAAAGTAAGAAAATCCATGAAAACAACAGACAACAGATTTACGCTATATTATAAATGGATCATAAGGTATCCTCTATGGACACGCTTTGCTTGTAAAACTCTTAACACTAGTTATATAACAGAAAAGCGGCTTCAGAACTGCTACAGAATTGTTGACAATGTCAACTATGAGTTTTTAGTAAGCACCAGAGGAGACACGCACATGTTTCTGAAGTGACAGAAAATCACCAAACGACAAGACCATCAAATGATTTCAAAGATCAAGTAAATAATGCAGAGTTCTTCAAAATCACTGGACATGCACATGCTTATTAACTGTGATCACCAGTGAATACCAATCAGTCTGTGTTGGAGAAAAACACGCTCACCAAAGGAAATCGAAATCTCTATGTCAACCCTGTAATTACACCATTTGTGAATAGACAAATGGACAGTGCTGTCAAATGTGGCATTAAGCAAAATTCAACTTTAAAAGGTTAGATTTGTAAGGAAGCTGTGAACGCAATACACATGGAGCTTGGTCTCCACCTACTGGCAAATGATAAAGTGATGCCCCTTAAAAAAAATCCAGGAATGAGTATGTCTTGTTCTACATAAGCATCAATAACAAAGGGGTAAAATGGAGTATGTAGGCAAAATTAGATTTATCCCATTTTCATATTTAGTCTAATACTGCAGCCTTCAACAATGTATTACTTTACTCAACCACAGCACAGTCTAATACTGTCATCATGCAACAGAGATGTATTGTACATAACAATATGTAAATTTAAATTGCCTGTCCTACAGACTGAATATTCAATCTGTAATAATAGTATGCAATACGACCGAGAGTCATATTAATTCTGGCATAACAGAAAACAACAACAAAAAATACAATGACCTAAGGAACACGTCAAAGTAAATGATGGGTCAATACTCTGCATCACTGGGCTTGGAATACATTAGCGGAATTTAAAATGCACTAAAATCTTAACTCCCAAAAACATGCTCCAAGGAACAGAGTACATTATCAATCAAAACTGCAGGGCTCTGATTTGTGTATTTCAGGCAGGTTTACCAGCCCACATCACTCGTTATCAACAGCCAAAGGTTACAGGCACAACAGATTTGCAAGCAGATGATTCTGCACCACACGCTCCCTGAGCTATGATCACATATATACATACTCGAAGCCAGCAGCATCTCTCTTACTCCTCTCCATGCACCTAGAAGGCATACTAGCGATATGCCCTAGAGTTTTCAGCTGAATGACATTTATAGGAAAATCGAGCCATTTAATTTTTCTGCCAATTGCTGCAACAAACTACACCGATCAGGCACAACATTGGGACCACTGACAGGTTCTGCTAGGAAGCTTTTTGACCTGACACTCATGTGGATGTTACCTAGACACGTAGCACCCACCTAGACCAGACCAGGCAGCCCCACCCCATAGCAATGACACTCCTTGATGGCAGCAGCAGCAATGACATAGGTGTACACACACAAAAACGGTTGTGGAATAACTCAAAGGCGTTGACCTGGCCTCCAAATTCACTAGATCCCAATCAGATCAAGTATCTATGGGCTGCACTGGAACAAGTCTGATCCACAGAGACCCCTCCCATCAACCCATGGGACCTAAAGGCTCCCACTAACAACATTCTGTTGACAAACACCACAGGACACCCTCAAATGTCCATGTCCATTCTCCGATGAGTCATAAGTGTTTGGGAGGTACGAGGGAGACCTACACAATATGGGGTAGGTGGTCATAATGTTATGCCTGATCAGTGTATACCTGGATTGTAGTGCTTATTTAGCCTGTAAAAGGGCAACGAATGAGTATCACAGTATGAAGTGCTACACAGCAACTTCAGCAGCCACTCAAAGCAATAGCAGAGATAATGACTTAACTCTTAGATGTTGTAACCAGACAGAGATATACTTACTCCACCAACCGCATACACTTTGCTTTATGTGCAGCCGTTGCACTACTGTTAATCAATTCAATTACTGACAAGAGACAACCCTGTACTGAAGATTTAGCAATCATTAATTTTTTTAAACTTAAGTAAGGTTTCCATTTTTGGGTATGGCTTATCCAAACCACTTAATATGTATCTAGAGGACGAGATACCACGGCCCTTTAAATGCTGTATTCAAGTTCAAGTGCAGTGTTCATGGTCAGTAAAAGCCAATTTTCTGGCGACATTATGCCAGTGGAAGTGGTGTCTTTGACTGGGCTGTCTGGGCAGGGAGACAGCTTGTCATCCTTACATTTGGTATCTTTTAACAGACGGTACATAGCAGTGTTGCTGACAGGCACTTTCAGCCGGCATCTGTTAGAAAACACTCGTGTCTTTTTCATGACTCAATTTGCGATCAACAGAGACAACAAGCTTACGTGTTATCCTTTAATATGACAATCATGAAGTAATTTCAGAGGCAATAATAGCGGAGTTTGGAATTTATCAGTCAAATGGTTATAACACACAATGGAAGTGAGGAGAGATCCATGGGGACTAGACCTGCCCTGTCTCATAACCAACAGAATCAGGGAAAATAAGTCCAAGACTGAATGCTCAACAAACCTGCTAATGATGCAACAAGCCAAATAAAGGTGTCAGTGCCAGAGAAATATTATGTAATATTATAATTGTATTAAATGCAAGCTAAATGCGACAATAGCAAGCCAAATGAGCGCAGTCTGGGCTGGGGAAAGTAAAAGAAGCATAGTAGTGGGCATTGTTTGTTTTGGAAAGCAATACTCTGGAAGGATTTCTGCAAACTAGATTACTGGATAAGGTACACTGTATTTTTTTTATTTCTTTTTTAAAAAAACAGGGAAAGGAACACAAACCCTTAGATGATCATCAGAGTAGTTGTAGACCTTTTTGACATACACTACGGGCTGGAAACACAAAATAAAGACCAGCAAAAGAGAGCTATGTTGGACTTGCATGAGGTCACCGACACAATAATGGTGTAAGGCAACATACACTCATCAAGCACTCAGATAATCAGATAATGTATGATGAGGCAGGGGGCACCATGGATACCAATAACAGACACAATAAAAGCGCCTGTTCTTCAAGCTAGCTACCAACAACAACCTCAGCACAACGTCACAATCGTCCAGGATCAAAAATCTTAACTCTTTCCATAAATCTTTCCTTGTACCTCATCAGTGTGTACACACAGGATTTCCCTTTCCAGTCCTGCCTGTCTTGATGTGAAGATGGGAGAGTTTGTGACAAACAAGCAGTCACATGCATCACCAGTAGTTCCAGAGAAGCATACTTAGACATGATGTGATTATTGGTCACAAGGGGGGAACTGAAGCTATGGCAACTACACATATAATGAAAGAAGATGCATCGTAAATGAATGTGCTTACATTAAGCACACACAGTATGTACATTTACAACATAATAGAACTATACAATAATACAATGTAATTGAACTGCAAGTTTATGTAAAATAAACATGAACAAGTTTATTTATGTAAAACAAACTTGCAGCGGCATCCACTGAAACCCCATTCACAGAGATTATTATGTTCAGTTTATGATAAAACTGCAGAAGAAAGGCAGTAATTCAGCTGTATTATCACTGTGGAAGATGTAGCTTGTGGTGCTGTTAAACTTTATTTACTCTTTATTAAACACAAAAGTGTTTCTGATATTCACTAAACTAAAATAGGGTTGTCAAAATAATAGAAATGGGTGTCTGCGTAAGACAATGCAATTGAATATTACTACAAACCACAGCCTCCAAAATGAAAACTCCAAGTTATTTTAAACAAATGTCAAATACAATAACCTTCATGAAGATAAGATTTGGTGCAGGGCTGTTGTTATTATTACAACATAGTAAATGATTTGAAATATCTGATATCTTTCATTATTATGCAAACAATTGTCTATGTGTTAACATAACTGCAAAAAGAGCCTCACTATCCATCAGTTCCACAGTCCCATTGTTAGTGCTATTCATTTAAATTTAAGGATTTTGTCTACATCAGATTTTCTGAATAAAGCTAGGGAAGGTGAGATGTGCAGCCAAAGTTACTAGGGAGATCTATAGAGATGCCCTGAGTAAAAATGAGTCACCACTGTGGCAAATATCTGATGTGATTCCTAAAATTAGACTACTAACTCACTAGGATAAGTGTGCCAGGCCCCAGGTGTTATTCATATTGAAATGACACCATCAACAATTCACAGAAGCGATGGAGTTAACAACAAAAAATGACGTGGCATACTGAGAATCATTTATGGAAAAAAATACAAATACTTAAAACTACCCACTGAAAAAAACTCCTCAATAAACCATACCATGTTATGAATCATTTTGTCCACAAATACTGACTTCATTTTTTTTTACAAACATCCATTCAAGCTAGAATTAAGAGAATGCACTTACTGTAGTATCCATACAGCACAGTGTCTTCAATTTGACTTCTCGTCTCATTGTTTGCTGCCCATTCCTGGATGTTACCAAGAGAAAGGCTCATGGTGAAAATAAGCTCAGGAATAAAGACTGTATGACAATAATCAATAAAAACAGCTGTCAATTAGATGATGACTCATTTAAGAAATAAAATGATGATAGATTAAAGTAATAAACCTGGGCATGAAAGAAAAATCTTCATACGTTGACGAATGAATCCAATAACCTGGACAGAGGTAAGTCATACTGAACCAACAAGTATGTGGGCTACAGCAGTGCTTTGACAGTTTTGTTTATCTAGGCTCACAAACTGAATTCAGATATGAACAGAGTGACGCAAAACTGACAGCCATGAGGAGAATAACTCAAAGCTGTCAAACCTTTGTCTGAATCTATTTTTGTCTACGTGCGGCACAGATATGTGGGAAACTGTCCCTCATAAGATTACATTTTCTGCATTTCACTTTAACAATGAATTCTCCACCTAAACAAAGACTGTTAGCAGCAGCATCTGTGTGACTTTTGTCGGTTTTTCGCAGTGTCATGATTCTCACCGCTCTGACAAATGCTTGAATTATCGTTCCCCATCAGGCACTAATATTATTTCAGCAGGAAGCCAAAACTTTCTTTCACGCCTCTCTGCCAATATTTATTTTTTAAGACTGAGTGTAAACACCAAGCAATCATGTCTGATTAAGTTAATGAGGGATAATTTTCCGGATGTATTAACATTGACAGGCTATGGTATGGTAGATGGCCACCGCAGCTCACAGTCCGCACAAGCAAGAAATTACCTACTGTTTAAACTAAGATAGCATTACACACCAAAACAATGCAACAATTAGGATGAGGAAAGTTATTTAGCTTTTATATCAGGCAAAGCAACATAATAGAACAAAAGTAAAAGCTCTCTAAGGAAGAGTCAGCATATTTCATGAAGTGATTTCACAAAGGCTTTTAATAGCGGGACATATACCAACCTTATAGGTGCCATTGGGATACTTCATAAATGAAACAAGGAATATATCCACTGGCAGGAGGGCGGACGTTATCAAAGCAATGGCCAGGGCACATATTGCTGTGATAGTCGAAACAACTTCGCTCTCCTGACGACTTTGAAATTTCCGAATGTAGGTCCAGCAGAAAACCAGGATTACCTAAATAGCATAAACCAAATGATTAGTAAATCTGGTACTGGTAATCTAAAGGTAAATAAAAAGAGAACAAATATAACATGATATAATATAAAACACATTGTAACAAATTGCCCCTGCAGCTCTCTTTGAAAGGGATTATGTAGTAAAGGTCTTTAAAGTTTTTGAATTAATTTGTGAATTCATTTCCTAATGTATTATGTTGATGTTCAACATTAAAATGGGTAAAATAATAAAAGGAAGACAGCCTGTCACTGTGGAAAATTCATTAGACAAAACAACAACAACAAACTTGAGAAAAAAAAGAGGAACAAAAGAAAAAAAGAGGAAGGAAAGAAAGAAAAACAAATAAAGAGATGGGGTGGTGGGCGTCTCTGAAATGACAAGGTCATATTCCAGGCACACAAGCTGGAGGAAGTGAGGACACTGCAAACACAGGCCCGTTCAGATCAAGGGCTGCCATTCACAGACAGGATCAATTAAAGGCCCGCAGCTTTAAGCCCCCGGCTGCTTGTTTTGCCAGGTAATGACGCAGGCTTTGCATCCAAATAAGACCCACTAAAAGCTTTGTTCAAATAAAAGGTTTTCCTAGTGGCAGGTAGGGAAAACAGAGCAATTTAGAGGCATTCAGAAATTCTTCTACGGGGCTTCCGAATTAACCACATGAATGACAGCTGAGATAAGGAGAGCTAAATTGAGCCACAGATTACCCAACTGTACAAATTCATTTAAGTGGCTATTGATGTCGGTATCAGCGTGGGTCACAAAGTATGTCTCATTAGAAAGTCAACGTTACAGTTTGTGTCGTCATTATGACGACTAGCACTCGTTGTATTACTTTGTTTTTGTCATGCGTACTGAACGCTAACTAGCGTAATGGCATAGTCCTGGTGTGGATTTAATTTGCTGCATAACAAAGTAACAACACTAGCCGACAATTTTCAGCGATGTTATGTTTAACACTGCCACTATTTCTAATAGTATAAAACAAAACATTTACTAATTGTAACACTGGGTGCTTGTAACAGAGCCAGAAGCTGTAAGTGTGTCATGGCTAATGTTAGCTAAAACCCATGCAAAGCCAATACAGACGTTAATGCGCTGTAGCCATGTCGCGCCGGATAACATATTATACTGGCACCTCTTCGCCCGCTAACGCATTTCAAACTAAACGTCTAAAGCTCCACTACTTTATGAAGCCCCTCTGCAACTTTGTACTTGCTTACCAGAAGTACAATGGTGAAAATAGACCACCCGAGCACAGACTCTGAGATCAACGACTGGACCGCCATCTTTCACTTCCTGCAATAACAAACCCACGTGTTCCTGTGACGTCATTACGGTGGAGGCGGGGGGGAGCAGAGCCCGTGACGTCTCCGCAGAGAAGCTGTTGAAGTCAGTTGATGGGACCACATTGATAATATGTACAATTTAACATCTTCACCGGGGTTGGGAAATTATAGTATGTAATATGAGGCAACATACGCACGTAAAAGTGTGCCACTCAACCAGAAGCAACAACGATTTTGTAAAATGACAGTGGTTTTTGCTAAGTTGAATGATGAACGCTACTGTCAGTTCCTGCCTTCAAAATTTTAAACTACAGAACTATCAGCGGTAAAATATTTTCTAATTAAATTGAACTTGTATTATTATAAGTCATGTTTAATGTTTGTATTAAAATAAATAAATTCAAATTAAGTAAAGTTAATATTATAGAGGGCACAGTCCAGGTTGAACTATGGTTGAACTGGGGGGACGATATAGGGACTTGTTACTGACAAAAACAATATCAAGTATTGACTATTGTGTAATTATTTTCCATATTAAATTCATAGTTTCTTTGTTGTGTTTGGCAACATGTAAATGTTCACTGAACCAATTTATTGACCAGTACCGACCCCTCTGTTTACGTAAAATGGTTCGGTCCTGCTAAACCAGACATGTGCTAATGGACTAAGCTTGTGTTAGCAGTGAAGAGCACACCCTTACAGGTAGAACACTGTGGTGGAGAATTATCTAAAGAGGTAACTAGCTTCCAAAACAAGTCTTTGAGTAGTGGAAATTGTAGTTTAGTCCATAGTGAAGCTATTTTGCTCAGAGTTTCGCATTTAGCCAAATTATTGAATGTAGGCTAACTTCTCTAAACCATTGATATTAAGTAAATTGTCCCTGTCTGGTCTGTGCCAGGCAAAGCAGAGCTTAGCAACCCTGTGTCCCCAGCCTCATACCTACTGATGAACCAGCCCTACCTACAGCTGTTGGAGACAGGTGAGCAGCATCTGTTTAAATGACTTGTCAGTTGATAAAATTGTATGGGGTTCATGGGAATTTTTAATGGTTATAGAGGAAATAAAATGAGTACATCCTTTTCAATTAAGAATCCAACCACTGCAACCTCCCACCTACAGATCACCAAATGAAACAAAAGCAGCAGCTTTTACTAAAATGTCCTCCAAGGACATGCATTCAATTCAGACAGTATGCATATGTTTCATGTTTCAATCTGCTATTCATTCATATGCATTCTTGTTTTTGTTTTTTTTAAATAATTTCAAAGATCATAATGTAAATGAAGAGGGTACTGTATTTTAGTTGCATATAAATGAAGATCATTTTCCATTCAAGAATTCTACTATTACATTTCAACTGTAAGATATGACCTTGAGCAGATTTACAGTAGAAGGTACCAGTTTTGAATTAAATAGTGAGTTCCTACATTTTATGTAGAATGCTGAATGCGAGCCTAATATTTTTAGGGTCAGTATGACTCATTCTTGTGGGGTGCTGGGGCTGAATCCGATATCTTTTCATGGGGCCTCTCCTTCATAAAAGATTTTATGTGCTCCTCGAATGTTTAACATGTAAAATCGTGCATCTACAAATAAGTTATGTGCAGTGAAAGTGGATTGTAAAAAGAATGTATTTACACTTTGAAACTATATCCGTTGCCCCCAATATTCAGTAAAACCAAGCGGTGTCAATAGCCTCTGTGGAAGGATGGTCAAAAAGGAATGCCCCTGTGTGCGCTGGGTTAGGTTTATGTTTAGATTCAAAGTCACCGTTTCGCTAAGGGCACACCAACTGTGCTAACCAGTGGGGCATTTAGGGCAACCACAAAGGCTCTGTGCCTCACCTGATTGGCACTTCTGGGGTAACTGGACTATCCACTAGGTATGTGGCCTGACCTGACCTGACCTGAACACATAACCAGAAGACACTTAGGCCACCATTTAAACATATATCTGTAGTGTAATCATATAAATAATATAATAGTTGTATTATATGTGGTTCTATGTATCAGCCTGTCCTTTAAATGTATTTTTTTTCTTTATGTGTTTTACAAATCAGTAGAACAGAGTAGCGCTGTTAATGTGGAGTTGATGCATTTTCAAATACTAATACTCAGCATAGTCACAGTCAGTTTTGGTCCAGTATGTCTGGGAAACTTATCTGGTTCAATAAGCTTTAAATTAGCCAAAAAGTTTGAAATGGGTTATTAGGAATTGGGGTGCGGTACACCTGTGACTGCGTTCCCATGTGTAGAGCTGATCATCGGGGTAATTCTTGCCATCAATTATCCACCACAGTGGCCTAAAATTTATATTCCCTAAGCTGATATAATAGTGTATTTCTGGTAAAAATCCATATTGTTAATGGGCCAGGCTTATGACACTAGTGTTATCAGTACATCTATCGCGCAAGTAGCTCATGAGATGAGTGTCTTTTATGAATGTCACATATCTAGTTTATATTTCAATTTACTATCTTCAGTTCTCTTTCTTGTTTTCAGTTGCTTAGATGTATAAATTCTCTTTATGCAGGTGCATACTTTGGTCTGCGTGATACTGTATATCTGCCATGTTTGCTTGAAATTTCCTCTAGAGCCTCGGAAATAAATAAATCTAACATTTATTTTCTATCTGCAACGTCTCATATAAGAGCCATTGTAGAATAAATTTCAATATGGGCTTCACAATGTAACAGAAATGAGTACTGTCAGATGGCGTTACTTGAGAAAGGGTGTTTTTCCCTTTTATGTTCTCGACTAGAGGGGCCGCGAATCCCTAAAAACCACAGTATGTATTTATTTGAAGTGTAAAAATGCATTAATAGCAATTTCACTCAAATGTTCAAAGAAGCTGACTCTTTAGAGGTGCGAGTTTCTGTTTCTTTCAGCAAGGGAGCCAAACTTCCGATGCGATGGGATTATATAAACTTTTCCGCACTCTATGTGAATTTTAACATTTTTCCTTCTTTTTCTTTTTGTGCCAGGCACACTCACCATTTCTCTCAGTTCCTATCAAATATATCTTGCATGCAGACCCCATGGAACCTCAAAATAAAGAAGTTTCTCCTGTTTTTTTATTATTTTTTTTTCCCGCTTGCTTTTGACTTTTTAAGTGCAGTCTATCAAGGAAATCTGCTTCACGTTGGAGCTACGGTTTTTCTTAGATTACTGCAGTCTAAGAGTGTGCAGTCATGCTTCGCCATGTCTGCAATTACTGATACAAAAATTAAATTAGTGCTCTCATAATTACTTTTGCAAAGGGAAGACAATTACATTTGATGCTGACATTGAGACTGTATAGTTTCTGAAAGTGAAAATAATACGTCTGTATTGTATTGAGGAAAATTAGCCTGTTACTAATTGGAATAAAGAGCATCCTTACCAGTTAATTAGTTGCTCACTGTTGGTTTGGACGCTTTCATATTCAACTCACTAAGATCAATAGCCACATATCTGTGGTTCATTTATTCACCTTATTTTTTTTTTTTTAATTAAACGAATGAAATTCCTCCACAGCACATTATTCACTTCCACAGGAAAGGTATTGCTCTGCTTAATTCATCCAACCTTTCAAAACTGCAAATGCGGTATAGTGTGGCTTGTCAAGATATCTGTCACTCAAAGAAGACTTTGGGGATTCAAACTTTTTTATAGCTTTCTTTTAATTACATAAAAGATACTGCAGACAGCAGGAGGGTTTGCTGCAGTGAGCAGATAACAAAACCAGGGTAACCTGCTTCATGTTTACACCCCCCACAAAAAAATACAGTTTTACCGAAGCTAAATTATCATCGGCTGTCATTCGCTTTCCTCTTTCTCCTACGTCAAACCAGATTTATCACACCGGCACGAGAGGTGGTGCAGAAACAGTTCCTTCAACATGTCCCGGGGCACTTTCCCTGAAGTGCATGCTATCAAACCTGTCCTTTTAATTTAGAAAATGTAATTTTTAGCGAGGCGTCCTGCCGAGAAAATATTAAGTGGAGCTCATGTGACAAAAAAGAGTGAGGTTGTACGTTGTTGTCAGCGTGATGTGTGATGTAGTAATGAAGGGTCAGATTGTGGATAGAGGGAGAGAGGGATTATATTTTTTTATTTAGTATGACTAAAGCTGCCCTCTGACCTCATTCAATCTTAGTAATGTTCTGTGGCCTCACTTTCTTCCAACCTTGCCTAACATTAACATAGGGTGCGTACCATTTGCAGGTTGTGCTGTCTTAAGTAAATTCTATATAAAATGTCCTGTGGCTGTAGAACACCCACAACGCAGTGTAGTGCAAGGACAGTTTTAGACAGCAGGTTATAACAGATGTAAAATGGCTAAATTCAATATACTGAATAATATATATAGTAAAAAATACTGTAGATAGAAGACACTGTATAATAATACAGTCACGTATTGTTTTGTTGGTCAAAATGACACTGGTGTAATAGGAAATACCCCACAGAGCTATAGCTGTAGGCTAAACTAACGTATCTTTTTTATTTTTGTTCATTTTGTTTGTCTGCATACAGGAAGCTTTCATGCCCAGGTGAGCTCCCAGAACTGATATACAGACTCCTCAAAGGCTTTTGTGATTTTTTTATGAGAGCATGAAAGGCACACATCAGTGGTTTGTCTGCACACAGATTAGTCACACACAATATGGCGTCTTTGTCAAGCGCTTTGCCTTATGTCAATTTAGTAAATCGTCATGTAAACCAGACAGGTGTTTTGCCTCCAATCCCTTTCAGGCTATAGTGACTTGACTGACTCAACAAAGGATCAAAATACAGTGATTAATAGCCTGTGGTTATATTCAACGCTAATAAATGCTTGCCATAACAATTGCTGAGATTACGCATACGCGTACCCATTAAGAATACAATGCTACACACACACAGAAACCCATACACGTGTGCAAATTTGTATTTGTTATATAGTCCATTATAGGATTAAGTGCACTTATTCTGCATTAAGAGAAGCAGGACAAAGTTTGTCAGGAGTAAATTCTCTTTATGGCTGGAGGTTGTGATGTTGGTGAAACTGAAATCTGGCAGTTTGCAGCCTGTGGTCATCATCCCGATCTCCTATCAGTCTTGTTTGATTTCGAAAAATATAGTGTTTTATTCAATTTGAGAAGAAATATTAATCACACCAGACACAACACTCACTGAATCTAAGGGAGTGGAGGATCTGCTTTGTCCTGCAGTTACTGTAAAAACAATCATTTTGTTTGGACACCTTGTCCAGGGCCTGAATACTATCACTGAAAGCAATTCCGTTCAGATCAATACAGTGTAAATTTGTCCCATTTTTCAAATCACCACTTTCGACATCGGCATATCTCCAAAATATCTCTGTGCCAACAGCTGAGTGCCGAATGTACTTCGCACCGTGAAGGCAATTTGTTGGACAAAGAGTCGTCCTCTAGTTTTAAGAAAAATGACGACAGTCTCTTCATCTGAGTGCGCAAATATTGATAATGTTTCATGGCTGAAATATTACAAATTTTCTGTTTTTTAGCCAGGTATTTCTTAACATTACGATGATGACACCCAATGGTACCACAATGCCTTTTAGCTGACTGTAGTACAATTAGCGGCCTAGACTTAGCTTGCCTTTGGGTGGTTGAATAAGCTGGTAGTCCTGGAAACAACATGCCATGGCCTCCAACATTTCTCAGAACAAAATCTCAGATTTCAAGTCGTGGGCACTCATGATAAACAAGATCCCATTTGACGTAACTGTAAATTAAATATCACAGAAAATTAGAAAAATATCTCAAATTGTGACTATTTTGGTGTCAAAAAAAACAAAAACAATTTGCTAAGTAACTTTCTCTCTCACCTTGCATGACATGCCAAAAGTGTAATCAGGTGAATTTGTCAAGGCCATTTGCATGACTCCTTTTCCTGTTTTTTAAATTATAATGTGTTGATATGTTTGTTGTGATGCAAAACTCTGGGTTGAGGGAACAAATTGTGGCCATGTGTGCAGACTCTGAAAATCGCAAGGTTAAAGGATCTTTAAAAGGGCAATTTGTGGCATATGTCTGGCACCAAACATGTTAATGTAATGTCTTGGGGTCAGAGTCAGCATGACCATCTGTTGCTTGCCACAACCCACTTTCCCCTTTGTTATCATCCTATTCCCTCTCTATTAAAGCTGAAATTCTGTGGACATAGTGTCCCAATGGGTTTGGAGGCAGACTTCATCCTCGAGAATGTTTTTTAATCTGGTTTAAAGGTTTAATTGATTAATAATCATGTCTAGTCTTTGATTTATTTTCTGTATAGCAGCACCTAAAAAATATGACCCTCAATTCCTTACAAGTAGAGATGGGTTCACTCTCGGCAGTCCATGCCATCCATGATCACATTCACACCTACGACCAACCTTACGTTGACAACTTTGGACTGTAAAAAGAAGGAAACCAATGAAGGCACATGGAGAACATGTAAACCAGCCCTGAACCTTCCCGTTGTGAGGCAACATTACAAACCCACCTCTCGCCTGATGTCAGCTGGGATAGGCTCCAGCCCCCGGCTACTCTTCACAGGACAATCAGTTACAGAAGATGAATGAAAGTTTAAAAAATTTAGGGATAGTGCTTCTAAATCAACACTAAATGGCAAAGTGGGGGCCAAGCTTGTAGTTGTCTACTTAAGCGGAATAGCAGCTCTACGTGGAGCCTGAAAGCATTTATATCTGTCTGCTCGTGTGTCGTCATTGCTCTGCAATTATGCCGCTGAAGTCTTCAACTGGTCAGCTGTCGTGCCATATTTCTTTGTGTACTTAAAGCTTGGCGACTGGAATTTAGTGGCTCGTGTAGACATCGAAGTTGATAAATGATGATCAACGGTCACTTTTGCTGAAATCACTTCAACACAGAAAATGGAGGAGATGCCTGGAGATGGTGTGTAGGAGGACGAAGGAGGGACAATTTTCAGCACCCGAGAGACTTGAACGAGGAAATGCAATTTGGACCAATCATGGCTCTTGTGGTCTGCATAGTTACATTTCTGGGGAGGCGCACATGGGTGCTAAATGATAGTCAGTGTCGGATCTGGAGCTATGCCGTACCTATGGTGTGGAAGTTGCCATGCAACTATGAATCTAACTTTAGTCCAAAAATGCTTAAAATCCCCAAATGTTCCATTTTTAATGGGGTGAAATGCAAGAATGATATCTCAAGGAGCTGTTTGGGTTTCAGTCTCTGCCACAACACTGTAGAGAAACGTGCAATGTGGGGAAAAAAGATAAAAATCAGCAGCCATGTGTCTTTTTGGGAACAGTTTCCTGATTACTCTGGATAATCCGTAGGTCACACTGTGAGGCGATTCCATTGGCCAGAAGAAATATTTCTGAAAAGTTTTGACAGTGTATGATTTAGTGAGGATTTAGAGTATAGCACAAGCGAAAACCAAACTCCACACACAATCTGTCTTTGCAGAGCAACAGGCTGGCTTGTCACAACATCGCGAGGAGAGGATTACGCTCCAGAAGGAGATGAGGAGGTAAAATATGTTGAAAACTACTGATCTCAGTCTTAGAAATGAAAGTTCTGGCCACTAGTGAGGTACAGCTACGAATCCAGACAGTACCAGAGTAACTACTAATGAGCTCATTCTGTATAAGGTGACAGTCTGTACGCTCATGCAAACATTTAACTGGAAATCGCACTGGATTCAACAATCGGTGGGTTCTATTTGTCTTGTTTTGCTTCAGCTATTTCTCTATACTGTAATCTTATGCATTTCAATCCACAAATACGATTGTCTGTGTTGTGAAAGTTGAAAATATACCATCCGTGAAGATTCTCAGTTATCCAGGCCATGGTGTATCGAAATGCTTATATTATCTTCACGTTGTCTTTTGAATTCACTGAATGAAATGCTGCTTTTAGAAAGTTTAGATTTGTTATAACTTCACAAGTTTTCTTTGCCACGTTAGACTGGACAGGGCAAGTTTGTCTACGTATAAGATAACGCTTTAATTCATACCACACTGGGTATAAATGAAAACAGACTTTAAATGACTTCTACTGACTGATGTAAACTCTTTTAAAGGTGTGCTGTATATGAAGTTGGTGTTAAATGCGACGTAGCCTGCGGGGCCATTAAAAGTATGTGTCATTTTCATCATGACACCATGGTGCCTTTAACCTTATGAGGTTAGTTCACCCAAATCATTCACACACACACACACACACACATTCTGGATCTCAGAAGAAATACACAATCTAGTGGAGAAACACAGCTGAATAAAAACAACAGTATTCATAAAATATTCAGAATGACCCCAGTGCCACAGCACGCACAGAATGTCTCATATTTCATGCAAAACTTTATGATAACTCTGTAACTGCGAGAAGAGCTGCGACAGTTACAGGAAGTCGGACAAAAGAAAACAAAAAACTACAAATGACCTGAAGACACTCGAAGAAAAAAGAATCAGATTTTAGTATAAAAGTGAAGAAATGGAGCCATCTGTTTCATTCAAAGCTTCAGTCCTTTATAGCATTTTCTCTTTGACACACGACTGAAAAGTGCGTGTCTGTCTCTCTGTGTGTGTGTCCCCGAGGTGAATGGGGAGGGTGCATTAACATCATCTGTCTAAACAGCTACATGTGTGGAGCCTGAACACCTGTTTCCCGTGGGTCGTGCGTCTTTAAACTGTTGTTTTAACACAAACTCCACCAACTCCAGGGGCCGTAGCGCTTGTGATTTAAGCCCCACCGTTTCAATTAACGCTCGAGACAATGACGACACCTGTTTGACATGCAGACACTCTCGATCACCACACAGGAGGCTGCATGAGCTGCATTTGAACCCTTCGCTCTAGAGAATGTCGAAGTTGTTGGCTTCCATATAGCAGGATAGTATTGCAACATGGCATTTGCGTCTTCTGACAAAAATAGTATGTGGATTGAGTATGTTGCTGCTGCTGCTGCTGCTGCTGCTGCACCAGGGCCGCCCTCAAAAGCTGTCACTTCATTATGCCCGATCATCTGAAGCCTGCTCAGCTCATAATAGAGAGTAATTTCTTTGCTGTGGGACATTAGCCACGTGATGAATAGGCAGGTAAGACTTGATGAATGTGTGTTAACACTTTTTGTAGCCAGGCTAGAATTATGTTAAAGCAAGACTTGGACATTTTAAACTGTTAACAGGCCACATAAAGTGCAAGCTGGTTTAGGCCTTTATTCTGGGAATTGTATTAAAAAAATAAATCACAATGCCTCAAATAGTGCTTAATTCCTGCACCTGGCTCTGTTAATAGAGGAGGATTTGTTTGAACTGCCGTCGGGCATTTATTTGTCCTAATATGAAAGCTTTCAGCGTGCGTTTTTTCCTCCCCCCCAACCTTGTTTGCTGAAGTCTCTGTCAGTGCGTTTTAGTAATAATGACAGAGTGGGAGGGCCACTCGGTGCAACTAATAAGGACCGCGATCGAGCAGGCGATTCCACTGTGACTTTTTATTTCCAAGTCCAGGATTCCGGAATCGGACTGATCGCAATCACACATGGATTATGCTTTTTGCGCTGCCTTTTGCTCGTTTCTGCCTTAGAGGAAACTTTATCAACAACTGTAAGTGTTTAAAGATTCAATTAATTTCACATTAAATTTAAAATTTTAAAAGAAAGAAAAGGAACAATCGAAATCACATAACGGGCACAGCTTTGCTCGCTTTTCTTATTAAAGTGACTTCTTTCTTTTTACGCACGTCCGTTTAACTTGTCTTCTCACCGCGGGACGCATGTGTTCGTGAACATGTTTTATTTTGTCTGATTTGCGAGCGCTCTGCACCGGATTGCATCACTTGTCAACAGCAAAGTGCGAAATGTTCCGGACGCCGAAACAATGTGAGAGCGCGTGCATCTGTGCAATTATTAAAAAATAAAACCGCCCAGCCAATCAGCGGTGTGCGCACAAGAAACACGCTTCTTTGAATATTGCAGAGTGTTACACACTCACTGACTTATTGCTCGCTGAGTGAAAGTGGCTCAATGAATGATGGAGACGTGGAGTAAGTTAAGTGTCCAAGCTTTAGCCTGCTCCTTTCTCAAGCCGTGACACGCGATACAGGTTTTTAATCCACGCAGATCACACGCTGCGTTTATGTCTGCAACGCAGCGTGAGGTAAAACATGTGGGTGTTAAAAGTAGCGTTTTAGTGAATTAAGAATGTGCCATGTAAGGGACAACTGCAAGGTCCGGCCGTGGAGCTGTACGTGCGCTGCATGCATTTGCAGAAATGACCGGATTAACGTTACACCTTCCCACAGACACGGAATGTGATACCTCTGTAGTGCTACTTGTCTGCGACCCATGTAGTTGTAAGCGGCATGGTCACTCCATCTCCAAGCGCCATGACATACTTGTGGCCTGCATGCAAAACTTTATGATCCACTGAGAGAAGGCTTTTCAGGCTTGCAGCATGGATGGGGGGGTCTAATCCATGGGGGCGAGATTAATTTGGAAAAGCTGTGAAAGATGTGCCATGAAAAAAAAAAAAAAAACTACTGTATTTTCACACTGCAGAGGGTGTGCATACACATGAATGTGCTGAGGCTGTGCTGTGGTGTTTGGAGGTCAAGTTCAGTGCTCAGCTATGTCCGTTTTGTCCCTGGTGGAAATAGATGAATGTGCAAAAGGAAGGAAGGATTATAGTCTTTTCTGTGGGATTATAGCTGTGTTGTCATCAAACTGCCACAGGTACTAAAAAGGCTTATCCACTCTAAAGTTTCAGGAGGATATAAAGAAACAGATCTAATATGTTGTTCTGAGAGAAAAATCACTAAAATGAATTCATTTGGCATATTCACATTGGTTGGGCTCAGTTTTTTCCTTTAAAGGGGCTTCTCTGAAAGTTTTTTTGTTATTAGTCTGGCTATACATCAATGTGGCAGGCGGGGTAATCTGGAAGTATGTAAAAGTGTGAGCTTTGAGCTGAAAATCCACCACTAAGACTGTGCTTTGACGGTATTTTGGAACAGACCCTTAGCATCCAGGATGACTCCATCCTAAAAATGCGTGCAATGGCATGACGGCAACGCAGAAGATTCGGCTCCCTTTGCCAAATGGTTCAAGCGACTGAGCCGTAAGTGGAGGTTTCCAGGTTTGAACGTCCCCGACCAAGAAAACACTGCAGACGGCTCACAGATCAAAACACAACAGAGTGTTAATGGAGTACTACAGAAACAAAGATCAAGGCTCTGGCATGAGCGGCGCACGAGGAGCCAACGAGCATGACCTCCTCATGCATTCGCTCCGACACATGTATCGTAGACTGAATTTGGAATGTAAATAAGAAAAAAATATAATCATTTTGGGAGGAGAGCAGATACAGTACATACCTGATGGATTAGAAACTGTCTGCGGAGGACAGGTGTCAGTTTGGTTCTGACTTAATGTAAATTCACAAAGGATCTTTAGGGACATGTGAGTGGGCGCTGGAGTTAGATGTAAAATAAGAGACTAACTCCACAGTAATATAACTTGCATATAATGTTGTTTCTAAAAGTAATTTGATCTGAAGAACAAGTGATTTCTGCCCCGAGTGGGAACCTTTCACAAAGGCACCCAACTGTTTCAGCTCATGGTTAATTGGAAGACTCCAACTAAAGTAAAACTTGCAGCTGCACTCAGCGCAAAAAGCCTGTTTACAACTATTAGGTCTGCATTCTTTGCGACATAATGGTGAACAGTATGTTCTCAACATTAGCACGTGATTCTTTCATTATTTCAATTTTAATAGTTGTGAATTTTAAGTAACACGCTTTCCGTTTGCACCCAGGTGTTCAGGTGGACTGCCTTCTAGCATCACAGCCATGACTTGCTTGCTGAGATGCGCCGCTTTCATTTGGACTCTGTCTTCCATTCTTCGCACGCTTGGGATGGTGGTGAACGAACCAACAGGTATGAGAGTTTGCTGTTCTCAACTTTTTGCCCTGCTTAGCATGCTCCTTTAAAAAAAAAAAAAAAATCATGATTGATGACATATCAGCTGAAAGAGTACAGAGGTATTTCTGTGTCATAATCTGTTATCGCTATGAAGTATGCAGGTTTAGATTAAGAGATAAAGAGCAGACAGCTGTTTGAGTTACACCCCAAATAAATGTGTTGGTAAAGCTGCTTTTTGAACTAAAACTTTTGATTTGTCCAAATATAGGCGAGTATGAGAATTCATCAAGTTAATTTTTTTGCTAAAGCTCCTCTAGGCTTTTCTCTAAATTACTTCTCAGAGACTCGTCTCTCCCGGTCGTCTTTTTAAAAGTCTAAATGAAAACGGATGTTCTGCTCAGATGTGGACTTCTCCCTAAAATGAAAAGAAATGCGCTGTGGAAATGAGCACACGACTCCGTTAATCTGCCGTTCCTCGTCAGTGCTGGTTCGAAATATAAATGAGCATCGGTACCAAACAACTTCTCTGTGGCTGCTTCTCCCTCTCCCTCTAGATGGCTCGTGCCCCCCTCTGAGTGTGCAGGATCACAGGTTTTCTGATATTTTAGATCGTCCCCTGGAAATCACAGGTATGTTCTGAATGTGTATTTGCATTTGAGCGAATCAACGTTAGCTTGAATATAAATATAAAAAGTTACACTCTTGTGTTCCCGCTCACAGGGTTTGATCTCACAGAAAAGTTCCTCCTTCGCAAGGGGACGGTCACAGAAGACCTGCCGTCGTTTCGATTAGGAAGCGCCCCGCTCATTAAGCCAACAAAGTAAGTGGCGTGCGCGTTTGTGCTAATATTCTGCATGATTGCTTCAAGATGCAGTCGCTTTATGTTGCAGCAAAACGAGTACTGCTAGTCTAGGTTGTTGTTGTGCGGAAGCGGACGAGGATTTCAGTTCGCTTTCAAGAAAAGCAGTGTGGCCTTAACTGAATGTCATGTAAGGTTTCAACTGAGACAACCCAGACATGCCCTTCTCAGAGCAATGGTTTCATTTGCCCTGACTAATAAGGGCAAGCGGCGAGGTGTGCTAGTAGACAGGGAATAATTTGAACAGAATTAATATATATTGCATTTATTCTAGAAATCTCCTAAGGGCAAAAAAGTGGGACATAAAGGAATTGGGGGGGAGAAAAAAAAACCTAAGCACGTATAATAAGACAGGAATATTAAAATAGCTGCATTAATGACACACTGAGGTGCCGTTTAGTGAAGACCTTTATCCACTGGTCGTTGCCGCTCCTGCACCCTGCTGATGCTGATGTGATGATATAGAGGGGGTATTTAATTTGATATAATACGTACGAGGGCACGTTTAGTCCCATCACTCGTGTGACAAAACACCAGAGGCGCGTGCGTGGAGCCGTAATGGCTGCCCAAGAAAATATGCACCTCGAGATGTTCCTTGTTTTGTGTCCTTCGGTTGTAACCGTGAAAGAGAACACTTTGTCATTCTTCCAGGAGGGGAGGATATTTTTAGTATTTTTACATGGCACGCAACTGTAAACATTTACTGCCACTCTCTCTCTGGGTAGGTGAAGGAATCTTTGAGCCAGGTGATTTGTGATCTGCCCCCACCGCCCCTTCCCTCCCTCCTCCCCTCCCTCCCTCCCCACCTCCTCCCATGTTCAGTCAACCGGCTGAAAATACATTCACTCCAGCCTCACGCTCGCTCTGGGCCCACAGTGCAAGAAGACGCTGGTTCTCGGCGACGCCGCTGACACCGTCATTGGTTATAGTGGCAAGACCGCGATCCCTCTCATATCCAATTATCTAAGTACTTTGACAGGTGATACCGCACGTCAGCTGAGGAGGGAAAGCGAGGACGATTGCACGAAGCGGGAGGCCCCCGTGCCCCCGTCACAGCCGCTAAAACATTGCTCACTTTGCTGGCGGGATAGGCAGCAATGGATGCTTGATTCTCTGTACCTGCCTCATGTTCTGCCAGCGCTGTGGTACAATACAAATTATGGTGCATCGATCACGGCTGACACAGTCATGGAGCGTTTTGAGGTGACGAATTGCCCTGCAGAATGCAGCATATATCCCCCCTTACAGTATTAAAAGGCAGTGTTGCAGTCACTGTTTGGTCTGATACGGTGTCAGATTCGCATCACGTTTGCTTTTAAAAATGCATTTAAACATGTCTTTAACATCCACTTTAAAGTTTCCCTGTACACGGGGGCACGTACAGGTTCAGTGGAGTTTGCAGAAGTGTGCTTTTGTTTTGCAACTTTTTCTATCTGCAGCTAGGGAACAGACCGCCTGAGTGATGTTTCTTTGCAAAGAAAAATAAGTAAAAGGCTAAATGCACGCTCACCGTTTCATATTTAAACTTACCCCCTACCTCTTTTGGCTGAGTCTTGGAAAAAATCGCAACCCCCTCTGTTGTTTCCTCGCGTTAAAGACAAATGTTGGGAAGCCCTCAGTGTGAGGCACACATTTCCCCTTTAACACAGCAGTCCTTTCTCACTTCTCATTGAGGGAATTCAATGGAAACTTCCTCTCCAACGTGACCACAGAGTCTCATAATGCGGCTGAGACTGAGGTATCAAGTGACCAGTGTTTGTGTTTGTTTATCTGTCAGCGGTTTCAGCGGTTTGTGAGTGTCAGCTAATTAATCAAAAAGATAAAGTCAACGCTGTGTGAGGCGTCTGAGTAATTCTGTTTATAAATTCCCTGACTTAATGTTTAAGCCTGTTTTCCTCAGAATGTACTGTATGGTTAGACTCCTTCTAAGTCATCACTGAAAACGACACATTTTTCTTCTTCTGCTTTCCATATTGCAGCGTGTAGACAGAGGGATACTCATTTACACTGCAGTGACGATAACCTCCAGCCTTACACGACACAGCTACGCACATGCGGCCTCTTAGAATACCCCTCTGCCAGCATACACTTGATGTGGTGGGCTTCTATCACGCTGGGAAACCACGTCGCTTCTCCTACATTTAAACAGAGAAGTGGACTCCCGCTGAGGAGAAGATACAGCCCTCGCGAGCATGAATGATGCATTTAGCGTGTAAACTGACATGGCTGAGGCCGCCTTTGATCTGTCGGGAGGATTGTGCGCCGGCGATGGGGATGCGAGCCAACTGGGCTAGCATTTGAAGTTTGATTGTTTCAAGCGCTGCAACTCGATTCCTCCGACTCACTCCGAGGCATCCTCCTGGGTAGGATTTCTTGCAAGCCAGGACACTAAAGTCGCTTCCGTGAGGTTGTCTGCCCGACCGGTAGTGTTGATGTGACATCCTGTCAAACCATTGTCTCTGATTATACAAGCGGCGGTGTCGGCCAAGCAATACGCTCGGACAGAGGCATGTTCCGGGGGTGGTGATAGTTTCCAGAAGGCACACGTCCATTTCTTATGAAAATGGAAATAATTCCGATTACATCTCTCATGTGCCAGGGCCTTTGATCATTTGTGCTTCTCTAAACTATTGCTATGGATGTGCAGTATATTCACAATTAACTCTTTACTACTTCCTCACTGCTGCGGCTGTTTCACTCATTTAGATTAGTACAAGGCTGGTGTTCTTCCAGCCGTACAGTGCGGTCACATGACTTGCAAAACTTAATCAAACACTATAATCCAGGAGGCTTTAACATTTCCTGCAAAACAAATTTGTCGATTCAAATGATCTGTTTTTAAATGTGCCGAGTAAGAGACAGAGCTGGCAGAATCACACAGCCTAGAGTACATGTAAAAGTCCCTCTGGCACTGTCGCGTGGGAGCAGGGATAAATGAATGCAGATCCTGCTCATTCACCCATTATCACCTAGTCAAACCACCCAGAGGAGTGTTTTTCCCAAAGAATCTGAAAAACAGCGCTGAAACCAAGCAACACCGAGCTCCATGTTTAGCCACTTAGCCACAGAGGGCAGTCAACACGGGGTCAAGAACTTTAACCCCCCTGGGCCCTCGGAGATCAAGTGTGCCGCACTGTCGACAGACCGTGTTTTAAAAGAAGGGTAAGGCCGAGTTGGGGACTTGGCGAAGTAGTGTGTGAACTCCAGGGCCCCTGAAAGAAATCAGGCTGTGCACTTTATTCTGCAGAGTTGTTCTTTTACATTTTTCTTTTCTGATTTTCCTAGCCTCGTATCATAACGCGCACTGTATGTGCAGCCCTTAAATATACTATGCTGAATTTATTCTAAAATAAAAAAAAAATGATGTGATGTTGAGAAATTCTCTGCCAATGACACGTTTGATATTGAATTCATGGCTGAAATAGTCCTTTAGCCCTCGGGCAGCGGATGCCCTTCCCGGTCCGCGGACGCTCACGGAAGCATTTGATTTTTTTTATTTCTTTATTTTATTTTTCCGGGGGCCGCAACTTGGGTGTATTTATCATTTTGGTCATGTACCGTTTACACCAAAATCTCAAAGAATTCGGAGGGACACAATAGAAGAGGGTACGGAGCTACCGAGAGAATGGGAGATGATATATTGGAATGAAAACTAATTTCCAACCTGTCTGAGGAAACTCTCCCCCTCCTCCTCCTCCTCCTCTTCCTCCTCCTCCTCCTCCTCCTCCTCCCCGCAGGCTGTGCTCTGCCTCCTCAATGACCTTATCATTGCATTATTATTATTTTCTGCTGATCTTGATTTATTATGTTTATGCTCTTCCACTTTTGGCTGTTAATTTGCGTCTGGAGTTATAGGGTTATAGTATTTTGAAGGATACAGTGTTTTGTTGTGTGTGTGTGTTTTCTTTTTTATAACTTACAATATTAGAATGAGAGTGGGGTTGCGGGTTGAGAGATGAGTTGGTGAGTAAGCTGTAATCCATCTCCGAGCGGGTGTGATTTGAAATATGATATGGTTATTTCTTTCTTTTCTTTTTTTTCCTACGCGCTCCGTATTTTCCGCGTTTTCCGGGCGCATTTCCCCCCCCTCTTGTTTTGTTTGACTTTACGGTGCATTCGAGGTCACAGGCATAAATGTAAAGCAGCACTGCGGGCATCTATAACCCCTGTAACTGCAGGGACATGGTATCTCAGTGAGGTAATAGATTGGCGTCTGTGACGTCGGATCAATGTCATTACTGTATGCTTTCATTATCTGAATGACAGGGCAGCCTGTATAAAATTCATCAAGCTAAATGGAATCAAGTGTGGCAGGTTTATTTATGCGAATGTCTCTTCAGTAAGAGGATACTCAAATGTTTTATTGATCACTGAAGTTGATTAGCTCGTTCATTTATTCCGCCTCGGTATTGAGACATGATGCCATCCTTCGTCTTTTGGGATATTTTAATGATAAATTTAATACTGATGTTTTGTGTTTTTTAGATCCGTATTTCCAAATGGGCTTCCAAGTGAGTACTCCTTTGTCTCCATCTTCCGGGTGAGAAGAACTACGAAAAAAGACCGCTGGTATCTTTGGCAGATATTCGACCAATCAGGAGGCAGTCAGGTGGGCCCCGCGGTGTCTTTTCAGTCATCCACGTCACAGTATATCCAATAAAGCATTTAAGAAAGGCAACTAAACTTGCAGAGTTCATCTGAGTAGCTCCTTCAGTTCTAAAGAAACGTCTTCTTAATGATAAAAACTCAAAAAATTCCAGTCCAGTCGTCTTTCTTCTCTGGATAACACGTATAATTCTTGCTCCTCAGGTGTCCGCTGTGGTTGACGGTGGGAAGAAGGTGGTGGAGTTTTCTCACCAGAGCTCGCTAAAGAACACCCTCCGCTACGTGTTCAGGGGCCGTGACCTGCACGCCCTCTTTGATCGCCAGTGGCACAAGCTGAGCATTTCTGTCCAGAGCAACATGGTCTCCGTTTACATGGACTGCAAGCTGGTGGAAAGGAAGCTACCGAGGACTGGGACAGCATCGACCCCAGCGGGCGCACACTCATCACTACGCGAGTGGAGGACGGACGGCCCGTAGATGTACGTCCCGAGCTAACTTTGTCCTTAGCTGAATCTCCACCGTGTCATGCAGGGATTAAGTTTTGTTACTCTCAGCCGTGAACTTCTCTCAGAATGGATTTTGAAAGCCCCAGTGATTTCAGATGTTATTCAAAACATGCTTCGGGGCCATATTTTCCTAATCTGTGGAAATCCTCTATTGTGTCATATGTGTTGCCCTCGTTCTCACGATGCCCCAAAGTGCTAAAAGAAACACAAGGACTGCCTTGCCATTTGGTCACCCAAAAAGCTTCTGAGTCGAATTTGGCTTAAGTCGGATTAACTGGTGACTCTCTGCTCCGTGTGAATGAGTCAGTACCTCCGAACGAAATGATGAAGGTTCAAGTCATGCAGAAGTTTGTTTTTGCCTGTCAAAAGAGGAGCGTGATGTGATGATGAAGCTGTAATGGTCCATTAATATGAACTCTTTCCCACAGATCGAACTGAGGCAATTTCTGATCTACTGTGACCCTTATATGGCGGAGATGGAAAACTGCTGTGAGCTGCTGGAGCCAGAGGTAAAGTGCTTTAATGTGTATGGAATTAACGAGTAGTGAAAATTGCAAGAATCTATTCATTCATTCATTCTCTGTAACCGCTTGTCCTCTGGCGGGTTGCTGGAGCCTATCCCAGCTGTCGTTGGGCGAGAGGCGGGGCACACACCCTGGACAGGTTGCCAGTCCATGCCAGGCCAGGGCTAACAACCATTCACACTCACATGCTCACCTACGGCCAATTTAGAATCAGCAGTTAACAAGCGTGTCTTTGAACGGTGGGTGGAAGCCTGAGTACCCGGAGAGAAGCCACGCAGACACAGGGAGAGCATGCAAACTCTAAGCAGAGATGAATTCAAACCCAGAACCTTCTTGCTGTGAGGCGTCAGTGCTATTGCGAGAATCATTCAGCATTTTTTTAAATATATTTCACTACTGCGGTAACATGCTGCACTGATTAACTATGTTATCAAGGGCTTTGTGTCGTCCACAAGGACACGCATCCTTGGATAGAAACAGAATTTCCATCACTGTAAAATCAATACAAGCTAATGTTACAGTGATTCTAAATGGAGAGACGACCTTTGACCCCTTACCATTACACGTCTCCATAGGCATACCGTCATGTCAGTGTACAGTTACTCTCAGGGAAACTGTCACAACCTTGAGAAGGACTTATCACGGTTTTTAAGGCTTCACTCCACTGTCACATTAACATAAGGCGCAGGCTGCCGCGGGTGAAGTCCGCTACGTTCCTGTGGATTCTTTCTTTCTTTCTTTCTTTCTTTTTTTTTTGCCCTGAAGCAAACCTTTACAAAGTGAGGTGTCTCTAAATGGTGGATTTTCTGTATTGATCCAGTGTGGAGCCCAGAAGACATTTAATGGGACCGCCCCTCCCCCGGTTACTGGCCCGTTCCCCCACATGCAGTCTCAGCCGGCCCCGCGGTCAATTGACAGATGTCACTGTCCAGCTGAAAAGGTACAATCAATTTCACCCAACAAGGGCCTCTAATTGAGTAAGTGTGGGGGCTATTGTAACTGAACCAGGAATGATTTGACACCTCGTGTACTCAATCCTTTATGGGCACTAAACAGCCAGTTAAAAGACATTTATACCAAAAAATGCTTTCCTGGGAAGCCAAATAAAGGCAGTATCGACAGATTAAAACTCACAGCATTAATAAACACTGGTATAATTCTCCAAAGCAAATTTAATAGCTTTGGAGAGGAAAAAAAAATGCAAAAGTATTCTTCTGATGTTCGACTAAAATGCAAATGGAAAAGCCAAAAGCTTCGAGCCCTCTTTGAAAGGAAACAGATGGTGCAGCTCCGAGGTGATTTTCGGTTCTACACCTGCACTGCTGCACTTTTAGGATTTTAAAGTTTGGCCTGTGGGTGGCAAAGAGAGACAAATTAAAATTCTGAGGTTCTAGAATAGAGGCTGTACACACAGACACTTCTGTGTGCGGAACTAGATTCTAGAACACGCTCAAATAATGAAGATTCTACATATTAAGCCACGTTTGGCTCCTTGAAGTGGCATTGTTTACGATAAATACTGTAAATTCACTTAAAAGCTTCTTCTTTTTTTTGTATCCAAAGTATGACAAAAGACTTACGTTTGTGTTGTAAATGTGTCTTTGTGTTTTAATTACGCTAATTGTGCGTGCACAGGGAGATGCCGGCCTTCCGGGCGTAGTTGGACTTCCAGGACAAAAAGGAGATACAGGAGAAAAGGTATGGACAACGTTTTTACGATGTTTATTTATATGTTTGTTCTTTGCTGTTATTTAAATGGAACTGCAGCGGTTTGAGCGTATGTTAGGATTGTTTTCTCAGAGATATAACGCTGAGTAGGCGGAAAGCAGCGCGTTCGGCTTCCACATGACACTCTCACCTGCTGTTTTCTTTGTGGCCTGCGCTGCTGGTTCTCCAGAACAGCTGCAAGGTCTAAATGTCAAGAGATATGTATACTTCGTTGTTAGAGGAAGAGGAACACACATCTCTCTCCCAGCAATCAAACGTCTACCCTGTAGTGTCTGTCAGAGGTTCATGTTCTCCAGTCAAAGTCCTTCAGAGAGGCTACCGTACAATTACCTTCGCAAGGTGAATTTTCTCCCAGATCTTCCAAGAAGTAGTGTGTGAATTGGGAAATCATACATTTGTTCAATAGCTAGAAAATAGGTGCAGAGGGATCCTTTATCCATGACAGCTCAATAGACAAGTGAAAGTGTAAATTGGAAAAGCCCAGTCACCGGAAAATTGTAGGTGTCGTGTCAGTTGGAGGACAACAAAAACATCAAGGACCCGCCAAATACCTGGACAGAAAGTGTTGATTTTCTCTTCCTGAAACACATTGTTTGGAGAATGAAATCCCATTGTAGCTGTCTGCGCAAGGTTTAAAGGGAACTAGGGGAGAAGGGAGAATGTGTTCAGCTATGAATGGAATTCACAGGGATGAACAGCTGATGGTACTGTGTGCCTGATAAGACCAGATGGCTTTTGGGGTCAGTATCCTAATTACCATTAGGTAGCTGTGGGACTGAGATACGTTAGGAAGGCTATTAGAAAAACAGTAATTCCTGAGAGGCAGAAAAACAACATATGAGTGTTTAATCATTCATACCTGTAGCTCCCAGCCCTGGAATTTTCAATTTAGGTATTTGTTTTGATGAGCTACCTACATTATGAGTTGTTCTTACTCTGAAAAGTGGAATTATAATTAACACTGGTGATCCTATAATAACAGCACGAGCTACACACCGCTGGTCTGCATATTTAAGACGGGCTTCACATTTTATGTCTCTTTCTAAAAGTGTAAAAGTAACCGTACATATTTTTTACATTATTTAGAAAGTAATTAATATTTTGCACTAAGCTGCAAACAATGGAACAAATGTGGAAATACTGGGGATCAGTCATTGATGTTCAGTTTGTAACCACATAGCTGATAGATTTGACAACGTTTTAAACCAGGCATACATTGACTGACAAGTCTTAATCACTGGTCAAGTCTCATCTCAGTCGGTGGGCTTTATTAGACAACAACTGAACATCTCACTGAAAATCCGTCAAGTAGAAGGACATCAGCGTCTTTGACAAGCTCTAGATTGTCACGGCTAGACGACTGGGTCAGGGCATCTCCAAAATTGCAGCTTTTGTGGAACGTTCCCGGACAGCAGTGGTCAGCACCTATCAAACGTTGTCTAAGGAGGGAGAAGCGTTTAACCGAAGACAGGGTCGTGAACAGCCAGGGCTCGGTCGTGTACATGCGGAGCGGAGGCTGGCCAGTGTGGTGCAACAGGCGACTTAGCGTCACTCAGTTTGCTGAAACATTTAATGCTGGCTCTGTCAGAAAGGTGTCAAAACACGCAGGACATCACAGTTTGTTTCGTATGGGGTCACACTGCTGCAGACCGGTCGGGGTGCCCATGCTGAAGGCGTCTACAACAGGCACATGAGCATCAGAGCTCATCACTGAGCGATGGAAGAAGGCGGCCCCCTCTGATGAATCCTGCTTTCTTTTACATCGTATGGATGGCAAAAAAATGAAGACATGGCACAGGGATGCAGGGATCACCTCCTTTCCTCCTATGCGGGTGTGCCTGGTCTGCAGCAATGTTAAGTTGGTGGTAAACCAACTTCACAGGTTGGTGGTTTTAATGTTGTGGCTGATCCGTATGTGTCTTAATAGAATTTTCAACATTGTATTAAAAACTATGAGCTTAACGACAGATTGCACTAATCGGATTTCCAGGTTTATTATAATTGGCCTCTAATGATTCCTAATTGAGCTAGCAGAGGTCAGCTCTCAAGCTGTTATGTGTGTGTGTTATGTAACACTGGAGTGCTGTGGTAGCTCCGGTGATTAATTACATGTTGTTAATGTAAATGACTATATTCAGTGGTACTAAGGTGGCAGGTATGCACCAGGCAAAAGGAATGTACAGCAGGCCATGTGGCACGCTGTCAGCGTGTTATGCATAATTCTGAACATTGCCCGGTTTACTTGGTGCATGCAAAGAAATCCTCGCTATATACTGTGTCTTTTATCTGCGTGCGAATGATATAACGAGCATTTAAACACGCCTTTCAGGATCAGAGGCCATTCTATTATTGATGCCATTTCTGCAGGCCATGTTTTTGCGCTATGAGTCAGTTGCTCAGACTGTTAACACCTGAAATCTAATTTCAGGTCTTCAGCAAATCAATACTTGGCACCATTTGTTTACTTACTGAACATCAAAATTCATAACAAATCCCATTACGGGCTCCAGCACTAAATCAATGAAGTTAAGAAAGAAAGAAAAAAAAAACATGATCAGGGGCCGCACATTCAAGACTATAAGCCTTCTAGTTCCAGTCAGCTGATAAAACACCACAGTTGTTGAAAAGACACGCAGGAGTTTGGTGTTTTCATTATTATTATGGTGACATTAGACCAACTATGGACCAGCTGTTCCACTTTGTTTAAATAGTATGCTCAGGTAAAAGGGGTTTGTTTGCCAGAAGGCTGATAAATCTCAGATGGAGTTTAGCTTAACTTGAGTATAAAGCCTATGAATAAATCCATCTTTGTTTTCCTTATATCATCCACCCATTACATAAGCAGATTTCAGTTACTGGCATCTATATATATACACACATATAGCTACTTTAAATGAGGATTATTGCAGAATCACAGTGTAACTTGCAGGCATGTCTTGCTTTGTTTGTAGCATCTTTAGTCATTTGATGAAAGGTTAAAGTCCTCATTATGTCAAATAAGATGTTTAAATGTTTGTGTATGTACTTTGAACATGATTTGGAAATGCTTGATGACTCTTTCTGCCCCCAAGAGTGTGCTTTTACATTCCTGTAACCACACAGAGATCACAGAGCTGATTAGTAATAGAAGGAGTAGTTTCGTCTGCATAACATGTAATGTTATAAGCAGTGGAAGGAAGTATTCAGATCCTTTACTTGACTACATAGCTACTAATAGTACACTGTAATCTGTTACAAGTAATGCAATCCCCAGAAATGTGACTAGACGTTGCAGTGATGCATACTGAAACAGCTGGATCTGACATGCAGATGGATCCGAAATGGATACATCAGTGGCCCCACGGACAGAACACGCTGCCTCCTACACGCCGTCAACTCAGATGTCGTCTCTCTTGTGCGTCGCTGTGATTTCAGTAACCGTTGCTCAATTTATTCAAGTTCGGCGTGAGCCACCAGTTTCAAACAGTTTGAAGTACACAGAAAAGTCCAACACAGCTGACTGGCCGCCGTCAAGCATGCAACAGCGCTACAAGTGTGAATGTTTCCATTCATACCACGACAGGAGTATAAACCAAGCTTTATTTGTCACTTGCAAAACATTGGCTTGATCCCACCTGTGGTTCCTCCCACCTTGCGCCTTTAGATGTTCATTTTCTTCATTTCAACCTCCTCTTCCTTTTAATCCATCTTCTCATCTCCTTCATCCTCTCATGCATGCGTCATGTAATGATTTGTTGTTAAAGCTGCAGACAAACAAAGATCTTTTTTTTCCAACGTGGAAAAAATGTCATGCATGCAGTAATTTGAGGTTAATTTAATAAATCTGGAGCACGGAGATATTTAAATGACAAGCGAAGTCAGTGCAGCATACGTACAGACACTGCAGCTTGAGTGCCACTCTAGCCATTAGCGAACTGGCAGTGGTGCTTTCAGATAATTTAATGTTCCTGATTCGGAGTCCAACGCAAGCGGCGCTTTTTGTGTTTGATAGAATGATGTGCAGTAGTTTTGGCTTCGAAATAACCAACTACAAATAAATCATCTTGGCTTAACGTTGTAAGAGGTATGTTTGATTTGATAATGCAGGCTGAGCTGCATAGGATATTATGTCAAAGCTGTGTATGCCGCGTGGCGTTCACTGACAGTACGTATATCTTTTAAAGGGGTAAGACGCCGGAGCGGAGTCGTCACTGAGCGAGAGCAGCGGAGACTCGGGAACAACAAAAATGTCACTGATCATCGGGTGAAAACGCTTCTCGCGTCTCGTGGGATTTGCCGATGCTCACGCGCCGCCGCCGCTGAGAAGAAGTAGTAGTTTATTTTGAGCCGTATTTTAGAAGCGTCACACTTTGACAAAATCACGTGTAGCAGTCTTGTTGCACGTTAATCTGACTGGTAGATTGCGGTGGCAGTTCACTTCTGTTAAAGCACATTGATACTGATTCCCAGATTTCCAAGTTGATTCCAGTGACTGTTAAATGAAGCTGCGCTCTTGTAGATTAACATTAAAAGGTGGTAATATTAAAAAAAAAAAAAGTTGTAGCAAATGCTGTTAATAACATGATCTCTTGAGGCTTTCAATTACCAACACGAAAACCTCACTCTTTGTGAGATTAAAAATATTCTCAGTGTACTTATTAGCAAATTAGCTTGACTTTGTCAGAGATTAATCAAAGACATCTGGGCAATTTAGAGTTTTTAAAACACCCATAATGAGAACTGCAGCCAATCGTCGTGACCTACAGAGAGGCCTTCTCGAGAAAGTGTGCGGGGATTACTTCAGCCTTGTTACTCCAGCGGAGAGTACCATCCTGCATTACAGTGAGAGTTTGATGGAGGATTCTAATGCAGTGCAAAGGGATTAAACTGCTATGATTAATCCAGGATCCCTCAGGAAATTAAACAGATAAGTAGTGGGTTATAAGAATGCAGCTTACTTGAAAGGAAATCCATTTTCTATGGCCTCGTGCATAAACCCCGGTATTACTAGATTTACAGCTCTTGCATGTACACGCAAGAGGAAGAAGAAGAAGAAGAAGAAAAAAAAACAACACAGAGGCGTAATGGTGAAATTAAAACTTCTTTCCATTTTACAACACACTTAATTTGTTTTTCGCCATTTACAACTCTCCTGCCCTTATGGCTTGCGTTTTCAATTAGTACCCTCTAATTCAATTTATACCCATTGTGTCCTCTGAAGTGAATTAGTACAGGAACTTTATTCAGGACGTTTTATTATTTCACTGACAGTGACTTCTGATGAGCTGTCAAAAGCTTCCGTTGTTCCTATTATGTTCGCCAGTGTTTGAATATTATTGGTTTTTCTTAAAAGGGCTTTTCTCAGCGGCTGTAAGGAAAATGTAAATGAAGGGCTTTATAACGTATACACTTGCATTGCTATATGCATTTGGTTCATCTGTTCTCAGTGAATGAGAACGGGCGGCTGGGAATTTCCATTATCTCGTCCAAATGTTTAAAATGTATTGTATTTTTACGTCTTATGCACTTACAAAAGGTAAAGCGAGCATCTCGGGACCGAGCAGAATCCTGGGAAGAATAATGAGTTCATGATACATTGTGTAGAGATGGCAACTTAGATTTCGACACGTTTTAGACGAGCCCATTGAGTTCTAACAAACAGGGCTTGTAATGAAGTTGTGACCATGAATGGGCATCGGGTTTAATTGGATTCTTTGCTCGCAGCAAGTTGCGCATTTGCTTAATTAGTTGAATAACAACCCATCTTCTCTGTCTTAAGAGTATTGTGGACAATCCCATTCTTTTTAATTTTCTCTCTCTCTCTTCCGTCCTGTGCTGTGCTTGCCTCGTAAAGTTATATCTGTAAGACGAGCAAACTTTTCTTGTGTTCTTGCCCTTTTCTTGCCTCTACTTTTTCCAAGTCCTAAAATTAAAGTCACACGGTGAACCCTTAACAAGGTCCGGGTCTGTGCCTTCCAGTTGTTTGGGGAAACAGTATCCCGGTCCGCAGCTGCCGAGCCACTGTGTCGGCAGGAACTTGTGGAACAGCTGTAGGAGCAGGATCGCCGATGAAATGACGAGCCTTCATAAAGCTATTCACTAATGTGTGAACGAGAGACCTTTCACTAACTGTTCTTTGTGTTGTTTTCGTCACAGGGGGACTCGGGGGACGCCGGGCCTACAGGAGACCCGGGACATAAGGTAGGTCGCCCACTGACTAGCTTGTAAACTCCCTCGTGTTGCTTTGCCTTTGAAGCTGCGACTGAAGATTTGATTGACGTTGGCTCAGAGGAAACTTTTTTTATTTATTTATTTATTTAAATAAATGTTGATTTAGTTTGGAATTGATTTGGTTTTACCGCATGGTTTGCCAACGCTTTGGATAGCAGGTGGCTCTTTTGGTTGGAGTGATTTATGGAATCTGTCACTGTTTCTCTCTGAGATCACTTTCTGACATTATTGGATTGAGTCATTGGCTTGCTTTGTGTCGAACCCATCACAGCAACTCAGAAAACTAAGCAACGTCGAAATCAAATTAGTCCGAAGAGCGGGTGCCCGGTCGGTGCAGGGTGGACGGCGCTGCTACAGAGACGCGAGTTCTGTCCCAAGCAGCAGCTTGGCCGGGTGCCCCATCGGACATAGCTGGCAGTCTTCCTGGATGGGAACCAGTAAAGGATCATGTCCTTGTCACTGCTCTAGCAGCGTCTACTAGATGTTTGGGCTGTCTGTGCAGAGAGGACTTGAATTGCAGTTGTACCCTCTTGATGAAGCTCTCCACTGGACGTTGAAAAACAGATTTCTTGCGTATTTGAGGAAACATTTAATTGTCTGCCGGTGGTCAGGAGCAGCCTGTGGTCAGGAGTGAAAGACATTGCAGTGGCGTCTTTAAATCCATGAAATTATGATTCACTGTTTTGTGGCTTGCCTACCACGTTCAAAGATACTGCCATCAGCAAGATTGTTGACTATCAAATGCGGAATCGATGCGGCCTCCTTCACTCAGGGAGGCCATGTCCCCTCGCTAGCAACAACAACTACTTACTGTAATGCCTTTCTGTCTTAAACGGAGAGTGCCCTGCAGGATTTGTCTTGCAGCAGAAAGAGAGGGCGTGGGATTGCGACTCTGTTCTCGAGAAAACAAAGGGAATGCATAACAAGAAAAAAAACAATACATCCACTAAATGTTTCATTGCAGCCAGCGGATCGATTGTAGCGAAGATCTTTGTGGAAGCTGTTTATACGTAGGCAGTAAATAGGATTAGTCCGGGATGCGGAAGATGACTTAATCCTGGACCTATATCCACTGAAGACGTTAAGCTCACTGTGGGGTGGCTTATTTGTTCAAGAACCTTGATATGTGCAATATGGAATAACGCTTAATGGTATGGCTTTCTCCACTTGGGCTCTGAGATGAGGTTGAGGAGGTAGCAAAGGCTGTTTTGTTGCACAACAGTGCACATGGATAGTCAACACTGAGAGCAGCGGGAGTATTGATGCTAATGCACACAGCCATGCCTTGTGGTATTATAATAGTTTCAGACATATGAAACCCCTTCTATGTGGTTTTATTGTATTATGCATGTGTGTGTTATTACGCCGGCGTATTATCTTCATTAGACGCATACCCGTGTTTGAAGTTTTGAACAGATGACAGAGAGAGCTTTCAGCTGGGACACACACTTTGTCAGAGTCTTTTGGTCGCCGCCTCATTGTGAGAACAACAATCTCCCGCAGCTGTCGATAATACAGGAGTAATGATATGGTTGCCCTTGGACACTGTAATATGGCAGTTTGCTTGAGCTTTATGGGCCAGCTGAGGTCATTAAACTGTATAGGTTACACACTCTAATAACAGAGCCAACAAGTTCCCAAGACATCTCACACTCTCATTTCTGGCAGAGTGCGTGGAAAACAGAGGCCGGGCTGCTTGAGAAGAATCAGTGATCAGTGAGAGATATTTGGGGAAATGAGCTTCAAACGACCTGTTCACTGACTACATATAATCACACTTTTTTTTTTTTTAATCATCCCAATTGTGGTTTCGTATGGGTGCCTCCTTCTAATCTCTTTATATGCACCCAAGAGGACGGGACAAGAATTTCTGGACGCTTTCATCTTGCATTTGCACAGTTAGTTGCATTTACAGAACTATTGCACATGGCTGTTCTCCTTGTGGGATCTTTGTACGTGTGTGTGTGCACCCGCATCCTTAAACTTCTCTAACTTCAGAGCATAGATATCATGCCACTACCACCACCAGTGAGTCCAACTGTACGGTGTTTGAGTAGATTGTGGAATCCCTCGGTTACTGAATTTGCATTTTGCTGAGGATGGATGGTTTTCTTTGCATGAAAGTATCTGTGCATTAATGTATTCATTAACTTACGTAATTAATATCCTAATCTCGCTGTTGGGTGCGAAAGCAGAAAAAGGAAAAAAGATTTAAGCCTGAACTTTTCGAGGGTCTTCTCTTCACCTTTTAACTTTCAATCTTGTCCATTGCAGGGGGAACTTGGATCAGAAGGGCAAAAGGGAATCGATGGAGAGAAGGTAAGTACTACTATCTCCAGAAGACATATATTCCATACATAGCACATCAAGCAGATCTGGTTTCGTCAGGGAATCAATTCTTATAGGCTTTTCATTTTCTGTGCGATGCCCTGGGGGGTGGGAGCCCAGCAGAGTTTATTGTGTGGCTGTTTTCAGGTGCCTGTCATATCTGAAGCACATCTAAGTGTTCTCCAGCCTGCAGTGTCCTTCTGCGGTGAAATTAGTTGATACGTATGCTACCCTAGGCTTGGCATACTAATGGACTAAACTAATTTTTCACATTAATCTAAACCTTTCAGGTTACATTTTATTGCATGCTTTTAAAACTGTCTGCAGTGATTAAACTAATTTATGTTGTATAAACCACAGTAAGAGGCACTAGTAAGTGATATTTTTTTAATGCAGATGCATTAGAAATTAATTAAAAGTCGAGCTCAGATCTTGGCGAGATTGATTTAGCCACGAGCGGTTTTGCGCTCGTTCCTTTACAGTTTGATAATGAAAGCTCGTCTTATGCCGTACAGCATTTGTTTGCCAACAGTGGCGCCTTCTCAGTAGGCGTACGGATAGCTGTGCAGATGGTCAGTTTAAAGTGTCTTAATAAAGGGACTTCTTTTCATCGACATCTCCCCCTTGAGTCGACAAACAGCTGCCACAGAAATCAGACTCCCCGCAGGCTGCGAACCTGCGACCTACTCTAACGGGGAGAAAGAAAAAGAGACAGAAGGAAACAAGGATGACATGCCGAACCAGAGGAGCGTTACATAGCGTTATAAATGCGTGTACTTTTTAAAAAGATCGACTCAGTTAGTCAGCTTAAAGTTGTATGCACGAATTAATATTTAGTTAATGGTGTGATTGCTGATGACAGCTGCAAAACGCAAATTAATTTATTATTAAATACGTTGATATGCTGGAAAACTCTGCTGCAGAACAAAATAGATTCTGTTTGCTGCATTTCTTCATATGACACTCCATCAGTTTCTCCCTGTCTGAAATGGATAGCCTAATTGCAAGAAGCAAAATTCAGGTTAAAGGCAAAAAAAAAGAAAAAAAAGATTTACAACAAAACAACAGAATTGGCAGGGTACAAACTCGGCATTAGTTCGTTCCCCCACGACCAGCATGGGTCCCTTTGTTCTAGGTAAGTAGCTGCTGACAGCCTGAAAAGCCGGTTGACGTCATGCATTCATTTGCATATGAAAGACATGATCAACTTTATTTACATAGAAATCTGTAGGAGACCACCTAACTGGAAATTAACTCTGTGCCCATAAAAGGCCGACTGATTTGTAGGCACAACATTACACAAGCTATAATGGAAGACTGTGAATGCACATGATTCCCAGGATTGTGTACGTTATTTACTGATTGCTGCTGGTGCTGCGGCAATCAGGAGGGAAGAATGACGGCGCTCGTGAATAGCTCCTCTCTCTCTCTGCACTCTGGTTTTCAGCTTGATGTCCAGTTGTCTGGACATCAGCGGTGTATAAAGTGGAAACAGCTGGAAGCTTGTTCTCTGTGGCGAGCCTGCGATGGTTTCTAGCCCTTTTCCCGGAAAAACAGCTGCTCCAACCTTTGCTAAGTCACCAGTTGATGTCATTTGATAATTTGCACATTATCGCAGTGAGTGCAGCATTCTCGGACGGGGAGGAGTCATCTGTTGCAGCTGCACCAGTTAAAATTAGCCAGGTGTTTTGTATAAATCGATATTTATGCTCAGTCAATATCACTTTGTCTTTGTGGTCATTAGAAGTTGCCCATTTTAAAACTGACATCTCCGGGATGTGGCATAGAAGAGAACAGGTACCAAAGACGTGTGATGTGTGAGATTTGAAGGTTTAAGTTTGGCATTTGTCCAGCACTATGTTGTTTTAAGTGAATATATTCAGTCAAGAGGGAGGAGCTGGGGTGGAGCGAGGGGTGAATGCGGTTGGTAACCTCCGTCTGCATATGTCAGTCAAGTTAAGCAAACATACTTCAATATCTACTTTTTTAAAATGACCTCATGCACATCGAGCAGAAAAATGTTGTTTATGCTCATTATATGGTTTTCAGTGTTTCCTGTACAATGTTAACTCTATGGTGGCCCACTAGTGTCTTAATTTCCTCCACCATGGTCTCATAGCGAACCAGATATATTTTGCATGTCTCAAACAACGTTGTGCTTATGTTGTGTTTTTCACCATTAGTTAAATCGTCTGTCCCTGCTTTCTGAGCTGACAGAGAAAACGTCTCAGACAACGTACAGGTCTCACGTAATTTATAATGTTCACTAATAACAATCAACGTTATCGCCGCTGTTCAAAATCATATGTTTGCGCTCTTGATTTTTTAGACCATGGAGACTAGATTAACTGCAAAAAGCTAGATAGCACAGATAAAATAATGAGTCAACTGTTTACTATAAATTACTTTTATTCCCTTATGGTTTATTTAATCTGACCTACATTAGACCTAGACTTAGATATACTTTATTCATCCACAAGAGAAATTGCTTAGTCACAGTAGCTTAATTGAGTTAAAATAAAAATAGTGTAAGCAAAAATGTACAAATTAGCATATTAGCATATGGTACAAATGTACAAGAAATAGAGAAGGAAGAATATAAATTATATATACAGGGTAAGGTGTAAGGTGCAATAGTGTCCATTAACATTAATAACATAGAGTTAGAATTCCACGTCTCAGCAGCATTATGTTTGTTACTCCTGTATATAAACTGATAAACTGCACAAATTGCAGGTATTTATCGCTAAATCCCACAAACACTAGTTTTGGTTTGTGGGAAAAGAGAGCCAGATATATTTTTTGTGACCACCAGCGGTATTGCACTTTAAGCCAGTCCCTCTCTGTCTTCTCTTTTAAGACCCAGCGGCCATGTCTGTGTTTTATAAACAGTATGTGGTTGCAACACTATCAGATTTGGACCAGTAGGGGTCTGCTGAGTGGCTGTCCTGCCTCCACCCCTGATCTCTGTCTGCGTGTTGCATCGTTAGCGGTCTCAAGGCGATTTTTCTGTGATTAGAAATATATATATAAACTCAGATTTTTCATTTTCCAGCGGTACTCTGCCATCAGTTTAGTGACGTGCAAATATGTTTTTCTAGAGAAGTGACTTGTTTTTGATCTGTGTGTCTCCCTAGGCGGTCAGGCTTTCTTTGGTCATGCTCACATGACTCGTCATGCGTTCCCCTCGGGGGTGTACTTTTCTTCTTTGATAGATTCAAACAAAGAAACATTAAAAAAATAGTAACCGTATTTTTTTTTTCCTGAATCAATCCTTCCGGGCAGGAGTTATTTTTTCTTTAGTCCAGCATTTCAGATAATTGTTAATAATAAATGGAGATGGTAATATAAATGGTAACTTCAAAGTTTCAGCCATTTATAACAACTAATGCAATACATTTACCTTGAATGCATCTTTCTAACCCCACCCCCCAAAGAAATTACAGTATAAATCATCCTGTGATGGGTTGTTCATTATTATTCTTTTCTGCGGTCGTGCTATTTCCGTGATTCATTTGAATTATTGACCTAACCCTTGCATTTGATTTAGATTAATATGATGGCAAGAGGACACGGAAATAAAAGATATGAATGTAACCTATTCCCACGTCTCATCAGTAAGCATCGAGCGGCACGGGCTTAATGGGTTAAAACCAGTGTCCCCAGTGTCTCAGTGGGTGAGTGGATGAAGCTGAGCCTCATCGACTAAATAAGACTGCAGTGAGGCTGACCCTTCTTACCAGTTAATCACTTACAGTCATCAGTCCGAGGAGACTTAAAAGTCCCACAGACATTATTTGCAATAACCAGACAGCAAGGGGATCCTGTGGTCGTATGTATAACCGATACTGTATATAATATAGATATGCTTCTAAATATAGCTGAGATCAAGTGGGTTTTGTCTCAGTTGCTTCAGTTTGACTTTATGTATTTTAATGCTCCTTCCAATATATAATTCAACTTTAATTTAAGTAAATTGCTGGTAAATCATACAGTAAAAACATCCAGGACCAGAACAGATGTAACTGATTATCTGTGAGCGCGAATGAATCAAAAACTCTGATGTTGCCCAAACAAACTGTCTCGATTATTTAACCTATTTACTGCGTCTACTACTGTGGCTATTACCCGATCGGCCCTTTTACTGCAATTAGCTCATATTCCGTTTTTAAAGCCAGTGTGTTATTTAAAGCTCGAGTAGACACCTGAGAAGCCAGAATTCTACGTATGAGCATGTGATCTAGTATCGTTTTGCAGATACACCTCCTATGGGGCCGAGAGGCGCGCACACTGTGTTATCTTGGAATTCAAGTTACATTCGTGGATACGAGATGTTCAGACGAAGAGCGGAGCGTCAAAGAAAAAAAAGACAGAACATGATATCCTCGGCACTAGAGGATCCCTGACAGTGTACTCTGATATCCTCGCACAAAGGGCCGCAGTTTAGGTTACGTTGCTTAACTGGATTTATTCAAAGAGCGCATGCTAATGAGATGTGTTTTCCAGCGCTCGGTGTCAGAGTGATTCGTCGTATGCCTGTGCTGTATGTGCTGGTGTATCGCTGAGCAAATGGAAACTCACAAAAGGCATTTCCTGCTGTAACCTCCCTGGCATTTGTAGACCGCCACTCAAGATATCTATGTTACTTACAGATCCTGTTCCGCGGAGCCTCAAAGGCCTATCATTCGGTATAACAGCATTTCCCAACCCAAATCTTTCAAATCCACATCTACTATATTAATATAGCTCCTCCCCATTAGGCCAAACCTAGTTTTAGGTGATTAAATTGTGTACAGTACCTAAAACTTGTAATCATTCTACCTTCTTGTCAGTCGAGGGAACTGACCTGCATCTGCTCTGGGTTCGTAAGAGGAATAAGTAAACATAATTAGACTGCACTTGTTCGTCCCTACTTCTCTGGCATTGTTTATTTGCTTGCTCTAGTCGCGTTATGCTGGGGAGTTGCCAGATTGTCTTGTGGCCCCACCGCCACAGGAGTGACGAGGCACAGTGGTGTGTGTAATTAGCAGGCGAGTGTACACAGCTCCCCACAGTGTTCTGACCCCGTCCTGCAGGAGCAACTGCCGCACAGCCAGCGCCAGCCTCGTCAAAGCCCCTTGCGCTCTCCTTCATCCTCCCCTGTAAAACGCAACAAAGCCCACAGCTTGCAGCAGAAGCTAACGATACACTCAGCCCCCTCTAGCCACCTCCATGTCATCGTGCACCTGAATTGGGGCTGTGGGCTCGCAACTGAGTTCATTAGATATAACTGCAGCATCTTAACTAGGCTATGGTGAATATGGCTCCCTTAAGGGGTCATTAGGTGTTTCCTTCTTCAGAGATGGGACCTTTTTGACAGTCATGAACATATAGCATAATAGAATAATTTAGTTTTGCTCTGCTGAGACTATTTAAAACGGTATTTGTCTGAGTTACTGCTTGGTTAACAAGTACATTCACTCATTTTAATTATAAGGACTGTGTTGTCTTTGGTTTGTAGCAAGCATTGCCTAGTTTTTGTAAATCGCATCAAGATGTTTCTGCATGTGTGTCTACATGGACGCTGAATTGTGTCACACTTTGAGAGACTATATGCGCAGTTCTGATATTTGAATTGTGTTACATTTAGTGCTAATTATATTTTTATTTTAAATTTATGATATCCTGAAGGAGATGGCTGACTGAATTAAAACATCTTCTTTCATTAACTGCAAGTATTGCCATGTCACTAAAACAGTCACATAAAAGCATTTCAAAATAACCCTGGCATTTAATATTTATTCATTTATTTATTTATTTATTTTTTGACACCTAATTGTTTATAGCCTTAACATATTCAAAGCGCCCACCCTGAATTAAGTCAGAAAGCGTAATGGCTGCAGGAAAATGTGACAATTAGAGTGAAAAAGTTGTTAACCGCTAATTGTGTGTTCATTTTGCCTGTCTATAAATAAGTTTTAATGCAATATTTCCGAGGCTGCCAATGAACCGAGCCAAAATGAAGAGCACAAAGCAAACTTTTAATTTTATTTTAATTAACAGTTGTTTTTTAATCTACATTACAACAGACAAGTCAAGATGTTGCGCGGTTCCACGTGTTTTCTGCACTCGATCTACCTTGGAAGAAAAAAATCAGATATTTTTGCATTTGACAAATGTAATAAATTTTAATTCTTCTCTGCAAATAATGCTCCGTTACGTATTGTGATTAAAATATTTACGAGCAGAAAACACGTTTTATTTTTCGGTGGTGGCACACAGATTAGTTACAGCAGCTGCAAAGCTTAGACTGACTGTAAAACGGGGGGTGAGCGACTGTCATTCAATATATGGTGAGAGAGTGACTCGTTGGCTGACTGAGCCTCTGTCTGACCTGAATTTCTGATAAGGACATGTTGTGCCACTGGTAAAATAACTCACCACCTTGCAAAAGCTTATCCCAGTTGTATTATTCAGTTTGAGTTATGGCACTTCCCTGTCAGCTCTTTTGTAAACATATTGTCTTGTGTCTACAGTCTGCAGGAGAGGATGCTGGGGAAAGGATGTTCATTTTTTAACAGTGGTGTAAAACGCTACCTAAATATTTATGACTGCGTGAACAACAGAATAAGTTAGTAGTCCCACTTTAAATATGACAACTGTATGCAGAACATGTTATCTGGGATTTACATATATAGTAGCTGCATTCATTTTATTCATATCAAGTAGAAGCCCCAAAATGTAAGCTTACATTTACCGAATTTGCTGGAAGTTCTTCTGGTTGTTAGGTCACTTGAGATCATTTATATTAAAAACTACCTTTAATTCCAGTGAATTATGAGCTTATAAATATTCCAATATTGTAATATTATAATACAAATGTGAAAACAAATTTATAATAATAATAGAAATGTCATAAAACCGCCAGTATGCAGTATTTATTCAGTACTCTGCAATAGAAAGAGTGTTTTTGTGACTTTGTGGTAGGGGGCTGCAGTGTGAATGCAGGGTGAGGACTCATCCTCCACGGGAGTGAAAAGGAGTGCGATAACATTCTGCAGGAGTGTGTGTTAATGGTTTGTTAAAGGCTTCTTAGTGGAGCGATCAGCCAGCGATTGACAAAACAGTCACAGTTAGTCTTCAGCTTTAGGCAACTGATAAAAATAATTGATCCATGTCGCCAATATTTTGTGCCCTTGGCTGAAGATTTCTATTTTATTGAGGAGTAATCAGTCTTTGATTACCAATATGACAGATGTCCTATAAAGAGTCACTCATTGAGTTTATTAGCAAACGCAAAGCTCATCCTCGTAACACTTGTAAGTAAAAAATCAGATTCGTTTGTGACAATATCCGGATTAAATTCAGATTTAAATGAGCAGTCAACCTTCAGGGTTGAAAAATTATGACAAAACTGCAGTTCCTCAAATGGCCACTCGAGGGTGGCAAGTCCATCCCTGTAGACCTCCATGTTAAAATCATAGACTGTATAAAAAATAGACACCATGACAACTCCTCAAAGACAAAGCAAGTAGAGCTCCCCCTGGTGGCTGGCTGCTGTAGTCCATAAGCTCCACCTCTTCCATGTTAGTGAATGGAACTAAATAAATGAGTACAGTGTGTAATCTTAACATTTCATTGTAACAGGCGGAGGTATTAATGAGTCTTAAACTCAGGCTTCAAACTTGCAAGATGGCGTCACTCGTATCCCTGGAATTCCAGTGTCAGTTTTTCCAGTGGAAGGAAGTGGAAACGCCCTGTCCATTTATTTTTATGGTCTATGGTTAAAATAGTCATGATAATAGACAAGGCAGAGTCAGGCAATGCCAAGATGGTGATGGTCGGAGGCCATTTTTATCCAAACCCAACCATGGATAAAAAACATTTAAGCCAATAACCAGTCCTAAAAAGTGAGCAGCGTGTTTAGTAATCTTTTTACAAATGCATTTCCTCCTTAACTCACAAGCACACTGCTGAAAATAGCTCCAAACTTCAGCCCAATGGTTTCATTCTCAGAACAAGATCACTGTAACAAGAAAATAATTATTACAGGACCATTATCATCACAATAACCAGACAAGATCTCCTTATTGCGAAAATGGTGGCAAAATTCACTGATTAATCAAACACTCTTCTGTAATTGGCAGACGCTGAAGTTGTTTACGTCCTTGTTATCAGTTAAGCCTCAATCTCGGATGCTCCTTCATTTGTGCCTCGGCTTTAACAACACCTGAGAGGGAAATTTGCATCTGGATCCCCTCGTGTTTGATTCCCAGAGCAAAGTCGTAAGGCTGTTGGTTTAAATAAAGAACTGGGCTCGAATGTGCAGCTTTGACAGTGTGCGTGGGCTGGGATGACATAAATTCACACAATCGGATAGAATCAATTCATTATTTGAGCGGCCTATGGTGATGCTGTGCTACTGTAGCTGGCATTACTGTGCAGGCGATCGCTGTGCACCACTATTGCCGTAGCTTCTGTTTTCTGAATGGTAGGCTTGCAGGGGATACGCAATCAATTAGTCACGTCTCTGGCAGCAAGACTAATGTGATAAGGGTAGGTAATCATCCTCTGCAGATATATAATTCACTATTAATAGCCTTTCTGACTCTAAATATAACCATGACAAATTGTATTTCTGAGTCTGAGTCGTTTTACCGACCGATCACGCTCTCCTGTCTTTCCTGTTCCCCCTCCCTAACCTATTTCAAAGAGTTGGCGCTACTGGCCCAAATATGTCACACCTAACAAGGCTTGGTGCAAATTTAGCCTGTCAATATGTGTCAAGCCTCATTCATCAGTTATCCCTCTTTATCCGAGCTGTCCTTCTACTTTCACATTACGCCACCCAGAGGCTTGACTTTGCCCCGAGCTTGCGTCCCACCCCCGGGTTCTGCGCTCCAAGGTGCCGAAGCAATGACGAGTACTGCCCTTGCTGAACCTGAGTGGGACAAGGAAATGCAGAGGAAGGGATTGAGGACAGCTGCAGTGTAAGCAGCTGATTGCGAACCTCTCAGCGAAACTGAGTGTCTCGTGATTGACAGTACCTGCGTTTTTTGATCATCTTCTTTTACACGGACAGTATGTCTTCAACTATCAATTAAAATGATTCCTATCAGCCACAACATTAAAACCACTGATGAGGGAAGTAAGTAACATTGACCATCTTGTGACAATTCAACGTTCTGCTGGGAAACTTTTGGACCTGGCATTCATGTGGATGCAGCAGCCATCCTCAACACAATACAGCCTAACACAGGCACACACAAAAAGCAGTTTAGGAAGAACTCAGAAAAACAGCACCTGGCCTACAAATTCCCTAGATCCCAAACTGATCAAGTATCTGTGGGATGCACTGGAACAAGCCTGATCCACCGAGGTCCCTCCCCTCAACCCATAGGACCCAAAGGCCCCAACTAACAATATTCTGTTGCCAGACACCACAGGACACCTTCAGAAGGCGCATGTGTTCCAAAACTTTTTTGACATGTGCGAAGGAGTGTTGAATCTGCCTGATTTTTGGGTACATGGGTAAAACGTGTGCAGAAAAATGGATTTATTCCAACTAGAGAGAAACAACCGGTGCTGATATTTTTCTGTTGAACAGATCATTAGAGGATTTACACCCTTAATCTGCAAACTCACTCTCAGATTGGCCTAGTCATGTCGAATGGATACGTAACCACTGACCGGTTTATGTCCGGCATGAGAGTCTCACACCAGCATGTGATACTTGCCTCCTATGTGTACTGACTCACAGTAACACACAATGTTTTCTTTTTTTAACCATTTACTTCAACTCGTCATTCCCGCTCTTAAAGGAAACAACGCCTCAATGTACTGTATATTGTTTTTGTCCTCAGGGTGTGAAGGGTGACCCAGGGCCCGTTGGTCCGGTTGGTCCCAAGGGAGCCAAAGTGAGTGAGTCTGCCACGCATACTCGGCTTGATAAAATAACACTGAGATAGTTTTTTTTTTTTTTTTTATTCTTTCACTCATAAAAAAATAAATAAAAATACTTCAGGGAATCTGCTTGACTTTCATGAGCTGTAATCCCAGTCTCGATAATGTTTTTCGCCCATCTGTTTGAAGTGCTGCTATGATTGCTTCTCCAACCATGGCCAGCTAAAGATGATTGTTATAGCTGTCATAACTTACCTTATTGATGGCCATATAGAGAAGCTTTTTAACCGAGCGAGCGAGAGAGAGAGAGAGAGAGAGAGAGAAAATGTCCCGCTCTTTCTGTTTGTATATTCACAGGGAGATGTGTTTGTAATGGGCATAATCCCTTTATCTTTCCCTTTGTAAACTCTTGTTTCATGATACTGACACCCACAGCAAAGGTTCAGGGTTTGCAGTATATATGACATTTGCTTTTAAATATTAAGAATCTGCTTTCATAAGGTTTTAAGACAAGCTGGAAGTACAGTGGCAGAGGAGTTAGATGCAAAGCCTTGTTCTCAACCGCAACCCCCTTTACAGTCTGTTCACTGACATCAGTGACATGAATTACATTAACTCTCGTTGCAATGCAGGATATACCGGTGTTTTTTGTAAAGTTGTCTCTCTCTTTTCATCCCACTTTACTATCTTGCATGTATGAGATGGAACATGTTTTTTTTCTTCTTGTAATTAGTTGCCGTATCTCCTGCTTCTTATTTTTTTTCTCCTCCCTCATTGGGGCTGCTTCTTCTTCTTCTTCTTCATCTTTTTTTTTTCATGTTGTTGTTGTCTTTTGGTAGAACTCACCGCATAATTGTAGGTGCAATGCACTGTCTGCCAGCCTTGAAGTTATAATGAGGTCTGCGTGTTTCTGTGAAGACAACAGAGAATCACAGGGTATTTTATCCTATTTTCCGGATGGGAGGGTTGGCGGAGAGGGGTGGAGGTGGCTGCGGAGGGAGCGTTTGTTTGTATTGAAACTGACAGAGGGAGGCAAATTTGGAAGCATAAAGTAATGAGTCCCCTGAATATCCCGTAGCAGGCATATTTTCACTGTGACATTCATTTAGACAGCAAAATGGATCTGAAGCACCCCCCCCCCCCTTTCATCCACATCTGATAAAAGGAAATTACCAGTTGTAAAGTCCACCGATTCTCACATCAGTGCTTTATGAAGAGCTGTTGGGATTGTGGTGGAAACGGGAAAGAGCCGAAGAATGATGCAGTGAGTTTTATCTCAAAAGACGAGAAAAAAGCAAAGCAGGCGAGATCACTGCTCACACTGGGTTATGCCGCCTTTCCATATATGTCTGTTCTGTGGCTGCCCGTGTGTCACAGTCACCAAACAATGTTATCATACCTGTCCATTGTTAATACGGCCGAGCTTTCACATGATATGGCGTGGCTGTGTTTATTTTAAGTCCTGTCACATTTAATAGCAGCGGCCCACCTGCCAGTTGTCTGACAGTGTGAGAGTCGGACATGCTTCGTTTCATGACGTACTGTAAATACTGTCAGTGGTCTTCTGCAGTGCGCATATATATATATGTTAAAATATTACTGCCATGCGTGCTCTATCTTATTTTAACTGACCTTCAGTTAACATTTACCTCCATATATGTTTGGACAGTGGAACAATTTTTGTTTTATTACTGAACTTAGAGTTATATATAATGAATGTAGGTTCAAAGTGCAGACTGTCTTTGAAATTATTCACGTCGTAACTCCAGGACAGATGTAGCAATTACAACCATTTTTATAGACAGTCCAACTGGAACACATGGACACGACCAAAGGGCGCTGGGGATCCTCTTTTGTCCAGCGTTGCCAAGCCTTTACTGTAACTATCTTTAGTTTCTATTTGTTCATCGCTCTTTCTGCCTGTAGTTGTGTCTTTAGCAGTTGAACTGCATCCCCGATCTTGGGTTTACTGCCGTTGCAAAGTGTCCCACATCTACAACTTCAAAAACTCCCGGGTTGCTTTCACAGTGTGTTTTAGGTCATTATCCACCTGTACTGTGAAGCGCCGTCCAATCATCTTTGTTGCATTTGGCTGAATCCGAGCAGACAGTGTGTCCCTGTGCACTTCATCAAGAATTCATCCGGCTGCTTCTGTCCTCTGTCACATCATCAATAAACACTAGTGACCCAGTGCCATTTGAAGCGATGCATGCTCATGCATCACGCGGCTATCTCTCTGTGATGGATTTCTTCTGTTTTGGGTTTTTTTTTGCAGCTTAAGGATGTGCTCTTTCTCTTTTACCGCTCCTTTGAACGCATGTTGTTGGTTTCCAAATGTTACACTTAGAGTTAGCTCTAGACTATTTATCTGCGTAACCCATGAGGAAATAATGAAGGATATCCACACACCTGTCCATGACACAGATTTTGAGTCAATTATGCATCACTTCTGAGGCCTTGGAAATAGTGGACTGTCAGTAAAAATGGTTGTAATTCATACTCCTCTCCTACCCACTGGAGAGTCCGCAACTGAAGCCTCTGTTATATAACTGCAACTTGAAAATGTTTTATTGAACAGCTAAAACGATGGCTGGCCTGATAGTCGGAAATCAAGGAAAAATATTGGATAGATTTCACTGATTATTATCTTTCTTCGCAGGGTAATGTGGGTCTTCCTGGAACTCCAGGGCTGCCTGTAAGTTCACACTGTTTCATTTACATCTCATTATGCTGTCTGCATGTGTAAGGACATCCAAAAAGAACTCGAAAAAATGTACTCATGGGGGTGTGACCTAAAATGGCTCGACTGGGCTTTGTAAATATCACAGCCTTTTGGCTGAGCAGACATGGCACGCGGCAGTAAAACATCTGGCCCACCGAGACGGAAAGTGAGGCACTCAGGTGAACAGTCTCTGTGTCACATTACCATCGCCTGGGAATGGGTCAAACAAGGAGCGGATAGACAGGGCTCAGTGGGCATCCTCACTTGGGCCAAAAAGGATAGGGATGAGCAGCCAGGCGGAGAAGAATGGCGCTCCAAGCCTTGGGTTTGGGGGTGGAGGTTGACAGCTAGTCACTGGCTGTATCCTACATGGGAGAGACATACTCTTATTGAGTTGGTGGCTATCCCTGCAGACTTGCTTGCTTTCATAGGTACCCAGGAGGAACTACACCACGCTGTATGTATTTTCGATCTTATAATTGGACCGGTCGTGCTTTTTCTGTAGTCATGGACAGAGAACATAACACAGAAATGTACAGATTCCTGTGCAAACACAAATTGAAGTTACACATGTCAGCAGGCAGCGGGTATGTGTACTCACAGATGCGGTCGCATAGTTACCTATCAACGCATGCTGCAAATGTGTGAACACAAATGTAGACACACACACACATACACATGCTCGGTGCACTGCAGCCAGGGAGTTGACGGCTGCTGCAGATTAAAGGTATACTGCGGGTGGTTAGCTAATTATGTGCACATCATGAGGGGATCAGCCTGCCAGTTTTAATCAGCTCTGGAGTGATACAAAAACGATGTCCCTCTGCTTCTGGCTTGCCCCTTTTATGTCACCAAAGTGCTTACGATACCCACAGAACACTGCCACCATTCATTAGCCCATCTCTAATGCTTTCATAAGGACGAGCTAAGTAACAATCTTTCCCTGACAAGCGAGCACGGTCTCAGCAAACTTTCCTCGAATCGTGCCAGCAAATTGGTCGGCGAGTGTGAGCAGAAAATGATGGCAGGAAGTTGTTAAAGCAGTGCAGACTTGCTGCCAGCAGATTTGCATTGCACTGCTTGTTACCCAAGGTCAAGACTCGGTGCTCAAAATCCAACCAAAGACCATTGTACCATTGTACATGAATAATTAATTTATTGGCAAAACAACTGCAGGGAGTTCGAGTCATGTTTTATTTAGGGGGTCACAGGTCAGAGCTCTGACTCTTCCTCTTCTAGATACAGCTGTAGAAATCGTTGGGTTGTCAGCCTCCTTGTTAATTTTTTTTTTTTGTGACTTAGCTTCAGGCATCTAACTTCAAAGTTGTCGATTTCTGCAGGAAAAGTCAACAGTCTTTGACTTTTGGATGCCGGTTGAAAGGGGACACCAATTATTTGGCTCGAGCTTGAAACCTGAGATAATGTATGTGTCCTTGTGTTCGTTTTGTGGCCTGGTGCTCAGACGACTCTGTCTGCCCTTTCCTGACAGTGGCCGGCAGGGTGTCGGGAGAGTTGTAATAGTCATGCCCTGACTTCTCTCAGGGTCGCGGCGGTCAAGGATAATTATGACCAGTTGTGTCGCTCGCCCATATCGAGTTAACATCTATTGTTATACGGTGTGAGTCGTGTGTGTTGTGTGTCCATACTGACTGAAATGTGCTTGTATTTGTTTGATTCGTAGGCGGACAATGCATGTCTCAAAGGAGATCAGGTACTTTTAATAATTTCCTTGGGTTCATCCTGTATTTCTGAGTTTGCTGCTTTCAATTTCTTGTAAACATAATAATCCTTCTCCTGCCGTTTTTCTCAGGGCCCTGCAGGTGACAAAGGAGAGAAGGTAACACACTGATCACCGCGTTTACGGCGAGAGTCTAATATTCATTTGCTTTTCTTGTTGGACAAAGTGCGCATAACGCGTTCTCTCTCTCAATCAAGAGCAACTATTAGGTTCGACAAGCAATTACGAAGCATATCCATGCTGAAGAAGTTCAAAACAAAATCACAACTCCGCATATACCTCGATTAACTTACTAATAGTTTTTTATCAGGATACTTTGTAGAATAATGGAGTGGAGCTCCGATCAACTGAGGCTGCAAATTGCCTATTAAGGGGATATTGGAGAAGTCACCTAGAAGCTGTTCATGAGTAAGAATGGAAACTACAGCAGTACTCACATCTATCTATTCATGCAATTTAAACGAATGCCGTGTTTCCTATCAGCGCAAATAAGCCCGCTGGTTATCCTCCGGTCTGCTGAGAACATGTGGCGCCGGCATCTGTCTGCATCGTTTTTTTTCTCAAGAAGTTGTACTGTCCTCCTGCAATGCTGAGATATTCTGTCGCGCCGAAGTCACTGTGATACGTCCTTTCCCCAGGGATCGGCTGGAGTCCCAGGTCAGCCAGGGGAACCGGGCAAAGAGGGCAAAAGGGTGAGTAAACAGAAACAGTTCAGCAGTCATTTGGGCTGGCTAGTGGTTGTAGCGGCCGAGAGGACCTGGCCTGGGGAAAGGCCCAACAGCAGCTGAGGGGCTGTTGTTGTTTTAAGAGGAGGCAGAGATGATCTGGGGAAAGGGGATTGAAGTGATCCTGTAAAGATAAAAAATAAATAAAAGGGAGAAGGGGCAGGACGGGCTTGTTGTGTGTGAATGGATGATAATAATGAATGGGCTACATGGTCACGGGGTCACACACATACAAACAGTGTGAATGTTAGCACACATGGTTAAGCCCCACTGGGTGATTCAGGTTCCTGAAAGACCGGCTTGATTTAAGATAGACACAATGTCCGCGATTGAATCAACTGAGATACCACATCCCATTTGTTTATGTGACACCTCGGATTGTAATAACTGTGGTTAGGAGTACGCGCCTGAGGTTATGCAATGTCTAAATCCGGCATTGATACTTGAAAACGGTGTACAGTGATAGAACATAGGGTGACCGGATGATTGCCCTACAGCAAGAATGTAGTTGTTCCTTGACATCAGAGCTGAAAGGCACAGGTGGAGAGAGTGTCCTTTTGTGTCCAGTTTAATTGTCTTGGCGTGAATTCCTTTTCCCTGTGATCAGAAATAGATCCTGCACTCTACTCCGTATTGCGGTTTGTGCCTTTACGGGCCTCGAACTGCAAGAAATGCCGCAGCAAAATATGAAAATATATGGCACGTTGAGCTGTACAGCACCGATAAGTAGGTCAGGCAAATGTTCTCTTCAGATTAGGAAAAAGCCAAGATGATGCTCAATCCTGGAGACATCTGGACACGAGTATGTCAAGAATTCCGCCCTCGTGTGTGTGTGAAGCCCATAACTTCTCGCAACAATTTATGACCCGTCGTCGCTCGTGTTATTTCTCAATGCATCATTTCCCAAAACGAGCGTAATAACAGAATCTATTGGGAGTGGAAAGTATTCCACAAAAGTGAGCTCAGAGGCTGGGGCAGATGTTTTTTCTTTTTCTTTTTTTCGTTTTAACGCCGTTGTCTCTCCGCCTCATTAGTCACAGAGTTATTTCAAACCGAACCTGACTTAAGTGGCGTTCTGGGCGTCAAAGGGACCCAGCGTCAGAGGCATCAATTATAGTGTGCACCTTTTCTTCAGGAATACAGTTTTATTGTAAATCTTTCCATCATAATTGGGTTATAGGAGATAGAAAGTTGCTCTGTGTTTGTTTGATGTTGAATCCTCATGGTTTCCTATATAATATAATATAATTATTTTTTTGCTATTTTATAGGTAAAACAGCCATAGGGCTCTCAACTATCAATTCCAGACTTTCTGCTGTTGTTGTCGCTGCTGAAGACACAGTTCTGATCTATTAATACCCCGTCTTTGATGGCTGGCTGACTTCATGGTGACTGTTAATGTGCTAAGGTTTCTGCTTATTCTTAGCACCAGGAGTCACATGTAGCAGAAGTTGTTGACCAACCTGTGTTTCTGCAGTTTGGCAGCCTATTTTAGGGAAGGCAGACACGTATCATTATCAGGGGCTAGCTCGTGGCCAGCTGATGCAGCAGGAGGCTCTCACCCAATTAGCAACTCTCGTCCGTGCCTGCAACCTATTGGTTTTACCGAGAGCCGTAGCCGCCGTGCAAATGATGCAGAATGTCTTGATGTGGGCTGACCACTCCGCAGCCTTCATAGAATAGCCGGGAGTGGAAAGCTTTCACAAAGCCTTAGATTCAAGCCTGGACCATCTCTCAAACTGTCTACTTCAATTTATTGTTGAGGAAAATACGACCACTCTAAGCCATCTAGATTTACTTCAAGGAGATGTGGAGGACATTGTAGCGGGGGGGGGGATGAGGGATGATGCCGTTTGCCCCGATACTTCTCTAAAGTTTAAAGCAACATATGCAGGAGAGGGTATCAAGGGTAGTCGTGCATCCCCCTCTTGTGACCCTGCGTCTGACGCGCACAGAATCTTGATTTTACCTTATTACCTTTATAGATGACTAGTTAAGTTTGGCAGGGTGGAGGTAAGGGCCAGTCCAACCGTGACTGGGGGAATTTATAGGAATGTATTGGCCCCGCATTACACATTGCCATTAATGTTAATGTGAATGTCTGAGTTCTATCTATTATGAATGGCATTGACACAGAGTGGCAGACGAAGATTAGGACTTTGGGACTCGGCGGCACATTACAGCAGATCCAAAACGAAGATGGGGAGCGCCAGTAAAAAAGGGAAATGTCCCCCTTGCCGACTGTGGCGCGCTAAAATATTCATCGCGCGCCGTAACGATGTGCTAAGCCCGGTCTTGTCATTGTAGGCCGGCTCTCTCCTACACGGGTTTAGGAGCTGAAGGGCACAGACGCTAAAAAGGACAACCTGGGAATTGTCCGGTGTAGTCATTTGTAAGCCAAGCGCTGGCTACGCTTTTGGGACGGCGTTGTGTCGGCCTGACATCCATCAGCAAATATGAGTTGCTGCGGAATAAACTCTTCTGTGCGTGCGCAGATGATGTTGGTTTAGTGCCAGAAAGCATCACAAAAATTACATAATTTTTCCTTCTCAAAATAGCACTGATCAGTGCTCACCGCTTCCTTAATGTCAGAATAACACCACAGAGAGCTCGGTTTATTAATGCTGTGCCAAGTCTTCCCAGCGTACTATTCTTCAGTAGCTGGCATGGGGCTATGAGTGAGTTCAGAGGCAGGCAAGGGCTCATTCCTGGGCAAGGCAGTGGGTTCCCTTGGATTAATAAATAATCACCATAAGAAATCCTCCAATTCAAGGTGGGTCTCGGAGTTTTAATCCATGCCTAACGCCACATTAAGCCTTATTAGCTGCATGTGCATGTACAGAAAAAGAAGCTGACAAACGCCACGTTGATTCTATGGTTTCCTAAGGAGGCTGTATGATGTTGTCATGTATAACGGCATAATGGTCAGGCATTTGTTCTCATAAAATATTTTAGGACCACGGCGTAAGCATTCTAATTCGATTTACTTTTTATGCGCTGTTTTTACGCACCGTGCTCAGTGCAGATAATGTGAATGTAAAGCACATGGGGCGTCTGCTGGTTTCCTTTCCTGCTGTCTTGGAAATCATCCGACAGATGCACGTGTGTGTCAGACGTACAGTTGTTTTGCAGAGATGACGAAACTCAGACGAGCCCTAGAGGAGGCAGGAGATTGCAACTGCTCCGTCTCCAGATGTGTTCTCTTCAAATGAATTATGCACTGCAGATTATTCACTCTCACATTTAGTTTGTTGCTTATTTATGTTGCTGTTTTATTTAGCGGGTCGGCACAGTTGGTAAATATATGGATCGGTAGCCGCTGAGGAGATCTGTGTAATCTCCTCCAGAGAACTGGCCATCCGGTAAGAGGCGGCGTTCTCAATCGGCTGCCTCTGGATTGTCTCACTTTTGTAAAATAGCTCCTTTTTTTCTCCCGGAGACGTTTGTCTCCATGCCTCACCTGGGGATGCGGGCGGCTGACACCGTGCCACGCGAGATACCCGCTTCATATGTCAAGGAGATAAGAGAGGACAAAAGTCCCCAATAAAGGTGAAAGGGCCCGGATGCAGCGGCTGACCAAGCGGCACGAGATGATGAAGTGGAGGGGAAAGCCATTAAAAGACTTAATCTAAAAGGAATCATTTCTCACTAAACAGTCGGATGTGCCGATTCAATACCGCTGGTAAAAGAAACCAGGCGGATTATTGATGCCGGAGAAACATTGCGGAAAAGAAGAAGAAGCTGTGAGATATGACAAACTTTCTTACTATCAGGCTGCTCATCCTGTGTTGAATCCGTTCTCCTCCTCTGTATGACCACATTGAAACGACTGTGGCCGCTAATTATAAGATGTGAGAAATCTTTAATGAATTTTCTCTGATTATTTTTGCAGTTATTGTTTGGCTTTCAAATGATTCAAATGTAAAGATGATGTCCTTTGCAGAGATGCAATTAGAGGTTTTATGTAACATATTCAGGCACATAAGGTTCCTGTAAAATTGGATTTAATGCATTGGCGTCCTCTGACAGTTGACACACAGCAGCAGCAGCAGCAGCATGGGGCCTTATTCTACTCAATTCAATTTGCTTTTATTTATATAGCGTCAATAATAATCCAAGTTGTCGCCGGATGCTTTACAGAAGCCAGAGCCTGAAACCCCCAGAGCAGGCACGAAGGTAACGGCAGCAAGGAAAGACTCCCTTACATTACTGGACGTGCCATTTAACCACAAGCGCATAACGCTGGAATCGTGAGACTAGTCGGACATGTGATCCTAAAGCCGGAAGTCGAATGAAACTAGAGAGGTTCGGAGTAAACACGATGCTCACCAGTTGGCTGTTGGGTAGGAATACCGTTTAGAGAAGCTGCCCTCATGTGAAATAGGAGGAAAATAACGTAAAACAATACGAGTCTGTATCTCAGCCCACTGTCGCTTTACATTCGTCAGCTGTCAGGACGTCGGATCATGCGATGGCAGATCAACACACGTCTGTAATTGCGGTTCAGACGCACTTTCGATTCTTCGCTCGCTTAAAAAAAAAAAAAAAAAATGGAAACAATGTAAGTCGACTGCAGCTGCCCAGGCTCTTTAAAATGACACGGATATAACCTGTCAAAACAGTAGAAAAGATCATCTGTCTCGTCTCTGCTTGGCAAGCACACTGGTCCACCGTTTCCACAAGAGAGGGAGGTAATTGCTGTCTTTTGGAAGTGATAGTGGTGTTTACATTTTCCATTCATGCCCATGCGCTGAATGACTGAAACAGCTGTCCATAAGTCACGACCAGCGGCAGGGGCATATTTTTCCATATTTTCCTCCGTCGTCCTGCAGTTGACACGCGCCTTTAAAGGCTGTCTGTACGTTAGTTGCAAGCAACATGTCAAAAATGTTTTCTCCCGGGCAGGAAAACAACTGTGTCATCTTGCACTTACGCTATTTTCTCTCCCTTTCCAAACTGCAGGACATTTTCTCTCAGCATGCGGTTTTGACCGGGCACCACATCCTACCGGTGCACTCTTTGTGCGGATGCACAGAGGTCAAAGCATTAGCGTCGGATTAGATACCATAACATTCATCTACTTTAAAACGAAATCTGTGCATCCTCGTTGCACAGCTGATTGCTCCTGTCATTTAACCTAATTTGGGAAAGTATGGCATTGTCCGCGAAACAAAATCACGCTGTAAGTGGAATTTAGATGCCTCTCTGGTATGGGAGAGAGCAAATGTTATTTCCAGATAATTGAGCCACCACAGTATATATAAATATATATTTATAAGATTCATATTATATCTAATGGACTCGGCTGAGGTTCATTTCGATCAGACCAAAGCGGGCGGCGGCAGTGACAGGGAAGGAGTGATGGCTCCGTTTTGCGAGGACTGAAACATTTGGCAGCCGCTTCTTGCTCCATAGGTGGAGGCAGACACGAACAGCAACTGTAGCAGACTGTTGACCTCTACCAGAGCACCTGCAGCGTGAGATTATTAAGTAACGAGTCCCTGGTGAGAATACCAGCCTTCCTGCCAGAAGTTCTCCATGGGAGGCTGCCGCTGATTTGGGTGATACAGTAAAAGCATGAAATTACAGCGTCTATTTGATTATTATTTCTTTCTACTTTGTTGTCCAGTTCAGTATGCCGTATAATGATGATGGTAATTTCATGTCTTTCTTAAAAGGAGTTACATTTCCTCAGCGGATTCACGTTTATAATTGAGCTTGTGTGCCATTTCACTTGTACAGATTTACATGTATGACTGTTAAACTGAGAGCTGCTCTATTTTCTTTAACCATAAAACAATCTCATATAGAGTATATGTAACCACTGAGACACATCCGGTGATCATACTGATGGCGTGTGTCTTTAAAGCGGTGTTTAAACACTGTAGCGTGATGCAGATATGTAGTTACAGTTCTGGCCCGACCCGCTTGAGCTCGATGGCAGAGTAACACAGAAGGGAAGAATTTACAGGTCAGCAGGGCTCACAGCTGAGATTTTATGGCAAGATTTACGCCCTGTGTGATTTTACAAGCAGGGGGAGGATTCGTTAACCCTTTGGTGAACAAAAGGGGAGCAGGTTTTTCTCCTCTCGTCTGTCTAAATTCATTTTGAGGGAACTCGGAGAGCGGCGCTCGCGACACCTGTACGACACCGGGAGGTAACGCGTGTGCCCAGTGCACAAGGCAATTAATCTTGTCAATGTCAAGTGCATTGGGAGGGAGGATGAAACAAAGATTTGACCTGATTGGCTATGAAAAGGTCTCACATTTGGGGCCTGTTGGGAGAGAGGAGGGTTACAGGGGGAAGCGTTTGGCACATGCAAGGACAGATGCGCGGAGCTTTGATTTATCTGTCTGACTCTCGTCTTTCCCGGAGAGCCCCAATTTGGCTACATCCATGGGTGTCCAGAATAAACACACATTAATTGGCCAATTAATTACAGGGACGAATAGAGGGGGCCGGGCTGTGAGAGGGCCGCTTTGATTGCACCAGGCTTTTACCGTCATTGTGTATGCATGTTTGTATGACACTGTGTATAGGTGCGAAAAGCCGATGTGCAGCGAGGGCTAATGTAGGTCAACGCATCCTCTGAGCATCACGCAGGCTTGGCCGGAGCGCGGCCCCCAATGCACACATCTACAACCTTACGACTTTTTCAGGAGATTGAGTCGTACCTTGCGGCAGGGCCGATGTAGTGTTCCCATTCAGCGGGGCCTGACACCCTCATGGCCTGTGTCTAATACCTCCCCGACATTTTTAAATGTTGTTTCAATGCCTGCCAGGTTACAGCGGCGCTAATGGAGTGTCATGTACCAAACAGGGTCAGCCCAAGTGAATTCAGTCCTCGAGGTATGTCAATGGACAGGAGGTGAGTGGCCCCTACGACTGTATATCCGACCCCGTGAGTTTAGTCATCCAAACAATGGGATTTCTCCGGCTCCGAAAGGTCTGGCGGTATACAAAGACGCTCTCCTGACATTTCAGGTCAGTTTAAGGAGGAGGCACCGTTTGAGAAACGCTGAGAATGTAAATACCTGAAAAGGGGGGGGGTATTTTTGATGTATGGATTGAAGTGTGCCCCGGGTGCGCTCTGTCTGTGTCAGCCTTTTTCGGCCAAGGGGAAGGAGGAGGAGGAGGACGCAGGGAGCTAAGAGCACAGGGGGAACGAGGAGCTTGTCGGGGAGGAGATGGAGCCCCCGACTCTGCAGAACACAGAGGCGTGGTAGTGGGAGGCTGCATCACTTACAGGACACTGTTACAGCTTTCCATCCATATTCTGATTCTCCACACTCTCATCCTGCCTGCAACCAATTTAGATACATTCATCTGTGTCCACTTTAATGGCATGCCAGGGAGCAGCGCATTGACAGTGGTCTGATATTATACAGATGGTAGTGTGGGGGGACCTCGGTGTAATCTGTTATGCGTGGTGAGTGATATGAAGCATAAGACTCGCCGAGGGCTACAGTACCCGGAGAGAGCGCCTTGTGGATCTTTGCACAGTGTATTCTCTCCGACCTCAAATATTTGGTTTGTAAAATGAACCAGGGTTTATTCAAAGTAGATTTTCAGCCTCTCCTATTCACTTGCGGGATAATGCATTAATGAAACACTCAGTATCTGTAAACATAGGATGGGGGCAATCTGCTCTGGATGAATAATACGGCCAAAAGTCCAGATGAGACTGTGAAATTGCGAAAGAGCCAAGACTAATAACAGCCTCCATTAGGAGATGAGAACATTCAAGAGGCAGCGGCGGCCCAGTGAGGAGCCAAAGCAATAGGCAGCCCAGCCTGCATTGAAACACTGCTCAGACATTCAGACGATCGGTGGGAGTTGAGCTCAGAGTTAAATATAGATTTATCATCACTTCTTCGCCACATAAAGATGCAAATTCAGATAATATCATCAGCCCTCTTTCCTCTCCTTAGGAGTTGTTAAAGTCAATGAGCTCTTAAAACCCGTCGCCGAAGACGTGCCACAAACGTGGCTGTTGTAAAGAGATGCTCTGAGGCTCCCTTGGGACCTCCACGGCTTAGACTCTATAGACATCCACTATCTGCATTTCCTGTTTGCCTTAGGCTCTGGTGTTTGCATACTGTGTGCTGGTGCAGGAATAGCACTATAATGGTTATTTTACCCAATGATATGCTGCGTTCTCTGACTGGGAACCCTTGTAATGCCACCTGTGTCCCTTTGTATTGTGTGGCAGCTGAAAAGCGGCGTAATGCGGTATGAGAATTATTGTCACTCTCTCTCACTCTCATGCAGCTTCTTGCTCTCGTCTGTTTCCATCTCCTCACGTCGTTGTAAACCCTCCGCTGAAAAATCTCCTTTACGGTATTCAGTGTCTAATTGCCAGACTGCCTAATTAGGGATGTTACCCAACACACATCATACATTCATGCATTGAGGACATCCATCCTCTCCTCTCTCAGAGAGAACCTACAGTTTCCTCACTGACTCTGTCCCCTGCCATGTGCAAAATTTGTGATGCAACTAGTTTGCCATCTAGTGGCACTTGCACAAATAACCGTTTAGTCACATGGGGTCCATGATTGAGTTTCTGAGAGGAAAGCCTTCATGGAAAGCTTTAGCCAAGAGACTATAGGTGCAATCTTGGCCAGCTGAGCTGTGTCTTAAGTCGGCTGCAGTGTCAGCCATCTCTTTATACGTCCCTGAATATTTAGATGGCTGGGAGTTAAAGAGAGCATTGTGTGCCAGTCAGAATGGTGAAAAATGCTAAGCTGCATTTGAGCCCCTGCCAGGCAGCTGTCGGCTTTGCCGTTCTCTTCCTGCCCCGGCCGCTCCTCTTAACCCTCAGTAAACAACTGGAACAAATCCTATTTTATTAAGGCTTTTACCAAGTGCAAGGGATCTCTGCAAGCTCCAGTGCCCAGGCATTTTCTGAGCCTGTGCAGTGTCCTAAGATGGCATCCAGCTAGGGCAGTAAGAAGAAGGGAATTTGCACTGTCTGTCTCTAATTGGATCCTTAATAAGAAGCAGGTGAGGCTGCGTGCTCTGTGCTGTCTTTTGTGGTATGTCAAGAAAGCTGCATAATCGATCTGTGCCTCAGAAGCACTGATCGCTGAGTGGCAAAGTGAAAACGGGTTTGGTGACGATTCTGACAGCTGCAGCATATTGATTTGCATAGCTGGTGCAGATTCACTGAATATTTGTCCCGTTCACAAGCTGATACTTAAACTAACGCCCAGTAGCAGCTGTTCTGACACAATCATATGTAAGTAAGTGAGTATTATCAGTGGAAGTAAAGTCGAGAACATGCCATCTGACAATACAGAATCACACTGAATACGTATACTATACACAGTGTTTTAGTTTTACATTTCAAAACAGAAACTTTCCCCTTCAAGAGAAAGCAACTTTGCAGTGAATTATTCCCAACACACTATGTAAGATAAAAGATACATATGGGGAAAGGTTTAAGATGCTGCTGCAGAAATCCTGGGATTTGCCGCCTTGTGCATACAGTGTGCTGTTTTTTTATTCCTGCTGATACTTATGGTGCAAAATGTGAAATGAGGAAATGGTTATAAGGGGGAAGGATGACAAGGCAGAATTAATTAGAGAATATTTACTTTTACTGCTCGTGTAATTGCATCTTGTCCAAATCTGGACATAGTAGATGTTCAGTTTGATTGAGGGACCAAAGGAGATCTAATGCATCTGCAGGGTACACTAACTTGCCATTTCATTAGGTACGCTAGGGTAAAGGAATGATTTCTAATATAACAGTCTTGCACTAAATCCTTGTTCCTGACTATTCTAATAGTCGGTTTATGTTGAAACAGTGTAAGTAGGTGCTGATTCAACTGCATGATCCTTTTTAAAGATGTAGTTAAAGACAGAAGTCTTTAACGGGCTTGTAAGATCCTGTAATAAGCGACATTCAGTTGTACTTCAAACCACAGCTTCCAAATTGAAAACACAGTTGAATCAGCGTCTCTCTCTCTCGGGTTATTTTAAACAGATGCTGAATACCGTAACCCTCACGAAGCTAAGATTTACTGCGGGTCTGTTAAATTAGAACGCTTTTGTTTCCACTGGCGTACCTAATGAACTGGCGAGTGATTGTACGAGTCGCTCCTTTTTCTCCGTCTTCCACGGAGGCCAGAAGCGGACAAGGAATTTTTCGCTGGGGAATAAATATTGTGACAGGCTGCGTTTTGGCAAACTTCCTGTTGCCTGAGCTTGCGTGTGCATGAAGGATGTGAACATGGTCTGACTCTGCTTGCGCCTTTTTCAGGTGGGAGCAGACCAGTTCAGACCGGGTGTCCATGTGTGTTTTAGAGGTCCAGTGTCCACTTTAACACCGGCGTGGATGGACTGCTTCGCCTTTTGTCCCCATCAGTAAACCGCAAACAACTCCAAAGTTTTCGTTATGATAGACGACGGGTTGCTAATTCAGCCTGAGGATATTAGGAAGATTTATCATTACCCACGATTTGCACACATTTGTTTACCGAGCAAATACAGCTGCTGCTCTGGAGCTGAAGCGGCGAGTCCCTGTTAAAACCCTGCACAGCAGTTTAGACAAAAGGCTCAGGTGGACCGAGCACATGTCCCCCAGAGGGTGACGGGTCAGCTCAGGCAGAAAGAGTGGGAGTGGCATGCGAGTTTTGCAGTCAAGAAAAGGTCATCTCTCCCGTGAGCTACAAAACACCGTCGCACACCGAGTTGGCTTGGTAATGTCAGAGAGTTTCCCCTTCGGGACATCAAAGTTCTGTGTAGCGCGTAAGTCAAGCTGATGAAAAGCAGGGTAAAGCTTTCTGGTGATTAGCTGGTCAAAAGCCAAATACAGTAGGTGAATAATCGGCTGTAATTTAATCAAATGTGAAAATGTGATAGATGAATAAAGGGTTACGTGCGGTTTATGACCTGAATTGCAAGCCTAACTAAAATGCTTATATTCTGACTCATGCAAATACATAACACCTTGAATTGGGACGCCAAAATGAAAAACAATTTTAAGCACAGAATGATTGTAAGCGGGGGGAAAAAGGGGCCACTTTTGGGAGCGGCAGTGCCCTTTTTCTTTTTACACAAAGAGGCAGTTTGACAAAAATCAGAGCTCAGATTTTGAGTTTGAACCATCAGATATTACAAAGGATATTTGGGGATAACCATCCCTGCATGTAGAAGGGAAAAATAAAAGCTGCCCATCATTTCGTTCCTCTGTGCTGCGTGTCAGGTTTGAATTGGGCCCCGCGGTGTTCATTTCAGGAGGCTCCTTCAGCTTATCTACTGACCCCTCTCGCCAGGGTCATTTGTCAGGTGGATTATGTGGCTTTTCGGTGGCACGTCTCCTTTATAGCTAAAAAATGCGCCACATTCCGCCTCCTCCATCTTTGTAGCGGCGGTGTGGCTAGCGAGACGTGGAATGTCTCGGAGAACATGTTGACATTTGGGATGAGGATTATGGAGCCATCATAAAGGAGTGTCTCTGCTGTGTGTCACTGTCGCTGTTGACTCTGCTCTCAGATCGGGGCTCGTGTTGCAGGGCTGATCCGGGCCCCGTGCTCGTGCTTCCCTTTTACACTTTACAGCTCATGGGAGAGTTGGAAGCTGCCAAAGGCCGGGATCCGCGTGGATTAAGCTGGAAGTTGAAAATAGGCCGTCAGTCTGCCCATTCCTGCTTCACCCAGCGCCATTATTGAATTAGTAGCTAATGTGCGATGCTTTTCACACTTCTCTTATAAGGTTTGCGGGATTTTTAGAGTGGAACAGATAAATAGTACACGGGGGATATGTGTTTGGTCTTGCCAGCCCATTTTTCATTTACTCAAAAAGCTAGTTCATCCCTCCCTCCTTTTCCCTCCTCCTCCACAATCCCTTCATCTTTCCCTTCCTCCGTTCCTCCCTCTCCTCCCTCATTTCCTTCCTTGCCTTCCTCTGTCTCACCCTCCCTCCAATCTACTGCAATGACCTGAAGGAGGGCTTCACACTGCAGCGCTCAAATAATAATCAAGCACTAGGATGTTGTCAAATTTATAGGACACTGAGCGTTGCATAGCAACAGAGATTGCCAGGGTGATCCAACAGGCACTGGAAGTTGGGTGAGGGAGAAACGGGGCGAGTGACAGGAGACAGGAGAAGGAAGGGGAGATGACAAGGAAAGCAGGAGACGGGGGAGAGAGGGAGAGAGGGATGAGATGAGAGGAACAGAATCATGATGTACACAACGGGAGAGATAAATGAGCGGTGGAGAAACACAAAAGGAAATGAGAAAGTTAGGGTTGGCTTAGCTGAAAGAACAGATTCACAGGCGCTGCTGGCTGCCGTCGTGTGCTTGCAGCTCTGTTGACATATCTCGCTATAGCATTTCTTAGGCATACGCTGGTGGCGTTCAGTTTAAAAGTGAAACACGTTCTTTTCTTATTTTCTCGCCACACATTTCTGTTTTTGTTTTTTTTGTTGTTGTTTTTTTCACACCATCTCAAAAAAAAAAAAAGTCTTTTCTTTCTCTTATTTATTGAAGCTGAAATCCCCTCTCAGTTTCCGGTTCATCCTTGTTGCCTAGAGACTGCTTTGGGCTTTGGACTGCCGCTCACCTCTGACATTTATCTTTATTCTTGTGTCTGCCCTCATCACCAGAAAAAGACATAAGAAAAAAAACAAAAAACAATATACGATGAAGCTTTGCATAGAGTTAAGAGAGTTCCAGGAATTTTTCTTTCCGTTTTCATATTCTCAAGCTAGAAAACCATTTGAATGCTGCTGCCGTGGACACTACAAGTTATTATAGCGTGTTGTGTATGTCATTAAAAGTTCACTGGCTGGTGTTTGAGGCTCACTTCTTAGCAAAAGGACTTATTATTTCTTAATTAACATAACTTAAACGCTGTACTGTACATCCGTAAGGAAACCTTGTTACTGCATTAACAGAATAATCGTTGGTTTTCCTCAGAAAAAAGCTGTGGGATGTTTTTGTCATTTCAGAAGCGCATTAATAGGCCTGCCCTTGTACAATAGGAGATGAAAGTACTTCTATCAAAGGTAGTTATTAGCTAATAAAATGACCTCAATTCAAAATGTTAGAATATCATTTCTACAAAAGTTTTAAGAAGGCCAAACTTGACATTTAGAACTGATTGAATCATTGAAAAGCCATTAACTCTGATTTCAAATGAAATCCTTGAGTTAATATAATGAAACACTCGTTCTAAGGGCTCAATCTCTGCATCCGGCGCCCGTAGTATCCGGCTGGCACATGGGCGCTACACAGGCTGTCGGTGTATTGATAATCTCCACGTCCCTTTAGAGGTATCTATCTCCCTGTGTCACCGGCAGGTCTTTCAGTTTGGAGGGTGCAAACGGCGGCGACAGCTGTGACTAATTATTTCGTGTCACCTTGCACAGATTTGTCGGGGATGTCGCACCAACCCAAGGGTCCCCTGGACGGAAACGTGTCGGCGCGACACCAAGGTCGCCCGACGCGGCCGTTTTAATGGGCCGCTTTGTTGTGGAAATGATTGTCTGGGCTTTTATGAATATTGAATGAATATTAATATGTTATCAAAGAAGAAAAACTCAGACACGGGCTTCCAGCGTCGACACCCCCGACTGAGTTTATCTGCACACGGATAAATCAGATACACAGAGCCAGTACAGACAGCTGTGACCAGATTGTCTATGTCAATGAGGTTAGACGAAATACCACAAAGACGTCTTAGACTAGAGGCAAGATAAATATAATCATCGTAACGGTGTGATTTATTTGATTGTGCCACAGTGCGTTATTTGGCAGGAGGCACAATAGAAAATGGCCAAATCTTCTGGCACTACTCACTTTGGCATGTCTGTCTACCTCTGCTACATGTGGTGACTGTGATTTTCATTCATTTTTTTCCCATTTGTAGCTTTCAAATTTATAAAAAAAAAAAAAAAAAAACTTCTAACAGGTCACTTTATATTTTTAACATGCTTGAATTTCCCCTGGGGGGAATAAAGTGTCTATCCATCTATCTGTCAGTCTGTTTTTCTTTCGGTTTATATGCATTGGCAAGTAGGTACAAATCTAATGCCTGGTGATTTAAATCAGCTATCTTCTAGCATCGTATTATATGCATTTTATAACTTAAGCTAAACGGTGCAGGTAAGCTTCAGGCTTAATGTGGAGTTAACATCAGATCGTCTTTTAGCCGTCCTGGCTTCACTAGATGAGAGACTGAGATCGAGAGCCGTACTATTTATTCAGACGATACTATGCAAATACATGGACGGCAAAAATTAGTAATGTACTTTGGAGTTAAAAGAGATTTAAGGGCAAACGCGGAGAAATAATTTTGAAAAGCTGCATAATTCATGACCTACTTGGAATAATAGCGTATGAAATATTCATCAGCTAAATTACTTATCTGTGTAATTTGCTTTTGTTGTTGTGTTCTGAGGGGGAAAGGGCAGCAGCGGGGACTAGGGCTAGAACAAACAGTCTGATCTTTCTGCAAGCGTAGCAGCGATTCAGTGTCAGCCTGTTCGTTATCAGTGAAAGAGAAGGAGAGAAAAAAAAAAACGCTATCCACATTCCTCACTGAAAGGCTGTCTTGTGAAAAATAGACTTTTTATACACAAAAGTCAGCTTTGAGTGTACCCTGTATAGCACCCTGATGCGTATGGCTGCTTTTTTCGAGGCCACAAAGGTAAGCAGCCTCAATTACTATGAATTTCAAAGACGTTATTCCAAATAATTGAAGGATTTTAAGATTTAAAGACGCTGTTCTAAAACATCAAGGCAATACGACTTCTAATCACCCATTCGTTCTCGCATTAAAGCTCATATATAGTAGCGTCAGTGTTACATTAACTCAGATGATCAAAAGACGCCGGCCAAGGCTTTGTTGGCACATCAAACACATCGAAACAGAGGAAGGCGCGCATTTCCCAAGAGCGGCCGTCGGTTCTGTTGTGCCATTATTAAGGTTAATATTTACTGTATTACGCATTTCCCTCTCTACATAATCCAGTAATCTACAAACAGGGAAACACATGGCGTACGAGCATGACCGTACATGCAAACGCATGATTAAAAGCTATAGCTCTCAGTGAAGTTCCCTCTGCCGCCTTTGTTGCAGGCAAATGTGTTATGTCAAATTTGACCCAGTTAATCAAAGTCTGCGTACGTGGAGTGTCAGTAGGGAAGAGTCGGGGGCGTCACTTTGTGATTCTCAACTTTTTTTCTTTCAGCAGCCTGTGAGCCCTTTCCTCTCCGCAGATCTACTCAGCCTCCAAGTTGACGGAGGAGAGAAGTGTTTTTTTTTTTTTTTCTGTCACCCATAATAACATGTACAGTAGGAGAGTTAAACAGTGTTTCTCTGTGGCAATTGTGTCAGATGATGACATTCATACTAGAAGGAGGTAATCTGCATTGTCTGTTACGTCTGGCGTCGATTACGCGGCCGCGCTGTGAATTGATATTGGCCGGAGTATTACCCATCTCCTAATTGAGTTGATTTTACATCTGTCTTGTGTGCGCAAAAGCTCGATAATTCCCCAACACAGAGCCAGCGATGCTCTGCTGCCAGTGGATATCCACGCGGCTTTATCCGTCTTTTCTCATGAGGACATAAACCCCCTCGATGTAAATTACACCAACTTCGGTTTGGATTCAGATAGCATTACATCTCGTTAAGATGTCAGCTTTTTCCGAGACTCGCAGGATTTCGGCACGGGGGCGTTTTGCTGCTCCCAAAAATGTCAAAAATAAAACAAAGCTAAACGTTCCAGAGCGGTCACTCGGTCCCGACCTCGTCCTGCTATGCCGGACGGCGTTTTCTGCCTCAGCCTGTTTGCTGCTGCATGTGAAGGAGCGCATACAGCAGGGTTGATTGATGCACAGAGGGGCTCACACAGCTGGAGTGAAGGCAGTAAACCAAAGGAGGGAACAAAGAGTAGTGGGCCACACGGGGTGCAGCAATTAAGCTGTTTTCTTGTTGTTAATTAAAAGCAAATTAGAGACTGGGAAACAGGAGTTGCTGTCTAGTCTTAATTGCTGGCAGCATGCTTTCCCAGGCACACCTGTTGTTGAACATTCACTCAAAGTCTATTTTTCTTCTTGCTTTTTCCTCAGGGACGGAGAGGAAAGACAGGGGAGCCTGGACTCAGAGGCCTACCTGTAAGTGATATACAGTAACAGAAAAAACACATCCTCGTACACACAATTCTTTTTTTTTTTTCCATTTCAAATACAACATCTAGAGCACTTCTATATAAAAACAACCTTATGTATCATAGTTTTTACCATGATCTGAATATAAGATGTGCAAACCTTCCTGAATATCACCTGAAGAGCAGTTTTTAAGCTCAGTTGTTATGTTCACATGGACAATATTTCTTCAGCTTCACCGAAATCACCCAGATCAGAGATCTGAGGAAAAGACAGGAGGACGAGCTGGAGGTAGCAGAGCTGAAGATGTTGTGGTTCTCTCTGGGCGTTACCAGGATGAATAAGATCAGGAATGAATACATCAGAGGGACAACTCATGTGAGATGTTTCGGAGATAGGGGCCAGGTTGAGATGGTTTGGACATGATCAGAGGAGGGATAGCGAATATATTGGACGAAAGAGGTTAGAGCCGGCAGGCAGGAGATCTAGAGGAAGACCAAAGAGGAGGTTTGTGGGTGTAGTGAAGGAGGACATGAAGGTAGTTTTAGGGGTGAGAGAAGAGGATACAGAGCGTAAGGTGAGATGGAAGCAGATGATTCGCTGTGGCGAGCCCTGGAGGGCCCTAACCCTAAGCCTTTCAAACCCAAAACTGAACATCTCATCTTTTTGCTACCTCCATATTTCTGTCCATCCTGCGATGTTTACCCTACATGGGACAGACTTGGGAAGAAAGTAATAAAGTCAACCAGATAAATAAGTTGAAGAAGTGTTTACATGGTTGTTAGGCACTGATATTTTCCTACAGTATTAAATAAATAATGAAAAGTTTACGTCGCCCTACTTAATCCTGTCCCTTCCAGTCGTGCCAGTCTGCTCTGATTGAGGGGGTTTCATGCATTTTCATTCTGATTAGGCTATTACTTGATTATTAGTGGAGCACTAGTGTCCATGTAAATGTTACCAGCGTGGTGACTCCCACCATCTTCCATCTTGGCAGCGCCTGACTCCGCATAAATTTAAGCCTTAATACAACTGAAGAAGGGGAGTTATGTAAAAATGTGCAGAAATTCGCTAAGGCATTTTAATGTGCTATAGCGTAATTGGGATTGACTCGCTTTTGAGGCATTTGAGGAACTGCGGTGCTTCCACTTCGGCTTCATTTTTCAATCCCAAGGATTTGTGCTTGATTTTAACATTTGATTCTCAACATAATCACATAAGAGACAAACACTGAAAGCTTAGCTCAGATGGTGTAAAACATACCTGATGGGGAATTTATCTCTCTGCATTTTACCCCATACTTTCATTCAAATGGATCCAGGGAACAGACTGGTAGGAGATTGGTCAAAGCACCTCAGTCATGGACATAGTGGGATGCAAACCTGTCATGGTCTTAAAGCCGCTTCTCTAACAACTCTAACTCCTCCTCCACTGCTTCCTTTTTGAAAAACTCCAGCTTTCTACCATTCACGTTTAAATTCAACCTTAATTTCACCAAGATGTCTCCTGAGATGATCGATATTTATTTCAACTGTGGTCTTACGAAAACTGGACACGTTAGAAAAGTTACAAAGTCATCATAATTACCCAAGTACATTAAAGAAAAGTCGGCAAGGACAGCATGTGAAAAAGCACAATTACTCTTCATGGTGAACCATCTGCGTTAACTAATTGCACACTTAGACTGTATTGATCCGTTCAAAATCTTCTCTCATGCTCTCACAGCGCTCCAAACAGGCTGTATTATAAGCGCAAAACCACAAGAGGTATATTAAGGTAGCACTCGAGAATGTTTGTATTGATGAGGAGGACAGGTCTGTCTGGAGGGGCCCATTGACTGCTTGAATTATGGTCTTTTCCTTAGGCGCCCAAACCAATCCCAGACACTGTTGTGTGTTTGTGTAGTGACCCACACACTAAAGGGCACAAACAGAACGATGCGTTTAAGGAGACAGCTTGTCAGACTCTTAACTGCATGTCAGGACAAACAGGAGCGTTTAGGCATCGTGTAGCTCAGATGCTTAGGGTGTCCAATTATTTTCATGCACTGCTGCCCTGATTAAGCTCTTGATCAGGACATAAGGTTTGTCTTATTTTATTTCACGCAGGAATCAAGAAAGATTCTGCCACCAACGCTCAGGTTCAGTATTCTTCAGTACGACTGAGCCACTCACTGTTAAACTTCACCCACATGACTCAGCGCGTCCCCTGCTTCCTTAATAACTCATAAAGTTGGAGGACACAAAGTCATATGAGAGGAGAAAGAGAGGACAGGAGAAGGTGTGACATTTCTAAATGGCAGCGTCCTGATGATACCCCTGGCATGTGCCAAATTTGCCTCCATCCCCTGGTATTGGCATTTATGAGTCACCTGTTTTGCTGAGGTGGATCTCAGGGGCAAAATCATCCATTCAAAACACACTCCAGGGCATCACTCTCTCTTGTCCATCGGCAGCGGGACGGCGCGTGCAGTCGAGGGGGCAGCGGTTATATTTCAAAGTCAAATTTGCATTTCACAACAACAGGGGGAGTCTGTGAAAGGCACATAACAAAGACACGCTCAAAGATTATCTGAAGACTGTTGGTGTCCAGCCATGTTTTTATGAGGGCTACCTTTAGAGCGAAAGGCCACTGCCATGAATATGTTCAGGTGAAAGGGGTTTTGTGTTGACGATGTTATGTTGTGTTGACGAGTAACGTACGTTCTGTTCGTATAATTGTCTTTTTCCTCAGGGTCCTGCAGCAGCCGCGGAAGGAACGAGTGTCAAGGTATCGCTCAGAACATTATTCATTACAAAACAAAGTACTGACACGTGGCATTTAAAGTAGATCCGAGCTGTCTCCCGGCTTGATAAACCGACCCCTACCTGCACTTCCAGCAGCTTGAATTGTCAAGATGACTGAGCAGCGTTCACTGTAGCAGCCCTCTAAACAGGAAGAGAGTTTAATCATCTCCGCAGCGTTGACTGTATAAAGATGTACCAAACTTGTTGTCCCATGAAACTATCCCAGACAAGATAGGTGTGACCAGATGTTAAATCTGCTCTGTCATTTTCTGTGTTGATAGCATAGACTGTATATAAATATGGACAAAGCGTCCCCACTTCCTTGCATTGTCCAAAGTGGCGCTGTTTTCCCATGCGCTGGATTATACACTGTGTTTTCTTATGTGAAGAAAGGACTCTCACTGGTCCTACAGGACTCCTCGCTGCCGGTTGGCATGGCAACTTGTAGTGATTATGATGTCACATCCTGCTTCTATAGTGTCAACTGACTAAAACAAAACAAACTCAGAAAAATGGGCACTTGAATATACATCAGTGTTATAGTTAGTACCTAAGATGACATTCTTTAAATTTAATTGACGTGTATTTTAGTGTTTTAATTTGGCCTCAGTCCTGTCCACTAACATGGAGGGGGTGGAGCTTATGACCTATACTGCTGCCCGTCCCCAGGGGGAGCCCTACTTGCTTTGGCTTCACTTTATACTGCCCATTGTTGATAGTCAGGTGCAGATCTCCCTCGTTGGAAATAGCACCTTTCAGTCAACTGTGGCGTATCCACTGTGCAAGTTAAATAGCTGTTCCTACCCTTGGCGTCCTGCAGCGCAGCTCAGCATGACTCAGTGCTCACGCTCCGAACAGACAGATGGCTATTATATACAGTGCTTTTGCGAAAAGGGTCTGCGATCATTTTCATGAAGCCCAGGGGTGCTGTAGCTCACCAGAGGCATATGATATATGCAGTGTAAAAAAAAGAAAAGAAAAAACACTCTCAGACATGGACCTCTACCAGGCCTCCCACTGGCCTCACTCGCAACCTGCTTCCTTCCCACCGCCACAGCCCCCACCCGCCACCCACTGAGCCTCCAGTGGCCTACTTGTGATCACGCTGAGAGTGAAAGCTATTGTGCGGTGGACAACCTCCTGACCGCAGCTGTTCACTTGATGTATAGGTGCGTCGTTCGCTGCGGTGTCAGCGCAGGCCGCAGAATTCCTCCCGCTCCCTCTGCCCAGAGGAAGGAGAGGCGTCAGCGGGACAACCTTGAAAAACAAAGTTGTCTGCATGAGGACACACTTATTATACTTGAAAACAAATGGAATTGCAGCAGGCATACCATAGGTGGAAGCACAATGAAACTTGATGAATTAATTTGAATTAGTTTCCACGAGTTTTCTCTAATTGGATGCTGAGTTGAGGCTTTATCGTCTCACTTGAATCAGTCTCATTTCATAAAACAGGGCCGTAAAACTCAACACTTCACTCGGCAGAAATGAAAACAGCTCTGACACTGTGGGTTTCGGATCAATTTTGCACTCACGGCTTCAGTTTAAGAGGTCTTTTATTAAATAAACGACTCACGGGCTTGAACACAAAGATACATAAAGCTAATTCCATTATTGTATAACATTGTGTGGTAAAGTTTACAAGTGTGCTAGTCTCATTATAACTTAAAACGTTTAGATAAGTCACAGCTAAAACAGTGGAGTTAAACGAGCAGGAGACTATAGCTACCCAGCTGAGATTAATTAAACATTGTGATTCTTTTTAAGACCTTTGACTCATGTTAGTTCAGACATGCGCCACTTCCTTGCTCTACATTAAATGTGCACGCCTGACTTACCCTCGCCATGAAACAGCCACGCACCTACATTACAGATACGTCTCCGCTTTAGCATTATAAATGTATGCTTTCTGTGCGATGACACGGAAGCTCGTTGCCCCGCGAATCGCATTTTAATCTTCTACACCGAAACAAGTATAGAGACACAGGAGACAGAGACAGGAGATAGCGATCACACACATCCGAGGCGAAGGGAAAGTAATGAAAGTAGTTTTCATGAGCGGTAATAATTGAACAGCGTCAGGGATTTTCCGTGCCATCCTTGTGCATTTTTCAGCTCGGACAAAACAGACAAGGCAAGTTAGACTAAACTGCAGCTTGTGTAACATCTGTGCGAGCCGAGCACCCCCCCTCACCGCCGCCCCCACTCCTCAACGCTCAGTCACACGGCAGAGAGTGAATGTTTCAAAGTGGAAAAAGAAAAGCTCTGCAGTGCATGATGTGCCGGGGAAGACAGCGTTCTCAGTGTGTATGTCTCCCGCTGACTGGCGGTCTCAAACGGGGTCTGACGGAACGGTGCAGCAGTTGACAGAGAGAGAACGATGGGGACAGGCTTAATTGCAGTTTGATGACTCGAGGTGGCTCAAAGTCAACATATCACCCACAGGCATCCACAGGTGGAGCACTTCTCCGTCCTGCACACGCTGGGTCCTCTCACCGTGTAAATACACTGATAATCTACATAAATACAGGCCGTGCTGCAGTTAATCTCATTTGAAAGGTTTATTAACTTTGTATGATCTTCCACGGCGATCTAACATAGATAATGATAGAAATATGTTTCCGTGACTCTGCGCCAGAAGACGGTGGGTTTTTTTCTTCTTCACGTCTAGGGTAATAGCGACTTTCCATCAGATTTACATTGAGTTATAGCTCAGTGCAAACTGCCTCAGCAGTGGGGAATTATTATCTGTGAACAGTGAGGTATGTGCAGTTATGCTGAACTCTAAATGGCCCGTTTTGTTATGAGAAAACAGGCCTGACAACAATTACACCGATCATGCATAACATTATGACCACATCCCTAATATCCTGTAGGTCTCCCTTGTGCCTCCAAAACAGTTGCGACTCAATTGAGAATGGACATGAAGGCGTCCTGTGGCTTCAGGCTCGTTCCACTGCATCCCACAGACACTTGATCAGTTTGAAATTTGGAGGCCAGGTCAACACCTTGTCCTGCTCTTCGCGTTTTGTGTGTGCCTGTGTCAGGCTGCATCCTGCTGCCATCAAGGAGTGTCATTGCTATGGGGTTTAAGGGTCCCTGGTCTGGTCTACATGGGTGCTACATGTCTAAGTAACATTCAGATGAATGCCACGTCCAAAAGTTTCCCAGAAGAGCATTGAATTGTCGCTGAGATGGTCAATGTTATTAACTTATCACGTCAGTGGTCTTAATGTTATGCCTGATCGGCGTGTATAGTTGATTTTTATGTAAGATTATCTTGGTAAAATCTTGAGTTTCCGCGCTGCTGATGAAGCTGTACAGAATTCAATTAGTGCTCAAAGTCAGTTTTGCCACTACAGTCCCTCCTCCCCGCCTAAAATATTAATAAGACAATCCATCTGTTCATACATGGCAGCAGTCTACTGACTTAATAACAGCTTCTAATTTGGATGAGGAAACAGTGACTATATCTCATTAAATGAATGGCATCGCAGCGACTGTCATTAGCGAGTGGAAGGGAACGGGGGAGGGGCCGAGACTGAATGGCAATTATTGTCTGTTAGAGTCCGGGCACCGCTAAGGAGTGTGCAAATATGTGCAACCTTTCTCAGATGTCTCTCTGTCTCCTCAGATTGCTAAACAGATGCTCCATAATGTCTCGCACCGAGCGTCCCGAGCAATCCCTTATAAGTCTTTGCACATGACGCAACAATAATCTTTGAGGAGCGTCGTAGTTTGTGCTTTTCTCCTCGTGTGCGCGTTGCTGTTCAGAAAATAAGAAAACATCACGGATGATCTTTTGTTTAAAGGCAGCAGGGGATGTGAAACTATCCATTTAACAACAGGCACATTTGCACATTGTGTATCCGCATCTGAAAACTTTGAATGACTCCTCTTATTGCCACGAAAGTTGACACAAAGGTGAGAAATGCATAAAATGCAATTAGTGAGATACTGACAAGTTCTTCAGTCTTGAACAAGGTGCAAGCACATTTGTCTTATGTTTGCTTAGAGTCTTCTTCACATAAGAAATCCTGGTAAAATACTCCAAGGGCAGCTCACTAGCAGTCATGAAGTGCCATCTATTGGCAGGCGAAGGAAACGGGGATAAATGCTGCAGTGTAACAGGGGCTTAAGTATTTCATTATCCTCCTAACACCTTAGTCTCATAAAGCCATGAGTGTGGTTCTGTTTTTTTTTTATCCCTGTCATAATTACAAACTAGTTTTATTTTAAGATGCCACAGCATTGGAAGATCTTTCTGATTACTTATTCATAGCAACTGTCCTAAGTTTCCCCTCTCGGAGCTGTCTGTCTTTTCACCCTGCCTCGGCTGTCAGTCACTGTCAGTGATCTGCTCTGTTCGCATACAGGGGGAGAAGGGTGACTCGGGAGTCCCAGGAGAAAAGGGGTCGAAAGGAGAGAGAGGAGATCCCGTACGTATTTTCCTGCGGTGACATTTACAATGCAGCTGTGTTACAGAGTCATTAACCGGGGGGCCTCCTCCCACAGGGTCAGCCGGCTGCCGAGGGGACCGGCGGGATGAAAGGACAAAAAGTAAGTCACATCAATGTCAAGTGTCACACATGATGATTCCCTCTGTTTGTGCTCCCTGAAACTCAGCCTCTGTGTGTGTGTGTGTGTGTGTGTGGAGAGTGGGAGTGAGGTATTTCAACCAATTTAATTGGTATGATACAGCAGAACTCAGAGGCTAAACCTTTTGAGTTAGTTATTTTCGTCAACTCTGTTTATCCTCCGAGGGTCTATGAAATCCTCCAGCACCGAATAATGAATCTGCAGGTGATTATTTCTTGTTTTTTTGCCCTTGATATTGTTTTTAACTGTCGCTCCTGTAAGCATGATTCAGCTTGTCTCCTCAGCACTGACATGTTGCGTATGTGTGTGCGTGCAAATGTTCCTCAATCGTTTTTGTCCGAGTGATACTTTGCAGGCGGAGCTTCTTGCGGTTTAGGCAAAGATCCAAGACGGGGGGTTTTCAGTTTAGACCTTAAAGTCGTTTCTTTAATTATCTCCGTGTGTCTCTTTATCTGTCACTTAGCTGCGTCTTAGCTGTGTCTTAAAAAATTCAGTGAAATCTTTAGGAAGCATGGGGCGTGTGTCAAGGAAGAAGTATTATTGCCTACTGTAGAGAGCTCCATTTATAAAGCCCATGTTTCTCCAGGAACTCCTGACTCCTGAGCTGTGGGAAGCCTAACTCGGTACATAACAAACAGGGAGTTGGTTTCTGAATTTTTGTAGGCATTCCTTATGTTTTACACATTACCTTTACTTACATCCAGCATTTTTTACTCTGTGCTTTTCACCAAATATTTATAAAAGGTATGGATATTAATTGTGGTCACTCTCCTTTAAACTGAATGGAATGGCAACATAACGCAATAGATTTACACAAAGAGACTCATGATTATGCTTCTTTTCCACAGTTCGAAAGATTGTAAATGGAAAAGGGATGCATGATAAACTTCAATTGAATATATTCACTTCAGCTGATTGCATTTCTTCACAGTGCAGCCACGCTAGCAGCCATGCTAACAACAGTGATTATAAGAGGACTGCGTGGCCGTTACTTAAGCACAGCAGTGCGTTGAGCTAAATTGCTAACGTGTCGGCGGTGCTGCCGAGCTAGCAAGAGAGGGAAGATTAAAATTTTGGGGCGGCTGATTGTGGTGAGATGAAATTACATTGTGTTATCAAAGTGATTACAATTTACCCCGAGGGAGACACGAATGTGTGCTGCGAATTTCATGGCAATCCATAATGTCGAGGCATTTCACCTGAAGCGTAAATGTCAACCTTATGCAGGTGCTAGAGGAAAAAGTTAAAGGGTCAACACAGTTATAGGAACAATCCTCAGATACGGGGCGGTTAACTGTGCTATCATGTGGAACTAGGGAAATGGAAAAGTTGTGGAACTAGAAGAAAAAAGTCAATAATATAAGGCTTCATTGTTTTGTCTGTGACAAATGACACAGTAGTTCATCCAATAGTTGTCAAAACATTTCAATGAAAGTCTAAAATATAGGCTTCATAGTGGAACTAGATGAATAGAGAACACCAGTGTCAGTGTGGTTCATCTTCTCTGTATCATGATTATCTGTGAGTCTATATATCCAGTAGTATTTCAGGATTTACACCAATCAGCCACAACATTAAAACCACCGACAGGAGGAAGTAAATAGCATGACCATCTTGTGACGATTCAGTGTTCTGCTGGGACACGTCTGGACCTGGCATTCATTTGAGGCTCCTTGATGGCAGCATTCATCTCCAGCAGGATGCAGCCTGACACACACACAAAAAGAGCTTAGGAAAAACTCAAAACATGAAAAACAAGACAAGGTGTTGACCTGGCCTTAGGACCCATAGGACCCAAAGTCCCATGTCCATTCTCTGATGAATCACAACTGCTTTAGAGGCACAGTCGAGACCCACACGATATTAGGAAGGTGGTCATAATGTTATACCTGATCGGTGTAGATACTCTCAAAAACTCTGTATCTTCATGTGTCTTTTCATCCAGACCAAGATGGGAATTAAAATCTTGAAACCTTCTTTTTGGTATTAAAATGTATTGTGTGGGCTTGGTCAGGTACAGCATGGCCTCTGACTTCTTCTCAGTTGCTCCATATTATACGTGAAGGCTCTTCCATTGTATTGGAAGCAGAAAACGTTGAAGTCTCTCACATGTCATGTCTCACAATTAACAACCCTCAAAGGTCCCGCCGAGGTTCCTCGCTCAAAAAAGCCTTCACCAGATGTCAACGCATCGTGTTACCACAGCATTCAGACTTTATTCTACACGACGACGCACATAAAATTCCATATTCTCTCAATATTCCCTCTAAAAATGATTATTTAAGATTTTATCTTTACTCATCTTGCGGCTTTTCACTGCTCTGAAAGCCACTGACACTGTTTGAGGTCACCTGTGTCAACTTGATATGAGAGGTAGTTTCTCAAGTAGATTTTTATGCTCCTTTCTTTCTCTTTTCTTCTGTTTTTTTGTCACTGTGTGTGTAACTCCATCTAACAGTCAATCAGATGTAGTGACTGTATGTTTCTGTTGTATTTTTAGGGTGATGTCGGCCCTCCTGGTCCTCCCGGTCCTGTAAGTATAACAATATAGTCCCCAAACCCCATCTTACTGAAGATTATTCGTTCTTGATTAGTTTGAAATTCAAGTTTTGACATAAGGGACAACAACATAATGATAAGTAAAATGGCTGAATTTTCACGCATCAGTATCTACTGGACCAGAGATGAGAAATCAACAGCAGTGCGGCGTTTACCTTCGCTGTCACACCTCGAACGCACACACCTCAAACGTGGTGGCATGTCATCTTGTAGCCAATTTGCGTTCTCTGACAGGTCTGCAGATTTGTTTTATCTTTAGATATATAGATTTAAATCCTCTTTTTTTTGTCCCGATCAGCGTTGATAAAGGGGATCAGACACGGACGTCCTTTTTAAGGCAGTCGAATTTCTATGGGAAGAGCTTCCTTGTTTGTTTTAGGCAGCCGAGCCACCGATAATTGTCTGCAAGCACCCGGCGAATGATATTTGTCAGTGTAAAAAGCAGAGAATCATGCATTAAATAGCTTTCAACATTTATTTTTGAGTATCAAATGGACACACTTGCGACAGCCGTCTCCACTGATGTTGTGATCTTTCGCTTGGAACAAAAGGCCTTTATAGTGTGAATTAATGGGGGTCACGCAGCACACGACCTGTTTGTAATGTTCGTAATTGTAATTTATAGATAAACGATGTTTGGCGGGAGACGTTACTTGTAGATGAGAAGCAGATGAAAACAGAGAAAGCCTGACGTCACGGCGGAGGCCTGATGAACGCTGAAGGTGACACAGCGTGGGTGGCGCTGGGATGACAGGACTCATTGCTTAGACGTTTAAAAGTCACAAACACACTGTGGCAAATCGGTTAAAGATCTACGCGGCGGCGGTAATGGCTCTGTGGGGAAGCTGCAAGCGTGTGTGTACCCTCTTAAAGGAAAATAAAAATTAAGGTATAAAAAGTCTCAACATGGCACTGGAGCCTTTGTGTGTCAGAGTGAGGGATCTGACATTTAGATGACTCCATCTTAATGGGTTTTGTTCCGAAAATCGGCTGCCTATTGAACCTCTGAAGGCTGCAGACATGAGCTTGGAAACAAAGTTTGATCACTTTCATTCTTTTTCTCATTTTGATTGCTTGTTAGCAAGCGATTCATATGGAAATTAGACAACTTAATTATAGAGCGAACAAATATCACTCACTCTACTGGTTTCACTGGTTACTGTCGAACCAACAAAAAGGCCGCTAATAAGAATAGATATCGGTGTAGGCGTTTCTTTTAATGGCTGTTTAAACCACTGAGGTCTTGCATTGCAATTACATCTGAATAGGTTTTTTTTTGTTTTTGTTTTTTTCTAAATTTCATTTGCCCTGTGGGAGGAGGATTTTCTTTTGAAACACTCCGTTGTTTCATTGTCGTGTAGAGAGGTGTGGGTCGCCCAGGACATAGAAAACATATACCACAGCAACACGGTACAGGCAAAAACATTAGTCATTTGATAAATGAGGCTGTTTGAATATTTAGCACCGGCCTCTGTCTGTGCTCTCTAGCTTTCCCATGGCAGATAATTTTGGCAGTTAAGCATTGATTTCCCTTACACAGCAAAAGCGAGGGTTCAGATCATTACCCTCCCTTCATAAACCTTCTCGCGCCGGTGTTTATTAGTGACAGGGAGGAGCAGTGGGCTTGCAGGCATGCACGGCCGCCGCTTCACTCAGTGCCCCTAAAGTGGCAAAACAGCCTTTTTATTTTTTATTTTTTTTGGAGCTCTGAGACCGTCTCGATTTCATTCGATTTCATTGCTCCGTTGCTTCACAACGGCGTTTTATAATCTATTAAACTGAATCTGTTATGCTAAGTTACGTTGAGTGAATGGCTCAGTGCGGTTTTCACGGCTCTTGAGAAAAATTCCGGCAGAAATGTGGTCAAATAGCGATAGCAATGAGACACTGTACGGCATATTTGTTTGAAGGTTGACTGGCAGCGGCGGACACGCCACTGGGACAGCAGGGCGTTCAGTACATTAGTTAAGGTTACTTGTTCTTGATTTGCGCCTAAAGGAAAAGAAAGCAAAGGGTTCACAAGCAGTTGTTAGTCAGAATATAAGGACGACTGTACGGGCGAACAAAGATAACTTTAAAACCCTTTAAATAGAGACAATCAAGAGAAGTAACCAGTGGCAATTATTTCAATTGTAGACACTTCACCTAGAAGCTTAAATGCCAAAGGGGCATCAAATTCTCCACACACAGGCTTTCAGTTCCAAGATTACCTCTATTTTCCCCTGCTTCTTATATCATCAGATCATGCAAGACTCAAGTGGTTATAATGACATAGATGGATGAAATGCATGGTTAACACTACGTAAAGGGCCCGAGGACATTTAGATGTAATGAGTTCTGATGAGTATAGATAGATGCACTCGGCCTGAAAACACCGGAGCCACTTTGAAACCTTTTATGCGGTCCATGACGACATTTTATTGCGCATCTCGCACCCCGATGTTATCTGCGGATGCGTTTGTGCAGCATGCTATTAATATTTGTCTCCGGTCCCGGCGGTGAGATGTGATTGTGAGCAATCTGATTGAAACACTCGCTCGTATCGCTGGTCACTGCGCCCTTCCGCCTCTCCCCGGTGCTTGCATGCTTTGAAAGGCGAGTGTGACGATTCTTATAACTGCTTTGGAAAAAGCCATTAGACGGCAAGCGTGCTGAGCACAAGTTTCAGCCTGTAAATTTGTAGATTAAAAATTCACCCATGTCATCAGGTTGGTTAGTGAATTAACAATCCGTCCTCAGTGCGCCCTGGGTGCAGCTACACCTGTGTTTTTATTTGCTCAAGTTAATAGACCGTATTCTCATTCGCTGGAATGTTAATGTCAGGTCTAAATGAGGTCTTTGATATGATGTGTGAATTGATGTGTAGCGTGCACACGGAGGAACAAGTAGAGTGTAGTGTAGTGTAGGTACTCTGACCCGGAGTAATTGCTACTTTAATTTGAGCTCATCTCGACCTCTCCTGTTTCATTTGATTTCGTCGTAGAGCTGCGGTGTCGCCCCGTGTCTGAACCCCACTGTAGACATAAAAGGGAGATTTGCATCCTGAATACAGATTTGATCTAATCAAACCAATGTTCGTTTCAACAGCAAAAGTCGGATGATTATGTGCGTGCTGTATATCAAGCTGCAAATGAAGAAGAAGAAGCTCCTTTATTGTCTTAAAAACAAGCAGGAGTTTGTTCTCACTTTCTAGTGTTTTTTACTTGCAGTAATTGCTACGTTATTGTAGACCGTTTTAGAGAACACTGTGTCTCTTTCATTACTTCTAGGTGATGACAGCTCATGGATTAAGACAGCTCTCTGCAACTGTAAGCAGCTGTTTGTAACATAAAATGTGAAATGTTTATGCACGCCGTCTTATTTTTTTCTGTTGTTCCCTGTTCAGGCTTGCACACAGAGTGCGCTGCAGATTTTGAAGTGGTCTGTTTTCTCTTTTGTTCAAGGATGAAACGAAGGAAAGAGCCCAGAAGGGCGAAAAGGGAGATGAGGTAACTATTTCCGTCATTATTATTTCTTGCCAAAGACGATTTAACCATGGGAAGCTCAGTCTTCATTTCCAAACATTACATCCGGCAGCGCAGCGTGAAAAAAATAAATAAAAAAACAAGGAAAAAAAAAAACACCCCATTCCTTATGTAACGTCAACAAAAGCGCCGCTGACATTTGCTTTTGAAAGAACAATTGAACATCACCTGCTGTTCAGATGGTGAGTTTGATTTTATCCTTGCTCTCCGTTGAGCGGCACAAGTAAGACAGAATAAATTGGCATACAATTATTGTTGGGACCTCAAAAACAACAGATGCGTCTACTTGAGGAAATCAGATTACAAAGGCCACGGATGCAGCTATTGACCAAACATCAAAAGACGGTCTGCTAAATGAAAAACACAAGTATTTGTTCTTCCAGCTTGGCGTGTCACGCAGCCCGTTCAGTTTGATATGTATGAAATCGACAGGTGCTTTAACTGCTTTTTTTTTCAGCATTGAAAGGACTATGTGTGAAACATCATCCTTTTAACACACAATGCCCAAATAACAGGGGTTCAAAAGTAATTGTGCACTTGGCTAAAAATACATTTCATGCGTGTTTCAACATTATATTCAACTGATGTGGAGCTCTTAAGTTGTCAAATTGAGAACTGTACAGGTTAAAAGGTAAAAATGAGGCTCGATAAAAGCCAAAATTCATCAGAGAGATGCCAAAATCAATAGCTGGGCACATTCGGGAAAAAAGGCAGGGTCACGCAGGAAAGCGAGACAAACTGGTACACCGAAGATGACCTGAGAGTGATTTATATGGTGGAGGAAAACCCAGTCATGACTACACAGCGGGTCCAGATTGCTTTCCAGGGCCAGGTGTACATGTTGCCCTGCCAGCAATCAAGAGAAGAGTTCATGACCATGTCTTCAGAGGACTCCGCCACGAGGTGCGACCCCTGATTAAAACCCTGAAACAGAAGGGGGCCGGGTTGCAGTTCACAAACACATACAAAAAAGAAACCGCCGTGGGCTGATTAAACACAACGGATCTCAACCAGACTCACAGAAAGAGCTATTGACCCAAAGCATGCCACCCTGTGTGTCAAACATGATGCAAAGGTGTACAGAAGGTAATATTCAGTAAGATGGATAAAAAAAAAACCTCACTAGATGACTTTTCCTTAACGTACGGCCGTATCAAATAAGAGTTTTTTAGGATGAAGAGGTGGATCATCTGGCTGAATCGATTAATCTGTTAGACGATGTATTCAGCTTTCCAAACACCTGGCAGTAGGTAGCATTACAACACATCGAGCAAAGTGGACTAGCTGCGAAACCCTTTCCACGAAAATATTAAATATGAACAGCGCGTCTTGACTTCAGAGCCATCTGTCGATTACGTTTGAACCTTTAAACCATGGGCGCTTTGTGTAAAAAGAGCTTTACATTCCGCATATTCCCACTTCATATTTATAAGAACCTACATAAATATTGCATCTGTTATAAAAGTCAAACATTCAGCTTATGTTTGAAGGCAAAAACAAAATCAGAGATTGCTTTTTTGATCGCATCTACATTCTCAGAGCAGAGAGGCCAAAGAAATATATCTATATATACGTATATTCTTGACCTGCACATAAAGTGAAGGCTGTCTCCATTAAGGGCCTTAAGGATTTTTTTTTTTTTAAACCGTACCACAATCAACAAGAGAAATGTCTTGACTTGAAAACCGATGCTTTCCTATTTTCTTCATTGTCTGTAGGGGCAGAGAGGACTTCAAGGGCTGCAAGGATTCAAGGTGACTTATTGACAACTGAGCCCTTACACTAACATCAATATCTACTAACAAAAGCCAAAGCCCTTTATGTCCATACGCTGTGTAGCCCTGCAAGGTGTGCGCAACAGCAGCCACAGGGGGAAATGGCTTCAGAAAGTTAATAATTTCTATTGTACAAAACGCCATTCATTGACATATACTGCGTTTCGGGTTTAAATTTGCTTAAAAAGTGTGTTATATATATCCAGCTGCTCCTGAAGTGAGCCATCATTGCTTTCTGTTGTTTATGCCCCTTCCAAATCTTTGTAAACCTTTCTTTGAGTGTGCAAAAGTTCTGCTGTATGTTGAATTCAGGAAGAAATCAAATATATGCCATAGTCCTCCTCTCAGTGGAGCACAAGAAAACACAAATCTCAAGATGTTTTTGTTCGCTCCCATTTCGTATCTCCCTAATACTTCTCATTCAATTTTTTGGTGGTGTAACAGGGAAGCATAGGGCTGCCGGGACTAAAGGGAGATCAGGGACCAGAGGTGAGTACCGTAGCTGTGACTGTGGTCATTAATAGATGAATAGAATAAAATAATAAGACTGAGAGAACGACCTCTAAATAAAGCGATAAAATGGTATTCATTAGTGGCAAAATGGAGATGAGTGCAAACAAGTCGAGATGAAAATGATTTCTTTGGTTAATTAAAAAGGCGGCTCTTAAATAACGCTGCTATTTGAAATGGAAAGTCAGAGTGTGCAGCATAGCTGGCTGGTAAACAACTCAGCCAAGACCATTCAGTCAACAAACAAAGGGAGAAAATAGCCCAAAGTATTGGTTTTCATTTGTGTTTTGCCAGGGGAAACAAGGCCTGCCTGGACCCATTGGACTCCCAGGACTCCCAGGCGAGCCAGTAAGTACATTGGCACTAGACAGCAGCACTTCATGTCAAGCCTTCCTTTCTCTCGTTGCCTTATCTGTCACCTTGCCATATCCTCCACTCTCTTAACTCAGCCTGCCAACATGAAAGAGAGAGATAAACAGATAAACCTCAACAGGCAGAGGCAGAGAGGAAGTAGGGAGAAAAGTCCAGAATTTTTACACAGACGATCAGTAATCAAATTTAAGAATTAATTAGTGGAAAGAGGCAAATCTAAGCGCTTTATGCCAGGGATGGAGGCAGAGGCCCAATCTGTTCTCCACACCTGCTTCGGTAATGAGCATCTGTCTTTATTCAAAAGCAGGGAGGGAAAAGAGGCATTTCATAAATCCTGGCTAAGGGAAATTACGTTGGAACACAGCAGCCCGCTGAAGCAGTGAGGAGGAGGAGATAAATGTGCGTGAGGAGATGAAGGCCTTGTGATAGATGTGTCTCTTTTCACTACTATTTACAGGGCTCACCAGGGGAGCCAGGGGTGCCTGGGAGAGACGGCCTGAAAGGAGAAAAGGTAGGCAAACTTCAAATCAAGTTCTCACCTCGAAGAGAAATATGAAGCTATGGTGTTTTATCACAGGTTGAACATGCTAGACAACTCGCGAAGACACCTTTCAGATTACTTGCCCTGCTTGCCATCTTCAATCATGTCGTAACTTTGTGGTGCGGCATTTCATGCCTCTTACTACTCTGCTGTTTGTACACAAAGTTTGTCTTGCAGTAGGGCTGCAAACACTTCTTAAAGTGGAAAAGTGTGCAGTTGACATCCATTTTTGATGGGCTTTGTTGCTTGTCAAAATAAATGAAGCCATACTCAAGCCTCTCTGCTCTATGGAGTCACTTTGTTGCACTCTAGAGTAGAGAAATAAACCTAAAGTGCTTAGGCCTCCCATATTTATCGACATAAAGTGTTTAAGCCTTGAATATTTATTTTACAACCACCCCTTGTCATATTTCCTGTATTGATGCTAACGCTGATCCAGAATGCAACTGTGAATGTATATTGATGCTGTACTCCTTGAGAAAGCAGGGAAGAAAGGGGCAATGCATGTCCCTAAATTATGAAAATGAGGATGAAGAGACAGTTAGCTTAGCATAAAGAAATGTTAGCAGTTGGTACAGCAACCCGTCGTTGTAGAACAAGATTAATGTGGTACTCTCCTATAAAATGGGTGGAAAAACAAGGAAGGTCTGTGTCCTAAATATAAAACTTGGGTGTAGGCGACACCTGGCTTAGCTTAGCTTAGGACGAAAACGCAGCTACTGATTTTTATATAACAGATCTTCCTAACAGAAGCTCTATAAAATAAAAGTTGTGGTTTTACAGAGTTTTATGGGTAGAACAATAATGCTAGCTGCTAATATTTTTTACTCATAGTAGCTACAATAGCCATTGCATAAATGCTAACACCAACATGCTAGCATGCTCACAATAACAACATGCTAACTTGTGCCAATGTCTGAAAAACTAGCTTAAAATGTAACATGAACATGAAATCTTAAGTTCAACTCTTAAGTTCAGTAACCAAAACATTATCTTGTTTGTATAATTAGCTAAAAGAAACACCTTCCAAAACGAATTCACCAGTGTTTATGAACTAAACTATTTCTTCAACAGTAATAGCTGCTAATGTTGTTGGCCAAGCTATTCCATGTGTAAAAGCTAACGTCGGCATGCTAATACGCAAAATAACAATACTGACATGCTAACTTGTTGCAAGTGTGCTGCCTTCAGATAATACTCTAGTGGTCATGACAAAGAAAACCATGTACGCAACTCGAGAAGTTGGACTATTAGCGTACAAACACGACCCCATTTGAAGGAAGCAGCGTTTTTTACCATGTTTATTCACTATCTTTCTTAGCTGCTTAGCATGAGAACATTTGTTAATGTTGTTTATGTTAAGACAAAGTACAACTGAGGCTGATGTTTTTGCAGATTTTTTTACATAAACTAAAGTGAGGCCAAAACTGAATATTAACCTCATGGTTCCACTGGAATAAAAGTCAAGTTTAAATCAACAATAACATTGTCCCAAATAATAAAATATGTATGTTTAAAGGGGCCCATGCATTGCCAAACATCTAATGGGGCCTCCAAATAATGTTTTTGTTTTTCTGTCTGTTTGGAGGGCGACTCTGGTGGACTGATTGGGCTACAGGGACCTCCAGGTCCAAAGGGTGAGCCTGGAGAACCCGGGGGTGGACATATGGTGGGTATCACATCGACAGTCAGTTTAATCCGACCTTATTTCTCTAAGTGTTTAAGTCAAATGGGCGCAAAAGTAGAAACAAGACGAAGAAAACACCTACAGAAAATGATGCAGAATTGTAGATCATCTGCTCACAGCGAGAACAGCTGCACGCCAGTTACGGAAAGTAGCTCCTCCATCTGTGTAGATGCCATGATAGCGTGGATATGCAGTGTCATTAAGAAATCCACCGTTTGATAACCCCAGCCTGGTTATCACCCACCCTTCTAGTTTGGAGCTTATAGCTGTTGAAGCAGTCTCTTTCATAGACATGGCTTTGCATATAGAAATGTTCATTACAGCTTCCTCAAAAAGACCTCAGCCCTGGTTGATGGCACTTTCACTCCTCAATCACGGGCAATGCGTTTTGCATGGCTTTAAACAATCATGTTTGCTTGTGTGGGGAAACACTAACCTGAACATTAAGCCCGGCAGCCAACCTCCTCATCGAGCAAGGAGCGCTAGAAGCAGCAGACTATCAAATGAAAGATTGCATTGAGGCACAAGTATTTAAACCTCTATGACATACTCCAGAGCTGTGAAAATTGAAATCGAAAAAAGGAACGGGAAGAAAAAAAGATACGAGTGTGTGTCAAGGGGAGATGTTTACAGAAATCTAGTGAACTCTTATATTGTTACACAGGTCAAAATGCGCACAAAGAGGCTTTCATTTAGAGTACGCATCCTTCTGTGTTTTACAAATGCCATGTGTGGAGGCATTGGAAATAAAAAAATACATATGAGGAAAAAAGGCAAGACGCAGAAATGTGTAGACGTTGTAAGCAACCTAAGTGAGTAACCCTGTCAAGAAGGAGATAATCTCACTTTATTCTGCCTTCAGCTTACTCTTTTTCTTTTCAATACCTTTGACTCTTATATAAATTTAAACTTTTAACTCAAAAACAAAATGCAGTCATGTTTGTTGTTTAAAAAAAAGTTCTCTACTTCTTCTGAACATTGCTCTTTTATGTTTTGGTGAATTGGTACATTTCTCCCTAAAACTGTAGAATTGCTGCGTTAGTTCAAATCCAACTTCAGCTAATTTACATTGTGCAGTGTAGGACTTGTAGCACTAATACATGCTGACCACAAAAATCAATGTCTCATCTGGGTGGTACAGTAAATAATGCTTACACTAGCTTCGCTTCCAATCAGGCCCCTTTCCGCCGTGGTACAGCATTATCACCGCGCCTCCACGCGCAGAGTCTAATAAAAATGTTCTAAATGGTATTGAACACGAGCTCATAATGCAAAGCGTGTTCGGATTGTGGCGTTTGGCTCGTGCATATTCAAGAGTCCTGTTTTAATTCCAGCGCTAGTTCTTCTTCTTTCTTTCTTTTTTTTTCTTTTGCACCTCAGTCCTTAAAGTGAATAAATGATGAATGTGCAGGTGAATCCCTGTTCTGATGTCTTCTTCCTGTTGTTTTGTAGGGCGATGGGTTGTCTCTAACCAGAGGGTCTCGCGGGCCCAAGGTAGGAGGCACTGCAGTGGTGGAACAACGCCAACACAACTGTCTATACTGTGCACTGTGTTAACTCTTACACATAGATCTGGATATTTATGTTTCACCTTAACTCCATTGTTACCTTAGTTACCCTGTCCGTTTGTTTAACTATTCCACTTTTAAAGGATGTAACTGTGACCTGCACCCCAGTGTGTATAGATGAAACACAAGCAAATTAAGGATACATCTTCTCCAAATTGATGAAAAAAAAACAAAAACAAAGGCGGAGAAGACAGCCAGTAAGCCGCATTTCTCAAATTAAATGTGAAAGTGCTGAGCTCCACTCCAGCTCCCACTGCTGCTTCAACAACCTGATCGTATTGGATTGCGTTGCTTAGATCAGAGCTCTCGTCTTTCTTTAAATAAATAAACAGGTGTAAAGAAAATAGAAAGAGCAGCTGTTTATCTCATCTAAGTCTAAAAATCAAAGGAAATTAATTCATTTATTGACTGAATTATCTCTATTCGCTTATATATGTCATAAGAAAATAAAAGCAAGGTTTCTTTTTGCACTTGAGACTCAGTATAAAGCATATAAATGTGCAAAACCTACATCTACAGAGAACACAACATCAGATGTACTGATATTGAAGGATCTCCGCACAAGCACACATTTGATCCTATTTCAAACAGTGCATATAGATAAAGTTCAAATGCTAGAACAAGAACAAGAAAAATCTTGGCATCAGATGCTTTCACGGCCCTTTTTAGTACAGATAACTTGGTGCACGTCTTTTGCACAGTTGTCTTCCAGCCTGCTGAGATTTTTGACCAAAATTTCCTCAGTTGCAAGATGTTTAAGGCTTTCTTTGCCTGCTCCTCTTTTTTTTCAAATCATCAGGTCATTCTTTACACCTCCAATATTTTTCCTTGGTCATTGACACGATGAAGCAACAGCCAAACCATAATATCCCTCCCAGTGTCCGCTACTGAAAAGCCGTCTCTGGCTTGATAAAGTGACGTGCAGACCACAGTTCCAGCTACTGACTGGGCACGATGGGTCAGCCGCATTAACATGCTGATTAGTAGTGGATGGGTTGCTGGGTGGGTGAAATCGCATTCATCGTTAATGAGGAAAATATTAATTCCATCCTCTGAAATGTGAACGTGAGCTTCATTTTTCATCGGACTTAAACGAGTGTGCTCAGGCAGTTGTGAAAATACCAGTTGCAGCTTTCATTCCACCCATATTTGCTTTTGCTTGAAATTAGTGTATTTATTTAAAAACCAGCCTCCTTCCGCACAACATGTAATATATATATTTATATAAAGTGCCGTACATCCCACTGACAATTAGTGGCAATGTGTTATCTCTAAATCGTAGAAACCCCACACCTGATTACACAATACCATTACCCACCATATTTGTATCCACGCCGACGTATGATCGGCGCGTATATGCAATTCAAATCGTTTGGATTCTGCAGATGATTTAAATTTGGAGCTATTTTAAATCCACTGCTTTTTTTTTTTTAACTGAATGACTTGAAGAGATCTGTAGATCTTGGCATAGTGACACCACACACTTCAACAGCAAAGAGTGCACCAGACCCCAAAAGATCGAGTGCACCTGTCTCTTCTTTATGAGCTTCTAGTCACTGACACCTAATCTGGAGGAGCCTCTGATTCTAATAATACTCAATCCAATTGTCTATCTGTCAAATTCATCAGTGGCTATTGTAGTATTATAGTCTGGTACATTATATGTTTAAAATGTCTTATCTTTCCATAGAACATTTTATACATTATGGTGTATATCCTGTGTTCCTATTTACTTCACATCATGGGGGGCATCATAGACAAGATATACTCACGTACTGTATGTTTTTAATTTCAAACTGTAGATTAGAGTTCAGGTTTTTCTGATGTTATCATGCTCACTTCTCTCTGTTATTGTCTTACATTTGAATATAAACCACAGATCCCATGCTGTGCTGCACACATGAGTGCAAATGCAGTAGATAATGAACATGTGCGTGCCATTTGCCTTCACCACGGTTGCGTCTCTTAACTTTGAAATAACTAAAAAGGCAAAAGATAAAGGGAATTGTGTTCCGGCTGAGTTTGAACGCTTAAGGATCATGCAGTGCGGCATCTCTGTCTTCTTCTGGATCCGCTGAATCCCCACCGACTGCTCCTTTTTTGTGTTTGTGTCAGGGCGAGAGAGGTGTCCCGGGAGTGCCAGGAGACCACGGTGAAAAGGGCGAACCCGGGGAGGGTGTCGTAGGCCCACCTGTGAGTATGATGCCTTATTGATTGGTCAGTGTCTCCCGCATTCATTATTTAGCTCATACTGCGATACTTTCAGATTGGTTGGTCAAGATAAGCGCTCATTAAATAACAGCTTGAAAGATGAAAACACCGGTCATTACTGTGAGGTGCTGGGGTGTTTCGCTCGCCAGTTTCGAGCTCGCAGATTTGACTGCGAGCGCGTCTGCGTTCATTTTTGAAATGCGGGATTGTTGGAGACAGAGAATCGATAGAGCAAAAGGTGTCTAACACAATTCCTTTATTGGATCCTGGGTGCTAGAGGGCAGATGGTGTTAACAAGATGTGTGATGTGTTCTTAGGGCCTCATGGGACCCCCGGGGAAGCCAGGAATTGAGGTCTGTGGAAAATCGTCTGAATCCACACAACACACAAACAACACGTTCAAGTTTATTTCTTAAAGTTTTCAACGAACTGATGCTCTGAATCGCAGCCTGGCTATTATTGCTGTTGGACAAAATAACACAACGCAGTGTTTGTCAGTTGTTGTTGAATAAAGCACGATTGTTCAGATCTGCCTGTTTTCTTTTTTTCAGGGACCTCGTGGACCCCCAGGTTCATCTGGTCCTCCTGGAGCTCCAGGAAGAGAGGTGAGGGAGATCAGCGTGTTCTTGCACTCTTTTTTGCTGCCTCACACATCTGCAGATGAAAGATAGCTGGAAGCATAATGTCAGCTACACGGTGTGGATGAACAAGTACAATGTATCACAGCTCCTGGACTCAAATCCCCACCAACCGAGATGGGTGTGAAAGCAGCAATTTATAGCCTTGCATGTCTGCTTGATATTATAGCCAGGAGGGCTGTTAACTCCTTTCTTTGTCTCAATTAAAGGGCTCCCCTGGTAGGCCGGGCCTACCGGGGCCCGCTGGACCTCCAGGTGAACCGGTAAGTAAGAAAGTCTCATTTCAGCTTTCTGCTTTTCAGTGTAATAGATGAGCACTGAGAACTGCTGAGATCACCTCAGAGTTAAAGTCAGTGGAGCTCCAGTTTTGGGATAATTAGCCTCTAGTCCCACTGTTCAGTAACGTCACATTCAGGCAAATGGTGCAGTTTACAACAAATTGGCCGCTCCCCATTGTTAGCATCGCATATTTCTCATGTCTTTGTGATTTTCAAATGAGCAACATTCACTATAGTTGTCGCAGCCATAGTGTGAGTGCCATATGGGTGCTGCTGCCACTTCATCAAAGCCTTGCAACGGTTTAACCTCTTTATATTCATGTGTCGTAAAAATGCATAAAACTCAATCATAGTGCATTTCATTTTTTATTTTTTTAACAAAAGAAATGCACAGGATTCACTTGACAGTGTTTTTCTCAGCCCCAGACGACAATATTTTAAAGATGTGAGGATCCTGTCTTCCAGCACCAATGTTATTAAACAGTTTCCTGAAGCGTAGCAGAACAAAACAGAAAATAAAACACTGGAAAACGGAATTTGTTCAAATTGCCCCCGGATAAATCACATATATGACGGTCTTATATGCCTGGTGATGTTTGGAGCAAATTGCAAGATGAACGGCTACAGCATATTTCAAGAACGGGAAAATTGTTACTAGCTCTGTTTTTCTTTTCTTTTTTCCTGACAGACTGCCCTCCCGATTGTTGGAGACATGGGCGCCTTACTTAAGGTATTTCATCTTAATAGTTAAGTTCCCTTTACAGAACATAACATAGAAAACAGTTAGTTTAAAATGATGATTGTTTTTTTTTATTATTATTATTATTATTTGAAACTGTTCTATAGCACTGGAGGGATGGATGCTATTAATTCTTGTACTGTACCAAAGGACCTTGAGTGCCTCCACCAGGAAGCCTGAGAGAAGTTTATCCAGAAAATAATTATTTCACAAGAAAACCTGGATTACTGACCACAGGTGCACGGTCGGACGACATGTTCACCTAAGCCTTTCAGTAAAGATAGTGGAGCGCAGAAATATCACATCAGTGCAGCGCAAATAAAGAGTAAAACCCCTTAATACAGAGATTACTGTCTCAGAAGATAAACACCGCTACGGATATGCAAACATAGTGAATGTACTGTAGTTGTAAATGAGTGCCGTGGTGCAGATTTCCTCCCGCCACGTGAAGAGTCACACACAATGTCAATTTCGTTTATCTTGTAACGGCCATAATCTCAAAATATATAAAAAATCTAAAATCTAGACTTTAATGGAGTGATGTAAACAAATGAGATGTGTTTCTACATGAAGTAGATTTTTAATCTTTGAATGTATGAAATGCAAATTTCTACCAGTGCTAACTGACGCTTGTATGTGTTTAAACCAATTATGGATGTGCAACAAATGTTTGCACTATAAACTGTGGATCTAAAGCTGGCAGCACAACCTGCCTCATTATGATTTGTAGTGAGTGTGTTTGGCAAACCACTGTGAAGCCTGGTATGAAAAAATAATAATAATAATCAGTTCTATGTAGGGCTGCAATGGCAGGTAGACGTTATCCGTCAATTACGTATATGTGAAGGAGGTGTCTCTGTGTTTACATTGGCGGCTCCTGCTGCTAGGCATCCTGAAAAATTAGACCTTATCTGAATAAACTGGTGAATGCTGAGGATTTTTTAAACAGAAACCAAAGAAAATATATAGAAACATTCCCATATGGAGTAAATGGGAGACCACAGCTACACAAACACAACGCACAAGCATCTCAGCAGATGTTTTGTGCGATTCTCGGCCAGTGTTCAGTTCCCGGACATCGTGTTTGCGTCCTCATCTAATCCGCTGTTTTCCAGACGAGAGCTCCAGACTCTATGGAGCAGATGTTAATGACTAATATTGCAGTACTGCTTTTCAGTGCATTACTACTACTTGAAGGGCTATTTAAGCAGAATCTCTTATCTTGATTTTTGCCCGTCACTTAAACCACAACCCCCCTAATGACAAAGCACTCTAACTCTTACGAAGGTCTGGTCTTGAAATCACCGCACTCGTAGCTTGCATCTTTATTTTCTACGCTTTTCCTTCGTCTTTATCGCACATAGATGCCACTGCCTTTTATTTTGTCATGAGTTGGGACAAACTCAAGGGGCTCGAGTGCTCGAGGGCTGTTTACCTTTTCTGACCAAATGCGAAAGGTTTTCTGTGCCTGCGAGTCCAAACCTGATGTGAAACATTTCCAGCCTGTATCACTCGAGATGTCACTGTAAAAAAACTACTTTGCAGCATTCAAAAAGTGAATAGCCTAATAAAAATCCAAATTGCCGATTTGTTCTTTTCTCCTCTGATTGAAGCTTTTCACCTCGGCCCATGTTGTTACCTGCAGGACGGCATTAGCTAATTTAAACCATTTTCACTTTAGTTCTTAACGCACGTCAACTCTGACAAAAGAAATATAATGCCTTCACGGGATTAATCACCGATACACGAAAGACAAATGTCAGTAGTCTTACAATTTTCTGTCACCCCTTCCTTCAGTGTCAGCTCATTTCATCCATTAAGTGCTCCGTTAGATACAGCTACTGTTTACAGCCTTTGTCGGTGTTGCGTAGCTGCAGTCTAATTAGTGCTTCCACCTCCTTGATGACACCTGCAGAAGAAAGAAAAAAACTCTTTTCTTTCATTCACAGCAGCAGCAGTTCCTTAAATTTTGTCAGATGACATTTCCTGGCAGTCTTGAAAGATGTATTTATTAAACTTAATATTCATTTGCTGACTTAATTGTGCACGCGATGAACTCTATACTTTATAATTCTTCACTGTGTTCCTGCTTCTTTCCTGGAAGGCGCGTCTCTACACTAGTATCAGGGACAATGATATTTAAATTTCTCCCGCTAAATGTCACAGTCAATGAGTTTGACAAAGTTCACCACTCACCTGGATGAGAGACACTCTTGGAGGCGCTCTTGGTGGGTTCTTATTATTCCTGCTCAGCAGACATTTAGAGAACACTTAGTGTCAGTTGGGGTCTTGTCCTCCACCCAGGGGATGTGACATAATAAAGGGCGAAAATGCAGTGTTTCTGCTCAGCTTGATGAAATCTCATCTGTGCAACTGCTCTTCCTTCCTGCCTTGCCTTGCCTTGGCTGCACTGGAAGAATGCCTGCAGTGTGTGCCAGACCAGAGTCCCAGGGCTGCCCGGGCAGAAAGGAGAGAAGGGATCCCCTGGAGAACAAGGAGTAGAAGGCTTAGTGGGAGAAAAGGTAACTCATTAGTGTTGCGAGCAATTTGGAACAGACACTATAAATATTTTTCTGTGACTGTAATTTACATTAAACTACACCCCGTTGGGCTTCCTTAATAAATATTTTAAGTGTATGTGTGATCACAGGCGCATTTATTGCAGACTTCTGTTCTAAACAGGGGGATCCAGGTGTAAGAGGTCCGACGGGTAACCCGGGGAAAGAAGGCCCAAAGGTAGGCGAGGGGAATATCACTCATAAATAAACCCAGTAAATAACAAATCACATTTAACATAATTGTTACTACATGAATTATTCAGTTTCCCAGCATGCTGAGAGTCTGTGAAATGAATAGCCTCCTTCTGTGATATTGTTTGCAGAAATGTGTGTTTAATCTAGTTTATAGAGATTTACACTGACAAATGGATTTCATAAATTTCCTTTTGGATTATTGCTGCGAGCCTAACCAGCTGTTGTACAACTCATATTATTCTCGCAGCGCTCCTAGGTGCTCAGTGCAGAAGTTGTTGCTATGGATACAGTCTTGTACCACGGTGAAACAGGCTAGGCAATTTCAAGTCATGTGCTGGCAGAGATGTTTTTTTTTTTTTTTTTTCCTTCAACTTTACGCCCATCAGCTTTTAAGTTTCCTGCTTTTTCATGTTTGGTGAAAAACAGTCACTCTGCTCTGCCTCACTGGTTCTGCCTTCCTGCAGGGAGTCAAGGGAGAGAGAGGTTTCCCAGGCCCCACGGGATATAAAGGTGATGAGGTGAGTGGCACAGGGGGGAAACATAAAATAAGTTAAAAAAGTTTAATCTAAACAAATTAATCCAGCAGTTATCTAAGCACCCAGAAGTCACCGTGACATTGAGAGACAGGCTTTTCAAAAGAATGTAAATGTATTGTAATGGCGGCCTCATCTTAAAGCCTGTCTACCCCGAGAGTCGGTTTTCAAAAGAAGCTATCAAAAGCTATCCATGATGCGGCGTGTGCACTGTGTTCTATCTTTTTGCACTCTAAGGATCTGCTTTACAAAGGACACCGTCTGCCTCTGTGTGTGCGTGTGGGTGTGTGTGTGTTCATTAAAAACAAGGAACTTTTCAGGCAAGCCGAGGATCATTTCATAGGTCAACTTTCAGCATTGAACTGCAGCTGCAGGAGATTTTTACTAACAGGCTCACTTGTTTCTAGGTATTATAGGCTCAATAAAAACAGCTTTCATACCCCCAATGAAATAGTTATTTCCTATTCTGTGATAAAAGGTATATATGATAGGAAGACGTGCGGTTCTATCTCTAAACTAAACTGTTCGGCACGGTGCTCAAGGCAAGGTATCGAAACAGAGATCCACAGGAGACAAATGGCTACTCCCTACACGCTGCTACACGATGAAATGCTATATAAACAGATCATCAGTCATGCATAGCGTTATGACCACCTTCCTAATATTGTGTAGCTGTCCCTTGTGCCTCTAAAACAGTTCTGACTTATTAGAGAATGGACATGTTCCTGTGGGTTGAGGGATAGGGGCCTCTGTGGATTAGGCTGTTTTGTGTGTCTGTGTCAGGCTGCATCGTGCCATCAAGGAGTGTCATTGCTATGGGGTGGAGGTGCCTGGTCTGGTCTAAGTGGGTCCTACATGTCTGAGTAACATCCACACAAATGCCAGGTCCAAAAGTTTTCCAACAGAACACTGAATTGTCACAAGATGGTAAATGTTATTCACTTCTCCTGTCATAATATTATGCCTGATCGGTGTATCAAATATATGAAAATGCACAATCTGTAGCCAAGGAACAAGATTTTCATCCAGTTTCTGGTGTTCATAGTGCTGACCTGTTTGACTGGGCTTTGGTTGCATGCAGGTAAACAGTAACCTTAAACTGTTAACTGACTGTAAACCGTCCATCTGTCCCTCAACTTCCACCCCTACTGTTATACCCCAAGTAGCTGGTCCAACGGTGAGCAACGTGTGAGACCACTTTCTTTACAATGCAGCCGACGAAAACATCCTCAACACCGTTAAGCGACACATTCATTCTTATAATAAATCTGCTCAATGTGAAGTGAGCAGTGTGGTGTTCACCACAGCCAGATGTTCGCATCACCTCCTCTCTCCGCCACTGCCGCAGATGGAAATACTGACGGGTGTTTTACTTTGCACACAAGGGAGCGCATGTCTAACACTGCGATGTGCTTGGTGTTCACACTGGAGTCAACCTTTCATTACAAACAATCAACATCCTACTCCTCAACAGGTGTTACTCAACGACTTACCAGTTAGCGCCTCTCGGTGTGTTCAATATTTCTCCCTTTGTGTTACATTTCTCAGTGTGTCACAACACAAAATAAAATTATGTAAATTATATTATGCAGTTTGAAAAATTATTTAAAAATGTAATGATTCACTTTTTTCAGGGGCCTACGGGAATACCAGGACTTCCTGGTGTGACTGGTCGGACAGGGGCCCCGGTAAGCAGCCTTTCAAGTCGTCTATTTAATATTTGAGGAGCTTTGTGTTCAGAAATGATTTAATTGCAAAAGTAAATGTTTTTGTGATTGCAGGGGCTCATGGGTAGACCCGGTCCAATGGGCCAAGCAGGACCTAAAGGAGACAAAGTAAGGTGCCTTCATGTAACGTAGGTTTGTACAGTACACAGTTGATAGATGTACACACTATATAAGTAGTATGCTGAGGTGGACGCCATTACTCTTTATATAATATGCTCCTACACTTTTTTCACTGATTTATAGATGGTTTCATAAAAAAAAGAAAGTAACTCCAGCTCCTATAACAAAGATGACAAAGATTGAGGTTATTTTAAATATAATAAGTCATATCTGAGTTTGTTATTTATTATTGCCAAACTCACAAGCGTGTGTGAAAGCCAATCTCTTAAGGGAATCTCTTCTTATTTCACACCGCTGGCAAATGAGTTCCCATATCACTGGATTACATTAGCACGGAGCTGAACCTGATAAACATTTCCATTTTCAGAGACATGTTTAACAATTCCTCTGCTTTGTGTTTGGCAGGGAAGCGAAGGCCCTCCGGGAAGACCAGGGCTCCCAGGGCCTCCGGTAAGTCCCTCGAGCCTCAACAAGAGCCAGCTGTTGATAATAAGTCTCTAAACCTGCAGTGGGGTCGTAGGTTTTACATCACCTCTTACAGGATGCATGTTTCTTCAATCTGTTAAAAAACATTCATCACCTCCTCTCCATTTTTTCTCAGTCTAATGGTATTTATTGCAACGAGAAAAACAAAAATGACAAAACAAGTGCAAATATGATGAAATTGTGGCGACCTGCTCGCTGGCATTGAATCATGTTCCGTCCCTTTAAAAGGCGAGTGAGTAAGCACCTCCAAAGGCAAATCTATAATTCATCAGCTGTCCCCTTGAACCTGCAGTGCCCCCACAACACATATACACACACACACACACACGTACTCGCCCTGGTCCCATAAACTGCACGAGGGAGGACAAGGGATGGCTCAGTGGCCTGAAAAGGGCACGGGCACTCGCTTGCTTCTAAATGAGAACCTTGACTCCTTCTTCTTTTACAATAGCTGCCCTCTACCAATCTGTCACGGGGAAAAACATTCTTTTATGTTCTAATACTGCCCAAGGAGTCTGGATTACCTCATTCTCATACCCAAATCTTTTTTAATCAGCGTGCTCTTTTGTATTTCTGAGACTCTCGTTTTCTGAATTACGCCCGGCTCAAGTGTTATTAAGTCTGCTGTTTCTCTATTTTTCTGCTCTTTTCGCTTCTCACTCTCTCGCACTCTCCCTGTGTAATCACCAAATGAGCTATTGATCTTCCTCATGTAGCTTTTAAGGGCTTAGCGGTGCATAAGCGCTGCGGACTTACTGTACGGTTTTTCTGGAAGGGCTGGCTCTCGGCGAGGAGAGTCTCTGAGAGGGGGGATGTCTGACTTAAAGTTGTCTGTCTTTTAGGGTGTGCCGTCTGTGGAGGGCACTGGGATGAGCAGTCTGTACAAGCTGCAGGTAAAGGCTTCTCATATGGCTTCATGTCTGAACATTTGGGTTGTCTATCATACTGGCTGTAAAGAGTCTGGGCATATGTTGCAGCCAAACTGTACAACATGCAGTCACAACTTAAAAAAATATCTTTCAGAGTGGCGGAGCTCTTTTAGGACCCCCTGGAGCTCCAGGTGCTCCGGTAAGTATAATCATTGTTATGCCTGAAGCAAACCTTTTACAGTGCACTGCAGTGTTGTCGCTGTTTGAGCTGCAGAACTCGGTGGAGCTTAATAACAAATAACTTGTCCAGCCTTCTAGTGTTATCTCAGCTTAGGGGAGGCTCTTATATCACAGTCAATCATGCTCATGGAGAGCCGGTGGTTGGCGAAGGCCGAGAGGCTTCCTGAGTCTTAAACAGGTGCTTCTGATCCACCTCTGGACACACAACATCACTGATATTCAAAATGGACTGAGAAGTCAAGCCGCTGTGCACAGCGCCAGGCCGAAGTGACCCGCTTTGCTTATCGGACTCCTCCTGCTCCCTCTGCTCCTCCTTATCAGACAGTTTATAATCTTGTCCAGTCCTGGGAGACATTCACTCACAGGCCCTGCAGGGATCCATCCACCAACAGGAACACTTAAGATGGTGACAAAAAGTAGACACTCTGCTGTCCCCAGTGCACAATGCACATGAACCATAGCTAAATCTTGAGGATGTTTCTCCCTGCACTGCATCTATCACAGGCAGCCCAGCAGCTGCTGGGGAGCAATCAATAAAAGAGCATCTTCATCAGTGTTAAGAGGGACGAGGGGTGCCCAATTTATCAATAATTCCTTGTTTTTTAATAGGGGTGAAAATACTTTACTGTAATTTTAAATGAGAACAGTCAGTGCTGGTGAAGCCTATAACATATCCACACTGGATTGTCGTGATTAAATTTGCTCGAGACACAGTTACGATTAGAGTGATTTACAGACAGAAGTTTGGAGGAAGGACTGACGATGATAAATGTTATAAATTTTAATGACAATAACACCAGCCACATGTCAGTTCATTGTATATTGAGGATTTTTATGATCGTTCTTGTCACATTCATGGAGGTAATCTGTTCTGTTTTTTTTTTCTCTGATTCAGGGCCCCAAAGGAGATGAAGGACTTGCAGTGAGTTAAAACTTCTCATTCTGTAATATATATATTTCTGCAGCTCACACAAACAGTTGCTTTCTCTCATTATCTCTGTGGTTTTCTACTGCACAACATACGCCATTACACCCTCAAGCCTGAGCACTGAACCACCGAAGAAATGGTCACGTCTCCTACAAATACCTTGTTGCCTTGCCAGTGGGAGCCCTCTCACTTCCTCCCCCAACTACTGACACCTGAAAGAAAAGAAAAAACCCACACAGACACATGAACAACTTGACATTTCTGCCATCAACTTAAATTCTTTATTCTCTTGGGGCCAATTGCATTTTTTATTGTTTTGTTGCACAGTAATTTCTCACCAGGATGTTAATTTGACATTTTAATAAATTGTGCGAGCGGCTCCGGTGCGGCGGCGGAATTGCCCCAATCCGTCTCACAGCTGATCCTCTGGCTGGCCCGCTCTCCCCTTAGCCGCGATAGCTTATTCATGACAATCTACATGTGTGACAATTACCTGGACGATCCGTTTACGTCTGCCCCTCTGTTCTGTGTAATGGCATTTCTCCATGGCAGCTTGAGCAAGAGGAGGCAGACAGAGGCCATCACTTGCCTGAGCGCCGAGAATGGGTGTCTATTTTTGGTGCAGGCGACAAGTCCGATTGTCAAATGGGGCTTGTTTTCTAATGGATCTGTGGCCTACCAGGTGTGACAGCGCGTGTGTCGTAGGTCATTTGAAGCGTCGTCCTCTGGGGATTACCTTCACATTGACACACAAAGAGTGGCATCAATACCAAGAACAGCAAGTGGAGAAATGGAAATGTGAATTCTTGGCTCCTGCGGAATTTAATTTACTCGCCAACACGTCGGTTTGATCTATATCTGCCAGTTTGTGCTTGATGACAGCTCAATAATGATACCTGTTACCCTCCGGCGGCTTATCGCCACACTGTCCTTCGGGATTGTCAGACAAAAATAGCATTGCTCTTGCTCGCAATAGGGGGAGCTAAGGAATCTTAAGTTCATATCTGTTGTGAGTTTGATATCTTGACACTGAACAGGTGGATTGTTTTTCTCTCGTAGGGGGAACCCGGAGCCATGGGATTACCTGGGCTTGAAGGGCTACCTGGTGCAAAAGTAAGCAACAGTATTGGCCACGAGAAATGTCTCTTTTGTAAACCTGTCTTGATTGTGTTTTCTCAGTGCTGTACTCTCATTAAACTCCAAATAAAGCATTTCTTTCTAAAGTAAGAGATTGATCGGAGAAAGCTTTCCACCTAACACCTTTAGGATTCGCTCTTTGAGGTTACGAGGGAAGATAAATCTGTTTAGAAGATTACAATCACTTGCGTTTCTTTTTAAATATTGACTGAAGGAATGTCTGGACTGGATGAACAGAAAGTCAAAGTCAAAATCGTTGATGTATTAGTGAGCAATCTGCACAATGAACCGTTAATACGACTTTAATTTTCCTGAGCTGAACTAAACTAGCCCCACGTGCAACTTTTCACAACTCTCCCTGCATCGCATATCTGTGTGAAAAAGTTTCATCTGATTGACAGTGCGTGGCTGTATGTTGTGTGAGAAGTTGGGTGGGGGTGGAATATTTCAGTTTCCTGTGAGATCCAGAGTAATTTATCCTTTTCAGGAAATACTGTCAAAGGTTTGACATTTGCAAAGTGTTTGCTGCTGGAATATTCTTACTCCTCAGGTTGAGGTTGTTTATAATAAATCTATATTTGTGATTCTTAGTAGAGATTTGTAGTGTTTTTAACATTTTCTTCATTGTATTTGTTCAAACAGCGAGGGGCCCCGGAGCATTCATTATACCCAGGTTTAGGCAGGAACTGATATCACTATCTGTGTGTCTGCTTGACGCGACAGTGATTTATGGCATTCGTTACGTAATGTCCGTGTCGTCTGCCTGATCCTGATATATGTTGTGTTTCCAGGGTGATGTTGGTCTGCCTGGTCCTCCTGGGATACAAGGTCCACCCGTGAGTAGAAGTTTAGTTTTTTTTCTTTCGATTAATCTACGTCATACCTCTCAATCGTGTGTGTCGTCTAAGTCTACTGCAGAAAGGGAAGTCAATGATGCTTTGTTAGGTGCTCAGAATAACAGCTATCAAGCATGAATCCAATAAAGCTGCACTTCTTCGATTAAGCTCCACAGACCTGTTGTGTGCATATGGTGGATACTCTGTGTTACAGCTATAGCTATAGTAGGTTGACTGGTTATATATTATAAATGGAGGCTGTAGAGGTTCTGTAGATATGACACTATTGAGGACCTGTCAAACACGCTCTGTTGTCTTCCCATGCTTGTGATTGACAGGGGAAGCCCGGCGCTCGTGGAGAGCCAGGGATCCCAGGAGAGCCGGTGAGCCGCAGCCTCTAACTGCCTTTGAACTGTCAATCCACGCGTCATTCTTTTGTCACTGTAGACTGACACATCGGCTGTCTCTGTTCTCTGACAGGGTGAGAGGGGGCCACTCGGAGAGACAGGATTCCCTGGGCCCGAGGGACCTCAAGGTGTTCCTGTAAGGATGCTACATAAAATCTGTCGCTCTTGCTTTTACAATCACAGTTAGATGTTGCCAGTGTACCTTCCAGTAATGTCCAAACTCGACACAGGGCTGTGAATAACACGCTGCTACGCTACGTTAGCGAGTGCACGGTTGTTTTACCATAGTGTGTGTTAAAAGAAAAAAGAACATGATTCAAGGACAATATGGATAAAATACGTATGTTAGCGGCCACTTGTCCTGCGGATGATTACATTCTTCTACGTAATTACCATCAGAGATGGTTTCTGTAATTTTCCCTCTAAGCGCACAATAGAGCAGTGTTCGCACAGCAATCAGGATCATTATCCCTTGCTTGAGATATCTCATTAACTGTGGAGATTACTAGGGGTGCAACAGTGCTGATCCAATCGAAGGTGGGAGCTGATACAAAATGTCTTTGTTTGTGTTTCGCTCCTTGAGCAGGGCAGACCAGGAAAAGACGGTACTCCTGGATACAAGGTGAGTCGTGCGAGCGTGCTGCAAATCCCCTTATAGAAAGTGCTTTACATCAGCCCAGCCGCAGAAAGATGGCACAGCAGATTTTTATCCCCCCTCAAGCAACAGCATGCTGACTGCATTAAACCTATTTGCATATTTGAGATTATAACGATAAAAACTAAATGGAATCCTGCAGATTTAAGGCTTTGTTGACTTTTAGTCTTTTTACCCTAATTATACAGTTAATGCTTTCAGGCAGTGATAAAATGTTTGTAATAGGGGGCAGTAGACACTTTGGATTAAATATGCATTTTCTTGCCTGATGAACCTGCGAAAATTGAAATAAATACTGCAGCGAAGTCCGCGTTTAGGTGATTGATCTCGTGTATTACACACTATTTACTACATAATCGCACAGAATGGCCTCACAGGATGCAGAACAGACCTGCACGAATAGCCATTCTCAACACATTATACTGTCTAATGCCCAAACTGGACTACGATTATTACTGTTTTTCTCTGATTTACAAGTTTTTTTTTCACCTTGCACCTTAATGACAGCCCCAACTCTTTATTGTTTTTTTCTTCTTATTAGTTAATATTCTTTCACCAGCATTACACAAAGCCTTCTCCATGTACAGCCTTACTTTCCGATGGTGCAACAGTGCCATCTAGCAGGCGGCTGTGCCCTTCTACCCAGACTCCTTGCACACTGCTTTGAGGTTTAATGTAATGCTCAGGGAAGCACATTTCAGTGGGCAAGATGATAGATTTAAGCCTCCCATCAGGCAGTGGGGAATACAGAGTAGTGCAGATTAAAGCAGGCAGGGGAGAACGGCGCCACAAAGCGATGCCCGCTTTAAAACCACATCATGCCAGATTGTCTTTTGCATGGCTCCTGTAATCCAGCAGGAAATTGATACAAAGATGCTCCCAGAGGTATCGCTCTGAGCGGAGCAAAGGGAGGCAATGAGGAGTGACAGGGAGGGATTGGAAGACACAAGATGTTGTGACATGAAGCCAGAGACAGGTATTTTCTCCCAGCTCCGACGTACAGTAGAGACAGCTGGTGGGAAAGCAGGCGCTTGTCAAACAAAACTGGAGTGATGCAGAGGAGCCGTGACATTGCAGAAGGTGAAACACTTAGCGGGGAGATATTATACAAGCCGAGTAAGAAGCAATCAGTGTGTGCAGGTATCTAAAAAAGTGTGCATTTCTCAAAGTCAAGTAATTCAGAGAAAAAATCTCAGTTGCTCACAGTTTTTCTTCGGAGTCCTGTGCGAATATTCTAGTAAACACAGTGGGTGCGATATTAAGAGTGTATGTGCCCCGAACATAATTCATGTGTGGGTGAAAGATTTCTGGGTCAGAATAATTTCTTATTCCTGCCGTTCAATCTTTCGCGGCGTTCTTCAAGTGCAAATATGTAAAATATGTGTTTTTCTGCTTTATTTCTAAGGGAGCCACAGGTAGAGCGGGCGACAGAGGATCCAAAGGAGAACGTGTAAGTGGCGTCGTCCGTGCCCGCTTATAAAGAAGCCATTTCCACGACTCTGAACCATAATGCGAAAAGAAAAAAGAAAAAGTGTGATGAATAGTAATGAACGTCTTCACTTCAGCACAAATGTGACTAATCCCCACGAGTACATAAGCACTAGATAAAAGCATTTAACGCTCTACGCGGTTTCCTATTTTATTTGCAAGAGCTCTGTCACACTTCTGCGGTAATCTATTGAAAACGCTGGTAATATAGGATGCAAAATGAAGCTTTTAGTTTTGTAGCTGGTAACAGAGCCTCTGGACAGCTGACTGACTGGACACAGTAGTTAAAGGCCTTTTAATATGTACTGAGCTTATGTGAGCAGCCAGGAAAGGTAGCTTTAATTGTTGCAATGTGTATAGAGTTTGGTCTGAGCTGAGATATGTGTTTTGGCTTCTTTTCTGCAGGGTGATCCAGGTATTCCAGGAGTAAGAGGTGTGCAAGGTGAGAGGGGTCGCATAGGAGATCCTGGCCCAATTGGACCCATCGGGCCGCAGGGTCAAAAAGGCGATCCTGGCCCTCCTGGACAGCTGGACAACGTAAACCTCCTGGTGAGCTGTAAATCTGCCTCAGAGTAAACTGAAACTATCCTCCCAGATAATTAAAATGTTAATGAACAAACTTGCCTCCCCAGCTTGTAAAACTAGCGCAGTTCTCATTCCCTGCATGGGGAAAAAAAAAAAAAAAAACTGGTGTAGCTACAGCTTTCTGCATGAAACATCAAACAAGGCAGTGCAGTGGAGCTCGCTGTTCTCTTCTGCTCAACGCTTCCCACTCCTGATCATCTAGGCGCAGCAGAAGGTCAGAGAGGGAGAGAGACGGAAACAGAAAGAAAGACGGATATGTGGGCGTGCCTGGAGCTCTGCGGAGAAGTGAAAACACCTCCATCTGTCACAGACGTTTTACACTTACTGTATGCAGCCACAACAGTTATATAACCCTCGCGGAGATGAAAAACTGTTTTTGAATGCAGAGATTCAAGGTCCAAGGCTACTATTGTTTGCTGTTGTTACTGGTGCAGCCCCGGAAAGCTCTAACAAAGCAGCTGAGAGAAACTCACAGCACATATGTGTTTATGCGCCGACTATTTTCTTTAAAACGCCTTGACATTTATTCAGAGTCGAACACAGCTGAATTCTACAAGCTACACTTTACCTCTTAAGCATGCAGCAGTATAATTGAACATAAACACAGAGAAATCACTTAATCGAAGCTAATATTAAATGTAATATTCGCTAAATGAATCTTTTCTATTTCAAGCTGATGTTCGGAGCAGATGTTATATTAAACTGCGATTCAATGTGAGGTTTCACTGAATAGCAGGAAAAATTAATTTGCGAGCCGATGGCGTCTCCCTGCTCTTGTTTTCCGTCCACGATAACCATCGTCTTCACTTCATCTCCTCTGCAGCGTGTTTGCCGTCAATTAAAGTTTAGTTTCTGTTGTCTCTTAATTGCGTTTTCTGTCTCTTTTTTTTAGTGTGTGTGTGTTAAGAACGCTGTGTATTCTCTCCACGCGCAGGGTGATCACAGCTTCACAGAGGAGCTCCGAATGTTTATCCGAAATGAAGTGCTGAGGATTTTCGAAGGTACAAATTCTTCCAAATTCGGTTTACATGTTTTTGTCCATCTTCATTTCTTTTCCCCACGCCGTTCCCTCTAAGCACTCTCTCTTTTTTTTCTTGCTTTATAGAGAAACTATCAAGCTCTGCCATGCTGCAGAAGACTCCTGCGGGGATCTTAGCTTCACAGGTCCAAGGGCCTCCAGGGCTTCCTGGCAAGGACGGATTACCAGGCCCACCTGGAGAGCCAGGACCTCCTGGTCCTCAAGGTATGTGCTCGTGCCGGCAGGCTGAACTCCTGGATGTCAACACCACCTCAGAAAAATAACCTCTACAGTTAAAATATGAATAAGGAGCGACGTTCTTAATATTGGATCACTCAAAACACGATTAACCATTTGTCGTGTGATTTACCTGAATGTACCTGTACCAAACCCATATCATGTGCTTCTCTGGTGCTTTCAATAGAGCAATAAGTCCAGTGAACATACTGTATACTGTAGATGTAACCTTCCACATTTTAAACAGGGAACGGTTACTACAGTGAAACACAGGCTCTAGGTTGAGACCTCACGTCAACAACTCAAACAAAGTGCTTTTTGTTCAATGAAATACTGGAGATTGGTTGGATTGGGGTCGGGCTGGCGCTTCCCTTTTTGTGCGGATTCATGGGTATTTTTCTCTTGCATAGACCCATATATCAATGCAGACTGAGGGGCGGGAAGCAGAGGAAAGGCCAGGAGTGTGGTGCACAGCGGCTCTCTTGGAAATATGAAGACAAACGAAGAATTGGCTGTGAATAAGAGAAAGTGTTATCAGTGTGGACAGGAAAGAGCCCCGGTATTGAAACCTCACTCCGGGAAAGAAAGCCTCTCAAATACAAAAGGAGCGTAGTCAGGAAAGAGGGTGGACGTTCTTTATCAAGCTAATACAACTTTCTGACTGCTCATACAACACTAATGGTTCGCCGGTCAGGCTCTGTACCTCAGACTTGCTTAGGTTTGTATTGTGTCCGCAGCAGAGCTATGGTATCTTAACTTTTGAAGAGGAGGAGTGTTTTATGTGTTGGTGCAGATCAAAGCACCGTTGCGCTGGCCTTTCTCTTTGAGCTTTGTATCTACCTCACATTATTCACGACCATTTACATTTTAACCCCACTGCTATAATATAAACGGCTGCCTTCATTCATGAATAATGTAGATAAAGTAGGCAACTACTCAACTATGAATGTTTGTGCCGTGTTAATGCCATCGGCATTACACATGTCTCGGTTTTTGTTTTGCTTGTTTGATTTTTTTTATGCTTCGAAATGAGTGTTTTATAGGTGACTCTTAATGCAGCTTTGCAATAAATATTTATTGAAAATAAAGAGGAACGCCATTTCCCTTGACAAATCAAATATTCACCAACTTCTTAATTTTTTTTTCTTTGTTGACTTGTGCCTCCACTCGGCTGCTGTGAGAGTTTGGGGTAATATTTCCTCATTATTTCTCGTCATCCTCTGCTGGAGTCTGTGCTCCTGTGGAATGCCCAATTTGACTTCTTCTCCACTATGCCAAAATGAATTGTTTATGGAGAAAAATAACCCCTCTGTCGAATTTGCACTCTCTCTCTCTCTTTTTTTCCTTCCTCCTCCTTTTCTTTTCTCACGGTTTGATTTCACATGGGTGAAAGTCACAAGCTGTTAAGAGAGTGCCCATAAGGACTCACGCTGCACAGCTCCTTCGTTTCTTTTATTTTCCTTCTTTGTTGTAACTAATTTCTCATTCTGCTCGTCTTTTACTTTTGCCACTGAAGTTTCTATCTGATGTAAGCCACTGTGTTTAAGTTTATATTTCATAAATACTACATTTTTTCTTGTTTTGACCTTCATTTTTTATTTTGTATCTTAGTCTATGCTCTGTATATTTCTTAACACTGACTCGTATTGTCTTTTGCTATCAGACTGTAAACTCTGTTCTAGAGCTGCTCTGCTTTTTCCTGTACAGTATGGAAATGCCAGTAAATATCCCAGAATATTTAATGGAGCAGCTGCCCAAAGGAAGGTGTTTTTATTATTATTATTATTATTATTATTCTTTGTAAGGCGCACAAGACTGTTGCTGATAATAATGTTTACAACAGTGTACAACAGGTACATGATTGCAAATCTATCAATCAAGCATGAGCAACCACACTTTTTTCTTAATGTACTTTGTCCATTAGTGCCCCTAGAAACAATTTGCTTTCAGCCGGTATGGCATTTTCGATTTATCAGTCTCCACAAATCCAGCTTATTGCCCTGTGTGCTATTCAGTATTTTTTTGCTTAAGGTACAGTGCACTTTTCTCCATGGAACGTCTCCTCTCTGAATGAATGCCCCAGGCTCTGTGAGTGTTGAAAGAAGTCTCATTATTGTGGCAATGTGTGGATAGCCCCTCTTTCTCTCAGATTCAGTTTTGGAGCATTCATAAGCCTTTCTTTCTGAGATTTTCTCTGACATATAAGCATCGAAGCGTTTCCCCTTTGGGCCAGGCGGTGCAATGCTTGATACTCCTGTCAATGTTTCTGATGCACTCCATGCAACCGCTGGTTGTGAGACTCCATTACTTTAAGTGCCTCGTGGGGAATTTTTCTTCTTTTTCTTTTTTTTTTGCAGCCGCTCAAATTCTCACTTGGCGTGCTGCTGTTTTGACTTGCAGGCTTTGCATGCAAGTGAAAAAGCCTCTCATAATACAACTATGTGCATTACTGTTATAAGCAACAAACTGCCTGGTCTGACGTGAGGTTTGGTGCATGCTTTGATTTTATTTTTATTTACTCATCAGGCTTTTTTGACAGACTAAGCATGTGCTTACATTCATCGCTGCTTTTTTTCCTTTTCTTTGAGGTAATCATGCAGCAGCCAGACTCCATCAGATGGAAAAAAAAGCATCATTTTAACGGCAGAGTCTAGTTGTCATGAATAGCCGCAACTGTTTTCTGCACCTGTCTGTGTTGTCTATACAATCAACCTTTCTGCAGAGACCGCCTTTGATTAGGGCAATATTTTCACCATCTGAATGCCTTCTTTGTGACCCACAAGTATGACCTCTGATTGAACGAAGCCTCTTCACTCTGGAAAGCTTCAAAGTGCTTGTGGTCCCGTTGTTGACAGATAGCTGTTAAAGTCCAGGGCGCCTCCTTCTTCAAACCCTAACGTGCAGATGACTTGTTTGATGATTTCTGTTTTGACAGGATGTCAGTGCATCTTTTATTATTCAAAGGTTTGAGACTTGAACTGGGAATCCAGAGTAGTGTGTTGCTACATTGCCTACCAAAGCCGCTTCTCTCAGAATGAATGCAGACTTGATGCCTGACATTGTTGCTTTGCTGCTGGTATTTGAAGCTATTCCATATAAGTCCCTGGATGCACACGTAAAGGTTGCACAAGTGTGTCCTCTTCTTGACACCCCTTGGATTTGCACATGTTATGGCATTTGTACTAGTCTTACTAACTGTACCACACACTCCGTGAGCACAGTTCTACTTCAGCTTTGCAGTATTTGTGCTCAGAGGGTGTGTTGTGTGTGTGTGTGTCCTTTAGGATACAGGGGTCAGAAAGGAGAACGAGGCCAGCTTGGACTGGGGTTGCCAGGAGATCCAGGACCCATAGGGCCACCAGGTAAGATCACCACATAGCAGACATCCTGGCTTCACCGCTTAATTTGATGTAATGTGTTTTGAAGTAATTTAACTTTTAAGTCAAATATTAAGTTGAGCAATCAATTCATAGGACACAAAACAATGGTTTCAGTCATTTCAAAGATTTATAGAAAGCCACTAGCAGAGATTTTTTTGCTCTATTTACACCCTGATATTTCACTGTTAAACCAGAAGTGAGGAGGCCCCTCCCTAAAAAAAAACACACACTTGACTCTGATTGGTCAGGCACTGCCCATATATACTCAGCACCTGGATTTAACTAAGCAAATTGGTACCAACCTCCTATTGGATAATTACTGCATGGGTGATTATCTTTCAGCTGACAACAAGCTATTTAACCCCAACTGATGCAATGAGTAGCTTCTCATTTCTTAAAAACCATGTTGAAAGACACATCCTGTGGTAGAGGAAAAGATGTTAGTCTGTGTGAGAAGGGTCAAATCATTGGCATGCATCAAACAGAGACAACATCTAAGGAGATGGAAGAAATTACTAAAACTAGGTTAAGAACTGTCCAATGTATTATTAAAAACTGGAAGGATGGTGAGGAACCATCATCTTTGAGGTAGAAATGTAGTCGGAAAAACTCCTGATTGATTGTGATGAGCAATCACTTAAACATTTGGTGAAATCAAATCAAACAAAAACAACAGCAGAACTCAGGGCTATGTTTAATAGTGAAAGTAAGAGCATTTCCACACGTACAATGTGAAGGGAACTCAAGGGATTGGGACTGAACAGCTGTGTAGCCTTAAGAAAACCACTAATCAGTGAGAATAACTGGAGTTTGCTAGGGAGCATAAAGACTGGGCTCTGGAGCAATGGAAGAAGGTCATGTGGTCTGATGAGTCCAGACTTACCCTGTTCCAGAGAGATGGGGGCATCAGGGTAAGAAGAGAGGCAGATGAAGTGATGCACCCATCATGCCTAGTACCTACTCTACAAGCCTGTGGGGGCAGTGCTATGATCTGGGGTTGCTGCAGTTGCTCAGGTCTAGGTTCAGCAACATTATGTTGCCCAAAGAATGAGGTCAGCTGACTACCTGAATATACTGAATGACCAGGTTATAACATCAATGGATTATTTCTTCCCTGATAGCACGGGCATATTCCAAGATGACAATGCCAGGATTCACAGGGCTCAAATTGTGAAAGAGTGGTTCAGGGAGCATGAGACATCATTTTCATACATGGATTGGCCACCACAGAGTCCAGACCTTAACCCCATTGAGAGTCTTTGGGATGTGCTGGAGAAGGCTTTGAGCAGTGGTCAGACTCTCCCATCATTACTACAAGAGCTTGAAGAAAATTAATGCAACACTGGATGGAAATAAATCTAGTGACATTGCAGAAGCTTATCGAAACAATGCCACAGTCAATGCATGCTGTAATCAAAGCTAAAGGCGGTTCAGTGACCTGTTTTTTTGGTGGCAACAGGCAGTGTATGTTGGAGTTTAGCATTGAATCCAGTAGTTTTTAATTGGACACAAAATGAGCATACTGTGTGCTGAATGAGTCATCAACGAGTTTTCAATGGTTTTTATTACGAATCCTAAAATACCTACAAACAAAACTATTTATTTACTTATAGTTGGGCCACAGTACTGGCATGTAGATGACATTTAGTTTTTAACACATTAACTTTTATTTCATGGAAATGTTCATGGTTTCTGTGTAGTTTTGTAGTTTCGTGGATTCACGTCTATCATGTTTCCAGCTATTGCAGGCAGTTGCATGCCCACCACCAAAAAGTTATTGCTCTCTATCTGCAACATTATGTTAGCCACAAAATAAATAGAGTCTGCCGTAAATCTTAATTCTACGGAAGAATTGTTTTGCTGTCACTAACCATTAGCAGCAGACCAGTAAAGTGGAAGGAACTATACTATTTGTGCCTATATACAGCAAGAGCAACTGTGACAGTTGAGATGCTCACGCTTTAATTATGCCACATTTGTCACAGAAGGACCAGACGCTGCACTGACAGCCGCTCCTCCTCCACATCCACCACTGTTTATCAGTTTTTCTTACCTGTCCGCCAAAACGAAGGCACTAGGCTCGTGTCGCGGCTCAAATTCTATGAGGCCTGATTTGGTGTATAGAGATATCTCTGCTCCCAGACCTCATTATGATTTGTAAAGTCCAGGCGCTGCTGTGACACAAATGGGGCCCCAATAGAGGACAGAATTCTGCTGTGACGGCATGTGGCGTCCGCTTCGTAAAGAAAATTTCTTCTTGGTGCTGTCCAGATCAAAAGAACACAACTCAGGATGTCAGCATGCTCCGTGCTCCTGTGAACTAAAGAATAACTCCCCGTATCCCGATGGAAATGAGAAGTGGGATTACCACACTGACTTCCAACATGCCACAGTCAGAGTTCATCACTGAACCTAAAGTCACACATCCTATCTAAGTATGTGCATAATGCATGTGCAGGGCGAAAGATAACTTGGCTGCAGCTCCTCAGTGGAGGATTAATCACACACGGTTGAAAGACATCATCTCTAGAGGTGCACAGTTGTGGGAAGCACCTGCGGCACAACTAGTGGGGGTTAGACTGGAGGTGTAGTCACGTCTTGGAGGGAAGCGCTTGAACAAACCGCTGTGAATGTGTTGGCCCACTGCTCTGGTTTCTCCCTTCGCACTTAGATTTACAAGTCCCTGTGCAGGACGAGCTTATTTTTACCACTACCAAAAATTTAAACCACTTGGCCGTCACAATGAAGGATAAGCTGATATTCTTGGCGTGGAACAAGTTCCCCATTGGAGTCCTGGAGACTGGGATATGTGAGTCACATACAGGAGAGTCGGCACTGTTTTGTCAGTTTTGACTCGGAGTAAAAGTCCTTGTTGCAGGTTTACGTCAATGTTGACTGGCTGTGGGGACAAGTCATTTATGTGAAAGTGACCACAATGTCCATTAGCCCCTTTGTACCCTGATGTACTCTGACGGCAATTAGGCCAGAACTTGCCGCTGCTAAGGGCCGCCTGCCTGTCGCACATTAGTGCTGTGCTGTAGCTAATTGACGGAGTTACCTAACAGCAGCCACTTAAACATCCTGTCTGAACGCACACCGCATTTAGCAAACAAAACACTTTTCATGATTGCTACTTTGCGCGCCTCTCCAGTGCAAACGGCCGAAGCGCTGCGGACGGTTTCGGTGCGAGCAGTTAGGGAGCAGATGGATGTGGCGATGATGGAAAGGGCAAGTCATGTTTTCACAGGGAGGTAGAGGACAAGACAGCACCGGCAGTTCCTTCTGTAAAGACGATAGAGGAGGCAGAGCTCCCTCGAGCTACCACTGATGTAATGGACACTTCTGTGGCAGGCCCGCAGTGGAGTTTTTCTTTTTCTTTTTTTTTTATAGGCTTATCCAGATCCATTTGAGAGAAGGTGTTATATCTGGGTGCTGTGTTTGTTGCGTGAACAGTATATGAGATATACATATATATATATATATGTGTGTGTGTGTGTGTGTGTGTGTGTGTGTTTGGGAGATCGTGGAGATCGTGCTTTGCCACTTCAGCAAGCTGTTGCTAAGTAACATGAGGTACTAATGTCTCATCTGGCATGCTGACCCTGCCTCACTTTCTCTCTCTCCTTCATTTTCGTTACAGTGAGATTGAAGAATTCATTAATTGTAAATGAGACATCCTTGAGTGTGAATGTTTAATCGCTTACAGTATATAATGATCTGTGAACGCTCGCCGTCTTTCGCAGGCTGTGCTTTACAAAAAGCCGGCCTCATTTGTAACGCGGGAACAACCGAAAAGCTAATTTTGTTTTAATTGTAGTTTGCTTTAAATCATTAATTAAAGCAACGTGTTCTGAAATGAGGAACAAGGGCTGCAACTAACAGTTATTTTCATTTTCATCAGCCTGTCACTTGTTCTTTTCAATTAATTATTCAGTTAGTGAAATGGAAAGAAGTGGAAAAATATGCACAATTCATATTTTGACAGCCCAGATGATTCAATTTAGAGTGACAAAGCAGCAATATCCCCGCGCTTTGAGAAGCTAGAAAGCAGCAAACATCAAAATGATTTCATTGATCCTTTCATTTTCTCGTAATCAAATGAATTACTCAGCTAGGTGCAGAATTATGTCACGCTTTTTGAAATACTGAAAAATGAGTTTCAGTCAGCATTATAGCCTCACTAAACAGATAGCTGCATGTGAAGGGGTATACTATGCGGGCAAGGGGCACGCTTTCTGGTTCCTTTTTGTGACCTGAGAAGTATTGTAGGTAAATAGTCTGTGTGGGGATTATAAAAGGCAGGATTAGGGTTAGGGTTAGAGCGCCCTGTCACATTCAACAAGTAAGGAAACACGTTGCAATTGTCAAGGAAATACCCTAAATGAAGATGACGAAGGACTAAGAAACCATGACTGGTGCGCAGAACCTGAAGTATTAGCCTAGATATCAGGATCTGAAGACCCAAAAACCAATCATTGACTGTTGCTCCCCACAGTCATTTTTAATTGTTTTAGGTTAGGGTTAGGGTTATTTGCTAAGTTTAGGGTTGTTGGAGGTTTTAGTAATACAAATATTGACCAAAATGGTTGTGTTTCTCTTGGCATGATTACATCCTAAATAGACAACCTTGATACTTACCTTTTAGATTGCTTCTGTCTCGTATATAGCAACAAGCTGGGGCCATGCAGAAACTTCATTAATCACAACTAGCACAGTAGTAGTATCTGTCATAAGAATTGTATTGCAGCCTTTTGGATTGAAACCAGTCATATGACCGTCAGTGCTGACCAGGTTATTTTTGAAATGTTATATTTCACCCTGTAATAAAATGGACAATAAAGCTACAAAATCCTAAGGGCATGACTGTAAACCAGGCAGTGCAAACTCCACTTTGATAACCGTCAAATTTATTAAACTGGTCCGGTTTACACGGATCAGGCATAAATGTTACACCATCAAAAGTAGGATCTTTCCAACCCATGTTGTCAAATCTGCCAAAAGAAGAGCCTGTAGTAAGATGCAGTATATTCTACCAGGTTTTTCACCATCAAATAATTGAGGTAATGGCCTTTTTGTTTTGTTTCTTTCCCAGTAATTTCAACCAATTACAGAACCAGCCACTTTCTTACACAGCATGTGACACTTTTAGAGAAGTTCTACAAGCAACTTTTCACAACTCCCATTTGTAATTCTGTCCAGCCAGTCTTGGATAGTGAATGGCACTGAGAGTTTGTGTGGGGGTGTATGTGCCTGTGCCAAACCCGTTTTTATCGCTAATGGAAAGCTCCTCTGAATGATGATAAAGTGGCGCCTGGCTCAGTAATTAATAATGCCTAATTCTCTGTCAAGGCCCTCCTGGGATCAATTCTCAGGGCCCTCCTGGTACTCCAGGACCCCGCGGACCTCCGGGGACATGTGACCCCAGCGACTGCCTTCTTCCATCCTTATAAGCCCGGCTGAGTGGATTAGGCCTGTCCGAAGACGGCCCTACCGGCTCCGAGCTCAGTGCCGCGGGAGAGGGACGGCCTTCACTGTATCTGACAGCTTCCTCGTCTCCGGTTTATCGGGCAGACTCACAACTGACCTCTTTAGTTCACTTTTTGATAGCATTTGTATGCCGTCTGGGTTTTTTTTGTTTTCCTGAGATTGCTTTTGGGTTTGTTTTGGATGCAGCTGAAAAACCTCCTGCAATGCTGTACTGTTAAGTTATTTCTCGTTTCCACATCCCCCCGCTGTGTTGTAACGCATTCCTCATCAACTCTCAACACGTCTTTCAAGACCATGAAATGACTCCGTTTCGTCGAAGTTCAGCCCTGCCTGAAAACACAATCTTAATTATTTGTTTGCCTCTTTAATGGGCATGTCTATGCACTCTTCTGTTCTTATTCAGATAAGCCATTGGGCTGGCAGAAGGTACATCTCATGTTTCTGTGTGCGAGTTTGTGTGTGTGTGTGTGAAGCAGATTGGCTGAATGAATGTACTTGTTTTATGTGAGAAAATAACAGATTGTCGAAGCTCCTTATGCAACCAAAATGCAGCAGATGCGTCTCATATAGAAATTATTTATTTAAAGTGTGTCCTTCAAGAATGTATTTAATAGATGGTACTAATAATTGTACTAAATGTAGCATGGGAATTCTGTAATATTATTACTGCAGAGTGGATTAATACAATCCTGAAAGAGTTCTGTTTCTTGAACTCGTCACTCATGACACATTTGTATTGTGTGCGATTATAATTTTTAAAGAAAACTTTGTAAAGTTGCCTTCACATTTTCTGTAAGTCATGAGCATAGACTGTATAAACATGGACGGCAGAACAGCTGCTTAAAAGTTAAGCCAAGGCAAGTAGAGCTCCCCCTGGTGGCTGGCTGAAGTATAGGTCATAAGCTCCACCCCCTCCATGTTAGTGGATGGGACTTGCGTCAAACTAAAATACTAAAGTACGCATCAAATTTTTTTCACGAATGGTTTCTGTCATTTTAGAAAGTTAATATGATACTGATGAATACTCAAGTATTTTGCTGATTCGTTTTAGTTGAAAGTGAAACTGGATGTGACATCATAGCAACCACAAGTTCCCATGCCAACTTCGACATAATGTGGTTCTGTTGGACCCTGAGAGTTGGATTATACAGCATATTCTACAGCGTATAATCCAAAATTTCTTTGTAACTGGTGGCAGGAGAGCAGAGTGTGGTATTAATTAAACGAAAAAAACAGAGTGAGTCTGTCAAAAAAATGTGGGCGGGGCATAAATATTGATATCAGACTCTTGGACCATACTACACAGACTCTGTCTCCAAACTCGCAAGACTTATCACTGGAAAAGTAGCATCAGTTTAGCCAATGCAAGGAAGTGGGGGTGTATCATCCATATTTATATACAGTCTATGGTCATGAGTGGATAGTGAGCGCTCATCAGTGAGGTTTGCCAAAGCTTTTGTAACACAAAACCCACAAAGGACTCACTGTTTGTCTGAAGCTGTTTCCAAGACACATACATCCAGGGCTGATTTTTACTTTACTTTATTTTCATCGTGGAATGAATGTACTTTAAATAATCTCACCTTTTACTGTAATCTGTAAATAAGCGAGTGATTTATTTTTTATTTTTTATTGTTTCCTATCTAATGGGGCTTGTTAAGGGACCTGTCAATATGATTTCACAAGCAAGCTGTCATCATCATGATGCACCAAGGTTCTCAGCTATCAATCATACGTCGCTGCAAAGGCCGAAGGCTGTTTTGTGCCCGAGATGATTGTTAACATATATATTGTTTACATAGTGTCGTGTATGATGATTCCTCTGGTTTAGATGTATATTTTTCTCAGCAACACAAAGGAAATCTGACTGCCACACTACGACTGACGGACATCTTTTACTCCACTACACTCAGAAATCTACTTGAACTTTGTCTTTGGTCTACATCCTGGTTCTTCACTCACTGACCAACACTGTGTGTCACTGTGTATCGTTGGGTTTTCGGGGCGTCTTAAGACTGGAGTTTGGATTTATTTATTTGCTATGAATCTTTTTAATGTCCTTAACTGATTTCTCGAAGCTTTGAGTCACTTTTACCTAAACAGGTCACATTACATCTTAAAATGCACTGGAAATTTATAGAAAGACATCATTTTTGCATTTAACACAATTCCAAGTCGGAAAACTTGTAGATTTAAAATGTCTTTATTCAAAAAAATTAATTTATAACAACGGCAAACTTAAAAAGAGACTGGCCTATAGTGTGTGTTACTGTTCTCATGCTTTTATCTCATGTTGAGCTGTTTAATGAGTGAACTTGACTCAAAGGCTTTATAATTTTACTTTTAACAGTCCTGCTGTGATTAATGTTTGAACACTTCTCGGGGTGTGTCTGAAATTTTGTGACACCGAGACACTCGGTTCTGTCTGTGTTTCATTTCTTTAAGATCAGTTTCACACTTTTTTCTTTTTTTTTTGGTCTTTGTACTTCACGTCTCACTTCGAAGTCATCATGCTTTTCTTACACATGTAAATTATAACTCACATCTTGCTCAGAAGCTGCAGAACACTTTTTTATATTTATATTTTTTTTTCACAGCATGCCAGCTTGGTTTTTATCTCTAAACTTTATCAGTGTGAGTGTGGGTCTAATTTTAGATGGGTTTTGAATGAAACGTGTGCCTCTTATTTCATTTGTGAGTTGAAAGAGCCCCCTGCTGGACGTGTATTTATTTCCTCATTGCATGTAAAGTGAATGGAAAATTATCTTTTTTTCTTTTCTTATCTATTTTTTTTTTGGTTTATAGGCGGCATAATATCCCCTTCTTCCATTGGCTTATGTCCTTTTATTGCACTCGTTTTCATATTTGGCTTAATGGGCCCCTGCCAGAGATAATGACACTACCTTTGACAAGATTCAAATGAGACGGCGTAAGTAAACCAAACTTTTTTTTTCGAGGGGAGGGATTGTGCTGCTGAGAGCAACTCCCTCCTTACATTGAATTCAGCTTGAAATTGATATTAATGTGCGCCGGTTTGTGACTTCAATTTAGCTAAACAGTTTGATAAGTGGGGGGGGGGGCAAAATGGCTACCGATGTCTCAGCTCACTTCACTAGAAATTTACAAGTGAAAATCCATTTATTTTAAGTGGAAAATTATCAGTTGAGAGCAAACCGAGCGGATGGAGAATACTTGCTTTAATGCATCTAAAGTCAGGCTTGTCAAATAATGCAAAATTCACTTAAGACAATAACACCACTTATATGCATTCACATATTTCATGATTGCTTTTTTTTATATTATTTGACAGTAATGTAAGTTGATCTTGTTGCCACATGCAATCTAATCGTGTAAGTAAGCTTGTAATGAGGGGGAATATGGATCAGCTTCTCAGCGTGGCCCCTCAGATTAAAAATGTCCGCCCGCTGTTCTCGCTGAAACCGCTCCCTCCTCCTTTACAAGCTCACAACTGACATTAATGTTTCTTTTTTTATCTACCTCAGTCTTGGTTTACCACATGTGATTAGATGTTTTGGGAAGTATCCAAACAAGCGTTGCCTTTTTTGCCGAGAAAAAGCAATTAAAAAACCTCATGTTAAAACACATACACTGTACACCGATCAGCCACAATATTAAAACCACTGGCAGGAGAAACAAAATAATAACATTGACCATCTCCTAACAGTTCAGTGTCCTGCTGGAAAACCTTTGGACTTGGCATTCATGTGGATGTTACTTAATCAGACCAGGCACCCCCACCCCGTAGCAATGACACTCCTTAATGGCAGCAGCCATCCCCAGCAGCACAAGGTGTTGACTTGGCCTCCAAATTCACAAGATCCCAAACTGATCGAGCATCTGTGGGATGCACTGGAGCGAGCCTGATCCACAGAGGCCCCTCCCCTCAACCCAAGGCCCCCACTAACAATATTCAGTCCATTTTCTGATGAGTCACAACTGTTTTGGAGGCACAAGGGAGACCTACGCAATATTAGGACGGTGGCCATAATATTATGCCTGATCGGTATATCTATCTATATATTGCAGTCCTGGATGGTGACGACAGTGTAGGTTGGCTCACTGAGGTATCCAGTGTGTTTTGTGTGGTTACCAGGTATCAGAGGATGTATTTGACACTTTTTCTTTGCAGCTTCTTTTCTTTACACTGATTAACGGCGCCTGCCTTACACGTGTGCAATAAATGTTATCCAGTGCTTTATTTCCTGTGCTTTGTTGTCTTTTGTCCACTGACAGCTTAGACTCCAGTTCTTTTACAATAAATCACAATAACACAATGTGTAGTTTGTGGTAACAGTAGAGTTTCTGCTATCTTTGAGTTTTAACGCAGTAGCTGGGATGAATATTTTCCATTCAGCAGCTGTTCTGGAGCTTTTTGAGCATTTCAAATCATTGTGACTTTTCTACTGCCAAACAAGAGCGCATGACATGAAATGCTTAGAGCAGGTATCAAACTGTCTCTACTAATAGTTTTATTTTAGGGATCTTTGCATTCTCTGATACTCAAAATCACAAAATATTAAACCATCACAGACCAGTATACAGAATAAATTAAACACTGCATGTGTTGCTTTATTTCTCGTTTACATTATTCCCCTCGTCCCTAAAAGGCATTTCCATATATGCACAGCTGAATTGTGTTGTCATTCTGTACAATGAGGCACAATCTCACATCAGGCGGTTTTGTAGGAAATATAATTAACATTATTTTTTACAGATTTACAACATACACTGAAGTCAGTGTGACTTGACGACATTTCCGTCCTCTCCTTTTTTTATTTTCAGGGCTGAAAAAGGAAATCAGACATGAGGAAATTGACACTGGATTTGGAAAAAAAATAAAAAAAATAAGGTTTCAGCAGGTGTATCTTTGGTACATGGGCGCACAGAGGACACAATGACTAACACAGGCACTTTAACCAAACAGAATCCTGATCCTGATTTGCTTTAGATTATTATTTGAGATGTTCTAGGAGGAAAGTGGGGGAAAACATTGCAAATGGAGGGCACAAAAAGAGTATTCATCTCCAAGGAGAGTGGGATAAACTATTTCTGGTCATTTCAGAAATATGAGCACAATCATGAATATATCAAAACATCTCTCAGGTAGAAAAACACAACGGAACAGGCACATAAGAAAAAAAAAACAAATATGTTTTTTTGTATGACTCAAAGAGGCTGGCTCGTTCTGACAGAGATGTGGCCGGAACAAAAAACATGTTCGCAAGACTAGAGGTTAATGGAACAAAGGCACCACGTTGACCACAGCCCCCGGGAAGAACGGATGAAAAATGTTGTGTGCTCAGGGGAGATAATCCAACAGTCTTTCTGTCTCTGCCAGAGCGTCCCTTAGTTCCCAGCAGGTCCCTTCACATCCAGAGACTGGTGGGCGGCTCCTGCCTGAAGGTTGCAAGCTGATGGGTCACAGTAACCGTTAGGACCGGCTGGACCAGGGGGCCCAGGTACGCCGGGCTGTCCGGGAACACCGGGAGGTCCCCTCTGCCCGTCCCGGCCGTCCTGACCGTAGCCAGATTTGCCTGCTTCACCTATGGTCGCAAAGCACATTTTCAACTAAGTACACGTCCACACTTTTACAAGTCTAGCCCAACATAATAGTAACAATGAAACAGTTTATGGTTGCTCTAATGATTCTTCCTGTCCATACACACATTCAAGGTATCACTTCCTAACTTGTTTTTGGGGTTTGAGATGGTGCAGAAATTAGTTGTAAAGCTGAAGTGAGGCGCAGTTTGAAGTAAATATTCAAATGTTTTTTGTTTGTTTGTTTTTAGCATCAAACTTCTTCTTTGAACTTCCTCAGGCAATGAAAATGAACTAAGACCACAGTTTTGACAGATAGTGCCGAGCAGTAAATATGGACAATGGACCACTTCCTTGAATTGGCTAAAATTATGCCATTTTCCATGTTTTCCCGGGGATATGGGCAGCGCCATCTTGCGACTTTGGAGTTAGAGTCTGCGCAGTACGGTCCGAGAGTGGAGCCACGCTGAGCCGCGATATCTTTGACCCACACTCACTCATATTTTCGTTTAATTAATACCACGCTTTCTTCTACTCCCCGAGTTATGAGGAAATGTTGGATTATAAACTGTAGATACTTGTTTTTAAAATGTTTCCCGTCCCACAAGACTGTTTAGCGGTTGGCATGGCAATTGGTAGTTGCCATTATGTCACATCCGGTTTCTAAAGCGTCAAATATCTAACTTAAATGAAAACTGTCCAAAAAATTGACCCTTGAACATTCATTAATATTATATCAACTATCTAAAATGGAAGAAATTATAATTGAAAAAAATATCCAATGTTTATTTTAGTGTTTTAGTTTGACGCTAGTCCCATTCACTAACATGGAGGGGGTGGAGCTTATGACATATACTGCAGCCAGCCACCAGGGGGAGCTCTATTTGCTTTGGCTTCACTTTTTAGAAGCGGTTCCGTTGTCCGTCTGTATACTGTCTAATCTCAAGAGACTTATTTCATTTCATTGTACACATGTGAATGTGGGTGTTGTTTTCAAAAATAAATAGCAGATGAAAAATGCACTCACCAGGAAGCCCAGGAGGTCCTGGCTGACCCTTGGGTCCTCTAACAGTGGGCCCTCTGGATCCCCTGTCTCCCATTTCACCTGTAACATGTATGACATAATGAAGGCATTTGTGCACGGCTAAGACAGATATCACACGTTTAACTCTCTCATGGCGCTCTAACCAGTATATTAATTACCTTTGGGTCCTTTCAATCCTAACTGCCCCGGTGGCCCTTTGAGTCCCGGGAGGCCTCTTGTTCCAGCCTGCCCGGGGAAGCCATTGTCTCCCGGAGCCCCAGGAGGCCCCGGAGGTCCAGGTTTTCCAGGTAAACCGGCTATGCCAGACTCTGGCCTCCTTAAGCTAGCAGCCAACTGAGCCAGCTGTTCTGTTGAAGCGCAATGGGAGGAAGACGACGAAACATTAGATGTAAATCAGCTTATAGACTTTTAATAACACTTTGTAACGGATCGTGTCTGCACATATGAAAGCTCATTTCTGAAAGCCCAAAGCAATTCTCAAAGAAGATATGGTCCAGCAGCCCTTGCACTTGAGTTCAGAATGGAGCTCTTGAGCGGTGGACTTGAGTGAGGTGAATCTATGGTCACGATATCCCCTGAGGCGCTCCTGCTTTTCAACCTTATCCCATAGAACTTCAGTAAATTGAGCAGAAAGGAGATAATACTCTTTATCTCAAGCAATCAGCGACAAAAAAATTTATGTCCATTGAGCAAAGGATCCAATATTAATCTCCCGTGGCTCCTTGATATTTGGCGCATGGGATTCCAACTTTTTGGCTCCCGATGAAAATTCATGCAGTGGCTGCTTCGCTGCTCATTTTTTTTTTTTTTTTTTTTTTTTTTTTTTTAATATTTCCTTTTCCAGGCAGACACTTGGCTGGGAGCAGAGGAGCGCAGGTCTGCTGGAGGTGAAATTAATTTTTCAGCACATCGGGTATGAAAAAGTCATGAGTGCAGGAGATGAGTTGTGAAGACGTAAGAGCAAAAGAATGAAGAGAACAGAGGTTGTGGCTTCAGTGAAACATCTCTAAAGCTCGGAGGAGGAATCTTTCATCCGTCAAATAAACAAAGGCTGAAGCTTATTTCATGTTTTGGTTATGAGGCCGTCCCTCTCTGAACTTCAGACTTTACCGGATCAGATGGGACAGCGGCGGGGTGGCTCTCTGTGTTGGTGTGTAATGAGGAATTCTTACCTTGCATGACTCGCATGCAAACTTGTTTGATGTGCTGATCACTTGGCTCTTTACCCTGGACAAAAAAAAAAAGATGACTTAATAGATTTCATAACAGATTTCACGTCTAAAACATTTACATAAAGACTCCACAGCGCTGTTATGATATTAAAACAGCGCCGCTGCTGTTTGGAATTGAAAGATTATGTGGTCCTCTTTAAATTCTAGGCCCGTGAAACATCGTTAATAAACTCAAAGTTAAAAATGAGGCGTACTTTCTCCTCTCCTGAAAAGTTACTGATGAAAGGTCTCCCATTACAGTCTAATCTTTATAGGGAAACATTCTTTTTGCTTGTTTCCCCTGCAGAGATGCAGGGAGCAGGCGAGCCGGGGGCAAATGGGGATTCAGCTCACATGCTGTGAAACCTTTGGCGGGTGCAGACACCTTAGGATGAGAGGTGGAACAAACATTTCCAAAGCATCTTATATTTGGAGTCTGCTGCATATCCTGCTACTTCAGCGTACTGTCTTTGCACAAATAAAAATACACGAAGACCATCGTGGGATTTTAAGGGTATCTATGACCAATGATCTATGAAGGTTTAGTTTTCAAACTGCAAACAAAAGGGAATTCAGGAAGAAAAATAAAGGATTAGACACGAGTGAAAGAGGAGGGTTTCTGCTAGTGGGGACCGAGTGAGGTTCACACAAATCCACTGAAATTAGTGGAGAAAATCCAACTTCACAACCAGATAGTAGACATTAGAGAAGACTGGGTATAGGAAATAAATCTCTACTGTGAACTCGCTTCCGGCTCTGATCACTTCAGATTTCTGATTATTATTATTTTATTTGACTGAAAGTCTTAGGCCTCAGGCTCTAGATCAGAGTTGTGACTTGGGTTGCTCCTCTCTCATTCTGTCTCCACAAACTTCCCCCAAACTTCTTCTTTCAAGTGTTTTCTCTTGGACATACCGCGGGACCCTGAGAACCTCTGACTCCCGGTGGACCTCTGTTCCCCTGCATGCCCCGCGGTCCCGGCGTGCCGGGCGGCCCCTCGATGCCAGGCTGGCCCCGTGCCCCCTCGGGACCTCTGTTTCCAGGCTCGCCGAGGTTCCCAACCTAGACAGATAAATGTAAAGTGTAAAGACCAGATCCTCGCGCTTTCTCAACACTACCTCTGAAGGAAAGCCGTGATAATACACAGTGTTTGATCTCACCTCTCCTTTGGCTCCTGGTTCTCCTGCTTCACCCTGTGGGAGCATGGAAACATTGGCAGATTTAGTCAAACTGAACATCTGAAATGAGTCACACTGCCGCAGTTGGTGCAACAACTTACCAATTCCCCTTTGTCTCCAGGATTTCCCTCATCACCTTGCGATCCCTATCAAAGACACAATGTGTGAAGAATCTAAAAGTAGTATATATGGCAACTTAAACAGAGAATTAATGTATAGCATCGGGATTTCATACTTGCTCTCCTTTGGGTCCCCCTTCTCCACGTTCTCCCTGTAATTACAAGTCAGACATGTTAACTCGATGGAACGATTGCTGACTCACCAGTCAGACAATAGTCCTCAATTTGAACAGGTCTCTCCGTGTGCGTTGTTTTCTTACCCTCTCTCCTTTCACTCCAGGCATGCCGGGAGGACCTGGGATGCCAGGAAGACCAGGGTCACCTTTGGGTCCCTATAACAAATAAACATGCACATCTTGTGAGTGTAGGCATATATGCCAACAGTGTCGAAATGGCTCAGATAGCTTTAATAAGTAACTTAAAAAGTTGTGTATCGTCCACAGATTCGCTTTTTTTTTTTTTTTTTGCGTGTGTGTGCTTCTTATTCTCTCAGGGATGTTTGCTCCTGCCTTTGATCACCAACCAACTGTCTGAGGAATGCCAGGAGAACAGAGAGCTCTTTCAGTCGACTGCTCGGTCTCCCCTTACTGTGAAAATAGACCTCATGTGAGATCCAGCCTCGGCCTATTCTCCGGGACATTCCTGTGAAACAACGGTCAGGGCTACAGGCTCCCTGTTTTCAGCTTTTTTCCATTCATAGTATCAAATTCAGACGAGGTTATTATCGCTTGGTGGCTCTCTTTGGGATCGTGTCATCATTTTCTCTTCACCACTGCTGGAGATAGTTTCACGTACACTGGCTGGATATAGTTTCAAAATAAAACCATGGATAAAAGTGACGTATCAATTTAAATTAGTCAGCTTTGGTGTAAAACTCAGGTGTTTATAACTTACCCTTGCACCTGGCTTGCCAGCTGGACCTATAGGGCCTTGCTCTCCTATATCTCCCTGTAGGGAAGAAGAAGAAACGATAAGAAAGCAAGGAGAAGTCAAGACTGAATAAAAGCAAAGGCAGCCGGAAGCACAGGAAACACACTCACCGGCTCACCGATGGGCCCCACAGGTCCCACCTCCCCTTGCTCTCCTCGCTCACCCTGCGGCGTGACAGTGAAATGACAAGCGTGACACAACCGATATTAAACACATCCATGTTTCAGTATTTCCCGCTCAAACTCACAGGTTTTCCAGTCGATCCTATTGTTCCAGGGAGTCCTGACTGACCAGCGTCTCCCTGTGAAGAAGCACCCAGGGTTTTAAATACCTCAACAATTTAAATTAATTCAAAAAGACACGGTAGAAAACATTCAGTGACGAGGAAACAACCTTGGGTCCGCCAAGTCCTTTTGGTCCAGGTACGCCAGGCAAACCCTAAAAAAGAAAAATAGAATAGATTTAGACGACAATACCAAAAAAGACCACATTTTTCCAACGAATGAGAAATATTTCTAGCAGCAGCAGGTGTTGCTCCTAAAATAAAACGCACCTTGCTGTAAGAAACACCTGAGGACAAAGGCAGGTTTGGTGGATAAAAATATATTTGTTCAAGCATTCGACCTAAATAAGCTTAAAGTAATAAAGGTGCACCCTCCCTGTATCTGAATCAGGCTTTTCCACCTATGAAATGTTTCACGAGGCTGCCTCCATCAGTAATGTTTGCCTGGGGATTCTCATTAGAGACAAATCACGGATTAGAGCACTTGAAAAACTTCTGCCTGAGGAGCTCTCCCAGCTTTTCCTCCGCTCTGTGTCATATCCGTATGCGATAAGATCCGTGGTTTATTTGCTGGAAATAAAACCCACATGAAATAGGTGGTAAAATGCATTGTTTGTTTGATTGTTGCTGCAGTATCGCATTGTGGCGTGCGCAGTGCTTTGAGGCGCCGCTGACGGGTTTACTCAGGTGCAATCCAATCAGAGTCAGTCGTGACAGTTTGCGGTCAAAGGTCATACTCACAGGAAGCCCCTGAAGTCCGACCTCTCCAGGAACGCCTGGCTTCCCAATGCCTCCCTGCAGGAAAACAAGACAGCATGAAACCATGTAGCTGTGTCTGCTGCCAAATATCAAAGCCTTGTTTTTATTTTTAGAATCATCTACATATTATGGTATTTAAGCATCTGATGCTCCACCTTTGATCCCGGCATCCCTGGAATACCCTCACGACCATCCACGCCTGGTAAACCCTGGTGATAAAGAGAGGAATCGTTCACAGGCGGTGTATCTGACAGTTACCGGATTATTTTTCTTCATTGATCAGACACTCACAGCTTCTCCCTTGGGACCTGGAAGCCCTGTGATTCCTCTCGACCCTTGGACGCCCTGAACAACAAAGCAACAAACCGTTTTTAGTTCGTCCACAACAGCTACGCGAACAATACCCAGTGATGATTACTGTAATTTCACGTCTACTTACCGTTTCACCTTTAGGCCCGGACTCACCCATCACGCCTCTCTGGCCTCGATCCCCCTGAAATAATGCATCGATTTATATGTGGCTATTACGTGTCGCATTAAAGTAAATGCTGCTTTTGTATTGGGGGACGGACTCACAGTTGCCCCTGCGACCCCCTGGGGACCTGGATCTCCATCGGGACCTCGAGCTCCCTGCCAGAGAACAAAACTATTAAGATTATCTGTTTAAAGTACTGACAAATGATGTGTCATTGGATTTAGCCTGCGTTTGGAAGGAGATTGTGAAGAGGAATATTAAAAATTTTAGAAACTCTTACCATCTCACCCTTGATGCCCATCATTCCTGTGGCTCCACGGATTCCCTGTGGTCCCTGAAATAGCAAACCGATCCGGCGGGAGCCTCAGTGAGCACAAAATAGCAGTGAAGAACGAATCGCACTTGAAAGACTCTAATGTCACATAACAGGTTTAGTATCTAACCGTTGGTCCTTGTGAGCCGACCTCCCCTGGACCCCCCTGGTCTCCCTCCTCTCCCTGAGAGAAAAGAGAAGGAAAGCTTTAAAATCAATCAGACATATTTTATGAGACTGAAGCTGCATCCTGACACGTGGTGGCTTCCCCATCAGCACCTCTGATTTGCAGAAAACAGAAAAAAAAAATTAAAAAGGCGTGCTGCTCTCATCCACTGTGTGTTAATTAGTAGAACGAGGCGGACACTCACTTTTTAATGGATCGCAGGAGGGGCAGACAAGCATTTAACTCCAAATAACCATTACCCGGCTTTGCAAATTACAAACAATTTATACGCAGCCTCTGTGGTAGACCCGGAGGAGCGCATCCGTTAAGGCAGATAGCAGTTCAAGTCTAAAGCTGTGCTCATTTCCTGGTGTTAAAAAGGCAATCTCTTTTTTTTTTTCTAAATGTATATGTTAGAGCTGGATGTTAAACAATACACAAAGGATGATCAAATAGGATAACGCATAACAGAAATGAATGCAGTGAAACAGGCCAGCAGCTGTTTGCACCATAGAGGAAGAGTGAAATTAGTTTTAATGCTGTTTGATCACGGGACGGAGCGCTCAGAACTAATCGTCTCCTGTTGGGTCAAAGTTTTTATTCTTCAAAAAGAGGAAGATGAAAATCAGACAGACTGCTGAATCATTTAAAGAAATGTCTAAAAGATGTCCTATCTTTGATTATTGTCCCTAAAAGATGGGTACATGTAATTACAGGAGCGTTATCTGTGTTAACTTCAAAAGTGAAGCTTTTACTTATTCATTATCATGAAATAAGACGCTTGAACCCAACATTTGCTTATTCTGTCTGTTGTTCACTGTAAATATCTTCATATTTGCGAATTTGTAAAGCGGGAGGCAGGCAAAAGGTGCCTCGAATGCAACTTTCAGTGAAGGAGAAAAATCATTCTCAGGGACGGAGCTCAGACTGACAGTAAATCATATCCTGGCACGGGGTGATAAAGGGAGATAGGCCCAGGCTCATTTCCATTTATATAGTGCATGGACACATTACAGGGAGAGGGTAGTTGTGCTTGAACATCATTTCAAATAAATCATCCCCCGTGCGTCGCCAGGAGTCAGAGGAATTACACACAGGCTTGTATCGCTTCCTCTTGAAATAGAGCAGCAGCAATAATACTTGTCTCAAAGGTGTCGGCAATCCGTTTTTTAAAGTTTAAGTCATGCATTGTTTTGTTTCTCCTGATGTGGAGTGTTGTGGCATGCGTGACAGTTGTGGAGAGAGATTTATGATTTCAAGTAACTATTTATGCAGCATCAGGAGTGTAAATTGATTGTGATGCTGATGTGCTGGAATGTCTATACCATCGCGTATGACTGGAAACAACCACAGTAGCTTTGAGTTTACAGGCAAGGATGTTTAACATTAATGGAAGGTACTTCACCTTGTGTCCTTGTTTGCCAGGTTCCCCTGCTTCACCTTTAACCCCTTTGTGACCCTGGACACAATCATGGAATAAAAGAAGCAGCGATTAAACACTATATATGTTGGAACTTAGTGATTTTACAGACAGTATTTTAATCACCTTCATGCCAGGAAGGCCAGGATGTCCGGGGGTCCCAGGTGGACAAGAGTTGGGACACTGAACAACGAAATTAAAAGTCAGACATCTTTTGCAAAAATGAAATGAAATGAAATAAAAATAAATAAATAAATAAATTGTTTACCAGGTCAGCACTGCCTAGCATCCCAGTTGCACCCTGAAATCAAGAGAAAACACAAGTTTGTACTTTCAAGTTTCAAGTTGTAAGTTTGTAATTCTTCTTAGTGACCAAAAATGAAGCTTTGTCACTTACTCTGGGCCCTGTTGGTCCACGTGGTCCCTGTGGCCCTCTCACACCCATGGACCCCTGTGGAAAAAGACATAAATGTGTCCAAACAATAAGTATGCTAAGTAAAGAGAGAAGAGAGAGTGACACTTTCCGTGCATTTCTCTTTTACGACCAGGAATTTGATGAACAACATTTCAACAAGCTACTTTTGTGTCTTCTGTGAATAAATGTGTGTGTACAAATAATGGACCCACTCAAATAATTTGTGGCAGCCGACTTCTTTTTGCAAATAACCATTCAAGGGAATATGAACACATTATTTTAACATGTATAGCTATCATGTAACATGATGAAATGTACATAAATGTGTGGAATTCAAATAAAATAATCATTTTTTTCATATTATTTATTGATTTTCTAGCTTTAAGTCATTCTTAAAATGCCCATACAACAAAATATCCATCCTGTCAACCATTTGTCTAGAAAACGTCTAAAAACTAACAAGGTTTCCTTTATCACATCTCTTTCTGTAGACACTACATGATACAGAGGCGTACGTTACAGTGCAGATACAGTACACATGAACCATGATGAGATTTTAAATCATCTGTTGGCAGGTATCAGTGATGAAACCTGTCACTTTTTTTGTCATCACAGCTACCGTGTGAAGACAAACACGTCTGTTCTGTGACTGGCCGGCAGTAACTCACCATCACTTCAGTGCTTCTAGGATTTGATGCTATTTGATGTATTTCCTAACTTAGGTTCTGTTTCTGTGTTTCTACTCACATGCGGTCCGACTTTTCCCACTTCACCCAGAAGTCCTCCAGGCCCCGGTGGTCCCTGTTCAAAGTTTCAGGTATTAAACATTATTAACACAGAGATAAAAACTAGATAATATCAATGTTAAGGACTGATTGTGTAGCATAAACAAATTACTTACAGGGGGCCCATCTGGTCCAACACCCTAAAGAAACATATACAGAGATTATTTGATTTCCAAATGTGATAATGTGGATTGTTCAAAGGGGAAATGCTACTCACAGCTGATCCACGAGGTCCAGGTTTTCCAGGTTCACCCTACAGAACAGACACAAACATATTAGAGATACAGAGACACACATAATGAAAGGTAAAATTGAGCTGTTGTGAGCCTACACATGGTGCAAATTAACATTCCTCCAGCTCATCACATGACTGAGCCGGGTGCACTTGACCCAGCAGCGTTTAGCCTAATGGGGACCGATGTTGGGGGCTTCATGCCCCACGGAGATTACACAGAAGACTTGCAGGATTAAGTCTCATTTGTCACGAGGAATTGGTTTATGCACTGCGGCTCCTCCTGCCATGCCAAAAGACTGGACAGCAGCTTGGCACCGATTCACTTACAGTCTCCGGAGCTGGAAAGTAAAGGCTCATTAGTCACTTACTTTCTGTCCGGGGGGACCGTCAGGCCCAGGATCTCCAACGGGGCCGGTCAAACCCTGCAGAGGAGAGACAAACAGCTAAATTATCACATCCAAAGAAACCACATATTTTCACTTTAAAATTTGGATAAAAAAACCTGTGCAAGTTAAATATACCTCCCACCTCAGCAGGCAACGCTTTTCCTCCCTCTGTCTATATTTAAAAAATTATAAATCTCCATGTTTTACATCATCATCATAACATAATCATACACGTGTGGGAGGAATCCTACATATTCATAAATGGGATTAACTTGACAGCCCATTAACTATAACCCACTCCTCCAAAGTGTTTCAGTATGTTCTGCACTCCTGTGAAATCAGAGGTCTTTTTCTGAACATGCCATGACGTCCGCAAGTGCGTGTTCGCCCTAATAGGCGCACAGAAGAAAAGGTCTGCACCGAGGCAGAGGGCAAAAGCCCCAGACTGCAAAACCCTGCAGAGAGCAACATTCCTCTGGCTCATTTCTAACAAGTGCACTGAAAGAAACCATTCCACACTGTTCTGAGGATTCTCAACAGGAGATACCAACAGAGACCAGCCAACAAAGCTCCTATTGTTTCCAGAGTCCAAGTAGGTGTGTTGTATGTACAGGCAGAGAATCACAACACATAAAATACTACATATTACTCTGAAATTATGGATGAAATAAACTGATTTTATATACCTACACCCTTAACCTCTCTTGTCAGTCTATCATTAACCCCAGTATTATGCTTGGATGTTTTCCTAACCCTCTTATAAACTCTGAAAGGAGCCAAAGTTAATCACACTCAAGCCCCAGCTTCACCCTGTTACAAAGGAAATTTGGATTTGTCCATCCTGTTTAATAAATTCCTCACATTTTTGCACCTACTTCCCCACGCTCACCTCCGCCCCCCCTCCTTATTTAAAATTTCATCCGTCACTCTGCAAGACTAATATGTGCAAACACTACCTATACGGTGGGAGGACCACACTTTGTGGTTCCACCCCCTTTTGCATGTTTGAGGATTGCACGCTGGCCTCGCCGCAGTCAACAATGCAGCTCAAGCAAAACATATAAAACGCGGCGCACTCACATCATTTCCAGGAAGTCCGGGTAATCCCGAGGAGCCGGGTTTACCTGCGTCTCCATCGGGACCCTGATAACAAAGGTTCACACATAATGCCGGTCAAAAAAAAAAAAAGAAGAAGAAAAAAAAGCAGCGACAATGACAATTACTACAGATTTTATTAAATTTCATAGTTACAGGAAGACCGTCCTCGCCGTCTGCTCCCCTCTCCCCCTGGAACAAAAGCGATTCAGTGCATTAGGGAAAGCAAATGTATACTTTTGAAGTGTTTGCCACAGTATATGAACAGTGTTAGACGACTGAGAGGACTTACAGCAATGCCATCAATTCCTGGTACACCTGCAGGTCCAGGGGGGCCAGGGGTTCCATCGGTCCTCTGTGTAATATAATAATAGTAAATATGTGGTTCTTGCTTAAATGTCTGAACACAGTCCTGAGAATTGTGTGCTTTCTCACAACGAAGTAACTGCTACACGGAAAATATGGAAAAATGAGAACAGGTGCACTGCCTCATTGTGGAACGGTGGAATAGCTCATAGCCTATAAACACTACTTTTGCTTCAGATTCATCAGCATTTGACAGTTTAATAAAATAAAATAAGTTAAAGAAGTAAACCCCAGACAAAAGTTACACAGGATAAGTGCCCAATAAAATTGCTAAATCAAACAATCCCAGCATCTGACCACAGTTGTAGATAAATGGAACTTAATATTTGGCAAAAGCATTAGGAGAACACTCACCTGGACCTCGGCCACATTCGTCTAGAGACACAAATACAGAGAACAAAGAGAGAGAGAGAGAGAAAAATACACAATAAGTCTTACTTGAGATGAGCAAATCAGGACAAACTGCAGGAGCAGCACCAGAAATGGCCCTTTAACGCTCGGGGCCCCAGCCATGATCTCCCCTTGTGCAGGAAAGGCAAAAGTTGTAGTCCTTTCTCTGGGATTTGCAGGGTTGAAGGAGCCCCCAGCAAAACAATCCAACTGAATCCGCCTGAGCTATCTAGACCGTCCGAGGTCCCATAGCCATCAGGGGCTCATGTATATTCATACAATGGCCGGTTACAGGAAGGGATTGGAGGGTTTGTAGGGGGGCAACACTGGGAGGGGCCACACTGTGGACACCACCAATGGGCAGGATCAGCGGGCTATTTGACCTCTGCTATGACCCAAAACGCTTTTATTTTTGCATTTCAATTAATAGATAAAGAGAAATGCTTAAGAGAATACACATGGACAAAAATATTAAAAACAGATTTAAAAAAAAACAAAAAACTTTCCTTTACTCACAAGCAGTATTTTGTGCTTAAAATGTGTTATATATTATTATTTATTGTTTTATGCAGACAAAGTGAATGCTCTTTGGTTTCATTTAACTCAGGCTTCCCTTTCTAAATCAGTATTTTATCGTATTTTATTTTGACTGGTCTAAATTAATCCTAAAATCTAAAGGTTTTTCATTCTTACCGATGCCCTGGCTGGGAGGTCATAGCAAGCTTGTGTCTGGGCTCGCGTCACATCGCAGTGAATCAGCATTGATTGGAGATCAAACTTCATAAATAAAAGAAATAAAACAATTAATTAGAACAATATCATCATTGTATAATAGACTGTGCCACGCCATAATCCTGGGACACAGTGTATGCAAAAGCTTCCCAGCTCTATATCGCCCAGAGGCTGTTCCCATTCACAATTTAGCCTCAGTCTGTAGAATAAGAAAAAACGCATTAAGCACTATATTTGGGGAATGAATGTTGTAACAGTCTAAAAGCATTACTATGGGCTTTAAACGCGTACAGTATTAGAGTTATAATGAGTGCAAAAACAGTTTGACTTCACTACACGAGCTTTTTTTGTGCTCTTGTGCGTAATTGCGCACAACAATTTCCGAATATTTGGAAACCATACACCTAAACTGTGCAATGCAGTAAAGCAGGAGGATTTAGCTTGTGCACAGCTCTTGTTCTTCACCGGAACTTGCAACAAATTCCACATACTTCTCGGCGAAGTCTGAATGGAGGGACAGCAGACTTAAACTACCGAACAGCCACAGGCTAGCCAGACAGGCTGGTGAGAAAAGCCAGGGAATCCCAAACGTTTGCTTGCAAAGGGCGCCCCGACGGGAAGGAGGAGGAAGTCCTCCGTGTATAGTCAAGGAGGGTCTAGAAATGTTCGAGTGAAAACATAATACTTTTATTAACTGCATTTTTTTTACCTTTATGTCAACAGTGTCACACTACCTCTGCAATTACCCACTGCTGTAATGTCACCAAGATACAGTGGAGTTGGTAGGTCATATCTAAAGCGTAATGCGCATGTTTTAAGAAGAAGAAGAAGAAGAAGAAGAAGAAGAAGAAGAAGAAGAAGAAGAAGAAGAAGAAGAAGAAGAAGAAGAAGAAGAAGAAGAAGAAAGAACCACACAGCTCAGGTGTATGTGTGGTTTGCCAATATTCGGAAACTGTTGTGCGTAATTGTGCACAAGAGCTCATACCGTGAAATGTAAAATGTGTACGAAGCTTTGGTGAAAAATAAGTAAGCTGCATACGATTTCTATGCTATCAATAATTATCATCAGTATCATTTATACCACGCCGTGACAATGTATCCCTCTTTAGGTGTAGTATAAAAAGAAAGGAAAGTAGACTGTCACAAAATAAAAGCATTTCATTAATGTTGTCTTGTTTAGTGCTTGTGAACCTTTATTCCATAGCTTCCAGTTTCCTAAGCCAATAAAAGAAAGAACTTGAACTTTAGTTGACGTACCGGAACCGCCATGACTGGGTTGTCCTTGAGCTTCCCTATCAACGTGAAGCCGTCCAAACTGATTTTTTGTCGGGGTGGAATATTGTTGGAACCGACCATGACGCAGTCCACGTAAAGGGTCACGGAGTGCCTGCTGATTTCCAGTGACACCCTGTGCCACTGGTCATTGAAGAGAGATCCCAGGGGGCTGAAGACAACCGTCTGCCTCCCGGCGTTGAGCGATGTGAAAGTAAACTCCAGAGACCTGGATTCCCCGTTGAGTCTGACGGCCAGCTGCTCGAGTCCATTTGCATCCTGCATTTGCCAGATATTCCAGTTTTTATTAATGGTGCTGCCACTCATGCGCAGCACGACCACAAAAACAAACTCCTCCGGCAGTCCCAGTGGATAAGCAGATCTGAAACATAAATGAAGGATTATTAAACCCCCAAATGACATCTTCATATAAAAATCAATAATCCATTAGGGATTTATTTATGTGATAAACTGCTACGAAATAAACATGAATTATGTCATTCATTATAGTCACTGAAACATTTCTTTTTCTAAGTCTAACAATTTTATTAAGTGTATAAAATGTCACATTTGTGCTGAAACTGTTAAAATTGTGTTTAAAAAGTAATATGATGGCTAAGAAAATATCAATATTTCACATTCAGGACCATGGACAGGGTAAACGGTGTTGTTGGGTCTTAACCACTAGGTGTCGGTGTTCACTTGTGCATTTTTAACCACCTGAACTTACCTTGTGTTGATCCTGAAGTTGAAAGCCGGCCCTATTTGATACGCAGCATCCCGAGGAGATGGCCCAGCAACCTTTTTAACAGTGCCCCTTCTTGCCAGCTCAGCGATGTGGAACTGGGACATAATATAAAATCCTGAGGGTGCGGGCACAGAAGAGTGGTTGAAAACAAAATCCTCTCTAAGGGCTCGCAACAGTCCCTCAGGGTGTGGAGGTGATTCTTGTGCACGATAAATGCCATATAGCTGCATATTTTCATTTTATTATGCTCTTAAAAATGTGCCCAAAATGTCTCTTTGCAGGGAATGTGTCACACTATACATTGTATTGTTTTTTACATGTCTTTCCTGGCAGTTATATTATGCTCTGGGTTATATTTGCACTCTAAATATACTGTATCTGCATTTTATTTTTAGGTCGACCTCTAACATTATATGTAATATGTCATGAATCCACCTGGGAAATGATCCTCCCCGATGCTGACCTGAGGGCACATGGACTGCTGCTCCAAATGAATACCAACTTGAGATGAAAATCTCACAGCTGCAAGACAGAAAAAAGAAAGCAGCCTGTTAGTAGTCAAAGTATGTGTGTGTGTGTATGTGTGTTGAGGGGAGATAATAAAAGCTCAGTGTTTGGAAAGCTGCACCACTGCCTTGAATAAATATTAGGCTGTCACTGACTGTGTGTGGCTTCCTCTTTAACACTTGAGCTCTAGATTTGCCTGTTTTTACACATCTGGATAGGATGTTAAAGGTCTTTATCAAGTTTGAAGAAAAGGTTTGAATACAACAATTTCTTCTGGTATTGTGCCAACCATGTGATGCTGTTCAAATGCATGGCTCAGGGTTGAAACTGTAGCATTTCAGCTGAGCCTTTAGTGCATTGTTGAATCTATGCACACACAGACACAGCTGGGCTTCATAACCCTGCAGTGTTGCTGCTGCAATACAGAGCCACATACAGGATGCATGTCATCATATATAGATAAGAAATGCAAACTGCATAGAGGGAAGGCAAAATAATGTAAATCCTTCATATAACCAGTTTTTGTACCAATAAATGTCATTCAGCAGAATCTGTCGTCTATAAATAAAGGTCTTCAACATGGAACAGCTAACAGAGCTAAATATGAGCAAAAAATATATCTGGAGAGGAACATAAGCCACGACACGTTCAAACACAGAGAAGTCACGAGTACAAACTAACCAGAAGGGATGTGACTAATTTATAGAGTACGTTATCATTATCTCAGCAGTTGCACCATGCAGAGCAGAAGATTACTTACACTGAGAATGAAGTCCAGTACAAAGATACTCTGGGATCACATAGCAGCAGCACAGTGAGTACAGAAGGATATTTCTGGAATATAATCAAATGAAAAATCGCTTGACCGTCAAGTCACTTTGAGTGAGAAACACATTTGTAGTAAAATACGTACCTTTTGACTCCACCCATTTCATAGCTTGATATAAAAATTAAGAAAAAAGAAAATATCACGTGGGGCTTTTTTGGATTTGCTTCTAGGAGCGAACAAATCTCTGCAGCAGTGACCAACTTCAGGTCACAGTGAGAGCTCTCTTATAGGCCTGACTGTTGTCATTTATTTGGGGGAGTGAGTCAACAGTCTCCACAGTGTCAACTTTGCATTACCAGAGTTCTCCTGCATCCACCTTTGACTAAATGTTACAGGCATACAGTCACGAAGCTGCATCCGATTTGTGGGTATATTCATAACTATGTACTACATGTAATACCAAATAAACTGGCTATAAAAAAATTGCAGTGGCTTCGTTTTTCTTGCACTTTTGGCATCTACATTCTTGGTGATCTCTATGGTTGCGTGGTGTTTGGACTGCATCGTTTCTATTGCTGTCCAAACTGCAAATCAAGAGACGCTGACTCAGACAGCGAGGTGTGTTTGTTCAGTCGGGCCAAGAGGCAAAGGAAATTCTTTTGCAGGGAAGCAATAAATTTGGAGGACCTGTATTTTTCATTGTAGTGAAACCCAAGAAATGTATCGTGTTATTGTGTTGATAATCGGGAAACTCTCACACACACATACTCTTCCTCCCTCCATCCTGCTATTTTACACTTGTTTCGAGAGATGAATTAGCCTTTATACAGTAGACATTTAGACTTGTCACGGTAGGGAAGGCGCTGGTGTATCAGTCTTGGCTCAGATCCATTAGGCGTCCCAGCAATTAACCATAATGCACAAAGTAGGTCCTCCCCTAAGTGGAATGCAGCCATCATAAAGTGCACAGAGCAGTGCGCCGTGCATAGTTTTCATATTGTGGCTATAAATAAGCCAATAAAATGATTGACTGCTACTATCACATCAGTTAAATTGGACTAAATTGTGCACTGAGAACTCTGTTCACATAGTGTAAACAATAACTCTGGACCTCTTTAGCTGGCAGGCTGCATTAAGGCCATATACAACACCACAACCAGCCTGCACAGTCTAACCATTAGACCTAACAATAAAAACCTTAAGGTACTGTGGCATGCATATTGTGAGAAAACGTTTTATTTATTTATTTGTATATGTATATAATAGCTTTTATATTTGCATTCTTCGTTTTACTATTGCTCTCCAATGTCCCATTTACAGGTGTACATTTGTGAATTTTTGCATGGCGTCAGCTGCGCCTCTTGTGTGTTACGCACAGTTTAATGCTCACCAGCGCGCAGTTGGAGCGGCGTCTGCTGTCAGCTCCTCAGATTGAGCACAGTTAGCTTGACGCTTAGCACTCACTACTACCCAGAGAGAGAGAGAGAGAGAGAGAGGGTAGCTCCGCAGCCAGTCGACTCTGTGTTTCGTTTTAAGGGCATATCAAAGCAGCCAGAGAAGGAAGTGAAATAGTCAGCAGAGTGGTGTATTCAGTCTTCACCTCGCAGCGAAAAGGGACGACGGAGGCGACTCAAATCGGAGCTAACACTGGTTAGCTAGCTAATGTTAGCTTGCCAGCGCAATGGTGAGTAGCGTTAGCTTGTCTGTGCGGCTAATGTTACCCGGTGACAACTGTTTGGTGGGAGGCTAACGTTATGCTAACTGTTACCGTTAGCTAATTAGCTGTGAAGGGATGCAGTTTTTATCCTCAAGTGTGTTATATCTTTGTCGAGGCGTATCTTACATTTTGTAGGGCCCGTAGGGGGGGAAAGAAAAAAAAAATGTTGTTTTGTTAGCTACCAACCTGTAAGCGATAGGACAGCAGAGATTCAGTCTGCCAGATACAGGGACCTGTACCATCTCACTCAAGTGTATCATAACCTTTTCGCTAAAACTTGAAACAGCTGTTTTTAAACTGGTCTGGACTTGTATGGGGTTTGACTGGTTCGTATTTTTAAAGGCATTAAATCACTCGTCGGTGTCTGTCAAGGCCTTGTGACATGTATTTTTTAACAAGACCACACGTTTCAATTGCACTTTCCCCGAACTGGCTTGGATTTTCTTGTAAGTGCCTGTTTCTGTTCCTTATCGACGGCGTCTGTTTAGAGAAGTGTCCCGTTTAGCTTGGTGGTTGATTTCAACATAACATTTTTTTTTTTTTTTTTTTATTGTAATATTTAAAAAAATAATGAGTGGACGTGCATTGATCTGTGACAGCCACATGTCAGCATTCCAGACAGTCAACGCCTTACTTCACCTTTTATAATTAACCTATTAATGGCTATTACGTAGTGTAGTAGTGTTACATCCTCAGACAAAGATCTTTACTGAAAGCCCAAACCTGATAAACCAGTCGCTCCCACCACCCCTAAACTCAACATGAGTCCTTTACGGTGATGTAGATCTATAATCTTATCCAAATATAAGTCGCTCATTTGTATTGACACTTTCCAGTCGAGACTGTGTAAACATTTGCTGGGAATCTGACAGCATGACGTCTTTTTCGTGCCATCTGTGTAGGCCTAGTATAAATTGCGATTGGTTGCTTGATTCATTCAGTTGAGTTGATGAACTGCCTTGAGTCACTTTCTGTTCAGCAACAATTAAGGAGTTCCTACATGTCACAAAGGGATTAGTCATTTATGACCTACAACACGTTTTGCCATTGAAACGCTGGTGACCTTGTTGGTGCTCTGTGTTGTGCCTGGTTTAATTTGTTTATAACTGACCGCATTCAAGGATCATTTCTTCCAGGAACGTAGGCAAATTTTGACATTAACCCCGGCGCAGTAGTCCTCGCTCAGTATCAGGCATCGGTGTCAACAAGGTTGTATTTGTGTTGGCTTTTTGTTTTTGTGTGTTTCACTGGCATGAACACAACGCCATGCTGTTTCCCAGCGAATGACTTATTCATTTCATACATGACTAATTCAGGGAACGTCTGTATGGTTGTTTTTGCCAGTTTTATTTTGCCTCGGCTACGGCCGAAAATAACCATTTGACATTTTCTTTAAATAGGTCCTGAGCTAAATATGTTCCCATTAAATAACTTGGTTGTCTCTTTATTTTGGACACAGCCATATTGTATTTCAAGCCTATTATGCTATCTTATTAATAGTACTTTTCCTTATTTCTTTAATGCTAATGCTTTAATTGTCTGGGTTGTCAACCAATTAGACCCAGAGGACATCATATCTCTGATACAAAACGTGTCTTATGTATTCTCAAATGTGATATTGTAGCTATTTTACTTTAATTAATATCTTCCTCTGCATTTGGGTTTGAGTTTGGTGTTGTATGACTTGTGGAACTGTTTTGTAACTTTGTAGAAATGCTGGTTTATTATTTATCAGTACAACCTCATAGGTTTTTACAGAAGAAATAGTCGCTGTGACCCAGATTTTTTATAGTCTTGGAGCTGAAATGACGAATTTGATTACTTTTGCCTGCAGGCCCACAGGTGTATCCCAGATGATGTAAGGCATATCTGCCCGTAGAGACTAAGATGTCTGAAGTTCAGGCCACAGTGGAGTTCTCTGTGGAGCTCCACAAGTTCTACAATGTGGACCTGTTCCAAAGAGGGTGAGTTTTGACATGCATGTCCAACACATTCATGAATGCTTTTCCAGTGAAATACACACAGAAATGTTTAACTTGCTAATAGAAATAGCTCAGCTTTGATGACATTTGAAGGGAGTTGAAAGAGCTTTTGTAGTACAAGAGGGCCGGGTTGTTCTCTCTCAGTGTGTCCCAGGCAATCGAGGACAACAGTTGGTAATCCTGTTAAGACATTCAGGGCCCTCAGAGACACTCTTTGTACTTACAGCTTTGAAAATGCTTGTGTAAACTGTTTTACATATGCAAACTTATCCCAATGTGATTATGGTTGATTCTCATGTGGTATGTGAAGTGGTTTATGTCTGAGGTAAAGATCCAGCATCGAATGTTTTATTACAGTAATGTTTCACATTTGTCCTGTAAAGAGCCTAAATAATTTCAGAAAATGGCAATGCAGTGCACCACGTGGGCACAATATGCAGGAGCTATTATTTTCCATTTCACTTTATTTGAATTTGCATCTGGATTACCATAGTGCTGGAGGGATAGTAAAATTATTGGTTAACCAAAACAAGAAAATACATGTCTCAGGAAATGATGTATGATACTATACACTGATATTTAGTCAAACAAATGATGTTTTATAATGTACTCTGTATTTCACCCATCCATTCATTCATACAGTAGTGTCTGCACAGCTTTGGTGCTCTAAAACTACTGGAAGCAAATGGAACAAACATTTCCCCGTTTGTTGTTTCCTGCTTCCCGGTATGATTCTAGTTGTGGCTACCTTGTTATCTTGTCAATTACAGCTCTTTGTAAACAAACACCTGGTATTTTATAACTCAAAACAGAATGGAAAATTAAGAAGGAAAAATGCCTTGTGTTGTTTAAACTGTACAGCTTTGACACTCGTGGAAAATTCTTTTTTACAGCAGCAGTGTAATGATACCTCAGTGTGCTGAGATAAAACTCAAAGCCCCTGACTCATCAGTGCTTTGAGAGCTCAGGTTTACTACATGAGTGACTGCTAAAGAAAGTGCCCATTATTCATTCATGAAAGGTTTCGTGTCCTTTTACAAGTAGAGGCAATTGCAGGTAACCTGTGCGGTTTGTTCCTCTTTCACAGAGATTCTGATAATTTTCTGGACTCTGCTAGTTTTTCACATCTAATCTTGCTTTAAAACATATGTGTGGTTTTACAGGTTCTACCAGATGCGTGCCAGTCTTAAGGTGCCACCCCGCGTCCCACACAAAGTTGAGACCAGTCTACTTCACCCGGGAGGTAAATTAGTAATTTTCCCATGAATTTTCAGTCTTTCTTTACACAAGGATATTGGTCTATGTTCACAATGACAAACCCGGTCTTTAGTTTGAGGTGATCCAGTTGGTCAACCCAAAGCCCTGCCCCTTTCTCCTCCAGTTTAACAATTCAATTATTTTCTTTTGTGTTTTTTCTTATCAGAGTTACCACCATTCATATATAACTTATTAAGTCATTCATGTACTTCAGGTATTCTATTTTTCAGCTGATGTAATGTTAGCACATTATCAGGGAAAATGTGTGCACATTTTTACTTATTGTATTGTTTAGCCGGCTCACAGCTAGAAGCATACTGGTTTGTCTCATGAGGCCACTCCTAGCTCTCTGTATTTCTCTCTGGCTTTGTGCATTGGCCTCAGCCTCTTAGGAACCTGAATTTCTCCTTTAACACAAAGACCTCAATCCTTTTTGTGTCATAGCTCAGCAGGAAAATTCAGACAGCGATAGTTCCATCACGTCACTGTTTTACTTCCATCTTTGTGTGGAGTTTGCATGTTCTCCCTGTGTCTGCGCGGATTCTCTCTGGGTACTTCGGCTTTCTCCCAAAGACATGCACGTTAGTTTAACTGGTGATTCTAAATTGGCCGTAGGTTTGTATGTGAGTGTGAATGGTTGTATGTGTCTGTGTGTTAGCCCCGTGATGGACTGTCGACCTGTCTAAGGGTATACCCTGCCTCTTGCCCAGTGACAGCTCGGATAGGCTCCAGCAGACCCTTGCAACCGTCCAGGGGACAAGCGGTTACAGAAAAAGAATGAATGAAAGAAACAATGGCATAGGGTAGATGAGAAATACACATAAATTAATAAGATATACCTAAGACAACTTAAATGTTATTTTATCATTGACACAGTTATTCTCTGTGTTTTTGTCCAGGCTCTGATCTGGCGTTTCCAGCTTCAGTCCAGGATGATGTCATCTGCAGCAAAACTTTCCAAATCCTCTATAAGAACGAAGAGGTCGTGGTCAATGATGTCCTTCTCTTCAAGGTGATGATGCTGCTAGATGAGAAAAAGGTAAGTTTAAGAAAGAGCAGTGGATGGGTTTAATCTAAAAATATTATCTGGTCTTATTTTTTATGTCATGTTACTTTCCTCGGTCTACTTGGCATAAAGTACCTATTCATTAAATTTCAATTTAGAAGAGTTTGACAGTAGAATATAGTCTGTATCACAGGTTTCTCAAATGGGTTTCTATTGTGTTTTTAGGTTATGTCCCATACTTTTGTGTGTAAAATAGTAAGACAAAGTAGGACGTGTGGACAATCTTTCTTTAACACCCATATGAACACAATTTGGAAATCCAGATGTCATCTTCAGTCAAAAGCAACACATTAGAAGCACGATGCACCTGCAACACATTGTGGAAAATGGGACAAAGTGATTTTTGTTTTTTTTAACTAGTTTGTGCCACTTTACCGTTAATTTGCTTTAAAAACTGTGTTACAGATGTATTTTTATTCGTTTATATCTGTTCTAACTGGATGCATTGGACAATTCTGGACAGCAGGTGTGTCCTTGGGACACAGGTCACAACAACAAAGGACTTTTAAATCTATCAGAGCTTACAGAACATGCGTATCTGCCCGAGACATCACACTTTTGCTTTTGCACGCAGGGTTTAAAGTCGTTTTTCATTCTCCTCAGGTGGAAGAGTCCCTCAACGACATGGATTTCCAGCTTTTCTTGGATTTATATTTCACAGATGGTGATTACACGTAGGTGTTGCAATATATTAACTATACAGTGTTTGGTAATTTTGATATTTGCATGTTCTATGCAAATGTCTCTCCACTAATGTCTCTTGTCCTTGTCATTTCTATAGACCAGATGATCCAAGCTCTCTACAGAACATCAGTGGCCGCACACTTCGTTTGCACTTTAGCCTTCAGCGAGGCATCCACCAACACATCAATGTCATGTTTGACTACTTCCACCTGTCTGTCATCTCTGTAGCCATCCATGCCTCTCTTGTGGCACTGCATCAGCCCCTTATTAGGTCAGACATTTTTCACACTTCTGCAAAACAAAAAGGTTTAATAATAGAACTGCTAAATTTGAACTTAAAGTAAACCTAACACATTAAACTGTCTTTTTATTTCTTTTAATTCGTGTGTTGATTACCTGATCTTACATGTATTTACCTAGTTTTCCTCGGCCTGTGAAAACCACATGGCTAAACCGCAACGCTCCAGCTCAGAGCAAAGACTCGGTCATCCCACCTCTGGAGAGCGTGGTGTTTGGCAGCAGTTATGTCAAGCAAGTGTCACCAGATGTAAGTGAACCCCTTTTATAGGAAGATAAATGTGTCTGGAAATTGCCTTTTTATATTTGTAGATGCTTGGAGCTATTTCCCATCATATCATTTTACAAGTTTGCTGCACTACAGTAGGCTAAATTAAACACTGGCTCAGAATAAATGACTGTCATAAACCTAAAAATACTCATGATATGTTGTGAAACTCTTTTATCATCAAAGATATAAAAAAAAGTAGATGGAAAAAAAGGCTTGTGTTTATTGTTGAAATGAAAGTACATGCCAGAAATACAGTCTTTGATTATTACATGAACATAGTGTAATGGAGTGAGTGTTCCATTCACTGCATTTAAAACAAGGGAACGTTCAGACTGCTGATAGGTCAGAAGAAGAGGAAACTATCAGACCAGAGTCACATTTAGCCAGAAGTAATTTGCCTGCCCAACTATAGCCTTTTCTGAGACGCAGTAGTGTAACAGAGTCATTCAGGCAGACCAGAGGCACTTCCCCAGATGCATCGCTAACAGATCACTTTTCATTTCACTTCGGGTGTTTGTAAAGATGCAGCTTTGAACCATTTGCATGTGCATATTGCACACAAAATATGTCTAAAAGTAACTAATAGTATTGTAATATCAAAGTGATGTGTGACAGACCATGCAGTCGTATATTTTTAAATAATTTAATACAACCCAGTTTAACAGCACCACAAACTACATCACGCAAAATAATCATACAGTTGAATTGCCAAATTTCTTGTGCATGGCCCATGGCAGATCTAAAAGTCAGGAACAGCAGTAATATTGTGTAATGAATTAAATTATCTCTAATATCTGCTCTGTCTCTTTTGTGATCCCTCAGGGCAGGACATTCCTGGTGTCTGACCCCTGTCTGCAGCATGCTTTCAGTCTGCACCATAACCTTTGCTCTAATCTTCTAATGGCCTACCGGGGGCTCTTTGACTACTTCACGTCTATCACCAAGGACCTGCCCTCCTCCCATCGCATGGAACTAGGTATGCTGCAGTGTGTCCTCACATGTCCTCGCTGGTGTCAGAGTTTGGCCTTACCACAGGCTGTAAAATAATTTCATCCTAAACCCCTGACTTAAAATGTAGGGGAATCTTTATTTTTGCACAGTGAGAAGAAGCACATACACTGCCTGGCCAAAAACAATGTCACCACCAAAAAAAAAGGTCATACTCTAATATTTCTCCTTTAGCTTTGATTACAGCACATGTTCACTGTGGCATCGTTTCATTAAGCTTCTGCAATGTCACAAGATTTATTTCCATCCAGTGTTGCATTCAGTTTTTACCAGCATCTTGTGTTGATGATGGGAGAGTCTGACCACTGCACAAAGCCTTCTCCAGCACATCCCAAAGATTCTCAATAGGGTTAAGGTCTGGACTCTGTGGTGGCCAATCCATGTGTGAAAATGATGTCTCATGCTCCCTGAACCACTCTTTCACAATCTGAGCGCCATGAATCCTGTCATTGTCATCTTGGAATATGCCCGTGAACATCAGGGAAGAAATAATCCATTGATGGAATAACCTGGTTAGCAACTCCAGCAACCCCAGATCATAGCACTGCCCCCACAGGCTTGTACAGTAGACACTAGTCATTATGGGTGCATCACTTCATCTGCCTCTCTTCTTACCCTGATGCCCCCATCACTCTGGAACAGGGTAAATCTGGACTCATCAGACCACATGACCTTCTTCTATTGCTCCAGAGTCCAATCTTAATGCTCTCTAGCAAATTGAAGCCTTTTTTTCCAGTTAGCCTCACTGATAAGTGGTTTTCTTAAGGCTACACAGCTTCTCAGTCCCAATCCCTTGAGTTCCCTTCACATTGTACGTGTGAAAATGCTCTTACTTTCACTATTAAACATAGCCCTGAGTTCTACTGTTGTTTTTCTTCAATTTGATTTCACCAAACGTTTAAGTGATCGCTGATCACAATCAGGATTTTTTTTCTGACCACAATTCTTCCTCAAAGATGATGGTTCTCCACCGTCCTTACAGTTTTTAATAATACGTTGCACAGTTCTTAACCCTATTTGAGTAGTTTCTGCAGTCTCCTTAGATGATTTGTCTGCTTGATGCATGCCAATGTATTTGACCCTTCTCACACAGACTAACATCTTTTTAACAACCACAGGTTGTGTATTTCAACATGGTGGTTTAAGAAATGAGAAGCGACTCATTGCATCAGTTGGGGTTAAAAAGCTTGTTGTCAGCTAAAAGCCAATCACCCAACAGGAGGCTTTTAACTATTTGCTTTGTTAAATCCAGGTGCTGACTTTTTTTTGGCCAGTGTATTTGCAATATAATGTGTATGTTACTCATTTTTGATTTGCAATGGATTTGCATTGTTTTTGTTTTTTGCTTTTCACTATCTGAGTTTGTTGCATATTAAGTTTGCTGTGATGTCATGTCATTTCATCAGATCCCTTCACATAACCATGTTCTACCCTTTCAAACAGACTGCACAAGCAGAAAGTTGTTTTAGGGTTCTAACAAATCTTCACTCATTGTTTTTTAAAAAAATCATACTTGCACTCACTAGATACGTCTGTTAACCGGTATACTAAAGCCTGACACAACTCACTGTTGTTCCTATGGCTCACCAAACCTAATCCTGACAAGCGGACAGATATTAACCCATCCTAGACAACCACATAATAAAAAAGGTTAAATATGCCTATATGTGCAATCTTACTAGCCAAGCCCAGCATGCAAGTCCTATATGAACGAGTACTCAGAAGACCCTATCCCCGAAGTCAAAGACACGTCTACATAGGTATGTCCCAACCCTTACCGTACCTCAAATCAACCTTCCTTTCTTTCCCCTTTCCTCTTCACTCAAGTTTCCTTCTCGTAGAAGACACCATGTCCTCTCCGTGACAACTGCTATAAATATATTCATCCTTTCTTTCCGTCTGTATAACTAGGCTTTGGTCAAAGAGTTTCATTGGTAGCGTAGAATTTGTTGGCCTGCTCTGGTCATGTCTTTAAAAAAATCTTTCTGCAATTACTGCTGTCTGACACAACTTTCTTATTCAGCATGTTTCACTGATTCTTTGACAATTTCCTGTATGATTTCATCATGACTTGTAATGCTAAATCTTACCCATGCTGCTTTTGTGCCTCCTCAGAACAACTTGATTTAGAGGCCCGTCTAACTGAGTTATGTGAACAAGTCAAGGTAAGACCTGTTGATTTTTGTCTGATTGCCCCTGAGTGGCCAGTGAAGCAAATTATTTGTATTTATAGGAAGCAACATGTGTGACACATCATCTAACTTATGTCATAATTTATTAGAACTGTGCAAGTTTGTTTAATTTCATGAATGATATAAACAGAAAAATAAACAGGAAAATTAGCTAGAGTTTGGATGTGAGTGCATGACATTGTATTTGTTTTATTCAGTAGGACAGAGTCCTTTGTTGACTGAAGGGAATAAAGTCTGTATACACTCTCCTAATATTTCCCTTATGCCTTCATAACAGTTGTGATTCATCAAGAGAATGGACATGGGCCTTCTGAGGCTCTCCTGTTGTGTTTTTCCAACATAATGTTGTTAATGGGGGCCTTTGGGTCCTATGCGCTGAAGAGAGGGGCCTCTGTGGATCTGGCTTGTCCCAGTGCAACCCACAGATACTTGATCAGTTTGGGATTTAGTGAATTTGGAGGCCAGGTCAACACCTTGTGCTGTTCTTCGTGTTTTTTTTAGTTGTTTCTAAACTGTTGGCCGCCATGAAGGAGTGTCATTGCTATGGGGTGGGGGTGCCTGGTCTGGTCTAAGTGGGTGTATGTCTATGTCCAAATGTTTCCCAGCAGAACAAGATGGTCAGGGTCATTCACTTCTCCCGTTCATAATGTTCTGCCTGATCAGTTTGGTTTTATTGCAGCTAGTGGCATAGAATTATTGCACATGGTAGCCAAGTACTAAGTGAAACTGAAGTGCTTTAACTGGAGTATGTGGTGATTTATTACACCAAGTTACTCAAAGTGTGTCAGCATATTATAGAGAGATGCTATTGAATCTCTGTCCTGCAACTGTATTCATCAGCACACAGTTCATAGAATGACATTTAAAAGTATTTTGTAAAGCATTTTGTAATTGTGTGAATGTTACAGTCCTCTTTTGATTATAGGGACACTTGAGAATGTTTTGAAAAACTGCAATGACTCATATTTGTGTAGATGATGGTGATGAATTACACAAGCCAAGTGTCTCTTATATGCTTTACTGAATTGGAGTCCATATTTGGAGTCTCCAAATATGGAATTGTTGTATTAGGTTAGACTGAGTCTGGAAAGGAAACAGACTGACTTGGAATTATTTTTGTGACTTCATCTAAAACTGAAACTGCTTTACGTATCATAAACACCAAGTCCTCTTGAATAGAGCTGTTATTGTCCTATGTTCAGAGAAACTTGCTAACTAGGGCCCCCTGTTGGGTGACTTGTGTCTTTGTACTTTTAGCAGAAAGCGGAGTCGCCTGATGAGCTAGCAGAATTAGTAAATATGAATCTGGCTCAGCTTTGCTCTCTGCTCATGGCTCTCTGGGGGCAGTTCCTAGAAGTTGTCTCCCTGCAGGAACATGTTGCTGCTCTACTAGCTATGGAGCACCATACACTAAGGGTGAGTTAAACTTTTTTTCTTACAGATGTAAGCATCAAACTAGTTATCTTTCAACAACGATAAAACCTCCAGCGAACGGCCAGAATCCTAACAGTATATGTGATGTTATTACAGGTGAGACGGTTTGCTGAGGCTTTCTTTTGTCTCGAACATCCAAGACAATCTGCGCTTGCTTATCAGGAGCTGCAGTAAGTTGCACCGACATGTTTGTCTCGATTGGGAAATATAGTCCTGCTTTTATCAAGCCTGGGCCAGTATTTGCTTGTCTCAAATACTCAAGCCCAAGTTTGTTTTCTCTGTCTGACTTATTGTCTTCTTTCCTCCATCTGTCCCTCCATCAGTGCTCACAGTCACCAACAGATGACTAACGCTATAAAAAGCTCCAGCTATTTCTTGTCTTTGCCTCCACTTCCGGTGGAATGTGCAGACCTGGATGGCGATGTTAGCTCCCTGCCAATCATCTTTGAAGACAGATACCTGGATTCTATCACTGAAGGTCATTAATAGTACTGCTGCTCTGCTACTATACTAGTACAAGATGTACATGCTCTTTTTTAAACTAAAGATGTGTTCTTGTCTTTTTTCCATTCAACTTGGTTTCATCCTGAAGATCGTGATGGACCCTGGCTGGGAATGCACAATACAAGGGCTGGCTCAGTTTCCAGTAAAACAGACAAGGCCAGTGCCAAAGACTACAGTGCAGCAGCTAGCCCTGTACCTGAAACACGATGCACCTCCATGGATAACACCTGGCCAGATACTTTTGATCCTCCGCCTAAATCCAAAGGCAAGTCAGTCAAACTAAAGAAAAATTCAAAGACTGAGAACTCCAAGAAATTGACAAGACAGGGTTCAAAAGACTCTGTGGTTTTGGTGGGCTATAAGAACCTAAAAGCTCCTTACGGCAACACCAGCACCAAGTACAAGGAAGGGGAACCACCCCTTAACCAAGATGAGGAACGAGATACCTTGCAGGGGGACTCAAGTTATTTAAGGACTAATGTCAGTTCTTTTTTTGACTCTGTTGCCACATCAGCACATTGTGGAGACCGTGCTGATGATTCTGTCGTGGATAACAGTGTAACTAATGCTGCTTGTCAAAAACATTTTTTTAAAACTACCACCTCGGACACACAGAATAATCCCCAGGCTGGTACTGGGGCTGTTGCTACATGCAACCAACCAATTCAGAAAGATAGGCAAGTTGACCACTGTGGCCAAAAGCTGCCCCAGTTGTCTGCAGGGGTGAAGCCAATTGAGGGCAAACCAAGTAACAAGGACCCAAACCACGGTAATAAAGTAATGGTTCCGCCATCAAATCGGACTGATGGAACTCCCAGTAGTAATATTCCTGAGATCACCCAGACGAACCTCTGTGACTCACAGCAATCTGTGGTTGAATCTGTGTTTGAAAGGCCAGGTAAAGAAACAGGACAGCGTAGCCAGCCCTGCTTGGTCTCAGTACAGGTAAAGGGTGATTGTATCAGGCTGCCAGATGGACGAGCCCCCAGTGCCTCGTCTCGTCTCTCTGACTCGGGCATTGAGAGCGAACCCAGCTCATTTGCTACTCAGCTTGCGCTAGGACCACAGGCCTGTATGGGGCTAGGTTTCTCTGAGTCAGGTGTTGCAGTCCCACAACCTGAGAGGGCTCTCCAGAGTCCTGCACCACGGTCTGTTCAGCAAAGCCTGGTGCAGAAGCCCAGTGGGACAGGAGAAATTATGTGCCCTGAAAATACTAGTGCTGTCAGTGGAGTCCAGTCCTCTCTCACTTCTATCAACTCCTTGCCCTCAGATGATGAGGGTGAAGGTTCTTCTAGGGGCTCCAGTGGAGCTGAAGTCCGAGGCAGGAAGTCCAGTGTCTTGGTGCAGGAGCAGAGTTTAGTCTTCTGTGGAGATCTCACTAAAACTGAAGTGGCCTCCAACCCTGATATTAATGCAGGTGATTCCCAGCTTTCCCAAGTGAAACTTGCCTTTGATTCAGACACAGACTCCAAATTAATAGGTATATCAGAATTTGGACCAGAGGAAGCAGCTGGCTCTGGGACCGTTAAAGACTCCCGTAGTGAACCCCACACAGCTTGCCCCTCCAGTAACTCTGCCACTAGTAGCACTGACCTGGTAAAACGTGGGATGGTAGAGAACTACTTTGGTTCATGCTCTAGCACAGATGTGTCCGAGATCAGCCCTGTAGAAACATCTGCTATCACACTGGGGATCCAGACTGGACCACAGGTTGAAGAGGACGAGGACGAGACGGAGCATGAGATGATTGAAAACGGTTACTATGAGGAAGGTGACGGCTATGCTTTTGTGAATGGTGTTGCTGATGATGAGCAAACTGGAGCTGGGGATGCATCAGCTCAACAGACAGGTCTTCTGTTCGAACAGCTCGGCATTGGCTACCTCCATGAAACAAAGGATTTATCAAAAGCTCCAATCTGCTCCAACGTAGCCTCCAGCAGTGTTGGGTATAGCTTGGGAAGACCTCCCTATTCCTCTACCTCCCTTTCTTCTAGCCTGCAGTGGTATGAATGTGCACCCACACCACAGATGAAAGCGTGAGTCATCTTTCAAAATATTTCTCATATCTATTTTAATGTAATGTATACATCTGCCGTTCCTGACACTTGTCAACTTCTTTCATTATAATTGTACAGGTTCATTAAGGCTAAGGAAGAGATGAAGCAGCTAAGGCTCCCTGGTTTCTTGTACAGTGAGGTGCCTGAGCTGGCATCCACTGTGCCTTATTTTAGCTTGGAGGAAGACGAAAGCTGTGAAGAAGGCATCCATCTCATAGTCTGTGTCCATGGGCTGGACGGTAGGAAGTCTTTTGTCACAAACCTTCCACAGTAAATGAGTCGCTTTAATTGATCTCTTTTTGCTTTGTAGTCAAAACACTGATGTATTTTTTATCCCCTTATTGCTGCAGGAAACAGTGCTGACCTGAGACTGGTGAAGACTTATCTTGAGCTTGGACTGCCTGGTGCTCGTATAGACTTCCTTATGTCTGAGAGAAATCAAGTAAGCAGATAAGACCTGGATCAGATAATCCAAGTTTACCTGATTCAGGTTCTCAAGCCTGTTTTATTTTTTGTACTAAAACAACTGTCAGGGAGTTGGTAGCAAATTTAGCAGGTTTGTCCTTGCTAACTTTGTATTTATTTATTTTTTTCATTTACAGAATGACACCTTTGCTGACTTTGAGTCAATGACAGACCGACTGCTGGACGAAATAGTTCAGTACATTCAAATATACAACCTCACAGTCTCCAAGATAAGGTAATGGGTTCTTTTCTATCCAAATGCAACGTCAGACTATTAAGACAAAAACAAATAGTCATAATTTACTGAATTCAAGGGTAAATTAGTAATTCGTCAAGTTGCTGCATGATGGCATAAACAAAAATGACAAAACTGCCTGTGACATTAAATTATATATTAATACTGAAAGTCTGCAGCTTCTAGTAAAGGTTAAAATATTCCTGACTGTGCATTAAAAATAGAGTGTAATGCTGTTGTCATCTTTTATTTGTAATGCTCTCCTATCTGCAGCCAGACACATGACATGTGTATTAACTTTGCATAGTGCAACCACTGAAATTTAAATGCCAACAGTGGCGAGGGAGTCAGATTTGGGGAAGACAGTTTTGCAACACAGGACAACGTTTTGTGAATCAGTCTGACAAAGAGAGAAGTTCCAGTGTGACGAGACTGATGGTGTCACAACTCTATAAGCTTTGTAGAAGTACTTATCAAATACCACTGACTCGTGCAGCTCAACATGGGATAGGAGTCATTCTACTGAAACTAGGAAACATTTAAATCAGTTTGGAAATGGACAGGAGTGAAAATCTACTCCCACAGCACCCTCTAGCTGTTGCAGTCATCTGCTCAGTTTCTTCTACTGTAGAGTAACTAAACACTATTAACCATAAAACAAGGCTGAAGCTTATTTACACACAAGTCAATGAAAAGTTGGATTTTAATTGTTGTTGTTTGATGTCTATTTTGGTCCTAATCCTCTGCATTTTTTTATTTGCAGCTTTGTTGGTCATTCTTTAGGGAACCTCATAGTTCGCTCCGTTCTTACCCGGCCCAGGTTCAAATGTTACCTCAGCAGGCTGCACACCTTCCTCTCTCTGTCCGGGCCACACCTGGGCACACTGTACAACAGCTCTGCTCTGGTCAACACAGGTGAATGTTGAAACATTTAATTGCTTTTTTAGAGACTGCACCATCACTACTGTTAGTCAGTTAACTGGTAGTTGCTTTAGCATGAATGTGCATCCACACTCATTTCATCTCCTGTCTCCTCTGTTGATCCTGTTAAATAACTATAACATTTTATTCGTAGGCCTTTGGTTCATGCAGAAGTGGAAAAAGTCTGGGTCGCTCCTGCAGCTGACGTGCCGTGATCACTCAGATCCTCGCCAAACTTTCCTCTATAAGCTCAGCAAGAAATCTGGTTAGCTTTGCTGTTTGTACCAATTAATTTGGGCTGTGTACGTGAAATACGAGCTTGTCATTATAACTTTGCTATTGATCTGTGTTTTAAGGTCTGCAGTTTTTCAAGAATGTGGTGCTGGTGGGGTCACTGCAGGATCGCTATGTCCCCTATCATTCTGCTCGAATAGAAATGTGCAAAACTGCATTAAAGGACAAACAAACAGGTGAGTGGAAGCAGAGACCTTGGTGGACACATAGACATGGTTTTGACTGATGTGAGTGACAGTCAGACTTTAAATTGGAGAAAAGTAGACAAGCAGAACAAGCCAGGTCCACAGTCCACTGTTGCCCTTGTAGTATAGTTTAGACTGATTTGCAATCTCCAGCTCAGTTCAGGTATTTGCACAATGACAAAACAATTTTTGGTGCTGCTTATCAAAGGTGATTGAGATCTTCATTTTCTTCCTTCTTCCTCATACTTTCTGACATTCCACTTTCCTGTTTTTACTTTTTTTACTTCTGTGTCTGTTACAAGAATGACACAGAGCAGTGCAGGCTAAATTCAATTGCCTAATTTTGGCGCCAAACTAAGCATTAAATAGACTTGAGAATAATGTGCCCTGTTCAGCTTGCCTCTATCTTGTCTCTATCTTGTCCGTACCAGGTCCCGTGTATGCTGAAATGATTGAGAACCTGCTGCTGCCGGTACTTCAGAACAAAGACTGTAACCTGGTGCGATATGATGTCATTCATGCCCTGCCCAACACAGCCAACTCTCTTATCGGCCGGGCTGCCCACATCGCCGTCCTTGATTCTGAGATCTTCCTGGAGAAGTTCTTCCTCGTTGCAGGCCTCAAGTTCTTTCAGTAGAACTGCGGCAGAATCACTTGGCTGGACAAGAGGAACTTGGCGCTCATACCTCACTACAACTAAATGGTATTCTCATCATGGTATCTGGATTATCCCTTGTTGTTTTTATTTTATTATAATTTTTTTTTTAAATAATTACTTTTACAAATTCATAAATTTCAAAATTCACATTTTTTTTCTTGTTACGTTGTTTATATGTCAGTCACAGTGGAAATGGAGTTTGCCATTTTTATTTTTTCTACTACCATTTTTAACATTTTGTTTGTTTTTTTGTGTTGGAAAATGTCCCTAATTTCCCAAGCATATGGTATATTTTCAGTGTTATTTATATGTTATGTATGTACTTTTAATAATTTCACTCCAAGTTAATCCATTAATTTTCGATGCCGAACTGGAAAATGTAGCTGCTACGAATATGAAATGGCTGTTTTGGTGAGCTGGCCCAAGTCAAGTCTGCACATACTGTCCTCACTGTTGCAAACGTTATCCCACCGATATTAAGAGACACTGCATTAATTTGCACCACGACTACATTTTACAAGCTTTTGTACTGAAAACGGTCATTTGTACAAGTTACTTTTTTATCAGAAATTTTCCATCATTTTTAAAGGCAAAGATGATCACATTTGAAATAGGATTGTTGCTCAGACTTTGCAGCCTTGGCTTTGGTCTTAATACTTAATGCTGTTCCTTGACATTGCAGCATTCTGCACATTTACCCAGCCTGGTGTTGGGAGAGTAAAGCTTTGCCTACAACATGATGGCATTTTATTACAGGGGTTTAAGCAATGATCAAGCACATGTGGGTAGTAAGAACTTGTTTTATTGAAAGTGTTTGGTTGATAATTTGGTGATTATTTATGTTTAAACTGGAAAGTATTGGTTGGAATTAAGAAATGTCTCTTGGACAGTTGTTTATATATCATCATACTCTACCATTAAATATGCATATTATGAAATAAGTTGCATGCCTTTTCTTTCTTCATTCTGCTCATTTCTAGATTCGGAGGGAAGATGTCGCTCCCAAGGGTTCCAAGAAAAATCTTCTGAAGTGCTCTCAGATCACCTACTAATATGATGTTGTCTGACAAATGTGACTAAAAGACTTAAAAGTTTCAATTGATACTGTGGTTTCATTTTTTCCCCAGTAATTACTATTGACATCTCATTTAGTGTTCAGATTGTTTTTGGCAATGGGTCAAATTTGCCCTGCAGGTGGCAGTATCATCACAGTAAGATGCAAGAGTGCATAAAGAGCTTTAATCAGATATAAGATACATGTTTCTTTTTCTTAAATAATTAGGTATACAGTGTTATTTTACATGTTGTTTCATGTAACCAGGTTTAATGTAGGTTTAGTCACCCCCACTGGGCTGTTGTGTATTTTACTAAACTGAGTTTAATGGGAAAACAACGGTATTCTGTCATTGCAATATTTTTTAAAGCAATTCACCGACAATTGATCAAGGCTATAATTTAATCAGACATCTGAGTAGCACATGATTTGTTAACAGAAGATGATGACAGATGAACTACTCCCTTTATACAGATGTGGCACAATTATTGGTGCCCTCACAACCACAACACTGAATAGTGATGCCTTTATGTCATGCATATCCCCTTGCCTTTATTGCCAAGAATAAAACTTTTCGTGCTTATTCTACATCTAAAATTCCCCTTTTAAACCCCCCTTAGATGCGGTGACAAATGAGCGGATTGTACTGACTCCTGTTCCAGTCATCACACGTAGGCTATTTTCAGTCCTGTACTGAGTCATCCAGCCTCTTTAAATGCCCCCCTTTTCATTATAAATAAGGATTACCGCACGAGGTTCACCACCCTGTTGTTAAACAACTTTCTATACACTTCAACCATTAGAGTGGGCTCATTAGAAATAAAGAAAAAGCCCGCATATTTCTCAAAATACAAGAACATTATATTATAAGATCTCACTGTTTACCAGAAATCCCTGGAAGTTCCCATCGATGAATCCAACCGTTTTCAACACTTGTGCTTGGACCTCTAATTAGCGCGACTTACTATACTAACTCAAAAAAGGGGGTGTTCGTTCAGATGAATTGAATTATTACGACGGTAACATTCCTATATTAATAATGTAATTAGCTCATTTAGTTATTATAGATGCTAAATGGTTATAATAGTTATAAAGAACGTGAATATAACACTTCAATAGTCTCGACACGACTTCAGTCACAGAAAAGCACCCCCGCAACAATCGAAAATGGTACGTACCAATCGTTTAGGCTTCAGGGTGGTTGAACCAAAGCTTTGCTAGAACACGCAATGGGGAGTGGGGTGAACTGGTGGCCTCCTTGCTTCTGTCATGTTTTTACGCGGATAAGAAAAGAAGACAGAGTTTGAATACGTTTTGAGAGGAGCTGCGACTGACACTTGAACTCCTTCGCCTGTTATATTGTGATAGTAAGTAATTTACTACTTCATACCAAACTAACTAAAAGAGTGGAGTGAGGTAGTGATGCACTTGTTGCACTGTTGTGATGTAACGTTACAACTTATACGAACAAACTCATACTTTTCTCATATGGCACAAAACATGAGCTAGTACTTAGAAACTGTTTCAAACTTATTTATTCACTCTGAATTATTGTTCACTTTTAAATAGGACCAAACTAACGACTATTTACTTAAAGTGTTGCGTTATGTTGCCTTGAGCAACGTTGAATACATAAAATGAGTTTAATGTACCTGGGAAATGTCTGTGATGCTTGTTGCTTCTAAAGAAACAGTCTGTTTTATTCCTAACATGAAAAACAAACATGAGTAAAATCTCACAGCAAAAACAAATCTCAGTAAATAAGTCTCACTCTCCTTGTTTTTAATGTAGATGAGCGTAAACGGTGCTCCAGTGTTTATTCAAATACACTTATGGTTTTAGTGGGCAGTTGAGGATCTTGCAGCTTGCACACTGCAGAGAGAGGATGTTGTTTTTTCCACCAGCCAGCAGTGTGCTCAGAAGTAGGAGATTATAACAGTCTTGCAGGGGAATTAAAGCATGCAGATGGCTGCTCTCATGTGATGCCAGATTTCACCCTGGTCAGCAACATTAGGGGATGGCTGAAGACGTCCTGCCAATACTGTTTGGACTGATGGTGAACTTGTTCGGATGCCTGTGAAGACTAGTGCAGGTTTTATGCATAAAATTGTTACTGTTGGACTGGATTCATTTCTTCATTACTTCCTAAGCAGTTTGCCTTGTTCCCGGGAATGTTTTGATTGCTTCATGTGGTGCTACAAAGTGAAAGAGGGAGAATGAACACACACACACAGCCATCAACATTCACGTCCTAAACACGTTTTTCTCCTTTTAATAATGTTATGTGTAAATTGCTTAAAAATACAACTTCTTACAACTTCAAAATGACTCAACTTTGTTGGGTGTTTTTGTCTTGAATAAGTGTTTTCATTTACTCTACACGTGTCACTTAAAATCTGTTACATAAATGCAACTCTGTTGACGTATATAAGCTCACGTTAAAGTACAACGACCAACCAGAGTACTACAACACTCTTGTTATGGGTACACATTATACTTTAATTAAACTCCATGACTTAAGACTTAAAAAAGAACTATTTCCACATTGTCAGCTTGAAAATATAGTTTTCGTCAGTTGAGAGTTAGTATAGCGTGAGTTTAAAATTACAGTTTATTTTGTCAGACGTTCAGGCTACTGGAATTTCAAGTTTTTTTTTGCATGTCTGTTTGTGCTGACACCCAGATATCAGCGAGGCTGTGTTTGAACATGTCCTTAAATCATATTTGGGAAGACAAATATTTTACACCATGAGCCAAGAGCGTTTACTTTTGCAGTTCCCACAGCTTGTTTTGCACTCTGGCAGCAGCGCCTTTTCATAATGTTTTGTGATCTTATCATTTATTTGAATCACCTTTTACGTGTGATGCTTTTGAATATGTGAAAATATATTTTCCTTAGGGTGAACGTGAAAGGTATCAAGAATTTGTTAACACAAGTATGACACAAAGAAACCTCAGAGTTTCTCATCAGACTGGTTGCTTGTTTTGTCAGTTAAAAACTACAAAAATATTTTCTTTATACTTGAAAGTGATTGGCACTAGAGCAGGAGGCTTCATTTCATTTGTTGTTGTGTGTATTTTTTTTACTGGTTATTGTCCGGGGCGGGATTTAAAGGGATCAGAGTCGGCGCACAGCAATAATTAACCTGATTAATTGATTCTTAGACGTTAATCTGATGAGCCCCGTACCAGTTGGGGCTTCGGGTCGGCAGAGTGAGGCAGTTTTCAGGTGAACCTTGTTCGCTGGCAGACTTCCCGCCACCATGATCATTTGTGTCGCTATGTTGAGCACAAGTTGCAATAACAGAATTACATTCTATAATGTTGAGTTGCTGTAGTCGGTAAGAAAACAGATGCACTAGGATTATCTGATTGTTTCCAGGATTACACCACGATAAGCTAATTTAATTTACTTCTTCTTGAAATTGTGCATTATCAAAGGGTTTGCAGATTATTTCTGTCAAGATGGTTTATGTTTGGTTTATTTCTCTAGAAGATAATTCCATAATGAGGAAACATTTGGCCTCACAATGACACAAGGCAGTTTTGTGTTAATCTTAGTTGTGGGATAATACGAGGCATCCACATGCTTACGTCTGAGAATGGGATTGTTTTTGCTACGACTCATTAGCAACATTCAAACGCAGTAGTGCAATACATTACATGCTACAAAGTGGAGGCTAAAACATCTAAGTGAGGTGGGGTATTTTGGTGAATTTCTTCCAGTTTGGAGGAGTTGATGATTTGATCACCAACATGTTTATTTTATTGTGATATCATCTATCTTTTTAGATTCAATATGGAGGAGCTACTCTGGGACAGATGAAAAGTAAAGGATAGAAGAAGCAACAGGAAAGATAAAAAAACTGAAGCAGTTCTACACAGAGAGAAAACTTTCCTCAGACGAACACAAAACATCATGTCCTCCTCAATAAAGCAGGAGAGAACCATATGTGTTCTCCTCCCCAACAAAGACCAGCTGGACATCACTGTCGGGGTGGGTGTTCAATAAATCTCCAAGTGTTCACAGTGCTGCTCATTACTACAATGTTTTGGTTGCACCATATTGAATTCGCACGTCTTTGCTTCTTTTTCACGTGCTCCAGCTAAAGTCCACAGGGCAGGATGTTTTTAATCGAGTGTCGGAACTTCTTGGAATCAAGGAGCTGCACTTCTTTGGCCTCACAGTGGTGAAAGGTGAGTTCACTCCTCACTGACCCCTCAGGCCGCGAACCTGAACGGACTCTTCACACTAGACGGCACAGCAGTGTTGAACAGAACAAAGAAATTACGATGATAGAATAGGAAGCACACCATTCAATAAAAGTTACGTTTCCCCATTGTGGGACAAATAAAGGTTTTTCTTATCTTATCTTATGATAACAGTTTACTGTAGTGGTATTTGTTTATGTAATAATGGGGAAACCATTTCAACCAAAAAGCCATTTGACTACAACAAAACACAGAAACATCGCTCTGCCCTCCCAGCCTGCATAATTAAATGGTGTAATCCACAGTTCTGAACTATTTTGTAGTGTTGTACAAATACGCTGAAATGCCTCGGTAATCTTGTGTGGCTCACCACTTGAACAGGCAGCCTTTTGTTTTTGTGGTGTTGGTTCAGCGATCACTTAGGCTTGGATTCCTGCAATATTAACTTCATTAAGCCTGGAATGCACCCTGGCATTCCTCCGCTTCACTGAGGAGGGATGGATTGATGATGGGAAGAGGAGGGTGGGAGTGGAATTGGGAAAAAAAGAAGTAGGGGGAACTCGTCATGACACACAGGCTGCGTTACTCAACTCTCACTCAAAGGCCTCAAAGACGAATGAGAGGCGAAGGAGCTGCGATGAGTCAGAGTGAGGAAGAAAAGATAGATGGTTGTGAAACAGCTTTGCGAGCACGATTTGGCTATAATAACGTTGAACAAAAGAGATAAGGTGGATCAAACTGAAAATGCCTGTGTCATGACTCATAGGATTGGCCCCAGGGTGATGCCCCATCCGCTGGGCACAGGTTGAAAACATCTTTTTGGAGCCAACAGAAAATGTTGATGCACAAAAACGGAAGGCTTTAAAATTTTGGCAAAATACCAAAGCTATGTTTCGTTCCAAGTAGAAAACGGATACATTGACATTAGCATTGTCGTCACAGCTTCCTAGTAGCCTCATTCACAAATGAAAGAACAAGGGCTTTTTTCTTACACCCCAGTGAATCCCATTGTCGGACAAATTTCACGCTTGGCTTCATTATTGTTTTGTTTGCTTACCAACTGTCTCCTTGTCGTTCCTTATCCCAGACAATGAGCACATATTTTTAGACATGGATGAAAAACTGACAAAGTACTTTCCTAAGGAGTGGAGGCAAGATTCAGTAAAGGTAAGGCAGTTTTTAGTTTCACTTTACAAACTTTTACACACTTAGTTAATTGGGAGGTACAGTTCAGGGGCATGTACGCCTCAACTTAGCATGACAAAAAGACAATAACACACATCAGACTAATCTGACATGTCTTTTTCCACAGGGAGTACACAAGAGACCATTGCCCCTATTACTCTGCCTCAAAGTGCAGTACTACGTAGAGAATGGTAGACTACTTTGGTATGTTCTCTTCACTACTAGCTTCTCTTTTTATTTTATTGATGGCTTCATCTTTTATGAACCTTTGCCCTGACGTGGTTTTTTTTGTGTGCGGTTTCCTCCTCTTTCTTGGTGTGTTTTGGTACCAGTGAACGAAAGGCACGGCGTCTGTATTACTCTGACTTGCGGGAACGGGTGCTTCGCTCTGAATGCCGTCAGCAGGAGGAGGTGTACTTCCAGCTGGCAGGTTACGCATTGCAGGCTGACCTCGGTGACCACCCTCTGCCGAGCGAGGGTATGGAGGTCGGCCCTTATTTTGAACCGAAGGAGTACTTTCCCCCCTGGGTAGGAGTCGCAATGTTGCAGCAACATTTTAAAACAAAAGTATTACTCTTTAAGGGGATATAGCGTTTATATTTATTTGTTTCTTTTGCAGATTATAGCTAAACGTGGAGTGAACTATCTGCTCTGCCATGGGCCCAAGGTACATCAGGAGCTGTGGGGCATGTCTTCTCGAGACGCCATTCTCCTCTTCATCAGGGAGGCATGTCAGTTGGAGGACGTACCTGTCACGTTTTACAGACTGCAAAAGGTGTGTTTAGTTTTAGTGTTTAGTTAGACTTTAGAGTGGCAGAAGATTTATGTCCTGGCTAATTTGCTGATGCCTGTCACCTTGTAGTAACAGCAAACGCTTTTAATATTACAAGTCACAGAATTCTGTGAGTCGTAAAGCAAACAATCACTCCCTGTGACATTTCAAACTGATCCTTCGCCGTAAAATGCCAAAGACGTCTGGTGTCTTGCTTCAAAGACTCATTTATGGTGGACGATAGTGGTAAGTGCTCAGGTTCACTGATAAAACGCAGGATTTGCTGTGACTTCTTCATGATAAAAGCCAGTTCTTGGTTTGCCAGTTAAATGCTTTTAATTTAAAGCCGCAGCTCTGGTAATTTTTTTTTTAACTGCATGACCAATACCCAGTTTATTCATTCGTTCACCATTATGTTACCTCATTTGGCAATAGATAGTGACTTAACAGACATTTATTTAAGAGTAAATCTTTGAGAGCAAGCTTTTATTGCTCATGCCATACTGCAGTCTGTTTAATCTTTCACAGCACAAAACCTGTTAGTTTAGCTTCATTTGAGCTGCGCTGGACAAATGACTGCAGGTCAATTATGTAACCCTCCATCTATTGCAGTTTCTTGTCCTCCCCATTTTCAAAATCACTCAACCACTGAGTAATAATTTGAACGCCGGCCCATCCGTTGCGTAATGTGCTATCACTTTAAACTTGTTGTTTGCATCAGCTCCCTGTTTTCCCCGTGAACTCGGAGTGGGGCTTAACTGTGAGATTGCTGTCTTATCTGAGCCGCTCAGATGCCTCTCTGACATCTCATCATTCGTTTGTCCAGGACAAAAAGGAGGAGAGAGGAACGGCGCTGCTTGGCCTGACCCTGCGAGGAATGCAGGTTTATCAGGTGCGTGCATGTGCGAGTGTGTTATTAATGTGGAGTATGTGCGTCAGCACATGCGTAAAAGAAAAAAGAATCTGTGTTTGCTCACAGGTTTGGTCTATAGGGCATTTGTAGCCCTATAAAATCTCTGACTAGATGTGTGAGGAATGTGTGGGATTGCCACCAACAGCAGTCCATCAGGAGATAGGAGCTGCCTGCCATGCCTGTCAGTTGTTTGATCTGTCCATCAGGGGCCATCTGGGGGGGATTAGCTCTCCAGGCCTGGCTGATTTCAAAAGCCAACAGACCGTGATATACCTCAAGAAGCCCTAGGCCTCTTCGAAGTCCAGATGGCTCAAAAACGACAACTGATTATTGATCACTGATGTTAAAGTACATCCAAGTAGATTAGACATCCAGAAATCTATTGTTTTTTTAATTGAGTGCGCGTGTGTGTGGTTTGTGTTCATAGGAGGTGAGCAATGTGCGACAGCTGCTATATGACTTCCCCTGGTCAAATGTGGGACGTCTTACCTTCCTGGTACGAACTAATTTACGTTCTCCGTTACTATTAAGTGGAATCTTTGTAATTATTTATTGACCGTTGGCTATGTTCACTGTGTATAATATATTGTTTCCTTGCAGGGAAAGAAATTTGAGATCCAGCCAGATGGCTTGCCATCAGCCAGGAAGCTGGTTTACTACACGGGATCATCGTTCCGCTCGCGCCACCTCCTCTTGCACCTGAGCAGCAGCCACCAGCTCTACCTCAGCCTCCAGCCTGCCCTTAAACACCTACGCCAGCTGGAGGAGAGCAAAGGTAGGGGAGGGGGAAGGAAATGCAGAACAAGACAAGTACCTTGGCTATGGTCCACTTGAACTCCTAACACCTCAGTGCCCATTAAAAGCCACATTACTTATGAAAAGTATTTTCTTTACAAATAAATGTTCAATAATAACATTTGTATCGATGTCAATATTTGTAATTTTGAACTTTTGTGGTCATTTCAGAAAAATGTAGTTATATCTAAATCAATTAGCAGTAGCTTTATAATGAATACTATTGGCACTGCTGTATAAACACAAGGAAACACCTGACAACAGCTTTATAGCTTTTGGCAGTGTACCCAAGAACTAGTATCCTGGGCAAATATTCAGTACTTTTAAACAACATCTTTGATTCTCTTCTGTTTTAAAATACATTTTCTTCATTTTTAGAAAAGAAGTGTTACAGAGAGTCATATATCAGCGATGACCTGGATCTGGACCCACCAGGCAGTGAAAGCAGCCCTGGTCTGTCGAGACACTCCACCAGCAGCTCTGGAATCGAAGCAGATGCCCGCCAACACAGCATCAACGCGGAGATGGTCTCCATGGAGGAGGAAGGTCAACGGCAAATGGAGAAATGTTTCAGCTCAGCGATCAGCCAAGGCAGCTCCTGCACCTCTGGGTTTGACACAGGCAGCAAGGCTCGAATGGAAGATGAAGAAGAAGGTGAGAAAAAGCACAAACAGGAAGTCTTATTCATCTTAATGAATGTGTGTTGTTTGGAGTAAATGGATAAATAAAATGGACAGCAGCTGTGTTGCTTATTGATTATTTTACTTCTCTGGACTGTCTTTACCCTTAAAGAAGTAGATGGTAATCAAGATGGGGATAATAGAATGTGAAATAGGAACGTAAATGGTTATATAATAAAATATGAACATAAAGTTTTCCCCTGTAATAAATACAGTTTGAAACCTATTATGCATCCCTTGTTTTATAGTAATTATACTGAATACAAAAATGATTGGTTATAATTGCAAAGTTCCACAAGATTATTACACATATTTTGGCCTGTTGTGGTTTTAAATGTGCATGTGGCTGCAGCAATTTCCTTTAACAATCGGATGTCTAACACTTTGTCTAACACATACTTTTTTTAACAGAGATTCAGGCCAATGCTGAACACCCAAAGGAGGCTCTTGTAGATGATCCTGATGAGATGTTCCAGTTGGCTGATCTGCTTGAAGGAGTGTCAGCAGATTGTGCAGAACTTTCCTTAGAGACTCACTCACCAGCAGGTATAAATAATTTAACTGACCTCCAGAGAATTGTATTTATTTTTTTCAAGCTTTTTTTCTCATCTTGTCAAAATTGACTTATAAAATCATGTTGGCTCCACAGACAATGAAGGGTGTCATTCAGACAGTGACAACGATGCTGGGAAACTATTCGACAAGGACGTGTTAAAACAGGTCAGTCATCAATTTGCTTTACTTTGACTTTTTGTTTGGTTTCTTCGTTGTCTTTCCGTAGCCTTCATCTTTGACTTTTTCGTTGTGTTCCAGATGTTGAAACCTAAAGCACAAGTTTGCGTGGATCGTCACAGCCACAGTCTAGATGATGTTCGTCTGTTCCCACCTCCAGCACCCCTGGGGTTGACGCTGCCACCTGATTCCTCTCACAGCTACACCTTTGGGCTCCCGGACGCCTCAACAAACACAAAGGCTTCTGTTGATCACAGTTATTACCCCCTTTTGCACTGCCAGTCCAAACCTTCCTTCTATGGCCGTAGGTCCAACAACTGCCTCTCCCTGGACATGTTGGGTGATGAACAGTTCCTGGAATTCATACTCTGAATATTTCAAGCGCAGATGAACACACCTCTTCTCACACCGCTAGTTAACTCGCAGGTTGTCAACACATAGCTCTCATTGTTTTCTGTGAATGAGCTTCAAGTTGCAGAGAGACATTGTTGAAAATGACTGGATCCTGCATTCCTCTTCCAAAAGCTGTGGATTAGATGACCGAGATCTAATTCTGCAGCGTTTCAGTTCGTAAACGGAGCATATTTATTAATGTTGTATGTTGTGTAAATATTTCTTGCACTATTTTATTACGTTTCAACATGTCTAAACAAGGTTATTGTTTGTCATTTTCACACTGTTGAAACTTTCAAGTGTCTGAATAGGTCAGCGTCAGAGGCATAACATTTGGCAGTGATAGATGCTGCAGTTGTGTGCAGTGTTAGTTTACTTGTCATTAGCCTTGTTGTGTTTGCAAACATGTCCTTGTTTTATTCAGGAGAATCTTCCAAAGCCATGGTGCTAATGTCTGTGCTCCTGTATCCATTTTATCATCCTCTTTTTAAATATATATATATTTTATAATCCTCAGTTTTTGTATAGTGTGCTCTGACGTGCTTTTCCTATTAGTCTTCTGCAGCAATGTACTGTAGCTACTGATGTAGAAAATTGAACCCCTTTACAGCAGGCAAAGCATTCATCCAAAGCTGCCCCATTCAATACTGTACAGCCGCCGTCGTAATTACAACAGAAAAGTGTTATTTGTGAAGCGCTATTTCTGTAACCAGTGAGTGTACAGTGAATCTGCAGTATTTTTTTTATGTAACCTCTGAACAAAAACCCTTTCTCTTTTGTTCCCCCTCTCATTATTGTTACAGTTTTGTACATAAGAACTGATGTCTTTATTCAATATGTGGTCATCACTAATAGATGTTAATCATTAAACACAGAAGAATGATCACATAGTGCCAATAATATACACCAATCAGACATAACATTATGACCACTTTCCTAATATTGTGTAGGTCTCCCTTTGTGCATCTAATCATCTCATCAGAGAATGGACACTGGTCTTCTGAGGGTGACCTGTGGAGTCTGGCAGCAGACTGTTGTTAGTGGGGGGCCTTTGGGTCCTGTGGGTTGAGGGGAGGGGTGTCTGGGGATCAGACTTGGTCCAGTGCATCCCACAGACACTTGAGAGGTTAGGATCTGTGGAATTTAGAGGCCAGGTCAACACCTTGTGCTGTTCTTCATGACCCTCCTTGATGGCTGCCGCCAGTGTCATTGCTGTGGGGTGGGGGTGGGTGGTACATGTCTAACATCCACCTGAATGCCAGATCCAAACGTTTCCCAGCAGAATATTGTATTGTCAAAAGATGTCAGTGGTTTTAATTTTATGGCTGATCGGTGTATGAACAGTGTTACATTACAATACTTAATTTTTATCTTAGCACTGTTTTTTATGATAGTGAAAATAAACTCTTAATGCTACTAAATGAAATCAGGGACGCGCTTCTCATTTATTGCCTCTCACTTCTCGCGAGAGTTTGTGACTACGTTTGCGGAAGTTTACATTCTGTCTGGAACAACGTGCTGCTCATGGCAGCCGTGAGCAGAAAAGCCGGCGGTGTTTAGCGTCTTCGGAGCTGGCATTATAGCAGACAATGTATTCCGTTTTAATCAACGCGGTCCTGTCCAGCTCTCCTGACTACGAGCTTTTATTTGAATCTCTGTCCTGGCCCAGTGAGTCGTGGCCGGACACGGAGCGAGTGGAGGCTCTGACAGCTTTTATCGAAGGACTCGGACCACTTTTAGCCGACGCTGGCTCAAGTTCGTTAACAGACGCGAAACGACGACGTGTTCAAGATCAAATTGAGTCCGTCATCTGGACGAAATGTCTGCCTTTCCTGTCCAGGATCTCTGCAGAAGCTGGTGAGGATGTTCGCTGCAGGGAGAGTACAGCTGCTGCCTGCAGGCTTGTCAGTGTTTCTGTCCCTCTGTGTAACGAGGCTGTGTGGAGGAAGGCTGTCCTCTCCATCCTGCCGTCTTTGCAGGTGTCAGATGAGGAGCTGTCCGGTCCGGGACGACTCAGTGTGGAGGTTGCCAGTGAAGTCATGGCTGCTTTTATACCCTTTCTCTCAGAGGATGAACAGCTCACACTCACCACCTTATCATCTGCGCTGTCCTCCATCAGAACACTGCCTGACGCACTGGTCTCCAAAATCATAGTCAGGATGGTGTTGACCCTCCTAAACTGCATCAGCGGTGAGAGGTTACAAAGCATCCTCAAGGTGATCCTGGATGATCTGTGCAGCTGGCACTCCACCAGCCCCAGCCCTGTGGTCACAGAGCGGACTCTGCTGTGTCTGACGGCCTTGTCGGACCACCTTCTGAAACCTCACAGCCTGCCCTCCTGCTCTTCCTCTTCCTCTTCCTCATGCGAGCCCGACCCTCGTCTGTGCGTGCAGTTCTGGAGGATGGTTCAGGACGGACTCATTCACAGAGACAGCCTGTCTCGGAAGAGGGCATTGTACCTGCTGAAAAGGTGCGCTGCCTTGTCAGAAGAGGAGGGTTCAGCCTGTCCTCTGTCTCCGTCAAGCGAAGGTAAGATTGCCCCAGACTCTGCCCCAGCTTCAGGTTGAACGGCCTGTTGTTTGATCCATCTGTCTCTCTTGTGTCAGATGAGACCTTGTTCAAATGGGATCCAAACAAGAGCAAGTTGCTCAGAGAGTTCTGGGAGGATTATGCGCTGGTGATGGAAACTCTGGAGGAAAACCAGGTTGGAAATCCTCCATGAACTTGTTAAACTTCCTGTTTAGCAGTGATGCAGCTTTATGTTATTATTTGTCTCCTTTTCCTCTGCAGGTTCATGTCGTCCGGCCGGTTTTAAACAGAATAGACACGTTGATCCAAACTACAGTGAACGACGGTCAAGGTAAAGCGTCAATTGGGTAAAAAATTGGGTCATATAAATGTTTCATCTTTACGTCTTTATGTTACAAGTTAAGATAATTAAAATAAGCAAATTGCAGAAGGACAACTAGAGTTTTTTGTTCATGTTAAAATGTAATAGACATACAAAGGAAACTCTTACCTATCGTACATCTTAGTGATGTGTATCCCATCTATGTAGCTCTCTATTCGTTACTTTAATGCTCTGTTTGTGCTGCAGCTCCAGGTCAAGGCCTCTTCCATCCCTCCTGGCTGCTGTGTGTGTACCAGCGCATGTTCCACAGCGAGAATAAATCCTTAATGAAAGAGGGAGTGTGTCATCTGCTGGAGCTCCAGGTCCTCCAGCAGTCCACCTTTGCTTCGGCCTTTTCTCAGGTACTGGCTCAGACACAGTTTTATTTTTTCATTCAATGTTAAAAAGAAAGAAGAAAGAAAATCTTTTCATAGTTACATGTTTTTATTAAAGTTTCCTCTTCTGTTGTGTCTCTCTGAAGTTTATCGTTGGTCCCTTTATGGATGTTCTCTCTGAAACTTCACTCTTCTACAGGTGAGGATTTCAAAACGGCCAAGCGTGCAGAATCTCTTCTGTACAGGATTATGTTGTTGAGTACTCTTTTACGCCTCCCTTAATTAACCCAGCTTCTGTCCACATGTAGATCAGCTGGTCAGAGTGTAGGGGACTGTCCTGAGCTGGCGGTTAAACTCCAAGCCTTTATGGCCACGTTCTTCAGCAGCCTGCCGTCAGAAGAAAGAGGTACACGGAGGACAGAATCCACACAGAATGTCAGCGTAAATCATCTCTGACTATTGTTTGCTCTGCAGGTTGCGTGCTGCTTCAGCTGATTCAGCAGCTGGGCTCTAAGCACTGGTGTGCAGTACCCCTCCTCTTCCTCTCGCAGGCTCTGTCCAAACTCCCTCCAAGTCCGCTGTTGGGTATCACTGGGCTCACTGCTCTGAGGTAACTCATTACGTTTACAGCTGGACAGACTGTGTCCAAGCTGGTTATGAGGAGGCTGATTTTTGTTCCATGTTTTACAGAGAGGTGCTTCGCTGCACCATGATCACACATCAAGTCCTGCTGAGAGGAGCTGCCCAGTGTTTCCTGCTGAACAGCGCCCTCTGTCTCACGGTGGTGGTAAGACAGCGACACTGCTTAAACTGTTAAGATAGAAACACATTTAATGTGCAGCACTTTCATCAAAGCTCACATTTTTATTGACAATATATACACACTCTAAATTTCATAAAATTATGCTTAAACAATTATTTGGTTCAAACGCTGCCCAATTCTTGTCTGATTTTCTTTCTCTCACTGTCTGTGCATATGTATCTTGCAGTCATGTTTGTATCTTGTATATAAGTTGCATTTATTACAATATGCAGCCGTCCATATTTTCGTCATCCAGAAGCATTTATCTGTTTGTTTCTGATTCTCCATTATCCTCCTCCTCTATCCCGCCTCCCCCTCATTTTTGTTGTCCTCACCCGGCCAGCTTCAAGCAGATAGGTCCCCCCAGTATGAGCTGGGTTCAGCTCAAGGTTACCTTCTGTTAAAGGGTGTTTTTCTTTGTTGTAATATTATATAAATTACATTGAAACTGAAGAAAATGAATCTGTGGTTTAACATCATCCAATGTCAGGATTTAATGCTTTTATCACGATTTTCTTTCTTTGAATGGGATCTTTATCAAGAATAATAAAAAAAAGCTCCGTAGTTGGAGCCAAACAATGCACTAAAGGGGGAAAACATGAAAGCCTATTCCAAACAAAGATATTCAGCCGAGGGGATCAGTTGTTACACATAAACCTCAACCAGAAATGACTCAGTGACTTTATGACATGTTCTTTAAACAATACCCCAAGCTACAACATTAAAAAAAAATCACATAAGAGGTCAAACTGAACTCTGAAAGTTTCAACATATTATTTTTCAACTATCATTTTTCAGAGTGAAGTGAGTCTCGATGAAGTTTTTAGCTTCCTGATGCATTTCCGTGCAGACGAGTCTCTGTGCAGAGGGACACAGCTGTGGAATCAGGTACAGAGACACGCGAAGCAACAGCTGCCTCAACCTGTACTCAGATACTGGAGCACATGTATAACTGAGCGAGCATGACCATGCATATTTCTGACATCCCTGCAGTTGTGTACCTGGCTGTTGGACAACGAAGGCAGCTTTAAACCCAGCATCACAGGTGAAGACTGCACTGAGGCCTCCTCAAAGAAGGAAACTGTAAGAGCTTATGTTGCTGCTGAAATACTCTCCTATCTCCGAGTCCCAGCCAGCACAGGTCAGTCTAAAGTGGGTGAGTAACTGTATCTGTAGATGTGATTATTCTTACATGACACTTTTTACAGACAGTTCTTCGGCTCCACAGGTCAGACTGAGAGGTTACCTGACTCCAGGGAGGCCGATAAGTTGGCCAGGGCCGTTCTGCTGTGTGTGGATATGGAGAGGAGTCGACCTGGGGCAGAGATCAGTAACAGTCTGGTGTCATTGCTGTCTCCCCTGCTGGACACCCTGAGCAGAGTCAGCACCAATATCTACTTGCCTTTGCAGAAGAGTGACAAGAGCCTGCAGCTGGTGCTCAGATTGTTGCAGCTCGGAGCAGTACCAGATGGTGTCGGAGTGGAGCAAGGTTTGTGATGATAACATTGGCAAAGCTGTCAAGTCTAGACTCGTGATCATGAAAGAGGAAAATTAGACGGATAGTTGCAATATTTGCTTGGGAAATATATCAAATTATCTTTGTGGATGTCACAGACACATCCATTTATTTTCTGCATATTGTTTTCTCTCGCTGAATGGCGTTGCTCTGGTTTTTGACATTTTCCTAAACAAATCAAAAGCATCATTTCAGGAAGTGAGGGATTATATCTCTCTGCTCTGTTCCCTCTAATATGAATGAGCTTTAGATCATTATCTGATCCAAACAGTTGAAACTTTAGCCACATGTGTGTCATTCTTGAAAGAAGATGTGTGATCAGGCTTCTTTGTTTAATCGTCAATGACAGCCCCAGTCTTTTAGTATTGTCGTGTACACCAATAAGGCATAACATTATGACCACCTTCCTTATATTGTGTAGGTCTCCCTTGTGCCTCCAAAACAGTTGTGACCCACCAGAGAATGGACATGGTCCTTCTGAGGGTGTCCTGTGGTACCTGGCTGTTGTTAGTGGAGGCTTTTGGGTCCTGTGGGTTGAGGGGAGGGGCCTCTGTGGATCATCCCACAGATACTTGATCAGTTTGGGACCTAGTGAATTTAGAGGCCAAGTCAACACCTTGTGCTGATCTTCATGTTTGTTTGAGGTGTTTCTAAACTGTTTTTGTGTGTGCGCCTGTGTCAGGCGGCATCCTGGTGAGGATGGCTGCTGAAATCAAGGAGTGTCTTTGCTATGGGGTGGGGGTGCCTGGTCTGGTCTGGTCTGGTCTGGTGGGTGCTACATGTCTAAGTAACATCCACATGAATGCCAGGTCTAAAAGTTTCCCAGCAGAACACTGTATTGTCACAAGATGGTCAATGTTGTTTACTTCTCCTGTCAGTGGTCATAATGTTGTGGCCAATTGGTGTATATTATCAGGCCAAATCTTCAAGTGTAAGTGTCAACTATTGTTTAGGGCCATTTGGGTTGTTCTAGTTAAAAATGGGTGCATACAGTTAATGTTGTTACTTCCTCTGACCATCATCCTAATATTTCACCAGTTATTCCAGTTTAAACTAATAAACTCATCTCACTGATTTGACCTTTTCTTTGTTTGTTCTTGTAATACTCATAACTCTGGCTTCACAGGGGATAGTGTGATGGTTGCCATGGAGAAGGAGATTTTGAAGCTTGTCGATCCAATCCTGGGCTTTATCTTGAGACGGCTGTGCGGAGAACTGCAGGAGGTAACCAGCAAGTCACCATCACTTAATTTACCTACAGTAAATGCCCCTGATAGCTAAATGTGATTTGTCCTTGTGCTGTTCCATTTTTTTAATTTCAGCTGTTCGACGTGGAGCGAGCTGAGCTGTATCTCTGTGTCCTGAGGCAACTGTTTGTCATGTGCAGCAGCGCACCGCAGCACCACAAGAATATTCAGCACAGTGTTTTCCCCAAACTCATCAAGTACGGCCTCACGGTGCTGAAAGAACCAACCCAGCAGGTTACTGAACTAAATAATCATGCCGCTGTAATCAGGCAGGAACTTTATTATTCAGTTTGGTTGCTTAGCTGTTCAAACACAATGTTTTCTTTCCCGTTGCCAGATCCCTTCTGTGGCAAACCAGGTGGCTAGAGCGGTTACTATGGCATCCCTGGCAGCAGTGTGTGGTCTCATGGAGCAGAGCACGATCGACATGCGATCAGAGACTGTTTCTGTTCTGAAATCTCTGAATTATTACTTCTACAGTCCGTTTTCCTCTTCCTCACAAAGTCGAACAGCTCTTGGAAATTTTAATAAATGTCTGCTGAAACCAGACTGTTCAAGGTTAGAGGAAGATTTCCACAATAATAATAATAATAGTTTAGATATGTGCACAAATATTTAAGAGTGAGTATTTTTCTTTATTTTATAGTGATCTGGAAGCTCAAGGTCTTCTGCAGCAAGACTGGGGACGCGTCGCTGCCAATTTTATGCGAGACCAGTGGATTTGTCTGAACTTCCTGATTAAGGCGGTCGGGATTCCTGAGTCTGAAGAGATTTCCGAAGCGTCCCAGACTCTTAAAGCTGCTCTGAGTTGCAGCGTGGAGGCCCTGGCTCTCCTGCCCAGTGACCTGGTGCTGCCTGTGCTCACCTTTATGGAGACGGCACTGCCACAAGTGAGTCTCACGCAGTTTTGGATAGAATTTAAATGAGAATTAGGAGATGAGAGTTCTTCCTTCTGTTGATTAATGTTGGTTTTGATGATATTTTTCAGTTAGTGCACGACGAGGAGGCCCTCTGTGTGGAAGCTGTGACCCTGAGCTGGCAGCTGGTGCAGGGCCTGAGCACGAACGCCCATGACTTCTGGCCAGCCCTGAAAGGCTTCGTCTCCATGGCTTTCCACCGCAAACTGCTCAGGATGACGCACACTCAGGCCACGACCCTCACAGCTACGTTGAAACAAGTAATTCAGATTAGTCTTTTTGATGTAGAACCACAACAGTGATTTCTCAGCTTGTATTTTCTGTAATATATGCATCTATCTATTGTTTTAAGATTTCCACTGATCTCATGGAGCTGTCTCAGTCCAAGAGCGGAGTGTTTGGCGTGCTGCTCCAACACTGCTGTGAGGCGTGGCTGCCCGTGGATCAGGGCAGCAGCGAGCAGGATGACGCCGTGTTTTCTAGCGTTTTCAGCCACGTCTATATTCTCGCTGAGGCTTGTGTCTACGGGCCCGTGTTCAGGAGAGATCAGAGGTAAGTCTGTACAGCATTTCTCATATTTGTTCAGCTGTTTCTCAGATATATTTAAACCGTTTTATCTTCCACAGGCTCATCCAGGACGTCCAAATATACGTGGAGCAACTTGGAGAAGAGTGTGCGGCTAATGTTGCAGTCACATGGTGAGCTGTGGAGCCGCTGTAGAGCTGTGCTTTAAGACGTTGCCACTAGATGTCTCTCTTGCTGTGTAGCTGGGTTTAGGGCTGAATCCCTGTTTTCGCTTTCCCAGTGATAACCGAGATGATCAGTTGCCACGAACATGTGTGTTGGCTTTCCTGAGCCGCCTGGACTCCTCTGACCTGCAGCATCAAAGACTGATAGAGGAACTGGTTCTGGATTTGTTGAAAAGGGTACGTTATCTAATGCTAGGGGCTGAGCGATAACATTGAAATAAGTGTGGTAAACATTTATGAGATTTATTTGCAGCATTTATTACAGTGTACACATTGATCAGGCATAACATTATGACCTTATATCGTGTAGGCCTCCAAAACAGTTGTGTCCTGATAACATAATGTTGTTAGTGGGGGCCTTTGGGTCCTGTGGGTTGAGGGGAGGGGCCTCTGGTCTAGGTGGGTGCTACATGTCTAAGTAACATCCATTGTCACAAGATTGTCAATGCTATTCACTTCTCCTGTAAGTGGTCATAATGTTATGCATGATTGATGTATTAATCATCTTCCCCCCTCTATAATGTCATCTAATATAAAAGCAAAGGTGATTAGCCAGGCTCTAATTAACAATCAAAATATATATGCACACATTTTGTTTATGTTTTGTTTTGCTTCATTATATTTGAATTACATTTGACATTTAGGGCATTGTTCACGTTAACATGATAAGATAAGCAGCAGCTATTGTAACAAGACATTTTCCATTCTCTTCAACTTTCCACTCCGTCTCTCCAGGATAATGACATATCAAAGTCAAAAGTACGCTACTATAGCAACTCTCTGCAGCATCGTGTCAAAAACCGGGTGTGGCAAACGCTGCTGCTGCTACTGCCGAAGCTCAGAGGGGTAAAACCATTACACTGTCAATTACAGCCACACAGGAAATTAACCACTCGACATGTGACTGTGATTTATTTTTTTCCTGTGTTTGTGCGTCTAGGAGTTTGTTGCCACTTTGGTGGGACGTGTGTTTGAAGCTGGATTTTGCAGCAACCAGGCCTCGGTCAAATATCTTATTGAGTGGATGATGATTCTGATCCTTGTTCGGTATCCGCAACACGTGGAGAGCTTCTGGGCCTGCTTCAACATGGTGACCTCCTGCACTGTGCACATACAGTAGCTACCACAAAATACTGTACTGTGTGTGAATTTATCAACAAGTTTTTTTAATTTTTATGTGCAGGATCATGAAAAGACCAAGACAAGCGTCTGTACCTTTCTCTCAGTCTTGGTTCATTTTAACATCATCTTACCTAATCTTAATGATAAGGTAAAGCCTTTTGTTTTTTATTTCTTCTCGACTTAATCGCCGTCCTTCTTGGATCACCTCACAGCTTTTACGTTTCGTCCCTTTTGTGTTCAAGGCAGCACAGTTGCGAAAAGCCCTAGACATCATCTTGCAGTCATGTTTCAACCATAACTTCAGTGTGCGCCTGTATGCCTTACTGGCTCTGAAGAGGGTGTGGAGCCTGGCGGAAAGCCAAGTTGAAGAAAAAGCCTTGGGAGGGTTATCCTCTGTGGTCAAAGCCTGTCTGAACCAAGCTGAGGCCATGCAGCGCACCGGGTGAGAGCAGAACTAATGCAGTAGTTTCCAAAAGTTTGCCACGATGCCCTAACGTATTTATTGTGTCTCACATTTAGAAACGCCAACAAGAACTGGATGAGGATTCAGGAGCACTTCTTCTTTGGTGCCTTTGATCCCATCAGGGATTACAGCGTTGAGGTGCGCTAGTGCAGTGGTTTTCAAAGTGGTGGCCGCCAGGGGGCGCTAGGGGACTTAATTATGTTTAATCATTATTTTATTGTTACATAGTGACTAAAAGTAAAAAAAAAACAATCTTAAAGTTGACAGTTCTTTACATATTGTGTAGCATGTCTGTCTGTTTGCAAAGGGGCTCCTCTGCAAGAAGCTAATGTTGTTTGGGCGGCGTTTGTATGGAAAATTTTAGGAATCCCTGTGCTAGCATGTGTCCTTGCTGAGATACAATAGCATGGCGTAACATATTTGTCTCTTTCTCTCTTGCAGACTGTATTCTGTAGTTTTCCCAGCCTGTCAGAGTTGGCCGATGATGAGTGGATACCGCCCTGGAAGTTTGAGAAGCTGTCATGTTTCTCCGAAAGTCCATCATTTCCTTTGAGGAATCCTGTTCCTGACTTGAACCAGCTGCAGCCTGGCGACTGGATCCAGCAAGACAGAAGTACGGGAGCACATCAGAACTGTGTAACACATGACTAGCACAGCCTCTTACCGAGTGTTGTATCTTTAGGTGAGCAGGAGAAGGAGGAGCGCTGGGCCGACGTGCAGAAGAAAATCACCCCCTGGAGGTTGGGCATCCAGGAACAGGAGCCTGAACTTCAGCTGGTTCCCCCACAGAGGGCTGCTCGACTGGGCAAACTGCACGGCGCCCTGCTGGTCGTAGCCTCGCTCATCGATAAGCCCACCAATTTGGGAGGTGACGAGCAGCACTACTCATCGTATTATTTCACATTTTTTACGTTGTAATCAGTGAATTCCCTCCCTTGATTTGCGCAACTCGCTGCGCTTCCACAGTGATGACCTGGGCCAACGGGTTAAACACAGCTGGCACTAAAGCCACCTCTTATCAGACTTCAGACAGAGAAGCTTTTATCATGGACACACATTTTATGTTCTCTGCGAGCGTACTCCGTTGCTGTTGTCTCAGATGATAAGAGGCCGAAACAATCAGAATTTGTTTATAGAGGAAAAGATCCATTTTCAGAGCCAATATTGATACTGCATGATGTAACTAGCAACCGACGTTAGCTTGGCTGTTTCGCAAATGTTTTACTTGAAATCACCCGCCCAGTTGCCAGATCTGTCTCTGCCCATGATGATAAACTGCTGAGTCATCACTCCCACAGATGACTCCGGGATTAAAACATTTTAATCCCTGTAAAAGAAACATATCAGAAGGAACAGAGGGAGAGTCACCTTCCTCCCTGTAGATGTCATGAAAAGGAGGGTTTTTGTCAACAACACGGGGGTGGTCATTTGTTTGTCTGTGTGTTTTTGTAGGCCTTTGTCGGACATGTGAGATATTTGGTGCCAGCGCTCTGGTCCTGGACAGCCTCCGCCACGTGAGCGACAAACACTTCCAGTCTCTGAGCGTCTCGTCTGAACTCTGGCTTCCTTTACTGGAGGTAAGGAGAGTGAAATAAACTCAAAGTAAAATGTTCTGCTGTGAGCAAGAAAACTGTCTAGAGATCTGTAAGTGTGCACATATACCAGGAGAGGTGAATAACATTGATCATCTTGTGACAATACAATGTTCTGTTAAGAAACTTTTAGACCTGATATTTATTCATGTGGATGTTAGACATGTAGCACCCACCTAGACCAGACCAGGCACCCCAACCCCATAGCAATGACACTCCTTGATGGCAGCAGCCATCCCCAGCAGAACCAAAAAAAGAAAACTTCATTTTTATGCTCTCTGAAATCTGCCAATACCCAAAGTCCCTCTATGTCTGGGGCTTCTTTTCATCCACCATATGAAGTGGAAACATCTTCTGTTGATAATATTTAGCCCATGGCGGTATTTACAACACCTTTATTTCACTAATCATCTTCAAACTCGCTCACTCTGTCTGTTCTTTAGGTGAAACCTCTGGAGCTCACTGACTTCTTGCTGGTGAAGAAGAGTGAAGGGTACTGTATAGTCGGAGTGGAGCAGACGGCCAACAGTCACAGCCTCCAGGACTACCAGTTCCCCGAGAAGACCCTGCTCCTCCTGGGGTATGACAGCCTTAAATATTAACCGCAGAAAGCCTCCTCTTTTTTCCATCACAAACCGCTGCGTCTGAATACATGCAAGCCTCCGTCTTCCCATGCCCTTGTGACTCTCACACAGATAAAAGGTGTGTGCTGACGAGGCCGTTTAATGTTATCTCTCCGCTTTAGCGCGGCTCCCAGTGGGGCTTGCACCTCTCCTCTCCATTGTGTGCCTGTCGGGGCATGCTGAGCTGTAATTGGCTGTCCCTGAGGAGGAGAGCAGAGGAAATGAATTGCACAAACCAATGGAAGCAGTGTCATGACGGCAGCAGGAAAACCTTAGTCTTTGTTGGGTATTATTTGTAATGCTTCAAAAAGCTCATTCAGCATAGTATGGAGATATTTTGAAATGCCCATATTGTATCAGTGCCAAAGGCCAAATATCCATATTTTATCATATTAAAAATATATATATATATTTTCATCCTAGACTAAAATTTTTGAATGAGGTCAACTGAGGTGATGTTCTGGGTGCAGGAAGATGTTGGTAAAGGAAAAATGGTCAGAAGATAAAGAAAGTTTTCCTTTAGGACACAATTTGGTTTTGCAAAAAAGGTCATTGCAATTTACACAAGAATCAACCACAACATTACGACTACTGACGGGAAGAGTAAATAACGTTGACCATCTTGTGACAATTCAACATTCTGCTGGGAAACTTCTGGCCATGCCATTCGTTACTTAGACATGTAGCACCCACCTAGACCAGACCAGGGACCCCCACCTCATAGCAATGACACTCCTTGATGGCAGCAGCCATCCCCAGCAGGATGCAGCCTGACACAGACACACACACTAAAACGGTTTAGGAACGACTAAAAAAAAAAAAAAAAACGTCACAAAGTGTTGACCTGGCCTCCAAATTCGCTAGATCCCAAACTGCTCAAGTATCTGTGGGATGATCCACAGAGGCTCCTTCCCTCAACCCACTACAGGACACCCTTGGTAGACCCATGTCCATTCTCTGGTGATTAACAACTGTTTTGGAGGCACAGATTAGACCTACACAATATTAGGAAGGTAGTCATAATGTTATGCCTGATCGGTGTATAGTATATTGTATTGGAATAATATTAAATCTCACAGTTGGCATTGTGATAAGACATATCATGAATTACAATAAGTTTATCATGATTAAGCGTGTTGTGATCTATGGTAAGTACAACAATAATAATAACATATCATGAATCACACTTAGTATTGTATTATAGAGGATTCAGCTCTGCCTAAATATGCAGTGAAAGTGTACAGCTGGCTTTGCAAACAGCTTGAGATTAATATTGATCCCCTCTGTGTAGGTGTCCTGTTTTGTTTTACCCCGCTCAGTCATTGTTAGGTGCGATCAGCACTGTTAGCATAAGCTCCCCATGTGTGAGCTCACTCTTGAGTGCTTTCACAGCTGTGCTCTCCTCAGCACAGCCTGGCCCAGCTCTAATTTCTCATCAGGTCGCTATTATCTCAGCCACTTAACGCTCGGGATGAATGTAACTCATCAAATCACGCTTTCTTACCGCGTGCCGCCCTCTGTGGAGATTGAACGCAATGCTCATTACCTCTTTAAGTTTGCTCTGCACGGCCCGTTTTGCTTGATCTCCGTATGTTCTCTGTTGATTACGGGAGGAACGGCTCTTGGACTCGCGCTCGTGAGTCACCTGTATTAAAAGATTATTGCTTGTAGCTGTAAGGAGCTGAAGGACCAACTTGGCCACTCATGATAAGGGCTCTTAAATTAAATCTCATGGGTGACATAATAAAGCTAAATAACTGAAAAACATCTAGTTATCAGTGCATACATTGATGCAGCAGGCTGCATTTAAGTTGACTCGATGTTGTACAGTATACACGATATTAGGGACTTTTATGTTCTTTTAGTTGGGTTAATTGCACCCAATAAATTAACTTTTTGTTAATTTAATTTTTGTTTTTGCTGCAGTGTTAGGATTTACTCGAGGGAAAAACGGTGATTGCATTATTGCACATTGCTGCCAATCCCAATAATTTCATATCATGACTTACCATAAGCCCTCTGGTGATTCCCACACACTTATTTGTGCAATTTAATTATTTGATTAAGTAGGAAAAACACAGTAGCAGAACTCCAATACTGCAAAATACAGATTTAGTGGCCTTTACTTGAAGTTAGTCTGTGTTCTCTTTTAATCTCTTTTAATTCAGATGAGAATTACAGTTAAATACGGCGTCTTTACAACAAAAGCCATGCATGTGCAGGTTTTCTTATTTTTTGCTTTATTGCCCTAAGATGAGTAGTTGAAATCACTCATGTTTGTAAATCGACCTGTCCGCCTCTTGCCCGATGACAGCTGGGATAGACTCCAGCTCCCCCTCCGACCCTTAACAGGAACAAGCGTTTACAGATGATGAATGAATGAATGAATGAAATCCCCATCCTCCTACAACGGGCTGCTTTCTTTCTTTGCTTTTCTAGCAATGAACGTGAAGGTATTCCTGCCAACCTCCTCCAGATGTTGGACGTGTGCGTGGAGATCCCTCAACAAGGGGTCATCCGCTCTCTCAACGTGCATGTGAGCGCTGCCCTGCTGATTTGGGAGTACACACGTCAACATCTCACCCCCTCCGCCTCGGCTGACGTCAACTCAAAACGCAACTGAAGAAGAAACCGCAGTGACCTGACACCAGACGGTCTGATGCTGACTTCGCCAGCTCATCTCTGTTAACGCATGTGAAAAGAGTTTTATGGAGATACTGAACAATGAACTTGAGCTTTCGTATGTGAAGGCTCTTGTTAAAATTCAATTACATCTTTAAATATAATGCTGCTGTCTTATATTTCTGTATTCCCATGTTTTTATTACTTTTGAAGTTGTATTTTTTTTTTTAAATACATTTGAATAAATAAAAACATTCTTAACTTTTGCAATATCTCTTATTAATTCAGTTGAGGTTATTTAAAGTGGAAAGGAAGCATGGAAGGGTTAAAAAAAAAAAAAAAGGACAGTAGGTGTCCCTGCACCCTCCTCCCTTCCCCTAAAATCTAAACGAGTTGGTTTCACCTGGAGATCAGAGCTGGAGCACATGAACGACATGTAATTATAGTAATTTACTTTTTCCTCAAATCACGCGTGTTCGTGGCTCCTCATCATGTGAGGACAGCGGTTTATTTGAGCTGGGCTATGGACCATCTTGATGGTTCCAGGTTGGAGCCCGGGTCGGCTCTGCAGGCGGCGGCAGGACCGAGCAATGCGAACTGGACCAAGAGCGCAGAGCCCGGGGTGTCCGGGCGCACCCAGCTGGTCCTGGAGATCCTCATAGTGCTGATGTGCTTTGGCGCTGTGACAGGTAAAGACTCACCTGAGGCTTTATGAGATGTTGGCATGTTTTTATATAGGCTATATATATTGGAAGTATTAAGCTGACCTCCTTCCTCTGTATTTAGGAATCTCATCACAAGTTTCGTCGTTGCGATTTTAGCTGGCTTACATTATGAAAAGATCCTTATACAGTACTGATTAAAAGGTTTCGTCCCTCGGATTTATTTATTTTTTTCTGCATAAAATGACTGAAAACACCAGCGGATTTTCAAGTCCTCAACGAGAACCCAGTCAAATAAATTAAACATATACTCGTGTAGTTATTGTATTTATTCAGGAAAATTATAATTTGTACAAATCTCCAAAACTGAAAAGTATGTGAAACATTATTTTAAGTATCTGGTTTGACCCACTTGTGCAGTAATAACGGCAATAAAACATTTCCGGTACCTGCTGATCAGTCTGTAGCGGCTTGGAGGAATTTTAACACATTCCCCTGTAAAAGAAGCGCTTCATTTCTAAGATATTGGTAGAGTTCCTTGTATAAACTGTTTACTTAAGGTCCTTTCATAACATTTCTCTTGGAAAGAGGTCAGGACGTCTACTTATCCAGTGCTAAACATTAATTTTGTTCTTATTTGATGAAGTTTAGACTTGTTTTTTGGGCTTGTTGTTGGAAAATTGTATTTAAATTTCAGATGGGTGACCTTTACCTTTTAGTCAGTCCTACATATTAGTTTAGGAGGTTCTGTGAGAAGTTTGCATCTTTGTATTAATATATATATAATTATCAGAATCTGATTCTGATTATTTGTATATCCAAAGTGTAATTTTGTCTGTTTCTGTCCACGATTTTCTAAATTTTGTGACTGCATCAGAAATGTGTTGCTGTGAATTTTGGCTGCGTCACAGTTGGAAATGTTGAATCCGATCTTGTGTGCGTCTATTTCCATAGGTAACATTCTTGTCATCATTATTGTGGCTGCCAATAAGACGTTCCACTCTGTGACCTCCGTGCTGATCATGAACCTGGCCATCAGCGACCTTCTGGTGGGCGTCGGAGTCATGCCTTTTGTTGCTCTGTCCATCATGAACCATGACTGGGTGGATTTCACTGTAGGTCACCTCTGCATAAACATATCAGCAGCTTCCTGTTTTACTGTAACATCTGTTTTCATTTGTTTCTTTTGAGTGTGCATGAGGTTGTGTCTCTCTCCTGTCTACTAGGACCTCTGTTTGTATGTGGGTTACACCTCCTCTGTCTACTGCACAGCCTCAGTGCTGACACTTGCTGCTATTGCCCTCGACCGCTACCACTCCATCATGGACTGCCTGCGCTACAGCTCCCGCTGCACCCTGTGGAGGACTTGTGGTGTGGTTCTGTGGATCTGGCTGCAGGCCCTGGTCACCAGTTGTCCTCCTCTGCTGGGATGGAGCTCCGTCAGCTATGTTGCTCCCATGTACAGCTGTGCAGTCAACTGGGCCAGCAGTCCCAGCTACACCACTTTCATGGCTGCACTCTCCTACCTCATACCTGCTGTGGTCATCCTCTTCTGCTATGCCAAGATTGTCAAGGTGGCTCGCAGTCACGCCAGGAGGATTCATGCGCTGGAGGACTCTGTCCAGCGCAGCAGGAATTCATCTCACCAGCAGCACACTGAGAGCCTCCACAACCCCTCCAGACTCATTTATCATGTTAGTGGACAATTTGTGTCTCAAATCAGTACAGATGACGGGAATTATATCAGCCATGCCTTTCCTGGTGCTTCTTCAGCGCAGAGCAACACAGCATCCAGACGTTTATTTTCCTTCCTGGCTCAGAGCACCTCACAGCAATCTTTACAGAACTCCCAACTGCACCATAATCACGGAGTGGTGCGTCTCTTCCTCGTTATCTTGGCCTTTTTCCTCTGCTGGACTCCTTATATAGGTGTGGCCCTGGTTCAGGCTGCAGAATCTGCAATTTTAGGCCAATCCTCCCTCGTCCCATCCTCTGCCGTTACCTTTTCCTACTGGCTGGTGTTGCTGAACTCTGATATCAATCCTCTCCTGTACGCTCTGCTCAGCAAACGTTTCCAAAGCGCTCTCCATGGACTCAGGCAAAAAATAAGAGCTCGTCTGTGGAGCATGTTGGGCAGGGGAGGGCAGGTGAACCCAGAGGGGGATGACTGCAGGGGCAGCGAGCCATGCAGCATGACCACCGTGCATCCCAGCCCACCTTCCAGCTCTGAGAGTTTGCACTGCGATAGGTGCTCCTCCTCCATTTTTACTGTTTGCTCCGACTTCAGACGTCACTCTGGGGATCATCTATGCAAAATGTCCTCTGTGGGGCAAAATGCTGGTGGCGAGAGGAGAGTGGACCTGCTGCAGGTCCCGTCTCGGCCACAAGAGGGCAACAGAACACTTCCTTTTTCCGCTGTCACCAAGGAGCGGCAGGCCACTTTTTTCTATGGCCAGATAACAGTGAGAGTGGAGCATGACGTTTGTTAGTCTGACCTCTGCAGATGTTGGAGGAGGAACATTATCACCATCAGCAGTTTGTTTGACAATTAAAGAGTCTGAAAACACTAAAGAATCCATCACAAGTTCCCATAGATCAAGCTTGTGTGTTGATATGGCTTGTTTTGTCTTAACAGGACTATTCCCAAACATTTAGTTTGCTACCGTATAAGACAAAAAAGGGAAAATCTTCAAATTAAATGATAAATTATTGCGGATTGTGTGTGGCTCTACTAATCAAATGTTTATCTAACGAAGAAAGAACAAACTTTGACAAGGAGATGTATTGAAAAGAAATATTTTTATATAGTACATGTGATTACACTTGAAGACACCCAACAATAGATCTAAATAACCCTTCACTTAGTCACACCCTAAATATTTCCCTCCTCAAATGTGATAATCATATGTTGCATCTCAGTGTAAAAATCATCATTCCTTACAAAGGTTTACATTTATGTCTAGCAATAATTCCAGAGGAATACAATATTATTATTTATTGTCATAGAGAATGACAATGGGAAACAGTGCTAATTTACTCTATTGCAAAACAAAGAAAAGGCAGTGAAGTGGACTTTTCCGCTGTACCTGCTCGTACAGTATGTGCATGCTCGTTCTGCAGATGTCACTCTCGCTGCGACCCCCTCGAGGTCAGTCAGCAACCAGATGCAAAAATATAAAAGGTCTCGTGTGATGCATCAAGAGTCTGTCTCAAAAGGAAAGTATTAAAAGAGTCTCTCTGCAGCAGTCTGTAAAAAAAAACAAAAAACACATAGCACGTAGCGAGCATGAGTTGTCGAGTGATGTTCATACATTCACAGCAAGGCAGAGTTCACACCGGCCGCTTTGTTCATCTCTCAGGCTCCTCTTGGTTGTTAACCTGCCTCGGAAACGTGATTAATGAAAATGGGCGCAGGAAGAGAGAAGAGAGGAGAAGAGCTGGCGACGTGCGGGTCATCCTCATGTGTCAACACGCCTCTCCTCGAGCCACAGTTTCCTATCGTCTGTTATTCTGACCAGAGATGAAACCCTCGAACTGAACTGCCAGCGGTTTGTTTGTGTGCATGTGAATTGAAATATGAGACGGGGATTTAAAGTGAGGCTCAGTGATAGCTATCGTTATTGTCCTAAGTAATTAAAGGGGTAGTTCCAAGTTTTTATTAAGCCTGTCAGTCTTTTTTTTTTTTTCCCAAAGCTCCGAACATAGGACACCTGAAGCGTTAATTAAAAGATTATTTTAAGTGATAATAGAAAAAGTCACGGATTACCTACTTTGCCTGCTCAATAAAATGTTAGGCAAGAGAAAATATGAGGCAAGTGCGTTACAACTGGACTGAAAGCACCTTTTGGACGAAACAAATCCCATGCACTGAAAACTAAAGCGGTAGAGATACTGGTTCAGCTATCTCGTGACTAAACTTTGGGCCTGAGCGTTGCGTGACAGTGTGGGAGTTCAGCCCCTGCAAAGCACATCACCACAGGGAGCCAATCAGAGCGGTTAAAAAGAGCTCTTCTCTCCAGAACGGAAAGCGACAGAGACAGAGAGGCATTGTGAAAGCTTCTTCGGCCTCAGATTGATCTTCAGATGTCCAGACAGGTCCCTTCGCACCAGATGATCCCATCAGGTCCGCAGCCCCAGGACATCCAAGGTGTGAAACATAGCTATGTACAGTGCACAGAAGGCAGGTATTTGTCATTAAGTGTACACCTGTGGGATGCCAATACGGGCCTCCCTTTATTTTTTTCATCATTTCAGGCATTCTTCTTTGGATCTTAAAGGTGTGTAAGTGTCTACATGTTAAAGCCGAACAGTCCACGAGGTGTTAGGCCCGCCTTCAAAAATGTCCGTCCTTGTTTTGTTTTTGTTTTTTAAGTGTCAGGCATGTTGGCAGGTCTTCCAGGATGTAATGAATCAATGGAATGATTGAGAGATACAGCAAAATGAATAAATGACCTGATCTTTTAGGGGGGAGGAGGAGGATTACAGTTGACATGAGTCCATGCACCAGCTTGGGTAACTTCTGAGTGGAATGGACGCCGGATGAAAGACAATCTGTGCCTCTTGCATCTTCTCCTCTTGGTCAAAATGTCACTGTTCGATCCAAAATAGTTTTTTCTCAATGCAGGGAGCAGCGTGAAACAGAAGGCAGGTCAAACCTATTAATATGTCTCCATCTGTGTCTCAGTATGTGTGTTTGTGTGTGTGTGTGTGTGTGTGTGTGTGTGTGTGTGTGTGTGTGTTTGCATGGTGATATCCCATGAACATCAATGTGCAAATGTTGACATGGAGGTCCTGCCTCGGTTTCTCCAGTTGAGCCCTGTCGTGGCGGCCGCCTCTCCGTTGACCTCTGCTGGATCCTCGCGTTTGCGCAGCTTTGTGCTGAGCTGGATGATGCACTGGTCCCAGTCCTCCGGTAAGAGCAGCATGAGGAAACCCAGGCAGATGATGAACACGGCGATGAGGCGCACCGTGTTGAAGTGGATTTCACACGTGTAGAGGTCCACCACTGTGAAATTACAAACACGTATTAGTATGACCGTATAAAGACAGGCAACGGCATCGGATTAATGATCGCCATTTGTAGGATTACACCGATCAGGCGTAACATTAAGACCACCGTCCTAACATTGTGTAGGTCTCCATTGTGCCTCCAAAACAGTTGTGATTCATCAGAGAATGGACATGGGTCTTCTCAGTGTGTCCTGGCCACATAATGCTGACCTTTGGGTCCTATGGGTTAAGGGGAGGGGTCTCTGGATCATCCCACAAATACTTGATCAGTTTGGGATCTAGTGGATTTGGAGGCCAGGTCAACACTAACTAAAAACTAAACTGTTTTTTTGTGTGTGTCTATGTCCGGCTGCATCCTGCTGCCATCAAGGAGTGTCACTGCTATGGGGTGGTGGTGCCTGGTCTGGTCTAGTTCCAAACGTTTCCCAGCAGAACACTGCTTTGTCACAAGATGGTCAATGTTATTTACTTCTCCTGTCAGTGGTTTTAGCGTGGCGGTTGACTGTAAATCATAGCTTTCTTTGGTTGTCAAATAAAATGACAAGTGACACTGACAAGGTGCCTAGTCTTAAAATAACATCCTTCATAAAATATAAATGATAACTTTAGGGCGATTTCAGTGCCATCAAATATTAAATGGTGACCACGTCAAAAAGTTAGGACTGGGAGGAAAGCCAAGAGACTTACTGGCATTTACGGGAACACTTAGGACGATGCCGAGGGAAATTAACGTCGGGTACGTTATAGCGATGCCAAAGTTCACCAGGATGTTGAAAGCTGTGGGAAGAAGCAGAATCAGAGGAGCAGAAAGACTACACGAATAAAAAATATCAAAGCTTGCAAAATTATACTTGGATGTGGATTCAGATATTGGTGCATTGCATGCTGCCCCCACATACCAAGTAGCAAGGCTGCAACCCCACAGAGGTAGGCCCAGGGGATGTCTGCAGGTGAGCCAATGTACTCCACGTGTGTAAAATACAGGATGACCGGCACGAAGCTGATGAAAACAAAGTTGGCGCTCCCAACGATGCTCAGAAAGAGCGCTGCCTCGCCAAATTTGGCGCTGCCCAGGACCATCTTGAAGAGCACCTGAGGAAAAAGAGAGAGGCGAGGGATTAATGCACCTTTAGAGGGTGCACCTGCCAAGTACCTGCCATGGCTCATGGCTCAAGGCTGCTTTTGTCTGTTTATGACATTATGCAGTACAGGCCAGACCTGTCAAAATATAGCCATCCATCCTGTAACCTCCTTGATCAGGATACCACAGCCCGAGGCCAGCATCCGTATATATCACGCACTTCTGTCATTTCATAATCCCCCTCCTGTGTCCTGTCTCCTGCCATCTGCTTACGTAACTGGAATGGAGCTAGTCCAAGATTTCTTACATAAGACTCGACCATTCAGACGTAACTTGAGCTAATTACAAAAAACTGATGCGGTTTACGGATGCACGCAAGCTTAGCAGTAATGACGACGTGCAGACACCTTGTAGAGCGCGGACATCGAAGCGGAGGCGACGACCAAAGCGATGCCGATGACCGAGTGGCTGTGGAATCCATCAGCATAGGTCATCATTACAATGCCTGCTATGGCCAAGATAGCAGCTACTATCTGTGGAGAGAACGAGAGATAGAGAACATCAGTGAGTGATGGATAGACAACGTGATAAAGATGATTCTTTACCGCTGTGTAGGGACACAGCAGGAACACATGGCCTCCGCTTTGTTATTCAGTGAAGAAATCCCGAGCCTTGCGGCGCTGGGTTTGCTGTGCTATAATTATGATGTGGTTGTTTTTTTTTTTAGTGTTTTTTCTCGCTGTCAGCAAGATGCTCTAGTGATATTTCTATTTTCCTCAAATGCAAACACAGGAGCAATCCAAAAGAAATCTGTTCTCAGATTAACAGCGCTTCAATTACAAGACAGGCAGCTTCTACAGCGTTGGCTTGATTGCCTGACATTGATTTCTGTTACACCTCCATCATGTTTACAAACCAACCACCACTCATCACGCTCACTCCCATTCCCTGCCTCCGTGATTATCGCTCGAGGTGGCACCAAACCATCTGCTTTATCGGCCACATCTCACGTATGTTTTATCTGCTTCGGCGTATTTGACTGTGCAGCGCGGACGAGCCACACACTGTAACTGGTTGAAGAGGAGGGTAGAGGGGACATGGCGCAGTCCAGCTGAGTGGATTAGCTCTGCGTTAAGGAGGTGTCAGGAAGATAAATGAGCCGTTTGTGTTTTTGCTTGGCCAGAGCCCTTGGGCACCTTCAGAAAAAAAATGTCTCTTTCTGCAGTGCAGGCTGCCCGTCACTCACCGCCACGCCGCCAATTTTACAGAACGGCTGTTTGCTCGCGGGGTCAGCGGCGACGAGGCGTGTTTCAGCACAATGCGAGTGTCGGAGGTGGAAAGAGACCTCGACTCAGACTCAGAGCTCTTTGGACACACCTGCAAAGGAAGTATGTAATTACAGTGCAGCTCATGCAGTGTGTGGATAACGTCGTGAACTAACTCCTTTTAACAACTCATAAAAAGCCGGAAGCTCGCTCTGCTGCTGCTGCCGCTGCCACCAGACTGAGCCGATATAAATATATAAATTAAAATCTGAGTCATCTCTTTCTGCACACAATATCACAGAAACAACCAGCTCCCCTGTTTAACAAGCGACCTCCCATCTCTCTCTTTCTCTCTCTCCTTGCCTACTTCAGTTTCACGACAAATTCCAAGTTCCCCTGCAACGCTGCGGACATCCAAGCGCTGCAATCCCCACCGCCAAGCAACACACAGAGAGGGTGCACAAGGGAGAGATTATTACAGTATTTGTCTCTCAGTGAGGCCTTTCATTGCAAACAATGGGGCTGGGGAGTAAGGGCATGCACAAGGGGGAGGTGGGGTGGTTGCAAGTGTGGGAAAAAAAAGAGCCTGCAGGACTGCCGCACTTACGGAAGTTTCTGAGGCGTGCAGCAGGAGGAGGGAAGGAGATACCTCAGTTCACAAAGGTAAAGCCGTACTCCTCTGCTGCTCTCTGCTCACCCAGACAGAATCAATGAGAGACATGCATGGCAACACACACCAGCAGGCGCATCTGAATCACACTCTTATCACTGGAGGACAATCACGCTGTCACACAGATAACCTGCTCTCTACTCAACCGTGCTGTGTGTGTGTGTGTCTGTGCTGCAGCTCGAGAGTTCAGTCACAGCGAGCCATGACAAATTATCTCTGTTTCTTAGTCACAGAAGTAGTTTGTCAATTAAATTCATGTTGACCTTGTCTTCAGGATTGGGGGAAATACAGCAGACTTGCAAAGTGAATAGGAAACAATAAGAAACCTAAGGGGGGCAGGGAGATGAACACATTATCCACCTTTACTCATTGTACAGAATGTCTTCCCAGCGTCACTGGAGTTTAGGTTGGATAACATGTCTGTGAGACAATATTATCAGATGATATTGGCTTGTGTTAAATATAATGACCATGGAAAAAGAAGCTTGGACACAAAATAATTGTCATTTTTGTCTTTGTCCAAATCAATAGTTCCTAACCTTGGGCCAGGGCTCCTATGGTCAGGAAATGACTTACAGGACAGGGAGGAAGAAAGAGTTCACTCCTGCCTCACATACTGTAAGTAGACACATTTGTTTAATTTTGGTACATACCTTTGCTTCTTAAGGGAGAATTGCTGTTTTTTACAACCTGCACCTTATTTCTGGCATAAAATACAATCGTTTGTGCAATGTGTAGTCACTGGGAGATATTTAGAGCTGCATATATCCATATAATGGGAGTGACTGGGGCACCGATACGCAGCCTCTAAATAACCATTATCTGCCACAAAACTCATTAATTTCGCCAATATTTTGATGATAACAGGTAACTCCGGACTCAATGTGGAATAGCACTAGCGTACGATAACAAAATATTGGTGACATGAACGAGTTTCGCGGCAGATAATGGTTATTTAGAGGCTGCGTTTCGGTGTGGATGTACGTCTAAATATAAATATGAATCTAAATATCTCCCGAACGACTACAAACTACACCGAAGTTATGTGGGTGAGTAAACGGTCATATTTTATGCCAGAAATAAAATCCAGGTTGTAAAAAAAAACAGTAGTTCCCCTTTAAGACCTCTAAACATGAGCAACTTGATTCAATCTTTTGGGGAAAAAGACTTGGTGTCACTACTATCAGGAACTACTGCCAGTATTACGGATGCTATAATCTTAACTATATTCAGTCAGAAACTACACTATTGGAGATAAAAGGTCTGCAAACATTCAATTAAAAGATATTATTGCTCCTCGCGGTAGATTTGAAGAAACAAATGCTACACAGATCTTCAGTAACCATGATAAAAGTTGAAAATGTTATCACCCCAAACCCCAAACACACGCAGTCGCACTCACCCTGACCCCCATAAACCGGTCTCGGAGCACGATCCAGGACAGCAGGAAGACGAAGGCCTTGTTACAACAGAACAGCGCTGACACGTCTGTTGTGTTGATCTTCCTGAGGGCCTGCAGGTACAGGTAGTTTGTGAGGATCCACAGCATACCAAACGGCGCCACCTTGGTGAAGAACACCTTGGGAGTCAGCCCGTCGTCCCCGAAAAACCTGCAGCACTCCCTGAGCAGAAATGTAGTGCAAATTTTTGATTACACCCCGGGACTTTAATCAACATTTGGGAACATGAACAGCCTCATCGGAACAAGCAATAACTGGGTACGGGGATTCCCTCTTCAGGAGTTAAACGGCACATGGAGACAAACGTGGGACCAAATCTACCCTGCAACGCACATTGGTAAATATTTAAGCATATAACCATTTCAGCCAAGTAATTTCTAATGAAATGAAACCATTTATTTCTGATGAGAGGTGACTTGTCGCCCTCTATGGGTCTGCATTGTTTTCTTTAGACTGTCTCCTTTTTGGCTCAGGTGTGTGGAGTAGAGCTGCTGCTGGTCACCTGCATCTCATCATCCAATCAAGCTGTACGCTATTTAAGGCCTCTCTACTCCTCACTGGTTCCGTTACCTTTGTAGTAGTCATCTGTGAATCAGCTATAAACCTTTAGTGAATTTTTGATGAAGCCTTTCAGATGTGCCCAGTTTCTCTGTTTTGCTGCGGGTAGGTATCTCACACTCCAGCTGTAGCAAAGGCCTGCTCCTGTCGACTCTTTTGTTTCTTTCTGGAGCTCTGCTAAAGCTTACGTTAAACTGTTTTTTTGTGCCTGTACGCTTGAGTCCTGCACCTCTATTTCTGTTTCTGAGCAGGTACATGTAGAAGTACTGCTGTGGCATCCAGGCATGAAATATATTGTTGAATCAAAGACATTAAGGTTTGGTTCAATGTAACAAGAGGCTAAAGCTTGTTAAGCTTCCAAAAACAAAAGAAAATCCTTCTCATCTTCCTCTCTTCTCAGCATTACTTGCTAAGGCTTTGAGTTCGGTTTCTCGGTTTGAATTTGCATATGGGCGTAATGATGGAGATCAAATGTGTTCATATTTTACATAAATAAACAGTGGAATATGTGAGGCAGAGATTTAATATTCATTCTCTCATTTTCTGTAACCGCTTGAAGGTTTGAGCCTATCCTGGCTGTCGTTGGGTGAGAGGTTGGGTACCTGGACAGGTCGCCTCTCCATCGCAGGGCAAAGATGTAAGAGTTAGGAGGAGTTCTACTCGGCTTAGTCCTGAGGGGACCCAGTTTTGAAGCAAAACTAAATCTGGTGATTAACTGGTGGCTTTCTGATATCTCAAACAAGTGATTTAGTTTTAGAAGTTTGAGTCTGTACCTCTGCGGGACACAGACCCCGTAACCTTCGCATGCAGCCTATAGTGACTGTCCTTTTGCCGTAGCCTCTGCATCAACTTAACACAGAAGTATAAACTGAGACATCCCCAAAAGAGCTGCTAGCGACACACAAGCAGCTGTAAATATCTAAAATTAACAAGTGAACGGATGATTCATTTTGCTCCTTAACTACGTGACTTCTCCACTTCAAAAACATAACAGTCAAGCATTTTCTGCCGCTGCTGTTTACAGTATTCTTGATTTACACCATTTACCCTGAAAGCATCTGGGGGCCGCGTGAAAACGATGAAGCAGCATTAACGGAGGAGTGGCAGGTAGCACATTTGCCAGAGTGTCCCGCTGCACGGTGAGGAGCACGGTTGCTATGAATCAGCTCCAGAGAGCTGAGTCTGCACTTAAAAGAAAAACCACGCCATTCAACCCCCCCTCCATAAACGCAACACTAATTCAGTGACAACCGCATTAAAGTTTACAATCATCTTGCAGACAGTAGATACGCCACCTTGAAATCCATCCGCTCTGCCGTTGTGCGACCTCTAATCTGCGCTGACGGTGGAAAGAGTTTTGAACTCTGCAAATAATGTTACGATGGCAGATTTTAAAACATCTTGCAGCTCATGGAGTCAACAAAAATGTATTTCAAAATGATTTAATATTAGGAAATAACAGATGGGCCTGTCGTGATATCTACATAATTGTCTGACCACATCTGTTTTTACACTGGGATCATCATTAGATCTGTTTTCAATTCATTTCCATCACTATTTCCACATCATGTTGCATCGTTTGACTGGTGCCCTCTTCTTCTATTGTTTATTGATGCCTGAGGGGAGAATTTGTGCCACCGGCTGTTTATCTCGAGGCGCTTAACTGATACGGTGACAATACTTTCATTCATTGCGTTCAGTAGCGCTACAAAATAAAAGCTCCATCAATAGCAGTTATTTATATGGAAATGAATCACTAATTAAAATGTCATGTATGAATGGAAGTTAAACGGCGAATGTACAGATTAGATTCACAATCTGTCAAGTCATTACAGCAGGAAATTTAAAAACCAAACACTATGTAATAGAGGATATCTGCCTCTGACGCTGATAAATATCTGCGTGGAGACAAGCTGGTTATTACGAATTGTCAAGTCCTTGTCTCTTGTGTGGCCACCGTTTTATAAAAAGAGGCAGGTCAGCTATTACAAGCACCTTCGTGTCTGTTTCTCTGCATTGTCTGTGATTCACCGGGAGCGTACGATCTGAATAAATACGCAGGGAGCAGAAGTGTTTGATATTCGGAGCACATCGGCTCTGGCCTGGGAGAGGGAGCCCCAGAACTTACATCACAGAGGCGGATGAGAAATACAAAGCAGATCTTCCCTGACTCACCAGCGCACCACGCCTTCTACCCCACCAGCCTCTTTCTTTGTCTCTTTCTACTGAAGTAGCACAGCGGGTAGCCGAGATAATACTTTTTGTCTAAAGAGCATGATTAATGGGCTGTTTCGCCTGTGAAAGCGCACCTGACTCAGTTACAGGCTCTGCAACGACACACCTAAAGACAGCATGGGATCCTGATATTTCACATCAAATAAGCGGCTAGAGGAAGACAAAAGATTAAATGAATTAGTTATTTTGTGGAAGATAAATGCACCGAGAGCTAAACTTTTTTTAGGGAATCAGCGCAGTTTTCTTCTCTATACGAGAGAAACATGAAACCATTTGTTATTAGTGTTGAAAACAACTTTCCTCAGATTGATTTCTGCTCTACTGGGGCTGCTGCAGAAATGGCTTTCTCCTTTGTCCTGTGAAACTCTTTGATTGCTGCAGTCTGTGCATCATCAGCGAGTGCAGAAAAGAACACAATGCTCTTTGATTGTGGCTGACATTTACTCTTGATATTTTTCTCAGCCATTTACGCCATCATTTGTTTTATGGCCTGTTAGCCACAGTAATGAGAAGAAAACACACATTTAACGCCGTTATGAACCTAATAACTAATAGCTTGTTTTTGATTGTGTTGTAAGGTGTGCAAGCAAAACTCATTTGTTTCCAGTGACTTCTCTGACTTACTTTATAGCGTATCCCTCCTCTCTGTTTATTATTTTTTTTAATTTTATCTCCTGTAAATTTATAACTTTTATTTTGAACAACCGTCAAAGCTCCTCTAACCTGAATCTCTGCCTGGGCGTCTGCCTCTCCGGGCTCTTGCACAGGTGCCCGATGTAGTAGAGGGGGAAGAAGAGGCAGTTCCAGGAGGTGGCGAACCAGGTGAGGGTGAACGGGGCGTCGAACTGCTTGAAGGTCAGCTTGGCCAGCTGGGTGGAGCCTGCCCAGGACGAGCACACGCACATCACCATGACGACTCCCCAGAGAGCCTTCCGCACCTGTACTGTCGTTACTCTGATGCAGCAGTGGAGCCTGCGTCTGCTGGAGCTGGACTCTGCTCCCGGTGCACCGGCCGACTGCGCCTCTGTGGTGCCCACCACGTTCTCTCTGGCACGCTCTTCTCCTGCAGACGGACACGTGCACGGACATGTAAGATCAGAACAGCCAAACACGAACATAGTGATCACACTTTTAAGTTATCAATCACGTCTTAACCATCCTGATTTGAGCAAATTATGAACTAAAACTCTGCTTTATTGGGTTCTAATCAAGAATATCATCACATAATCATGTATGTAGATATATTATATAAGAAGGAGCTGTGAACTTGTGGTTAGAGAGACTGCTTTAGGTGTCCAGGTGCATTGAGAAAGCACCCCCAACTGATCCCCAGGTGTCTTGCATGGGTGCACACAGTGCTCTCTTGTATGGGTTAAATGCAGAAGCACATTCCTTGCACAAGTGCACAAAGCTGATATGGTTTGATTAAGTATAACGTGTATATAACAACTTTTGCTACAGACTCTTTGTTTCTCTGACTTCAGCTTGCACACGTCCTAGCATCTTTATTTATTTTTTTCCCAGATAAAAATAGCACCTTTCGGAGTTTAACTGAACTTGAAGCTAATCAATCAGACATCTGAGTTAAAAATGTGGTGATCAAGTGTGACAGGCGGCAGCCGAACAGAGGACGAAAGAGGGCAGATCTGATATCCAATCCACGACGACCTCCTCTCCACCTCGCGAGCCAGCAGTGAAACTCGCGTTCGGGCGACACTTAACTTTTTCTATTTCTCTTGTCAAAAACCTGATAGGCCCCATACGTCTTCAACAATGCGTGAACTGAAGCAAAGTGAATTGACCTGTTCTGTTGGTGTCCCGCTCACGCCCACTCTGTGCTTTAAAGCTCATTCACTTACAAGGTTGTTTCTGTTAAGGTTATAGCTCTGTAATCATGTGTGAAAGTATAAAAGTTAACGCGGTGAAAAACAACGCCGTAGATTCCAGCGTTCGGGGCGGACATTTATTCTGCAGATAACGGCAGCTGCATTATTCATGAAGCGGCTCTCCACTCGTGCGGGTTATCTGCCCCCTTTTACAACCAAGTGACACTGATGATGCATTAACCTTTCTTGGCGAGGACTACCAGACAACAAATAAATACAATTACTTGAGACTGTCTTTTGAACCAAACAGATCCTGTAGCAACACTTTCACTGCTTAAAGCCAAGCTGCAACAACACAACCTCACAATCAGAGCAGTGAGAAGACAACACAGTAATCAACAACCCCCCTCATACTGTTTAACAAGCTCATAAAATCTGTATCATATTCGCCATGCATCTTCTCCAGCTTCCTTCCAAAACGTTAAAATTGAGGGATCTCCCTAATGGGGTTACCCAGAGATAATGATGTGCCTCGTTTTGCTGATTCATCTGCACTGTTCGCCGCTGACCGGAATACAAAGCGCTCTTCAAAAGGCTTCAGCGAGGCAGGAATAAATCTGACTTGAGCTGGAGTTGCACTGTGAAGATTATCACTGCACAGGCTCAACAAGTCAGTGAAGTATCTCATGTTTTCATGGTTTATTGTTCTCGTCTCAGTTTGTCGCCACATACCAACCACTGTCTTCATGTTAATATGATCTGTGTAATCAAAGGAACACCAGCCGTCTAATATAAACAGCTTGCTGCGTTCTTTACATGAGAGCATCCATCACGCCCAATGAGGCGACTGATTCTTCCAGGAAGAGCTGCCTGTGACCTTGCCAGGTGGTCTCATCATGTGACAGATTAACTTCCCTGATGACTATCGCCTCTGATGCTAATGTTTCAGCCTCCCCGGGCCACCCACCGAACGCAGCAGAGAATGGCTGTTTATCTATTGAAAATAAAAAAAATCGGGGCGTAATTAAGATGAAATTATGCCGCACAGCCTGAGCATCCTGAACAACGTTCCCCGCTGCTGCTGCTGCTGCTGCACGATGAAGCACTTGACAGCTCTGGAGGCGCTGAGGCAAATTTGGCAGCAATGAAAGATGATTCAAGATCATTGTCTGTTATTGCAATGAAAGGATGAATCAGCAATGACCAAAAAAAGAGACACATGGATGCCTATCAAAGTCTTGGGTGCAAGGGTGAGAATTAAGTTTCTCTATTCTGAGCTCCAAGCCTCTTTGTCTTGTTCTGAAGGTCATCTCTTGTTTATGCTGCCCAGTTTTCGTTTTTTTTTTTTTTGTCTTTCCTGGGCCTTCGTCCCACATCCCGTGGCTCTGACCACTGCTCCGTACTGCACCACAGTTTAATCTTCCAAATGCAGTGATGGGCCAAGCCAATCAGCCCCCAGTCAGGCTCCGGGGCACAGCTAAGCAGATCCAGCTCTGCTGCACTTTACTGAAGTGTCATGACGACATTAGTGATATTGCACGGCCAACATGTACGTTCTGTTTCCATATAACTCACGTTTAATATATTCCTTCTTTTATATCTGCCGACTAAAAGCTGACACACTTCTTTTACACTTAAACCAACTGTGACTGATGACACTGTATCAACCTCGGCCGCTGCTGATGAACAATGCTGAGCCGAACTCATCAGTGTGAGGGAGCCGGGTCAGTGGCTGAGTGAGATGGAGAGGCTTCTCCGCTAATGACATTTGAAGCCATTATTACCGCCAACGAAGCCCCCGGAAAGAGTCTTCAGTAACCGCTAAATGATTAACTGAAAGCTCTTAACCTTATCAATTCATAATCAAATGTCAGCTGTCAAGGTCAGCCTGTGACACCTGGATGTGTACAGCAGAGGAGCTGGCTTCCAGTGCAGATTTTGGTCTGTAATTAATCTTTTGCACACTTAAACCGAACTAGATTATGTTTAGTTGTAATTTACTGACCTAGCATAGATGCTTAATTGAACGCAAGATGGAAATATCTCCAGTTATTCAACCTATTCTGCATCCAAATGAATCCTAACAGGCATCTGTGAAATCACTGGAGACAGGAAGAGAGTGTTTGGCATCCTTGTAGGACGAGCTCCTGATCCGCTGTGACAGCTGTGTTGCCTCTTCAAATGTATTCATCCGACTACTGAGTTGCGCAGGTAAAGGTGGTCGTCTTAAAAGGCAAATTTTGAGGTGACGCATACTTTTAGCCCACCTTTGGGTATTTATCAGCAAATTACATAACATTTTTCTCTTTAATTAACATTTTAGGAAGAAAATCCACTTATTTTAAGTCTCTAATGTTGACACAGGTGGAACAGTGACACCGTTAGAGACTAAAGGCAAACTAAATCCGTCTTTATCTTATATATTCATTTGCCTGCCTCTAGTATTTCTCTACCTGACAGACTGGATATTGAACATACTCCCAGTAGAATCCAGGCAGCCTGTTGTGTGTTGATCTATCTTGCCCTTAACCAGGCGTTTTTTTTCCGGCTTTACTTCCAGATCAGTGCATGCTTCCCTGCTTCCCCGCTTCCCGACCAGCCTCATTCCCACTTGTGCTCTCCTCCCTCCCCCTGCAGCCTCTGCAGTGCAGATCTCTCCTGCTGATAGCTGCAAATCCCAAACGTGCCAGCAGGGCCCTGCCTGACTGCCTGCTCTCACACATCACAGAGCCTGGCCGTGACAGGCCGAGAAAGCCCCGCTATGCCCCTCTGCTGCTCCCTCTGCGAGCTGGCCACCGCCCACGCCTCTGCTGCCCCGCTTCCCTGCCGCCCGCCCGCACCCCCTCGGAGCATAAACAAAGCTCCTCGCAGGCGGCGGTGATGATAGCATCAGGCGTCTGTTGGTTTGCCGAGGCGGTCGTGCAGCTGCTGAGAGCGCTTCACTGGTACCTTGACTAGAGGCGAAAGAGAGTTTTAGTTTCTTTTCGACGACACCTCTGTGGGAATAAGTGTGCACCGCAGCGCTCTGCCTCGGTGATTCAAGGGTGTAAACAGATCAATCACCCCCACACACACTTCAGAAGAACTCTTCTCCTTGTCTTACTTGTTTGCTTGCTGAGTCGACTTGGTGATGAATAAGAATTGACCCGCGGAGCTGACTTACACTGTCACACTCATAATCAAACATCATAGAGTGAAGTCCTTCCCTGGCTGCGAGCGCAGTTTATATCACTTTAAGAAGTGTCGGTTTATCTTAATGTGAACCGTTTTCATATACAGTGAACGAGGCTGAAGGCAGAAACATCCATTCTCAATGAAAATGAACTGGATGATTATGTGTGACTAGAAGTCTAACTAATTTAAGTGAAATGACCCTTTAATTTAACCGTTTGGTTGTAATATTCTAGATGAAAAACAAGCAAACTGCAAAAATCATAGCTCTACACACTGTTTACGGCTGTCACGCAGCATCAATCACAAAATCAATACCTTAATAAAAACACATCCTTCAATCCCGTGCTGACTTATCTGCTTTGTCATTTCTGACGTGTAAGTCAAAGGCCTTTAAAGGATGTTAGCTGGTGTTAGTTTGAAAAGTACAAGTTTTCTTACGAAGATTAAACTACAACTGTCCGATTACAGACGCGTGATAGTTTCAGCGATGCAGAGAGACAGTCCGATAAGACGGACAGCAGTCACTGTCTGCGTAATCTCAGCGCCTGACAGGCAGTGGGAGTCTGTGACACTCGGCTGTGACAGTTTGGTCGGGCCGAGCTGTCAGTCAGAGGTCTTTCAGCACACCAGAGGAGGCTCATCTGACAAGCCTGTCCCCCTCAATAACACAACAGAGGGACAGGCGGAAAAAACACATCCTGCTGAGTGTAACCAGCTGATAGGTAGAGCCACATGGGGCTGAGGGCACAAAGGCCCAGAAGGGCAGACAGGGGTGGGACGGCTGTTACTGATCCCGTTCTCCTTTGTTCTCAGAAGCGTTCTCCTTCAACCTCAGAGGGCAACGGAGCGACTTCCTGACCGAGGACCAGACTTGTTGTTGTGTCACTCCTTTGCCCTGCCCGGCTGGTTCAACAGATGCTCATGATACAGGTCAGTGCTGCGGCCCTGTGACGCCTCATCGGTTAGTGACATGACTGAACGCAGTGTGACTGCGTGTGTGTCCGTGCACTGCAGAGTAATAGCAATTATATTTGCGACAAGGCACCCCTCCCTCCTTCCCTCCCGCCCCCTTCATCTTGAAGTCCCGTCTAACAGTGAGTATAGTGTGATGGGCCTGTAGTTTAATAGACTGGCAAGAGTCCCAGCGCTTTCCGCGATCAATCAATATTTAAAAGATTGGCCACAGCGTCCCTGTTGAAGTAATGGATAGGCAACCACTGCAGGTGTAAACACTGAGTGTCAGCCCAAACAGAGGGTTTTCTCCCTCTCCGCACCCCAGAGCCGCTGATAACACAGGGCCTTCATCAGATTTACATAAACTAAACTATAAAGGTGCATCCTAACCCCCTTTACTTTAACCCCACTCATCTGTCTTGAATTCTTCCCCAAGGAACCAGGGGAACTAGGGGAACCAGGGGGACAGGGAGCCAAAGCTTTATGAGACTTGACCCCCCCAGCTTCAGTCTCAAGTGAGCACTTTTCCCAGCATGACATCTGAAATCTCAGACATCCCAGTTTTCTGGAACGCAGCACGAGATGCAGCAGCCTGACGTCACAGAACAATGGCAGCGTCCACGGAGGCAACAACGAACGAGTCTGACAAAAAGAGAAGATATTTGTTGAGCATCTACCGGTGGCTGGTGGAAAAACGTTAAATATTAATCATTATCAGTAACTTGAGAAACAAAACAAATATTATCTTGTCGCAGTCAGCCATGTTTGTTGTTTACGCTCAACTTCGTTCTCCTGGAACGCTTCGATGTCACATCTAGCACTCTCCAAGTGGGATAAATCCGACATCATCCACCGTCATCCATCTACGTATTCTGCCCCTCTCACCCCTTCCACCCCTTTCCCTCACATCCCGACTACCAGTAAACGTCCTCATGTCAGTTCAGGCATGGTCTTTGTGAGTAAAACACATCTAAACCGCTGCATTGTGTCACTGCTGTAAAAATGGCCCTCACACTTCAATGACTGCTCTCAAAAAAAACAAAAAAACAAACACAACTGCCAACTCGGCCGTTTTCACAGATGAAATGCAACAAGGCGTGCGTTTTTGCTGACACTCTTTCCAGGCTGATCACCATCGACACAGCTGCTGTGTTTTAATTTAGCATATTGATTTATTTCTAATACTCAGCCTTACTGGGCCCGTGACAACATATCCAGTGGTCTAGAGGCAGCAGTTGGAGAAGACAGGCAGTCTGACAAACGCTTTCACATCAGCTCCCTCACTGGGATTACAGTTTAGAGCCTCCACATCTTTTGCAGAGGATTTTGCTCAGAGATGAATCACTACTACGCCGTAACAGAGGGCGTAAACACAAATGTGATATATTTTGCAAAGAAGGCCGCCGACAAATTCAATGAAATCGCCTTCAGTGCAGTGAAGACCGATTGCGCTCTCTCGTTCCCTCTCCGTGCACACAAACGCACGCCCTCTCTGCATTTGATCAACCTGAGCAAAAGCGTGTCCCCCTTAATGAAATAAAAGCCCTGTCATTGTGCATTCATTACGCACTTATCAAGCCAGAAAGGCCTGTTTCACTGGCTTTTAAAATGAATTTAGGACGAGGATGAAGCTTTGCTTTTACTCTTCTGCTAACGTGTAACGTCAGCTCCAATCATGCTCCAGGGATGGACGTAAGACACAACATTTTAATGGAGCCTCCAAAACTGAAGATTCCTGTGACCTTTTAACCGATGCTAGTGGAACGTATGTGCAAGCATGTTGGACGTCTGCTTCGGCCACATCTCCATACTGAGGTTGTTCTTGTTAAAAAATACAACCAAACTCCTGAGCGCATTTGCATACAAATAAGATGCATGCAAATGAGTGCAAGATTGTGTTTATGTGAGTGTGACTGGAGTAAACATGCCGCGTTACCTTTGTGTTCAACACTGATGATGACTTTGACTTAATGTTTAAATAATTAGTCATGTTTTAAAGTTGTAATTCGCTACTACTTTACACTCTGAGCTTAATTTCCACAAAAAGCCGTTGCCTCTCCTGGATGTCTCAAAACAAACTGCTCACAATAAAATTAATTTAGGAAACAAACTGATTTACCGTCTCGCTGGGAAACACTTTCTCACACGTCTGACAGTTCTGTTAACCAGTTCATTATCTGTCCGTTTTCACCTGAGGCTCCTCTTCTGTGTGTGAATGCATTTAATTTGCTATCATCCGACTGATATATGGTCAAGGTGCATGAAACCCTCGGGAGCGGTTCAGTGGGCCCATAATGGGAGCTGGTGAAATATGACCAGCCTCCTCAGGGACACCACAGTGTGTACGCCGAACCCGCTCTTAAAAGATCCCTGTTTTGTTTCAGAGCGTGTAATTAAATTGCGGAGATTAAAGGGACTTCTGTGAACTTCTTACCCCTGCCTCTAACGACACAGGAACAGCACAGACGTTCCCCCGAGACACCATCACTAGAAATGCATTTAAAGAGAAATCAATAATTATCGTTTATGGGTTGATGGTTGGGTGAGTTTGCCACAAGATTGTATGAAAGGAAGGAGGTAAATACTCCAGACAAAGACAGTATATCAAAGTGCAGGAGACAGCCGCACTGTAAGGTATACAGCCTGAATGGGCTTCTGTGGCGTCACGAAATAATATCAACCAGGGCTGCAGACTCTGAGAAGTTAGTCCTGATAACACACTCCATGGCCAAAAAAAGCCACCACCTGGATTTAACTAAGCAAATAGGTACGAGTCTCCTATTGGATAATTACTGCATGGGTGATTATCTTTCAGCTGGCAACAAGTTATTTAACCCCAGCTGGTGCAATGAGTAGCTTCTCATTTCTTAAACAACCATGTCTAAAGACACAACCTTTGGTCATTGAGAAGATGTTCGTCTGTTTGAGAAGGGTCAAAATCATTGGCATGCGTCAGGCAGAGAAACTAATTTAAGTTTAAATTGAATCTAAATCTAAGGAGATTGTAGAAACTATACTAAAATTGGGTTAAGATCTGTCCAGTGCGTTTTTAAAAACTGGACAGTGGGCAACCATCGTCTTTGAGGAAGAAATGTGGTTGGAAAAAACTCCTGAGTGATTGGTGATCCCTTAAATCGAAGAAAAACAACAGAACTCAGGGTAACGTAACAATGAAATTAAAAGCATTTCCACATGAAGAAGAGAAGGGAACTCGATGGATTGGGACTAAACAGCTGTGTAGCCTCAAGAAAACCGCTAATCAGTGAGGCTAACTGGAAAAAAAGGCTTCAGTTTGGTAGGCAGCATAAAGATTGGCAATGGAAGAAGGTCATGTAGTCTGATGAGTCCAGGTTTACCCTGTTCCAGAGTGATGGAGGCATCAGGAGCCAAAAGCCAATTCGCATAGACCTCCATGTTAAAGTGCCCACCTTTACAGCAGATATAAACATGTTTGCAGCCTGGTACAAAAATGCCAATGTACAAATAACTTCAGCCAGTCGTTAGGTAGCCAAGATGACGATCACCAGAACAACTACTCTGAACTTCAATACCACTCTTCAGGAACCCCAAGGGTTCATGCATCCTCACATAGTCCTAAGTCAGAGCTGTGAAATGGTTTATTGTGTTGCAAAGACTCGTGTCAACACAGATTGGAGGCTGTTCCATCTTCCTAGGTCTGTGAGAGAGTGTGACTGTTCCTAAGAAATGCTGGCGATATAGTGACTGCACCAAACGAAGGAAAAAAAAAACAGGATTTCACGTTTGAATCTGAAAACAGCCAATTAGTTTAGTTTTCACAAAGCTGAATATGTCACAACATCTCCTTGGTCTTCTACTCGTTTAATGACTGTCGCCTCGTTAATGTGGAACTATTGACCTTAACCGATCCTCTGTGGGCCCCCTTGTGATTCCCTCCTCCTTCAAAGCGGCCTCTGAAACGACGAGCCCAACGCTAACATCATAAACTTTGCAGTTAAGATCCCCTCAGGAGTTTACAGTACCCTGTCGCCCACCCCGACACAAACGCATCTACAATCCTTTCCTCACGCCACAGCAGAGCTTTTGTTAATTCTGTACACGGAGGCGCGTCAAATAACAACCCACCACCATCTCAGTTATTCTGAAAATAAAATGTCTTCAGCTGACATTCACGCTAATAAGCTTAGAATCTCCCCTAATCTGGCAGCAGTGATTATTCTGAGGTTATCCAGGATGCCTTACACTGACTGAATATATGCAGTTTAAACAGCTCAGGCAACTAATTTGATTTATGCAGCGTACATGTAAAACTGCAAGAAAATTTATATTCCAGGAGCTGGTCCAGTCTTAAATTATAAATACTGAAGTATTCTCACATTAATACGCCACCTTGTAGAGAAAGACAGAGCTGAGCTGAGCAAGCAGCTTGGCTCAAGTTTTGACTGAATAAAAAACGAACTAGTTTCCCGAGGATGTATGTCATTGTCTGCATAACTTCTTCTTGAAGCAAATTCAACCTGGAAGCAGCTTTTATTTGAGATGCACTGCTCAGCATACAGCTGCCAGAAACCTTTTCCATAACCTCTAAAGATGATTTTCCCGTTGAAGGACATCCGTGCACGTACTGTACGTGCAAAAAGTTGAAATTGCATGCTGAGTTTATGTACAGAAGGCAAATCTCTTATCGATTTAATGTAATCCTCATTTATTTTTTAGAGGTCGACTGGAAGATGCAATTGTGCTTACTTCAGATGCGAGGAGCTTACGAGTGCTGTGAAATCAGCAGCCTGTTCAGCGCGCTCGTTCCAAACACTGAGGCGCTCAGTAGTACTCTGTGCTGAGGGGTAGATTAAAAAATGCATAACGTCGGCTTCTTTGTCAAGCAAGTGGCAGAGGAGAGCATCGGAGGAGGCGTATTACAGGGGGAAAGGAGGTGTGACAGTATGCGTTGGAGGCGCCGGGACAGGGGCATCGAGGATGATGCAGCACACTCACAGAGCATCAATAAACCACACATAAGGAGTCAGAGAGGTGTTCTTCCTTAATGAAGTGAGCAGGGAAAAAAAAACTGTTTCCTAATTGTGCTCCTGCAGATCAGAGGGTCTCTCTGGCGAGGCAGGGAGACCCAGACTGAGAGCCCACAGAGCCACTAGAGGCAGACTGTGGAGCGTCGTGTCACAGAGCGTCTTGCAGGGACCATTAAGGTGTTTACTGCTGGCTTCCTCCTCCCAGCTGCTCTGGCACATGCTCTGGCATTTTAACTGTGACTCTTTGATGGGAGGAGGGTGGAGAGTGTGAGGGGAATCCCTGCTGCAATAACAACTCCAAACCCTCCCTGAGGACCAGTAAATTTAGCGCACCAGTGTTCACCAGGCCACCTTTGTTTTTCGCCCCCTGAAAACATCAATGCGTCAGTAACATCAGGGATCCATTTTTAGTTTGGTGTTTTCAGCAGCATCACATGATAAGGGGACATACTGATAATTAGATGCAGTAACATATGCAGTAAAAATATTAGGATGATCACAGATGTACAAAAAAAATGCTTCATAGATTTTAAGTTGCATGCTTGATTGATTCCCCTGTTCAGATTTTCTGAAGTTGATCCCTGTCAAAAATGAGTCTTCAGAGCAAAATGATTTCAGCTTAAGTCTCAATCGGGCGAGCAGACATTAAACAACAGACAGAAACAGCAGAGCCCCGGTTATCCCCGTTAACGGGAACTCTCCCTACCTTCCACTTTGGTGAGGGTGAGCACCGGACTGTTGCAGGCGGACAGCGGGGCAACCCTTGCAGAGTGTTTCTTCATGATGATGAGCTCGGATGGGCAGAGCTCCAAACCGCTTCGACTACATCCCTGAAGCTGATTTGGTGCAGACACCAGACCTCTAGACGGGACCCTGGGTGTTATCTAGAGCCGGTCGCCTGCTCCCCGTCCCCTCGCATCCATCCGACTCCCTGTTGATAATTTTATTCTACCTCTGCCGTATCCCCCCACCCCCTTCCTCTACTTGCCTTCCCGCCCCAAATCTTCTGCGTCCTGGCTGCGCGCTCTCTCTCTCCCTCCCTCTCCCTCTCTCTCTCTCTCTCTCTCTCTCTCTCTCTCTCTCACGTACAGTTTGGGGATTGCTGCATTTCGCCAGCGTCACGAATGAATCGGTCTCACGATCACGTCCCACCACCCACCATCCCCTGTCCTGAAGCCCGGCTGCTGTCCTCCCAGACCCCATTGTCCGTGGACCCTCTCGGGCAAAGTGAGCTCCGCGTGTGGGAGTGAGCGTTGACCCGAAGGCGTGCGCAAACTCTCAGCTATAAATGGAGAGTGTGACAGATATAACGGCACCAATATGTCTGAGGTTGGAGGATGGTGTGGGGGTGTTCAGCTCATAAACACTGTAACTGCAGCGGTTTGTGGTGAATTAAATTATGCTGAAACGAGCTAATCCTGATTTTTATCAGAGGATCACTCACAATTAAAGCGCATTAGGCTCCCAGACCACACTCTCTAATACAGCCTATTCTCCAGCTCTTGTATATTGAGTTGTAGTTGCTAACTTACTGCCATATGTCTTGGGTAAAGTGTTGGCGTGGATTGATTTACAAGATCAACTTGAAAGCCCAGTTTATTATAGATGCTGCCTTGACATTTTCTCGCTTTTGTGCAAATAGGAACAAGCAACTGGCTGGACTTTGCAGATTAGTTGAAACTGTGTTGAAGTGACACACAAGGGCACCAAAGCAATTCAATTTTGAAACTGTTTCCGAGGGGGAGCTGTGGATTAGTGGTTAGAGAAGCAGCTTTGGGACCATAAGGATGTGGCTCAGTAGGTAGAGCAGTTGCTTGGCTCCTCGGTTCTTTGAGCAAGACACTGAACCTGGAGTTGCTCCCTGTGCCTGTGTGGATGAATTGCTTTGAGCGGCAAATGGTAGAAAAGCGCAATAGATGTACAAGACTATTTGCCATTTGCATCCCCCTTATATCCATGCCTTGAGAAAGCACAGCACAAGTGTCAGCCCCACTGCCCCGAGTCTGCTCACTACTGTGTGAACAAACGGGCCAGACAAGGAGAAAAATTTCCCCATCAGGGATCAATAAGAATGAAATAAATATTTAATGTCAATACAGAATACCTTTTCTGCACTGCATTCACTGAAAGCATTTCAGGTGAAATCATGTTGTTTGAGTTGCAGCTAATCTCTGCAGGATACCCTTCAGTGTTTAATGTGGATCGGCCGTGCCACTGCTGATCAGATCCATTTGATGAGGTTAGCATTTGCACTGATGCCAATATGACACATCAGATAAATCAAATCCGACATACGGTCAGATACTGACTCTAGTCATGAGCAGTTAGGTGTTGTACAGTGGTAGTCTGTGTTATGGTTACGTCTGGGGCTCTGCGCTGACCCAGGCCACTGATAGAAGTGTGACATTGCTCCTTCTGTCTGGTCTGCGACTTTGTCAAAGCAATTACAGCTCAAATTCCTGAGGTACGTGTGGAAAGACTGAAGAAGAAGAACAGTTTCAGGCTCTCCCTTGAGGCGAGTGAGAGGTGCCGGAAAAACACAGCTGAGTGTCCTGTGACATTTTCTTTTTACGCCTTTGTTTCAGCGGCAGAAATCGATTTTGAAGGCTGACTAAACTCTTAAACTGAGAGCTGTCCGACGTCATCCTGTGGTAGCAGCTGGTCAGCTGGAATTGTGCCCGAGTGTGTCTCTGTTAGGTCATTGCGTGTGTCTGTTGCGTTGTACTCCTGAGAAGCCATTATACACAAATAGATAATACCTCAGAGGCAAGCAGAGATATCTGTCAGTGATCCAAATTAAACTCCTCAGTATTGATCTGAGACCACGTCCGTGACCCTACTTTAATGCATTCAAAGACGTTCAAGTATGCATTTTTTTTTTTGCATACATGTAAAATGTGTGCAAGCATGCCCAGTGGAAGCTGTACTGAATAATTCACTGCTTAGACTCGAGCAAGAATCCCCTATCCTGCCTAACTAGGACAGGGAGCTCTAAAAACACTCTGCCCAGACCCACTCTGACATCCCTCAGTAACCAAAATCCACTGGATCCTTTATTATTTTCCACCGCTTCCCTCTCCTCTTGTGTTTGGGTTTGATAATGGGAAACGTCAAGGGCAGCGGATGGGAGCTAATGGATGAAGTGCAAGGGCTCACAGTGGATGAACTAAAAGCGCAGCACAGGATGTTTGATGGATAAACATTATAAACACGTCTCGTATGAATTATATTGTTGTGTGTCATGGAGTAAAACTCCACAGAGTCCCATTCTGGCTCTGCAGCTGCCAGCTGTCTTAAGGAGCCAATGCTGTCAGACTTCAGTAGCTCAGTGTGGCAAAAACATGAAGATTTAGAGAGAGTGCACTTGCTATTATTGACAGAAAAGACATGGAGGTGGAAAAAAGGTGGAGCGGGTGAGATCATTAAAAGATCCCAGTCGGTGACTCACAGACTTTTATCTGCGAGAACGGAGGAGGATCAAACCAGCCTATGCTCTGAGACGCCGCATGACAACTCTCTCGCGAGCACACATTCAGACACTGTATAGGCATGAGTGTGTAGGAGCAATAATGAAGTGGAAAAAAGCCGAATCCTTTGAGGCTCCTGCATCAGCGCTCCCTGTTTCTACCCAGACAACGAGAGAAGCCGAGCCGGGACGAGATTATTCGTGCATGTACGCTGGCATGTTCAAGTGCGCACCAAAGAGTGGCTTGTACTTTGTCTTTGGTTTGTTTATTCGTGCTGAATAATGAGGGGAGCTACTGTAACCATTTTCCAGGTCAAACGGTATTTAACTGCTCCATCCAACCCCACGTGATGTTCCGGCTGACGTTCAAACATGGAAACACTTAATGCAAAGCCTTTCTGGGATCTTACAAATGCAGTAGCAATCATATTGTATTCCTACAGGGAGAACGGATGTAATTTTGCAAGAAACACACAAATAACTTTCCTTTTAGACATCAGACAAAGAAAACAAGAAATCAGTCTGAAGCAGATCCCCGTGGAATTATTTCTGTCTTGTTATTTCTCAGTACGGACAAGCTGCCCTATCTTATAAGAAATATTTGGCTTTGAAATGATATTGGGATGAAACAAGAATATGGTAGCTATCGATATGAAGCAACGCTTTAAAGAGCCAGGTGTCAGGAGGTTAATAATGTGGTCTGAAAAAAATCTATATTTATTGATAATGTATAAAAGTGCTTGAGCTGCAAATCTGACGACAGAGAGCGCAGAGTCATGAAAGACAACTGGCTTGGACAGCTTAAAGGAGTAAATGATTTCCTGTACTGTCTGACCTAAAATAAACAACAGTGGCAGTGTGAGTAAATGTGTCAGTCGTTTGGTAAAGACTGTCCGGACAATTGTAGTTGCATCTTTGCCAAAACTTTAATAGATTTGTTACCGGCATTTGACACAGCTAATCCTGATTTAAGACAAATCAATTCCTTGTGTAACACCGGTAGCAGATGCTTAATTTGAGCCCTCCTTGCTGCTGAATTTAAAGCCAGTCCCGGAGGCAGCATGAGAGCAGAGCACATCTGCACACAAAGCAAGGTGGTGTAATTCATGATGCAATTTGCCTGTGAGTCAGACATTTCAAAAGTCTGATTGATTCACTCAGTACTTGAGATAAAAAAGAAATGAATCATCACATTGACATTAAACGTGACTTATGCATGGATGACCTTGGGCAGGACGCCATTAACGGTTTTAGTGATGAGAGCTAGTTTGGTACATTGTTCAGCATGTCCAATTTTGTTCATTATTTGGATCACATAATGTACTAATTAGTAAATTCGTACCTGTTTGGCCATAATAACAATCAGTATGTTTGCTGGAAAAAGGGGGGTGCTTGCAAGCTGAAGATCGCCTTCTCAAAAAGGAAGCATGGGGGTGGCAGCATCATGTCAGTGGGGAAGGGTGCATAACTTATGAGGAAGGAATAATGTGTGAAAATTGGCCAGGATATTAAATCTTGGTCACAAATGTGTCTCCCAAGGACAAAGACCACGTGGACGCTTCCAAAGTTGTGGAAAAAAAAAAGCAATGGCCATCACAAAAGTGGTGACGTCAAAAAGCATGCTACAAACCTGACTCAGTCACGTCAGTACTTTAAGGAGGAATGGGCTAAAATTCCTGCAGGTTATTGTAAGAAACTCGTCAAAGGCTTTGACCCACGATCAACAATTTAAATGCCAGATAAGTGTATCTGCACTTCAAGTGCACTCTGAGTGAGATGAAAGAAATAACAGCTGAAAAAATACCTTCTCGTGTCCATCTTCCCCGCTAAACATCAGTGTAATCAGTCATCAGCTAAACAACATCATCTTAACCTCATGGCGGACATGCTAGCATTAGCATTTAGCTCACCTTTCACAATAATAATACAGTTGCTTCATATCCTACAAGTGTTGCTGGAGTTTCAAACACAAATGCAACGGCTAAAGTGCAAACTTAGGTTACTTTTTCTCGCTAACTATTCCCAGTTCATTAAAATGATCAGATGTAGTCAACTTTTGAAGCCTGAGCCTTTGAGCTAAGCAGATGAGGCTATGGGCACACAAAATAAAACAGGTCCATTTATTTTAATGTTCGCATGAATATTAATGCTGCACTCATGAATATTGACGACAAATACTGACAGTGTTTGGTGTCAAGTAATCTACATTTCCTTGTTTGCGTTCTCCTCTCAAACAAAACAAAATAAGTTTTCGTCCTCCCCGAGGCATCTCTTCCTCTGCTGTTCCAGTTCAGACGACTTCTTGCCCCTTGCTTAGCATGGGCGGCAGGTAGAGAAGCACTCATTACAGAACCGAAGGTGTCTGTCTGGCCACTCAATAACAACTCCCAAGGGCTGTGACAGGGGAGGAGGGGGGGCCCTGGCAGTCCTAAATAACAGCTTGTTTCGAGGACCAGAAAGGTCAAGTCAAATTAACTTTCTCTCTTCCTGGGCCCCATACATCTTCACAGCTCATCTGTGGAGGCAAGCGGCTGTCAAGGTACAGCAGCAGTTTATTGGATTAATGGCCTTGATGGGGTCCCATGGGGCGGCAGGAGAGAGAAACAGATGCCGAAAACAAGCCATTTTAGTAACATTGCAGAGTTGCACAGTGGAAAACAGACTGATCTTTATGATAGAGACCTATGATTAACTGACCGCTGCAGCCTTATTGTTAGTGTTTAATAGTTTAAATAATACATTTAAATATATAAAAGTTATCATGAACATATAATAGCTTAAAATGATCTTCAATAAGCTTTTGCAAGCCCCTTGTATGGTGATCGATAGCCTTAGGCTTTAGTGAGATTGATATAAATCTTCTCTGCGGGAGAGGAGCAGCATGAATATTTTATGTCGGCATAAACACTATTAATCCGATCCAAGACTTCCACATAATTCAGCTTTTGAATGCAAACAGTCATGCCCACACCAGCTGTTTTATGTCTTGGTTTGAGGGCGTGCTGATTACAATATTAGCCTCTAGTAGTTCAGTCCACTGGATAAATCATTCACTGGCAGCCACAGAAATCTCGGGTGTAACTAAATTATTCTAATGACGTCATATATAACAATTAGTACTGGATACGTCTCAGCGCCTGAGGCGTCCATGAGTTCATGTTAGTCCAGGAGAAAATTATTCTGTGATTCGATACAAACTTATAAAACCTAATAACTCATGTCTTAACGTCAGTACACAGGCAGTTGATCACATTCTTAATTGCTCTGTCATTCTTTAACATGTCAGTGAAGTGAAACCTGACCTTTGCAATGACTTATAACGGAAACTGCCAAATATCCATGTGTCGAACAGTTTGAAATTCAAAGATATTGCAAAATAATGCATCTTATTCGCATCCAAATCTATAATTCAGCTGTCCCTCCATCGTTCGATAGCATGCAGCCTCATACGAGCACAAACAAACACTGATGAGAGGAGCAGAGAGCTCATAACCTCCTCCCACTCCAAACACACCGTTGTTCCGGCAGAGAGCCAGGAAGGGCTGCAACTTTAAAATGTGCGACTTCTTCCTCTTAATTACCACAGCGGCTACCGAGGCCCTGCTGCATCTATTAAAGGCCGCAAAGCTGTAATACCTGGTGATAGCCCTTATAATCGCTCTCCACCTCGGGGTGGCACACACTTAATTGGGAAGAGAGAATCTCCATTAAATTTACATCCCTCCAGAGGAATCAGCATCGGACGGCACATTCCTTCTCTCCAGTTAAGGTTGTTTCAGGGCCACCTCGTGGGATGTGTAAATTTTTCATTAGTGCTGCAGGTGTGTGCTGCAGGCCCAGTACTGTAGGACATGCTGTACCTGATATTGATGCCAATCAGGGTATAAATTGCACTTGACACTTATATAGGGAGGCAAATTGGACGCTGCCCGTCTCCTTATTTGTAGAAAATGTCACTTGACCCCACTTTAAGCTGAAACTACTGTCTATATGCTAATCTACGCGCTTCCCCTTTACCTGCTGAATAAATGTGACGGGCAATAATGCAGACAAAATCTGCAAGCACTCCATTTTCCTTCTGTGAACCACACAGCATGGATGAGCTCAAGGAAAGGTCGGAAGAGACCCAGCGCATACTAATCCGGTGCCAGCTGTTGCTTCAGGTGCAGTTCTCCCGACATTATGGGCACGACTCTTCTGTGAGCCCTTAGAAGTAATTACAATTGCTATTTTACAACTCTGTATAATCTCTTCTGTGCTCAGGGACATTGGCAAACTGTACACTCTGTAAAGCCACTTTCAGTATTCAGTTTATTCCTGCTTCTCCGGTGATCAAAATGCCAACATTTAGTTTAAAAGCTTTTCTAACCGGCTTCTTAAATAAAGATCCTGAACCTTGCACCCTGACTTTACTAGAGAAGTTTCCCTTGGGTCACGGCCTGCATGTCTGCAGAGAAAGAGATTCTTTTTCCAGTACATGACATTGGCTCCCTCTGTTGTCAAGCCACAGTATTATTATTTCTTTATTGAGATTTCTTGCACAGTGTTAAACTTTACTTTTTTTTGCCTTTTTAACATTCAGAGTTGCCCTCCAGGTGTGTTTGCTGAAGCTGCTCTTCGCTGGGCTATACTTTTCCTCCATTTCCTCCAGTGCTTAATGCAATTCAAATTGTTCTCAATTGCTGTAATTACGGGGCAGCATTTCCAAAAGCTTCCCTCAGCCATTTGCATTTATATCATGCTAATGGCCGAGCAGCATGAGCACGGACTTTGGAAATACTGTGCTATGCAAACTTTTCATTCCATAATAAAACCGTTTTTTACAAATGCATATTGGACGGTGCATTGTATTCTTGCTAATGACCATTGTTTAAATAAAAACAAACATTTTATATAATAAAACACTGTGTACACTCTTCACATTAAAATATAAAAAACATATGGCAACAAGAAATTTATTGTCTTGACAGCAAGTCTTGACACTTGTGCATCCTCCTCACTGCAGAGAGCCCTTTGCGCCTGTAGAGGGCACTGTGACCACATATACCTACTGACAAACACGTGACACCTGCTTATGGTGTGGATAGAAATGTCCATGAAGTCAAACCACAGCCCAGCAGTGAAGAAGAAAGTGGGCTAGCAGTAATGAAAAGTGATGAAGTGACCCACATACGCAGGAAAAAATAAATAATAAAAATTAATGAAAGGCACAGTTATACATTATCGCTTGTTTTTTTCTTACTCATTCATTCTGGGTGGCATTGTTAAAGCCCTGTCACACTGTGAACTCACTGCTGTGTTTATTTTTGGACCCATCCTTCACCGTGAGGAGACAAAACTCTACGGAGAGCCCAGAGTGACCTGAAAAAGCACCGCCGGCTCCTTTGGTGGCAGTGTATGTGGTTGACGAGAAGGTTTTCTTCTCTAAGCTTTAAGCAACAGACAAAAACACACAGTGTGTTGATTTAGAAGCATTTGACATTTATCAGAAACACCAAATCAGGTGTAAAACTGCAGATGAATTGGTAGACAAACAGCTGGACACTATATTTTTAATTAATTCTTTAACAGCTGGTAAAAAGTATTGAATCTATTGGGAACTATTTTTAGCTGTGGATGAATACACATTCACTTTAGTCAAGTTTTTAAAGTGATAGTAATGTTTTCAGTTTATATGAACAAAAAGGGAGGTCTGCACAGCCTGGAAACAATATCTATGGACCAGTCAGGCATAACATTAGGACCATCTCCCTTGTGCCTCCAAAACAGTTGTGACTGATCAGAGAATGAACATGGATCTTCTGAGGGTGTCCTGTAGTGTCTGGAAACAGAAAGTTATTAGTCGGGGGGCCTTTATGTCCTATGGGTTGAGGGGATGGGGCATCTGTGGATCATCCCACAGAGACTTGATCAGTTTGGGATCTAGTGAATTTGGAGGCCAGGTCAACACCTTGTGCTGTTCTTCGTGTTTTTTTAAGTTGCTCCTAAACTGTTTTTGTGTCTGTGCTGCATCCTGCTGGGGATGGCTGCTGCCATCAAGGGAATGGGGTGCGGGTCTAGGTAACATCCACATGAATGCCAGGTCCAAAGTTTTCCCAGCAGAATGTTATTCACTTCTCCTGTCAGTGGTTATGATGTTGTGGCTTTTTATTGTTTGCCTGCTGCCAAGTAACAGAGGCAGTGTTACTGTATTGGTGCATTGTTTGGTTCAAGTTATTTTACATCCAGACAATTAAAAACAAAAGTTAATTAACATGAACAGATACGAGCAAAGTGAATGTCAGACGTTCAAAGTATTTATTTTCTTCCTTGAATTTTTCATAAAGTTTTAATCGGTCCCTGAGGCAAGAAGTTTTATTTTCCCCTCTCTCTACTTTAGCTCTGAACAGCTACTGTGTTACTGCCGATTAAAAGGGTGGCAGATGGAGTGAGGAGTTATTTATGTGGTTTCAACACCCCCAGACAAACAGGGGATCAAACCTCTAACCGCCAGGTCAATCCTGTAGCCCTTCATTAAATAAACAACAAATAAGAAGGAACTTTATCCGAGCCGGTGTCTGGGAATAGAGGACCTGTTGAAGCCTGTTACTGCCTCCTCCATCTGTGACATGGGACCTTAAATAAGGGATTAAACCACTCTCTCCATCTTTGTTGCAGTCGGTGCCATGGAGACTGCTGACAGAACTGTGAACATCCTGAGAACAAATGAGAGCGGCGGATAACGGTAAAATAATACACCTGAGACTCTACACCTCAATTATACAGAGATTTGGTGATTCGAATCATTTTGCCTCAACATAATTGAGCCTGGCAGACTCACAGAAATTGGTCATAGGACTCTGTCTTTTTGTGGTAAATAATTCAAAGCAAAGGGAGTAGATTCAAACACCAGGAAGTAAGCCAGTTGGCAGTTGCAGCTGCGTAAAGGTCTCTCCAGGGAAAGAAGAATGGTTTTTGTTGAATAGTGAATGAAAAGAAGAGGATGTATATTCGCGCTGTCATTAGGCTTCTGATCTGTTTTTGTCTTTGAAGTTTGCAGATTGGACGCCAGGTCCTGTCAGGGCTGCTTTCACCACTGATCAAACTGGTTTCTGATCACTTAGCGAACCCACCTCTTCCGTCCGCTACAGCAGCAGGTGTTTGGAGGCCCTTCAAAAGGCCGGCAGGTGCGCGCGCTTGTCAGTAGTGCAAAATTCAGACTCTTCCCCACCTCCGTCTACACGTCTCAGCCCAGCCTCTAACAGTGAGAGCACCCAGGCATATAGTGAGCAGTCAGTGTGGGACCGAAATAGAACTCGATGCCCTCGTGTTCCCAAAGCTGTAAATGCACAGCTTTGTGTGCTTGTTATGGGGAGCTCTTGTTTTCTTTATCAGCCGGTGGTGGAATTTCCACAAGTAAGCCGAGTCATTATTCCAGTGAGAGTCGTTGCAGGGGAGCCTCCTCATTATACATGTGGTGACAAATGTCATGTTCCCTCTCCTGCACTAACCTCTTTGAATTCACAGAAGGGCAGAAGGAAATGTGCTTTCCATCCAAGGGTTTTATTATCTGCATTTCAGACCATTTGCATCTTTTTTTCCAGGATTTGAAATAATCCTTTTAAAGAAAGGATTACAATGAATTCTTTAACCTATTATGAACACTATGTTCCTCCCTAGTAAATTATGATAATATCTAAACTAATATATTCACGTTTCTTTCTAATTAAAATACAAGTTTCGGTCATAAACTGATTTGTCAGAGTACTTTTCTTAAAGTGTGGAGTGACTCTATAGTAAGTATTGGGAGGCCTGTGCATTGGCTTGATTTAAATAACCACCGTGATTAAATAGTTGCTCTTTACATGTAGTGGGCCGAGGGATGTGGACCAGTCAGTCCCCTGAGGGGGGAGAGGAGGATCAAGCCTTCCTGGCTCCTTCTGCACTCCCCCCATTGGCTGTCTGCTCTCATCCACGTCCACAGCTCCCTTAATTGGCTGATTTCCTGACCCAACGTTGAATACTTTGTGCGCTGGGGGCTGGGGGTTATAATAATGACTTATAGTGACATGCATGGGGAAGACTCGCTCCCTCGGCTATCGCTGCGCTCATAGAACCGACTGCAGCCCCATCGTGGGGCTCTTGATTTAATACTTAAATTAAATCCTCATATTAGGCTTTACAAGGAAGCGTTTCGGCTCTGCATCCGACATCAAAACTTTGAGCACTAATCAAACCTGCATGCAGATGAATTGTGAAGCCAAACTTGCTGCATTTTTTTAAAAAAAAAAGTAGAACAGTCAGGTATGGATAAAAATATTACAAGACTAACTAATACACAAAATTAAAGAAATATCATCACAAACCATTTTGCAATCAGATATATAACAACAGGTTGCGCTCTTTGAAGACATTATGCACATCTCATTAATACATCCACGCTTGCAGATTATGGTCAGCTTCCTCCTTTTCCTCCTTCCACATGAGGATCGCAGTATATTGCCTTTCACACAAGCTGCTGAACGGTATCTTACTGGAAACGCTGACTGGTCCACACATGGGCCACACAAGGCTAAGTACCGTAACAATAGTGTGCTAACAGGCAATCACTGACTTTGCCTAAATATAGCATGACAGTGTTGACACCGTCTCATTACAGCAGAATCGCATGTCAGGAGGCAGGGAGAACAGCAAGTAAGGAGTCAATCACTGGGCAGGTATCAGTCCTACAGTTTTAGTAGCAGCCACCACTTACTAAAATTGTCTGACTTAATATTTCTAGAAAGACATTTTTTGAGTAGAATCAGGGATATTTTAGAGCCAGAATCATGCAGCCAGCCATGGCATTTAAGATTGAATCAGTGGCAACTTTAAAAGTTGATCTCGGGTCAAAGTTTTGTGCCTAAAAACCTTCCACGGTCCAATCAGCCTCAGCTGCACTTTGTATTAAATTAGCAATGCACGCCGTCACTAAACCATGCGCTGCGGTGTGAATGAGATGAACTTTATATTCGCTTCAGCTTGCAATTTCAGAGTCATAGAGGTGGTAAGGTCACACTTTATGAAGTGAAACCGGCATTTCATTTCTGCTGTTCTCTGGCATTTTATAGATTAAACACTTAATCGGGTGTTCATTTAGAAATGAACTGGCGGATCGGTGGATTGTGAAAACAATCACGAATAAAGTGACTGGACTGATTGGTCAGATATGACTAATTATATTAACCTAATTTAATTTGGTCTCTGAGAAAATATGGCCTTCACCGTACGTAGCACCACACCTGCTAGTGAAGGTACATATGGCGAGGTGGTTAGCACTGATGCCTCACAGCGAGAAGGTCCCGGGTTTTAATCCATTGGCTGACTGGGCCTTTCTGTGTGGAGTTTGCATGTTCTCCCTGTGTCTGCGTGGGTTCTCTCCGGGTTCTCCGGCTTCCTCCCACCATCCAAAGACATGCTCATCAGGTTAATTGGTGGTTCTAAATCGGCTGTAGGTGTGAGTGTGAATGGTTGTCTGTCTCTCTGTGTTAGCCCTGCGATATACTGGAGATCTGTCCGGGTGTACCCCCGCCTCTCGCCCGATGACAGCTGGGACAGGCTCCAGCAGACCCCGCGACCCTTAACAGGAATAAGTGGGTACAGAAGAAGAATAAATGAACTTAATAAAACTATAAAAACCTCAAATGAACTTTTTCTTTGTAACTGTATTCCCGACAGTTTCTCAGCTATGAAACAGCACATAAGGCAGAAGGGACATAAAATATCTCTTAAGTCACGTCCTGCTCACCGTCTTGAACAGTTTGTAATGTACTGCGCTTTAAAGCACTTTAGATGCGCAACAGCAGAGCCTCATGAACACATATCGTCTGGGGAGTTGTCCATGTTTACACGGGGCCCTCCTTCAATATTTATGAAGCGTGCTTGCTCATCGCTTTTGGACTCCAAAGAAAACTGCTTAACTGCTTACACTCAGTCATTAGTGATCCCCCCGCAAGCACACCAATAATCCATGAGGTGGAATGAGCGATTGATTCAATTTGCCACTTCCTTCCTCACGATTTGAGCTGGTGACAACTTTTAGCCTGCTGTAGTCCAAATTTCCATCTCCAGTTATTAAATCTCGGCCTAGCTGCCCCATTAAAACTAAATATAACTTTGAGAAGACGATTAAAGTTGATGTGCATGCGGCGTTCAATGAGCATCATTCCTCTTTGAACAACTTTAGACAAAGGAAATCCGCTGTCAAACATTCCCCAACGATAATTTTTCCCGTGCAGACGCGTCAATTAGCCGCCCTATTACAGCTTATACACACTTCAGGTCTCTATCATCTGGAAATAGACTTATCCGTTTGGTCTTCTTTGTTGTTCCGCGCTTCGTCTACTTTCCCTGACAGATCTGCTCAGACTTTACTTGGCGTGCCCTCGTGAGGAAGCAGGTCACATTTACAGTGCGGCGGCTTCTATGTGCACTGTAAGTATCAGGAAACACTTAAAGAGAGGGTTGGGCATTTTTTGTGAAGTGCTTATTCGTTCTGTTTCTGAGTGTTGGATGCAGAGATTAACATAAATCAAAGTAAAATGTAATATTTCCCTAAATGTCAACTTATTACTTTAATCCCAGGCTTTTATCAAGTAACAAAGAAAGACGACGCGTCTGCAGAACGATGCACAATGTAAGGATTTGCACTCAGTGTGAGAAACTTGGCAACACTGAGCACAGCATTTCAGGGGTTTAATTGTTCAGTTTTCTCCCTGCGGGGTTGCCTCAGGCTGCACCATCAGAACCTCCACCCCTCCTCCACCTACAAACTCTTTCCTTTCTTTTAAGCTAAAGTGTAGGACTTTTGGAACCAAACAAATGTCCCTTACATCCAAGCTCTTGCCCGACACGTGCACCCGTAGCTGATCAGACAAATGCCGGTAAATCTCTCTGCATCTCGCAGTGCGCCAGAGTTGTAAATGGACTGTCTGGGGAAAAATGAGCATCTGAAACATGTGCATAGACCGAGGCAAAATCATTTTTTTCCCCAAAAAAAGGAGGCACTTCCATCATTTGGGACTGATTCGGCCATTAAATATTGAACACAGCACGGCACGGTGGAGAACTAATTACAAAGGGGCTGAATGAAGTTCTATCTGCCTTGGTCTCAGGGGAAACCTACATGACAGCTAACACTGGCTCATTCATAGTGCAAGCATAACAGATTAATACATGTACCTGGTTGACGTGTCTCAGACAACAAAGTTCACACCCTGAAGCTCATCATCCAAACATTACATCGTCTAGCATAAAGGGGAATGCTACTCCTATTGAAACAAATGTAGGCCTCAGTTTCATTAGAAACCTTTACATCCCCAGCAGAGTTAGGGAGGTAGAATCATATTTTAAGTTGACTATGCCTTTTCTATAATACCATAAAACAAGCAATTTCAGGAGTTTAGGTAATACTGCTCACCCTACCTAGATGCTATGAGCCTTGGGCTGCCAGGAAAAATGAAATAGTACCAAGGAAGCGTCCTAGAAAAATCGCTCCACATAAAATAATAAAAAAAAACCTTGTGAATACAAACAAGGATTAACGTTCTCTGTGGCTGTATAGGCTGTAGGATAAAACAGACTGAGGGCCTGTAGACTATACAAAGGTGCCCAGTAGACTGTGTGCCCTTTTGACAAAATGTTTTAGATGTTAGCCTATCATCTATCCTCTATTATGGCATTTGACACTCGGTTGGAGTACATCACAATGACAGATTAAAAGAGGGGTATAAAGATGAGTGGGAGTCCCGGGGCAAGTAAGAGGCCAGTGCAGTGCAAATCATTAGAGTAAGGTGAGTGACCATAAGTTAAAATTAAAATACTGAAATATATTGTGCCATGAGGGTTCATGCAGTTATGCAAAGTGTGCCAACATGCACATATATACATATACATATGTGGTTTGTTTGAATGTAAGTAGATCATTTTTGTAAAAGTAGTTAACAAGTCAAAAAGGTGCTGACGTCCCTGTCATATGGAGTATTTATGTTATTCTGCTCACAGCCAGAAAGGGGGCTACATTAGTTCTCTAGCTTTAACGACAAACAGAAAATGGCCTTTTTTTCCACAGTATATCAATTCCAGGCAAAGCCCAGGATGATAAATCCTTAAATTCTGCTAAATAAAGAAAATACTAGACCAAATGAGTCTGTTTACCAGAACTATTCCTCACACTCCACGCATGGCTGCTTTGGTTTGTTTCTCCGAGAAAACCCGCTCCAAATTAATCTCAAGTGTTGCACGCTGAGTTCAGTCGATTCTTGCTGCAGTGGTGTTAAAAAACTGCCAAACACTTCTTTTTCCACATCCCTAACTGCTGTCACCTTGATAACGAGAAAGCAGAGGCAAAGGGGGACAAAGAAGAATGAGCCCGGAGGAGTAGATTTAAGCGCGCCGTACGTAGCCGATGATTTGATTAACCGGGTTGCAGCTGTTGGAAAAATTCAGTCACACATATAAGAAATGGCTGTCAGACAAATATAAACAGACAAACGGCGCTCGGAATAAGAAGGCGGCGTGAGCAGGTGCTGCACGACTGTACGGGGATGAAAAGCAGATAATGGCAGAGGAAAATCAAGGAGGTGCCTTGTGGAAAATCAAACTACACTTGCAGCAGCTTCAATTCGCAGTTGATCTATTTTTCTGTAGGATCTCTGAAAAAATGATGCACACAAAAAAAGCAATCGTGAATATGAAGGGGGGACTGCTGAAGGGGAAAATATGTGCAACTGTGGCTTTGTGCATCTTTGCTACCAGCAAAGTCTTGTATCTGGACCGTATGTAATCCCAACAAGTAATGCCCACTGGTATGATAAAATGAGAGGGTCAATGCAGCAGTCAATGTCACTGGGTCACTGGCTGCATTGTTGGGCAATATTAAAGAACCTTATTATTAAAGGACCTTATTTCTGGCATAAAATACGATCGTTTACTCACCCAACAAATTACAATTTGCATTTTATTTTATAGCTGAAAATGTGAAGGCGTCAAGGTCTGATGCAAATAAACCAATGAAAAATAACATAATGTCGAATCAAGTGCACAACTGATATCAAGTTATTTATATTGTAGTCTATATATGTTTGGAGGTAAAATGCCTTTTGAATCCTTGCGCTCTGATGCACACAGTCTTGATTGTCACATAAGTTATTTGTGACTACTTCAGACAAGTGATTTTTCTGGTTTCATATTCCAACAAGCTTGTAATCATTCACAGCAGAACGCTGGCCGAAAGTCTGCGGCGCCGCACAATTTACAGCAAATACAATCGGGGATAATGACAACTTTCGCTCCCGAAAAACGTAAGCCTCGATATAAACCCAACGCAATCAGCTACGACAAGCCTGCTGGAACATTTTGTGAATTTGTTCCTCAGCATCAGCGTTTGTACACGAGGACAAGTTTAAACTCAATTACCTCTTAGAAAAATAAACAACATGACTCGATACTGTTGATTAGAAGAGAGCCAAACCTGCAGGAAGAGTGGCTGCACATACTGTTCTTAGGCAGTGTTTGAACTGCTCACATTGACTTATGTTCTCTCCTGTTTTTCTTGATTGTGTGACGTGTTCTAGGGTGAGTAATGTATTGTGGCTGTGAAATAATAAGGTGCCGCTCTGTGATTGTTCTCTTCCCCTGATATGACCTTTAGACTAACATATCATCAGCTGCCATGAAACTGCTACCCCATTCTGTGACATTATTTCTGGATGTGTTCACGTCAGCACGTAGTGGCAGTTCATGATTTTATGTTATTTACCTGTATATCATTTATTTCCTGGGTCTTTAGATTGATGCGGTTTGAGAACATCAATCAGGACTTGCATTAAGGTAAGTTTTATAATTGCGTGATCTCACACAATTATGACATGAAATTGAATGTGAAACAATGATTACGTTGCGTGTTTGATACTCATAAGATCTTTATACAGACTTTAAAGCAGCAACACTTGCATTCATCTGTTGTTTTAGGCCAATCTGCCTCTTTTGCATTTCTTGTGTTTACCAGCTAACTGCTAACTTTGTGTTTTCTGCACGCAGCTGGGCTCTGGACCAAAGCAATAAGCTAGAAAACTCTAAAACACTCTGTGGGTCAGTAACCAGATGTAGCCCTTTTGACAATACGCATAAGCATCTGACCCCTTGCTGACGCTAAAATGTTAATAGCTGCAACTCCAAAAGGCAACCAGTGAGATAATAAACCTCTAAAAGCTGAGCTGCCGGCTAATTCCACTGCTGCAAAACCTCCGCCGTCTGCACGTCCGCTGCTTGTGTTTTTCCTTGAGTTTTTCCTCAGTGGAATACCATACTATTCTGCAGACAGGCTGTCTCTACCATCTGAATGCTGTGAGAAGGTCAGCCGATAGTTGTGCATCGGGGTTGAAACCACCTCTGCATCCTGCTCCGGGATTATAGAAAAGAATTAAAGGCTACATGGTGCTGATGCAAAGCAGCAGGAAATATGCTTAGTTTAATGCAACTGAGAGAATGAAATGGAGAGAGGTGAGAGAAGGGAAGTAGAAAAAAAAAAGAATATGACAGTAGTGTTGGACTTTTTATAACTAGATCAGCTGATATTACATTTCCTGAAAACTACAGGACCTAAATATAGACAGGATCAGCTTCTCCACAAGCTTGACACTTGCATCCGTGCCTCAAGAATGAAATCTACATTTAAAGTCTTCAGCAGCATGTGTGTATCGGTGTTACAAGCTGCCATTTGTACTCGTCTCTCTCCGCCAAGATGTCCAAATAAGCCTCCTAATTAATTCCACAACCCCATTCACACTTTGCTCTGCCTGCTACCGAGCGCTGCTCTTAAGTGGCCGGCGCAGACAATGATGTGCTGTGTATGGCCACAGCAGACCTGGGATTAATTACACGGAGGTAGGAGTCATCACTTCACAGCTTCTAATTAACAGCAGATAAAAGGAGTGAAGGTTGACGGCGGGGCAGGATTTGGCATTAAAACTGGCAGGATTTCCATTACAAGGAAGAGTGAGCACCGAGGAACGGATAGCCACGGCCGTAATGCGGCTAGTCTCCAGGATTAATTCTGAGGAACACAAGCGCTGACAAATAGCAGGTCGGAGGCAAGGAGTTGTCTCAGATGCTGCATAAGTTATACAAATGCTTCGCAACTTGCAAGAATGCAATAAAGCCAGAACTCTTCTTTTCTTTCCACCAAGCAAAGTGCCACAGGAGATAAGAAATCTCCAGATCTAAACTCATAATACCGTCTCAATACCCGCTAGACTGACAGTCTCATTTGCTCCTCTGTCTCTTCCTCCTCTATCCACAGTAATCTCCACCACTCCGGATGGCGCTGAGAGCAAGAAGGCGTGCAGCCGAATGAAGGCAACACTGGAGGTTTTCGTCTTCAGAGTGGCCGATGCGTCGCTCCTCCAGTCCAATGAGCACAAGCGGGACATCACGAGCAGGTGTGTGTGTGTGTGTGTGTTGATCTATGCATCCTCCTCAATTATACATGTGATGTTACGCAACAGAGGCCGCTTCTACTGTACCGTACTGGAGAGAAAAGACGAGAAGGGAGGGAGGGAGGGAGGGGGAGCCCAAAATACTACTTCAAAGTAGCCTTGGTTGCACCACTTTGACAGAACACGAAACTGTCAACTAAAACGACGCTCGAGTAGAGAAATTATTTAGGGACTTGTTTAGGATAGAATTTTTTAAAGACTTTACAACACTTCAATCTTATAAAGGTGCAGAAACGTTTTCCAAAAACCCATCGAAACATCCCAAAAGCAAATTAAAAACCTTTCTGTGCTATCTACAATGCCCCTCACAGGGATGAGCTCTGAATGCTCTCTGGGAAATTTCTCCTGCCCTGAATCGTGCACTCAATCTTTTCATTGTGATTTTCAAGTCCCCTTTGAAGGCCGGCTGAGAGCCGAAGCGGGGTTATGCGCTCTTCTGTAGTTGCACTCCTGCAGAGAGAGGTCGCCCGGCTCCCTTTGGTGGTGGGTGAGACTCTGCAGCTATTGATACATAAATACCCACAAGTGGAAAAACACTGTTATGTCAAATGAATCTCATGTGCAACATATAACTCATGAATATGTCTCCCGGTGTCCCATAAGCCCATTTGCATGAAATATTAAAAACATCATGATGTTCAGTTCCTATGGGTATCATTTTTTTTTTAGTATATGTTATGCATATCACTAAAACACGTGGCAGCGCTTTAAAAATGCATGCACAAAGAGAAGGCTTTGATGAAACTCTGCAGGGTAATAAATTCTTCACGGTTGCTGTGTTTAGTTCTACTGTCCCTGTTCTTTGTGGATGAGTGTGCATATGAGCAGAAATTTAAAAGTAATAATGACTCTGTTTACATACATAGATGATCTTGCCCCTTGAAGAGGTTTCGATTCCGGTCGGATACACACGGTAGGAGTTCCACTTGCACAAACAGCAACAAAATACTTTTCAACTCACTGAATCAACAAATTCATCTCCGCGCTGCCGTGGCAAATGATCGACTGAGAAGCCCATAATGTTCGCTTGTTATGCTCCATTTACACGTTGTCAGTTGTGTAATGGGAAAGTTATAGATTTAGAGGAACATTATAGCTCACTGGCCTGTGGTTTATTTTTATAGATGCAGAGGCATTTTCCCCGCGGCAGGACTTTTAACTTGCTCTGAGAAGGAAAATCACGGGTTTAATTAATAGCATCAATGATGATTGAACTCTGTTTAGCTGCGATAGATCCTACATTTGCAACTATATAGTACATATTGGCTCACAGCAGAGGCTTCCTGGATCATTGCTAATGTTAGCATGATAACCTGTGTCTTTCCTGCCATGATGAGCCAACGTGTCTGCTGACTATTCCTGCAGCATCACATTCCCAGAGTTCCTCTTCCAGCCCTTGGACAGCATGCTCTGGCTTGCCATACTCAGCTGTGCATTATACATGTACGAGAGCAACGGTGACCGCAGAGCAATGCTTCTTCCATGTGAGACAAGATACGGGCCGTGCCCCTGTAGTGATTAATAATTTAACTGATTGAAAACTCACTGTTTACATGGACAATAATTCTTCAACCTGACTGGGAATTAGTCTCATGGGAGATTCCAACGAAACTGTTAAGCTAAATGAAACCATGCACTTAGACATATACACCAGTCAGCCATAACATTAAAACCACAGACAGGAGAAATAAATAACATTGATCATCTTGTGACAATTCAATGATCTGCTGGGAAACGTTTCAACTAGGTATTCCTTATGGATGTTTGCACCCAACTAAACTAGACCAGGCACCCCCACCCCATAGCAATGGCAACTCTTTGATGGCATCAGCCATCCCCTAGTAAGATGCAGCCTGACACAGGCACACACACAAAAACGGTTTAGGAACAACTAAAAAAACATGAAGAACAGCAAATTCAAACACCAAATTCACCAGATCCCAAACTGATCAAGTATGTGTGAGATGCACTGAAACAAGCCTGATCCATAGAGGCCCCTCCCCTCAACCCATAGGACCCAAATTCCCTCACTAACAACGTTCTGTTACCAGACATCACAGGACACCCTCAGAAGGCCCATTCTGATCCCTGATGAGTCACAACTGTTTTGGAGGCACAAGGGAGACCTACACAATATAAGGAAGTTGGTCATAATGTTATGCCTGATCTGTGTACGTACACATACCCCAAAAAGATTCTGCCTGCTGTGGCGTGTCAAATCTGTGGCATATATATATATATAACAGAAGATGTTTTTATTTTTTTAGTATAAACAGCTGTCTTCATTCATGACAGGTTGTTTTGCTACATCGCTGTTTCCGTCTGTCTCACCTGATGATCGGCTCCATGCATGCACACAGAGAGCCTATTCCAGCCTGAGAAAAATGACTGGATCAAGTGTTTACATGGTTATACGTTGCTAAAATAGCATCTCAGCCTGATGCAGTCTGCTCTGATTGAGGTGATCACATGAGGTATTATTAAGGGAACGCTAACGACTGATGTTATGTTGAACGCTTCAAAATGGAAATCTTTCAACCAAGCCCGTATGCAAGCTGGATTTACCCGCAAGGAGCGGAGTGAGCGGCGTCAGTGTATCTCAGTAACTATTCCCATCTTTCTCCTCAGCTCCAGCTCTGTTGCAAGGAGCCATTCTCACAGTCAGGCTCTACCTTGCCCATCCCTTTCCAGCTGTCTTTTTTTTTTTTTGCCGCCAGCAGTGAATATGTACTATACATGGGAACCATAGTCTCCTTCCAACCTGCATTACTCTTCCACCCTCTCACCATGCCCAAACCCTGAGCTCAAAATAGAATCCAACCTCATTTCATGCCTCGTGAAGCTCTAAATTTGCACCAGAGGGGACACTACATTTGTGATAGATAGCGCAAGCAAATTAGGAAACAGAACAAAGTCTGTTTGTCTGACAAATGGTCCACTTCTCAGAGGAACTTGGAGAACAATTTCACAGACAAATGAAAGGCCTAATCTTAGAGAACATCGTATCAGGCCGTGAGGATGAAGTAAAACGATACAGACTGAGCTTGTCCTTGCACTTAACTCATATCTGGAAAACCTGCCTGAGCAAAATAAGCTGGCTTTCCTGCATACTGGCAACCAACTCTCCCCTTAAGGTAAAACTTTCTTCAAAATATAAAAGATCTGAAGAAAGGAAGAGAGAAAGAAATGCCCCAGAAACTTTCAATTCAAGATAGTTTTAAGTTATGTCTTTCAAGCTGTTTGTGTGTGTGTGTGTGTGTGTGTGTGTTCTGTGGACTCCTCAGGCAGATGGGGGGAAGCGACGACACCCACTTCTCCATTTTTTCCCCCCGTGCATATTAAAGGCCTTTTCTTTTATCTGCAAGACTTAACCTGCAGCGGCGAAATCTGATTCAATTTCTCTTCATGCAAATTCAGATCTAGAGGATATTAATTTATGTTTTATTAATCGTGGCGTGGGTAGGATTTATAAGATGACGTTCTGCTGGAGTTCAGCAGAAGTAATCCCCCACGGTGGATGGACATGAGGAAGTCTGAATTTCTGCAGTGCTGATAATACATAAGCGCTGCGGGTCTTCAGTTTCCAGTCAGCTGCTTCTTCATTTGAACCTAGACATTCTCTTAAGTAACTCTTAATATATTTTCCATGCTGAAATGAAAGAACTAAAAGTAGAGAAATTGGTTGATAACTTTTTTATTGAGACATCCCATTCTTATCCATAGGGTTTAATATGATGCTATTCCACAAGGTTTATGTTATGTTGTTTATGTGAATTTTTGACCATTCTAACAGACACCGATGTTGGACGAGAAGGCCTGGCTCGCAGTCTTCTCTCTAATTCATCCCAAAAGTTTTCTATCAGGTTTAGGTCAGGACTCTGTGCAGACCAGTCAAGTCCTTCCACACCAGACTCTCTGATCCATGTCTTTATGGACCTTGCTTTGTGAACTGGTGAGTAGTCATGTTGGAACAGGACAGGGCCTACCCCAAACTGTTCCCACAAAGTTGGGAGCATGTAATTGTCCAAAATCTCTTGGTATACTGAAGCATTCATCCTTTCACTGGAACTAAGGGGTCAAGCCCAGCTCCTGGAAAACAACCCTCCACCAAACTTCACACTTGGCACAATGCAGTCAGACAAGTACTGTTCTCCTGGCAACCGCCAAACCCAGATTCATCCATCAGATTGGCAGATGGAGAAACGTGATTCATCACTCCAGAGAACACGTCTCCACTGCTCTAGAGTCCAGCGGCAGCATGCTTTACACCACTGCATCTGAGGCTTTGCATCCGTGATGTCTGACTTGGATGCAGCTGCTCGGCCATGGAAACCCATTCCATGAAGCTCTCTATGCACTGTTCTCGAGCTAATCTGAAGGCCACGTGAAGTTTGAAGATTTGTAGCCACTGACTCTGCAGAAAGTTGGTGACCTCGTGCACTATGCACCTCAGCATCTGCTGACCCCGCTCTGTCATTTTACGGGCCATGCTACTTCACGGCTGAGTTGCTGTCGTTCCCAGTCATTTCCATTTTGTTAAAATACCACTGATAATTGACTGTAGGATATTTAGTAGCAAGGAAATTTCACGATTGGACTTGTTGCGGGTGGCATCCTATCACAGTACCACGCTGGAATTTACTGAGCTCCTGAGAGAAACCCATTCTTTTATAAATGTTTATAGAAACAGTCTGCATGTCTAGGTGCTTAACTTTAGACACCTGTGGCCATGGAAGTGACTGGAACACCTGGATTCATATATCTGGATCAGTGAATGAATACTTTTGGAAAGATATTGTGGGTTGTTTTGTTGTATTGTATTTAGATGTTTACAGCTCACTATATTCTCTCCAGTAACCTTTCTCCAGTAACCAGTGACCTTTTCTGTGACACTGACGTCAATCCTCCTCTGTGGCCATCTCCAAAGTGGAGTGTTTTTCTCCCAGGCAGGATTTGTGTAACGACTGGCTGATCTTCACTAAGAAGGGAATGGATCACTGACATTTCGTCTGTATTTGTGTGTTTGTTAGTCGGTTTTAGTGGACAGAGAAAGAGAGAGAGAAGAAAGATGCCACATAAAATAGACGATCAAACACAAGACACTCAGACACCTGGTACATGGACAATACAGCAGCTAGCCAAGTATGGATAGAAGGCCTGCAGACAAACTACCAGGACAAACTGTATCTGCTATTATATTTCAAAAGCAAATCTCTAGTTTAATGCTGCTTGTACAGCACTCGTGGGAAAGTGACTCAGATTTGAAAAACAAGATTTTCATCCCATGACTCAGAGGGCTATTTTTCTGCAGTCTCATATTCACGATATTGAGATGATCCATTAAGTCACAACAACAAAGCCAAGTCACACAGTCACCTTTCATCCCCAGGCTGAGTCACCGCTTACTACTAACTCCTACTTTCCCTCTCGCTCTGCTTACTCCTGCGTGAAAGAGCACATGTGCCAATTTGGAAAGGCTGCAAGTAAACGAACAAACAGGCATCTCTTTGCACTCTGCAGAGAAGTACTCAGCCTCCCACCTCTCTTGAAATTGGCTGCCTCCAGCATCAGCCCTCTACTTATTAGCCATTAGCCATTGCTTTCTAGTTGCCGGTGAGCAGTCCGGCCTTGTGTGTGTGAAAGGGGTTGCAGGCTGATTGTGCTCAACACATGGCATGCAACTGTGTGCAATGACTAGTGGGACTTGTGTCCGCGTGAAACAGAGCTATAACAGGACAGGCCAGAAGGATCTGCAATCTGTGGCGTAGATGAATTTTACTTCTTTGTTAGAAACAGGAGAAAGCTAAACGAATGCTTCCTGAAATGTTAAATTAATGGACATTTCCCCCGATGGCCACGCACACAGAAAAATGTCTGATGCAACTGTACAAGTCATCATGAAATATTTCGTACGACTGCCTCCCAAAGAGTGCTATTTTAGTTGACACGTTGTGGTCTACAACTGAAAGAGTGTCTGTTTTTTTCCCTTATCTCAGCGTGAACACGGTGTTTCTGAATAAAACCCTCGATTCCTCTCCACCGAAGGAAACGTCTGAGTACTTTTGGGAAAAAGGGACATTTGAGTTAGGACTCCCCATTCTCTTTAATAAAAACACGCTCAGAAGCCATTACGTCTGTTCCACAACAGCTATTATAATTGGGTAACAAGGAAAGTAACTACATGATGCCTTGCTTGAACCAGTTTAAAAATACAGCTTTTAATGAAGCGTCCAAATTGCCTGGACACACAAAACAGTGATCTCGAGCTGGCTTTCAGTTAAACTGAGCGAATAAAACGCACTGTATACGTAAATAAATATTAGAAACATATGTATTTCATTTGTTTATTTCATTTGTTTTCCCAGTACCAGCGACAATAGAAGAAAAGTTCTTGAATTGCTTAAATATGCAGCTTTTCATGTATTTATAGTATATTTATTTATGAACTTTTCCAAGAGTACTTTATTACAGTAGTTATGTATCTTTTTCAGTCAGTGTGTCTTTTATTCAAGAGCCTCTCTTCTTTCTCAACAAAGGTGATGTGACAGGTCAAGTGAACAACAGTGGTTATTCCTTTATCAAGGCACCTGTCAGTGGGTGGGATGTGTTAGGCAGCAAGTGAACATTTTGTCCTTTTTTTTATGGCATGTGAAAGGATTTGAGCAACTCTGACAAGACTGTGACAGCTAGATGACTGGATCAGAGCATCTTGTAGGTAGGGTGTTCCCATGTGCAGTGTTCAGTACCTTTCAAAAATGTGGTGGCACCAAGACGCACAACGGGAAGAAAGCAAACATCGTGGTTTGGTCTTTTGAGTATTTTCTGTCATCCTGTTTGGTTTTCCTTGTGTTTCCTGTTTTTTTTTTTTTCTTATTTTTTAAAGTTCTACCATGGTATGTCTTGTCTTCTTTTCCTTCCTGTGTTTTCCCCTCTTTGATTGTTGGATTGGTTTCTCCTTGTTTGCTCCGCCCTCATTGCTTTCACCTGTGTCTCCTTAGCCCATGTGTATATATAGCCCTGCCTTTCCCTTTGTTCTCTGTCAAGTTGTCTGTGATGTTGTCCATGTTTGTGCTGCACTCATGTTCCCTTGTGTTCTTGTCTGGGTTTTGGTCCTTACCTGTTTTTGGGTTTGTGTGTTTAGATTACCCTGTAACCCCTTTGCATCCTGCATTTGGGTCATACTTTACCAGAAACTACAACAACAAGCCGGCAGAGGCTGTGTGATGTTTTGGATTGGAGTTCAAAAAACTCCAATCCATGCATGCTGCACCTAGCAACTTGCAGGACTTTAAAGGATCTGCTGCTAAGAGCTTGGTGCCAGATACCACAGCACATCTCCAGAGGTTTAGTGGAGATCATGCCTTGACAGGTTAGGGGAGTTTTGGTGACTAAAGGAGACCAACACAATATTAGTTATGGCTGATCAGCGTATACGACATGGCTGAAGAGGAATATTTCACCTTACTTTCACTTGTTACAGCATCAGTAGCCACAGAAGTAAAGAAATGTTCACAGCAGCCGTCCTGTGATTTCTGCTGAGCTCAGATGTTAAGTATAGGCCCATAAATTTTGAAGTAGCCTTGCAGCTGTTTAATATTGCATTCTCATATGAAATTTACAAAATTTGCCAGCAGTTACCAGACAGAGGTCGTCAACCTGCGAAATGTTACCCACCGAATATGTTCTTCTTCTGAGAACAGAACGCTGACATGTTGATACCACCGCGAGGGTCTGAGACAAAGCCGCAAAGCAGGTGGAGCAAGACACATTATTCACCGAGGATCAGCAGTAGCTACAGCTCAGGGAGTTTAATGCTCAGCGCAACACATGATGTAAATCTACCAAAGTGATGCAGAGAAGGAAAATGAGGAAAATAGAAGCTGCGCAGACAACTTTTTTTTTTTCAAAGAATCAATTTCTTTCAGCAACGAACTCACACAGTGACTCAAAATCTGACAAGCTCCAGCGAAGCAAACATTAGCTCCACCATCTGCAGCAAACAACGTCAACATGGGTACTTCAGAGGGGGAAAAAAAGAGACTTCAAATTTAGACTTTTGGAGCAAATACTGATGGAGACTGACACCACACATATTCGCTGTTTTCTCGTTCAGAAGAGAAGACCTTGTGCTTGACACCTGCGCTTGCACACATAATTAAATTCAGGGTTAATGAAAATGCAGATTGAGATTAAGTGCAGATATTTAAGGGGAGACCCAAAATGTGTTTATTGTTTATTTGGATCCCCATTAGCTGCAGCAGAACTGCGGCTATTCATCCTGGGGTCCAAAATGTGGGGGTTCCTCTGGTTAAGAAATGCAGCAGGCTGACTTCTAACATCTTGTAAACTTGATAAAACCTGCCAATACAAGCCAATAGCTTAGTACATATCATCGTTATCAGTTCCACTTGCAGTTATTTAAGCAGTATTCCCTGTGTTCGTCTGCCTCCATCCACCCCCACAACTGGAAAATCATATCAGCACACAATCTGCAGCCTAACTCCTTATCACCAGTACTCTAATGTAAGTCTTCGACATCAGTCTTCCTGTCCAATGTGGCAAGACCTTTACAGCTACAAAGCCACTTATTGGCCACTGAATGAACCGCTGCATGCTCGACAGAAGTAAACAGCTCCATGTGGGTGAAGTGACTCACTCTTGTAGCTCGCACTCCAAGGCTGATATCCATAATACCCGGTGATCCTCAATATTCGCTCCTCTATGGACGCGCTGTTGATGTCCTCAACTGAGCGGGAGGACTTGAGGTCCTCTTTGATGGCCTCGTCCACCACCAGGTACTTGAGCTGTCTGAGCTGGGGGCTGATGTCCGAAAGCCTTCTGGGGCTCACGTCGGGCGACTTGCGCATCCCGCTGGGAAGAGAGAACAAGGGGAGGCAGGGTTACAAGACACAGCGAGGCCGCTTGGCAAAGGGAAGGAGAGTCTATGGACGTTGTATGGCGTTTGGCGATATAAGACCTCTCTTTGGCTAAACCGGGAAAGGCGATGTTGCATGTTCCACAGAGACGGGCGTTAAGGGCCCCTGCAGCGCCTCTCTTGTACAGTACAGAAATCATCATCCTTCAGTGGCCCTGCGTCCGGACAGCAACAGTGTGAGAGACACTAAGCGAAAGTGACTGGTCCTGCGGTTGTTGTATACTATGCACTCTGCAACCCCTATTATGGGCTTATAGAAATCAGAAACTAATGAATCGATCGTGAGTGATTTGTGGAGATGGAGAGGCAACACTTGTGACAGCCCCGCGCGTCGTGCAAGCGCTGGAGCACAAAATTACGCGCAGCCTCCCACACGGCAGCCTCTTGAATTTCGTTTTTATCATGCAGAGGAGATAAATGCTTGGTGCCGTGTGCCCAGCAAGTGAGACAAACAAAAAAAGAAGAAGAAAAAGAACTGTTAAAATGTGCACCAGTAAAGCTCTGCTGCGTGGTGTGTGATAAAGTAGCACAATGGTGACCTGACAGCCTCTCTGCTTGTTATAAAACCCGTCAACATGTGACAGCAAAACATGATTTATTGACCCGCTGGGAGAAAATCCGTGTTGAAAAAAAACTGTCCTCATTATAGAGCTGAGTCCAAATGCTGCCACGCGATAAGAACCAGTTAAAATTAAAACATAAATCACATATTTTTTAACACTTCTGCCCAGTAAAGTCAATTTACTATCAATGCATCTGAGAAACCGAGCGCGCAACAAGTTGCCCTGTCTATCGGCTTCAATGTATTTGTTAAAAAAAAGTTTAAACGGCTTACATAGGCATCAAAGAGGTAGGAGGTCCTAGGTAGCACATACAGTCCCGGTGGGGCCGTCCGACCCGGTCCCACACCGTGCCCTCTCCATCGCCGTACATCCTCGGGGCCACGAAAAAAAAATAGGCAATTACTGCGAATCTAAATCCTCATCGAGGCGGACGGGGGGGGAAAGTACCATCGTCCAGCTCCTTCTCACCCGCGCAAACATATGCCTGGCTACTACATTACAGGCTGTTTTCTACATTGAAAGGGGTGCGCTCTGCTCTGGATGCAGCTTCTGCGTCCTGGAGGCACTGCAACAGCGTCATCTACTGGGCAACCACCTCAATACCTGGACGTCTATCATAAGAAATACACACCATCTACCACTCTAGTGTACTCATATGTTTCTGAACCCGTCGCAATGTGCAGCCACCATGCAAATAAGCTCCTACTCTCTCCTTTCTCTTACAATCAGACAGCCACACAGAGTCTCCCCCGATTCAAGATGAACAAAACCACACATTTAACCAAAAAAAAAAGGTGAAATAGGTGAGAATTAATCTGACAAAGCCAATTATTTCTAGCTCACGAAAGTATTCTGGATGCTGAGGCTGAGTACAAAAGCTGCGCCGCGAAAGAGATTCAGATAGGTTTCACATAACTGTAGCTGCACGAATCCAGGCCCATTCACGACGTCTCTCAGCACGGTTGTGATACACACCGGCACTGTTAACAGCCTTGTCTTTCAACCGTGGATTTGACAAGCCTCGGGGGTCCACTTTGTGTTGTTATTCATAGTCTACTTTACCTGAGGAGTCCACAGGCTCTTCAAGATGATGGCGGCGGGGCCTGTGTCTCGAATGTCTGAGTGAACGCTTCAATCTGTTCGCTTCAATCCCACAGACTCAAAGACAACTACAGGGATGAGGTTGATTACATCCAATCAGTGCTACGCTTCCAGTAACTGGTGGAGCAATTATGTTCAGTGGTGGTAATTATATCTAGCCCAAAATTAAAATCAAGCATTTGCCTTTGTCTCTGTTTGCTAGTGTGAGCCATGCAACAATAAAAGTGAGCTCTTCACATGAATGCAGCTTAATTATTCAGGAAACTTCCTCACAGATTGGCCTAAACATGATATAATCTACTGTACATTCATTCTTGTTCTGAGTTTGTCTATCAAGTCACAAAGTTCAGGTAAAGTCTTAGTAAATGAGGAGCATGTGCAGCTCCAGTCATGAGGAATGGTGGGTCTCTACCTTGCATGAATGGGGAAGCTCCGTCCATACATCCCGGGTCCGTGGTCCCCCCCGCTGCATTGCGTCGGCATCGTGCGAGCTCCACACTGCAGAGCTCCGGCTGCTTTTAGAGGACAGGTTTCGCATGGATCAATGGCCCAGCCACACCTCACGCAGCTTCACAAGCGTTGGGGTAGATTGGATAGTGGTGGGGACCTGTGCTTACTCTAGCAGAATAAAAAAGAAAGAGAGAAAAAAAAGTGATGCCTAGTCATCAATAAGCGGGTCAACACCTCGCATCGACAGTCTCAGGGAACAGAGGATCAAGTTCATCCCTCTCAACTTCACAGCTCGGCCTGAGCCAAATCAATTCTCACCGCTCGACCTTCCTCATTTGCCAAAACTAAACCTCGTGGAGACACAGAACAGTTATTACAGAAGGTCTAATATATTCACACCCTGCACTGTCACCCAGGACAACATATTCCACTTACAGCAATCTAACGGGTGCTTCAATCCACAGGGCACTGCACTGCTTTCCAAATATGGATGTGATATGAAGTGGGAGCCAAAGCCTGAGGCCAGAAAGCATGAAATAAATATAAATGTTTGTTTAAGGCATAAGATACAAGACGTTAACTAAAATAATTGTTACAGATACTCAGTTCCAGTTGTTTTGCCATTTCATGAGATAGATAGATAGATAGATAGATAGATAGATAGATAGATAGATAGATAGATAGATAGATAGATAGATAGATAGATAGATAGAATTAAGACTTGTCCAATTGTCTGTCATGCAAACAACCCTCAGTTTTCTTTCATAGCAGGCGTTATTAGTAGCATTTTAAATGGCCGTCTCTTATTTTATTACTCCTGCTGCCTCACAGCCGTCGGTACCTGTGTCTCTGTAATTACTGTTATTAGTTATTATTAGTTACACAAGTCCTCTTTCTCCTCTGCATGTCTGCAAAGAGTGAAGTCTGCATACATGTCAGCGTTCACTGATGCTGCTGGTGTTTGGACGGAAATGTTTATTACTTCTTATTGATTATGTTTGAGCTTCTTCAGCCCACAGAGAGATTTAAGTCTGCACTTTGGTAATCGGGTAGCTGACATTTTACAAAGGGTCATTTTAATGTCGCTCCGTCACTGTAATATTCTGCAAAATGTTGTCCCGCTAAAGGTCATAGACGTACTTTTTTTGGAAACTTCTAGACTAATAGTTTTCTTGCAGACTCTTTGTCTCAGTTCCATTAAGTGTCCATGCTATCCATTCACTACGTGCGACAAGTCAAAATGTCCCCCGTGAAGACGTCTAAAGGCCCTTCTCTCATGGCAGGAAAATGGATTTTGATTATGGAAAAGCACAGGTGCTGCTGGTGCACTAAGGATGGCTCCACTTTGTTTAAGTGTCTCGGTAAGTCATGGCTGTGACTGAAACCGAAGCAGCTTAATTAAATTTAACCATCACTAATGTTATTGTTTGCACCTGCGCTCTTCTGGTGGCGTGGCAAAATGCATCCCGTCAAAGAGCCGCTGCTCATTTCTCGACGGAAGGTGCGTCCAAGTACAGTGAGATAATAACAAAAGAAATACCCCAAAACGCCTGACTGAGGGTCTTTAAGCTATATTTGATATACTTCTATAAAGTGGAGATGTTTTAATTTAGCAACAGATTTCACCATCCTTCATCATCTGTCGCCTGTTCAGTCAAAAAGTGTTTTTCAGTGCTTAATCACACACACACAAAAAAAAACTTTATCTATTCTCTCAGTATTTGTCCAGTTTCGTGCCATTTTTTCTTTTAACGTCTGATGCAAACCCTGTCCCTTCTCAGCATCAATATTTAATGCAGCTTTCAGCCTGGAAACAGTGGTACAGGCCGATGCTGATTGGCCGAAGCTCGTGGAGAAGCAAAACTCTGAGCCAGTGAAAAAGGTCACATTTTGTTTCCGTGTATTTAACAGATTTCATAGACACTGTGTTTCACATTACGCAGAGTTTGATTAGCGACTTGTGGATTTGCATAGGCCAACATGAGTGGGAATTTATTGTTACAATCCGGAGGGACTCGCTCATTCCTGTGTTGCCGATGAAGGCGCTATCAGGGAGAAATCGTAACCTTTATGAAGTCGGCTCCCCGCGGCTCCCGGGGGCCCGTGCGCTTTCTTCAGGGTATGTTTGTTATTCATCTGCCATCACTGGTAATGCTGACACACAGCTGGAGAGTGGCAAGCACAGTCTCTAAGGATGAGAGGTCTTGCTATTGCAGCAACTGTCAACACGGCGAAGCAGTTTGCTGCCGGGGCAAGTGGCTCCAGTGGGAAGAAAAGACTGACATCTCCCGGCTTGTTTTCTGGCCAGACCTAACAGGCCTGATTTCCACTCTTGGATTTTCTCCCTTTTTATTATGGCTGACAAAAGAAAACACGATTTGATTAAACTTCTGAGTAGGCACACACAGTCTCTTGTGCCGCTATTAGCATCAAAGGAAACCTCTGAAATACCAGGATGCCACTTCAGATGTGCCTTGTGCAATGAATGGAAAATGTTTGCTGTTATCAAACAGACGACAAAATCTGCTCTATGTTGCCTCTAAGTAAGTGCAGTTAGTGCCTGAACTGTAGTCCCCTTCCACTGAAACACATCACATTTACCATTAGATGTTTCCAGCCAGAAATGACACGTTTTGTGCATGAGAATAGATGCATACAACTCCTTAGTTTTTCCTCGCATACAGTCCACTCTATCTGTCCAGTCTATCTTTTCACGCATGAATCCTCCTGGTTTTTTGTACGTCAGAAAACGTAAGACTCTATCCTCTGCTTTGCATTTTTGTCGTGCAATTTGGAGCAAGTGATCGGCATCGCAAGAGAGAACCACGCATCTCCTCCGAGTCCGAATGGTCGTCTAACATTCGTCACTCGAAACGAGGGATTGATTCTTTTTAATATTTATAACCAATTATATTCTGTGAGTTGTGGCGCGTGGAGACTTCCTGTGAATCAGGCCACTTTGAGGTTGCTGTGAAAGCACGACGATGGCTTCAGATGATTTACCTACATGGCAATTAGTCAGTTTTGTTCCTTCGTGTGCTTTAGTATTCAGTGGACACGGGTGCGTGTCTTTCTCCATCCAATTAGTGTTTTCTAGATATCACATACCCGTCTCGGATGTGATGTGAGATTAGTGGGACGACAGATGGAAAACAAAGGAGGTTGTGTACCGTGCTGGCGCAGAGCCGTATGTTTAATCCTGACTTGTGACGTTTGATGTTACGATGTTTTCAGACGGCTGTACTCCTGGGAGAGAACAGATGCTTCTTGTGTCTCCTGGATTCTGTAAAAATGCTTGCACCAGAATACTTTGAATGTACATGTGCCTTCTTTGTATGAAACCGTGAGACGCTCTCAAAAGATCACACGCTGCACCGAGGTAAGGGTTTTCACTGCAGAACGGTGGCTGCAGTGCCATCCATCCATCCCTGCTCCCTCTCTTCTCTCCTCCCTTCTGGTCTTGTCACTTTACTTCACCTCTTATAGATTCACGACAGAGTTAACTGGGGCAGTGTGTAGGTCCTGCCAAGAGGCCGTGTGCATGTCTTTCCGCATACCTTTTCATGACAATCCTGGCGTGCGCACTTCGATTTTACTTTGGATCAAATATGAATCTCCAATGTTATTCAAAAACATAATCCGCTTTTCTTTTTTTTCCACACTAGCAAAAAGAACGCGCTGTGTTTGCAGTAGCAAATGAGAGCAGTTACAGAGTTGGCAGAGGAGAATGTTTGTGCTCGAGGCCTCCTGCATTCACATAGTCCCAGTGTGCATCAGGATATAAATAGAGTTGCTCCACCATCAGAAAGCGGTGCTATAGGGTAGATGCCAGTCATTGCCCCAGTCCAGCTCGCCCCCGTCCTGGATGACCCCACAGAGCCTGCAACAGTGGTGTATAACAAGCCAAAGTTGCAACAATGGACTTGCTCTAAAACCTGACTGATGAAATGTCAAGCATTACACAACGCAGCCCTGGGTGTTTCTGCAATGTGTATTACTCTTGGGTGTTTTGCAGAGTGAGTATTTCATCCATACATTCATGCATGCATTCATGTTTCAGCCAAGCTGGAACACACCAGTAAAAAGTCATGCAACTAAAGCCACACCAGGTTTCTTTAATAAAAAAAACACCTTTATGCTGAGTGTAGTGGTTTCTCTCTTTCACCACCTCTTGCAGGATGTAAAAATACATTGAAATTCTTTTTCATCTTCGTACGCTCAGGTAGTTTCCTGCATGCAAATGAATCACGGCAAAAAAAAAAGAGATCAAGTAGCAATATTAACGACAAGGAGCTGGTGGTAAATTTTCAGTGAGGTGTGTAGAGATGGGGCTCGCGGGGGGATAGTACAGTTCTGCCCCGTTACACTCCTGACTGACAGCCTGGCTGCTTCTCCTGACAATCGCACTGTATGCATGTGGGTGCAAATTAAAAGTAAATAAAGGGGAGGAGGGAACGAGGCGTTAGAAAATGCGATGACTTCAAGTGTACTTCGGCGGGCCCTGTCTCAAAAGGGCAAAACAATTTTGTCGTGCGTTCAGAATATGTAATAAAAGCGATGCTCTCCCCTCTTTTTTTATTTAACATTATTTTTTTAAATGTTAGCAGGGGGCTGTGGGGCAGCAGCAGATGCACATAGAAATATCACTTTCTTCACATGATGCAAAATATATTTGTGCAATCAATGCTATTTTGTTCTGTATAGACTGAAGACAGTGATAAAAGACTTTTTTGAGTTTCGTTGCAGTCACTGACCACTGCTGCATGTTCACGTTTCCAACTGTTACTGCTTTAATCTAATCCAGGCAGTGCTGGTCTGATCTAATTTAAATTTACGCCGATGTTAAACTTTTAAAAAATAGGATTCTGATCTTATCACGGAGATATACTGCAGCCACGTTGTGTCTAAATGAACAAGAATACGTTGGATTTGCATCGAATCAAACGGACGCCCTCGCCAGTTATTCCCAATTACTGTGCACCCACAGGTAATTGTCTTCTCACGACGTGCATCCAGCAAATACTTGCTGCAAGGGAAGTATCCGAGCCCCTCCTTGTCTTTATGCAGACGGTTAAACTTGATAAAGCTGATGTCGGATCAGTGGGCTCTGCAGTGAGAGGTGCCTGCTGCATGTCAGAGGGAACTGCAGTTCTCTTCAATAAGAAATACAGCTGCTGAATAAAACAGAAGCACAATCAAACTTATTGTCCTTGCCGCCCACAGCTGTGAAACACAATATTCTCTGTAGTGCGGGCATGCTTGTTGTTGTTGTTGTGTTTGTTGTGTATGATTCTCTATGGTGGACACTGCTTGGTCTTACCAGAACCAGCATAGTATGTCCTGCAAAATCCAAAGTCATTGTATCGTATTCATCGCAGGCTCTCATGGTAAATAAACGTCTTTCAGCAGCTCCAAATAATGAGTCTGATCATTGTTATCATGCTGAAATAAGAAACCGTTTCTAATTAACCACTAGCTGGGATATCTGAGCCTCCTGTTTACCTCCAGCTTCAATTGGCGCTCTCCTGTGCGGGTGACACAGATGTGCCGGGCATCCACCTCCATTTGAAATTCAAAGATGAGCTGTAAGACTAATACCCAGCATTCAAGTAATAATATTTCTTTAAAAGGCTACACAATACCCCGAGTCGTATCAATTATCATCCGTTCCGCTCTTCTTTCCGACTCATTCAAGTGGTCCCGCCGTGCACAAAAGCCCGGAAACATCCACCCCTCTCACCTTTACTTTTAATTCCTTTTAAGCAGACTTCTATGGTAATTTCATGTTATATAACCGCACGTGTTGCTGCAAGCTGACACTGCTATCAGAGCACACTTTCCATCAGCTACCCCGGCAGCAGCCAGTGTCAATACCCCTTTAGTCGTCAGCACACAGCTCTGGATTTGAAGGACTGAAGCAAAGAGAGAAAACGATTAAATAATAACAAACACTTTTATTCAAGACAGATATTTTTACAGTTCATGTACTTGTTTCTTACGGTGAATTTTCACAAAACCTCAAAGGCAATCCTGTATTACAATACCAGCATTGTAACACTTAAATACTTCACTGTGCTTATGAGTCTACAGTAATCCAGCAGAGCAACTGAAGAGTATGAATATGTACAAAAACACGCCAAGTTTCCGCTGCATAAATAAAAAATGTCAGTATGTTTCCATTTGTAATCCTTCACACAGTTTTTATTCTCTGAACATAACTAGAGCTTTCATGACAAACTGTATGTGCACAATGACAAACACTGCCGAGAAAAAAAACAGTAACAGTGTGAGATGAAAGCACTGACATCGATCTATTTAACGTATCTACAACAACAGTGAGACATCGTACAGTAAAAGAGAAAATTCAAGTTTGCCGCAAACTTCTCAGGAGACGGACTGATGCTTTACAGTTCTCACAAAGGCCCAGACTGGTAAAAGAAAGAACAGCTCATCTAATAAATCACATTATTAAAGACGAGTGACCAACACGGACGGTGACGCATTAAAATCTCGCTAAGATTCACTTATTTGTTTAAACTTGTCACGGCTAAACGAGAGCCGGCAGAGCGGCGGGGAGTAATGCTGCACTCTGACCAGGCCTGAAATCTCACTGTAGCAAAAAAGCTTTAAAAAACATTTACATTCAAGACTTTGTAAAAGGCTGCGACTTTGTCTTGATGTGGCGAAAGATGAGGTCAGAACTCCTTAACCCCTTACAGGGACCGTGACTCTCAGAATTCACCCGAAATGGACGTTGTTCAATTATTTAAAAGTACTTGTATTATACTGTTTGTGTAGTTTGCACCAAAAAGAATGTGAGAGGACGGATAATGATGTTTAAATGCTATACATTTTGCCCTTATGCTGCTTGAATGTCTCGTTTAATTTTTGCTTACGGACCATTTCCACTGAAGACCTACTGCCATCGACTGATGACAATATTTCTGTAAACTTTCAGCATGTCATATTCAAAAATATACATTTCTGCTTTCTAAAATAGTTTCTGTTAAATGCACCTCCTGTCGAGCTTAGAGTAAGTGTCAAGCTTTCACAGATCTTTCGCAACAAAAGTCTCTCCAGTAAAAATATCAACAGTTTTCTCAGATGGTCTAGGATTTCTTTCAGAAAAATTTCAGCATTTTTCTTTTCCTGTGCTACAGCTCCAGTGTGGCTCCAGTCAATGTGCAAACTGCGCTCCCTTCGCTGACAGTAAAGTAAAAATGGAAAGAGAAAAAAAAAGCCAGCCCTCTGTAGTTCCCTGTTTGAACCGGGCTAACCTCACTTCCCCCCTTCACACAGTCCGGCACACATTAAGCCAGACAGATCAATAAATTATAGTGCTTCACACATGAACAGCTTTGAACGACCTGCTGCGACATGAGAAAATGTGTTTTCCCTCACAATGAAATGTGACAATGCGGAGTGCAACACGAAGAGTCCACACCTCGGTAAAGATGAGCCGGAAATGCAGCAAAAAAAACCTGCATGTAGTGATTTTTTCTCTTCTTCCTTTAAACTTTTATTTTAAAATCGTCCAGCTTTCTTATCCATCGTGTCCTCAATTCTAGTCGATTCGCAAACCTTGTTATGCAAAAAAGAAAGCAGCCCTGAAACTTTTAAATCAATAGCAGCCTCTTCAGCTGCAAGGAATGCAATAAAGTACTGCGCAGCTTAAGCAGCTGATTAGTTTGAAGTAAACTTTTAAATACCACATTCCATGCAAGCAGCTGAAGAAGAACTCGAATTATACAGTTTTTTGTTTTGTTTTGCTTTGTCTGCACTTCGGCTCATCTGTAAAAGGTGCGATAACTCAAGGTGTCACTGTTCTGTACATCTGAAACATTTACCTGATTATGTACATTCCACATAACTGCCAAGCATCTCTATTTATAAGATACATACACGTTTATGTACTGTTAAATCTGAATTTTCTTGAGTTTCGACTAGTTTTAAGAGACCAATATTCCTAAATATGCAATAAATAATGCAGCTCTTAAAGGTGCTCAGCTTCTCAGCAGATTTTTCTTTAATTACCGACTCTGTATTTATAGCCACTGTTTAAATACTAATCGTATCTTCTTCTTTTTCTTTTTTTTTTTTTTTAAAGTACATCAGTTTAAAATCTTACGCTTAACACTATTTCATCAGTATTGTGGTTCAGTAAAGGAGACTGTTTGCTTGATCTGAGTCGTCTCAGCCAGTTATTCTACTAAAATTTGCTGGGCTGAGAGGTGCAGGATGCCTACAGCTGTGATCTACTCTACCTCTAGTCTGACGTGCATTAGCCCCCTACTTCCATATTTTTGGCCTTTAACGGGTTAGTCTGTCGACGTCTACTGGATCATGGGGTCGTCGTTGGGAGAGCCCAGAGTTTGGACGCTAACAAACGGCTGGGTTTTGTCCTCGGTGTTGGCCGAGCTTCTGTCGGACACGGTGGTGAAGGACAGCTGGTCGTGCTCCAGGATGGCCAGGCGGTCCTGAGGCTTCTCCTTCTTCAGGTAGAACATTTTCCTCAGCTGCTTCAGTTGCTGCAGCTCGCAGAAGGTCTCCAGCACCACCAGCATGACTATCAGACCCAGGATCAGGTAGACTGGGGGGTGGGTTAAAGACACAGGAATTAGCATTATTATCACCAACATAATAAAAGCATTTTAAATAACTCTAAGTCAAAATACCTTAACATTAATCTGGATTTGGATAAAGAATTAACATTATTAGAGTTATTTAGATTATTTAATATTATTTTTTAAGTTTTACTCGATCAGAAAAAGTCTCATTGTGTTTAAAAATCTCTTGTACAAAAAGAAGGGAAGTGGCTGCACAACTGCAATGCACAATTCTGCAGCACATTTTATGATCGCTTGAAAACTCCAGCAGTGACTTTCTTTAAAACCATGTCGTTTTAAACACCGACACAAGAGGGCAGCGCATAGCTAACCACGCTGCAGACTGTGGGCTTTGTTGAACAGAAACAGAAGGAGACACAAAGAGAAACCGTTTCAGACAACGCCAGAAGTCCCCACTAAGGAGTGTCTAGGCCTGTTTTTGAGCATTATAATACTGCTGAAATCCCCTTTTCTTTAAGGAGGTTAATCTGTTCAGGGGACTTTTTGCATTTGAGTTTGTTCTCAAAGAGGACCATGCTGCATGTACACAGACCCCACAGAATAACGCAATATCCTGCACGCAAATCACAGAAGCAGCGCTTATCTGCAAATGCACCATCAAAACAAACACAAATGCCAATAAATGAGATTAACTGTTCCGTTGTGGGGGCACACTGCGTGTCATATATCAGATAGGGGTGCCGTCACTTCCGACGGACGTGTAATTCTTCTTCACAGAGGAAGTTGTCCAAATGTGTCATTTGTGCAGACAAACACATTCTGCTACAGTCTCTCCTCCTCCTACAGACTGACACATTGTGCCTACAGAATGACGTCTCTGTGGCTGCTGCTGCTGCGTAACCCACGCCCACAACACACATTTTGGGGACGGTTAATAAGGATAGCGTCCGACATTCCTGCGCAACCACACGTTGTCCAGATTTACAGATCTGCTGCTGTCATCATGCAGCAAGAGTCGCCCAGATACACATAATGCAGGCGAGCCTCGCTGCTCTACACTAGGCCATGGCCCAGTTTTATGAACCAGCCAACTTTGGTTTTGGTTGGTCTGGCTACCTAATGTGGCTTTATACACATAGGAAAATATCTAATTCTTGCTTTCTCGGCTGAACACAAATTAACTACTGAGTACTTTGAATGGGCTTTGCACCATTTTGAAAAACTATCCATAGCAGCAATGTCAGTGACACTTTGTGTGTAGGGAAGGTTATGTCTAGCAAAGTTGTGCAATAGTGTCCCATTTTGAAACCAACTCAAAGATAGCTCCTATCTGTCAGGGCAGTAAAAATCTATGTTACTGCTTCTCTTCTCTATGACCTCAGCTTTTTTTTGTGAAGAATAAAATGATTCTTATTAAGAGACAAGTATGCGTGTCTTTGTAATTTGAATGCATGCAATTACCATATTGCAAATGATATAAAACGGCGTCGGAAAATTGACCCACCTGACTGCGTCACTCACAACTCGACAGGTCAAAGTTTGCCGTCATAAAACCTAACCTACCAAAGTGATGTCCTCACACTGGAGGATCACTGCAACACCGATTCCAAGAAAACTGAACAATTTAAACAATATAAGTTTATGTTACGTGGTGTATAATCAAATTATGATTACTGTGGCTTTTTTGGTTGCTGTTGAACTCGAATGCAGCTCTTTCAGTGCAAATAAAGGAAGTGCTAGTACAAGTTTATGTCAAAGGTGGTCTTGGTGTTTAATGCCAGTAAACCTCAGCAACAACAGCAACATTTCTAATAGTAATTGCTAATATGGCCAAAAAATATATGATAAATTATCCACATAGCACCGTTAAAATGTTTCATGAATCCATCTCTAAAGATTTCACAACTCACCAGTGATTCCCAGTTTGTAGAGCTCCCTGAACTTCTGATTAACAGCCTCCCCGGGTACGTAGTCGCCCAGGCCGATGGTGCTGAGGGAAATGAAGCAGAAGTAGAAGGACTCCAGGAAGTTCCAGTTCTGCTCCAGGGCTGAGAAGATGGCGGCGGGGATGAGGAAGAAGCAGGAGACGGCCACCGTGGCGAGCACGGTGGCGTGAACGATGGCCACCAGCGGCTTGGACAGGCCCCAGCGCGTGTGGATGTACGTGACCGGCCTCCGCGTGCTGAACACCATGATCCTCTGAACCACGGCGGTGAGGAAGAGGAGGGTGAAGGGGATTCCGATCACAGAGTAAATAATGCAGAAGGCCTTCCCGCCATCCGACAGTGGCGCTGTGTGTCCGTATCCTGTAAGCAAAAGATATACGTTTTTAGTAATAATCAAAAAATCTGTTATTGGACCAGGCCACAATTAAATCTTTTCTATTATATCCTTATTCTATAATCTTACTGACACTGTTAGGTGGCTAAATACTGGCCTCAATAGTACTCAATAATAACCTCCCACAGGATAAATAACATATGTATCTATCTATAAAGACAATAAAGGTTTATGAAGCCAGCATGCTGTACAATGACTGCTCAGAAAACAAAAAAGAAACTCTTCCTGTTGGCATCACTGTGAATTCTTCCTTTGGCACTTACTGGAAAACACTAACTGGTTTAATTAGTTTACTGGGGACATGTTTAAACCGGAGGCACTCCTCAGTTCAAAAGACACCATTCCAGTGTCTTAGTCTGATGATAAATAGATTATTATTGTGAGGTGATAGCTTGGATAACCCTATACCACTTCTTGAAATTTCCACATGAAAAAACAACTTTCAGCTGCAAAACTGTGAGAATGAATGAATAATCTTAGACATTATGAGGATTTGGAGGATTGTGCAGTCTCATTATTTCTAACAGAAGACAAGAGTGAGATCCAAAGTGCAAATTAAAGACCAAAAAAACAACAACAACAACAACAACAACAAACAAAAATGTCAACAAGTCAGTGACACTGCTACGTCTACCAAATATGCTGGTGGAGCCCAAGCAATGCTCCATCCATCTTAGTCGTAGAGAAGTGCCTCCTTCAGCAACTGTGGCACCCTTGGGAACCCCAGTGCTGATTTGTGTCTTTATAGAAGATCCAATCTGGCCTCAATACAGGAAACTTCATGGTGGAAAAGGTTCATTTAAGAGTCTATAAAATGATTAATTCATTGCCTACTCCTTGATGTTTTAGAGCTCAGTCTGTTTCAGGCTCATTTAAAGGAGCAGTGCACAAGGATTTAGTGCTTGTTGGAAAATATATGGTGGTCACTAAAAAAACGGAACGGCTTATATGAAAGAGGATCTGTTCTTTCTGCAGATGGGGAAGCCTCGTGGCAAGCAAACGGGAACGCTACGATTCATAGCTACAGGTGATTAGACACTGTATCCCCCTTAGTCCTACACACTGGATCACTGAGCAGTCACTAAATAAAATACAACAGATGTGGTTGGGCAGGTGACAGATGATTACTGCGAGGAATTTCCCTTTTTTTCAGTTATGTCCTGTTGGTGTGAATAAGACAGAAAAACCTGACATGTTCTTCTTAAATGGACCTAGCACGAGTCTCAAAAATGCCGTGGCTCACTAACACAAACCTGCAAATGGGAAACTCAGAACGTTTCCTTGTCATGTGAGTTGTAAACATCCCAATGAATTCAACTTCTGCTTGCTATTAATAAAAGTACAATGTGCTTCTGTCTTCTGCTCAAAGTATGACAGGACTGTACACCGGGCCCTGCCCCTTAAAAGCTGGTGAGCAATAAAGGTATTAGTCTGGTGATGGATTTTGTAACCTGTTTGTAAATAACAAAGGCAATGGAAACTATTTGACGCAAACAAGGAAGTGGCAGATGTACAGTTATTAATAGGAGCAAAAGTTAGGATGAATCTTTTTAATATGTCACTTAGACAAAAAAAAAAAAAAGTCTCCATTTGCTCCAGACATCTGTCATCTCTATTTAACCGTCAGTTCTGTTGACACCTAAACAAGAAACTGTTTTGGGCAGCTAATGGAAAACAGAGCACACGTTATCTGGACAATCGTGCGTGTTGAAACGTCACAGATAACTGCTGCCATGTGGGTCAGACTAAAGTTTCAGTGTGCAGTGCTTGATAACAGAAACTTACACCACACCTTTTTTTTGCCCAAAGACAGCTCAAATGGCTTAACAAGAAAAAAAGACAAACCAATATGTCTAAGTCATTTTACAAAGTTAGAATATGTCCCTTCAGGGTTAGGATGAAGACGATGTTGACACAGACTCTATGGCCTGCTTCACTTTCCAAAAGGGCTTGTTCTTTAATAATATTTATCAAAGGTTGTGCCCTGAGACAGAGCTGGGTGTAAATGCAACACAGAAAATATATGGCACATCTGTGTAGCCACTTCTCCTTTTTTTTTTAGTTGCAGATGAAGCTAAAACAGCTTAAACTTGACCTCAACATTAGCTTGATGATGAATGAAATGAAAGTGAATGTAGCACGAATGAAAATTGCTTTTGTCAAAATAACTGCAGCTATGATTTATTTCTTTAGTATGAAACATTTTAAAACCCATTCTGTATCATGTCACGCTGCGCACCTGGTCGGCTGCAGCAGCAGCATCACCTGCCCCTGTCCAGCCTCCCCCCTGAGCGGTGACCGACACCTACCTGTGGTGGACAGCACGGTGCTGGCAAAAAACAGCGCAGAGGTGAAGTCCCAGTTCCAGTTAGCCGAGGCGTTATTGAGAATGGACACCCCATAATTACTGGCCTCCAGCGCTTTCTTCAGAAACCGCTCCAGACGCTCCTCGGAGAGACAGTCGTTCTCCTGAAGGAACTGTGTCTTGATGGCCCTCAGCTCCTGGCGCAGGAGGTCTTCATACGGCAGCTCGACCGAGGAGAAGACGACGGCGCCGAAGACGAGATAGAGCAGATACCCCAAAACCAAAGACGCAAAATACCACGTCGATTTGTGACTCTGTATCAAACGCACGCAAGAATTGCTGGCTAGAGACTGGAGCATTTTTTTAAAAAGAGGTTTATCACCTCGCCTGTTACGTTTGTAATATAATAGAATAGCGTTATTAATTTCTTCGCCTCACGTGTCTGTATGCCAGCGAGATATGTCTTTCAGCGAGGGGATGTTGTCAAAGACAAAGCTCAATGAGGATCTTGTTTCCCCTTCAGCGAAACCTGCCGTGGCACAAGAGGGTTTCAGGTGCAGTCGGAAATATTACAGCTGCACGATGCGAATAATTTGTTTATTTACTAGAGAAGCTGGTTTTCTGAACGTGTTAAGCGAAGCTGTGCCCGATAAGTACCGGAAGAGAATCAAATAAAGGCGTTGGCTGATGCTCTGCTTTCAGCTTGGTGTTACTTTCGGAAACCAAAGCAAGGTGTTACCTCGGTGGCTGCGTGTCCGAGCTCTACATGCGCAAGTGAATGCAGCAAGTGATGTGGCGAGTCCAACGTCTGAGTGACGTAAGCACTTCCTTTCTCTCTTCTCAGGTAGTCGGGCCTGTTTTAATGTCTCCGAGAAACGACGCAACGCTGTTGTTGCGACAGAAGAGAAGACGAAACGCCCCAATACTCAAGTTTCATAGAATAAAAAACTAGGGCATGAGGAAATTATTGGGGCTCATATTCATCACTTTCATTTGGACAAACATACTGCAAATAATATTGGACCATTGCTAACTCCTGGCTGCCAGGTGTCAGCCACATAGGGGCCATAGTTTAGCTGCAACTCCCCGGAGGTGGAGTGTATGTGGTTGGGTTGTCCTCTCAGGGCAGTGGTTGAAAAGGTTATGACATCAGAATGTTGGGTTGGGTCCCCAGTGTTACACGCGTCATTATAAGATGTAAACAGCACTTAAATGTTGTTGAGATAAATCACAGTCCATATTTTAGTAGGAATTTGCTGAGAGTATTCACAGCCACATAGGAGGGAATGAAAGCTCTTTATGTAGTTCTTTTGTTTTGGACTAATCCAACACTTTGCATTTGGAAAATGTTGCTCTCAATAATTGAAAGAGTCTATCGGAGGATTGCAGGATAATTTCAGAGATGAACATGGGTCTTCTGAGGGTGTCCTGTGGTGTCTGGCAACAGAATGTTGTTAGTGGGGGCCTTTGGGTCTTATGGGTTGAGAGGAGGGTCCTCTGTGGATCAGACTTGTTCTGGTATATCCCACAGATACTTGATCAGTTTGGGATCTAATGAATTTGGAGGCCAGCTCAACACCTTGTGCCATTAAACCGTTTTTGTGCTGGGGCCTGTGTCAGGCTGCTGCCATCAAGGGGTGTGTGTGTTTCTGAACTTTAAATGAGCAGTCAATGCAGCACTGGCGTGGGGGATTCCTGGTCTGGTCTAGGTGGGTGGTACACATCTAAGTAACATCCACATGAATGCCAGGTCCAAGAGTTTCACAGCAGAACTTTGTATTGTCACAAGATGGTCAGTGTTATTTACTTCTCCTGTCAGTGGTTTTAATGTTGTGGCTGATTGCTGTGCACGTTGCACCGCATAAAGAAAGGACGAAGGCATTGTACACATGGCAGATAATAACAGGGCTCAAATGCGGACAGAAAGCATATCCCTTTGTTGAGGTTAAAAATGAGGCCACACAGTCTCAGAGCAGCACTGTTACTGTGCCTGTGTTCAGTTCATAATGTGCAGCTGCAGGAATATGAATATAGGGTCAGTGTAATATTTGTGAAAGAGAATGCGTAAAGAGAAAGTTTTAGCCAGCAAATCTCGGAAATTGGACAAGTACATTACATAGTCGAATGAAAATGGACAGCGCATTTTCATAAAGTTTTAAAATGAATGTTTAGGGAGCGTCACTATGCAGCATCAGGAATTGGCAAAATAGAAAAACCAGTACCCCAGTGTACCAGTTACTACAATCCTTAAAGAAGTCGCAATAATATGCTTCATGTAGAGTAATACTACCACAAATTCTATGTGTTTTCTTTCAAACCTTTACCAAAAATGTTTGTCACATTCTAAAATGACAAAATGAGAAGATAACAAAGCACATTTCAATTTCCATTTTCTATTTGAAACATGAGTAGATGACAACCACTTTTATTGGAACTCCCTAAGAGTTTCAGTACACAGATGTGCTGGTGCTGTCACTTATTAATGCTGCTAACACGACTACTACTATGCACCTGTTCTTACCGAGGCTAAGACCCTTCCTGCTCCTGCTGCAACTGTGATGCTACATGTTATGCTTCTACAACGGCTTTTCTGTTGGCAGCTTAGAAAACTCAAGACAAATGAATCTATTTATTTATTGTTGATTTAATAATGAATTACAAAAAGAATTAATAAATGATGACACTGATTCACTCAACAGCATTTACAGCGCAGCAGCAACAGGTATTTGTGTTGCCAGCAGCTTCGTTAAGAGTTTTAACATTAGTGTCAAGAGTGTTTTCAGTCGTGGCTTCAGCAGCTTCACAAGGAGCAGCACAAGGAGCTTTGATGGGACCTTCACAAGGAGCTTTACCACTCACTTTACCAGCACCTTCACCAGTAGTTTCAACTGTGGTTTCAATGGGAGCTCCACAAGGAACTTCACTGGTAGTAATGTCAGAGGCATCAGGCATAGTTTTAATGGGAGCTTTGCCAGGAGCTTCAGTAGAACTTTCAACAAGAGCCACACCAGGAACATCGCCAACAGTTGCAGCAGGAGCTTCACAAGGAGCTTCAGAAGGAATAATGTCAGGAGCACCACCAATAGTTTCAGTGGGATCTCCACAAGGAGCTTCACTTTACCAGCAGCTTCACCAGTAGTTTAGCTTTACCATTATTCAATGGGAGCTTCACAAGGAGCTGCACTGTTAGTAATGTCAGGGGCATCAGAGGTAATTTCAATGGGAGCTTTGCCAGGAGTTTCACTAGCACTTTCAACAAGAGTTACACCAGAAACATCACAGACAGATGCAACAGGAGAGTCACAGAGACCTTCAGAAGAAGTTATATCAGGAACACCATCAGTAGTTTCAGTAGGAGCTTCAGAAGGAGCATCACCAGAGGTTTCAGTGGAAGCGTAACATGGATCACCAACCAGCAATTTAAGCAGGAGCTTCACCAGTAGTGGAAGAGATGGCTGTACCTTCACTGCTGACCAATTTGCTCTGGGTCAAAAACGGGTGCACCGGAGCTTCGCTTGGTGTGATTCTCTTGTAAGGATTCACATGAAGCATCAGGAGGATGGCAAATGTTAGCAATGTTAGCATGTACTCACATGAGCTCACAAGTTCGGGTTCACTTGCATTTTCAAGCGTGTTTTATCGGACACATATTAGTTCAGCAGTTGTAAACACAGCACTACAAGGAACCCCTACCGTTGTCAGGTCATGAAAACTGTCGATCTATATTGCCTCTGTAAATCAGAGGTGGGTACCCAGTTGCAGCCCTGTGCTTTTCTGGTGTCTGAATAAGCAGAATATACACTGGATTTAACCCCAAATGATGCAATGAGTAGCTTCTCATTTCTCAAACAACCATGTCGAAAGACACATCTTGTGGCCATGGGAAAGATGTTAGTCTGTTTGAGAAGGGTCAAATCATTGGCATGCATCAAGCAGAGAAAACATCTAAGGACACTGCAAGTAAGAGCATTTCAACACGTACAATGTGAAGGGAACTCAAGGGATTGGTACTGAACAGCTGTGTAGCCTTAAGAAAACCATTAATCAGTCTAACCGGAAACAAGGCTTCAATTTGCTAGGGACCATAAAGATTGGACTGTGGATGAAGGTCATGTGGTCTGATGAGTCCAGCTTTACTCTGTTCCAGAGTGATGGGGGCATCAGGGTAAGAAGAGAGGCAGATGAAGTGATGCACCCATCATGCCTAGTGTCTACTGTACAAGCCTGTGGGGGCAGTGCTATGATCTGGGGTTGCTGCAGTTGCTCTGGTCTAGGTTCAGCAACATTATGTGTCCAAAGAATGAGGTCAGCTGACTACCTGAATATACTGAATGACCAGGTTATTCCAGATTCTGAAGGGCTGGTCTTTATGATTCACCAACATAATGTTATGTGGTTTAATATTTGTATGTATGACACCGACATTCTTCAGGAATTCAAGGGCAGCGAGCAGCTACAAGCACAGACAAAGAAGTATACATGCATAGAGGTATAGAAATAACAAGATTTGTTATTGTTACTAGAAGGTACAATGATTAAACATACTTACCTGCTGAGCAATGGATTTAATTTCCTTAAGTTTGCAGTTTGTCACACCTCTTCTGCACAGCAGGTCATGTAGTCTCATGTCTAGCTTTTCAAAGGCTAGACAAGTATGCTCTTTGTAAGCAAAGTCCACCAAGAACTGAACAATGTTGACAGGACTAAGACTTTTCATTTGTTTAAGCACGGTCAGCTGTAGAGAAAACACAACACATGACAGAGATGATACATCTGACTTACAATTAATGGATAAGTCAGATGTATCATCATCTTTCTGCAAGTCATGACACGTGGCTCAAAGACTCTACCTCTCCGGGTTCGGAGAATGACTGTCCCTCTTCTTGATGTTGCTCTCATGTCCATGTTCATGCATTCGGCAACTTGATTAAAACAGCTGGTGTAGATGTATCCACTGGCACTGGTCCTGCTGAACATCAGGTGATTATAGTATTATTTTAATCATGCATAGTCCCCTATTGTTACAGAACTGTACATTTTTGTTTCAATCTAGTTTTTCCATTTGTCTTGAATTTAGCTTGACTGAGGCACAGCTCAGTTAAAGGTCACTTTGTCTCTGTGTTTTGTTTCGGGTTTCAATCTGATTTCAAAGCTTAACAACGTTTAGGCTGCATGTGCTAATGTGACTGTACCTCCTACTTATTTTTTGGAGAAAAGTCATTGTTATGATTTTGGTGCATTTATTCTATCATCTGAACTTCTGCGTGCATACACTATGTTGAACACATTGCTCTCACCTGTTTGACTTGAATTTCCTGACAACTGCAGGCTTTTTATGTCAATGTTTTCTAAGTTGCTAAGTAAATTAAGAGCAGTTTGACTGGGTTTGGTGTCTCCTGTGTGAACAGCTGATACTGAACAAATTTTCAAACTAAAAAATCATTTTTTTTCCATTGCTCACTTCTGAGGCAAGAATTCTTTAACATAAGTCAGTCAGAAGTTTAAAAGAAAATAAACAATTTTAAACAATAACAGCGATGAACATGCTTTCCAAAAGATATTGAGTGTTAACTTATTTAATTTACTTTACGTGTTTGTGCAGTATGTGCTATGAGCAGTTTTCCCAAGTTCATTTTTTTGCACACAAACATTTGAAGCAATTGGAAATAATTTGAATAAGTCAAATAATGATTATGGGACCAGTTAAAAGGAAATTATACGAACTAAGGATTTATGAGTGGAAGCAACGGCATGTGCATCGATTGAGTCACCATAATCCATGACAGGAAGTAATCAAAAAACAAACATGACAGCATGTTTACTGCCTCAAACCCCCAGGCTGGTTTCTGCAAAGCATCTTGAGATAATTTGTATTGTTTCTGAGGCTATATAAATCAAACTAAAGTTTCAAGATTTACTGTATTTGAATAATTCACAATGTTGAACACGTCGTCGTGTCATTGTCTCTCACCTGTTTGACTTGAATTTCCCAACAACGGCAACTCTTGGTTTGCAAAAGCAGTATTTGACATGTTTTTAAGTCAGTGTTTTCAGATGTAATCTACGCTCAGAGCAGTTTGACTGGGTTTTGTGTAATCGCTCAGTTCTGGGAGAAGAATCCTGGGCTACGGGTCAGTCAGAAATTTAAATGAAAATAAACAATTTTAAACAAAAACAATTTGACTTTGACTTGGTAATGAAGGCAGACAAACAGAATTAACGTCACTTCCAGCGGGTTATAAGCAAAAAGCCATCCCCTTCTTATCTTCTGTCTGAAATAACTGTAACGAACAGGACATACCTAGCCTACAATCCATTTCCACAGAAAATCCATATAAAAGCAAACAATGATAAACTGTGTGATAGCAGTTATTTTGCAAAGATATGGGTACGGATGATTTGAAGGAACTTTTGTTTGTCAATCATCTCAAGATTTTTATTTCCTCCCAGGGCCCCCTAGTGGCTTCATCATAGCTTGAGCTGGACAGATTTTTTTTTCCCAGCAAAAACTACTACACAAGCAAATAGACTGGTGAAAGATCTGAAACTGAAATTTTGTCAAGCTGTAGAGTCTACTCATTTCTGTAGATAACGCTGTGTTGAATCTGAAGTCCAGTCAGCTGTTGAGCAGGACTCCCATTGTCCCACTGCTACATCTGACCCCCCTCCAATAATGCAAACAGTGTTTAATATAGTCCTGGCATTCTTGAAGTTTCAGGAACCTACTGTATTTGTCTCATGCATAATGTGACAGGCACAGCAGCAGTGGAATTCAATAATAAAATAGAATAAATTAGAAGGTAAATTAAAAGTTAAATAAGATTAAATTCTATACTACATAAGGTGTAGACAGCTTTGATGTGCTAACAAGGCAAAAAGACAAAACACTGAATAAGATTTAAAAATGAAATCTATGTATATTTGTATAAACTGCAAGGTAATTATGATAAGAAATTGAATAAGTCTAACCATATAGTTCAATTCTGTTGCATATGTAGTAGCCACACTGAAGAGCAGGTGTTTTTTCTCACACCAGCACCACCAGTAATACTCTGCCCCCCTGTCCACGCTGACACACTTCCCTCATGAATAATTAAAATAAGCCATAGCAGCCATCTGTAAACGTTTGGGGTTTTCTGTGGCTGTCAAGTGATTTTAAGTATGATAATTCAATAAATCAGTCAAGAGGTTGCCACATGATAACTGATTCACTGTGACTGTACAGCGGGGAGATAAAAATAAGCAACAGTGCTCCGCCATAGGCTGTATAATAAGGGCCCCGCACAGTTATGACCGAGCATGACCTATCCGGGTTGCCGTAGCAATGCAAGGCTGTGGCACTCCTCCTCAATGAACGTTGGAAAGATGGCGACGGCATACGCACAAGCGAGAGTCAACTGTGCCGGCGGATAGAAAGTGCTCCAAAGAGACACAAATCCATCTCCTTTGCAGAGATTTATCAGTGCAAAGTGCATCTGGACTCGCTCAGACATGGTATAGCCCATGCACGGCTAGGAACAAGAAGCCACTGCTTTGCTATGGAGCCTCCCGATCGTAACAAGCCGAGCAGGTATGCGAATTTGTTGAACAGACACTTCACCATCAGGACCTCGCAGTTGCCAAATAGGGAGCTGAACGTGACACTGCGGTGGGCTCCATAGGAGCGCTTGCGCATCGCGTACAAATCCACTTCCTGTCAAATAGTGGTACGCGTGCAGTTAATGCTTTTGCAACCCTGGACTTGTAAACTTTTTGGAGCAACATTTTTCGGCGCAGTCTTTCCCGCACGTATTTGTTTCAGCTGGTTCTCGGTTGCGTGAGAGAAAGACAAAAAAAATGCTCGCCCAATGATAAGGTAACACTGCGGAGAGTTGTAAACCGCCGTAACAGTGCAACATGTCAGAGAGAAGCTAGCTAACATCTTCTTTTTAGCTGCCGCTTGTCAGTTTATCGTTCACCCGCAAGTTCACCGAGAGAAACCGACGGGGATGAAGTTGGGTTAGTTTTGCAGTGGGGACTTGTAAGTGGGTTGTTGATAATTTAAAGTCGACGGGCTGTGCATTTCATCATCACAACGAAGCACAAACTTCGCAGGCTGTAGCTAGCATGTTGCTCCACTGTTATTGTTAATCCTGTAGCTGGACTCAACGCTTGTTTTGTTCACTGACTCTGTCCGGTTTTCACTTTTATTCCCTCTTTTTGGGGCGTCCGTTTAAAGGGCACCGCGTTGCAGATATGTGCAGCAATGTATATTTCTCACCCGGTGTGTGTGTGTTCGTGATGTTCAGATAAGCGGAGGCGCCGGGCCATACATGTCTGCAGCTTTTCATGAGAATGCATTCAAACAGACGATCATGAGATGTTTTGAAATATGCGCGCATCTCGTAATCGAAATGCCGCAGTGTTTGCCCCTGACCGCTGGCGACAGACCATCAGGAATCCGCTGTTGTGTCTTCCCCTCTCCTCCCCTTCCCCTGCATGCAGTTGTTTGTCTGGAATCAGCTCGTGTCATCTTCGATAGTCCTGTATTTTTTTGTTTTGTTTGTTTTTTTGAGCAAATAGTCGAGCTTTTATTTAGTAATGTTTGAGCACCAACCGGTTGTTGTTTTTTTTACCTTGCACTCTTGTGGCCAGTGCCACCCAGTCGTAATGGATACACAAACAGCTCGCATGATTGTGCAACACTGGCCTTGATAATGCTAAGTTATTGCTGCCCGACTTTATTGCAGATTGGAATATAATGAGACATTGACCATGCAATTCCTTGGAATGCAGCGATAGTGTCAAAAGTTGTTAAAGGATTAGTTAATTTGTGTTTGTCGTAGTTCATATTCACATTTAGCGTGCGCACAGCGATTTTGGGGGTGAAAGGTGACGCTCAATTTTTAATGCTTTGAGTAAGTTGTTGTGAAAGCTGTTGTCATACAATCATACTAAACATGCAAAGGATAATGACTGCATGGCCCAAGCTGCAGAGTTTGCAGGTAATGTTGCTCACAACGTGCAGAAAAATAATTTTTCTTTCAGTCCTTATCGCCGTCAGTGAGAGCGGACACTTAAAGTAATTGAGAATACTTCAAACTATTTTGAGAAAGATGAGTTATGTGAAGGCTATCACTATCTTTGCAAGCACAGAGGTCCTTTGTCAATAAATTCTCAGTCAGTCTGAAGACATTGTGGCTAACAAGCATTCCAGAGATTTCAGGATGTGGTGCACTGCATGTGTGTGTGTGTGCGCAGTTGATAGCTGCCTGGAGCCCTGGAGGCGCTCATTGGGTAGAACTCATTAAAGCCTACGTTTGCCAAGAGCACAGGCTGCAGAATACAGATGGACTGTCCTCGAGCATTTCCTATGTGCATCCTATCTCTGCCCACACCTGCTTCGGAGAGAAAAACGAGCGCGCTCACATTCTGTCACTCTCGTCTGTCACTTCCGTTTAAACAATGGCATCTTTGTAACTACTCGACTGTGTCGACTGATGTTACTAATAGGCTGCCAAGGTAAGATCATGTGAGATGGTAAATGATAAAGAAGCAAATGAAAGTACTTGAGAATGACATGCTTGTCTGCGTGCTTTAGTTGTTCAGATGTAATGTGCACGGCTGCAGAAGAAGCTACTTGAAACTGGAAAAGGTGTTGCTTATGACTCGCTGCAGTTTCAGATTAAATTTCAAAGGCAGAGCAGACTGCTGCCTTCACGGTATGTGTGATGGAACCCGCATAAGGTAAAAAACATGTCAATACTCCATTTACCATTTAGCTCATGCTACAACCCACCGTCTGTAAACAGTGTCTGCATTTAGATACATTTAGATCATGTGCATGTTGTAATTGATGGCGTGAGCTTCCACTGGTATAGTAAGGTCAGTGTCTTTACTTAGATTGAGGATGTTCCCTGTATGTTACAGCAAGCACTTTTAGACCAGATGGTAAGCACATCAGTGTTATGTAAGGCATTGGCTTTCTGATTGTTATGAATTAAAGTGGCTGTTTGCTTAAAGTACCGTGCCTTGCAGAAGCAAACTCCTCTGTCGTGCATGCACTGTTTGCATGTAGGCAAGGCTGGGAGGTCCACTCCTGGTAATGTCACTCTGTTCCAGACAAGGGTGTGGTCAAGTACTTTGTGTTCTTTGTTTCTGATTTCTGTCAGCTTATGGTGCACAAACTGCTCACTGCTTCAGCTCTGCCAGTTTATCAGGGATTGCCTGCAGGTCAGAGATGAATATTGTTGCTTGCATGATCTGTGAGGAGGGTGCATGTGCACATTTTTTTATTATGCCATCAGCGTTTAATTACAAGCTGAAATTAGTAGCCGGCATACACAAGCTGGCAAATGCTTTTGCAGTAGGGGGTAATCAGCATCTGAATTTAACCGACCAATCATCAGTTTTGCCAGCATGACCTAATTAGAGAAAAGTGTGCTCTTACAAAACCCCGGCCACCTTCTCCTCCTTTTCCTCTCTCTCTAAAAAAAAAAATCCCCTTTAGTTTGGGCATTGTGTGCAAGTGTGCTCACTAACCAGCTGTGTGGTATTCAGCTGTGGGCCTCACAGGCCACGTGTCACAACTATACAATAGTGTGCCCCTTGCTGGTACAATAGTGTGGATGGTTGGTGTCAAAGGTCAGGCCCCCCTGACTCTGGCAGCCCTCGGTATCACTGCTTCAGTCGCTATACAGAAAAGAGTCTCGATTTTGTGCTGTTTATTATTCACTCTGTGTTTCTGCCTGGGGGCTCTAGCATTCCACTGGCCTTTATTGGAGCCCCAATGAGCCATCAGATGAGCCATTGAGAGCAGCCAGACACCATCTGCAGTGATAATTCACCAGTGGCAGCCAGGCAGGGACAGCTTGAAGACCATAGTGCAGCTACGGTTAACTGCAGGACACACAGGCCGGGAACTTTCTCGGTGCAGTCTGCGAGTAGGCTGAAGAATCCAGAAGAAGAATTTGCGTAGCATTCACTGCAACAGCACAATCTGTGCTTGAAGTCTCTCATGGCAACCTAACAAACAACCGGCGTTGGTGGCGTCATTGGTTCCGCTTTCATTCCTGAGTGATTTAGTCATGCTGTCCTGCGTAGAGAAGTGTCTTTTTTAAACTTGGTCTCAATCCCTCTCACATGTATGGACTATTTCTGTCCCGAGACAGCACTCGCACGCCTACCTTTTGGAAACATCTACAAGCGCGCACACAATATGATCACATTCATGACGCACACAGTTGGATTTTGGTAGCACAACAGGTTTTTAAAATGCTTAGTTGCATGATTGCAGCATTTACTGTATCTCCTTTCCTTATGTAATTTCCTCGTACTTGCATCAGTTACCATTGCAAAACTACAGCCATTAGACTGTTGGGGCGTTTAATGCTTTATTGTAACACACAAAATTGCTTACTGTGCCTGCTTGTGTCTGCACACTGAAAAGATCACTGTTATGTGCTGCTCCTGCAGAACAAGCCCCTTTACAATTTCTCATACAATACACTCATAGTGGAACCAGTGTACTTTCCTGCGAGTGTTAGCCTGTAGTTTCAAGACTTTTGTGGTTAACTTTGCCGTGCTGTTGTCATTACTCTTGCAGTGATTCGGTGCTGGATCGTAGACATAGAAAGAAATGCATGTTAAAGTGAAGAGATTTATTTGCAAAGGTCTTAAAAACCCAAATCCTGTCAACAACAAAAAACATGAAGTAGTAATGTGTACATATTGAACACATTAGTGCATATAGAATAATTTGATAGAACTGGAGATTTAATTGTGAGTCTGTGACACAGTTTCGTAAATGTGTCCTAACCTGATTTCTATAGGCCCCTTTTGTTGTTAACATCAAAGCCGCTCCACAACAAAATGAGCCTCTGGCTAAATTAGTAACTTGAGACGCTGCACATGAATGAACACTAGCCCCACTATTTTGGGTATGCTGAATGTATTATCTGTATATTCTACGGTGTTAGTAGTAGTAGTTGTTGTTGTTGTTGTAGTATTGAGGGCTTTAATGAAGTTTTGATTTGCACACGTAGGATCTGCACCTGCTGAAGATCCTAGAGAGATTCTGCTTTGGGGCAGATGGGCAATAGAACTTGTTGAAAAGCTTAAGCAAGTGATTTCCACATGACCCCCCTCCCTCCATTAACACATACTCCCCCAGTGAAAGTGCTGCAGACCTGACCCTTTCAGCTGCATCCACAGATGCGAACGGGCACGTGTTGGGGAATGCCATTCTTTGTCAGATGATCGATGAAGGGCCACATGGTGACCACATAGATATCACCCATTTTCATTCCCCTCCTCCTTTTTTTCTTTCTTTGCTGGGGTCTGACCTTCTAACCTTTCACTCTAATCCTATTAAAAAACTCTCAGAAAGGCATTAGGGAACAAAGCGTTGACATTGTAATCTGGAAAGGCGTGCCGCTTTTTAAAATCTTTTTCCTTTTTTCCCCGAAGGAAGTGTTTCAAGTGATTGTGGTGTTTCCTTTCTGCAGAAGCAGCTAGCTTCCGTGTCTGTTCATTATCTGAACTCCACGTTACAATCCACAACCCTTATGTTAACATTTTTGTTGCAAGAGTTGTCATAATCTCAAGAAAGTGATGTGATTTTTTTTTTGTGTGTTAGCCTTGTGTTTGCACAGTCGAGTGAGCGAGTCTTAGGGCTCCTTGTAATCTTGACCTATGCGGTGTGGTTGATGACTTAGCAGAGCGAGTTGATGAGGGTTACTATTTCTCTCTGTCTGGTTGAGCTATTATGTTTACCTAGACCACGAGAGGGTGCCTGCAGCTTATTATGCTGGTCATGCACAGAGCATTGCTCCTATACATTTAGGAGGCAGCCAGTCAGACTCCAGACGACACACAACTCCTGCTGTAGGTAGCAGCAGACGTTCAGTCTAGTGGCACTTTAGCAACCTGTCTGCCACGGCATTAGAGGAGATTTGCTGCACACTCTGTTATGGGTGCAAACCGCGCAGGCAGCACCGTTTGACCTTGTACACACATTTCTTAGGTTTTGATTTATGTTATGACTGAAATAGTTTCAATATCCTCCAGCATTAATTTGCTTATAGCATTTCTTCCAGGCTTTTTTGTTGCTGTTGCAAATGTGCAATTCTAGCCCATGTCAATAGTTTGTCCTCTCTCTCTTGGTCCTTCAATGTTGGCAGGCAGGCCAAGCGAGTGGAAGATGCATCCCAACAGAAGGCCGAGGTGGATGAATCCTGGGACAACGAGGATGATGAACATCCATATAGCTCATCACCTCCTTATAACTCCCGTCAGATAAAACGCATGTCTGGCAAACATCAAAAAAACAGCCAGGCAAGAAGTGCCGGTCGGTCTCCCAACAAGGGTGAGTTAATAAGTCGTTTTGACAGAGGAATGTATGGGAGTCATTTTACAAATGGCATTCATATGCATTGTATTAACTCTGTTTTTTTTTATTCTAGCGGACGGCAACCCAACTGTCCCGAGAGAGACTCCCAAGCCAGCCGAGACCCCTGAGGACAAGAAGAACAAGAAGCACAGGGCCACAAAGCGCTCCACAGAGAGAGACCACAAGAAGATCATTGAAGGCTCGTTCATGCTGGATCCACTCTCGAAGTCGAGCCCTTTTGGTGGCCTCAACATGGATCCCAGGAAGCATTACTTGAGCTTGGGCTGCAGCAGTGGCAAACTTCCTGTGTCCATGCCCCATATTGCCAGAACTCACCGCCAGACCTCCAGGACAGACTGTCCTGCTGACCGCCTCAAGTTCTTTGAAACTCTGCGGCTGCTGCTCAAGCTCACATCTATGTCCTCCAAGAGGAAGGAGAAGGAGCAGAGAGGCCTAGAGAACATGCCCTTCATGCTTCACAACACTGAGTTCATCTGGTTGGAGCTGCAGGCGTGGCATGCACGGCGTTCCACCAGCGACCAGGATCTGTTTCTTTTCACTGCCCGCCAAGCTATCCCCGACATCATCAATGAGGTGTTGCACTTTAAGGTCAACTACGACAGCCTGAGAGGGGCTCAGTGTTTGGGGTCACAAATAATGCAGGGGGACTATCAGAGTGTCCCAGATCTAGTCTGTGGAGAGGAGAGGCCTGCTGTAGCAGAGACCAACCACTGTGGAGTAGATCCTTGGGGCTTTAGTGCCATCCCCTCATCAGCGATGAATGCAGCGGAGCCCTTAGGCTCTGGCACTGATTGCAGGGATCACCTTCAACGCCAGCGGCTGGCCTTTGAGCAGGTCAAGCGTGTTATGGAGTTATTGGAGTCTGTGGAAGCTCTGTACCCATCTTTGCAGGCCTTACAGAGAGACTACGAAAAGTATGCAGAACGAGACTTTCAGGGCAGAGTGCAGGCGCTCTGTCTGTGGCTCAACATCACCCAAGACCTCAATCAGAAGCTGCGTGTTATGGCCACTGTGTTGGGCCTCCATGATCTATCCCGTATCGGGTGGCCTGTCTTCGAGATCCCTTCGCCCCGCTGCTCCCGTGGAAATGAAGAAGAAGAGAATGAGGAAGATGAGGAGAATGACTCGACAGCCACTTTTACTGCTGAAAGTGATGGAGAGGACAGGGACGCTGAAGATGAGGAGGAGGAGGAGGGGGAAGAGGGCGGGCAGGTGTCTGTAGTAGAGGGAGATTTGACTCCCACACTGACTCCTAAATTTGCCCGAATGTGTTCAGAAGACGAGTTTCTCCCAACCGCAGCTTCAGGAAGCGTAGAAGCGTCTGTCGGTGGAGGAGTATTCTGCCCCACGGCCATCTACAGACCATTTGTGGATAAAGCTCTGAAACAGATGGGACTGCGTAAACTGATCCTCAGACTGCACAAGCTGATGGATCGCTCTCTTCAACGGTCTAGAGCAGCGCTGCTCCGACACACGCCTGCACTGGAGGTGAGGCTGTCGTTAATAATTCATCATTAATTATCTTGCATTAAACATCACAGAAATAAACCTGGTGGCTGTATTACAGTTAAACCAGGGAATGTCTAAAAACTATGCAGTAGTTCATGAGTTGGCTTGTGAGTCTTGTTATGCACAGTGACATTAATGACCAATAAACGCCTCCAGCATTTAAATTAAAAATCAAAATGTTCTTAAAGGTTATCTCAGGCTCAGAGACACTGGGACAACGGTTTGTAATGTATTTTATGATGTCTTATTAGATTTGATTACAGGAGGTACCCACTGGCTGAACCCCCTCATTAAAGTCTAACTTGTGTGGCAATTATGGGCGACCACAGCGGTTTTGCCTTAATGTCTGTTCAAGATAATCAACTGCAATTTCTTTTTTTTGAGAGGGGGTGAAAGCTAATTTCGTCTTTAGGTTTATTAAAGCGGAGCTGCAGCCTGAAGCATGCTCTGGCACTTTACTGTCAAACTGGATGCAGTAACGGATATACAAGACAAAGTAAATAAGTACAAAGCACACAACATTAGGAGATGTGGTAAAATCTGATGCTTTTAACTCTTTTTATATGATATTCAGTTATAACAGCAGCGCAGTCACATCTGCACTCTTGTTCTGTATGTTTGTGGGAGGACAAATGCAGTCAAACAGCTAGCTGGAATCATTTGAAGTGCAAATGTTTGTAATTTCATTAGGACCCAGAGGAAACATCACGTGGGAGGGTTATCACCGCTAGGATCTCACAAGAAATCCGAGCCCACGCTATAAACGGGCAGAGGATGTGTTGGCATATTGAGAGGAAAAAAAAAGAGCCGTGAAGAGGAGTTGATTTTTATTGAGTTTACAGCAACAGATAATCAGTGTTGTGGATTTGTGATTTACTTTGAACATTTAGGTCGTTTAAAGGAGCGTTTCTGCTTCAAATAAAACGACACCCACGAGCGTTTTAAGAAAGAATGCGAACGCCGCTCGGATGGCTGGTTTGTTGAATCTGATTACGATGCTGTGTGGTAAAGAATAAGAAGTGGACAGAACCTGTAAAGGCCAAATGTTGCTTTCTGCTACACCACTAGGGTCAGTGTGACCTAAATTTCATCATCTGCTTCAAGTGTGTGGGCACCTCTGCAGATGTTCGTGCGTATTTGAAAATATGTGACCATGCATATTATTAAAACAGCCAACACACCAACTTCACATTTCACAGAAAAACAACTTGATTGTAGGACAGGCTGTGCGAAGAAATTGGCTGTTTTTAGACATATTTTATACAAAGGAACACCGACCGGTACCCTACTCCAAATACTTGGGAGTATATTCTGTTCTTGGGATGGGAGGGCAACACGTTCTGGCTACAGGCTCTTCAATAGCACTTGGCACACTTCATTATTGATATTTCCATTAAAAGACCTTGTGGCTAAAAAGTCACAGCTGGCCTTCCAGTCCGCGTCAAGATGGAAATTTGGAATTTGCATGCATCTTTTCAGAAGAACCAAGTCTGAAAATGGACACTCGTGATGGATCAAGCAATAAAAACACAGTCTGAATTATATAGAAATATCTTTTTATTCATATTTGAAGTCCAGTTTTAATAGTGTTAATGTCTCTTTATGTAATACTGTTCTTGTCTCCCTAATTGGAAATAGTGTTCTGTAAAACATGCTGAGTTACCTTTGTGTTTTCCCCCTGCAGTTTGCAGACTTCCCAGACCCCATGCTCTGCAGTGATTACCTGCCAGAGCTGTCGCGCCACTTATCCTGCAGCCATTCGACAGATCCAGAGCTCAGAGCCGACCAGGTGTCCTGGAAGGATTTGCTAGAAATGGATCTCCCATCCTTCCGGCCAGCCTTCCTCGTATTGTGCAGAGTCCTCCTCAACGTCATTCACGAATGCCTTAAACTACGACTTGAACAGAGGCCTGCTGGAGAACCGTCGCTGCTCAGCATCAAACAGGCAAGCAGCTTTTGAGACACTTGCTTGTTTGGTGTTCATTTTTCCACCTTCTGTGCACACTTGCACCGAATGACTGGAAACATTTCACACCTAACGTACCTTAGTCTTGTTGCACGATTGTTTTCTCAAATAGAAAGAGACGAGTTACAGGAAGACAGATCTGTAGGTGTCAGAAAGATGTTATTCCCCAGGTGTTTGGAAAGCTGTATAATTTATCTGTGATGACAATCAAATAAACACTTATAAAGAAAAGCAAATATATCTTTTAACTGGCCAGTTTATCTTTGACGACATGTTCTCATGTGTGTGGTTTTTGCTCTGCAGTTGGTGCGCGAGTGCAAAGAGGTCCTTAAAGGTGGTCTCCTCATGAAGCAGTATTATCAGTTCATGCTGCGCGGCGTGGCGACTGATGCTCAGGGCTTGCAAACAAACGCCAACATTGACGAGTTCGAGGAAGACCTTCACAAGATGCTGGTGGTAAGACTGCTAACATGTCTGTGTAGTCATTAGAGAGACGGGCTCGTGAATTTATGCATAATTTAGCTGTAAGTTGTGCATTAAAGAGCCTGTGGTTGTCTAACATCTGCCGCTGTTTTTGTAGGTTTACTTTGACTACATGCACAGTTGGATCCAGATGTTGCAGCAGCTGCCTCAGGCCTCTCACAGCTTAAAGAACCTGTTGGAGGAGGAGTGGAACTTCACCAAGGTCATCACTCCTTACATCCGAGGAGGGGAGGCGCAGTCTGGGAAGCTGTTCTGGTGAGAGGACCTGCCGTCCAGCTTAAATGCACTAATTTACAAATGACTGCAGCAAATTGGCATAAACACTTTGATAATTATTAACCTTTTTTTGTAAATTTATTGCAAGAGTTTATTAATTATTAATACGAATATGGTTTTGTTGTTCACAGTGACATTGCTGGGATGCTGCTCAAATCCACTGGAGAGTTCCTTGATGCTGGTCTCCAGAAGAGTGGCAATGAATTCTGGGAAAGCGCAGATGACAGTACAGCCTCAGATGAGATCAGGTAGGATTTCAGTATACAAGTCGCTGCTGCTGACATTGTTGTCACCTGTGGAGGTGTTAAAGTTATTTTAACAATCCTTTGTTTTGTTTTTTTTAGGCGGTCGGTTATCGAGACGAGCCGGTCGCTTAAAGAGCTGTTCCACGAGGCCAGAGAGCGAGCGTCGAAGGCTCTGGGCTTTGCCAAAATGCTTCGCAAGGTGAGAGACGGCAGCGAAGAATTTTCACTGTGTTGGAAAAGAAAGCTACAACAGTTCTGACTTTGCAGTTACGCCGTGACCCTGTTTCCTCACCGAAGAACTGGGACTGTGTGTTCTGACACATATTTTTATTTGCTTCTCTCCCTGCAGGACTTGGAAGTTGCTGCAGATTTCAGTATCACTAACGGGGTGACTTGTCTCCTAGAGGCACTAAAGAAGGAAAACTATGTCAAAGTGCGTGTTTTTTGTTTTCTCTCAGTTTTGCAGATTTCTGATCCTCGGTTGTTTTATGCAATTATTTAACTTCCTTCTTTTATACCCAGGTTCAGATTCCAGGCTTGGAGGAGCTCCAAGTTTTTGTCCCCTGCGGCATAAAGGGCCAGCGGTCTCTCATCCTGCAGCTTCTCAACGCTGCTGCTGGCAAAGACTGTTCCAAAGAGCCAGATGAGATTGCAGAAGACGACGCCTACCTGCTCATGAGCAAACACGGAGCCGGGGATTCAACCACTGATTCTGACTGGGCTCAGTGGGACGGAGAGCTTCTCAAACTGGTCCCACAGATGGAAACTGTTGACACTTTAAGAGCCATGAAGGTTTGAGTCATTTTCTAACTCAGTCTGCGTATGTGTCTGCTCCCGTGTCTGGTGTTTACAAGCCTCCCTCATGTCTTGTGCCCTTTCAGGTGGAGAACATGCTCTTGATAGTGATGCAATCGGCTCATCTGGTGGCCCAGCGAAAGGCCTTTCAGCAGAGCATGGAGGATGTGCTCACTCTTAGCCGGGAGCAAACATCGAGTCAGCCTCTCATCGCAAGCGCTTTGGAAGAACTCAAGGTACTTGAATAAGCACAGGTTATGATTTCTAGCCCGTTAAAATAGTGGTTTATTTTATGTTGGTGTAAAGGCAGGTGCATGTCTGTGTCCTACTTTCAAAACCTTATTTGACTACAGCGGTTATTATTTAGCCACACTTTCCACCCCATTAACATTTTATGAAATAAGACAGTGAGCCACTTTTATGACAGAAGTGTCAGCTGAAGGGAAGTGGCCATACTTTTATAGCTGTTACGTTGAAATGGATTCAGATCCTCACATTTGTTGTGATTTTCTTTAAAGCGTCTGCTAGTTGTTATTGTTAATTTAATCCTCTCTGCAGAAAACAATAATGAAACCTTTTCAAATCCTCCCCTCTTCCACAGGACGAGGCTCTACAGCTATGCATTAAGATCGGCACTGCCATTGACCGAGTGGAGTACATGTTCACCACGGAGTTTGAAGCCGAAGTGGAGGAGTCTGAGTCAGCCACGCTGCATCAATACTACAGGGAGGCAATGATACAGGGCTACAACTTCGCCTTCGAGGTAAAATCCTGCAGAGATCAAGACCTGTGATCTATATTTGTACAAAATGCTCATGTTGTACATAGCGGCATCCTAGTTACACTCCGTTTCACTGTTTTCTCTTACTGACAGTATCACAAGGAAGTGGTGCGTCTGATGTCAGGGGAGTACAGGCAGAGGATCGGGGAACGCTACATAGCTTTTGCCCGGAAATGGATGACCTACGTCCTGACCAAATGTGAGAGTGGTAGGGGCACCAAGCCCAGGTAAGACCTTCCATTAAATGCATTCAAAGTTATTCACTTACGTTCCTTTTTTTTGTACCTGATGTGCAGACCGTGCTGGCTAGTGTGCTATCCCTGAGGCAGAGTGTTTTGCTCACGGTTCTCTAGTGGGACATTAACCTCACTAACCAATAAGTCATCCCACTCGTGCAATTGAACTTTAGATGAAGGATACACATACATGTATATTTTATCTTGTGCGTAAGAATCATGACCTTAATTAGAATACATTTATTTTAGTCCTCTTTGTCAAGAGCTTTTCCTTTGAGCCATAAAAAGCTACCATGGCAACATTGTACTCTGTTAATAGAGTGAAGCCTTCCGGCAGCAGCGTGACATTTTGGAAACATAACAAAGATCCTTTTTAAATAGCGTGGCAAATAAGCAAACTAAAATAGGCGCACTTAACTGGGAGCGTGAGTCAGTTGTTACATTAGGGATATTTTCAGAAAATAAAGATAAATCAATAGCAAAACTCAAATGTGCATATGAGCTTTTAAAGGTTTGTTAGAAAACAATTGATGATCTTTCAGTGCGGCCCCTGATTTAATTTTAAATATTCTTTCTAAAGGCTTTAGGGCACGATGACTGACTGCCATGTTTTAATTTCCACAGATGGGCGACTCAGGGTTTTGACTTTCTTCAGGCTATCGAACCTGCCTTTATATCAGCGTTGCCAGAGGATGACTTCCTGGTAAACTCGCCTGTTTTCTTCACTTCGCTCGCTACACCTCAAAAGTAATGTTTTTATCTAAAATGTGACATTTGTTTCTGCAGAACCTGCAAGCGTTGATGAATGAATGTATTGGACACGTGATTGGAAAACCTCATAGCCCAGTCACTGGTCTGTACATCGGTAAGATGCTCCTCTGGGACCGTGAACTCCTCCGTGTCTGGAGTTCAGGATTGATTTCAGTTTATGTTTTGTTGCAGCTTTATAAGCTGGGTGTCATGGGGACGTACTGTTACACAAAGCAGGCACGAGAGCAGTGCAATAACGGTTCAGTTGCAGTAAAGAAACAAAAAGCATATGTATGACTGGAAGATATTTTGTTGCAGTGACAACAGGAAGTCGTGCCGCTCCTACCTTTTAATGCAGTGCAAATGGTATCATTTAGAGAAATATAATGCTGCAGAAATTACCCTTGAATGTGGTTTAGATGCAGAACTTGTGAGTTTAAGATGTGGAGAGGAAACAGACTGGTACTAGAGCAGGGGCGCGCGGAGCTTGTTGTTGCAATAAATCTGTTGTTTAATGCTTGGCTCAGACTGCATGAGTTTTAGGCTGTATTCACCCCTCCTAATAACTGGAAGAGAAATCCCTTAGGACCTTCCCTGATGTTTGGGCCTGATTTTTTTATTTTTTATTTTTATTTTTATGAGGTCTGCAGATCTGCTCTTAAATGCCCCAAACTGCTCAGATTCACCTGGGCTGCTCGGTTAAATATCAAACCAGTGTGATATTTAGGATTTAAAATCTGTATCAGTAATCCTTGAGAGAAATAAGTCCACAAAGAGCAGCTGAGGGCGTCGTTGGGCAATGGTTAACACGCTTTATGTTAATGTCGGATAGCATAAGACTCTAGACAGATATAAAAGCTGACACTAAAAACTCGCCTTCAGATCTTGCTGAGGAATGATCAACCCAAGCATTTTCTCATTTACACTTCTCCTTTTGTCTTTGTTTTTCTGCAGAATAAGTCACGACGATCTGTAGCACTGCAGTCTCTGTTTTATTTAGTTTACCTGTGAAATCACACACAGTGTTGCATTCGCTCTCCCTCATCGTGTACATGAATCTAAATAATATCATGTAGTTATTCTCAACTTTAATAGAGTCTTAGTTTGAGATTAGAGGGAACCATGCCTGTGACGTTTCCCTGTTAAGGAGTCACGCAGTCTGATTTCAAAACTCCTGCAGTCTGAGCACTTACCCTTAGATGGAGTGAAGCAGCACAATATAGTCCCTGTCATGCAGCTGACAATAATCTGACCACGGGATTTTAAATAAAAACATGTGGTTTGATTCTCTGGAGCAGAGGTTGATGTTTGATGCTTGCCATTATCCTGTTTGTCTCAAGTTTCAATTTGTAGATGCACTTTTTCTTTTCAGCTCCCAGGAATAATCCACGTCCCGTAAAGGTCCCCCGCTGCCATAGTGACCCACCGAACCCCAACTTGTTCATCCCTAATGCTGAAGGTTTTAGGTATGTGACTGCAGGTCTAATATCTGCGCCTACTCTGTTTTAATGTTAATATTCTGTCCTGCATGGCTTTGCTTTTTTGTTTTTTTACAAACTGATGCTTTTGCTCTGTAGTTGTTACGCTCCTGTGGTGTGTGAGCTGTGCGTCACTTTATTTAATGTGTATTGTGGTTTGAGAGAGTGCCTGTGTGTCCGGTCCTCAGCCAACCACCCAGTCACACACATTTACACGCATCCCATGTACGACACCTGTCCTCCAAAGGCAGCGCTCCTCAGTTTGTTTTTTCACCACACAGCTCTCGAAGTCTCCCCTGCGATCTCCGGAACCAGCTGTTCCCCAACGGCCCTCGCTCTGTCCCGCAGGGCTCAGGGGAACACAGCCACACCAAAGCTCCTGGCAGCACCCCCAATGACGTCAGGTAGCCTTGCCCCCCCCCCCAACTAGAAGCTTGTCAGTATGCAGCCCCAGAGACAAAAACAAAAAGGCTTTATAGGGAAAAGGAAGAAGGAAATGCTTCATGTTAGTATTTGAAATCTGTCATTATCATGAGCTCTGAGCTTTGGACACCAATGTGTAGCTCTGGCTGTGAATTTCAAAAGGAGAAAATTAAATCCTGCGCTCATGGCGGCTCTCTGGGAGAGGGTTGTGTTTTGTAATACTTTCTCCCACATTGATTTATAGGTTTCTTTGACAAGCTGATTTCCTGCTTTCAGCCTTCCGAGTGCATCTAAAAAAACACAATAAATTTAGTTATTTAGAAAGAAATTGGGTTATTTTTTATATCACCCAGCTGGTCTCAAATTCTTTGAGCATTGGACCATCGCAGATTTAAATCTAGCAACGAACGTCCAAGAGATCTGAGCTTTTGGATCTTTGTCCTTGAATACGTTTAATAATGAGGCATTTCCCTTCTACCTTAAATGTCACTTCAGCGCAATTTAATTTAAAATTCATCACAGCGTGACTGTTGACACCTCATTATTCCAATGTCGAGACTTGCTAGAAGATTCATCCGAATGACGAGTTGCATGACGCAGATGTAGCCTACGAAACTTTTAGCACTGAAGGTGTTAATGTAGCTTTTAAACAAGCCCTTAAAAATGTCACCAAACCAGAAAAAAAAAATAAATGAAAGCACGTACACAAGATCTGCCACTGGTCATGGGAAGAGACTGTGATTGTTGTGCATGGTGTGAAAATGAACACTACCTCAATGGAAGAGTGGGCCATAATATTCTGCTTTTCAGTGCTTTTTTTCTCTTTTACATCGGTCTTGCTTGGATGCTGGTGATTCACTGCTATTAGATATTCGGGTGTGTTAGTGTGTGGTGTAGAAATCGGAGCATGCACTCTGGAGATTTAACCTAAAAAGTGACTCTGATGCATGCTGAACTGTTAATGGGTTTGAGACAGCACACTGCGAGTCGATCATGTTTGTTTCTCCTGAAATGTCAGATGGTTTTTACAGATATTCATCTTGAAGCCTATGTAGCGTTCGTCTTAAGCATTTTATTGGTTGGATTATTTATCTGGTCTATAGTATTACAATTTTTAATATGGTTTACATATGCTTAAGCTGCTTTTAGAAAACCATGCATGTATAGTTTGATGTCCCACTATTCATTTAAACCAAAGTAGTGCATGGAAATCCATCAAGAGAATAAAAATGCACTTAGTCTTGAGCTTTGGCCATTAACAGAGAAACCTCCAGACTGAAATATGACATCTGAGTCAGTAGTCCTTGAATGATTGCATTAGTTTTCGTCCACGTCTTTGCAGGGGATCCAGTTACCATGAGAATGACCGCGTGTCTACAGTTGCACAAGAGTTGCAGTTTAAATCTCTGAGCCGACACTCCAGCCCCACAGAGGACCGAGAGGGTGGGTGCATTTTGTTATCTGCAAGGGGGTTGATCTGCATCTGATATTAACTTTGCTGGACTAAATTTTCTCAAATGGTTTATTGGTTTTCTCTAGAACCCTCGTATCCAAAGGGAGACCCCAACAGCGCTGCACGGCGAAGCTGGGAGCTCCGCACCTTCATCAGCCAGTCCAAGGGTGAGATTGTTGAACGACGCAGCATAGTGCATTGAAATCTCTCGATGGGAATGTTTGTTTGACTTGAAAATTAAAATTTAATCCCGTTCTTTGTCTCTCTTTTTAGACACTGCAGCACGACAGAGCCCCATGGAGGCCGTCCGACGCTCGATACGCAAATTCGAGGACAAACGTTACGCTATGATGAAACAGCGCAACATCATTGGTCAAGTGTGTCACACACCCAAGTCGTATGACAACGTCATGCACGTTGGGCTCAGGAAGGTGACCTTCAAGTGGCAGAGGGGCAATAAGATAGGTACGGCTATGTCTGGTAGAGTTTTGGGTACAATTGGAGGTGTTTACCTCATATGGACACTGACGTTGCATGTTACAGGTGAAGGCCAGTACGGGAAGGTGTACACCTGCATTAATGTTGACACTGGAGAACTAATGGCAATGAAGGAGGTACGGAGTTCAGAAAACTCAAATCAACAGCTTTCAAAAGACGAATAATACGAGCCTCCGGTAGTTACACATTTCTCTCTTCACCTAGATCCGATTCCAGCCGAACGATCACAAAACAATCAAGGAGACTGCAGATGAGTTGAAAATATTTGAAGGCATTAAACACCCGAACCTGGTGCGATACTTTGGAGTCGAGCTCCATCGGGTAAGAAGCTTGTGTTTAAGGCGTCCGCTCAGGCGTCTCTCTCACACACACACACACAGAGTTTGGTTTAATTGTTCACATGCTGACCCGTAGGAGGAGATGTACATCTTCATGGAGTACTGCGATGAGGGCACCCTGGAGGAGGTGTCCAGACTGGGGCTACAGGAGCATGTCATCAGGCTCTACAGTAAACAGATCACCACAGCCATCAATGTCCTCCACGAACACGGCATTGTCCACCGCGATATCAAGGGTAGGTGTAACACGCTGTTTCTGATTACTACTAATGGAAATGCGGAAAAATCTGAATTAAATTCTTTTTGTATCAGGAGCCAACACCTTTTTGACTTCATCCGGTCTGATTAAGCTGGGTGACTTTGGCTGCTCAGTCAAGTTGAGGAACAACACTCATACCATGCCAGGCGAGGTGAACAGCACACTTGGAACAGCCGGTAAGAAATGTGCATCTAGTTTCAGAGTTACCTGCGACAAATGTGGAGTATTTAATTATCATTATTATTTATTGCTTTCACCAAAGGATTTCAACCCATTTTCTATAATTTATACAAAAGTTTGTTCTTATGTCGCTACGGTGATGTGCATAGAATGTGATGCTAACGTTGGTCGAATTCTCGACTTGTAATCGTTGCTTGTTTTCCCAATATTCCTCAGCGTATATGGCGCCTGAAGTCATCACCAGAGCTAAAGGAGAAGGCCACGGCCGAGCAGCAGACATTTGGAGTTTGGGCTGCGTCCTTATAGAGATGGTGACTGGAAAGGTAACGAGAGATAGTATAGGCTGTTATGCACAAACTGCCACAGTAGTAGAAAGGAAAAGGATTTTGAAAGTCTTTGTATTTGTGTCATAACCAGAGCACTGTAGATTAGCTGTCTTCCAGTCTGTAATCTTTATGTTCGAGTCCAGTTCAGACTACAGTGGGTAACTTATGTCTCCCTCTTCTGGCAGTTATTGTTATTATACAGGCATTATAGAACATACAGTACGCCTTCTCTACACAGTCCCTTAATCACTTCTTTTGTTTCAATACTCTCCAAATCCTCACTGTTAATTACTTTTATTTTCATTCATAGAACCAAAGTTACATTTATAACCTGTTTGCATCTCTGGCTCTGCTGCTGCTCTTCTCAACTCATTTCTAATCCACATAAAACGCAATTTCTACCTGTGCACTGTGCAGGAATACAGGGCAGCTTTTTAAAATCTGCTGATAAAGTCTTACAGTGCAGGATATAAATCTGTTAGAGTCAAGTCCTTAATGTGATTAAACTTAAGCAGTTGTATTTAAACGTTGTTACACATGTATTATGTTTCTATGTCCTTTTGTCAAAATGAGGGTTTAAATCAAACGGTTTGGTCACGAGAGACTATTTCACCTGTTTTTAAACTCAAATTGCCACTTCAGTCTGTGGATCTGTTAACTCTATTGCAAAACCACCACTTCCCGACTGAAGGGGAAGTGGTTACTGCCATTATTAATATTTGTCTTAAAGGTGAAACCCGTTGCTAGTAAATCTTGTCACATTCAAATTTTATCCCACATGCCCTTTAAGGTTTCAAGTGTATTTCCTCTTTTCGTACCACTTGAGAAATTCTCACTTTGCCGAAATACTAAGTTGAAAACCGCAAGGAAATAATTCGAGTTATTTACGTATCTCAACCTGCAGAGGCCCTGGCATGAGTACGAGCACAACTTCCAGATCATGTACAAAGTGGGCATGGGCCACAAGCCCCCCATCCCAGAGAAGCTGAGCACAGAGGGGAAGGACTTCCTCGGTCACTGTCTGGAGAGCGAACCCAAGCGGCGCTGGACAGCTAGCATGTTGCTAGACCACCCGTTTGTCAAGGTGAGACACTTCCGTGCACGTGCAATCGCAAAATGTCTGACAAGTAAACTGTCACGGCCTGGTTGAGTATTTGAATGAAGACTTAAGTTCTGTGTCTTATCTCTTCCAGGTTTGCACAGATGAAGAGTGAATCGTACCTCCTCTGTGGCTTTAACGTTTACAAATTAAAGCACTACTGTACATGCTGTGGGCAGACAGAAAAAAAGAACTGTGGACGCGGAGTGGACGGCGTGACGGCTGAAGGCACATGGAGTTTAAACTGAGGAACTAATACAAAAATCATTTCAGAGGAGAACTGGATCTATGGAGTGTAGAGTTATTGTGTCTTTATGTATCCATGGGGGGGCGGGGTTGGGACTGTACATACTGTAAGAATAGGATTGGCTTTAATTCATGTATAAACAATATTGTAAAGTTAAAGTAACTATTGCCACATTTTGTTTGTTCTCACTGGTGAAGAGACCTCTGAAAAGGCATTGAGGAATACTTATTTTTTGTTGTTTTTATCAAATGGGAAGGGGCTGGGGGGACGGGCGGGGTGGGGGGGTCAAAATCTATAGCACTTTTAAACTGTTTACCCAAGGGGGCAGTTGAGTGGAGGAGGGAAGAGTCTTATTTCAGTCGACCTTTGAGGCTGGAAATAGGTGTGGTAAACCTCAGTGAATGGAAGGAAAAACAAATACCATCCAGATATTTGAATTTATCACTTGTCATTTAGCAAGCGTGGGCGCTAGGAAAGTTTTTTTTTTTTTTTTTTTAAATGTGTTTTTCTTTGCCTTTGCTGAGGAGGAAAAAGTCAAGTTGGAGCAATGTTCAAGTCTACCGGTCGCCGCCGGTGGTGAGCCGTTCGTGTGACCAGAGCGTAGCCGACTTAAGAGGAGAAACGGGGCCTGCTCTCCCTCCCTGCTGCTGAACACGAAAAACAATCCAACCAAACACAGACACTGACACACACACACACCACAACTTCTGATCCTCTGCTGCTCTTACAGTGTTTGCTATGTACAAACAATATTAATAAACCAATCGTTTTTTTAAAAAAAATCACTTGCTTCATTGTTTGCCATTAAAATCCATTTATGAGTTATAATATGTATTCATATCTTGTCCACCAGTTTCCTAAACCATGGCATTAAGATAAAAAATACAAGAGTTGACGCTAGCGATTAGGATTTAGCAGATTAGTAGTTGTGCAAAGAGACGGTATAACTAAAAACAAAGGAAACATTTGCAGGTTTCATGTCTTTTAAGTGACTTCTTCATTTCTGTATAACTGGTGAGGGAGTTTAGGTTTTTGTTGAGAACATCTGTGCGTGGTGCACACCTGAAACTCACATGACTATGGCCTATTCACTTTCAAACCAATGAACATGTTCGGATTAACCTGGGCGGCGTACTGTTTGTTTTCACGCTCAGCGGTATTCTAAGCACCCATTAATGGCAAAAAAAAAAAACTCCAGTCTCAAGGCGTGAATTGAAGTGAAACTATTCTCGGGCACAGGTGCTAGAACTGTCTACCTCCACAGTTCAGAGAGGGGTTTTCCAACATTTTAAAGATTGCTTTCTTTACTCCTCTTTCAAACCTAGATCAGACAAGCAAATCTGAGAAGTGTGCACATATTTTCCACTTTTTTTTTTTTTAACCTCGTGCCTCATTTAACTTGAGGAAGTGAAAACTCATAATTCCCTTTTTAATTTTGCTCTGCGCTTCATTACGCCTGAAATTCGTTGTGGAATCGTACACGGCTGCAGCTACGGCCACAGGAAACTTGACACACAGCAGCCATTACACGAGGTCTGCGGTTCATTTGATTTAAAAAGAAAAACTAAGAAAAACTGTTTAAAATGCAAGGTATCACTGAGAGTCCATGAAGAGTGCACAGTAGAGCATCTCTACATTTTATTACAGGACGGTAGGTCTCCACTTCAGTTTAATTATGAAGTGGAGACTGATTAATAATTCTACTCTGTTTATGTACAACAGTTTAAACCATTGCTGCAGAGTTAGCAGTGATATGACGGATGTCTACCTTTCAGCAACAGCAAAATCATCTGTTTGCTGCAGACGGCATGCGGTGACTTAAATCCCCTTTGCTGCAGAAGAGTGGCACAACCTTTCCTTTTAAACACAGCTTCCTGTTCATGTCACACACACCTCATTTAATGGCACTCTTTCCTTCAACTCTCTCAAACAGACAAATTGGCTCAAGCCTCGTGTTTTCCTAAGGTGCGACAGCAATTCAGGCCGCCGTGACATGAAAATGGCCTCGGTGGAAGCAATTGCTGTCAGCTGAGATAGGCAGCACATGATGCATATTTTGTTTTTCTGTATGCACTGTGGATATAAGTGAAGTTACGCTTCTAAAGGTTAACTTTGCTCCTTTGTTCCATCACTTTAAGGAGAATAAAAAAAGGTCTCTGCATCTCGAGTCATCCAGAGAGCAGCCAGTAAGTGCTGAGGAGGAACGTCAGCATGCAGCAGACCTAAAATGTGGGAGAAGTGATAAATAATACCAATGCATGTGTAATTGTGAATGGGCTTCAATGGGATATAAGAAATCTGGAAATCTAGAAAATCTTTTTTTAACCTTCCTTAGTTACAGTAAAGTGTGTTCTGCAGACTGATAAATGTGGCACTATTAATGGCACAGAGGTCACTGTTAAGTATTTGCTTTTACCGATCATATTTATTAAGTAGTAATTAAATGAATGGTACAATGAGGCTTATTGTCGATGGTCAAGATAGATAGATACGTTAGATAGATAGTTATTTAGATCTACATAGTGTTGATTACAATGGAAAGATTTAAGGTTATTTCTAGGTGAAGACAAAAAGAGACTGCAAAAATGTGTCATCCATCTCTTCTCAGGAAATACACTGCCTTGCAGAAAAAAAAAGGTCACACACTCTAATATTTCATTGCACCGCCTTCTGCTGCCTTTGCTGTAGCATTGTTACGATACGCTTCTGCAAAGATTTATTTCCATCCAGTGTTGCATTCATTTTTCACCAAGGTCTTGTCCTGACCACTGTTCAAAGCCTTCTCCAGCACATCCCAAAGATTCTCAATGGGGTTAAAGTCTGGACTCTGTGGTGGCCAATCCATGTGTGAAAATGATGTCTCATGCTCCCTGAACCACTCTTTCACAATTTGAGCCCCATGAATCCTGGCATTGTCATCTTGGAATATGTCCGAGAACATCAGGGAAGAAATAATCCATTGATGTTATCATTCAGTATATTCAGGTAGTCAGCTGACCTCATTCTTTGGACACATAATGTTGCTGAACCTAGACCTGAGCAACTGCAGCAACCCCAGATCATAGCACTGCCCCCACAGGCTTGTACAGTAGACACTAGGCATGATGGGAGCATCACTTCATCTGCCTCTCTTCTTACCCTGATGCGATGGTTCCCCACTATCCTTCCAGTTTTAGTAGTTTATACAATCTAAGTTAGATGTTTTCTCTGCTTGACGCATGCCAATGATTTGACCCTTCTCAAACAGACTAACATCTTTCCCACGACCACAGATGTGTCTTTCAACATGGTTGTTTAAGAAATAAGAAGCTATTCATTGCATCAGTTGGGGTTAAATAACTTGTTGCCAGCTGAAAGATAATCACCCATGCAGTAATTATCCAATAGGAGGCTCGTACATATTTGCTTAGTTAAATCCAGGTGGTGTCTTTTTTTTTTTTGGCCAGGCAGCGTAGATGACTACAGCCATCAGTGTCCACCATATATCTAAGGTAAACATCGCAGCCTTCCTAACAACTTGTGATTTATATAGATAGATGCATTAGGAATCGGCTTTCTCACTGATTCAGGCTGATCAGACATTATCAGGCCTGGTGATTTTCACTGTTCAGTGAAGAGGATGAGGTCTTGCTTGCATGCTGCCACCAGGTGTCTCTGTGGGTTTAGTGCCCATTTATTATATGCATTTAAAACTGCTTTATGCAAAGATATTTTTACTCTCCCTCGCTTTACATTCATCGGCACACATGGCACATGAAATCAGCTCAAGATAATCACGATGGCAGACGACCCAGAGACACAGAAAAGCCTGAAATACTTTGTGAGACTTAGTGAAACACTATGTTCCTGTTCCTGCTCCTTCTGTTTTTGTTATCAACAAGTGATGCATGAATGAGGAGCATAACCGTACAGTTTATCTGTTTATGTTTCAGGACCACACTAAAGCAACTCAGACGGTGACTCATCTCAACCCGCAGATGTCTGACTATGAGCACGGCTCCCGCATTGTCTACAAGGTGAGACACTGGGTTTAGCACCTCATTTAAACCCTGCTTTACATGTAGCGCCAAACTTATCTTTGCCTTCACTGTGGAGACTTTTGGAGTAAATTTAGTTCCTGGTGAAGAGCTGATTATCTGCCATTTCGCCGCTGCAGAACAGAACGTCCTTTACTGCCCTTACAGTGTTTGATAAGCACAAACAGCACAGATGAACCAAAATGTTTTTCAAAAAAAGTGAAACATTTATTTATTATGCATGACATGGCAATGTCAGAGGTAGTTCATGTTCACTTTCATTTCTGTAAAAGATTTTTCAATATTTATCCTCTGCACAGAGGAGAAAGCTGTGAAGCCACCTTGCCTCTCTTTCCATCAGCAGGCTGCTCGCCACAGTCCAGTCTGGCGATCTCACGTCCTGAGCTTCTGCAGCGTAGACTTACGATGAAACTACCCCTGTCTGCACTGCGCTCTGGAGCAGGTCTGCACTTGCTGGACCAGCAGGTACTGCCAAATTTCAGGTTAGCAGTTGTGCCTAAAAGCAGCTGTGAGTGGGTCATGGATTCTTAGTTGTTGTTTTGAGGAAGCTCCTTACTCCCATAGCTTGAGGCTCTGTCAATCTGAGTCTGGCCAATCATCCAGCGAACTCCCAGGGAAGCTGCAAAGAAAACGTTCAGAATGGTTTAGAGTATTACTAGCGCAAGATGAGGCGGCAGGTTTCGAAAAAGGACGTGATTATTTCCACAGTAAATTCCCTTTTTAAGCTTGCAGACTTTTTAGTGGAATTTAAAGGTTAAATTTGTAACTCTGGGATTTTGAAGCTATCTGTAAACAACCACAGTTTTGAATAAATACCTCAGATTTAGCTGCCTCCCTCGTGTTTACCATTTTAACCTCAGCTACAAACACGGCCGACTTATTTATTGTGGAAACTGCAACGTGCTCGTCATAAACCCATGCTGTTACAGACATCATCTCTCCGTTTAACATCTCAGTGAAGCTGCTCAGATGGATGAATGTCCGACTTCGTAAACACATGCCTGAGTAACGTTATAGGGACATGCTCCAGAGGCTGATATATCATACTTTCCAAAAGAAAAAAAAGGAACTTACACTGGAGTTGTCAAGTCTGCTGCTTTGTGGAACGTTTGGACAAAAAGGAGCAGATTAAATTGAAGGATGGGTCGTTAGCACCCACATCAGGGGTGACTCGGGCTCGAGTGTGAGTGTGTGTGACACCAACCTGCCGAGCAGACAGCCACTGCAGCCACGATGGTAAAGAGCGATCCCGTGCTGACGAGTTGAGCGAGTAGCGCGCCTAGAGGGTAGACGAGCAAGCAGGACCAGAAAAGCCAGTTGATTAGGGACCACAGCCGACGCGGGGGGTTGAATGTGGGACCGGGGAATCGCCCTGTCCGTGCATAGTGCTCCTGAAAGCTGTCCTGTAGACACATTAAAAAATAATACATAAATAAATGAAACTCAGCTAGAAGAAGCCCCTCAGCTAAAAGAACATGGCTACAGTTTGCTGTTTAGAGGCCAAGTTGGTGTTGTGGCTCTAGGATAAGGCAAGAGTTATAATGTAATTAGTGTGTGTAATGTTTCATCTTATCTTTAAGGTCAGACTTCAGTCTCAATACTCCATAAACTAGACTCATTATCAATCTTTCTTTGATTGTTTACAAATCCTTGAGCAGATATGCAATAAAATATCTTGCATGTTAAAGAGGTTGATTTCAACTGCAACAGTATCGTGGGACGTGGTTAGCCTTCAAGGGAAACGAGACACGACGGCGCTCTGAAAGCTGCATGGTTTAAAGACTACAGCAACTGTTCGGGCCGTCATGATCATCACCTTTTCCTGGTAAAGCTTCTGGAGCCAAGCGGCGCACTCTTCCTCGTCCTCCGGGATCAATTCTAGAGGAATTCTCCTGCAAGCGAAGAAGGAGGGAGTCCAAACGCACAGTTAAACATCCATTACAGCAGTAAACTAGAAATAAAATGCAGCAATCCTCACTCCAAAACAATTTCCCCCCTACCTCACGTATAAATCTGCATGATATTTCTTCCCATTGAGAATTCCAAGGAGAGTGGGCGACTCATTGTTTCTGAAGTTCAGCGTGGAATCATAAACAGCTGCAACTACACAAGAGACAGCTGCGGCAGTTAGCTGGATGACTCATTTGATTTGCAAATAGTCTCGCTAAAAAACAACTCGCAGCATCTGATATGTTTTGCTGGCCACATGTAAATCTTTAACCAATGAAATATAATCACCCGTTCCTCTGAGGTTTTGGACAGTTACCCAGAAGCCTTTGGTCCTTGGCAAAAGGTGATATTTCAGCTTGGGCAGCCCTTTGCTCTCAGCCACCTGCATGCTGATCTGATGTTTCTTTGCCGTGAAGCGCGTTCCCTCACAGTAAAGCAGGAACTTGTGCCAGAAAACGACAGCATTTGACATTATTAGTTTTAAGAGACATGAGTCATCTTGACTTTGTGATAACATCCACAGACTGAAACCCACCCAGTAGTTTTCTGGATAATCCCGTAGATTCTGGAGACCCCGAGTTATCATCCTTTGGTCCTCCTCCCACTTCCTCTTGCAAAAAACAATCTCCAGGAAGTACCACATCCAACCGATTACAGGCACATAAGACAACTCCTTTTTGGCTAAAACTTTGGAGCTCTGGAAGTTGAAAGCATATTAAACAACTGAAGGACAGCAGCACATAGAATAAAAAAGAAAAGCTTAACTAGGTTCAAAAAGGGGAAATACAAGGCTCTTTTTTTGGACATTTTTGCTTACCCCTAGAACTCCAAATCTCTCACAGAAGGTCCAACCACACAGGAAGTCTATCTCAAAACTGTGGTTGAGAACCACGATTGCATTCTCCTTTCCATAAAGTGGATAACTCTTTGGGTCTGTGTAGAGAGTGCACTCAGTCCCAGACCACCACTCCAAGGCTGCAACCATCTCTGGGGATAATTTAAGTTATAATGTAAATAAGAGTGAATATTTGGAACATGTTTACAGCAACAACATTACTACTCCTGCTGCAGAAGTACTGGAGTACTTACGGCTAGAAATGCAGTAGGCTAGTCTGACGTTGACCCTGCGGGCCAGCTGTTTATTGACCATCCACAGAGGCAACGTGCAGAGCTGCAAGAGGTTAATGACGAGGCCGCTGACCAGGAACACATAGCAGATGATCAGGTGGAACAGGAACTGCGATTTCAGCAGCTGCAGGAGGCCCATCGTTCTGTAAAAGTTAATTCCTTCACCACTTGTTCATCATGGCACACCTTAAACGGCACATTTAACTTTTCCGTACTGTTAAGCGCCGGCATGCAGCCCAGAGCTGTAACGGCAGCATTTCTCTGGGCGTTCAGACCCGCTCCGACATAAAGGATTTCTTTGACAGGTCTGCCTCGCATCATCTGCTGAATGGAGGCTTTGAGCTGAGCTGTGTGCAGACGTACAATTACAGCAAACATTTGCTCCTCACAGCACACATGACTTTTACAGAGACAAGCAACTGTATGAACCAACTGTTTTTCTTTCTTTGTGAATTAAAGCAGATTACATGCATGATATGTGGCATTGGGCCACTGTCAATGAAAGTAAGTTTAGCAGCTGGAATCTGTATTATTTGTCATAAATTATAATTCAATGGTAAATTAATCACAGACATGATAGTGTGCCCGCCCCCCAAAAAAGCTGTGGGCAAACTACAGCATAATCATTTGAACTATCATAAATATATTGTAGGTGCTGAATAAAGTGCGCACAAAAACACAATATCAACCTACTGCATGTGATAAAGGTCATTTTATTACATCTGTACACGCAAACAACAAAAAAACATATTTACTCACCTGAAGGTGATATTTACCTGCGCTCCAAGAGAGTTACACCGCCTCAGAAACCTTCAACCTTTTAAATATATATAAATACAAAAACACAAGACTTTCCTATGTGTCCGTGCCTTTCAATCATAGATTTAAGTCATGATTCATTCAACATAATGTGTACTTACCACTCGACTCACTGACGATAAGGAAACTTGTCCTCACAAGGAGCCCCACCCATGTGAAAGCCACACCAGGACAGGAGGACTGGAGCCATGCGAGCTCCCTGCCACCTTCTAGAAAGTCAGGAGACAGACTTCACTGCAAAGATCGTCTATGCCTTCAGGCAAATCAAAAACATGACAAATGAAAAAAATAATACTTCCGGACATGCCTCACATCCGTAACCATGGTGACGGAAATAACAAATAAACCGTCTTACAAGTTAGCAACGTATGAAGTAGCCTCAAACATTTTAAATCGGGTTGGTTATAATATGATGCTTTCGTGAGTTCACACAAATACATTCTTGTTGTTTTTAAATGGAAGGTAATCTCGAAACATTTTCCACTACGCAGATGTTGATGCAGTCTCGTTTCACCGAACCAGATATTTTCAACGGAGTGAGACCTCTTCAAGCTTTTCAGCCTCTCTGCATCGCAATTATTTGATCACACACGACAGGCACGAGGAAGTCGAAGTGGGCTGCGGGACGCATGCGCAGTGATGTTCCGCCCGTGAAGAACGCTGAGGCCTGTGAATGGAATGGAGCCGATGTGTTTGAGCCGCGGAGTCGCTTCCTAGTTTCGATTTGACTGGATGTGAGTAATAATGGTGGTAAAGGGTACGCTTATTTGTGAGGGGGACTTTACGGGCAGCTGCTAAACTGAACTTTTTCTTGTTGAACAGTGCTCCCTGCTGGCAGTGCTGTTTTAGAAAAGTGCGTTGGCCTCGAAATGTATGCAGTCAGAGTTGGTGCTTATCATCGTCAAGGTAACTACTACAAAAAAAATGTAGTTACATGTTGGTACTTAATTATCAGATATCCCAATAACAGAACTATGCCATAATCAAACATAAAATTAAAATAACTAAAATTAAAAATAAATAGTTTAAATAAAATTAATCATTTCCCTCATTTATTTCACCAAATTAATTTATTTCAAATTATTATTATTATTTAGAAGAATCTCAACATTTTAAATAGGAAATCAATTAATTTGGGGAAATAATTCAGAAACAAATACACAGATAGATATGTAAACGAATATATTTAAAAAGCAATCAGAATATATAAACATAGAGTTTTTTAAATAGGGAAGTAAACAAATATATATATATATATATATATACTGAATATATATAATATGAAGCAGGGGAAGCGGAGTATTATCTTTAACAGAAAAAGTTGTAATTATAAGTGGTGGTTTTGTATGTGAAGCATTATAAAAGTCTCATTCAAGTGGAGCTGGATCATAAAAGCAGAGTTCAACTTTATTCCGTCACAGAAAATCAACAGCTACCCTACTGCTGACAATTTCTTCATGCCAACACCAGAGGGAAACAGAGATGCACTGATCACAGCTTATGTCTGAGGGAAAAAAAACTCTGAATGGATTTTCCAAATCTTTTTTATTGCACACACAAATATTCTGCTTTGTCTGCAAAAAAAAGTGACATATTATTTGTGTGGTATCCTCAAGCCAACCCAAACAGTATTCAGTTATTTTTCTTTGTAACCCAGAGACCCCTAAAGTGAGGTTAATGGGGTCCCGAGACTTTTCCACTTTGGGAGTTTCAGAGATGTGTTTCCAAGCTCTCGTTTTACAGGTCCCACAATGCTCCAGCTCTCATGTCCTTTACGACCAAATAACCCCCGAAGAAAGGACGTGCCTGTCTGAAGCGGTCCAAAGTTACAGTAAAGTAGCTCAGGAAGTTCTTTATGTTGAAATACCAAACACAAAGAGTGTGAAGGGGCTCGGGGGGATAATGTTCAGTAAGTGTAAAATGTGCAAGTCACTTTTGTAGCTGCAGAAGTGATGAAGCACGGCAGGTTATACGCGGTTAGCTGAACGGAAGAAGAATCTCAGCATTTCAAATCATGCCTTAGCCATTTCAAATCCCTTAGCAACTTTATAAAGTAGCCAAAGTCAGCATGGATGTAAATCCAACTCACTTGCAAGCAAACTATTCTTAGATATATTCAGAGGTGGTTTAGATTAGTCAGAATTGTGCTTTTCGGCTGCTGATTGCACACCACACATCTAGCATTTACAGGCCTGTTTTTTACCTAAATTGATCAAAGGTGAAGACAGCTTTAGGAAATATGATTTTCTTAACAACCCTGTCTAATGTAAAACTATTGTGCTGTATAAACCCTTTTCTGTGTTTATTCAAGTCAGGTGATTTTTTTTTTCATACTTGTTAGGAGTGTATGCATTTGAAAGTAACCATGCATTATTTCTTATTTTATGATTGTGTGCAGTAGCAAATAATGAAATAGTGCAATAATGCACTGAAACCTTCCTGCAAACCTCCATGCTGTGCAATGACTGCTTCAGCCACAACCCAAACATTGTTGCAGACCAAGTAAATCCCCAATGGCAATGACAAGGAGGTGTTCCTTGCATCCTGAAGCCGTGTGCACATCCGCAATTTTAAACGCAAATGTGATTGCTCATACCAGGCCACCATGCAATGCTCTTTTGTCCAGTTCTGATGCACTAGACACTATCGGTAAGGGAAAGCATGTAAACTGAAAAGAAGACTGCAGCATCATCTCCAGCTACCCAGCCCCATACAAGACAAACTGTGATGTACTGTGTGTTCTGACACCTTCCTATCAGAACCACAATTCACTTTCTCATCACCTGAGCTACAGTAGCTTGTTTGTTGTACCGGAGCACATGGCCCAGCCTTCGCTCCCCACGTGCATCAGAAAGCCATGGCTACCCATGACCCCGTTGTCGGTTCACCGCTTTTCCTTCCTTGGACAACTTTTGATAGGTATTCACCACTGCTTTTCCAGGAAAACCCCACAAGAGCCGTAGTTTTGGAGTTGCACTGACCCAGTCGTCTAAACATCACAGTTTTTCCCCTTTTCGAAAACACTCAAATCCCTCCACCTATTTTTCAAGCTTCTAACACATCAACTTTCAGAATGATCGATAGTGCTGTGTTATGCCTGATCGGTCTGTGTTTATGTGCTACGCTCAGATTTTAGCTGAGCAAAAAGAAGAAGTCTTCAAACGTCAAACTCAAACCGCTTCAGAAACTTCATCGTCCTGCGCGGCGGGGATCAAACCTAAAGTAAAAATAAGCAAAACACATTTTTGAGTTTAGGGGGGTCCTTTAACTGCATCTCAACCCTTCATTTTACAGTCGGCCTGGTAGCCTCGGTGTAATAAAGATGGTACTTGACGCACAAAATTAAAATAAACTGAACTGTTCACCCGCCTGAGCTGCAACACTGCAGGGATCTAGCCAAGCCTCAGCTTTCAAGGATGACTGTAAATCAGTGAAAAACATTTGTCATGAAATCCGCTGCTGGAGTGAAAAAGTCTGAGTGTCAGAGCTTTAGAGCGCCTCTGACCCAAAGTGGATAGCCACGGAGGAGAATATGTCTCACTCATTCACATTTTTAGTGGGAAAGTGAGTTGATATGAGGTTGGTGGATTTAAAGATGTGTTGCCGGGGCACCACAAGAAGTTTCCCCTGCTCCAAGAAGTGTCAGCTTCAATTAAAGGAGTTACTGGTGGTTGCTGTTAAAGTTTTTTTTTTGATACAGCAGGCAGCGTGACCTTATAAGAGCAATATGTCGAGAGTTTGAGTGCAGCCCTTGGCATTTTGTTGCACGACATCCCCCTACTCTTATTTTATCTTCGGCTGTTAAATCCAGCTGTAAACATAATTTTAAAATGCTTCAAAATGCTTCCTTGCTAGATCAAACTAAAGACCAGATGTAATGAAGCCGGACTGCATGCGGGAAAAGCTGGCCGACTCAGCACCAAAACATCCGCCTTAATCTTAAAAATCTCCCTGTTGTCGCCCTGTTAGCAGCGCCGGACAATTTTAATAGCTGCATGCTCCTTTGTTTTTTATTTATTAAGCAAAACTAATTAATTACTCTTGTAAAAATAAAAAGAATCAGCGGCTGCAGCTGACATTTTTCAGTCTGAATCGGGTTGCCGCGGCTGGCCAAAGCCAACATCTTTCAGCCAGTACGAACTATACTCTTGGCGCAGCAACACAGGGGTGATTTGGATGAACATGCTGTATAAAGAATGCACCAAGGATTAAGTGAAATCGCTGCATAAGTGTGATTTATGAGCCATTCTGCGTCAATAGGCTGTGACTGGCTTTGACAAATTGACACTCGTTCAACTCTTTTGCATAACTCTTTAAGGTAATGGGGTCCATCAGCAGATGTTTCTCAAACCTTCGCTCAGATGTCTTTGGCCTCGGCACGAGAGCGCATACGTGTTTATTCCTCGTATCACAGCGAATTTGCTTATGAAATTATTACATGTGGCCTTTAAAGAGATAGGAAAGGTAATTTTAAAGGAAAAACTGTGTTTAGCAATGACTAAACAGCACAAACAAGCCCCATTAGTTTCTCTTTAAACTGGAAAACTGACTCAATATATTTGTGCAAATGGGTTGAATAAATCATGAAATTCTCTGACCTGGAACAAAAAGAAGCTGCATTTACTCATGTCTTTAGTTTTGATTAGGTAACTCTTAATGACTGCACGGTGGAATTCCATGAGAGCAGATCATGTGCTCACATTTTCTGAATGTATGCTGTGGGTTTTTTCATATAGGGGGAAAAAAAAAAATACATCAGAAAAAGTGACAACATAGCCGGGGGCCTAAACTTTATGTGACACACTGTATATGTGCAGTAAGGCCGTAATGAGATCCTGATGCATGCAGCGCCTGTTTCTCCAGAGACTCGGCTCCTCCGCCTCGATCATCAGATTGTGGGCCCCACTGACACATCCTCTCATGCGACTGTCAGCGAAACGCTGGGAGGTTTTCTGGAGACACCTGCTCTGCTGCTCTCAGGGGCCCACGCATGAGGCCTGGACTGAACGCCTAATAGCACAGGCGTGAGTGAAGTTATTTGATATAATGCCATTACCAAGGTGAAGCAGATTAAAACAATGCATGGTTATGCAATTACATGCCCTCTTTGTGAACTTTTAGCCCTGCCGCTTCTGACAGATGTCAGATTTGGGATTTGAATGCTTGGGAATGAGAGGGTGATTCAACATGAGGTCACATGTGCAGAACTCTGGATGCTGGTTACGGCACATGTGCGAGGGCTACAGTACGGTATCCAAATGGAAAAATAATGATATTTCTGAAGTTTCTGCAGCGGCTAAATGAGCAGGATAGGTTTATCTATGTAAGGTCAACATAGACAGATACAACTGTGCTGAAGATAACAAGAGCTAGTGTGTTGTTGTGATATGTGATGTTGAATGGTTGAAGGGACGTCTCCGTAAATTTTCCAGTCTGCAGTTTAGATCGGTTTGAACCGGTTTGCTCCAAGCTCACTCACCAGCAAGAGGGCTGTAAAGCATCTGGTTTATTTTGCCTTGTCGGTGTCACGTTATATAAGTTTTTTATTTATTTATTTTGTTTCTGTTATCAGCTGCATTATACTTTATACTAACGTCACTAAATTTGTATTCATATTAAAATTTTACACATGAAACACAGCTAATTAAATATTAAAATACAGTGTTTTGAGTGCATTTGTGTTTCATGTTTAATTTTGAAATCGGTTCTCCTCCCGCCAGTTTTTCTGCACCACCTGGGACTCATCAGCCAATTATCTGCCTGTCTTTATATACCCTTGATGTTCACCACTCATTTGACAATTTACCTTCGGCCTTTGAGTAGTTGAGTTGAGCTTTTTAGGTGTTCTGTGTGTTTTCTTGTTTCTAGTGCGCAACAAATGCTGCTTACAAATGAATGCGCCAACATAACCACTTATATGCATATATCCATATAACGGAGCCTCTCTGCAGAATCTGTGCTTTAGCATTTGGCACTTCAAGTTGTCATGTTAAATCTGCTGAAGATTTTTAGCCAATTTCCCTGGGCTATAAAGAGATAATTTGTGTCTTAGAACTTATTGTTTTGGTTTCCTGACCAGCAGCCTGACCAGCTTTCTCGTCAGTATCATTAAAAAAACATGAGACCAAGAAGCTGCTTTTTAGCACGGTGGAGAGATGAAAAAAGATGAGCATGGAAACAAAAAATAAAAGCACTTTTGCAGGTTTTTATTTAGTTCAGTTCGCCTGTGGGTCAGTTATCACCATAAAATGATCAACAATGAAACAAAACGACTTTTATTTTGAGATTGGCCTCAAATACAGAGCATCAAATCAGTACCATGCATGAGGATCGTTTCACATAAATGAGAGACATTTGTTTCAGGACAAGACTTAGCAAAAAGGGTGCGTGCTCATTGTGGAGAATATTCTCGAAATGAATATTCTTGTGTAAATGCAAAGAGCGTGGGCCACATGTGAAGAGACAGGATGTGCATTACTCGAGCCTCCTGAAAAACTTTTGCATGACCTTGCCAGTATTCTGAGATCCCAAGACTTTTGTTTGACAGTATTTTATGTTTTCCCTTCATATCCTTCCTGCTAAAAGGCATGCATATAAAAATGTTTATTTTTATTTTTTTTACATTGCGGCGTTGAGCAGCTGTCTCTTAGTGCTGAGGGGTTAGCGTACAGAGTTTTTTTAATATATATATATTTTGTTGAAAACAGCTGCCTCCTTTGGATCAGTTCAACCCTGGGAGAGCAGTGAGCGAGAATCAAAACACTAAAGTTACTGGCCAGACATGAAATGAGGAAAAAAGCTTTAGTTTTCACCATTATGAGCAACTCTTTTTACAATCGTCACAGTTAACACAAAAATAACAGGAACTGAACACATCCGCATGATTTAAAAAGGGGGAAGTTTTGGCTAAAATACACTAATTGCTTCTAATCCTCGGCTCCTTTTTCCTCATCGAGGGATTGGCTTCACCTGTTGGCAAGCTGGTTTCCTCTGCAGGTTTTTTGCTCTGCCTCCTGGAAGGTTGTTGTCTTTCAGGCAGCCAACTCAGTTTCGTTGCTCAGGTTTGGTTGCTTGTGTTGAGTTTGTTCTTTGTTTTAATCACTTATTTTGTTTCTCTTTGCTGATCCCTCGTGGGGAATTTCTTTCCCCTGCATCCAACCCATGCATTCGTACCCATGCATAAAGCAGGGAGCACACTTGGAGCAGTGGGTAGCCATGCATGCAACTTCCGTAGAGTGGCTTGAGGGGTTAGTTAAGGTGTCTGCTCAAGAGTCCTCACACTGGATACAAAAGTAGTGACCTTACACTAGACCACAGCTGATTATATTCATAAATTAGTTCCTTATTGAGCAGGGTTTCATTTGCTGAACACATCAGACATAAAAAAGTAGAGGTTTTCATCTAAAATATGATAGAAAAATGTCAAAATGCACGCAGAAACTGAAGGATGCCACTCATTATATACAAGAGAGTTACTTTTATTATAGTTGTACATCCAACAGGCAGAAAATCCAACAAAACTCACATTAACACCATGCAAACTTGTATTTTGTCTTTAAATTTGCTGTACTTTACTGCAATGATTAGTAACCAACACCTCACAAACATTATTAGAGTCAGCAGACGCCGTGAGTCTGTCAACATTCCTAATGACAGAAGTTATCGGGGTCACTTTTTACTGCTCCAGCAAACATAAAAAGACCCTCAGGGTTTTTTTTTTTTTTCAAGCAGCTTGTGAAGACTTTTCCAACTGTTTGGTATGTGAGAGGATTGCCTAGAAAGATTTTCATCGCACACATACTCTGACATGGCTTAGTTTTTAGGCTGTGCCAGCAGCTGCGCTTCTGGACATGTCTGCGGCCAACGAGCCTCTCACAGCGGCCGGAAGATTGTTAAAGAAACGTAGCAACCAGCCAGATCGTGCTATATATATATATATATATATTTATATATCCAGCTATGTCATTAGTCTCGGAGGTGGTGCATGCTGCTGGCAGTCAAAGACTTCACCGCATATTCTTTAAGATGAAATATTTAAGCCAAACGTTGCTACAGTTTCTCATTTTCTCACACTTCAAGTCACCTTCGATCAATCAGCGCACAGTGAGCTGAAGCTTTGGCTGGTGAACGGGGGCACATGGAAAATGTTAACCTGACTGCTTCTTATAACTTGATGTGTGAGTTGATTCGGTTTCCACAAGTCTTTGTGCAAGCAAGGACACGAGGGCATCTTTAAAACTCACGCAGTAGTATTATTATATCACTACAGTCTCTGATAGTCTTGCTTAAGGGCATTGCTTTTGAAAAACTGAGACTATAATACATATTTTTATCTGGAAATCTTTAAATATTTTTTTAAAGTAAACTACTTTGGCTTGAACAGTGGAAATGTTTTTTCCAGCAGTCGTGTAATGGGACGAAAAAGGACGGAAAGGGAAGGAAAGAGGGGAGAATAGCTGATATCTTCAAACAGCTTGCCATGTGTATTTTCATGAGTGTATGTTCCATTACAGCAGCGCACAACATGGCTGAAAAACCCATTAGAGATGTAAAAGGATATGGCATGATCATTTGTTTCCACTGCCGAAAGAGGGAGGGGAAGCTTGTAGCATTGTAGTTTGCGCTCATAAAATAGGAGGCCGAGCCGCTGCCTTCGTCTTTCTTTGCCGTGTCGGACAATCAGGCCTGACCGCGGTGGCTCTGCTGCATTCACTGTAGAGACGCCTCCACTGACTGAACATGACTAAAAGTTTTAAGTTTGAGCTCAGTACCATTAAAATGCTTAACAGGGTTATCACCAAGCGTCAAAGTAGGTATTAGTGATAGACACGGAGCTTTCTAGCGTTTGCATGTTGACGACTAAAACAAGAACCATTTGTTAAATTTCTGTACGATGTTTTTGCTGTCTTGTCTTATTATATATAAGATTACTGACGGATTTTTGTTTGTACGTGACATTTGAAAAAATAACTGAGTGGCAAGCCAGTTGGATTTCATTATGGGAGAATACTGGATGGTCCAAAAACCAATCACAGTCATTCTGTTGTAAACAAATTCAGTTACCACTCTTCTATCCATCACTGCAAACTAACTTGATAATAGGCCTGTCAGCTTTGCTGGAGCATAATCAGTTCTCAACGGAGCAATTCCAGACCGAGACCCACTTTAGTGGATGGGGGAAGTCAGGCTGGCTTCCATGGTTGCATGTACAAGGACTGTATTTCGTAAATCATTACGACTGGAGAAAGCAACTTAACTATTTCCATGGATGCAATATAAAATAATCAGATAGTATATGTGTTTACAAGTTTTTCTTCCAAACCGTAGCGACAACACTGAATTAATTCACTATAAAAAGACGACCAGGGTGGATCATAGACTGTATAAAGATGGACCAGCTCCTCAAAAGTGAAGCCAAAGCAGTAGAGCTCCCCCTGGTGGCTGGCTCCAGTATAGGTCACAAAAGCAATAAATTTGCTTTTAGTTAGATATTTGACGTTATAGGAACAGGATGTGACATAATGACGACTACCAGTTGCCATGGCTACCACTCCGACATTTCTTTCTAGCTAGTGGAGGTGTAGCTCCAAACTCGCAAACTCGGCTTCAGTTTGGCCAATGCAAGGAAGTGGGGACACATTGTCCATATTTAATATAGACAGTATAACAGGACACATTTGTACAGTCTGTGACATATATACAGTCTGTAGGATGGATCCATGTTTCCATTGTGTCCAGGCAGTGTCAGACAGAATCTATGTATTCCAACTACAAACAGTCTGATCATACATTGCTATTAGGCAGTGCTGTTTTCCTGTTCAGTGGATTGTCAATATGGTTAGGTTAACTGGTGATTTCAGGCATGGGCATGAGTATAAATGGTTGATTATGTCTCTATGTTAGCCTTGTGACGGAGCCAGTGATGCCCAATGCCTCACCCAATGACAGCTAAGCAGGTTACGTGAGGTATATTTATTCTGGTCTTGTAAATGAAGCCAGTAATGTTTGAGAATTTCTCTAATCACATGTATTTAAATAGGATCACAGCTCTCATCAGTTGTGCAGTCGTTACAATGGAATTCAAATTGAACTTATACTGCCTACAGTCAAATCCTAATTTGTTATAAGAGTATTTATTATGTGTTTATGTGCCGATTGTGAACGTTAAAGCCCTCAGTAAAGCATTGCTGCTTAAAATCACCGTTAATTAATTCTCACTTTTGTTGGTTTACAACAGGCCTTGTGGCAATTCTGCAACATGCAGATTTGGCTCGACTGTTGTTTCAGGTGCAGGCGGAGTGTAGCGTGATGTCTGGACTGTGTAAAAGCGTTTACACGTGCCAGAAGCTTTGACACTCCTCCACATGCCTCCTGTGGACAGCGCTCTCTGCAGCGGCAGCATGGCAGAGCATGTGTCTGTTTTATTTTTTTGTTGTTTTTTATATTTCCAGCTGGAACTTATGAGTCTTTGTCAAATCGTTTATCCATACATTCACTGTGACCTTTGTATTTGCTCGTATGCTGGTGATGTCACATTGTTTTTTATTTCATAGTAGCTTTCATTTGGTCCTCCACAGTAGGTGACAGTTGACAGCTCCAGCAGATTTCAGCAGCCACTGGTTTACCGCTGTAAATGATCTGGCTTGTGTGGTGACTCAGGACCTGATGACATGCACAGGCTACACTGGTTTCCAAAGATTAAACGCTGTCACTGACGTTTGCGCTCTTTGATATTGCCCTCAAAAAAACAAAGGAAGTAAGCAATATCTTGATTGTCTCCAAAAGATATGAGGGCTGTGTTTGATCTGAGTTTATTTCTGTACGTCAAATAAATCAGACTTTAGAGGGGCCGCCGCATTCTGCGCTGTCTGGCTTTGTTTTGTGCAAGGTTACTGCCAGGCCAAGACTTCACAACCTGATTTAATGAGACCCAATGCATCTGTTCCCAGTTTCACACCGGTGTCATGAAGACCCAAGTGGAAAGGAGCCTTGCTCTGACACCTTGGATGCTTTTGAGGATCCCGCTCGCACGCAAGTTCCATTTGGGTGCCTTGAATATAAGATGAATCCCCTTTTTCAGCCTGGATTTGAGCAAACGTCCAAACATGTAATTACAGCTGCATGGGAAAAATCCTTTCTGTTTTTCTTCTTTTCCACTCGAAATTTCCCTTTACTTCTTCGTCCTTCTTTTTTCTAGACTCGTTGATCATTTAAAGCCTCTGAAGGGAGGCATCCCAACCTCGTGCCTCATATCAAAGAGCCGGCTTCTTGCACACAGCTCGGAGCTCCTCTGCAGCAGGACTTCAGTTCACATCCCAACGCTCTTGCCTCTGTTTTCTGGGAGCAATGACTGTTCACCCCCACGGCTGGCAAGGAAAAGGGTCGTGGATATTTTCCCAATGACTAGAAGACAAAAAAAAATAACCTGAAATTAATGACCCGCTTTATTTCAAGTGACAGACCCACTTCTTTCCTAGCACACTTGCCCTTGGCAGCCCCTGAGTCACTTTGTTCCACAACAACATAGGTCCACTCATTAAAGGGGCCAGTGGGAAAAATAAATGCTGATTTCTCTTGGATTCTGGGAAGCATAATAAAAACCTGCATGCCTCCCTGCAGTCAACGCTACTGCTTCTCTTTGATCAAAAATATGTTTCTGTTGGTGCACTGGACCGGGTGGTTTGATTTTCTCAGCCATTGACTTCACGTATCAAATTTTGCATATTTTTTTCACAGAGGTGATATTGAACCAGTGAAAACAGTTATAATTTACTCAGGCTCTACAGAGACGTTTCTAACGCCTGAAATATTCTTTGGAAAACACAGAGTTTGAAGGATGGGAACATTTTCACAGCAGGGAGGGTCTAATGAAAAATTACGATGGATTTTGGGAAATGTTGGACCCAGTGTTATAGTGACCTGGCACATTTTAGGAAGTGATATTTTTTTGCTTTCTTTGCCCGAGACTTCGTTTAAAATGTAGACAGTAATGCTCATACGACGGCGTGATAGATATTCAGGATAGCGAGTATATGTCCATTTTACTGTAGATAAAGATGAACAACGCCTCCATAATGTCACCCACAGAATTCCTGAAAAGCAGGTTTGAGCTCAATGTAGTGACTTAATCCGTTGCCGACTAGGCAGCACCAGGCTCGTCCTGTAACTCCAGACTTATTAAAAAATGGGCAAAGAGCACCTGGCAGACAGATAGCAACCCGTGAAGGCAATCACATGTCACTTAAAGTACCCACTGCATTATTTATGCAGAATTTAAAGATATGATATAATTTAAACAGGAGATTGACTTGTTTTCTAGCAGTGTCTACCAGCAGTGTCAGTTGTAGGCACTGAAGACACCAGTGTCGCAGACGTAGCTGGTGAAATTTCAATTCAATTCAGTTTTATTTATAGCATCAATAACAATACAAATAACAATACAAATTGTCTCAAGACACTTTACAGATTCATTTGGTCAATCTGTACAAATTCATAAAACATAGTTGGATTTTATGACGTTGCAACACATGAGACTTGTTGTCTTCACTTGTTGTGCTAAGCTAAACTAAGCTAAGCTAAGCTAAGTAGCTGTTGGATATAGTTTCATATTGTGCAGGCATCTATCAGGGACTATATTTGGTAACTTCCACACACACATTTTTAATTGTGTCCCGGTGACTCTCAGTGAGATCGGGAAGCATGTGGTTTTCACCCAGACAGAGTGAAAATGCAAGGCAACAGTCTCAGATCAAATCAAGAGTCAAATGTGGTCTGCCAGGTCCACCTTTGCATGAACGTAACTGCTTTATTAGGAACCATGAAGAAGTGGGGTGGAACAGTGGAGTAGTGGTTAGCACTGATGCCTCACAGCAAGATGGTTCTCGGTTTGAATCCATGGGCCGACTCTGTGTGGAGTTTGCATGTTCTCCCTGTGTCTGTGTGGGTTCTCTCCGGGTACTCCGGCTTCCTCCCACCATCCGAAGACGTGCTCATTAGACATGCATCCCCCATCCGCCCTTCACAGTACAAACAGTTACAGAAGATGACTGAAAAGAATGAATGAAGAAGTGTCCTAATGTTGTCAAATGTGATAATGTACCCTGAAGCAGTGCTCATGTTCTAATGGTCTAAATACATGTCTCCATTTGTTTACCAATTAAGGACAATGAACCATATATGGTAACCACTGACTTTTTCATTTTTTGACATTTTCAAGTTTTTGAAAAATCTTCAAAAAAGTCAAAAAGTCTTCTTATCTCCAGGGTTGGTTGAAATTTAAAATATCCAAGTATTTCAGTGAGTACCTTATAAAGGGCTAATATACATGCAGAAAAAGAAATCTGTGTTGTCATGAGAAACTAAAGTAAATCCTCAACAAATTGTCTCTAGAATTAGAAGCAGATCGTCTTGGAAACAGCGTCTAATTTCTTAATGTTCTATTATAATTAACATTTATTGATCTGATGAAATACACTCTTAGGCAGATACTTGTTGGCTCTGCATCAGCCGCAACTTTTATAATTTTCATAAACTTAATTTCATCCTCAAAGTACTTTTATGTTTATCTTTCCCAGCCTGCGTGTCTATCCAGCTGTCCTTGAATTTTTGCTTATTCATGTAGTCACTGAGCGGAGAAGGAGGAGGACGTGGAGCCAGTATCTTTGGAGAAAGTCAGTGAGAAGAATATTGTCTGCATTTACAGTAGCCCGGGATCAGACATGCTGGCATTTCACACCGACGTGACTGAAGGGGAACATCTCGCACAGAGCAGTTCCTCTTTTTAACTCGTATTTGAGTAAGAGGCTTCCCCCGTCCAGCCTCAGCTCTCTGTGTCTCCCCGTGCTGTTAAAACTGACAATCTGGTGATGACATACACCTCTGTAGCTCCAAGATAAATACAAATCAGCGGCGAGCTCATCTCATCTCGAACTCTCCAGCGACAAGCTCTAGGTGTCGATCCAAACCGCTCACCTCGCAACACTTTGCTCTTAAAAATCACTGGTGAAAGTGAACTTTCCTCACTTTCACTTAATTGCAGCCAGTTTGCTTGAGGTCATTCATCCCTTTAAAATGGTTGCTAAATACTTGCCTCAGCAGAAAACGCTGGTTTACTGTGTCACACATTGACATCCTCTGGCAAAACTTTATGAACCACCCTGGAACGTGCTCTGGGCTTGAAATCAGCCGCCGGTGCCAGACCCATATAGCAAGTCTTTGGTGTGTGCCACGTGGACTATTCCAACAACCTCAGCCCAAATATCTCTGACACAGAGCTACGAGAGCGGGGTTTAGTCTTCCCCATTTTCCCTAATAGCGCATTTTTTTCCTGGCCTCACCATCATTTACTTAACCCCTTCACTCCCTGGTTTCTGCGCTGGGAGACAGATGGCTCGGTGCAAAGCCACACATAAAACCTTTCGGCTTTCTGAACCGCAAGATTGTGAAAACGCAAATGTTCATGATCACACGGCCTCTGTCAAGATAAAGCAAACATCAGTTATGGATATTCGAAGACTTGAAGTTGTGGGAAGCTGACTTTCTTTTAATTTGAAATTTCTACAGAAAGTTGCATTTTAAAGCTACAGAGCAGAAAGTAAGAGCATTTCCACATGTGCAATGTGAAGGGAACGAAAGGGATTGGGACTGAACAGCTGTGTAGCCTTAAGAAAACCACTGATCAGTGAAAAAAGGCTTTGGTTTGCTAGGGAGCATATGAGTCCAGATGATGAGTCCAGATTTACCCTGTTCCAGAGTGATGGGGGCATCAGGGTAAGAAGAGAGGCAGATGAAGTGATGCACCCATCATGCCTAGTGTCTACTGTACAAGCCTGTGTGCTATGATCTGGGGTTGCTGCAGTTGCTCAGGTCTAGGTTCAGCAACATTATGTGTCCAAAGAATGAGGTCAGCTGACTACCTGAATATACTGAATGACTAGGTTATTACATCAATGGATTTCTTCTTCCCTGATGGCACAGGCATATTCCAAGATGACAATGGCAGGATTCATGGGCTCAGATTGTCAACGAGTGGTTCAGGGAGCATGAGGCAACATTTTCACACATGGATTGGCCACCACAGAGTCCAGACCTTAACCCCATTGCGAATCTTTGCTTTGGGATGTTCTGGAGAAGGCTTTGTGCAGTGGTCAGACTCTCCCATCATCAATACAAGATCTGGTGAGAAATGAATGCAACACTGGATGGAAATAAATCTGGTGACATTGCAGAAGCTTATTAAAACAGTGCCACAGAGAATGTGTGTTGTAATCAAAGCTAAAGGCGGTTCAACCAAATGTGTGACCAGGCAGTGTATTTCACTAATAACCAGAATGACAGCCCAGTCAGAACAAAGAGGCCTCATGTAACCACCCCTCGGGTCAGATCTTCATTGAGATTAAGAGGGGTTGAAAATAGTGGATAATGTAATCACTTGATTCTATTTCTGGGTGGTATAAATTCATTCTTTCTACTTGAGATCGCACCATGGGACGAGTTTCTGGGAACAGACAGGTAGCACAAAGATTTTGTGTTTATGTGGGTAGCACTGTTGAAAATGTGGGCCTGTCTTGATTGAATTTGGATTGGATCTCTGATTAGACAGATTGCAAATGGGTTGAAAAAAGTATTGTACACACAAACTTAGCGAAAGACATACCGAAAGCTGAAAGTAGTTATCCATAAACTATTCTAATCCAAAAGTTTTTAAAAATACACTAATTGCTTTGGTGCGTGAAGTACACCCAGACAATTGTGTAGTTTCTTGTACTAGATTGAAACTACACAACCCAGCTGTTTATGGAAATGATTGAAAGTACTTGAAAATATATGCCTGAATGCTAGCATCTAATATTGTATACTGGACATGTAACGCTGGTCTAAAGCTATCATATTAATATTGTGACAGTAATTATAATGGGCTGCCTGTCACTCCGCATATACATAAGCGACAAAGTGGTGTACAAGTGTTTTATTTATGAAATAGAACAATCTTACACTAAAGTTTGTAGAAAATGTATATCTAACAACACAAGTATACAATAATAAAAAAAAACACATTTACATTTTGTGCATTGCAAACTCTCAACAAAAAGAGCGAGATGGAAACCAAACAATGGAAGAACACTGTACAAGACTAACGACAACCAAACTGCACACCGACACGCCCTCGATCCACACCACACAGTCACACAGTCACACTCTTTGTTTTTAGAGACCATCGTTTGGATTCGTCGTCAAACCAACACGATAAAGTTTCACAAGTGACATCTGTGACTAACATATGAATGAAAAGGTTGTTCGCGTAAAATAATGTTAAACGCTGCGTTTGATCTTCGTGGCTCCTTCGCACGTCCGACTGTTGACCCTCGGATTCAGGTGAAGATGTAAACTACAGAATGTTAGGTTTTCTAAGAGGCTGGTGTTTAAAATGCACTTCTGCCTATTCCAGTCCTTTTTAAACAGACGTTACTCCCTTTCTTTATTGATGCGTTTTAGTATTGAGCAAGAAAAAGGTGCTTGCTGTGGGGCCAGAAGCTCAATTTGCAGCTAGTTTTTTTAGTGATGGGCCATTTAAAAAGCTGCTATAGACACAGAGAATGGGAAATGAGAAATATTCCAAGTGATGTAGCACTTTGAGGAAAGCTAAGTAAATAAACTACCAGCATTAACGTTCTCTGGCAGGGACTACATAAACATCTGCCGTGTTTCCGTGGATGATTATTTTAAAAAAAGCAGCTGTACGCCACAGTTTGTCTGGAGTATTTGAAAAAACCAACAAGTAAAGGAAGTGCTCGACAACACTGGAAAACCCAGCGGCACTACAATGTGATACCTTGACATTTGTGATGTTCAATTCTAGGTTTTGTCAGTGTCAACAAATAAATAATTATTTACAAGCTAGCAAAAAAAAAAAAAAAAAGCAAACCAACAAAACGAGCAGAGCATAAATAATTTACAAAAGCAATTACAGTACAAACTTAGTATAAACATCTTTGGCACTGTTGAAATAAATCACTCGAGTTCTCCGTTTTAAAAAAAACAGGATGAAGAGAATGAGGAGAGATAGCAATGGACTTGAGACAGCTAAATGATTATGCTTTGGTTACAGTTTATGTTTGTAAGACACCGTATGCTCAGCTGTTCAGCGGGACAGAGGATTAAAGGCGGAACAACTGGGTTCACTTACAAGTCGTAGCGAGTAGGAAACTGCAGGAAATCACACACATCATGTAAGTGGTTGTACAATGAATTTTAAAAATGTAGAATAGGTACACTAGGTATAATTAGATATTCTGTAGAGGCTTTTTAAAAACCTTCGAAATCATCAGTTTTTATTTTCTCAGCTTGGGAAGTGTATATAAGTCACCGGGAAAACTGAAATCTGCCGTGGTTTCTCCTCCAGTGGATGGATCAAAGGCAAAACAAAAACAAACAAAAAAACAAAAACGTGGGAATGTGAAAAGTCTCGTTTACGCCGAACAGGATTCGGCGATGATGTTTACTCTGAGAGATTCTCGTCTTTTGCCTTCCGATGGCTTCGTACCCGACTTGATTCAGTTATCTGCGGAAAGATTGGGAAACAAAAGACAGCTTCCATTACCGTCACGCTCGTAGTCGTAGCTGGGACAAAGATTAAAAGTGCCAGAAGTGCAGCAACAACATGTGCGTATTGTGCGCGTCAGAAAGCGTGTCTTCAGTAACGTGGCTATGATTTGTGAAAAAGGCTGCAGGCTGTTTTTTCCACTGTTTAGTACTCAGCAGCAGATTTGAGGTCCTTGGACTAAGACACAAGGCCTTTCACAATGCATCTGGGGCATTGTACTGTACACGGGCAAGCTGACAAGCAGAAACACAGCACAACAACATCTTTGTCTTGCTTCAGCCAACACACAACAAATAAACCCCCCTCTCACCATTACCTTACGAACACTGTTGGCAACTCCGGCTTATCTGAGGTGCGGAGGAAAAAGACGTCGAAGGTTTAAAAACTTTTACCCACATTATTCAGACGTAGAGAAGGTTTTCTCCTCCGTCTGGTCTTTTTGTGCCGTATATATGTATCAACATATGTGGAGCACATATGTGTTTACATTATATAAACACACACATACAAACACACAAGCCCTTTAATGAATACATCATTACATTTACATACTGTGTAGCCCTTAGGTCATTGTAAAAATTACAACACATGGTAAAATTTAAAGCTGATCATGTCCTAATTTTTAACTAAACTATATTTACAATCCAAATAAAACTAGGGATTATTAATCAAGCTGTACAGAGCTCCCCAGAAGGTGAATCCTTCAATTCTCATCTGGTTGCAACAATTTTACACTTGTCAATCAATTTATCCAATTTATTTCAGCTTAAAAGCTAGTCAAATCAAAACAAAATCTACATCTAAACACACTAATCTCTGCTGATCATACCCCGTAAGGTTTTGGCTGCACTGCAAAATTGATTCCATGCAGCACTTCACACACGCATACACGAATACATGTAGTTTTTCATGGATAACACAAGAAAAACAAACAGCCGTGGATGCGACTTTGTACTAACCTCTGCACTCATACTTGAGGTCGGAGAAGAACACCAACTCTTGCGAGAACACGAACAAGCCTAACCTTCCTCCGGCAAACGTCTTGTCATAAACTGGTCCCGAGTCGGCCATGATCTGTTTACCTTCATAGACCACAACCCTGCAAAATGCAAGACCAGCTTTTTAATATGAAATTCAAGGTTATGATGTTTACTGATGTGCAATATATTGTCTATTCAATGGCATAAGTATAACAATATAAGAAGGAAGGAAACAAAAAACATTTAACCGTTGCATGCGGCCAATGTTGCATTAGGTCCTTGTATCCTGGTCAAGTTTATTTCCTACCTTATAAATCCAGTCTTTGGTCTATGGATGAGATGCCACCTGTAGGCTGTGTAATCCTTCCATCCGATGTTTTTGGGGTCATGCCACAGAGTACGCACCTGTGTAAAATGGTTCATATTAATATAATATTCAAGTTTTAGCCTTGAAAATGCGGTACATCATTCAGCCTGCAGCCCACCTGTCCTGGAGTATTGCCCGTGTGCCACAAGGCATTCCTGAGGTTTTCTCCGGTGCCAGTGGTTGAGTTGACGACTTTGAGTGAAACGCCAGAGATGCCAAAGGCCTTGGAGGGCTTGTCCTCCCAGTAAGTCTGTGTGATCTGCTTCCACATCACTACATAGAAGCGCCCGCTCGACTGGTAGCCGAACACGAAACCTGCATAGTCGTCATCTCTGTCTGTGTTCACGTACATGGTTCCACTGAAGTCCACGGCATTGAACTCGTCAAAACCTGTGATGAGCGGAGTTTCAAGTCTTTTAGAAGCAGCTAATGAACATCGATTATCTGTTTGAGAGTTAAAACAAGTGTGTGCTGCTCACCGACTGCGATGCCTGGGTCAGAGTTGGCAGTCTGGACCAGCTCTTTGCCCTGGTGTCTGACCACCCAGTTGGGATCAATTTGAGTGGTTCCCTTAGGATCCAAGTGGACCATCTGGAACTTCCTGAAGTCTGTCACACTGATGGCGTTGTTCTCCGGACACACGTCAAGAATATCTGGGATGCTGTCATTGTCAAAGTCATCTTTGCAGGCGTCCCCTCTTCCATCACCTGTTTAAAACACACATCAAACAGGATTAGGCTTTACCTCATTTGAATTAGAAGTGTATGACAGAAACTACGATTTTTTCCCCTGTTTTTCCAAAGGTTGGGAAAATATCTATGTCAGATGCTGTGAGCGTCATTACTCCCACTGCACTGTTGACTGCTGAGGAGTGAATATTAAAAATGAGTGGAAAAATACCACTTCCTACCAGAAAACTGGCTTTAATGCCATTGCCAAGTCTCCCAAAGCGAGCCATCCTTTCTTGCTGTGACAACTCTCACTGATGTTTTTGACTATCTCAAGCCTGAAGTCTACTGGAGCCAGGAACGCGCAGTGGAAAGGATGCCTAATGAGGGGCCACTGCATGGAAGTAGCTGGCTGCCATCTTTGTTATTGCACAAGGGGCGCAAACGATTCTATCAAATAAACACTATCTGACAAGCTGCGAAGAGTGTGAAAGCGTCAGTGTGCGGGGCCTTCCTTCGGCCGCGGTCTGTTTCCAGTTACGGACAGCTGTACAAACTCCAGGTAACCTAGCTTAAATTGGGCACTGTGGATTAATCACGGGAAAAGCCTAAAGGAAATAAAAACTTCACAGCCTGGCGTGTGCCCTCCTGAGCAGCTCTCTGAAGTCACGAAGAATGACATCACCGACCCGTTGGTTGACTCTTTCCACAGCCGCCACATTTCACACCTGCTGTAGTGAAACTAATTGCTAACTCTGAAAGCAGAAGGCACACTAAAGCGAAACGTGGACATCACCATGAATGAGAACTAAGACTGAGGCCATTAAACAAGCATTATACAATCAGTTAGGGTTGGATGATGAGCTCCCAGACTGAGTACTGCTGGAGTTTCTCACATCAGGCCAAGTTCCATTTAATCTGATGTGTGTAAGTGTACAAACATCAACATCTGCGCTCACACATGACTGAAAAGCACATGACGTTCACCCAATGCCACATCCTCACCGTCAGAGTCCAGCTGGTCTGCGTTGGGCGTCAGTCTGCAGTTGTCCTTGTCGTCAGGTATGCCGTCATCGTCATCGTCGTAGTCGCATGCGTCTCCTTTGCCGTCCTTATCGTGATCGGCCTGGTTGGCGTTGGCCACGTAGGGACAGTTGTCCAGATTGTTCTGATGACCGTCTTCGTCGATGTCCTGGTTGTTGTCACACTGATCTCCCACCAAGTCATTGTCTGTGTCAGTCTGTTGGATAAATACAACTGTTAAAATATAAACTGCAACAGGAATGTGTCATTAATTTGCAGTTTGTAGGTGAACTACCTGATCCGGGTTGTGCAGCAGTGGGCAGTTGTCACACTGGTCACCGACTCCATCCATGTCGGTGTCCTTCTGGTCAGTGTTGTATACGTAGGGGCAGTTGTCACTCTCATTCAGAATTTCTGGTAAAAAACAGGTTTAGATTAAAATTTTATATGTAGCGATTATCTCCCCCAAAACGGACTAAATAGAGTATTTTATTCATTTAAGCATCTACCATCTCCATCAATGTCAATGGCACAGGCGTCTCCTTCTCCGTTGTGGTCGGTGTCTATCTGGGCAGGGTTATGCTCATAGGGACAGTTGTCACAGCGGTCGCCCACTTCGTCCTTGTCGAAGTCAAACTGTCGTGGATTGTAGAGGAGGGGACAGTTGTCCTGTGGCAGAAAGTACATTCATGTTAAGGCAATATTTGATATCCAGGAATCTAATCCTAGAAAAGAGTCAATTTTCTTCCAATCACAATAGATGAAGTAGATAGAGGGCTGGAAACTGCAATAAATACTGGCTTTTAACTGGAGGATTACACATTTATATGGTATTTATAATGTTGTACTTAGAAGACCCCAGCCAGACTATAAAATCCTTGAGCATGAACATGCCAGTGATTTAATCTGCAGAGTTTTACGAGACATCTCACTTGTCTTATTTAAAGACAAACCAGTCACACTAACTGTATATGTGACTCATACTGAGTCTAAGCTTCTTTGGACAACTATTTTACAGAAACTACAGTATTCAGTATGACTGTGTGTGTTACTCGGTATTAATTGTTGCCATGTTTCCATTTGCCACATTCACTTTTAGCTACAACATACAGTAGATCTAGCCTTCTTGCATAACTAAATTGAGGTATTTGACTTAATTATCAGGTTCTATTTAAAAACAACAATGTTGTTTGACATTTTCTACTGTAAAATATGAACTTGAAATGCACTCCCGGAGGGTGATGCTTGTTTTTGTGACACAGATGACATATGTTCTCACCCTTTCGTCCAGAATTCCGTCATTATCGTCATCCTTGTCACAAGCGTCTCCCTGGCCATCTTTGTCAAAGTCTTCTTGTCCAGAGTTGGGGAGGCTAGGGCAGTTATCCTGACACAGAGTTTTACAGTTTAGTTTGGGATCACTGCGGCGTAGTATGACTCAGACCTGACAAAGCTCAACGAAATACCTTCTTGCAGTGATAAGTGGCGTTGGCGCCGCACACAAGGTTCTGATTGGGCCATCCATCCAAGTCGGAGTCTTCGCCGCAAATGAAGCCGTCTCCGGCATAACCGGTCCGACACTCGCACTTGTACATCGGGTCGCTGAAGTGGCTGATGTAGATGCATTCGGCATATTTGTGACAGCTGTGGGTCTTGTCCTTGCATGGGTTCTCTGGCTCACACACCTAAGGGGGAAAAAGAGAAGAAAACGTTTGCCACTGTCCATAATCAACATTAACAGACATGTTAAAAGCAGTTATTGAACCTCTATTCCTAGTAGCTTTCTTTTTGGAAGAGCCACTGAGGTCTACTTCAAATCAAAGCTAAGGTTTAAGGGAGAGATTCAGGACAAACCCAAAGATTGGGACACTCCTGGCCACGGTTGATTTTTGAGAGCCGGCTTAATGCACCCAACATCCCAGTATGACCTACTGTTGCCTCAGCGTATTCACAGCTGCCACCCATTACCAGAGGATGAACCGAACTCCAGCTTGGATGCCACTCTATGAGCTCATAGAGCAGAAAGTGACAGGCCTTTGATCAAAACTGTGAAATGGAGCCTCTTTAATGCCAACAATGAGCCAATTCCCCTTTTCCCAAATCAATTAGCAAAACTGGGGCATCCGATCAAAGCCAGGGCAGCTTGAGGAGGCCAACCCAGTCCACGAGGGATGTCAGGCAAGTGGCGGTCAGAGTGGCACGGCAGGATTTTTCCGTTTTCTGGGGTCTCCGTGAATTTAGCCATCACAAGAGACTTGAGTTGTGTTCCAATCAAGTAGCTAATGTGATATATTTGACGTATCATATTACAGTTAATACAGTTATGACGGGGTGGAGAGTGGAAATGCTGAGCTCTTGTAAAGATCTGGTGGGTAAAGCCAGAAGAGAATACACACATGCCAAATGACTTCAATGTAATCAACTCAGTGACTACAGTAGGAATACAGAATTAAGAAATGTTTCAATCCAACTGATCAAACCCTGAAAGTACAAGAAATATGGACCATATGTTTGTTGATCTTGTAGTGCTGCTTGCTAAAACTGGGTCATGATGAGTCACTTTTATAGTAGATATGGTGGCCCAGGCTACTTCTGTTTGAACAACATCCTACAACAGTTAAAGGCACTGAATGAGAGTAACACCAGCTCACTTGTTTGTTCTTCTTGGCCGCCTCAACGCCCATACCAAACGGCTGGGTGCCCTTGTAGCGTTTTGGACAGGGCAGGCAGTGGAAACCTGGGTCGGTGTTGACGCAGCGCTGCGTTCCACTCACTTTGTAGCAAACGTCAGACACCATGTCACACTGGAAGAGGAAATATATGCATGGAGTATATGCAAACAAATAATTACACGAGTGAATGAGCGTCAAATGCAACTATTGCTCCCTGCACGTGAGGAAAAAACGCGTAGTCTACCTCATTAATGTCTTCACAGTGGGTGCCATTTCCACGAAAACCAGGAGGGCATGGGCCGCACTCCCAGGATCCATCTGGAGAGCTGCTGCAGTCCACTCCCCCAAAGCATGGGTTAGACAAACAGCCATCTGTGAGGCATTTGAATGATAAGAACGGTTACAAACAAAGGAAGCCAATGTAAACGCTGACATATTTGTATATTTTGCCTCCAGATTTTTTTTTGTCCAAACTTGATGCTTCAAGCTAGGACATAATTACTGAATCTAGATCAGAATATCAATGCTTGTTTCACACCCCCCAAAAATGTATATGCTGTCATGCCATGGAAAACTTTTTGGTTTCATTTGCCCAGGTTTTGGATTTTAGGCTGCGCCCCAGCACAGGAGATGCAATGGGTAAAGCAGTGGTTACTGCTTGTGGGGGTCACACTGATAAAGTTCATAGCTCAGTTCTAAAGTTTAAAGCATCAGCAACAGCTTCTGTTACCAAATATAATCCAATGTTGTGGTGGCACTACAGGGAAATTAATTAGACTACCACAAATGCCTGGGCAAATTTAATTACAGTGGCTCCAGAAGCTGAAGAGATCAACAGACCAAAACCCAATCTCACCCATCTGTAGAACCTGCTGCAGTCACAGTTAGAAGTCTAATGTTGAGTGAACGATTCTCACCAATAGGACAGTCTTTCTTGTTGCAGATGTCGCTGTCGTTGGCTTCCCCAATACACTTCCTGCCACCATGCTGAGGTTCAGGGCTGTTGCACTCACGCGAGCGGCTTTTGATCCCACCCCCGCATGTTGCTGAACAGGTCGCCCATGGAGACCACGGCCCCCAACCACCATCAACTAAAACAAAAAGGAGATAAGTGTTTAGTCCTTAGTCTCTGACAAAATAATGAGTATTTCATTATTTTAGCTCCATAGACATCTCAAATCTTTGCTCCTAAGTAAACATCAAAAGCAGAAAATCTGAAAAGCAGCCCCAGAGTCAGAGGTTTGGAACTTAATACCACCAGAGAAAACATACTGGGCTGATTTGGGTCAACATTTCCTGAAAGACTGACAGGAGGCCAGTCCAAAACACATGGGGAATGTTGCCTCAGGGGAGCCACGGGGCACGGGGTAGTCTGGCTGTTGTACAGAGAAGCTAACCCATCCAATGGCGTGTTCGTCTCAGGAGCTGAAATACTCACTGGGACACGGCTTGGCGGTGCAGCGCTGAGTCTCTCTCCCACTTCCCTCGCAGTCTTTGCCCCCCAGCTGAGGCACGGGAGCGTTGCAGTGTCGTATCCTGGTGATCTGTCCTTCTCCGCACGTCACCGAGCAGGACGACCACGGCGACCACAAGCTCCACCCTCCGTCCTGGCGGACTGGGTATCAAACACCAAACATGTGTGTTATTATCCTCTAGATTTGTCACTCGGTCAAATGGCTGCAGACAAGTATAATTTGCGAAATTAAAAAGAAATAAAAATAATCCACCACATTTTCTACAAGTAAACATTTTGTGCAGTTGGCGACGATGGCTTATGTTCAAAGATGTTCAGAAAGGCTTGCGCCAGTGTTTATGTCACTGCGGTTAAACTATCTTCTAGTGGTTAGACGTTCAATCACTCACACAGATGCAGTGTAATTTTAGCTGCAAGCAATAACACACTAATCCCATGACCTATCAAATACCAAATTCATCATTATCATCATCCAACACAAACTAGCCAAATCAACACATCTCGTATATTGTTCATCGACTCATCAAAATCATTTATATTTCATTTTATTTTTTGCATGGAAGGCAGTGGTGAGTCACTGAACTGTGGAACACCCTCTCAGCTCGTGATTTATATGGAATTAACTGGGCACACCCTGCAGCCATGGGATCCAGCTCACCAGATTCAGCCACACTCACATGGATCCAGATTTACGGGGGCGTGAAATCCCTCTCCTGCTCTTTGAAGGATCTCATCTCATATTTAAAGATGAGCTTTTCCACAGTTCCATCATGCCATCCCGGGCTGTTTATTTTAGATTACCGTTAATGGATACTTTCATCAAGATCACCGCGCTAAAGCAGTTTCAACTAGATGCAACGGGAAAATTCAGAATATATCCTCACCACGGCTGTCACATTTCCCTAGGCTGCACTTGCGGGTCTGGATAGAAGCGCCGACGCAGGGGTTGCTGGTTGCATCACATGACCGACCCCTCTGTTGAGTTCCTATCCCACAGGTTACTGTGCACTCTGTCCACTCCGACCACGGGGACCAGCCATCCTCGCTGTCAGCTGGAAGAAGTAAATGCAACTTTTTTTATTTATTTTTTTTACACAAGCAACACACCCACATCTGCTCATACAAAAGAATAATAAAAGCGCTGGAAAAAGATCATAAGTACAGTTTTTATCCTTTATGTCCGCCTGTTTATCACATGACATCATGCGACGAGCCCGCAGTAGACGTTCTGAATGTCTTCCAATAAATATGCGGTTTGCACCCAAAGACAAAGCGGCTGCAACAGTGCAGGGGTAGATTTAATAGGCTAGGAATATTGTTTTTTTACGACATATTGCGCAATTAATTTAAAATAGAATGTCACATAAAAATGTGTGCATGTTTGCAATTGTGTTTATTCTTTGCAGAGGAGGTTCAGACTACTTACGGATACACACGGGGCAACACTCGCCATCTATAAACGTGGGGCTGGCACAGGCCACCGGGGGGCACGTGATTTGGTGACACACAATCTTGGACTCCTGTCATCAGCGAATATTAGAGATGTTTTATTGGACATTCGTATGCACCGTAAATGTGCACATCTTTCCATATGACTTAGCACTACCTGGCAGGTACATTTGGTGCAGCTGTCTACAACCCAGTCCTCCTTATCGTCGAAGAGGCGGCCATCCTGCCAGCACATGTTTTTCTCTTTAGAGTCCTTCATCCTCCCAAGGGCCTCCTTCATGATCGTGTTCTCCTCTGTCTGAGCATACGACAAGAGAAAGATTTGCAGTCAGAGAGGAAGAGAGGAGACCAGTCAGAAACCATTAGGGCACTACTCATGATGAAGGCATATTGCCACTAATGGGGTGGAAGGTGCACCTATAGGCGCTTTTTTGCAGGTTGCTTTTCAGATGGAAAAGAGAAAGAGTACAAGATACCATTGTAGAGCAGTAGTCGTGTAGTGCAGTTGCAAACTGTTGTCAACTTTAATCTAGTGTACAAACATGCTTCCCTCTCCAGCTCAGAAATGTTTTGAGTTGGACGCCTCTGAAAAACTGGGATGTTTTTCCTTCTAATTAACTCTAGAAAACTTAATAGAAAACTTGGACAGACAGAATTATGGAAAGAATAAAAAGTTCTACCTACAAAAATGCTGCTCAGTTGCATAAACAAATTTGCTTTGGTTCTCGTTGCTGCAAGTAGCATACACTAGACTTCTTTACATCTCTGTTGCTTCCAGGAAAAAAAAAGTCCATTGAAAAGTACTGCCTAGTTAGCACATTACAACCTCCAACCCAATTGGAGACCAAGGGATCTCTGGCTGGACTCCTCAACACTTGGGAGCTGTCAGTCGATAAACTACTGCCAAAGATTTTTGTGTATGTGTGTGTGTGTGTCCTCCTTTTCAAAAAGTGAGACAGCAGCGTGCAGGACTAGAATCTAAGACACCACTCGGTCTGGAAGAGCCTCAGGGACCCTTCTCATACCAGCCGTTTCTTTTTTTTCCCAAGGTTCATGCCCAGACTCTCTTATTGCTGGGAGGCTCCCAGAGGAAACACATGGGCTGTTTAAACAAAGCCAGACATTAGACTGGACCCCATCACTGCCAGGGGAACACTTCCTATATCCACATGTAACATGTCATAAAATCTGTCTAACTCACGCTGTCACAGATAGCAGGAGTCAAATGGGTTCAGCTATCAAAGGCGACTTTATAAGCAGCCCTCCTGCTACTTATTGTTTGCTTTCAAACCAAAGTAGGTTACCTAGTAACCTAATTCAAACCTCTTAGCTGCTGGCTGCCACAGCGAGGATTGAATCATTTATTTTTATAAAATGTCAGATTTCCTTACTCAAACCAAGACAGAGTTTGTAAATTTTACATTCATCACTGAAACTGGCATGTAAACTACAACAAACATGCTTCTCTAAAACAAACACAAGTCAGGATTACAATGGTTTGCACTAATTAGGAGAGAATCAGTCATTTACTATATTTGTCACTTACCACTTTTTGTAAGCCATCAATGAGGTTACTGACGACCACACGAAGTCCTTGGAGCTCCTGGAACATGGTGCTAAGTTCCTCACAGGAGCGTTCACACATTTCTGCTCCCAGGTCGTCCGTCTTCTGACCTATGATGTTTGTAGTGATGGAAGGGCTGACATCCACAACTTCCGAGCTCTCGCTCACGATGTTGGCATCGTCTGGAAGAGTAAAACGAGAGATATCAGGGTAAACCAGGAAAGCAGGCAACGGAAAACATGGTAATGGAAAACATGTTTGAGAGGTATGATGGCTGAAACACAAGGACTCTGACGAGGAAACAAAGTTATTTCCTGTTTTCTTGTAGCTGTCCAAAAGATCACAACAACTGGGTAATTGCATTGTTTATTACATTCCCAAAACCAGATGTCAGGTTAGCACAGTTTGATTTCCCAAATGTATGTTTGACATGGTGATGGTAAATCTCGCTGAGATGACAGCAGAGTTGGCTGTAGGAAGGCGGGCGGGGATGGCACTGCTGAGCAGAACCTGGGTGTTCCTCACATGATGAAAAAAACACACCGTTAGCTGTAAATCTCTCTGACCTTTGAAATAAGTGGACACGTCCAATATGAACTTAACAGACTGGAGTGACCACACAGACGGATTTACAAGGTCAAACCCCCGGTCTCACCCTCTCACAGCTCATCAACAGACATCAGTGGCGCCTTTGACCAAACATCAACACAACAGAATTCAATGTGTGAAAATCCCCGAGTTGCAGCATTTATCCTCAATTACTCGCACCGGGAGACTTCTCCTTCAATGCAGTCTGTGAAACGGAACGCAATCTTCACTGACATGCTTGTCTGAAGGGCGTAATAAGGCTAAATGTTACGTTTTCTTTGGACAATCAACCAATCTGGAGCAGGAAGTTCAGCCCAGATTAACGTGTCTGCCAGCTGTGATCTTTGCACAACATACACGGGGCAAAACAAGTCCCATAGCAGCTTTTCTTGTCTGCATTAAACCCCACGTTAAACCGGCGACCTACATTCGCTCAAGTTGCACCTCAGTTTCCGTGTCAAACCACTCGCATATGGATGCGTGATGCCCAAAACAAACATACAAGAAGCAAAGCTCGGAGGAATGCCTGTCACTCCGCCAAGGCACAGCGCATATCTGCAACTGCTTTGGATCTTGCTATGTAAATTGGTGAAGATTAATAGCAGACCGGGGGACTCTAAATCAAGAAGTCATCCAGTTTGCCCAGTGATGTCCCACTGTAGCCAACGCTATGTTTTCTTTCCTCTTCAGTCTGCTGGATTCATTCGAAACTCAGTAGGGATTCGCAGTGTGTGCGGACGTGCATGCGTGCTAGCCCGTCTGTGAAAGCATTTCCACATTCCTCTATACCTGATAGACTTTTTTTTTTGAGAGAGATAGAGGGGAGGATTTTGGAGAAGAGCAACAAGCTTGGGAAATTTTAATACTGCTCTTTAATGTCTAGTGTGACAGTTTTTATGAGAGTGGGTTGTGTGGGTTTATGAGTGGCTTTTGGCGATTTCCACCAGCGTAGAACCTTGACTGATACGAGCCAACGCGCAGGAAACTCCCCGCTTTCGGTGACATTTGTTAAACAAATAAACTCGTTCAGCTGGAATTCAACGCTGCATGTGGCAACAGAAATGCAACAAAGCGCTCTATCATGCACAAAACCATATGGATTTGCTTTGTCACAGCGAATCAAAGGCTCCAGATTTGGTGAGCCTTTAGGTTTGTTGCAAAGCATGATTGTGGATCTGGGTTTTTTTAGTTGCAGATGATCCTCGCGTGAGACCCGGTGAGGATCCCGGGGTCCTTGTCCTCATGCGAGCAAAGCTTAAGCTGAGAGAAAGCAACCCAATCGGCCAATTCATGACTTCACTATGAGTGTGTGTGTTGTGCTTGTGTGTGCAGCTGGAAGTAGAAGCTCCCCACTCCGCAGTATAGCAGTCACTTTCTCTTTTCTATTTTCTTTCCCAGGGTATTAGCGCAAGTCCACTGCCAATGGAAATAAATGTACGCATCTGTATCTCCTTTTGTTCACCATGCACACTGCTCGACCTCAAGCCGCTGCTGTTTCTGTAAACATGAAGTCATCTTGAGAACTGAAGGGAGATCTTGCCACATATGAAATCTGAAAGCTTGTTTGACCCATAAAAGAAACGGCTAAATCCAGTCATACAAAGGCAGTCAGAGAATGCTAAACTGTTTGCTGTGGTAGACGGTTAACAAAACGCAGATACCATGTGCTGGGAGGGTTGCTTGTGAAAAAGTTTCCGAACCTTCAAAGTATGAAGGTATGAAACTGTTGCTAATACATCTATTTTGACTCATCTCTTGGGAGGTTTCACTCAAACAGCATAGCAGGAATTGTTGTATGAACAGTGGTTTAAACACTCTTACCTTGCTTTGTGACCTCACAGTCTCTGCTCAGGAGGATGTCTTCCATAGAGGTGTCAAAGATGAAGCGCACATTCTGCAGAAGTCCCTGTTGGGTAAAAAAGAGATGTCTCTCAATCACTGTGGTTCCTCTTTTTAATTTGGCATGCGTCTTGTTTTCTTTGCCAACTTCAAGCGTGACCAGAAAACAAACAAATTCACACTCCAGCACGGAAGTTTACTCTTGACCTAATCACACACATTTGGCCTCATTTTTGCACACAAGGGGGAATTTACAGTCTAAATTTGGACTCCTTTCCACACTAAAAAGACCAGGGCAGTGAACGGCTCTGCCACTCTTTGGATGTTAGTGTCTGCTTTTGGAAACTGCTCTTTAAAGTGAGCTTTTATTATAAGCTTGGCGAAGACCACAATTTTGTTTTCCTGAACCCTAAGAGAAGTGACAAATGCTGTAAAAGTAGTTCCCAGATCCTGGGAAATCTTTGTCATGCAACTACATGGTCAGAGTCTCCTCCTTACCCTGAAGTGGTTCTCCCGAATGGATCCCTTTGCGACATACATGCGGCTTCCCTCAGCCTTCAGGTGCTCGTAGAAAGGCTCGTCCAGGATGAAGCTGTCTATCAGGCTGCAGCCCACAAACAGGTTTGCATTCTCCCCGTGAACATGAAGCGTGATATTCTTCCACTGTGAGTCAGACAGGTCCACATCCTCAAACGAAACCACGTTCTGCGAGCCGTCCACCCAGTACACCAGGTCCAGAGTGTTGGCACGTCCGTTGGAGACGATCTCAAACTGCCGCCGGCCGTCAGGGCCCTCCAGACCGATCAGGGTGCCCCGCGAGGCGCGGTCCTGGCGGATGCTGGCCACAAACACAAAGCCCTCATTGTTTTGGATCTGTCGTAGTATTTGTTTTAGTATGGGGGGGCTCACTGGGGGCAGGTGGTCGAAGCGGATGAAGCGGTAGGCAGGGGCATCTGAGTTTTGGCCCCGAAACTGTTTGGCCCCCAGAGTCTTGCGTGTGATGTGACTGATTTCAAACAAGTCAAAGGATGTCTCGTCCTCCTGCTCGCCATCTACAAATTACACAGTGACAAATTGCATGCTTATAAACCTTAAAAAATACTTAACTAACTTCTAGTACTCCATTAACAATACACATACTTATTAGTATTCAACACATTTCCACTTACCTTGAGGTAATGCTTGAAGAAAATGAAATGATAAGAGCAACAAGAAGAGACTTCTCCTGAGTATCATATCTCCTTTAAAAGACAAAGAAATATTTGTTAGTCTTTGCTCCTTCTTGTCTTCTCCTGACATCATACGTTTTCGGTTAAATTAAAAGGAAATAGTAACGGTACAACAGAAAGTAGATGAACTCTGCAAGCTATAATAGAGTCTTTACATCATATCAAACTTAGTAATTACAAAAATAATAATATCCATCGGAGTTTTCAGTTAACTGCTAATGAACTGGTAACCGCATCCACTCGCAAAAGTCTACGATTAACAGCCTACAGTGGCGTCCACGAAGCCCCACTTACCTGACGAATTTACAATCTTTTTATTTCTTTGTAATTCAAACGGATATCCAGCGACAACAAAAGCAGCGAAAAATAACCTATTTGGAGATCTGAGGGCAGATCTAAATGAATGAGAAGCGCTTTTCTCCTGCAAACCCCGTGCGTAAAAAGCGTAAAGTCCACTTTGGTTCTCTACATCCACAGTCTGGAGGACCCGAGGCACTACAGTGACTGAAGCGCCCACCTCCCTCCTCTTATATAGAGGCTCGCAGGGAGGCTGTCAATCAAAAATCTGTCGGGTATGAACAGTTTGTGACCGGTTGTTAAGAGACAGGGTTATATAATTATCTTCCGATGGCGTAATTTTTGTTATCCGTGCTCACACACACACGGAGAGGCTGGTATTTGCGACCCCTCCCCTCTCCCCTCTCGCCCCGTCTCCCACCGTGATGCCCGCCGCCCCCCCCTTCCCCCTCCTCCCTGTCAAGCCCACCTTCACCCTCTGGAGCTAATTCACTTTCACTGGGAGGGAGAGATGGAGGGAAGCGGGCTGTTTAGCTCTGCAGTGACTGAAGTTATAGGATTTTAAATAGCTCTTATACAGAGAAGTGCACTCCACAAATATATTTTTAAACGACTAACAATGGGAGATTTAAAAAGAAAAGAAAAGAAAAGAAAAGTGAGTTATGGACAAAGCTTGGTCTGACATTCAGTTATTTTTTTTGTAAAAATCCAACCTTAGCTTTAAAATAAAAAGTATTGATGACGGATATTTGGCAACTTGCAAAATATCAATAACTCAAACAGAAAATCCCAGCTATGTCTGCAATGTGAGACAAAAAAAGGCCACGAAAATGACCTCTAATACAACAGATACTTTGGATGCCTCCCCCTTGCTGGCAAGCACTGTCTTGCGCCTGGAGATCGTCGGGATTTTTGCCAAGGCTTCCCTCTGCGGTGTCAGAGAAAGAGAAGCTGACACAATATCTCCTACTTGGAGCCCTGTAGAGGGTCTCAGCGTCGAACATTGGCAGGCGGCACCAACGGGATACATCTCAGGGATGGTTTGCGTCAACTGGAAATGTGCACTCCATTTCGAGGAAGAAAAAAGAAAGTAGGGGGGTGCCTGTCTTTCAGCAACAGGGATTCACTAACCTGACAGAAATTAGAAACAGTAGTGAACGGTTAGTCAGACATACAAGGATATAATGATGTCTGCCGATGATAAAAGCTTTCTGCAGACACCGGAGAACATCAGATTAAACTTGTCAGGAATGGAAAAAGCTGACATAGTCCACAGACTTTGGCTCATTAGGAATTGTAGTCAGATGTGTTTTCTGAAGAAGATTTTACTACGTTCTGCTTCAGTAATGATTCATGAAATGTATAATGGCACGGTTCTTGTGTGAAGATGGGTCAACTCAATAAAAAAACTTAAAGATCCAAATGTTTTATACAATAATCATTATTCTACGAATGTTACTACTTCACAGAGGAGACTTCTTTGAAATATTTTGTTTCTGAAACCTCCATTTCCAGACTTTTAGTACTAGTACCGAGTTATGAGGAATGGAAAATAATTCAAATTCACTGTGTCATCCTCAGCATCACTTTTAATCGAGAACAGAACGACTGCAGAGCAAGTGTCTCATCCATGCAAAGGTAGCAACAAATCCATGACAGACCTGTTTACACCAAACTGTGCCATAAATAGACAGTCAAGAACAAACTGACCTAAAACTGCTCAAAACACAGACTTCGCGCATGAAGTTTTCCATCACTTTGCGAATATTTTCGAAAAACTTTCTTGGTTACTTGGACCGCATCATGATCTAGTGCTAACCTAGTATGCAGCAGCAGCAGAGATCCACACTCAGACTTTGCTGTATTAATGCAACACACACCAGAGATCTGGAAGAGCAATGAAACGAAGGTGATGGATGTCAGTTAGGTTGATAAACAACTATAGTTTCCAGTTCTTCTCTCCAAGCTCTGACTTCACCACAGAGGTTTATGTGTTTTTAACCAAAAAAAAAAAAAAAAGTTTCAGTGTGACTCAGGACCACAATCCAAGAAGGAAATCTGGCACCTAAACGGTTTAAAGTACTGAGAAGTGGAGAGAGGAACGCATGTAACATGTACATCTTCCAAATTCTGTAAAATACAATTGTTTTGCATTTGATGAATAAAAAAGATAGGTAGAAGTGGTATTTTGTTGAGTGCTACTTCAAATATCCCCTTTAAGTTAATCATGCCAAAAGTTGAGTAATGCCCATGAAACAAATTTGGCCAGAATGGCTGGCATTGTAAAACAGAGTTGCATAATCTCCCAAATGGACTGACGGCCTCGTTTGCATGACAATTGCTCGATAATGTACAGAATGCATTTAAACATGCGGAGAGAAGCAGCATTTTCAACGGTTCTGCATGTAGTGCGCTCTTCGAATAGTGGCTGGTCTTAGTTTACTTGCGGTCGTGGAGATGACATCAAATCAATCTTCGCTGCTCCAAAGCCACCGAGGCTATTCCAGTTTACCCATATAAGAGGAGTTCAGCATTTTATCAGTGGTGGTAGCCAAATAAAAGTTTCCATTCATACGGCAGCTTTTACGCACATTTTTTGTATAAGGCCTGTTCTTGACACATGCATGTGTCCTTCTCAGTGTTGTGGCAAGCAGATGTGCACTTGTCTAGTTCAGAGAGAGCTCTAAAGTTGCACTAGTTGACACCAACGGGGTTAGACACAAATGTGTGGAAAGCATTCACTTATGCCATCACTGCTATCTGCTAAACATCTGTTTATTAACAATTTTGCACAATGCTGGTCGTCTAATCAACTGCAGCTTGAGACCCTGCTCACTGAGAACTGCTAAGTATCGTCTAAGTATTTTTACTTATTTGCTGTTTTTGTACTGACTGACCGCAGAATACCAGAGATGAAAATCAGCTCTACAATCAGAGATGTGTGTTAAGTCATCCAGCAATGATTGTACACGAAGCTGAAGAGGGATAGAGGCTGAGTAAAAAGTTGGAGTACAACAGAGATTATGGCAAAAAAACAAAAGTTACGGACGTAACTTAAGAAGAATTAAATAAATTTTAGGACAAACTCAAGAAAAATAACAGATGAAAATGAATGTGATCAATGTTATGGACAAATTAAATGGATTATCATTATGGTGGCTTTTCTGAAGGACACTAAAAAAAGAGAAAGGACTGATGCGCCCATGTCGGCGGTCTTTAACTGTCAGAGACAAATGTTCCTCATTGCAGCTTTAAGTAAAGCCACACAACTCGTAGCGTTGCCGTTGACAACTGTTCAGTGATCCGTCAAACGGCTGAGACGCAGAGCTTTCCTCAGTAGTTCACACAATACCAATTTCCATTGTCAAAATATTATAGTGCCTCCTCTGCCAAACACAGGTCATTTAAATCTCACTGCCACTGACTTCATTTGTTTTTGTCTCTTCCTTCAGTTTAAACACTCGTGTGCTCAGGCTTATTTTCTTTCTGCAGACTGGAGACAAAATGGATCTTCCCACTTGACCTGATGACAAAGTTTATGGTTTCCAGTTTCTCATTTATGGAGCCACATCAGAGCAGCCACCAGTCAAAACTTTGGTGCTGCGGAAGGCTATGGAAAACTGAGATAGGTCCTGCGCAGAGATACATTTTCACAAGCAAAATAAGTATGTGAGTTATTAAGAACTGAGTTTGTCCAGTATAAATATCCCAACCTAGAAGTCCTGACCTTATTTCTAACAGGACGTACTTTGTCTCATACTGAGATGGATTGTTACAGGTAGTAATTTGCAACGTTTGAGTCACTCGACAGGGCGTTATTTTTATTCCTTTCTTTCTTTCTTTTTTTTTTTTACAGAACAGAGCTCAGTGAATTGTTCTCAAAGGTTTTGTGAGGCAATTGAGAAATCGACAGGGGAGCGAGAAAACTGTGGAAAACTTTCAAGGAGATCTGTACACGCCATTAATCTTTTAATTGCAACACCGCAAGACGTCCAATTAGAATTTCTGGCTTGAGTGGAAAGTCTAACTGTCCTGCGCTTGACAGGCTAATGCAGCTAGCCATCCTTTCAACAAACCAGGAGTGTTATTATGAGAAGGTGACTTTTACTGTCTTCAAGGGTTTTATGGGGACACGCTGGAGGACCAGCACTAGCGAAGTATGCGTTACAACAAAACGAGAAGAGTCGACGAAGAGCTCGAGCTATTGTTTCCAGGGTACCACATGTTTTCTTTCAAAGCATCTAATTCCTTTTTTTTTCATATAAAAGCGGCGCGCATACCTTGGCTTAGACCAGGCATTGCATCAAAGTGAGATAGCCAATGTTTGACTTGTCCTCCTTTCAAAGGTTTATATGTGACCTACGTGGGTGGGATGTGTTGATACAGGATTTGTAAATTCAACACAGCAGAATATTTCCTGGGTGATATTATGTTTGGGGCCATAACAGCACCGGAGCATCGTTTACTTGGCTTTTATTGTGTTAAAAATCAGATGATTCTTGTAAAAATGCAGACCTGCCAAACCTTTGTTTGTGTTCTGGCTGCAACCTAAGCGGAAGGATGAACAGAGGGACTCTTGTTTACTTCCTTTGTTGCCTGCAGGACTGTTGGAGGATGGCAGGCTATGAGAACATTTGCCCGTTGGTTGCTCATGCTTTGCGAGGGTCCGACGCTGCCAGGTTTATTCGCCGTTTGCTCGTCATAGTGATGCAATCAGTCCTCATTCGATTTAGGGGGCTTACTCCCAGATGTGTATTTGAACTGTTGGACCTGAACACAAGCAAAACGTCCCCAAACTGCAGGTCTGAAATAAAAGAAATAGGTTTGAATATGAGATACAATGTAAATGATGTCCTAATAGCGACGTTTCCCTAAATTTACTCATACTTACCTACATTTAGGTTAATGGCTGGGTCATTACATAAGAACAATCCCCATTTTGCCTCCACTTTCTCTTCTCACAATTGCACTTTCATTTCTGAGATGCAATCATTTGGTAATGACTTCCAGATTCCCATTTTCCCCGTTGCGCTGATGGGATGTGTGGAATCATGGCAGACCGGCAAGATATATTGAGCAAATTTATAAGCGCTTAAAAACGGAGAGAATTCTGGGTTCATTTTACAGAAAACGTGAGCACGTATGACTAAGAAGTCTTGAGGGAGTTGCCCACGGACAAAGAGATTGATGTGTATGGACAGTAAACGCAAGCAGCATAAACTGTGTTGTTGCGTGTGAGGGAGAGAACAAAGTGAGAGTGAGATCTCTTCAGTGCAGAGGAGCGGAGGAGGAGGAGGAGGAGGAGGAGGAGGAGGAGGAGGAGGAGGAGGAGCTCTGGCCTTGGGTCCCTGGGCACAGAAGGTGCTGCAACATAGCTGAAGCTGCATTGACTATACAGACTCATCCTGCATTGTTGTGGCTCATCGTGGGTGAATTAAATGTGTTTATGTTTAAGTGAATAATTATGTCAAAGTACAACGTGTTCTTTATGGAAAAACCTCTTGTACAGGTTGTGGAAATTAAGCACATTTACTCCAGGACAGTTTGCGACTCTGTGCTTCAGTTATGATCAGTTTTCAGTTTTTGCTACTTTATATTTGTACTTCTCTAGATTTCAGATGTGTCAGTATACACCGATCAGCCACAACATTAGAACCACCGACAGGAGAAGTAAATAACATTGACCATTTTGTGACAATACAGTGTTCTGCTGGGAAACGTTTGGACCTGGCATTCATGTGCATGTTACTTAGACATGTACCACCCACCTAGACCAGACCAGCTACCCCCACCTCATAGAAATGTCACTCCATGATGGCAGCAGCCATCCCCAGCAGGACACAGCCAGACACAGGCACACACAGTAGGACCATGTCTATTCTCTGATGAGTCAGAACTGTTTTGGAAGCACAAAGGAGACCTATGCAATATTACTAATTGTAATAGAACAAAGGACAATGATCACATTTCTGCAAGTCTGATCCCTGCTACAATTGGTTTTAGGGTCCTTCAGCTTGTTGATTTGGAGCTAGAGCTAGAGCTATAAAAATACCGCATCAAATACTTGCATCAAAGAGAAAAAAAAGACAAGGTTAGAAACTCGCAGGCGGACACACTGGAGCATTTTGATCCTGATGAGCTACTAATTTCCCTGAGACGTTGGCGCAGACCAAAGCAGCGCTGAAATGAGTCAAGCAAACCTCCTCCAATCATATCAATGAACCATGAAGTAGTAGAACATCGAAGAGGGTGGAATTTGGACAGCTAGCGATCAGTCAGTGTAGCTGTAGTTGGCATTTTGGTAGACAATAATGTGGCTTTTTTTATGCCCTAAAATAAATGCATTCATTGCTTTTCATTTAAAATGGCTCAGATCAAAAAGTCTAGCCAGTTCCATCAGACTTTTCTGCTTTGTTAATTAATTTCCAATGACTGTGTATGATGTACTGACATATTTTCTGAAGTGCAAGATGAGTAGTACAGTACTGCAAGTGATCCATAATATATCAAATCTGCAGTCACAGTCAATAATATGAACATAAACGCATAAAATGGGTCACAAATACATAAGTAGTTTTAGTAATTTGCTAAAAACCGAACTTTAAATTTGACCAATGACAAAGGAGAACGCAATTTGCTGGTGGTTACGAGACACAATAGGAATAATAGAAAATACTTCCAGATTTATCTATCAAAGGCAAAATTCCTCACGAGTCCAAGTCATCACTTACGTTAGTTTAACAGAAAAACTGAACACTGTGTTCTGTTGGCACGGCTTGAAAATGAAGCACCCGAGTTGTACATGTTGTCAAGCTGAGAAGAGAATGTACTGCGCGTTGGGTTTTCGACACAATAGCCCAATCACTGAAAACACACTGAGGATAGGTGCAGTCGGCAGGAGTGCTGTGTTCCAGAGAATTTCCTGCTCATTATTGACTCCAGGTTTCGTAGCTGGCATCCCACTTCTGTCTGTGCAGTTGTGAGGATCCAGGGTGAATTAGTGTGACGCAGCCACGGTTTCCTGAAAAAGCCGGCCCGTTCACTGTGTTGAAGCAAATTAGATTTTGAAACAATTTCCTTGCTGCTGAACTGCTGAGTTCATCTCAGGGTATGAAAACCTGGCGCAATACGGGGAAAGGAGCGCTGTCGCATAAAAGGTTATTTCTCATATTCAAGCTTGCCAGGTAGCAGGTTGGCAACCGCGCAACCCGAGTTCAAATACAGGATGACATGTGATATATTTTAACTTTTACGTCCCTCGCTTTCATGTGTCCTTCAACACTGCCAGCGCACTAAACTCGATCGCTAATGTGATCACATAATTCTCTTCAAAGCTTCTTCTCAATGGTTCATTTAATGGCAAAAGTAAAAGATAACGAACCAAACCCAAGTTTTAGGCAACATCAAAAACTGACAGCATAAAGATTAACAAGCCAAACAAGGAATACCAATCACATCCATACCCTCAAAGTGGAGCTCCACCACATGTGCTGTTAATTCCCCCCGCTTGGTTATTTGTGATTACAGAGGAAAACATAAAATTGCCTCTTTGAGGAAATAAATTCCGTCATAAAAACAAAGGAATTTGCTAATGGCAGAGGTGGGATGTTGGAAAAGCTATCTTTCTTGAGTCTGGAGTTCGGGCTGATGGGGTGAGTAAATGAACCTGAGAAATGTGCCGAGACTTGATGGTTTATACTCAACATGCCAAGCCATCGTCTTATCTCACCCTTGCACCTTGGCTTAATGGAACAGAGAAAGTGTCTTAACATTGTGAAAATACTTGGGAAAAGACCTATACACTTAAAGCGGCAAGTCAAAACATACACTAATCAGGCATAACATTATGACCGGGAGTAGTCAGAACATTGACCATCTTGTGACAAGTCAGTGTTCTGCTGGGAATCTTCTGGACCTGGCTTTTGTGTGGATGTGGACCTAGACCAGACCAGGCACCTCCACCCCATAGCAATGACACTCCTTGATGGCAGCAGCCGTCCCCGGGATGGATGCAGCCTGACAAAACAGTTTAGGAACAACTCAAAAAACATGAAAAACACAAGGTATTGACCTGGCCTCCAAATTCACTAGATCCCAAAGTGATCAAATATTTGTGGGATGCACTGGAACAAGCCTGATCCACAGAGACCCTCCATTCAACCCATAGGACCCAAAGGCCCCCACTAACAACATTGTGTTTCCAGACACCACATGCAGGACACCCTCAGAAGGCCCATGTTCATTCTCTGATGAGTCACAACTGTTGTGAGGCACAAGGGAGACCTACACAATTTTAGGGAGTTGGTCATAATATTATGCCTGATTCGTGTGTCTTATAATACATTGGTTCAGCTGTGCTGTGTAGTCGATGAAAAAGTTCTAAAATACTATTTGGGGTGAATTCTAAAGCGGCCACAGTTCGGTTCAGCGATCTGGCACCTTGTCTTACGCGCTCCTGTTTTCCCCATTTTTTTCCGCTAACTCCACAAGGGTCCCGCGCTGATTTATCGGAGTGTTAAGCGCTCGAATGTTTATGCCTTGTACGCTGGATGACACCATCTGCTACTAATCTGTATTTCCGTCGTCGTCTGCACACGGCAGCCCAGATCTGCTCGGGACAGAGTCAAGTATAAAGACACTAACTTCCCCGTCTGTCTTCATGTGTGGCTCCATCTCAACAGTATTTACCAGAAACCCTGCAGCTTATCATCAACGCTCAATGTGTTACAGTAACTGTACCTTGTCTGCTACGGTGACAGAGGGTTACTGGACAACGAGATACGTTCTGTACCATCCAAGACAAAAATATGAGTCTGCGTGATTGCACAGAAGGAGGTTTGTCCTTTTGAAGAAGGTCAATAATGTTACACAATGCTCACTAGCGTGGAGTTCTTGCACGTTCTGGGTGCTGCAACAAAAGGTTTCTCTCTGCAGTCTGTGTTGAAGAGTGTTTACGGGTCTTGCTGCCTTAATCCTAAATGCCAAGACAGCCTTCCAAGCGAGTGAACTAGTGGTGCTGTTCAAAATCAGTGCTGAAAAAAAAAAGCACTTCATGTATCTCATGTTGAAATTACGCAATCCATACCTCATTCCAGTTACATTACAGCACTGTATATATGAAATGTGCATCGTTTACATGACGACTATGTGTCAGATAGTTCATCAAGAAGCCATTAATCTCCCTGAATCTGGTATGAGTGATGGTCTGATTACACGCTGGATGCTGGCCAATCATAGGTCGCCATTCTTGACTCAAGCAAAGTGCACGGGGGATCAGACTGAGACAGACTTCCCGATTCCACTTGCCAGCGCCATTTCTGCTTCAAGATCTTTTACCACTGAGCATCTGTGATCTGCCCTGGTGGATCGGCATCACACGACTCTACCAAGTTGTGGCAGAGAATGGCGAAAAGAAGTTATTATGACAGCGCTAATATCACATAGTCTGCTGCTGGCATTGGCGTGCGCTAGGTGTTTAAAGAAGCAGGATTGGAAAGCTCTCATCAAGCTGAACGTCAGCTTTAAAACCAAGTAAAGAAAGCATTAAACATGTCAAAGAACATCTCCAATATTCATCGGTTTGGCTGCTCATTTCTTTTAATGGATTCTCAGAACATTGTGTGTTAGTAAAGTATTTTGCTGAAGACTTGCATGAGTCACAGCTATATGACAGCAGTTTCTTGACATGAGCACAAATTCGTCCCTCCCTTAACTTTGAGTTCACGAAAACAAAAGAGCACAGATCCTAAGAAGTCTTCGGGGGATCATTAAAGTGTACATGGCTCATGATGTATATCTTATATCACGAGGGGGGGAAATGGAAGGCCTGATTCAGAGACCCGAGAGGCAGTCCGACTACCAAGCCACGTTGCAGGCATTCACAAACAGCTGCATGTTTGAGTCATATATGGCACTGACGTAAAAAATGAATGTCTTGATTAATTGTTCATAACTGTGTCGTCTACACTCAGTTCAGTGCTGTCATATATATCCAGTGTCCTAGTACTGTCCAGTACTAGTTGGAGGCAGACTTTGTTCTTCAGTGTGTCAAACTGTATGTATTGTGAGAGATCAAACTTCGGACAAGAATGCATGATGATGTACGGGTGTGTCTATCTTTGAAATCCCTTTATATTCAAGCATAAACACGTCATTCTTTGCTAGTGAGATCAATGCGAGGAGCGCACCCACAATGACCTCACACAGACAAGGAATGTGTGCGCGCAGCGATATTTTTACTTCGATTTGAGAGAGTGCGCTCACACAGTGGAGCAGGTTAATTCATTCAAGAGAAGATGTTGCCTCCTAAACACAGAGACACACATTCCAGCAGACAAATGGAGAAAGAACATGGCTGCATAAATTCACCCAGACAGACAATTTATGACATCTTCCTTTGCAAGCCTCTGCAGCTTGCAGGAACACTAAAGCTCGGCGTGACAGGGTAGACTCAACCGTGCCAGCACATACCTATCTCTGTGGCATAAAAACAAACATACATACACATACATATAGAATGTGGTGTGAGACAAAACGCTCGGTAGCACCCCATGAATTGAGCTCCCTTTAATGAATACCACCAGTTTTTGTGATAATAAATCTGGCAGCTGATATTGTGCAACTTCAAAGCTATATTTCTTGCCGAGGCTGATCGAGCAAGGAGAGCAGTCTGCCTTGGTATTAATTAAAGAGCACAGTCCAAAAAGGCTAAAGAGTAAATCAAATTCAGGATATTGGACAAAGGACAAGGCATTCATATTTTTTTTTTCTTCTTCTGAAAATGCTCCTCCATCTGAGGGAGTTAAGAGCAGAAAACCTATCAGCGGATTTATCATTCTATCATCAGCCTCAGCGTCACATAATGCGTCAAACAGACTATCTTTTCCTAACAGACGGGGGATGAGTGAAGCTCAAAATCTCATTCCAATGAAGAAAGACAGATTTCTCCTTCAGTATCTTTGTAGACTTAGTTGTCGGTTATAACACGCCAGCAGTGATAACGGACGCATAGTAGATGATAGTAGAGTATTCTGACCTCTAATGAAAATAATGTTTTACAAAAATGAACCCAGGATTCATTTTAGACCTGTTCAGTCTTTGCATTAAGATCTGAGCTGGGCGAACCGATCACGTGTGAACCCCCCCCCCAGGACGCATTAGGATTTGAGAGATCCGATCTCTGACCACATTTGTAGGTGGTCTGAGTTGCATGTGTCCACATTCCTTTGGTTGTGTGAATGCAATGAGTCCTTTTTTTCATTCAGAAAAAAACCATGCAACATACGCTATTATTAATAATCACCTGATAACCAAAAAGCACCTTAAGTGATGTTTATTCATTAGTAATGAGCAACTTTTAAATGATTCTGTCATTTCAGCTTCAGTGTGTATACCCACAAAGACACACACTTAAAAATATCCCAATAACAAGCTCAATATTACAAGCACAAGAGCCAATAAAATAAGATCCAATTTTATGCCCTATAATGGTGTGATTTTAGTGTTGAAACCTCAAAAATGAAACCCTAATATTGCAGAATGAATGATTATATTGTGTCATGGCTGAGAGACTATAATTGTGGTTATAATGGGAGTCAATGGGACAGTTTTGTCCGCAAAAAACAACAGTGACTGTAAGTAATCAAACTGCCATTTAAAGGGGTAAAATCCTCAAAAGGATTGCATTTTTGGTAGTTTTGTTAAGTGCTAACGTGGCTTAAGAGATTTATGCAAAAAAAATCAAAAAGTTTTTTTTAGATGTGTCCTTAATGACTCAAGACTGCAGTACATGTTTTTCACTGTGTTCTGTTGACCTTTTTTATTATTATTTTTTTAATTCAAACTTGTGTCACAATGTCTCTAATGATGCCTGAGGGTTAACTAAAGATGCATTCAGAGACACATGTCAATGCCATTGTCCAGATCTGTTCTTAATTAAGTTTCCCGTTCATGGTACAAAAATGAAATATCTATATGTATAAAACAGTATCATCTGCGTATATATGAACACAACAGTCAGACAAAAAGTGATGGGAGGTCATTTATTTTAGATTTAGCCAGTTACGATCTTCCATAAATACATCACCAACAACATAGCCTTTTCAAGAACTTCAGCTTACGATTTTATTCAGTCCTGTTACACATCAATGTGGCTGAAATCTCGTGACTGAGGTAGAAAACGTAAAACAATGAGGAAGGGTGTGTCGATACGAACAGTAGGAGCATCTGTGCGTCTGGCAGCCACTCAGGTCACACCCAGCTGATGTCATGGCCCTACGTCCTGATCTGCTAAGTAGCGATCGCAGCCTGTGATATAGAAGTACATCTGTTCCACGCACTGGACGGTATAAATGTGACGCTTCATCATCCAGAACGCACGACAGATGGGAGCAATACAAATGAATATATGATTGTTTCTGGCACAATTCTAGCCTCGATTATGTCTAATTGAGTAAATACTGGATCACGGTAATGAGGTTAAATGAATCCGGCGAAAGATTCAAGAAAAACACTGTATCCCTTTGAATCAGAGGAAAATACGGGAAGTTTAACAAAGGTGAGTGAGCGGAAATTGCCGGATACTTATGACAATTTGAAGCACTGAAAGAGAGTTTCCCTTTGAAAAAATAACAAAAAAACCATGTACCTGTTTTTAATCTTTATTACAGCAACAGTTCAAACCAAGACATATATTCTCCTTTTCCCAGTGAACTCCCGGCAACTGGGTTGGCCTTAATGAAACCTGCGGCAGGCGGCTGTAATTATGCAGTCGTGTTGGCAGCACCGGTTTCATGAGACAAACGAGACCCACTGCTGGATTGAAACAGTCTGAGATTCCCGTCCATAGTCCCAGTCAGCAGCTAAGAGAGGCAGAGGAAAAGAATGATATCACGTTCAGCTTTTTACTCCTGTGGATGATTGTTCCCGGGAACTGTGTCACACATCACTTTCTCTTCAGCCACTCTCCGCTGAGAGCACTGAGTTGCATAACAGCACACCTGCTAAAAGAAGATGAGCACTATTGAGGTCACGATCCATGCTGTGTTTCCCGTTGGAAGTCTTGATTTTCCATATCTGCTGTTTATCACACACACATTTAAAAAAAAAGAGCAACCCGCTGTAACAAGATCTAAACTCAGTTATATAACTTTGTTTAATTAGACGCGGGGATCGTGGTTCCTGCCAGCCGTAGCTGTGGTGAGTCAACTGTTTACAGATTAATAAGACATCAATTGATCCACACCCTGCACGCAAACACTCACACACACAACCAGCGTGTGGATGCCGCACAGCCTGTTCTTGACTATATTTCTGAGCGTGAAGTGTGCATTATCTCATCTCTTTCTATCAGCCAGCAGAGCAGATGAGGGAAGCCTTGGCTCCGACACTCCGACAGTCACTCAGCAGCAACAGCAACTAAAAAACCCTCCATTTGGAGTTCAGATACGACGCGATACATATCTGCAGATGCTCAAAATAGAGGCTTTCGATATGACTGGCCAATCCTTCAAGAAAGTTCAGGAATGGCTATATTTTTGCTTTATGTTCTAGTTTTATGCCTAGAATACTTGTAGGACTTCAGAAGACGAACACAGTGTCAAGCAAGTGCAAACAAAGGAAACTAATTGCAAAAGTAAATCGGCATACTCGTCAGTTCTGGGATTAATATAATTTGTGGTGATTTCCGAGATGTTAGGAGGCCGTAAAGAAAGAGTTTATTTTTAAAGTATATTAACAACAGGAATCTTGGAAAACAACTTTACGCCAAGCAGTGATAAAAACCACATTTGGTAAAAGTTTGGTTCAACAATGGTCCAACATTTTTTCCCATGTACTAAGGCAGTTTTATGCAGGAGAAATCGTCTTTTACCAGCAAGCAGATGACTGTGCTGGGAAACGGCCGGGGTCTGAGGATGACTCAAACACACTAAACTGGGGAGGATTTCATCTGTGGTGGCTAAAAGATGCAATCTCGTTCCTTAAATACACATAGAAAGGCCAGAAAGCAGCCAAGAAAGGCACAGACGTCATGTCTATATGAGCATGTGTGCTTCTGGTGTTTGAGGCACTCATGTCACTCTCTTCTCTCTGTCTCTTCTATGCCCAAGCTTTTCTTTCACCATGACCTCTGCCTCAATGACCTTAATCAACAATAGCCTTGCTGTCTGGGTCCTGCCCCAGGCTGCTAAAATGGGTGCTTAAAACTTAAGAGGGTCAGAGAGCAGCTCCATTAGCAACAACAGCTCACTTCTCTCTTCAAGGTGTTGCACTCATGTAAACACGTGGCACGAAGTGAAAACGAAACGAAAGATTCTCCAAAAAGGCAGCGTTTTTTGAAATTTTCATATGTCACTTGCAGCAGACATCTGTAATCCATCACATTCCACCTCTGCAACCTTTAACCTTTGTTCAATTAGGCTGAAACAAACAAAACTCACAAGGAGTGAAGTTTTTGGCTGACCTCTACGGTCAGAAGTCAGAGCTTCTTGATTTACTGTAGACCTGTAGACTGGGTTCATGGCGGGCCATCGTAAGTGAGTTATTTGGTTTTCCTGAAAACCCCACTTCTGAGAAACACATTTTTTCATGAGTTTGATCTCCGTTAAAGGATTTATCTGCAGTGTCAAATGTCCTTATGCAATCCTGTTACCACTGTGTCCAACTCATACACATACGCGAGATGTTTTAGACTTTCCGAACATTTGACATTTATTAATCGCAAAGACCTACTGCTGGTCACGCATAAAAAACAATGTAAAAATACGGCCTACATCTTCTCCTTTTATGATTTTTGTGTATTTGTTTTAAGGTTTAATACTTCAGCCTGTCGTTCAAAACTTTGTAGAAGTAAAATCAGATTGAGAATCCGCATGGTGTGTCATGCATGTTATGTAATCTAAGTTATTGTCGGGTGCGCTGGCTCAGCACCACGGAAAAAAGGCCACAAATCAATAGTTCAAAAGCAGGAATAAAAATGACCATTAAGAATGCAATGTGGATTCGATTTTCAATGGTGAATGCTTTGGATGACAGAAAGTGCCCGTCTGCAGAGACTGGTAAGAACAAAAGGTGAGGCTTTGATAATATGGGGCGAAATGTGTTTTCCCTCCCAAAGGATATCATTCATCAACCGTAGAGAAGGAACGTCTCTAAAGCCAACATACCAAGATGTTCTGCACTGAACATGCTGAGAGGGAAAAGAAGATCCGCATGAAAGATGGGGGGGTGGGGGTGCGCATCATGGTTATCACTGTGACAAGTTTCAAAAGCAATCGATAAAAGAAATGTATAGTCTGTTACTAGTGGAGATGAATTAGTTGTGCTTTATGAATCCGATGACACTGAGATCTTTTTTTTTACCTCCTATAAATCTTCACCGATTCATTTTTAGATACATAGACAGGCCCGTCTGGGTAAATGTGAGAAATATGCAGCTTCCGTGTGATCGCTCCAGGGTATCAGTGAGAGGTTTCTTGAAGAACAGTGCTAAGAGGCCCTCATGAGTGAAGATTTATTAAAGTGGAGACACTTCAGTGATATCATCACGGACTGTATATAAAAATGGACAAACCATCTAGGATGTTTAGAGGCTCACCCTCTTGGCAGCGCCTTACGACTTACGATTACAGCCGCCTGCCTTACGAATGAAGATATAAGATACGTAGCTTTTATGCTTTTTTTTTTTTGGGTCAGAGCTGTAAACATTTTAATGTCTGCAGTAAAATTGGCTATTTTAACATTCACTTTTATGGTCTGCCTCAAGTGGTCATTTGATAAACTGAAGGTGCACCTCGGCTTTGACTTGTGTTTTTGATCTGAGATGGTCAGCACACGAAAAACATGTTTTTAATACTCTAGTTTCAAAATGTGCTTATTTATATCCTTAGTGGGAGTTACTTATCTTATGAGTAATCCAGCTTAGTTTAGCATAAAGTTGATAAGCAGGATCAAATAGCAACTGAAAAACTTTAAAGAACAATTGATACTGGGGTTCTGTCTGACACAGATGGTGAAAGGATAGGAATTGGTGATTCTAAATTAGCCCTAGGTGTGCATGTGAATGTGAATGGTTGTCTATCTCTCTGAGACTGGCGACCTGTCCAGGGTGTACCCCGCCTCTGGCCTGATGACGCCGGGATAGGCTCCAATCCGCCTGCGACCCTTCACAGGACAAGTGGTTACAGAAGATGAATGAATGAAAGGTATCATTTTAATGTGCATTCAGTGTTATTAAAGACGTCATATGTGGTATTTAATAGTTTATAGACATGTGCATATTGTCCCATCTGAGTTTCTTCAATGCCTTAAAGTAGTCAAAAGGTACATTGTCCAAATTTCAAATTTGTGCTTTCAGGCAAAGGAAAGACCGCATGATAGCCAACACCACGGCCGACTAGAATTTTTTTTTTTAAAAATCTGTCTACTACATGTGAAAGGTTTTCATTCTCAAAAATGCCTCTTGTGACTTTGCAACTTCCTGTTCATTGCAGTTCCAGCTGTGCTGAACACGGGCCAGATGATTTCAGAGAGGCTGTCTCAGCTCAGTCTGTGTCTCACTCTGATGTGACATTCTGGAGCAGACGGCAGAGTCCACCTCTGTATTTGCTGTCTGGCCACTACACTAAGAAGAGAGCGTTTTGCTCTCCAGGGTCAAGAAAAGAGGAAATGAAAAGATGAAATATTTCAAAAAGGGATTGGGCAGCAGAGAAAGACAAATTTGGACGTTCCGTCAGGCTCTAGGACACGCAGTTGACTAAACACAGCCAAAGGGTGTTGAACTTGTCGAACACACCTGCACTGTAATAATTCACGTTTCTACTGACACTAGAACATACTAGATCAAATAACTACATTATGTTTGAAGGCTCAAACCTCGTCTGTCTGCATCATGCCACTGTAAATTATAATTATTTTATATGCTGTTATTGGATCTAAGCAATGTATTGATTATGTAAACATTTTAAAGAAGAATCAAGAATGAACGTAGAAGACAGGTTGAGTAGGAGAAACAACATCTTGAAAATATTTAAATCTCATCTCAATCACCAGAAAACTGGTGGCACATAAAGGAAAACATGCACTAGCTTTGGCAATGTGTTAAGGCTGGCCAGTGTATCACATTAGCTATAAAATGTAAATTATTTGACCCCAACACATATGATTAGGTTTTGTTTTTAAAGAACACAACAAAGTCTTTCTGTGACTTAATCTAATCAAATCTAAAATGTGTCTATTCAGGACGCCTTGCATATGCAATGTCTGAGCAAGTAATGTTGTCCAGCTGCATATATAAACTGATGTTTGAGATGCTACTGCAGCTGTGGTACCAGCGCAATGATTTGTAAAACTAACATGGTGTCATCAAAATTAGGATTTTAAGACAACTGTCTACGCAGTCTTACTAGCCGCAATTAATCTGTTAATCTGAAAATAATCTTCTTCAATAACTAATCAATGATATAATCTATAAGATGTCAAAAGATGTCCATCCCACTTTCCGAGGATCCAAAGTGAAGGCCTCATATGTCTTGTTTTGTCCAAGAATATGTCCCAGCCCTGAAAGCATGCAATTTGACTTGATATAAAACAGAGAGAAGCTGGAATTCTTTATATATGAGAACCTGAAGGCTTCTTGGCACGGAGCATCTTAGTGATTAATTGATGTGTTCCAGCTATTTTTTGCTATTGATCAAGTGATGTATTCTCTAACGAATAATTACAGCTCTTATTGTGGATCAAACTCCGGGGATGCTAACATATGGGGGATAAGAGGAGCGCTGAGCATGAAAGTCATCGAGATGATTCACTCGTCGTCCATCTCAATTTGGATGATTGTACGTGTTAAGTTTTACAGACAGCTGCTTTCGTCAGTAAGTGGTCACGGTCCTCTAACTCATGAAGTGCAAATGAGATCCAAAGTACTTGGGAGAAAAAGCTCAGAAAACTTCTTTGCTTCGTTCCAGCAGACACACACACACACATGTATGAATGCTTTCAGAAAATGACCAAATATGTCAAGAGTGTGGCACTATCTCTTAGACGGAGAGGGGTGGAGCGTCTTGCTCGAGGATATTTTCACAGAAACAAACACCCTTGTTAAACACCAGGAAACCTGATTTTAGTTGGTACGTTTTTAACAACAAGCAGTTCTTCAGATCAGATTCCTAAAAGTTTTGGTTTGGTAGTTCTCTTGCTTAGTTCTTTTATTGCTTCAGCATTCTTCTTTTATACATATAAAAGAGGAGCAGCAACACAGCCCTTCCTCAGACATGCACAAAAGACTTACTCACTCTGTAGATATAAAGGTCACAGCATCATTCATTTATGCGTATGGATTTCCCAAGATCCTACACCCTGGACCGGAGAACAGCAATGGACGCTAGCTTACAAAAGTCCTCACAGCTAGTTAATATTGCAACTGCAAAATGCCAATAAGGCATCCACACAGTACATACACTGTATTTATAATGGATATACACTAATGTGTGGTGAAAGTTGAGTCGGCGACGACTAGTTGACGATGTCACACATAAAAACACCAGGGAAAGTAATGCTTTGCAACAATCAAATCTATATTCTTGACCTGTCAGCTGTAGCCCACGACGACAGGTCGCCAGTCTCTCGTAGGGCTAACACGCAGAGAGACACAACCATTCACAGTCACATGCACACCTACCAATTTAGAATCACCCATTAACCTAACAAGCATGTCTCTAGACGGTGGGAGGAAGCTGGAGTAAAGAGAAGCCACGCAGACACAGGGAGAACATGCAAACTCCACACAAAAAGGCCGATGAATCCAAAGCCGGGACCGTCTTGCTATGAGGCATCAGCGCTAACCACCACTACACCGTGCAGCAAGATAGGATAATGTTTGGGATAAAAAATAAGATGAGAGATCTCTTAATTCTTTTAGACAATGAAATTTACCATCAAATTGTTGATTTACAGCTTCCTTCTCTCTGTTACTGCTGGACATTTAGTGAAGTTGTTAAATGATTGTCACTGAGAGGATTTGGACCGTTCCTCTGCTAGCGTTAGTGGATGACTTTGCAGATGAGTGTGCATTGCAGTGGTACATTTGTGTACATGTACATGTTCTGAATGTCATGAGAGAATGGGCTTCATCTTAAGTGATGTATTTCCACACACTTGATGAACCGCTGCTAATTTGCTGCTCCTCATCTGTGTTCTCGGAGGTGTTCCCGTTGTTATTGTCACGTGATCGGCGACTAGTCGACTTCCTGCTTAAAGCATCATGGCCCAGCAGTAAAGTCGACTAGTCAGTACAACCCCAATACATACTGTACAGTATATCAAATATGTACACATTATATATTCATAAAGGTGAAGAAGCGGATGCTCGATTATTGGAACTCATCTTCACCAATAAGCTGATCTTTGTTGGCAAATAGACAGATATTCCACTGCTGACGTGGAACAATGTAACTAGAGCGATCAGTGGTTTGGGATGAGACAATAAGAGATCTGAAAAACCCAAACAGCATCACAAAGTGATGTTTTTGTTCTACTCTGACCTAGTAACCTGTTTCTCTAAGTCATAGCCGATTCACCTCTGGCTACACCCCTTTTGTCTTTATCCCATATTATGGGAGTTATGGGGAAATTACTACCTTATTTTAGGGATTGCACACGGCTTGGTTTCAAACCTCAAAGAAAAATACAAACATCCATCATCAGTGTAGGTCCAACCAGCAGAGACAACGGCTCTCGTGTTAAAAGAGAGAAAATACTTCTGCTCAAATTTGCAAGTCAACTTTTACAGGAGCACATCTAGTTCCAACACAAGGAAGCTTGCAAAATTTTACAGAGGCATGCCACGTGAAATCCCACAAGATTTTACAAGACAACAAAGTGAAGTGACAATAAAAGCTGGGACCTCTCATTAGAGTCTAGAGTACAGGAATAAACCTGAGGGAATGAACCCCAGAGGTAGATCTGCCTGCTTGACGCTCTTTTAAGTATTGGGGCGGAAAACATGAGTGAAAAATGAGTGGAAAATATGCCGTGCATTATCTGTCTGTGTCTTACATCAGAGGCTTCTCCCCGCAGTAAATATGGAGAACATCTGGCCCTCAAATGTGGCTAAATAGCAAGGTGTGCACAGGTTGGGGACACTTTTTGCCAACTTTTTTTTTCAGGGGATAAAGTACAGGCTCGAGAAATACAGCTACATTACTGTTATATGACACGCTTTGACACTGATCAGCCATTTCCCAGGACTTTTTCAACTATAATCGTTTTTACGCATCTCTGTTGGCCAAAAAAAAGAAAAATAAAGATTTTTATGCATGAATCAGTTCCAGTCAGACATAAACTGGGTCAAGTTTATAGAGCTATGCCAGGCACTCCATGTATCAGCAGAAAATTTAACTGTCTGGAAAGAAACACTTCTCAGTTAATGTGAAGTAGAGCTTTGTGTAACTCTGTACAATATGTATCTATATATGAGCCATCCTATATCAATATTAAGAATGGTACCCATATTTATATGCATACCATTGTAAAGGCTATTTTTTTTACAACTTGGACCTTTTTTCTGGCATAAAATACGATCATTTACTCACCCATATAACTTTGGTATCATTTGACTGTTTAGATCCGTGTATATCCATATAGTGGAAGTGACTGGGGCACCGAAACGCAGCATCTAAATAACACATTATCTGCCGTGAAACTTGTTCATTTTAACAATATTTTGTTATGATATGCTAGTGCTATTCCCCATTGAGTCTGGAGTTACCCGTTATCAGCGGTTTGCTGTTCTTTGGCCAGCTGTTTCTCTCTCTGCCTCCACATCCTCCTTTCCAGAAGCTCCTCATCCGTGTACTCTGACTCAAAATGGTAAGGACGTCCATCATAAACAAAGTCGTCGTCCACAACCTCAGTATCTGAAAAACATTCAGTCATGCTGCAAAAACGTAGCAGTAGCAAATTACAGGTAAACAAGCCGACCGTCGCGGGTGCACATGGTGCTCAGAGATGACATCATCGAGGTCAGAGGTTGACCCCGGATGATGATAACAGGTAACTCCAGACTCAACAGGGAATAGCACTAGTGTATAATAACAAAATACTGGTGAAATGAACGGGCTTCGTGGCAGATAATGCGTTATTTAGAGGCTGCGTTTCGGTGCCCCAGTCACTCCCACTATATGGATATACGCGGTTATATGGGTGAGTAAATGATCATAATTTATACCAGAAATAAGGTCCAGGTTGTAAAAAACAGCAGTTTCCCTTCAAAGGTATTACAGGTAGCATTAGTGAGTTGCCGTTTGTCAACAGAATATTCAAACCTGGTCTACAAAGTGAATGCAGAGAAGGAGGGGTATTAGCAAGCAAGGTTAAACATACACCTGTAATTCTTTATACATCCATAACCCAGACAGAGCAGAGAGACAGAGACAGATGTAAGCTGTCTTGCTCTGTTACTGGCTGGGGACTACATACCAAGTGTCAAACGTTTGCAGCCCAGAGACTGCAAGCGAGATCTTTGCAGATCTAGACACCACCATACACGTCCAGTGGATCATAAAAAAATGATTCAGACCGATTTTTTATTTTCTTTTTAAATGGTGCATGTTATACCTTTAAAACAAACCATCTGCATGACAAGTGAGCAAACTGCATCTGCTGATAAAGAGCATGTGACTCTGGAAAATGCTAGTAAGTCGGCCTCGGGAGAACGAGTACGGAACTTCCATTTTTACCACGAGAGAAGTCGTAAAAGGGCTGTGGATTAAATCACCCATCTCCAGTGGCTGCCTCCCCTAACTGGCTTCATCAAACCACCCTGAAAAATTATTTAAGAAAACAGCATCTTAAAATAGGATCTGTGATAAATGCAGTGGTGGATGTAAGGCAATGTCCCCAGCTGTGCGCCAACTGCATTCAGATAATTGCTAGACAAACAATGAAGAAGACAATTTGCCTTTACAGAGCGTGTGTAATAAGAAACTAGACCCATGAGGTCTGATAAAATTCAACAAGACAGCCAACAATGACTGGCCTCACCCACAAGTCCCAGAAACTATTCCTAAGTAAACATTTAAAAGCCGCAGCTTTTAGAACATGTCAGCAGCATCAAAGTAATTCTTACACCAAATTTCTGCCTAGTTTGAGTCACAATATTCCTGTGTTGATTTTCAAGGTGGTGAAGACTTGTCTTGGCTATTTATTTAGCTAGCTGCTCAGTTTGTTTTCATGCGTTTGTGGCTTTTACTTCACTCTGCAGGTTTCTGTAGCATGAGACAGCCATGGAAAATTACATTCTTACGGGATAGTGTAAAAGGTTGAGGTAGGGTAAAGAATCTGCACTTCAGATCTGCAATTGCTACTCACTGTGAAAAAGGTTTTGATAATGTTTACGTGGAAGGTATGACTAGAATCACATTTGCTTCCCAATTTATCATACACATCTTCAGTTTCGACACCTGTGACGAACAGTCTTCAGTTTTTGAGTTCATGCTTTGACCACACGCCCTATCAAAAACAAGCACTCGAGTACTGATGTGCAGGGAGTGTGCTCTGACTGATTACGTGCGTCTTCAAATTCTGCAGATCTCTGCAATTTGGCAAGTTGATGGCCGTAAACCAAACTTTCCACTTTCGATCTCAGAAATCTGAATGTATCCTCGCGCTGGAAAGTTAAACAGAATGAAGTTCCACGGACGGACATGCAGATCTAAAACAGGTGCCTAGAGTTAAGAGGACAGTCAACAAGTCTCATGAGGCATCCAGCAGAGGTTGAGATATTATAATTTAAAATGTTTCTTGAACAAGTCCAAAGGAAAAGCAATGAATCATTTCCAAGGGAAATTGTTGCTTGATAAGACATGATCTAGAGGTTTTCTTAGAGACACTGAAAGGCTGCTGGTATGAAGCATAAGGTAGCGTTATAAGGTAGCGGTGATTTCTTATTTTCCTGTAATGGAAAGTCAAGATAGACTTTTTATAGTTTTCTTTGGTGATCCGCCCTTGAATTTCTATGTACATCTACCACTTTAGATTTTTGGTAATAGGCCAAGCAGGAAAAAAACAGCTTTAAAGCTATAGTGCAGGACTTTTTCCGTTCCAGCACTGAGACTAATTACACGGGCACTGTCAACATGTGCATATGCATATGACTCACCTCTGATGGGTCACATGATATGTTCTGACCGACGAAGGCACAAGCACAGCTTGAACATATGGTAAGAGAGTGACTGAAACAAATGCGGTGCACTTTGATTACACTCCCGCCCACAACCTTGGGTTAACGATGAGGCTTTAAAGCAATCTGAGATACATAACCTCAGATTACCTACATTTATACGTGACTTCTCGTTTTCGGAGAATGCTGAAAGAAGTGAAATGATTGAGGACAGACACAGATGTCAACTTACTGCTCCTAAACAGGCTGATACTTAAGATAAAATATTTGGAGTGCGTTTAAATAACAGATTATCGTCTTGGGACTGTGGACATTCCCCTAAATTCTTGTATCTGTTTCTGTTTTCCAGTTTTATATTGTTATTTGTTGTCCTTGTGCCTTTCTGTCACTTTTACTTTCCGTGTTTGCAGTTTCCTTCACTTTTGGGCAGTCAAACACACAGCTGTGTATACAGAATGCCATATACTCTTTTGCTGTTTCCTATTCAGTAGCCATATTATCTATGAACCTCTCAGTTAAGCATTTCAGTGTTTAAACCACACCTGTTCCTGACTTTAGATTTTTGCCTGAGCCCTAATGAGTTCGTCTGTTGTATATTTTTTATTATTTGTTTACTTGTGTACAGACATTTGCTGGTCATAATAAACTTCAGGTTTTAAATATCTCGCAAGTGTTTTTACACAGTCTTTGCATGTGAGTCATTCTCTCTTGATCATGCTTCCCTCTTCAGCTCTGGTAAACTGCTCCCATTGATCTAGCATACTGAGAGATATACTGAGAGATTTAACTACAGCTGATAGGTTTAATCAGAAAAGATGGAAAGGGGCCACGGAACTGAACAAACAACCTCGTACGCATTGTTTTCTAACTGTGTAATGGTTCATCCAGTCACAACCCCGCAGTCAGACAGCCGTACAAGTGGATCAGCAGCACAGTTCACAAAGGAGGCCAATTGATCCCCCACAGTTATGGCACAGAAGAAAGGTAGTCATTATCTGATTGGACGAGAGACCAGAGAGATGGGGGATATTCATTTAAATGGAGGCCAACATCTGTACAAAAGATTGATGCCTAAGTAGGGTTTAGGTTCCAGGTTGTTCAGATTTTTATGGAGAATAATTTGTTAGCAGTCTCTCGGCAGAACATACAAACAGATCCACCTTCAGGAAAAACGAACCTTATTATTTCAAGCACAATGTTTTGTTTATCTTAATTATTTTCCGTGGCTACTAGCAGGACTCCTGTGAAGTCGCTGACATGAAGTTCCACCCAGCCTGAACTTTGGGATGGGCTCCATAAGCTCTGCTATGTGACCTCAGCCTGAGGATATCATTCCTTCTCTTCCAACACTCGCGGAACAGAGCAAGAAGAGATAGCGATGAACTGTTTAACCAACTGACCTTACAAGAAAACTATGAACATTATTATTTTCAAATGAGGCAAGAGTATTTCCCAATCACACAACCTGTCATTTATCACATGTAGTATATTTTCATTTTCATTTTCAACACTTATATTCCACTTCCAAAAATATGCATCATTTAAAACACTTAAACAGAGCAAAGCAATGACTTTGACTGAAGATGACATTACCTCTCACCCACACATCTTTTCAGTATGACCTCCTATCCTTGCTTTTATCCATTTTTTTGTTTATGATGCTTTCCATAAATAATAACAGGTGAAAGTAAAATGTAAGCATTGTAAGCGAAAGTTTCCTGTTTTGGATGAAGGTAAAAAAAAAAATGCCAAGTACAATGCAAATACTAAACAGTGGGAATGTATACATGATTTAGAGACAGAGTTTAGGGTAAACCCCAGGGTGTTTATGCAAAAATAACATCTGGAAAACAAACGCAGTCTGTGGTTTTACTCTGCCTGTCTGTTATGCCATGTCTGCATATGAACGTAAGGCATCTGCTGAATCTACAAAGTATTGACTCTGGCAAGTAGCTTGCAGAAATGTAAAGAAATCTGATTTATTTAAAATGATTGGCTTATTCCGTTACTGTAGGATGGGGCCATGGATGGATGGTAGAGAAATTAGCAGAAGAAAGATAATAACAGACCTACAGGCTAAAGGTAAAAGAAAAACAAACAAACTCACCTCTGGTGTGGCAGGGTTGAAAGCCACGCTGAGCACCGTGTCTGAGTGTTTCTGAAGTTTGTGAAGGTAGGTGCTGCTACGAATGTCATACACGTACGCCTGAGATTAATGAGACAAGCAAACAAAAGCATGAGCTGAAACCATGCAGTGATGTACAGATAAAGAATGGGGCATTATGAATATATACATATAAAGGCTGGTGTAAAATACACGGAACACATAAGACATCTTTTGACCTCGAAACATGTTTACTGCTGCTAGTGCTCATTGTAAATACTAGTACACAGATTAAAGTTCTCTTGATGAGCACCAGACGTCTGTCTGTGACTAAATTCAGAGACTGACTAGACAGTGGGACCTGGCTCTTGCTGATATCAGTAATGAGACACATAAAATCCCACAATATCTGTGCCAGGAAGAGTTATTGCAACTGCTGGATTAAGCCCAAAAGACTCCGGAGATAAGTTCAACAAAACGTTTGAAATGTGTAATGTATTAAAAATAGTTTGCATAAAATACCCTGCCAGATTTTTAGTTTCCTCCTATGTTTCATCAGTATTTTCCGAAAAAGAAAAAAGTAATGCATTCCAAGAGCCATTTGTTTATCACTGGAGGTAGATTTCAGAGCAAGAAAATGTGCTGGAATGTCTTGCAGTCTTAAAGTAACATTAAAAAAAGATAGCTTAAAGTGTAGCATTAAAAGTCAACTTCACAGCTACACCATGTCGCTTTAAGCATCATGTCAGCTAGTCACTAACAAAATGGACGCCTCAGAGAAGACAGATGAGGAACCCAGTGAGTTATTGCAGCAAGCAGTCATACATCAAGTGATGAAGCCCATACTACCATGACATGCAAAGTATGTCAGTCCTGAAATATAACAAAAGTCCTACTGCCATGCACCCTCATCTTTCATCACATAACAGTTGACTTTTGACATTGTGCAACCCATAATGCCTATATGTTAAAAAACGAACAAAAAAAAAACACTCATACACTGCCGCAGATCCTTTTTTAACTGTTTTTTCTAAAATGCCATACCCCGTGCCGGGCATAGCCAGAATCAATTCTTGTTCAGAATACGAGTCTGCCAACACCCCATTTGGTTTTTATTATGGGGCATGGGTCACTCCTCTGTTGGTTAATCCTAAGGAGTCTTCCATGCATGGCTTCATTTAATTGTGTGGTAAACTACTCGGTAGGTTGGCATTATGCACTGTGTTACATAGCGATGTAGATAAGTCACAGACGAAATGGAAGGACTGCAAACCAGACTATTTGTCAGTGTTTTATTTGTAAGATAGTAACTTCTTCTAGGCTTGTATCTAGACTGCAGGTGTCAAACATACAGCCCGCGGGCCAAAAGCGGCCCGCCAGAGGGTCTAATCTGCCCAGCAGCATGAAAAGTGCGAAAATTGCATAGAAGACTGCAGTTTTACAATGAAAATAACTGCTATCCCTAATTTATCCACTGTTTTAGTAAGATAATTTACTTTGTCGCACTAAAACAAATCTAAAAAGTCAGGAGATGTTGTTACTCATAGGTTATTATACTATTATCTTACTGGTCTGGCCCTCTTGAGATCAAATTGTTCTATATGTGGCCCATAAACTAAAATGAGTTTGACATCCCTTATCTAGACCTTTAACATGTTCTGCTTCTATGTGTAGCATAGTTATTTTAACTATGCTATGCATTAAAGGAAAAGGGGGGAAACACTATAGCATGATAACAATCCTAAGGGACTTGTCCAGATGTACGATAATTCAATTATATTCTGTTTTGCTCTAGTTAAAGCCATGTTAATATACTTATGGGTGTTAAGTAGGTGCAGACTTTATACTAAGCCTCAGGTGGAAATAAAACATGCACACAACGTATGTAGCCATATTAGAATTTGAAATTTGTGCTTGTGTTATCAGTTTGTTAGCACAGTTATTTTTTTCCTAACTGCAATCAGTAAGTTTTAAGACAATTTTTTTTCGCTCGTATGCCATGAGCAGCACAGATAAAAACAGATGTGGGGATGTTTGACGACTCATCAGATTCCTGCAGCTGTTTTGCATTATGTTGTCCTGAAAAGAAAAAAGAAAAAGAAAAGCTTCAGGCGAGTTCTGTCTAAATGTCCACGAGTAGAGTGACTCCTGTCTAACGCATATGAGGTGTGAGATGCCTTAAAGTGAATGATATACTTGGAAGAAAAATGGCTTCTTTTAGGAATGCTTAAATATCACACACATCCCCTGATGCATGACTTTATGTCAACAGAAGCAGAGAGCAGGGGCAATAAAGTGCAAACTGAATCAGCAGGCATACATCTTCATTCCCAAGTTATTAAGGAAAGCCGTTATCTTCAAAATAAATCTTTGAAATAATTAATTCCACATCAGATGATACGGAAAGGAACACAAGGAGGGCGAAAGTAGATATTTCAGCTGAATATAGTATAACAGGTTAATGTGGACCACACTGAAATCATATTCCACTTGGATTGCTTTTGGCCTGTGTTTTGTGGAAAATATGTAATCTGATCCAGGGAGTCTTTTTAGAGTATTCAGGCTGTTTTTTTCCATGATTGCTTTTTGATATATTAAGACGTGTACAAATGTGTCTGGCTTATACAAGTCTCAGGACAGCTACAAATAAATACGGCGTAGCTCACTACCGTATACTCTCCCAATTTCCAAGAAGCACTGGAAATGTCCGATCTCGACAGAGATGCTCTCAAATGTCCGCACTGTGCTGAATTAATAATAACCGGCAGCATGCATGTATTATTCCACTGCTTTGAACTAGCACGTACACCGGGAGAAAAGAGAGATGGATAAGGAAAAGGGAGGCTGTCTTCTGAAAACGTCTTGAAAGAAAGTATATGGCATGGTCTGGAAAAACAATTAAACAGTTCTGCTTCGACATGAACGCTGAATTTGGCATTTTTGGAAAAAGGCTTGAATCCAAATAAAAAAATCTCAGAGTCAGGCGCAAACAGTCATCACCTTAAATGGAGGTAAAACTGATAAAAATAAGCAGTTTTCCTGCTGTATTTCACCTTTACAAGCTCAAGCAAGCTGTGGTGGCAGTCTTAACGTGTCTGATGGAGCAGTAATTGACTTCTCCATCATTCTGTGAGCAGATCTGATTTTGTGATTCACATGGATTGAGTCTGTGGACGGCAGGACACAGTGAAAGAAGAGAAGGTGTAGAGCTTGTCACCTGCAGCTCTTCATCTAAGAGCTCACCGTGGCTGCTCTGTCTGGTTCCACTTATTTAAATGAATATCTTCACGATCCAGAACTTAAATTAAACCATTAGGATCGGCAGCATTTAATGTGTGAATCCCTTATGCCTTTCTTTGATAGTACGCTGTCTATGTGTAGAAGCTGAAGATGCCGCGTGGCTATGAAAAGCTATTCCAAAATTTCTTGCCATGGAAATCCCAGCAGGAACATAACATGCACAAGACCATTTGGCTATCTTGAGAAAGTGAAATGGTCTTTTTAATTTGGTCTGTGCCTAGGTTTGTGTTACTTTTAGAGCTGAAAAAAGCTGAGGAGCAGTTGTTACCCACCTGGGTCACATTTAAAAAATTGTACAGTGCTTCTTTTGTTATATCAATCTTTCATTTGTACAGGATTATCATCTTGGTTTTCATTGACAGGTTGCTTCAAGAGATGACTTGGTTGGTTCGTCACCTCATTTCATATCTCATAAACAAAGAAAATGATTAATTATTGTGTCTTATAATTATAGTTAAAAAATCCTGACTGTGTGATGCTGAGTGAGAGCGCAGTGAGGGAAAGGGAGAACCCACATTGTATAAGGAAATCCAGATTATAACTTACACAGTTATCCTCAGAGCCTGAAGCAATGAACCGGCCACATGGTGAGATGGCAGAAGAACAGGGATGGCAGCGGTTTACATGGTTGTCATAGCGGCGAACACATCTGGAGGGTGAAAATAAGGAAGGAAAGTGTACACTGTAGTTTAAAGTAAAATTGTTGTGGAAGTCAAACTGAGCATCTATAATAAGTGTTATAATCTAAAAAAATAAGGCTTTTGGTATGAATGGTGTTTCACATGAGTGCAGTCACTCTTTTATTCTGCTCTACTCATTCTACTCCGCAGACATCGCGTTGTACAAAAATCTATCACTCTAGAGGACAAGGAGTTCAGCATGACTCAAGCAAAACAAGGGAGAGAGAGAGAGAGTAGTGAATGATGAATGGTTCCCCCATGCAACTTCTGCGCTGTTTCATTTGGTTTGCAACAGCATGTAATGTCTTTACAACACCACTAACGACTAGCTAAGCTAGGGTCGCTATATGGGCTGGCATGTTGGCAGGCCGGCGCTTTGACTGGATGTGGTGACAGCGTGTCTTTTACATTCACATGCTAATGTCATTAAGCTGGACTAAAAGTAGGTCATATTCACTGGTGACCATAAAGAAACTTGATCCCCTTTACCAGTGAGCTCTTGAAACATACGTGAGTCGGACACGAGGGTAAACATTATAATAAAATGCACGTAAGTACAACTGCTAAGCAACGCATATAAAACTTATGGAGCTTATGATTAATTTGGTAATTTCCCTTTAAGACTTCACCAGACAGGTGTTGAATCAGCTTTATTACTTTTCAGTTTTCTAGAGGCTGTGTTATGTTTGTACATTTAAACATAGCCCGGCAACATGGGGGGGCTCACTGGAAGAGCCCACACTCCATGTAGATATTAAGTGATTTCTGACCTGACAAAAACCCAAAGGTTCACAGTGACAAGTGACTTGACACTAAAAAAAAGCATGACAGATTGAATACTATTTATCACTATTTCTAAAATCTTTGAAATCAACCCACAAGTCCATTTAAATAAATGATAAAACTAAAAAAGCTGTCACAAATAGCTGTGTGACGTTGTTGTCTACATTTATACAGATTTGCTTAATTCACTACCACTGAAAGACTCAATTCTTTCCACAGAGAAAAAAAAAAATACCTATGCACGCATTTGGATAGTCCTACAACTAATCAAAGCCGTTTTGTTGTAAACAAATTCAAGTCAACAGCGCTCGGATGATGTGTATAAGTACGTGACTGTTACTCTTCCGACCATGAATAACGTCAAACCAGACCGAAATTTCCCCATTACCGAGAAAAAAAAATGTATGTCAGGGAACTTCTGTCTGGCTCCCAGGCTACGAATTTGCAAATATTGGCAAGAATAATAATAATTGTTGCCTTTTTTCTTAAACCCCATTACCACACTTTTAGCCTTCGAGTAGAGCTGACACAACCTGTCACTATCACTCCCATAAAAAGCACTTTAACAGGTCAGCGTAAACACTCATGTTTCTAGGTCAGAACGTGAGTCTACAGTAATGTTTTGACTGTAGAAGGGGAGATGCTGGTGTCCGTTACACACACACACACATGCACGCACGCACACACTTTGTGTTGTGTGAGTGATGACTATCCGGATTTTTCCTGATGACTAACGCAGACTGCACTGGAGGGTCTGATCCTCTGGAGCTGGAGAATATACGGTTACTGAACCCACCTGGGTATTCAATGTCAGATTAAGGTAATCAGCAGGCTAATCATAGCCCATTACTTTCTGCCAACAGATTCCTGTGTATTTAACTGTGTCGGTGCATATCAGGTGAAGGCTCGACTCTTCTTGGAGCATTTAATATTATTTAGCATAAACGCATATTAATGCCTATATTTCCATGGAATTTATGACTCAAAGTTGATTTAAGGGAAATATCACCAAAGGTCACCATCTGTTCTTCATCTTTAGAATCTGAATCTGTGTGTGTCTCATAATAAACTGTGCTAAATGCTGGTGTATAAACCCCCTAAAGTGAAACCTTGCATATTTAAGCATACCATTTCAAAATGCATAATGCTGAGTCCTTCAGGCTTTTGAAAGTAATCTGGCAGTTCTGTCCAATAAGACAGCAATAGTCATAAAATAATTGAATTCAGTTCAGTTGCAGCTTTCAAACTAAACATGGCTCTTTACTTATTGTGTCAGATTTGTGAGAGAGTGCCTGCGATCGCTGATTTTCTGACTAAGGTTATGCTCTTCCTTTCCACTAGAAATCCATGCATTTATGTATAAGTTGGACTGCATAAAATTCACTTTAATTAACTTTCCTTTGGCCTGATTTAACATCATTATAATGGTAAATGTTCATTCAGTTGAATCATCGTGAATGATTTACTGTTGATTCACTTCTGATATCGTGAGAAGAGTCTGATTAACATAATCTCTGAGTTTTACTGCTTCCATTAGTTGTAAACCTCACATAAAAGGAATCATAGAAATGTTAATTTAGGTGCGCTGTAACTTGTTTCGTGCTCAGCGCTTGGAAAATGGAACTTGAGGCTCTAATAAATCGGGACGAAAAAAAAAAAATGCTTCATACATCCATATGGTTCACTTCAGAGGAACTGCATCTGCAGAGGGATGCACGATAACAGCTCCCAGAACCAGAAGTTGACCTGGAAACGAGGCACAAATATTTATCAGATAGAAATAAGGTTTTGATTGAGTCTGGGATGAGGAGTTTATTATGGAAGCAGTCTCAGACATGAAAGAATGAAATACTCAATAATGTCTGCTGCTGAGCCAAAAAGAACATTCTGACATCCAAACCTGAATTATCTGCCTTATATGGATATCTGCTACTGAGGGCCAAATCAAAATATTCTCATCTTCGTACCTTGGAAATGAAGCTATTGAAGATTCACTCACCACCTAAGGAATGTTTGTGTAAGAAAAATGTTGACGTAATTTGAATATAAGGTCATTCTGCAGTTTCAGGGATAGCAGGGGAATGGAAAAAACAACAATGGCTTATTTCTTAATGTGCTTCAGCGTTTATTACTCAGATGATAAATTTGATGAAGAAACCCTATAGCCAGAGCAAGGCCTCCACAGAGGGTGTATAAAGCTGAAATAAGGTGCGAGAAAGGCTGAACTAATGGCAACACGGTATAATTTAATAACGAAGAAGGACTATTAGAGTTGTATGAAAGTTGTTTTGGTTAAGTTGTTAAATTCCAGCGATTTAAACTCGTACAGTTAAATGTACGGAAGTATTTCCACATTACAGTTAAAAGTCTCACAATATTTACTGCATTCAAACAAACCTTAGCGTACGAAGGTCCCAGATCTTCACACCGTCTGTGACTGCACTGGTGAGGAAAAGGTTGTATGAATCTGGAGCTTGAGAGCTGAACACGGATCCCTTTAAAATATAAACAATAAAACAGACTGTAATTGGTTGTAAATCATCTTCTCTTTTTGTCTAGGACTGGAAAATCAAGTTGCTTTGTTGTATCCTATAATGATAAATAGTCTGCACATTATTATTCTATACAGCCAGTCAAATGCAGAAGGGGACACATTGTTGGCACTGGGGTTGAAACAAAAATGTCGATAATTAGTTTTTGTGCAGTTTTCCATCCATTATGTACCACCCCGAGAAAGGCTCCAGCTAAAAATGTAGAGTTTCCACTGCACATCTACAGATAAATTCCATATATCACTTTCAAACCAAGTTATCGCATATAGTCAAACGTGTCTGTGAGAGAGCAGAGGAGAGAGAGAGAGAAAGCAGCGGTGGGGGTATTTTTTGTTTAGATTTCCATTAAGAGTGTGAGAACGGGACTCTGAGAGGGCATTTCCAGTTCCATTTTCCGAGAAGTCCTCCGCTCTGATGAGTTCCAGGTGAATTTTGCAGAAGAGGCCATGGAAATTTGAAGTGGGAGAAGCTGCTTCTCCTGCTGCAGTCCCTGATGTTTGGTGCGCCGCAGGCCGGCGAAGCAGCAGGGGAGGGAAGCGTGCAGCCTCAAGGCAGAGACAATCCCTCTGATCTGCAGGCACTAACCCTACAGCACCCAAAGGCCCCCGGGCACCCAGGTGGAGAACCCAGCATTGACGCGATAGCCAAGCTGAAACAACACGCCGCAGGCTTTCCACAATGTATAACACACAATAGCTGGCGTGACAAAGAGCAAGCACCTCTGGGCTGAAGGAATACAGTCAGCTGTGCGCAAGAGTGAAGTGAATCACAGTTGAATGGATAAAGCGTTTAATCCGAGCCACTAGCTGCAGAGTACCCAGCTAATCCAGGCTGGCCTGTGTGTCAAGTATGTAGAGGTCAACATCCAGAAGTCAATACTCAAAAGGTCACACAGTACAAGGCTCACTCACACACAAACGCACACTCCTCTATTCCAACGAGCTACATAAACATCTGTAAGATGAGTCAACATTTCCATCATTTTTATGATAAAAATGAATGATTTAGTTGCTATCGAAAAGCTGGAAAACTTTCATATGACTATATATGTAGAGAAACCATAACCCTTGTTCCGCTGTAAAATTTTAATGTGATAGAAACATAAATAATATGCAGAAACACACACTTGAACGGATTAAATTTATAGTTTCATTTTGTGTGATGCAATAATGCTTCATGGCACTATAACGGATTTGGACACGGGCCGGAGCTGTCGTCTCGTTAGACACCAGCAAATTGGGTCCACATTAGTCCAAGACAGTGATGTGGGAGTAAGGCCACATAAAAACCCCAAATGCATCATGGAACAGAATTACTCCAAGACCATCATCCAGCATTGAATCTCCCCCTGCCATCCGCTATGGCAGTCTTAATCCTGATGCACTAGGGACTTAGATTCAAGATGAATGATACTGTCCTGTCTGACTGTCATGGAAACGTTTAAATAACCATGACCTTTTACATTCACACCACAAACTAACACTTTTACTCCCTGCGCCTTATGTAACTCGCAAAACACTCTTAGATGTGTCTTATGTAACAATATGACATCTGCCGAATAGTAGACCCTTCAAAAGTAAGATGAGGGATGGGGCTCACAGTAAGAATTGATGCCAAGGCAAGCAAGGTTTAGGGCTAATTATCTTTCAGTGTGGAGTGATGAGTTAAGTGCCTGTATAAATTCACAAAAACAAAAATACTACAAATGAGGAAAAAACTGATTTGAAACTTACACATAATACATCATAAAGACCATTTTAATCCCTATGTGAGGAGTCTGTTTTGTCACATAAACGGCCTCACCTTGTTTTGTGCGATGCAGTGGATGGCTCTGTCGTGGACATCGGGCAGCTCCGATGCAACCACACCTTTGTTCATGTCGAACACTTGAATGGACCGATCTGACCCACACACCAGGACAATGTCTGAAACAGCTGTTAAGAGAAGTTATGACATATATTTGGGGGACCACAGTAAAAGAAAATGAAAAAGAAAACCAGTCCCAGTAGCATGGGTCAAAAGCTGTTTGCCTTCTACTAGACAGCTCCTATCATTCTCTGCTGTGTCACCAAAGTATCCAGATGTAGAAGGTTAATATATATAAAATATGTTGATGAAATCATTGTATTTTTGTTTGTATAGGATCCCACTCATTCCAACGTACCTCAATACAGTAGATTTATTGGAAGATAAATGCATTGTAAACCTTAACAAGGGGTCGGAATGTAGACATTCCTGAAAAATGAAAGACACCTAAATGATTTACAGGTAAAATCAGCAGTGGAAGCCCCGAGGCAACATGCGAAGACTTTATTAGGCGCAGACTGATTGCTGTGGTTGACATGGAAGTTCTCCAACCAGATGCTTTGAATAAAAGGGATAGGGCCACTTTGTCAGCAACGGTGCAGTGTAAACTATACCACTTCCTGCTGCAACAACAGCAACAACAAGAAAAGGGATACAAGACAGAAAATCGTTGATTGCAGATAAGGCAGTTATGTCTGTCGCAGATGTCGTTGAAAAGCGTCCTGCCATTTTGATGACGCTCCGTTGCTGATACCTACGAAGAAAAACAGTTTGATGCATTATTTTTAAAGTAACAAAACGTTTATGAACTGCCTGAGCTTTACAACCGAACGAGATGGTTCAGTAAGAGCCCCTACCCACAGATAACTAGAGGAAAAATGTGAGTAAGCAGCATGCACTGCTAAAAGAGGGTATGGAGGCCCTTTATTGTAATTTTCCTTCCTTTCTGTACAAGCCCTGACAGCTTGTGGTACTCAGTCAAGCAGTTTGGGTGGTAATGTGTTTCAGCAGTGTGTGCAGTAGCAGCTAAATAAAGCCAGGCCCTCATCAATTCAGTAACAGAGTTAGCCTAAGTAACAAAGCATGCTTCCTAAACAGGTTGCACAAGTCTTAAAACAGATCAATCTATCTAGTATTTTCCACTTTCAGCACAAATTGCAATATTGTAGCAAAGTTGTGTTACATTAGTAGTCATTACCACACTAGTTCACTGACTGAAGTTGAGAAGTGGCAGATATTTGGTTTGAATATCTGGAAAATGCATGGTTAATGTTTCTAAGGAAGCACTGTTAGAGTTTAGAGGTCAACATGACTGTGGTCCATTTGAGCAAGTCCTGCTTTTGTGTGTCTCCTAGCTGTTTTTTTTGTTTTGTTTTTTTAATTATTTTTTCTTCTTGTCTCCTGTTCACTTATTAGCACCACACAGGTGTCAAACACATGACTTGTGGGCCAAAAATGTCTTACCAGAGTCTAATCTGGCCCGCAGCGTGAATTTGCGAAAATTACATAGAAGACTGCAATTTTTCAATGAAAGTAACCGCTATCCCTAATTTGTCCCATATTTCAGAAAGAGAACTGGACAGAACACAACACTGAGAACCAGGACTAAACAGCAGACAGCAATGTGCCCAGACTGCACTTATTTTTCTTAAGAAACATTCCCAGAAATGACTTGTTCTTCTTTGCACTAAAACAAATTGAAGAAATATGGAGTTGTTGTTACTTATAGGTTATTATCTTACTAGTTCCACCCACTTGAGATCTAATTGGGCTGTATGTTGCCCCCAAATTAAAATGAGTTTGACACCCTTGTGTTACCATGTTCAGTTTGTGTGACTCTGACTCCACATTCTCACCTTGTGTTTGCCTGACTGTTTTTTTTTTTTTTTTTTTTTTTGTATAATCTTTTACCAGCTTAATGGCTTAAACTACCTTTATGTTTTTGAATCCTGCCTTCTATGTCCTGCATTTGGATTCTCATTACAACACCACGAAAACCAAGTGGTACACAGCTACTGATCTGAGTGTTCTTTACAGAGTAACATTTTTTTTGGAATAATGCACTACATACATAGGGTTAAGTACAACCAATATAAAATCAATAGCTAGTTTATGCAGAATGATCAACTGTGCATGCAGCACTCTGACCACTTGTGATTACCTTTTTATGTCGTCACGTGCGATGTCCACATTGTACAGGTACAAATACAGAGCTGGTCCAGATGCCAGGAGTACAAATTTGTCCAGGTAATAAAACTGAGCACCTCTGATGGGTTTGGAGAACTTACTGTCACCCTAACAAAGACATAAAGAGACAAAAATAAAGTTAATATCTTTAAATTATTTAATATTTCATGATTTCAATATTGTAGACTTACACACTTTGGGGATTTTGCTCAATATAATACATGTGGAATCCTCAACTGTGAACTTACAAGTTGCATAAACTGTATATAGTTGCTCCATTAAACACAGAACAGTAAATCTTGAATGTTTTCGCAGTTCAGATGTCCCTGGCCACCAACATTCACATTTTCCCATACAGTATTATGAGAATGTAAAAGTCGTAATGAGGTAGGCCCTTGAGGCGGATATTTTTCTCTGTCCAGGTTTACGCCCTTACTAATCTGCCATATCCGACGACATGCAAAGACTGCCACTGACTTTTTTTTTCTTCAGAGTATCGTGTGGTCATGTGAGGTTATCTCTTTCTAGCGTTTTCTAGCCCAACTTTGCTAAGCTATTTGTGATTCTGGCTCGCTCTGACATAGCCCTTGTCCCTGCAAAGATCTCAGTTTCTTTGCCAGGTTGTTCCACATGAACACCAAGCACTCAGAGGCAGCAAATGTAGCCAAGATCAAAACAATCTCACTGAGTGAAACAAAGCAGGGACATTTAGCATCAGCTTTGGGGAGATCCTAGATTTTGAGTGCAGGCCATTGTTTTTACTTTGGCGTGGGAAAGCAGATGCGCTTCTGACTGACCCACTTACTGTATGTGATACTCAAAGAAGTTAGGTGGGCCTGAATACGATACGTTTTTTGATGCTCCAGATCCACCAGATGTTTTGAATGAATGACACAGTTACTGCTTCTGAGCCAAGAAACACAGAATTTCATCACAACGTCAATTTGGCTTCCATGCTTTTTAGTGCCACGATTCAGATCTATTGGAGAAGGAACATGGTGAGAATTGAGTAAGTTTTACTTCAGAGAAACTCAACCATAAGGGTATCTAGTGACTGAGTTTCAAATGCATTTTTGTAACCTACATCTCAATGCTCCACATGTTTCTTAATACAGCATGCAACTTTTTACAGAATCCAACTGTGAGACAAAGAACAACATTAGACAAATTGTGCAGACAAATACTACCACCCACACTTGTAAAATTAGAAACAGTAGGGACAAAACCCTTCCAGCAAACACTCCCATCGCTGTGTGTGGCATGTGTCTGTAGTCATTTGGTTTTACTTCAGAGATGAGACATTGTTTTGCAATATGAGGTCACTATGGCGGGTCCTCATTTCACTTATTTCAACAATGTTTAGGATTTGGACTGTGGTTAAGGCTTAGGGAAGGAAGGGCATGCAGTGGTGTAGGTTAAGATCAGGATGACAGGGTGTACATAAATGCACGCAGCATTTACCACGACAATGGCAGGCTCAGAGCTAGAATGGGTCCAGATTCGTAACGACGGGTCTTCTGACGCACTCAACCACCACTGCCGGCTGAGGCTCCAACTCACGCTCCTCACTGGCTTGTCATGCCCTACATGTAAAGAGAGAAGCCTGAAATTGACCTGGTAAGACAGTGTGTGGCCGCAACATTTACTTTTATGGTGAGAGCCAGGAAGACTGATGAGAAGAGGATCACAGTGACCTACATGTCACCTCAGATTCTGTCGTTTTATCTCTGCTGCCCCCTTGTGGACACTCTGTTCCAGCAGCTGCACTTGTGCTAACAAGTGTGAAACAGATGCTCGACATTGTGAGTGGCCTTTCTTTTCCTTGAGTAAGAAATAACGATAGTTCAAACCTAGAAGGCCTCAAAGGAGAATGTGCCTCTGTCTGTGACAAAAACAAAGACAACATAACTCAACTTTACCTGGTATAAGAGAATTCTTCATCTACAATTTTGTCAGTTATTGCTCAGTAAGTGAACGAGGATTTTCTTGAATCTTTCATCTGAAGTGATGGCTATGTCGAGGGTGATTATCTTACTATTAACATCCCCCTTGTCTCTTCAGAAAAGTCACAGTAAAGTCTTAACCTTGAGAAACTCTACTGTAAAATGTGAGCATAAGTTGAGTCAGATATTAAAGCTGTATTTCAGACATTATGAATAAATCGAATCATTCTTTCCATTAAAGAAACCCCAAATGTAAATCTGACTGAAGTCATGGATGTAAGATGTAACATGCGTAAAGGACAGGTAGAGACAGGGTCTGTTTCACGCACCTGTGTAGACAGTTGGACTGCCAGTAAGGCAGGACTTGTACATTAACACTGAACTGTCGCCAAGACCACACAGGATTTGTTTCCCATCACCTGGAAAGGAAGAACATTTTTATTACGATTTCTCCAGTCAACAGATAAATTGTTTTGGATGTTATGAACAGACCGTAATTATTTGATAAATGCTTTGAGGCACTATTTGGTCTGGGTCTGTAACTGAGAGCTCACATGTACTTCAAGCAATTCAGACAGATGATTAGATAGAACTAGATTATTCACAGTTTATTTGCAATGTTAATCACAAATATAATGCGAAGTTTAAGCAGGAAAACTGTTTGACTAATTGCTTGTCTAAGATAATTTACTCACCTGAATACTGAAGGCTAGATACTTGCTTGTGGACAACCCTGAGATCGATGTATGGAATAGTTGGTGGTGCCGCATCCGCCGGGTAATCTCTGAGGTGTATACCACTTAACAACAGAAACACATATCAAAGCTAAGAAACTTCTCTCCACTGGTATTTTAAATGATAAATAATAAAATGGACTGCTCACATGTTTTTTCTTGTCTTCTTAGAGCAAGTATTCTTCTGAACGCCTGTTTTGGGGGAAAACATGGTCCTTCTGAAAAGTAAAGACAACAATTTTTTGACAATAAATTCAAATTTGATTTTCTATCCAGCAAAAAAGGTACATACCTTGGGGCACTGGTGTATCCAGATGACTTCACTTTCGAGTGGAAAACCAGAGGCTGTTCCTTTATACCGCCTTTGTAAAAAGAGAAAAGATGCTCAGTAAGACACAGACTGAAAAGTTCAAGTACTTGCATGAGTCAACATGTATGATCGACAGTATGTCAAAAACAAATACTAAATATTCTAAAACGAAAGAAGACGAAGAAGTAAATGTTACAATAGCAGATTGAGCTAAAGGTCAGAATGGAAAAAATACTTGTGTACATTAGTCCTATAATTACAAGACAACTAATCATTATACTAAAGTGGGTTTTGTGGGTTATGCTAGAAAATGAGGATTCTGGATTATTGGGCAACCACTGAGTACATCAGCCACACACTGTGGGATGGTTCACTCTGCTCCCTGCTCGCTGTCAGTGCCTTTTTCTATATTACAATGAGCTCACTTTTTCCACAGCCATTAAAATGTGCGAGGCTTTCCAAAAACTGTTCTCCTGTCAAACACTGGCAGGGCAAGAAAAAGTCACATAATCTCTGAACAGCAGAGATAAAATGAATGAAGAGAAATTAACCTGTAAAATGGAATACCTGTGGCCTGATATTAACTATACAGTACGGTGGGATTACAGCTTCAACAAACGACACACATTTTAGACATGTGACACATACTGTATCTCACTTTAACACTTTGCATTGACTAATTGCAGTGACTCGGGTCAACTGTCTGATCCAGTCACACCACAATGATCAATAACTGTAAAACTGTTTAAAATGAGTTCACAAAAACTAGTGAGGTCAGTAGTTTATATTTGATCATAAAGTAATTTCTTAAGACTTATAAAACTTGAACGGCTACTGGTCCACCTAACTATAAATCAGCCGTTTCAGACTCCTGTAAAACTTAGCGCTGGCACAGTCCCAATACAAAAATAAAGACATTTAAGTGAGTGAAACCATCCAGTCAAAAACTAAAGAAACACATCTGGATCTCCTTGCAATCTTCTCTCATCTGGACGTGCTTTTCATCTTTGATCAACAGTGCCAATTTTTGCTAGTTCTTTTTTATATTTTCCTGTAAAGCATTCTTGAGCATCCATTGGACAATTACTTAAGCTTCCTTGGATTTTCAATTTAAGTTTGAGGTTCTCTTGGTATGTGTGTTTTTCATCTGCTCAGCCCCAAAGAAGAGTACTGATGATATACAGTATACCAATAATGTATTTTCCATCCTAAGCTCCAAATGTTTAGCTCTAAATCACTTTTTTTTTTTTTTCTAATTTTACAGGTATTTAAAATGCTAAATCTTTAGTGAACCTGGCATTTAACTCCTGTCAAACCTTCCTCTGTTCTTCTACCGTGCTGTCTGAGAGGTCGGGTATTGGAAATAGATTTTGTTCATAAACATATTACATGTAGAAAGCCAAGCACTTTAGGCCAGAGATCTAATTACCTGGCAACACAATCGCTTGGCATTGTTCAGCAGCCCTATTGACCACCCGCTGATGTATAATGGTCATTTAGTTTTATGGGGCAGTAAAAATCTCATCATTTGCGCTGACTTTACACTAGACGTTATTTGAAGCAAAGTGAGAGTTTCAGACAAATTTCCAAGTCGAGCCATATCTGCGTAAAATCTCAGCGGTTTGCTGATTGCCCCTTTTATGGCTGTCATTATGTAAGATTAAGCGTAAGATTAAGCATTGGTGTACCTTAAATATGGATGTTTAGGATGTTGACCAGCTAATGCAACAGGTAAAGTAATAAAAATGAATGATAATAATATAATAATGAATTTAGGCTCTGCATCTCTTTACTACTGTTTGGAATGAATTTACATCGAGATCCAGTCACCACACAAACCTGACCCTCTCCAGATACAATCTGTCCGATCTGATGATATTTGGACCCCAATAAGTTCTGTTTGCATTTACACATTTCGTTTACAGTCATCTTCCAGATACAGGTGGAAAGCCACAACATTAAAACCATCTGCCTGATACTGTGTAGGTTTTCCTTGTGCTTCCAAAACATTTCTGACTTGTTCTGTAATGGACACGGGCCCCTCTGAGAGTGTCTTGTGATGTCTGGCACCAGGACGTTGTTAGTGGCTTGAGAGGAGGGGGCCCCTGAGGTTCTGGCTTGTTCCAGCGTGTGCCGCAAAGGCTCCATCAGTTTGGAATCTGGGAGTTTGGAGAGCAGGTCAACACCTTGGGCTATTTTTCATGTTCTTAGAGGAGTTTTTATGGCGTAGTAAGCCACATTGCCCTGCTGAGGAAGGCCGCTGCTGTCCGGGAGTGTTGTTGCTATGGCGTGGGTCGTGCCTGGTCACAGCAGCAGTGTTGCTAGGTGGTACGTGTCACAGTAGCGTCTGCATTAATGCCAGGACAAATGTTTCCCAGCAGAACATTGCTTTGTAATGAGATGATCAATGCTGTTCAGCTCACCTGTCAGCGGGTTTATTGCTGTAGCTGATCGGCGTATGTTGACCATATGGAACACGTGTGTAACACACTGAGAGGAAATGTACAACGAGGGCAAAGAATGCACTACTGCACTACACAAATACAACACTGACCACAATATCAAACAAACTGAGAGGACGATAAAACACTCTGCTCTGCAGCAGCCGTAAACAATGTCTCTTTAAACAACAGTAAGAACTTTTCCACTTTCATCCAAGTAGGCCAGTCAAAGCCTCCTACGTGCATGTGTCTCACAGATTGTTTTTCCATCTGACTGTAGCCAAAACAAGCAAAGGGGCTCTGAAAAACAAACTGACACGAATGGTTAATGTTCCACATCATGTAAAAGTAAGAGAGTGTCTTGCAGGAAGGTGTCCTGTTTTAGTTTTCTTGAAAATGTTTCACCACTCATCCAAGGGACTCCTGCAGGTCAAAATGACTGCTGGGAGTAGGTAGGTTTTTAAGGGACATCTGTGAGTGGTGCTAACCTGAAACTCACATGATTATGGCCCCAAACAACATGATACTCACTAGTATTTAGAGGGATTTGTTCAGTGTGTGGTTTTCACTGAGCCATGAGGACTGAGACACAATTTATCAGCCCCTTACAACACATTTTAAACATCTCTCTCTAAACCTTTTCATCCCCAATCACAGCTTGAGTCTGGAGTTTCTGGAGTACCGGTCATTGTGGAAAACACAGGACACCATCCAGGTTAATCTGAACAACATCCTCTGTTTGCAGGGGAGCATCTGGCCATCAACGGATCCTAGTCATACGAGTTCCAGGGCATAAATCTATAAATCTAACTCCTTTTTTCAATTGGAACAAATTAAGGCACCATTTTATAAAAAGTGAATGGAAAAAAAAATCATTCATTCATCAGACTTTTTGTGTTCTTTTTATTATTGGATCGGTTTGTATGGAAAACTAAGATCCAAAGTGAGTTCAGAACATACAAGGTAATTTAATACTTACTGCTATTTAGTAGTCCCCTGAAATCCTGACTATAAAACAACTTAATCCAGGGAACAGGGATAACAGTGTATTCATCATACATCATACAAAAAGCAGTTGATTATCATCATCTCACAAAGCCAGCAGTCCTGGTTTACTTCATGATTGTGTTACACAGCCATGTGACATGACAAGAGATATCTAATCCTCACTCACAGCTCTTTAAAAAAAAAAGAAAAAAGAAAAAGAATAAGCTCCACCAGACGTGTGCCAGACTGACAATGGAAGAACATTTTCCTCTCCAGGAGTCTCAGAGGTTTATGGTCCAATTTGTATGAGATTCTGCAAATATCTTTAAGAATGCAGAGATGCACGGGGGGAGTCTGTAAATGTTTGTGGTTTCTCGACTGACGCTGCAGTCACACGGCAACTCTAGACTCCGCAGAAGATCCCCTACATAGCCTGGCACTGGAAAAAAAACCCTTCAATCCAGCGGTGGGGAGTCGAACTAATACTGGCTTTCTCAGCACTAACTCGCTGTAAGAGCAACGCGTAAACCTCAGAATACTGTACGTCTCCAGCGGAATAGTTTCAAGCTGCCAGGTCTTAACGATACACCAAAGGAACTCTAAAAGGCTCACTTTACCTATGAATCCACCACTGCAAAAAGAAAAAGCGACCATACAACAAACTGGAGCAACTCACTCACAGATGTATAATTTGATGTTTGTTAATTTGATTAACGAACGTCCACCACAATGCAAGCAATGGAATCTTTTCAATAAACTGTATTTACAGATAATGAGGATGTTCTCTGCAGCTCTGCCTGCAGCCAAGAAAACTTTCTATAAACCTACGTGTACAATTTAAGAGAACCGTCGGTGGCCAAGCAAAACGAGACAACGAGCCAGCCATGGAGCGAGCTATTAAATGGGTCATAGTTTCAAAAACCCACAGCCATCAGACAGCAGTAGCTCCCTTTTTTATTTCATGTGCGTGAGCATAAGCGAGAGGTGAGTGATTAGATGAGAACATAGAGGCTGACCTTTCCTTTTAGGCTGCACGGGCTCATTCTTCTTTAACTCGGTGCTCAGAGGAGATTCGAGCAGTGGAGGAGAACTGAAAATAAAGGAGGAGGGGGAGAATGGGGGGAAAGAGTTACTGGAAATGCAGGAGCACAGCATTTTTCCACGGTTATGGATTTTTAGTCCTAATTCTCAGTACCCTGATATTGTTGACTCATGAAAACCCAAATGGCATGAACGGTTATAACAGAGCAAGTTAATATGGAAATGTCAGAGTCAGAAGGAGTTACAGACAGGAGGCCAACTGGAAAACAGGCCAGACTCACATGTCCCATTGCTGGCCAGGTCAGATTCTGAGTGTAAGTAACAAAAGTCTATAACTGCATTGTTTCTGACGTGATTATACTTTGGCTCATAAATTGCAAATATGTTAAAGTAGAAAAACACATTAAGTTAATGAAATTAGCGCTCATTGATGCAGATGGACTTTGCTAAATAACCATTTATGGAGGTACAAGTAACACCTGAACGATTTTTGCTCATGTCTCTGGGGGCAACTTAGGATTTCTGGCCTATAAAAAACAGCATTATTACAACGATGGTATGTATAATTGTATGGATTAAGGAGTAAATCTAACACACAACTTTATGAAAGCTTGGGCAACTTTAAAAGTTTAAAAGCATAAACAGCTTTAATAAATTATTTCACAGGCACATGGCCACAGAAAAACAGTAGTTCTCTTATTTGGGTAACTTGTGGACTTATTAAACTTATGGAACATCATATTATTTATAATGCAAATAGCGGAATAACATACTATGGTGCTAACCAGGTGGTTCTTAAACATGAAAACCTGGTTACCAGCCCCTATGTATACAAGCTCCTTTAGAGCAACATACTGGCATTTTACTAATGGAGCTGATTGGTTACTCCAATTGCCAAACTAGGAAGTCAAGATACTTCTAATTTTCTTTTATAATTCATATTTCCTAAATTTACCTAGGGAACACGGAGAGGCCTTCCCGACAAGCCAGAATCCTCCCTAAGTCACGTACATGCAACTCCAACAGCACCACACAAGGAGTAAACAAAGAGCTCACCAAACTCACCATCTGCGTGACAAAGAATTTAATTAGTAAACTGAATCATGAAACAATAACTGCATTTGTCCAAAATTATGTTTTTCCTTTAGGTTTATGAAAACCGCTCAGACAAGAGGAACTATTGTAAGTGAGGGTGTTATGTTTTTACACTGCATTATAACACATAATTGCCTCTCTGTAGGAACACAATAAATACCACTTTCCTTCAGGCAGCAAACACACACACAATCAAATCTTGTAAAATGTACATAATCACATAATCCTGGAGCGGATTCTGAGAACGGAGAGTGCTAATTGCAGCATTATAACAGGAATTGCTGCCTCACAGCTGTATGCCTCTATCAAGCACGGTGCAGTTTTCTTCTGTGTTTGTCCACACGGATATAATATAATGTATGCAGTGGAGGCTTTGAGGTAATTAAATGAAAGTGTTTTTGCAGGACGTGTTGCAGGGCAGTGAAATTGGCCACTGACCTTTTGAAAATAATATGGTAACACTTGATCCTTTATACTTTATGCTGTCAGACATTTCTGTGAGGCAACACTGACTCATCGTCACATTTGAACCACTGGTTCCTGAGACACTGCGCTCAGACTGCGACAGACACACAGACAGATGGACAACCTGAATGCATAATGCCTGCACCCATTGCTATTTCAGGTGCAGAGGCATGAGAATATAAAAATGTAAGAATAGGAGCACCTTATAATAGTAAACATAACATGGGAAAGAAGAGAGATTGATTGGTCCACGCAATATCACAATCTAATTCAATTATAGAAGTCGAGCAGAAAGGGCAACTGACTGATAAGGCTTAATCTTCTTTATCAACATTTTATTGGAATTACTCACAGAGTTATCACAACCTGGGGAGAATGACCACGACCCGGCCATGTTGATGCTCAGGTCAGGGTAATCTAGAAGAAAGAACAGCAGCAACATTGTGTGTTTGGCTGCATCTGGTTTCCAATTCATACAGTAAGAACCAGGTGCACTTGGAAAAAGAATGTGAGCAAACATATCTTGCAGCATACATACAGCAAAAACACAAATACTGTTTTTCTAGTTCTGTCAAGACGTTATCCTATTAGCTTGTCTCTGAGTGCGCCCCCTGTCGACATCACTCAAGAGAAATCCTCTGTTTTACAAGAGGTGAAGGTCTTTCCTGTATCGACCTAAGATATGATAAAACAGTGATACCAGCAACATCATATAGTCATGCAGTCTCTCTGCCTGAGAGTGTTTGCTAAACGTACTAAGCAGCAAAAGCTCCACTCAGAAAGAGAAACATGCATTGAGCAGAAAGCTGTAATGCATGTGGGCATGTTTTGGAACGATATACTGCACTTTAGCAACGTAAAGGACTTTTGCAGGACTATATGCTGCTATTCTCCTAGAGTATGATATCAATCACTGTCAGGCTTTGGAAAGTAAAAGAGCAGTTAGAGAAATCATACCACCAGCAGCCTACCTTTGAAATATAGTGCTGTTAGGAGTTCTGAGGTAGCCAGATCCACCACATACAGGCCATCAGAGCTTCCAATACAAAACCAGCTGCTGTCTCTACAGGGGCCCCACACAGAAAACATATGGAAAAACTATGTTACAGGATTTCCCTTAAAAGCGTTTTTTTTTGCAGATCACTCGGGGAAAAGACAACGAGACCACAAAGAAAAACATACTGATGTGATGGCGTGACAGGGCATGCACAGCATTAAGGTTATACGTTTCTATTCAAGTTTCTTTTCGGTTGATGTAGTCTAAACTACATCCACCCAGCGAGACGGAAACTACTGCCACATACATATAGTATAGTAGCAAGGAGTGCTGTTATTTTATTCACTTCCTACTCTGAGCTACATGCTGAGTTTATAATATTGTGCATAGTTTTTATGACACGACTTTTACATTGTAGTGCATCGTTATTTCCATGTTGAGCATGTGCTCCTGTGCAGGATGGAGACAATTAAAGTCATTAGGTGTGTGATTTTAATTCAAATTGTTCCAAGGCTATATGTGGAAAGAATTGATGTGTTCATGTCTTTTTTGTGCGTCTCACTAGGGGGCGCCAAAGTGCAATCTTTGAATTCTACACCCAGTAATCCTATAAACATCAATAGGGACATTTGTATTTTAAATATGCTGTACCAGCATGAACACAGATGGCATTTTTATTCTTGTTTCCTACTCCTTTACACTTATTCACTCTTCAACAACAACGTTATGAAGCACTGATACCTGAGAGTCCATCAAATAGCAAGTAAAAAAGTAAGCAGGAGTTTACTAAAGAGTAAGATGGTGTAGATGGTGAGTTCACATGCCCTCCTCACACCCATAAGGAATTAAACAGTTTTCCAAAAAGTACAGAGAGCTATGTCTGTGCTTTTTAAGTGCCTGCTTCCTGTCATAACATCAAATGTTTTAACAGTCTGAAGCAGTTTATGATACTCAGTTTCCTGTGATGTGTTAAGTTTCCTCTTGATGTTTCTTGCGACTGTGTGAGTGCATGAAGCAGTTAGCCCAGCACAAAGATGTGGTATCTAGTATTTTTCCAGGTTTTTTTGGTGACAATTATAGTGTTAATGGAAGAAATATGCAGCTAGTTCTGTTGTGCTTGATGACAACTGTGTTTGAATAGCTTTTCTAATATTTTCCTGGATTGCATTCAAATTGTACCTTTTTTTATTTTTAGAAATAGGAACAAAACTAAGCCCTTGAGAAAGGTTACAGCGCTGACAGTATCATGCTTCAACACTAAGATCCCCTGTCACAAATGAAGAAAAGCAGTTCTTCCCCGTGGTTATGTCGAAAAATAAGGTCCATTAATCCGCTCTGGAGCCTTGAAAGTGAGAGATTTCTCGTGACTAATGAACAAAATAAAGCACAGTTCTAAAACATAATTTGGCCCACCATTCTATCTACTTATCCATCCATCTTGTAAGGGTTTATGAAAGTCTACGAATTCAAAGGAAACGATCCTGGAGCATTGCAGCATCAGATCATAATTTCTGCAACTCCTCCAGATGCCTTACTTACTTTGTTTGCTCAGTATTAGTGTCCATAAATGGACTACAGAACGCCATTTTGAGCACAGGTTTAGAGGTCTCCACTTCATCTACAGGTGATTGTTCAGCAACCCCTGAAAGAAAATATCCAAAACGCATAGTCAAAGTAGTTAAATGAACGTGTCCAAATAGCTGAGATTTATGGAAGTGCATTTTATCAAGATCTCTCACACAGGCTGTGCTACATATTTAACGTTTAGCAGTATCACCTGTTCGATGGCTGTCAATCTCTTTGTGCGTTCGATGTCTTTTTTCCATCTTTGGAAGGTCCATTTTTGTCACCAGGTGACACTTGCTGTCATCGCTGAGAGAAAAGCACCACACCTAAAAGAAGCAGGTGTCGCACAGTTTGTGCAATTTCAGGGTTTTGAGCTTTTGAGTGCTATGTGCTTTAGTCACCAACCTGTCCATCAGTCGAGCCAGTGACAAGGTGTTTGTCCTCCTCCAGGAAAAGAACACTGAGCAGTGGAGAGGCTGAGCAATTGAAGGATTTAATATTTTCAGTGATTTTGGCGTACGGCAGGAGCCACTGCACAACACATATCATTTGCTAGTGAATGTGTCACCATATAAATAAAAAAAACTGTTACTGGGAACTAAATTTAAACTAGTGACATCATACCTGAAAGAACAAATGACTGGTAGAGTACGGCTTCTGTTTTTAAATCCCAAACCTGCAAATAAATAAGACAAATCCTTTATTTGTTCTGTAAAAGAATCATCACTAAATCAAAGGCCTGAATCTTAAGTGAGTACCTTGAAAGTGCGGTCTTCTGACGTGGTGACAAGAATATCTTTATTCCAGGGACAGAACTCTGCTGATGTTAAAGGCCCCAAGTGGCCAGTCAAGGTAGAGATCACTTCCTGTCTCTAATGGGGAAACCAAACAGTAAAACTTGGACTGCTGACCTTTGACAGGTACTAAACTGTCATAAAGAAATACTACAAATCTTTTAACAGACATGTTAAAACACCAAAAATATAATCGCAGCAAAGTACACAGAAACAAGGTATATAATGGCATTTGTTATCCATGTGAGCAATAGAAAAACAGCCTATTTAGACAACCCTTGAGCCTAACTGTATTCATCAAATGTACACAAACAAAAGCTATGAAATATAATCATCCCATACCTCTGAGTTGAGAACGTATACATTTGCTCCCGCACATGCAGCCACTCGTTCATCAGAGAAACAAAAGGAAACATGGACGACTTCCCCCAGTAAAGTCCCGATAACTCTTCCGGCTGCAACTTTACCTGCAAACAAATCAGTCAGTCCGTACCTCAGAACAACATGTCTGGGAATATTTCAGTAGGTGGCAAGCTTGTCAAGGCTTTGACACAGGAAACATGTGCAGCAAACTCTACACTGCAGCGAACTGAACACATTATTTCCTTTACCTTCCTGTGTTCTCCTCTTGCATAGTTCAATATCCCAGACAATGATATAATCAGCAGAGGCAGAGCAGAGGATAACAGGTGCACTTCTTTTTCCAAAAGCCATAGCACTGATGTCACCATGGTGGCCAGTTAGCAGCAGGGGCTGTGAACAAACATACAACAGTAAAATACACTATAACTTCTCACATATTCATGCTTTCCATGGCTCCTGAAAAATGTATTTTGGACTAAACACCAAGCCTTGTTTTGATGACTCATTTAGCATCGTACTTACGATACGAGCAATATGAGCAAATGTATGGATGGTGTAAATAATATGTGTGTTCAATTAACAAAATTCAAATGCTTACATCTCAAGCCATAATTGATTGCACCCATTGTATGGCAGCTTGCTGATTAAAGACCCTGAACATTTCAGGCCAGTTGTTACTGGTGATAGCATCAATTACAATATAGTACTACAGGTCCCCATAAACTGGGTCCAAGAAAGCAAACTATGTGATTTATTGTGCATTAATAGCTAAATATTTGTTTATAAAGATCACATTAGCAGTGACTTATTGCAGTTTTATTTCTGTGAATGTCACCACAGACACCCAGTCCATAATAATACAAACAAATATTACCATACTTTTATAAGTGGGCCATTGGCTCAATCGCCATTATGCGTCCTAAGTCAGTAATAGTGACATAACAGACATGTATTTAAATGGAAAAATGTAATCAGTGTTAATAAAATATGAATGTGTCTGTTTACAAACCTTCTGTCCTACGTCCACATTACTGTAAACCATAACGTCCTTGCCGTGTAGTGGTATGCCACAATAAGAGGAGCAGCATGCGAGCTGCCGGTGTGACAGAAGACTATCACAGGTCAGCCTGAGCTTCTCAGTCATCATCTCGGAAATAACGAATAATTAACTCCTGTCTAACAACTAATTCTTAATCACGGTCTCTATTTAATTCGCTTATCTTGCGCAAAGGTCTACTTAGTTGTGTTACGATGAGCGAACTGTACTAGGACATGAGACTTCTTCGACGTTTGGTTTACAGGTTGCTAAGATACCACACCGACTTCCGCTACTACAGATCGTCTATGACAGACAGACCTTTGCACTAGATTTGGGAAAAGAAAAAGCTACCTGGTCAGGTAAACGTGCGTTACTTACGGTTTGTCTCTCCAGGATGTTTGGCATCCTAAACACACACACACACACATACACATATTTATAATACACCTCTCTGAACGTAAAGGATATATTTTGCCATTTTAAAGTAGGCTCCACTGCGTTTGACCTCAAACGTATTTAGAAATACTGGTAGAGTGAGACTTCTCTATTGACTCATTAATACTTGTACTTCTCCATTCAACCGCAAGATGGCGGCCAATGTCCACTTATGTTTATCCCTGATCATAGACATTTTATCGTCGATTATTACCCTACATGGTCAGTAAGGAGAATTGAAAAGAGAATATATATTTGTAAATTGCTCATAAATAAAACAACTCCGAGTTCAACATATATTGTTGAATGAATTGTCTCTGACTCTGAAAACTATATCAGTTAACCTTGATACTCATTAGTACGATTAAGCAATAGTTTTGAAGGAATTGTTTACTCAGTGCTTGCGCATGTGTGTTTTGCAATTAATTTAAACTATTTATAGCTCCATGGAAGCTGTCGTTTGAGTGACTGCGTCCGCGTTTATTTGTTTAATCTGTGCATTTTATGCGCAGCTAAATTTATTATAGGTTTCACCATTTCACTCACTCAGATTATTATTGTGTGTTCCAACTGTTTAATGAGAGATAGTTTTGCAAATAAATAACATATATTGAATTGAATCGTAAAAATATATAGTTTGTGGTGTTATTAGACCTAAATAAACAACAGCAGAAAAGGCATCAGAGGACACGAGGAGTTAAGTGGATTTCGAGTCATCCTGTTGGCTAAAGGTTTATAAAAAGAATGCGTGGAGAGGTGCATTCTGGGAAGTGGAGTTCTGCAAACGGCTGGCGGATATGACGCGGTGTTGTGTAGCGGGTAGCTGGGTGTCGTCTGCAGTCTGCTTTGCCGTAGTTGGATGAATCAGTCGACGTTGACAGTCCTTGGGATATGACAGTGCTTTTGTAGTAGGGAGCTAACTTTAGCTGGACCGTTAGCTGGTTGCCGGGTTTGTAGCATTACGTTAGAAGAAAAAGAGGAATTTAAGTGCCAAGGCGTTTTTTCTTGTGAAAGAAGTCGTGATTTTCGTTAACCTTAATATCTTTATAAGATGACCCTGAACGTTTTTTGCTAAAGGAAGCTAAGTTAACTTCAGGCTAGATGGTTAGCTAGCTAGCGTGACATCAACTTGTGAATCACATAACTTTAGTCTCTGTGTGGGCCATAACAACCCGACCGTTCATTATTGAGGTAGCTAGCCGGGGGAGTGCTAGCTTGTTTATTTTTTTTTTATTAGCCAGGTAGCATAACAACGTGCAGCGTGAAGTTTTTTTTAAAAAAGAAATTGCTAGCATAGTGAAGCTAGCCGGTTGGAATTTGTAACATGAAAGGGACACCGTCTGACACACTGGATTTTGTCCCTCAAAAAGACATCGTATACAACAAACTTCTTCCGTACGCGGACAGGTTAGATGATGAGTCCAGGGATATTTTGAGTAAAATTAAAGGAAATTTGGGCCGAGCCGTTCAACTCAGAGAGATATGGCCCGGTGTCCTGTTTTGGACGAGGAAACTTTCCACGTAAGTAACACAAATCTTTTGGTTGTCCTAATGTAGGGATAACAATTATTGCTTACTCATTCATAATGTTTTCAAGTTGCCGCCTGATTAGGCAACATCAACAAACATTTGTGTAACATTGTGTCGTAATGCTTGATATAATTGGATCTGTTGCTTTGGCTAATAGTTTGTTTTGACCACACACTAGTCAATGATGATTATATCACAGTAACTCTTTGTAGCCAGGTGTGTTCAAATAATGAATAAAGGTTATTTTGATATTAATGCCCAGACACTGCTGTCATAATGATGACATTACAGTGTCAAACACACAATTTGACCTAGTCATTGCAGCACAGCAGTAGGTCATTGTTACTTTTTAACATTTTTTTTTCAATCAGGCAACAAATTTAATAAGATATGGAAAGAGGAAAAGTAACACACTGTCCTTTGAGTAATATCTTTCATGCAGCAGTCTCCTTATTTGTACCTAGCTGTTGATATGCAGTGTTTTTGGAGAAGATCCCATTTACATGTTTCCATTTGGCTCCAGTCAGAATTTACTTCATTGCCAAGTATGTTTGACGTACAAGGAATCAGCCTTTGGTTTATTGTCATGTCTGTTATACGTTTACTGTCAAACTAATGGGTCAGAACATACTTACAGTGAATTACAATACATTTAAAGCATACTTTATCCACCATTTGCTCTTAGCTTTCACTTGATTATGAGTCATACCCCACATGGAAAAATGATGTGAGAATATGACAGTGGATTACTTAGTGCTGTTTAATTTTGTTGTACTTGGTTGCTGGACTGTTTTTTTTGTAATCCGTTTCAGTCCCCAGTGCTGGCACATTGCTCTGTCCAACAGTGACTCACTACCGGCTCAGGGAGATGGAAAGTTTACTGTGGGGTTGACCCAGATTCTGTTTACTGGTGTTTTTGCATTTTAACAGTAATAGAAACATTATTAATTATCAATTTTAATAAGACTTTTCAGCTTTATTTGCGGTATTAAAAAAATAAATAAGTATTTTTAACCTGTTAAATATGTGAATATTATTCCTTAATTTGTTTTTGTGCAGTTCATTCACAATATGTACTAAAGGTAGCGCTATTATTCCTAAAATTGTCCTTCTTATTAAGGTACATGAGACTCTATGGGCGGAAATTCAGCAAAGAAGACCATGTGCTGTTCATCAAGTTGCTGTACGAGCTAGTGACGATTCCCAAACTGGAGATCAGCATGATGCAGGGCCTTGCTCGGCTTCTTATCAACCTCCTCAAGTAAGAATGGGCCCCATTGGTTTTTTTACGCTACAACTCCCATGCATCTTAAACTTGCAGTTGTTTCACACCGTCCATTGCTCTGCTTCTTATCAACCTCCTCAAGTAAGAATGGGCCCCATTTGTTTTTACCCTACAATTCCCATGCATCTTAAACATGCAGTTGTTTCACACTGTGCATTTTGCAGCAAAAATAAAAATTTGTGTTTGTTTTTTTCCAAAAAATTAGATTGCACAATAAAAATGCTGCGAATTCATGTAATCTTGTGGATTTTCTTTTTGTAGTATGACATGGTATCTGTGGGTTTATTCTCATTTATGTGTATGTCTTATAACAGGAAAAGGGAGCTGCTGTCAAGGGAGGACCTTGAGTTGCCGTGGCGACCACTGTATGAGTTGTATGATAGGATTCTTTTCTCCAAGACGGAGCATCTAGGCCTCAACTGGTTTCCCAAGTATGCCTGTATTCTTTATTGTCATTGTTAATATTATTGGTTTTTTTTATTGATGTGTTCACTACATGTAAATTGTACAATTTATTAAATTCACAATTTTAGATAATCTGTATGTAGGCATGACAAAACTGCACGTCAAATGGTCGAAAAAGCCCATCCCAGCATCCTTATCAGTAGCAACAAAAAAGGGAACTATATGACAATTCACACCTACTTCACACAGCTGTTGGCCTTTCGTCATTCGACTATCTGTAGCATTTTTTTATGTTTGCAGCCAGTTGCAACACTGCAGTTTTCTCTCTGAAGATATTATCTTAAAATGGACGATACACTCATTTTAACTGGGGTAGTCTGGGTTATTTGAAACAGGGTTGTATGGGTTTCTTGTCCATAGTTAGTAGATGATGGTTGGCACAAACTCACAAATGCTAGCAGGAAAGCTAAGTGAGGAACTGCGGTGGATGAGATCGGCACAAAAACGTAATTGCGCTAAAGGGCCACCTCAAAAAATTAAAAAGTATAAGCGTATGTTCTATTTAGAATATTTTGACCAGTTTACCTCGACTGTCAGTCTTTTCGGACTGCAAAAGGAAGTAGTTGTATGAAGGTTGGCCTTCTTCAAAACCACCAGACTGCATTTGGAGGGAAAAATAAAACAGTAACCACACAGAAGATAGGAGTTGCCTCAGTGGTCGGTTGATTTTGTCATTGTGTGACTTTGTTGTGTTAGCATAGCCGGGAAGCCAGGGAAACCAACGAAGGTTGGTCTGGAACCCCTCAGTTGCAAATTGATTATGCTCTGGCAAAGGTCTGCCCGGGCAATCAGATTGTTTCGATGGGTGTTGTGAAGCAACAAATTGGCTCTGGTTGGTTATAGGACTGTCCAGTTGTATATTTTTTCTTTGTATTGGTTGCCTCACAATGATATTCAAATGGTGTGTTAACAGACTCATATTCTGATAAGAATTGTGTCTGGCTACACCGAGCTAGTGGCACATAGTTTACATCCAAATTACTGTGTTAAAGCACCAGAGTCGCATAACGATAGACCAACCAACTCATGTTCTGCGAGGTAAAATTATTGTTTTTGTCAATGGAGTCTGGTGGCTTGGAAAAAGCTCCCGTTTCCAACCAGAAAAGGCTTTGTTGTACTAAATTCAGTTACCCCCTTAAACATGATGTCTAGCTTTTCACACAGCCTTCCGATGTGGCTGACCATAATCTAACGATTTCATTTCATAACTTGGCCTTTAGGATCCACATTTTGAAACCTTTTAAATTTGAGTCCTTGCGGTTGTGGCTGTTTTCCTTTGCAATTCCATTACTCAGATTTCATTTACTGTAAAAAATATTTAAACCAATGTCAGTGATACTTAACGTTGGCTGCCCTTTCACTCATATTACTAAACCTTGTCCCAAGATAACAGTTCATTGTTCACTTAGCTGAGTCTGTTGTTCTTTGATATCTGATAGATGGATATCTACACACACTTGCCAGTTTATTAGGTACACTTGTGAAAACAAATGCATTCTAGCACAATAGTACTGCACTAAATCTTAGCTTCATGATGGTTATGGTATTCAAAATAACTGACAGAGCTGTTTTTTCTGATGCTGTTTCAGCATAAACGCAAGATTATAGCAATCATCAAGACGGATTAAGAGCAGAACTGTTATATTAGAATGCATTAGATTTCACTTCCTAATGTGTACTTACCTTAGTGTACCTAATGTTTTGTCAAGTGAGGGTACGTCTATATGCAGAGTTTGCACACATTATATATATATGTATATATTATATAATATATACATTTTCAAAAGCGAATCTTGTTATACTTGAGGTTCCAATTTCAGTATTTTGAATAAAATCTTTGTGTTTGCTTAAACGGATCAAATGAGGAGGATTTGCAAATCACATTGTCACCTATGTTCTTTACACTCAGCATGGATTTGAGAGAAGTTCAAATGTTGATTTATCTTGTGCTACACCTTTTTGAAAGTCCCTGTGACGTTCTTAGCAAGCAGTGCGCGGTGCTCTTCTATGGTGCTATGGCAACATTGTGTGTTAATCACGACCTGCCTCGCCAGCACATCACGTTTACATCACGGCTGATAAAAAGCAAGCTGCTTTGACTCATTGCCAGATCACCTCTTCCAAAACTAATGCACAAAACGAGAAACTCTGGTCACACAATAAACTGTTAAAAGTTGATGCATAGTATGTTCATATCTGGAGTGATTGGCTCTTCGTCGTGTGCTGAATGTGTTCTTTATGCCTTTGTCTCCCTTTACATTCAGTTCTCCACGGCCTCGTTCATCCTATAAACACGTAATGCTAAAATTGGTTCAGAGGTGGTAAGGACAATACTTCTTTTTGTGTTTTACTTTGAATTCATCCTTTGAGGCACTTTTTTTTATTTACATACATTGCATGTGAAAACAAAAACTGGACACCCCATGTACAGCTTGTGACAGAAGAAAAGTCAAGACTTATTCAATGTTAACATTTCACCCATATTGGAGACTGTCGCACTGCAGCTAACAGATTTTTTTTTATCCTCCACCTATTCCCAGTATCAACAATGAGAGAGTGATAATGGAATAGCTCCTTTTCAGATTCCCGTTTTCATCTATTTTATATTATTAAGAAGTTTTATGTTTTATTGTGTTACATTCATCATGCCATAAACTAGTGTTATTAATATTTACATTAATAATCACTCGGCATTCATGTAGGTTTATTTCTGTTCCATATTCCCCCTCTAAGTTTGCTTTGAAGTGATCCATCTCTGCACTACTAAACGGCACTTTCAGTAATCAATAGGAGCCCAAGTTCTTGTCACGTTTCTTCCCCTCCTGGAATGTGTTGGGGTGAACGTTGAGGTTTCAGTTACGCTCAAATACATAGGTCATATAGTTCAGTCTGGGGTTCCTTTCAGTGTATGAACGCTGTGTAATGGGACACCCAATGCAAGTGGCCCTTGTTGGATTTGCATGTGTTTAACCTCCCGGTCTGTGGCCTGTGTGTTGTGGGCTTACAGTGTTAAACACTGGGCTAGATCCATGCATTTAGACAGTTGCCGCCTGGCTTGCAGAGTGTCGCACATAACTCGGCAACTGTTTCAGTACTGAATGTGTAGTGTGTCAGCTACATGACGACTTCAACGAGGTGGAGGTAGATAACCAGTTGTCGAGCGGGATTCGCAGGGCATTTCCAACGGGGCATGGCTTGAGCTTGCATGTGAGCAGAGCGGTGGGATTGTGGGCAGGGAGCTCAAAAGCTGTGGTTATATCCGTCCTGGGCTTTCGACACTGTTATGTGACCAAAGTCCTGCATCTGCACCCTATATATGAAGATAATCATGTCAAGAATCTCTAATGCGTAAGATGGTTTATTACTAGTAGCAAATCCACAATCGCCTCATAATAACCTATTACAGCAGCGACAATGTTCAGTTAGGGAACAATTAAAATACAAATCTGTAAATTAACATGAAACCAGACACTATTTACAACATCTGCTTTCTACAAAGTGGTCTTAGGTCGTAGTACAGTTTTATTATGATGCCATGACTATACACCACCCCCATAAAATGTTCTCTTTCACAGTACTCTTGTCAGGTGTGTTAGGAAACTTCTGTGTGCATGCAATTAAAGTTGAATCACATTGGCGTGAAGGCTGTTTGTCACTAACATCAGTGCTTCACTGGCATGTTAGTAACATTTGTTTGTGTGTTTTTTCTCTTAGCTCTGTGGAAGGCGTGTTGAAAACACTCGTGAAAAGCTGCAGACCGTAAGTACATGTTTGTGTATCTATCCATGGATGCCCCATGCCTTAGACCCCTGCAGTAATGTAGTTTTCTGTTAATGCATTAATTGTTTATGTATTGTTTTTGCTAACCTGAAAGGACATATATTACCATGGATACATACAAATTATATATCTGTGCTGAAAGGTAACCCTTGAACAGTGGATGCGGATAAAAAAGCCCAGTTTAGGATTCCACTAAAAATGCTTTACCAGCAGAAATCTTTGCTTCCACCAGCAGGTCCCTGATTCCCTTCATAGTTATGCGCATGCAGATATCTTAGACAAGCACCAGGACTCGTTCCTTGGTGTGCACTTACGCAAATAATCCTATTATCTCATCTAATTCTGTCTTGTACTCGAGTTTCCTGTCACTGCGAGTAGGAAGAGTGATTTGTGGTCAGCTGCTGAGACACTGTGTCAGCAGTGAGGCAGAGGGAAATAACACCTTTTTTTTTTTTCAAAGCCTCCAGTGGATGTTGAATCTCTAGGGAGGCGGGCTGACTTATAATGACCTGCAGGGTTTAGACAAGCACATAATGGAGCATGAAAATCCCTCTGTGGGCCTAACATCCCATTGGAACCACAGGATTTACCCCACCTGCTAAAAATGCTCCAGGTGTATGACTTGTAATCTCCAGTCCGTGGGACATTGTGTTCCAACGCTGATGTTCCAGTAGCTGCTGCTTTCAGTCTGTAAACGCAAACATAACAGAGATGGTCTAAATGAACGCAGAGTTGAATGCTTTTGCTTTAAAGCTGCACCACAAAGTCTTATTGTGTAGTCGCATGAATGTAGCGTACTCTGCTTGTCAGTCTCAAGATCTGATGAGCTTTCTCAAGTGTCACCTACGTTCTTTACACTCAACAACATGATTTCGAAAGAAGTTTAAATGTTGGTTTATCCTGTGCAACAGCTTTCTTTTTAAGCCTCTGTGTTAAGATCTTAGCAAGCAATGTGTGCGGCGCTCATTTATGGTGCTATGGCAACTGTGTGTGTTAATCATGAACTGTTTCGCCAGCACATCACATTTTCATCAGCTGATAAAAAGCAAGCTGCTTTGGCTCGTTGCCAGATCACCTATTCCAAAATGAATGCACCAAACAAGAAAGTCTGGTTACACAGTAAACTGCTAAAAGTCGATGCATGGTATGTTCAAAATGTGAACGTCCTACTGTGTCGTTGCGTGAATGGTAGCGTAGTCTGCTTGCCAGTCTCTGGAGCTGATGAGCTTTCTCAGGTGTGTGAGGACATGACTTGTAAGTGACCTAAGAGGCTTGTCAATCTTTGTAGCACCATCTAAGCTGCTCTCCTGGTTGAGATGCCTCAAGTGTCAGCATATATATTCTTTAATAAGCTTGTGAGTAAAAGCATTTGTGTAATTGGCTGACTTTTACAAACAAACAAACAAATTGTCATTCTTTCTCCCTTCATGCAGATACTTTTCGGAGTCTGCAACTCAGGAGATGTTGGATGAGTGGAGGCCACTCCTTTGTCCCTTTGATGTCACCATGCAGAGAGCAATCAGCTACTTTGAACTTTTTCTACCCACAACTCTGCCTCCAGAGCTGCATTACAAGGGCTTCAAGTAAGAATCTGCTCATCCTCTCAAATCTGTAGATGACATCCAAGATATCGCTTGTTTAGTTGGTCTTGTGATACAGTAAAGAACAGTCTAGAGAAATGTTGTGCCAGTCATCTGCAAAAATACAGACACAGACGTTGTGTCGGCCACTCAAGGCTTGCAACCACAATGAAATAAGTGCCCATGTGAGTATATGAGGGGGCATATCCCCTAATGAGACACTGAAACGAGTGTTATAAAAGAGAACCAAGAGTTCCTAATTGGCTAAATAAAAATGTACACACCAATTCCTGTTTAATGGATTTTACTGCTTGTTAAAAAAATAATTAAAGCACAACTTTGTTTTATTTTAGTTCCTTTTCGTGACACAGATTTTGACTTAAGGCATTACTGAAAATGCACAGGTGTTTTATTGATGGCTGCATTCCTCATTTAGGTTTTTCACAAGAATAGTTAAAGGAACCGAGCAATAGCTGCACCTGTGTTTTTTGTGTCTGTGTCTGCCATCAAAGAAGTCTGTGTTACGTATTTCCAATCATAAAAGACTGAAAGCATCCCCTTCAAGGTCACTGGCAAAGGTCTATTCTTCTGAAACTTACACTTCCAACCAAGAATCAAGACTTTTATTTGAAATTTGTGGTATCTGCCAAAGGGAGGGGGATAGTAAGTATACTCATATATTATGGTGTGTGCATTTAAAAGAGTAGTGTGTCATGTAAAGTTACAAAGTCTTTTCAATGCAGGGGACATATTTACCAATTTTCAATAACTGTGATTTGCCCAAACTTTTGAATACAACTGTATGTTTGTTATAAGCACTTATTATTTTATCAACAAATTGCTTTTCCTTGGAAATGATTTTGGACGATATAAAATTATTCAGGTGTAGCAGTTAAGAGCTATTCATAATAATCTTCTGTTTGTCTTGCAGGCTGTGGTTCGATGAGCTGATCAGCTTGTGGGTGGCTGTGCAAAATCTTCCAAGCTGGGAAGTTGTGAGTAGATCAGTGTGTTTAAAAATATGTCAAATGAAGAGCAGTCGGATGTTTTTGCCTTCCTCATGTAACATGTTGCCCTACATGTTTGCAGCATCTGGTCAACCTCTTTGCACGATTAGCCAATGATAACATTGGCTACATTGACTGGGACCCTTATATCCCTAAGGTTTGTTGCCCTTTTTTTATGTTTGTTTTGAGGATTGTTGCACATGCTCTCATGTGATCGCATGGTTCCTATTTCATGACCATTGCCATTTGACAGAGAAACAAACTATCAAGTGTCTTGGGAGGGGTAGTGACTTGCATCATGTTTGTTCTTCTACTGAGTGACTACAACATGCAGCAGCACTAATAAACAAACACATAGACTACTGATTACTCGAGCACAGTGAACTGTCAAGATCTTTTTTTGACTTGTTTGTTAATGAAGTAATAAAGTACAAATGTTAAACCCACACTGTTTTGTTTCTCACATCACAGATTTTCACAAGAATTCTGAGGAGTTTGAATCTCCCTGTGGGGACCAGTCAGATGATGGTACCGCGATACATCACCAATGCCTACGACATCAGCCATGTGGTGCTTTGGGTGTCGTCCCTCCTGGTTAGCTCAGTGATCTTTATATCCGTGGTATTTACAATTAGTGTACACAAAAATCCCTTAGTGACACTTACTGTTCCAATTTCAGGGAGGACCCAGCAAGCAAGCTCAAGCACAGCTCAGTGGCCTTTTTAACAGTATTACATCCTTCTTCCACCCGTCAAACCATGGCCGCTGGTTGGTGAGTCACGTCTTATCACTTGTGAATGACTCTGCAGAATTTAAGGAACCATGAAGAATGGTTCTTTATTAGACAGCCCATTGATGCTAGCGATGGGGCTGGGTGTAATTAATCGATTTTTCCGATTCAAATCAATCGTCAATGGAACCATAATCAATTCATAAAATCCTTGGATCAATTCTTTTAAATATTTGCCATATCCTGCATCCTCTTATTAGAAATCTCAGTGCTCGAGGGTTTCGCATGACTGACCTCATGAGGGTGGACAACAAAATTTTGGGTTTCAAAAGTGTTCGACAGAGAAGAGCTGGATGAAAGCAACGTCGTGGAAATACCCAAAATCTCAGAAATCTCTAACATTAATTTTGTGCCTTTTTTTTCAGTAACAAGCAAATATCTCTGAGTTCAACAACGCCGAACCCCTGGGATCGATTCAGTTTAGAAAATCAGTTGCCATACTCAGCCTTAGCTTGCGTGGCTACATTGTCGCAATGTTGCTCATGTGCTCGTCAATGTTGTGTTGATTATCAGTTGAAAATGACATGGAGCACACAGGCAGCTGTTAATTATAACTGGCAGCTTAGCAACAACATTTTTGAGTGACACAATGGGGTTAGACATCTATATTTCCAAGGTTTACTTTTTAAACTCCTGCTTTAAGAGTTTTAAATGTAAACCTGGGTATTTGTCTTACTGTGGTGTCGAGAGTCTGAGATCTAACATGGAAAACATGAGTTATGATCGTCCATCTGTATTCGTCCGCTTTGTACCTCCTGTAATTCCAGTGTTAGCGCATCATAGCATGGCGCATAGCGTCAACCTTTACAATGACAAAGAGCAAAGTCACTCATCGTCATTTTCTAGGAAACTTCCTTGTTGGCTGCCTACGTTTACATCGGTATCTAGCTGTGAAATAACGGCACGCCATGTGAGTGAGATGGTTGCGGCTCTATTAAAGGTCACTGGCATCAGGACCACATGCCTTTCTGTTTTGTGGATCCCCCCCCCCACTAGATCTGAAGCACTAGGCAGCAACGTGTCCTTGTACACAAATGTTTATTTTAAGAACAGGCATGAGTTTGTGTATATTTTAGACTGTTGCTTGGATGAGGTGTTCAGCTCTAGTTTTATAACATTGTAAATGGTGTTTTGTAATCGGCTAAGAAAGAAGTGCATTCACTGGAAGAAAAGAAAACAACAACAGAAAACTGTTTATGATATAATTCATTCATGTAACTCAACTGATTTTACTAAAGTGAGCCTACAATTACAGGCAATTACCACAAAGATGCAAAACTCTGTTGCAGTGCATTCGTTTTTCTTTGTACTTTCATTTTATCATTTGCGTCTCATTTACATGGAGGCACACTGCCTATTCCTGTCACCCCTTTGTCATCTATCTGTCCCTTTGTCCTCATGTCCAGATGAAGCTCATGAAGCTGCTCCAGCGTCTCCCTGCTAGTGTGGTTCGGCGGCTGCACAGAGAGCGCTACAGAAAGCCCACGTGGCTAACACCGATACCCGACAGTCACAAGCTGACAGAGGAGGATATCACAGACTTTGTGAAGAGCATGATGCAGCCAGTTCTTCTGGCCATGTTCAGCAAGACAGGCAGTCTCGACGCAGCCCAGGCCCTCCAAAACCTAGCGCTGATGAGGCCTGAACTGGTCATTCCTCCCGTGCTGGAGAAGTAAGTTTGGACTGAACTAGAAAATTACGTCGTTTAGTAAACTGCAGCACTGGTGCCAGTTTTCTGGGACAGGGACACATTTTGAAATCAAAGACAAAGGGCTAATTGTTTTCCCCCTCAACCATAGAACATACCCTGCTCTGGAGACTCTAACAGAGCCCCACCAGCTGACCGCCACCCTGAGCTGCATGATTGGTGTGGCACGGAGCCTAGTGTCAGGTGGGCAGCGCTTTCCCGAGGGCCCCACTCACATGCTGCCCCTCCTCATGAGGGCTTTGCCAGGCGTTGATCCAAATGACTTCAGCAAGTGCATGGTGAGTGCCACCGTTGTTAAAAGTTTATCTCCTGGCTGAAATATCACCGTATTTACAGTGGCTGCTCTTGGTTGAACTTGTTAAATCTGACACAAACATCATTCACGTCCCCACAGATCACATTCCAGTTTATTGCTACATTTGTGACTCTTGTGCCTTTGGTGGACTGTTCGTCTGCCCTACATGAAAGAACCGACTTGACAGAGGTGATCTGCTGTTATCTTCCTCACATTTTCATTATAGAAATAGCTGTTAAATGATCCCTCTGCAACATTTGCATATTTCTTGTACAACTTACAGGTTGAAAGAGAGATGTGCTCAGCCTCAGCTGAGTTTGAAGACTTTGTTCTTCAGTTCATGGACAGGTATGTGGAGTTTTGATGAAAAAGACAGGTCATCCGAAGCAGCTGCATTTAGTAACGCAGTCATGATAGGTCTTACATTCCTGTGTCACTTGCATCACCCACTTAACGCCTACTTGTAATAAAATACTGGTCAACACATTTTTAAGCTAAAAATGAATTCGCATCATGTATGAGAGAACATCTCTGTTGCTTTGATGTGTTTTTCCACTTTTTAGTTTACAGCAGAGAGGATGGACAGTTTACATCCTCTCTGCGGTTTAACATAACATGAAAAATTGGAAGAGATCTGTAAAATCATTTCTTCTTTTGTTAAATAATGAGTAGATGTAGTAGAGCAAAATAAATGCTTGCGTAAGATTAGTTTATTTGAACTTATAAATCAGCTGTTAGTGGGATCAGATGTAGAATTTTAAATCAGCATTTTATATTTTGACTTCATTGAACTGTTCAAGCCTCATAACCAACAGTTTGTCCTCTGTTCTGTCTTCGAGAGGAACGTACGTATCTCAACATGTGTGTTTTTTCATTACAGATGCTTCGCCCTGATCGACAGCAGCACTCTGGAACAGACTCGAGAGGAAACTGAAACGGAGAAAATGACTCATTTAGAGAGTCTGGTGGAGCTCGGACTGTCCTCCACCTTCAGCACCATCCTCACTCAGTGCTCTTTGGACATCTTCAAGGTTAGGACTCAGTTTTGTCTCGATCCACATTCTAGTTTCTCTCATTTTTGTTCATATAACACTGAAAAGTTCTCAGCACTAAAAGGGAAAATGCTTTCAAAGATAATCACTCAGTTTCTTGCTAAATTTGGTGTCATCACCATATCGTAAACCTTGACAAGGTTATCACACGCACAGGTCGGCGAACTTGTACCGTTCTTGTAACATCAGACTCACTCTAGGACATTGAGATCAGGGCTCTGTGGGGGGTTGCAGCACTACTTGTTCTTTCATATGCTGAAGATAGTTTTTAATGACTCAGTCTGTATGTTTTGAGTTGTTGCCATGTTGCACAGTGAATGGGGACCAAACGGATGCCTCCCTGTTATTGCTTGATATGATCCAAACATGCACATATATATTATGTATATTGTATGTACTCTGTATACAATATACATGTGAACACACTTTTTAATATTTTACCAGGTTGCTCTGGAAAAAGTGTTCAACTTTGCAACCACCAACATCTTTGAGACACGTGTCGCTGGAAGAATGGTGGCCGACATGTGCAGAGCCGCTTCCAAGGTGAGAATTATACATCCAGAACCGTAATTGACTTCTTGTGGCTTTTAAATGTAGTGTATTCATCCTTGCTGTGCTCCTGGTTTCAGTGTCACCCTGCAGAGTCCCTCAAGATGTTTGTGCCACACTGCTGCAATGCCATAAACCACATTGCTGTCAGTAAGTGATCAACACACAGCATAAGCATATTAGAAGAGGTTACCAAAGGGCTCGTTTGCTTTATTAATCTTTCATTAGCCTGACACAGACTCTTCTTTTAAAACAGATGAGGAAGTGTTGAATGAGGAGGAGCTTGACAAGGAGTTGATGTGGAACCTCCAGCTGCTTTCCGAGGTGAATTAACTCACATCACACGTGTCCTGTATTTACAATCCCTTCCTGTCTGTCTTCTTCTATATTCACTTTCTTCACATGTGCCCCACAGGTGACTCGGGTGGACGGTGACAAGCTCCTGCCCTATCGTTCTGACCTGGTCCAAATTTTGCAGTTGACGCTCCACCTCAAATGTAAGCAGGGCTACATTCTAGCTTGCAACCTGCTGCACCACATCCTTCGCTCCACTGTCCTCATCTACCCCACCGAGTACTGCAGTGTGCCAGGAGGCTTCCACAAACCAGTCAGCGACTACCTACCCATCAAGGTACTAATGTTGATTGAGTCAATAATCATGTTCCTTCTGGGATTGGGAAAGTTTTTCTGCATTTTCTTCTTGTTTACTTTTCGTATTTTAGCGCTCTGGCTCCATAAATAAATAAGTTTTGAAGTGCAGTCCAAAGACAGTTGCAGTTGAACCATATTTATTTGGTGCTATATATGTATATATGCAGTTTCGATCTGACGCCACCAGGCTCTATACAATAGTTTCGGTCTGTTAATCCTATTAAAGAAGATTTCTGATGCTGTTTGGACTGCTGCACTGAATGCCATTAAACGCCCCACGCACTGTTTTGCGTTATTGGATGGTGGCCAGTTGAAATATTTTGACATACCGCTCAAATCCAGGGCCCAGTCGTGCATTATGAGTAAGAAAACAGGACATCCCACATCATATCTGCCAGGTATTTTTTTGTTCTTTGAAAACCGAAAGTTGCTCTGATCATCAGGGGAACTTTTTCCAGAAACAAAAAACAAAATCACAGATGTTTATTATTAAAGCAGATAAATCAGGCATCCCTCCGTGTTGTGCATTGTGACCTGGCTTGATTTATTGTCCTCTCTTTAGGCAGTAAGTCAGTGTGGTTTGATCCCATTAAGTCTCATGCTTAGATGGGGAGTAGATAGTAGATCAATTGGCTGGATTACTGCTTCCTGCACTGCAGGAGAGATTAGTTGTCTCATTTGTGGTTACCAAATTGCCAGTAACAGGATTGCGTAACAGTATATGTATTAGTTTTTAAGTCAGATATAATATAGTCAGATATTTATAAATGCAGTGAAATGCTGTTCATTATGAATCAGCATCCTGTGAGGAACTACAACTCTAGAGTCTCTTTTAATCATCACTAAACACAAAGATAGCTACACCGACTGCTTGGTTGCTTTCAGAGATCCTCAGACTTCAGCTTGATCTCTTCAGTATTCATAAGCTTATGGTTCATACAGTTGTGTCAGTTTAGCATGTCGTGTCACATATGATAGGTCAATTTATATGTTCTCATCTCTGGCCACTAAACGCTCATACAGGGATTTCAGTTGTTGGGTTGCAAGTGATTCAGTCTTATAAAGAATTATTTACTTCATTAACTATTATTCAAGAGGAATAAGAGTCCTGTAAACAAAAGAAACAAGAGAAAAATATATAGTTCAGGGCTTTTGCATATCCTTGTGACTTGTGTATTCATGAACTTGTGCCATAACTTCCACAAGTGAGTAATTTTGAAGAAATTCACATATCTTTGTTTCCTTGATGTTATTGTTCATTCAGGACTGGGGTCGGCCCGGGGACTTGTGGAATTTGGACATCCGGTGGCATGTTCCTAGTGCTGAGGAAACCTCTCTGGCTTTTTATTTACTGGACCTGATCCTCCAGCCAGAACTTCAGCGCCTTCAGAGATATGCACAAGGAGAACAGGAAATGAGCAGGTGAGGGACTCTGAGTGACCCTCTGTTCGCTCTACTTGCCCGTCAACTGCATGCAGTCCATTTTTAATTTATGTTGAGTCTTAAATTCCTGTATATATACGATAGATGTGTGTGTTGATCATTTGTGTTTTTTCCAGAGATGATGTCCTACAGAGCCTCACCATTGTTCAGCACTGCCTCCTGGGAGCTGGGGGTCTGATGCCTCCACTGAAAGGAGAGCCCATTCCTGATCTGTGAGTAGATGCATTCACTTAATAATAGATAAGTTTACCAGTCCTGAAATAAAAAAACAACAAATCTTTGTTTTCAAACTTGTTAAAATGTTGCTGCCTTTTTCTTCTTGCAGGGTTCAGAGCATGGTGAATCTAGATGAGACCACTCTCTATACAGGAATGGTGTATGGTACGCAAGTCATTTTGTAACAACTGTTCAACTGTTAAAGCTTTTTTTGGAGTAAAATCTTACAATGTAATCTTATCTCCTCTTGCAGATGAGTCCAGAGAGAACTACAGAGATGCTATCTGCAGAGTGATGAGAAAGCTGCTGCGTATGTATTTGCCCTCTTATAATTTGCTTACATTGGCGAGTAAGTTCACAGTGTACTGAAGGTGTCTGCCACGCCGTTTGAGTTCCTTCTTCTTTTCGCAGATTACATCCTGGAGCACTCTGAAGATGACACCAAGTCCCTTTTCTCCATCATCAAGGTGAGCAGTCACTAAGATAGTAAACAAAACTAATACTTACACAGTACCTTTTTGAAAGCCCTGCTGGAGCTTTGGTACATCATTATATCTTGTGTGGGAAAGTGTGGAGGCATCAGCTCTTAATGACTTAAATCGGATTCCATCTACTGTCTTGAATCGCTCGTAGTCTCTGCTCAGACTGTTGCCAAATGTTGATGTATTGATGCTATTGCCCCAACACTAATCAATACTTTTTTGTCTCTTCCCAGATTATCAGCGACCTTTTGCACTTCAAAGGTTCTCACAAGCACGAGTTTGACTCCCGCTGGAAGAGCTTCAACCTTGTGAAGAAATCAATGGAAAACAGAGTGAGATCATTTGTAGTTCTTCTGTTGCTTTTGTAATATTGGAAACAGTCCGTCGTCAAAGGTTACCTTCATGTTAAAGATGCTGATATGAGTTTAAAGCCAGCAATTGAGAATATCTAATGCCTTTCTGTTGTATTTGCAGCTTCATGGCAGAAAGCAGCACATCAGAGCTCTGCTAATAGACAGGGTCATGCTGCAGCATGAGGTCAGTCGATATTAGTAGTAGATGGATAAATTACATTTTTGGGTATCTTCTCGTTTTACCATTTACAACTCTGAATCTTTGTCCTGTATCAGCTGCGAAAGCTGACGGTGGAAGGATGCCAGTATAGGAGCATTCATCAGGAGCTGATGAGAGATCTGTTGAGACTTTCCACAAGCACCTACAGTCAAGTGAGTCCCAGGGAAAACCTTTTAGTAAAGCATTTTATTAAAGGATTGGCAGTGTATCAATATATTTATTAGCTTTTTGTTTTTAGGTAAAAGGCCACATGGCCATTGCACATTATAAAATGGAAAGACACTTGAATACACCATTATATAGTAGCATATTAACTGAGACTTTTCATTAACTACCAGGTACGCAGCCGAGCTCAGAATGTGTTGTTCAGTGGACTGGGAACCTACAATTTCTGCTGCAGAGACCTGATCCCCCACGTCCTAGAGTTCCTCAACCCAGAGAACAGCAGCGTCACTCAGCAGCAGTTCAAAGTATGACAGTCCTCTCTGCACCAAAAATCTCTCAAGCAATTATTTATGTTTACATGTTTAGAAATGAATATTTTATGCAATTTCTGCTTCCAGGGTGCCTTGTACTGTCTTCTGGGTAACCACAGTGGAGTGTGTCTGGCCAATCTGCACGACTGGGACTGCATTTCTCTGACGTGGCCCGCCATTGTTCGCTCTGGCCTCAGCTCAGCCATGTCTCTGGAGAAGCCCTCCATAGTGCGGCTCTTCGATGACCTTGCGGACAAAATCCATCGGCAGTATGAAACCATCGGCATCGACTTCTCGGTGAGTTTGGCACCAAGACAAGCATCGCAAGAATCAAAAACAACACGGATGTGTGTCTTCAAGCAGTAGTAGCTCAATATCTGAAACACAGCTGTGATGAAAGTGGTTAGCGTAATGTAATGTCCATTTCTTTAAGTAATAGATTTGGTACAGATGCCCATTTAAACTTAATTCACCTTCTCTCTCTTTATCTGTGCAGATTCCTGTTGAGTGCTGTGATCTGGCCAAACTACTCATGACCACTGGAAAGCCTTTGCCTTCGGAGCCTGTTCTTTCAGACGAAGAAGCAGAGAACGGATTAAAGCGTCAGGAGCTCAAGAACTCTGAGTCCGTCAAGTAAGTTTTGCATTACCACTGAGACGAAAAAGTATGGACACACCGACGGCCTCTGAGCTCACTGCGCCAGTCAAATAGATGCATTTATGTTGCACACAAACCTCACTGTATACCTTAACTAACAACGTGTAAATATTAATATTTGTTCTACATTTCTTTTAGGAAATACAAACAGCTCATTGGTGATCTACTGGAGAGCCTCGGCAACAGGAACATGTAGGTTAAATTAACATACACGTTGGGTAAAATCATTTCTATACTCATGTGTGACTGACTGTGTCCCCTGCTTTATCAACATCCCAGGCCTTGGAAGTTTGAACACATCACAATAGGATTCCTGTCGTTGCTGCTAAGAGACGACCAGCAACTCCCGCCAGCCGCCGTTACGTTCTTTGTGAAAAACCTCAACCATGACTCTCTTTACGTCCGTAAGGTGTGGTATACACAAAGTCCGAGACACTGTTGTTTTTAAACTGTAGTTTATGAATGTGTTGCTGCCTTTTCTGTGGACATTTTATATGAAATGTCTAATTTTCTCCATTAGGTGGCGATATCAGCTGTGGCTGGGATCATGAAACAAATAAAGAAACCGCATAAGAAAGTCCCCATCAGCCCCTCTGAGCTTTGTAAGCATTATACTGTTTTCTTTTTCTAGTGGTCTTGTGCAGTTTTTGTATTTTATATTAATTTAAAAATCATATAACAGATCTGATCTTATCTTTGGCAGGTGGAATGAAGGAACCAACTGAGCTTGTAGCAGGGGACCGACCGGACAACCAGTGGCTCCAGTATAACAGCAGCAAACTGCCGCAGACAAAACAGGAGTGGGATCAGTGTGTGTTTGTGGAAAAGACTCACTGGGGATACTACTGCTGGCCAAGGTTTTTATTTTATAATGCCTGCATTTCTCTGTGGTATTATTATTTTGTTATTAAGATAATTCACCTTTCTCTTTCTTTCTCACCTCATAATCATTCTCTAGAAAACTGATGATGTATGCACCACTTGAGGAGCAACCCCAGCAGAGCAAGACCAGAGAGGAAATGACAGAGGTTTGTGCACAAAAACAAGTTAGCACATATAATAGGATAAAATCATGTTAATTGCGTATAGTACACTCTTTATTTCATGCTATTCTCAACAGAAGGAGCAGATCATCTTTGACCATTTCTCCGACCCGGTCTTCATCAACCAGTTCATCGAGTTCCTCTCTCTTGAGGAGCGTAAGGGCAAAGACAAGTTCAGCCCTCGCAGATTCTGTTTGTTCAAGGTGATGCTTTCCCCGACAGTAGCTTCAGATTCAGGGGGTGATGTGCAACTTAATTGAATAACAGAAACTTATTATCCTTCTCCTGAACCTCCAGGGATTGTTCCGCAACTTCAACGATGCCTTTCTGCATCTGCTGCGGCCCCATATGGAACGCCTAGTGGCAGACTCCCATGAGAGCAAGCAGCGCTGTGTTGCAGAGATCATTTCTGGACTGATCAGAGGCTCCAAGCACTGGAGCTACTCACAGGTATGGATTTAAAGCGAGGTGGCTAGACTTCCACGTTCTTTCACTCAATCTTTTGGAGCTTTTTTAGATTAATCTAGATTAGTTCTCAATAATTATTGCCTACCAACTATGGTTCTCTTCTTGTTACCCACATCGGATGTTATTTAATTACTCTTTTGCAACGCAATCACTTCTTTGACAGGTTGAAAGCCTCTGGAAGCTGTTGTGCCCTTTGCTACGAACTGCCCTCTCAAACATCACTGTAGAAACCTACGCAGACTGGGGCACCTGCATAGCTACAGCATGTGTAAGTCTTTTGATCAAATATATCTATTATCTTTCACAACTTGTACTTAAACTGGTGTTACTCATCCTTCCTTCCAAATCACTGCTGTTCTTGGCTTAAACAGGAGAGCAGAGACCCACGCAAGCTTCACTGGCTGTTTGAGATGCTAATGGAGTCTCCGGTCAACGGAGAGGGCGGCTCTTTCGTCGATGCCTGGTAAAGACAAACGTTGACGTCTTAAGCAGATGTTCCTGTTGTTTGTGAGACTGAGAAACTGTGACGATGTGCTGCTTTTTCCTGTCCAGTCGACTTTACGTGCTGCAGGGAGGTCTGGCTCAGCAGGAGTGGCGGGTACCGGAGCTCCTGCACAGGTTGCTACAATACCTGGAGCCCAAACTCACACAGGTCTACAAGAATGTGCGGGAACGGATTGGCAGGTGAGGTCCTTTTTGACCCCTTAGTGAATATTTTCAAGCGTCATATTTTTTTTGTCTCATCCCATCTTCTCTGTTTCCCTCCAGCGTGCTGACGTACATCTTCATGATTGATGTCCGCTTGCCATACACTCAGCCAACCACCTCCCCACGCATCTCAGACTTCACAGAGCGAATGCTCCTGAAACTGAAGCCCCTAACTGAGGGTGATGAGGAGATCCAGAACCACGTGGTTGAGGAGAATGAGGTGGGAGAGCAGGATGAGAGGACACAAGCAATCAAGTTATTAAAAACAGGTAAGTCAAGCATATGTCACCGTTAATTCGCAAGAAGCACAGGTTATAAAAGAGTCTTTAACACAACAAACACACAGTAAAAAGTTCTTTAAATGTCAAATGTTTGCAGTGCTGAAGTGGCTGATTGCAAGTGCTGGCCGCTCCTTCTCCACCGCCGTCCCAGAACAACTGCGGTTCCTTCCCTTGCTCTTCAAGGTGAAATACATTCCTTGATCCACTAGCTTCATCACTGTCAACTTAAATGTAATGTATGCACCATACGCACCTTCCTGAGCATTAACCTAGCTCGTGTCCTCTGTTTCAGATTGCTCCAGTTGAGAATGATGACAGTTACGATGAACTTAAGAGGGATGCAAAGACCTGCCTGTCTCTGATGTCCCAGGGACTCCTCTACCCAGAACAGATCCCCATGGTCCTCAGTGCCCTGCAGGAGGTGAGTTATCTGGCAGCTGTGGCTGTTAATCCATTATTCACCTGCATCACGCCTGACTGGGCTTTTGTACAGACCTTCACCATCTTATTTCCTATAAGATCAATATGTAAAAAGAAGAAATGTTCAAAGGGACTGACACCTGAACCGAGTCTTATATTAATATGTGACATTGTTTCTGATGTAATGTTTTGTAGTCAGTACCACACTGAGCTTCCTGTAGAACAAGTGATAAACTATAACCTTATTGTGGAGGATTCATTGGAGATTAGCGTGCTTTTTCTTCTGCACAACCTGTAGCAAGAGGAACAAATTTACATTTACATAAAAAGAAAAATGTAGTGAAATCTCCCAAATGGGAGCTCATTACAATAAATCTGAACATGTAGTTATGCAGATGGTGAGCTGTACAGAGAGAAACAAAAGCTCAGATTATGTTATGGATGTGTGATGTTGGTTGTTTTTGTGTGTTACAGATTGCTGGCAGCAGCTCCTGGCATGCCCGCTACACGGTGCTCACATACCTCCAGATCATGGTGTTTTACAACCTGTTCACATTCATGAGTGACCAGAAAGCAGTGGAAAGCGTGCGGGCTCTGGTGATAAGGCTGCTGGAGGACGAGCAGCTGGAGGTAAAAACAACCATTCAGTCACGGCAGTGAGTCTGGCACTGACAGTAACTGCAAGACGGCTGGGAGATGAGCAAACACATGGCGTTCTGATTATATAATAATCACAGAGCTATTGGCCGATACATGCTTGTTTATGCTAGCAGGCACCCTCGCCGTCTTTCAGCCTCACTGTAGTGATTCAGCACTCTCCTCCTGGCTCTCCGCTGCCTTACCCCGTCCCCTCCACCCACCCTCCCCCTTTAGTTCTTTAGTGGTTGCTATGGAAACTACAGGCTGCAGTAATCTGTTGCCATGGCAATTACGTTCAGATTGAATGAGAACGAGAGGCAGAGGGATGGAGTAGAGACAAAGAAGAAGTGGGGGATGGAAGTAGCCATTTTTGTTTGGCCTCTTGAAGTAACCTAAGCCTGAATCATAGGCTGTTGCTATGTGGCCCTTTTTTCTCCACTTTGGATTATATAACGTAAGAGAAAATGTGCCAGTGTACCTCAGACCATTTAGTTCTCTATATTGAGAAGCATCTCCACATATTCACCCCAGTCCCCAGTCGGCTGCTATTTCCATCCAGCTGCCCACTGTACGCACTCTGCTATGACACCCTGCTTTATTATGTGTTCACTGTGGTCAACAAGAGGTTTTCGGTAAGTAAAATTATGCCATGAAGGCCAGAATAGGAGTAGCTTTCATTACGTGTTTGGTATTTGTGTTTAAAAATATACTGAGCAAAGTTACAAGAAACGTATTTGTCTTTCTGAATTATAAACTGAAACAACTCATTTTGTTTAAAATAACCAAGCTGCCTGTTTTTAGAGACGAAATATATCCAAGAAGAGCTCTTCAGTTCTGCAGTACAGCTTAGTATTGCTTTTATTTCAATATGATGTTTGTGTCTTCTGCAAAGCTACTTTGATTTATCACATAAATAGATAGATAGACAGATAGATAGATAGATAGATAGATAGATAGATAGATAGATAGATAGATAGATAGATAGATAGATACTTTAATTATCCCAAGGGAAATTCTGTGTCCAGTAGCTTCATCACACAGAAACAAATATGAAAGATATTTAAATCATGTAATAATACACATATACATTAGTATCAGCAGTTGGTTCTTCACAGGGCGGCATTGTAAAAAAGGGCACTGGCAACAGTAGTCTGGTAGAACATGTCCAGCAGCTACCGGCAGATGTTAAACGACCTTATACTTCTGAGGAATTAGAGACGGCTCTGACCTTTTTTTGTATACTGAGTCTATGTTAGCCAACCAGTCCAGTTTGTGATCCTGATGTAGACCCTGGTACTTAGAGGTGTAAACCACCTCTCCACACTCCTACACATGGTTACCGGCTGCAGGACCAATCAGATGGTGGTTTGTGCCGCACCATGAGACAAAGTTGTTGTTGCAGTCCTGTTCTTGTCCATCCCTGATACACCTCACAGTTGCATTGTCATCTGAGAACTTCTGCATATGACATGACTCTGCTTTCTGCTTGAAGTCTGAGGTGTACAGGGTGAATAGGACAGGGGAGAGCGCAGTCGTCTGTGGTGACAGACTACTGACATTACTTCTGGATGTGGTGTTCTGCCATCCTGATATGCTGAGGTCTCCCAGTGAGTTTGTTCACTGTCCAGGAAGTGATTTGTGAGTCCACTTCCATCTCTGTTAGATTGTCTCTCAGCAGCAGGGGTTGAATGCACTGGAAAAAAAAACCAAACATGATCCTCACAGCAGCATTCCCCTTGTCCAAGTGCAAGAGAGTCCGATGGAGCAGGTAGAGGATGGCGTCCTCCACCTCCACCTTTTCCTGGTACGCAAACTTCAGTTCATCTAGAGCGTGGCGGACCTGGAGCCTGATGTGATGGAGCAGCAGCCGCTCCATGATCTTCAAGATGCTGGATGTCAGGGCGACCGGTCTGTAGACATTCATCTCCCTCTGGTGTAACTTCTTGGGAACGTCCTAAGGTGTAGGCTCAGGTTAAATACATGTTGGAGGGGCTCCCCCAGCTCAGAAGCGCAGGCCCTGAGCAATCGACACTCCATCTGGGCCGGCTGCTTTGCTGGGACGGAGCCTCATCTGAGCTGAAGTGATGGTGATGGTGGTGGTGTGAGTTGTGGCTACAAGCCACTTGTCTTCACCAGTGACTGTGGAAGGTGATGGTGAGGCGTTATATTAAGTCTGGTGTTGCAGGGGGGAGCTGTCCCATTTGTTCTTTAGTGTACCTGTATATGAGCTTTAATCCTACTTGGTAATATGTCACAAGATGGCCATTATTTATAACAGGTGATGTGTTTTTCAAACTCTGTGTGGATTGTTATGTATGACACACTATGTTTTTCCTTCTGCCCTTATTTCTAGGTAAGAGAAATGGCTGCCACTACACTCAGTGGCTTCCTACAGTGCAATTTCCTGTCCATGGATGCCCCCATGCAGGCACATTTTGAGGCACTCTGCAAGACTTGCTTGCCTAAGAAGAGGAAGCGGGAGCTCGGCTCTATAGTGGACACCATACCCTCTGCTGGTAAAGCACTTGGGAGTTCTGATTAGTCACGGATACAAGATGATTCACTCACTTCACGGTTCACGCTCATTTTAACGTAATTCTTTCTGTTGCTTGTGTTTGTAGATCTGGTGCGCCGCCATGCTGGTGTTCTGGGGTTGAGTGCTTGTATCCTCTCCAGCCCGTATGATGTGCCCACCTGGATGCCCCAGCTTTTGATGGACCTAAGTGCTCACCTCAATGACACACAGCCCATTGAAGTATGTGTCATCAGTTCATATTGTTGCATGTCCAATAGGAAACATTCTACCTTACAAAATAAATCTGTTGCATGTCATTAATTTCAACCTTGTCGCCTTTCAGATGACTGTAAAGAAAACTCTGTCGAACTTCAGACGAACTCACCATGACAACTGGCAGCAACATAAGCAGCAGTTCACAGATGACCAGCTCCTGGTCCTCACTGACCTGCTTGTCTCCCCCTGTTATTACGCCTAATACCTGGTAAAGAATTCGGAGCACTCCCGAAAGATGTTTATTTGAGTTTCACTTCCACCAGTTTGGGAACATCCCAGACAGTAGAGACACCAGCGTGCACTAAGGAGGAGACCCTAATTCCTGACTGAAAAAAAAAGACACAGCATCCTTGCAGCTGCAGAAGAAGAAGTGGCACACAATGGAGCAGTGTTGTGGCACACAGAAAGATTAAGCAGTTGTGTATTTATGTATTTAGCTCATTTCCATTTCTACTATACTTAATATTTAAGGATCAATCATAGCAGGAACGAATGACCTGCCGTTTGTAACATTACTGTACAGATTTTTCCTTTTTTTTTTTTTTTTTTTTGGTTTGTTTGTGTGCACGTACACAGATGTGTGTGTGTGTGTGTGTGTGTGGATGTGTGGATGTGTGTGCGCGTTTATGGGATGCTTGAAGACATCTGCCGGTGTCCCACACATTTCTCAGGATTTAATCCCAAGTATCAGCTCTGAGCCAACGCAATGTCCAGTGTAGGGCATACTCTTTACTATCTTCCAATAGTGAAGTGAAAACACACAGAAAACGATGATTTCTATAGATCAGACTTAAACGTGCAACATGCAGTGTTTGTGTGGCTGTTTAATCTGTACATGATCATATGCATCACGTATGCATATATCATGGACAGAAAATGTGCACAAACATTTATTTATTTGCTTTTTTTTGTTGAAGTGCTGATTTTTCTTTTTTTTTTCCTTTCATAGAAAGTATGAGCATGAAATAGATGGCTGAGCTTAGTGACAGAGCCTATTCTCATCTGAAATTGCAAAGAAAGGGAGAGTTCAAGCTCCCCGCTGCTGTGCTGTGTGGTGCGTTTGTTGTGAGGGCCTGAGGACAGTTAGATCACCATGTCATGTGTTCACGGTGCAAGAAATCCATATGTTTCCACTTATCCTCAGTATCATATTTTTTTTTTTTTTCTGAGAACCACACAGGTGAGACAAAATTACTTTGGTTTGCATATGTTTTCCCCTGTTGACTTGAGACCAGGCGAAGCATTGAAGCATTTAGTACCTCACTTACAAATAGTGTAGTGCCAAAACTGCAGTGATTTTTTGTTTTGTTGGTTTTTTAGATACACTGCTTGCTTGTCCACAGAGCTTACAATAAATTGTTTTTAACAAAGAAATTAATAAATGCATTTGAGGGTTTTCTTTTAACTTTGACATGGTACATCAGCAATAAAGAACTGGATTTACTTGAGTCCTGAAACTGAAGCTTCAATTCGTTCATTGAGTGTGGAAACAACTTCAAGAGAGTCTGGTAAACCATTGCATGTTTTTTGGAAATATCAGTATCATTACTTGTCTCAGTTATTGATAAAGATTTTATAAGTGTGTAACAGTATTTCGGTGTATCTTCCATCTATGGCACATGATTGTCCCTAATTTAAATATTAACGAGCTCACAGAGAAACGTCGCTCTTTGTGTCGCCTAGCAACCACGTTGAGCTGCAGCTCCCAAGGACGGTAGTGCGTATATACATACCAAAAAGAAAGAAAAAAAAAGAGAGTTTTATAAATTTGTAACTTATTTTTTTTTATACCGAACAGGATCTCACAACCATAAAATATAATATATAAATATATAAAATTTGGCATGGCACGCGCCTGGTTACGTTTCAAAACAGCCGTTGTAAACAACGTTAGCTAGCTAGTTGCGGCTTTATTTTCCTTATGATAGCACATTAGTTTCTGTTTCTGTAGTTGAATATTAAAATAATTTGGAGCCGGTTCTATATCGCTATATTTTTGCTTCTTTATTCACTACTTCCCGCATAAGGTGCAGTATGTTGCCATGGTGAAAAGATGGAGAGGAAAAAAATAACTGCGTTGATAAAGCTCAGAAATATGGTAGTGTTTTTGTTTTTGTTTTTTCAAATTCGTTGACTGTAGATTATAACCGCAAATTTAAAATAAAATAAAATAAAATAAAATGAATCCTGTAGTATTATGAGTGAGGTGGATTTGTACTTGAATGCAGTGGTTACGCTCATGCTCAGATACGTAGACAGTGACTTCATACTCATTTTTCAGCGCACGTCCAGTGGCCGTCGCTCCTCTATTAGAATGGATTCATCGCCAAGAAAACCAAAAAAACCCAAAATGCTGCTATCTATTTGCGCTTAATCCGTGTTAAGATTCCCACAGCCATGTAAGGAAGCGTGTTTTATGTCGGTGCTCGTCAATAGACTGCTTTGCTTTGGATGAGATGCTGTTGAAACGCGTTTTTTTTTTTTTTTTAACCCAAAGCTGCGGCGCGCTCAATAAGATGGACTGTATCAAATGAAGATGATGATGATGATGATGGACGCGCGATCGATTACAGGTGGTATGTGTTATTTTTTTTTAATAGATTAATTAAATGTGTGGCATGCATCTGGAAAAGAGTGATACACATTGGATTTTCTCTGGATTTCACCAGACGCTGTGTGTGTGTGTGTGTGTGTGTTGGGGGGAGAGAGGGGGAGTAAGGTATAATTGGCCAAATGCAGTGGTGCATAGCCTTTTGTAGGTTGTGTCTAGCATTTAAGACCTTTTTTTTTTCTATTCTATTTCACCATGAATTGTAAATGAAAGAATTGCTCCTTTTCTTAGCAAATTCATTAAATTCAATCCACTGCACAGTAAAGCTAACAGCTGACTTTGTATCCTTTGTAGCTCTCTACCAAGGTGGCAGCAATGGCGGAGGCAGCAGATATCGTCATGTACCTTTTCCGTGTAAAGGAGTAACGCTGAAATTGTCGACCGTGGAATCCTTATAAACTATCAAGAATACAATGAACACCACGGTTACACCATCGGACCTGGTGGATGTGCCAAGACATCAGACCTTCAATGTCACCCTGGGCCCACAGACGCCCTCAGGCTGGGCCGTGATCCACACCGCTACTTTGACCTTTTGCTCTCTCCTCCTCATCTTCATCTTCTTCCTCGGCTCTTATGGCAATCTGGTGGTGTTCCTGTCCTTCTTCGACCCGGCGTTTCGCAAGTTCCGCACCAACTTTGACTTCATGATCCTCAACCTGTCCTTCTGTGACTTGTTCATTTGCTGTGTGACTGCTCCGATGTTTGCGCTGGTCCTCTTCCTCGATGCAGGCGGCCGGGACGGCGTGTCAAAGAGTTTTTGCTTCGCCTTCCACTTGACCAGCTCGGGCTTCATCATCATGTCCCTGGAGACGGTGGCTGTCATAGCTTTGCACAGGCTTCGCATGGTTTTGGGACAGCAGCCGAACCGCACCGCCTCCTTCCCCTGCACGTTGGCTCTCACTGCCTTGCTCTGGACATCCAGCTTTACAATGGCCGCCCTCCTTACCATGCGGGCATACCCTCGCAGAGACGGACCCTGTTTACCCCACTTTGGCCTGGGTGGTGGACAGGCCAGGGTGGTGTTGTACGTCTACCTGGCAGACTTTGCCTTCTGTGTAGCTGTGGTGTCTGTATCCTATCTCATGATTGCTCAGACGTTGAGGAAGAATGCACAAGTGAGGAAGTGTCCCATCATCAGTGTAGATGCCACATGCCCTCCACCCCCTCCTCCGCTCATTGCAGCCGGCTTTGAGAGCATGCAGTGTGCTGTTCAAGGCCCCTCTCTGTACCGTAACCAGAATTACAACAAGCTGCAGAATGTACAGACACACTCCTATGCCAACAGGACCAGTCAGCCTATAGTTCCAGGGGCTGCCCAAGGAGCCACCTGCTGTCAGCTGGTCTCTACGGTCAACTTAGCCACAGCCAAAGACTCCAAGGCAGTTGTCACCTGTGTAGTTATAGTGTTCTCTGTGCTGCTTTGCTGCTTGCCAATGGGAGTTTCGCTGTCGCAGGACGTATTATCACCAGAAAGTAGCTTCGCACATTACCAGTTTGAACTGTGCGGGTTTGTGCTCATTTTTCTCAAATCAGGCATCAATCCCTTTGTGTACTCACGCAACAGCGCAGGTCTCCGCCGCCGTGTGCTGTGCTGCATTCAGTGGGCTGCTCTGGGCTTTCTCTGCTGCAAACAAAAGACTCGCCTGCATGCGATGGGGAAGGGAAGCCTGGAAGTCAATCGCAATAAATCTTCCCACCACGAGACCAACTCGGCTTACGTGCTCTCGCCCAAGCCACAGAGGAGGCTGGTAGACCAGGCTTGTGGGCCCAGTCACTCAAGGGATTGTGCCGGAAGTCCAAGAGCCACAGGTGCGCGCAAACCTCGCCTCCCAAGTACCTCTACACCGATCAACACCCGCATTGAGCCCTACTACAGTATATACAACAGCAGCCCCTCTGCAGGACCAAGCTCGCCCACCAGCCTGCAGCCCGTCAGCTCTCAGACATTTGCCTTTGCCAAGTCTTATGTAGCCATGCATTACCATACTCACCAAGACACTCTGCAAGACTTTGAAAGCACCTCGGTGCACCAGATCCCCATTCCCTCAGTCTAATCGAGCGGTTTGGACGCTTTTGCCATGGCTTGAAATCAAATGTGAATCAAAAGAGGACCGTTCAAACAGCCCGTGTTATGTGTTTGAAATCAGTATTAACATTTTGTTCTCTCCAGCTGAAAGACATGTTATGTTTTCTTGAGTGGACAAATTAAAGAATTGTAAGCTTTGTCATGGGCACTAAACACAAGCAAGAGATTTGTAATGAAAAATGTCTGTTCCGGTAAGTCATGTACTGTTATTGAATTATTATTTCTTGCTTTTAGAGATATACAAATTTCACATGAATCTGTCCCTATGTCGTGCACGCATGTGCCATAATAACCCAAGTCTAGGTTTTTCACTGAGCAGGTGCTGGCCTCACTGCTGCCTTCCTCACTGGTTGCACAGCTGAAGCTTCAGGCTGCTGTGAAACCCTGCACAGGACCACACATGGCTGCGAATGGCATGTTGGTTGCGCCCCAATGGACGTTTGCTTCTTAAGAAAAATGTGTTTGTGAGCCTCATACACTTTTTAACACAATAAATGTTTGGCAAGTGCAGGAGAGCTGTGATTTTTATTCTTAAACGTCAGCTAAAACAAGACAATTAATTAGTGAATTTCATTTTGGTTGATTAAACATTGGTGTAATGCTCCAAGCAAAACAATTAATTGGCTTCTGCTTTTGGAATTTCTTAATCATATATGATTTAAATTTAGGATTTTTCTATTGCTCAGACAAAACATGTCAAGAAGTCACCTCAATCTGTTACAAATATATTCAGAAAACATTAGGATATTGATATTTTCTTGTGCAGGACAATTAAAAAGAGGACAGAGAGCAAATTAATATAATATGAAAATAATAAGTGGTTGCAGACCTATTTATTTTGTTTATAAAAGGTTGAATGAGTGGCGCTTATGCTGCACCCACAGCATCAGCACACTCTTGTGGCCATAATGTTGAATAGGACAAATGCAGGAGGCAAACTTATCCGTGTTCACATTTTTAATTAAGGTCACTTAATTAAGACACTTCTATATTTTTAAACGTGATAATAATAATAAGACATCCCTAAGCAGAGATATTTATTGTTACTGTTAGTCCTTAACTCATTTTTTCCCCGTAGGCTGATGCAAAACTACAAATGAGGTTTCATATGTTTTATTCTTTGCTGCAAATGCATTGGTTTTTCCCCCAGTGAAGTGATCAGGATCCCAGTGTTCATTTTCATAAAACCACAGAACACGCCCACAGACATTCGGCACATCCTACAAACTAATAAGAAATCTGAATCAGTCACTCGCTCTTGTTGTTACTCCACAGCACCCTCTAATGCATAAGTTACACTCACTCATCCTGTAAATTAACACAGCACACATTCGCCCTGCTGCAGAACGTTCTTACAGTTATTTTTTTTCATATCTACAAAGTGCCACAGCCAAGCAGCTAATAAACTCACACCACACACAAACACAGACATTTAAAGACATTAAAACGACCATGAATATTGGTGATTCCCCTGATGATTACAGATCCCCTGATTAATCACTCCTTTGCTTGCAATTATTCAACACACAGAGAAGCATAGATATGAAGTTCAGGCAATGAATCCACTGCCCTGTGTGGTGAGGCGTCCGCCCCGTTTTCACTGTTTGCATTTAGTCTGTTGCCCTGCTGGATTAGGCTGAAGCATCGCCCGCTGCACAGACAGATCGGGGCCAGGCCAGGGCTACGCTCCAGGGATTCATGAAGTCCAGCCTCAGGTTCAAGTTTAACCACAGTTTTTGGTTTTTAGCGCTAGTGTCACGGGGGTCTCGTCTCTTCCTCCAAGCAGGCTTCTGTTTCATAAGCGTCCCTGCTTGTCCTTCATGCGCCGTTGCTTTAACTTGTCAGCTCAGCTTGAGACCGACAAAAGTCCGTGTTCATCAGCGGTGTCAAGAATCCTGCATATGACCGGAGACTCCACCTGGGAAAAAATTAAATAAGAAACATAAAAATAATCTAGATTTCATCTGACGTTGCGAGAATAGTAAGAGCATTTAACTAAGACTCTGCTTCATATTTGTCATTATGGCAATATATGTTATACAGACAGATTTGAAAACTGCTCTAGCTTGAGTAGTGGTTTCCACACTGTCCTCTGTGATGTCATCAAGGAGCCAAACTAATTTTATGCTGCAAATATTGTTAAAATAATCAGCAATTTTTGTTCCTTTCTCTGTGGAAAGCGTGCAGTTTAGGTAGTATCAGAGCACTCTGGTTTATCATTGCTGAATAAATGAATCACTCAAGGATCTTTTAATTTTGACTCGTCATAGAGGGAAGCAGTTGTCCCTTCTTTGGTCTTCTGAGCAGTCTGCTGACCTATAACCAGAGGGCTCCACCTTTATGTTGAGTCCTGACTTCCTATATTACCGTTGCTTAGTTGGACAAACAATAGCCACGCAGGCGTCCACTCCCACAGAAAAACATTGAAAGCATGCGAACTTAATTAAATTAAAACTCGTAATTTTGTTTCTTCAGAAACATAAAAAGACACAGGAGGAGGTAGCCATAAAGAAAACACAAAAACTAAAAACTGGTGACAAGACATTTTTCCAGTGTCCGCTAACATTAGCATGGTTGCTAAAATTAGCCGTTTCACCTCCATGCTACCTCTGGATTCTTGCTATTACAGGACAATATGTAACCTAGCAACATTAACATAGCACGTTTGGACTTGACAAAAGGTCGGAGCCCTCTGGTTGGTGGCCAGCGGACCAATCAGAAGGCCAACAAAGGTTCAGTTGTAGTAGTGCAATGCAACAATCAACAATGCTATAAATGAAACCCTGTTTGACAAGATAAAACACCCGCTGTCCTTTATTTTGACACATGTATCCCCCTGAACTTGATGTGAATTGGTCCCACATATTTAACTATTTCCCTTTTATTTAGCCCCAAAACTAAAACACTTAAGCTTAAGTTCAGCTACTGAGCGTCTTTTCAGTGACTGTGACTCAGTGGATACAAGTTAACTTACCCCAAGGATGTACTGACAAGTCTGAGGCTCCAGCATGTAGACGGTGACAGCGTGGGGAGACTCAGACTCCTTACATCTGCCAGAGACATGATACAGGTGAATCAAAAGGGAAACAGTAAGATATTACTTGTGTGTTGACTCAGGGCAGAGACACTAAACCACGGGGCAATATAGTTTCATCACCATGACTGTTTCAACTCACTTGAGCTTGACAATGACCTGCCTGGGCTTCCCTGTCAAATCACAAACATCCCCGTGGCCGTAAAAATGAGAAACCAACCTATCAAAGAAGAGCAAACACACATACACAGTCAGCTAAGAGTTTTGTTTGCATTCAGGAGAGGATTTAAAAAAATAATAAAAGAATCTCAATGGCTTACTTGACTTTCTGCACGCCGTCATCTTTGAGCTGGTAAGATCGGGCGACGTTCTTCTTAGCCCAGTCGATGTGCTCCTCTGCGTTCCAGTTCCCCACCACCACAATGTTCTTTCCTTGCTCTTTGTCCTGAGACACCAAAGGACATGTTTATTTTAACACTGTACAAATGAATTACATTTTAATCAAACTGCAAAGAGCTCTTTTTTATTATTATATTACAAATTGAGAAAAAGACCGTCTGATCGATAATAAAAACATTTACATGGACCACCTCAGTGACAACAGACCGGCTGGATCAGAAGAAATATTCTCTCTGATAGATCTCGGGGCCATATATACATACATATACGTATATAACCCTTGTGCTACCTTCTTGCATGCTCTTTATGTGTCTGTCCATTCACTTGGGGTCCCAGAGACCCCAAAGGTAGCACGAGGGATATACATACATACATTAAGAAGAAATTATTTGCACCGTATAACTACGTTAACATGTGAGAGTGAGATTAAGTTATTCTTTCTGTGCATGTCAGCACCACAAGTGGTCGGCATCAGGTGATGTGACATGTTTCCTGGAGGAACAGAAACATGGCGGTAGCAAAACAAGAAGTTGCTCAAACACGGGTTTGAAAAGACGAACAAAGCAGGATTAAATCTGAAAACACTGATCGGTCTTGGTCATATTTTTCCACTAAATGAATTTAATGTTTGGATCTAGTGAATCTGAAAGCAAGGTCAACGCTTTGTGATGCTTTTCATGTCTTTTGAGTTGTTCCTAAAGCGTTTTCGCCTGTGTCAGGCTGCATCACGAGTACTGAGTGTCATTGCTATGGGGTGGGGGTGCCTGGTCTGGTCCAGGTGGGTGCTACATGTCTAAGTAACATCCACATGAATGAATGCCAGGCCCAGAAGTTTCCCAGCAGAACACTGAATTGTCAGAAAATGATCAATGTTATTTGCTTCTCCTGTCAGTGGTCATAATGTTATGCCTGATCACTGTAGTTTATCTCCATGTAAACAGTTAATTTGGAACGGTAGCCACTGTTAGTTGCAGAGTTTTCCAGTTGAAACTGATACTGAAAGTACATCTGATCCTTCAGATTTTTCACTTTAATGACTCAGACTCGTCCACACTCACACTAGCATCCTTACCTCATGATACTGATGAACATGTTTTCCGTAACAGAACTCGTATTTCCACCAGCCTACCCCCTGAAACACACATTAAGACGATTACGCATACAGTATATAAGTTAATGTAGTAATACTGCAGAGGAACACGGCTCACCCCATGCAGACAGTACGAGCCGCTGAGGAACTCTTTGATTAGCTGGTCATCTGTCAAGCGGGAGATGTGAGTGGTGCCGACGGTGACCTGAGTCTGCCCCCCCACGGTCATGGGTTTGTGAGTGGAGGTGAAGGCCTCCTCTCTAACCGGCGTCACGTCCTCCTGTGACACGTCAAAGACACGAATGAGGCATGGGTTGCTTTAAAAACAGCGGACACCTTTCTGCGCGCGTCTCACCTCTCTGGTGTCGGAGGTGGCGCTGAAGGGTGGTTTGAGCAGGTCCTCTTGCTCCTTGTCCAGCTGCATGAGCCGCTGAGGTCGTAAAGGGGAGCCTGCCAGAGCCTCGCAGAAGATGGCGTTCACCGGGGAGGACTTGAACCTAGGAGGAAAAAACCGAGAGATGAAAAACATACGACCCAAAAAATGACCTTAAACCAAATATTTAAATGATTTTGTCACATCTACCTGTATTTCGGGTGTGCGCACAGCAGAGGCGTCAACACCACCACCTCGTATTCACACGTGGTGACCTCGGCCACAGACAAGATCTCGTGCTTGGCCTCTGGGTGGCAGACGTACAACACGGACGTGGAGCGAGGCTGGTTCTGTTTCAGCACGCAGGGAGTCCCATTTCCCATCTCCAGCGAGTAGTAGGGAGTCAGCTGACCTTCTATATTCTTAGAGGGCACCTAAATCACCGGCAGGAAACCACACAAATAAACGTGAGACCTGGCCCCTAGTCTGAAAGATTCAGTTTGGTTAGTGAAGTTTCAGTTTTGCACTTACTTTAGTTTCTGCTGCTGGTTTGAGATTTTCAGTTTCTTCAGCGCGATCTGAAAAATAATCTTAGCTTAGCACAATAAAGAAAAGACCATCGCAGAGAGCATTGTGTACAAATACCATCAATGCAATGACATCCACAGAGACTCACCTGTCTCTGTTGATTGGCTCTTCTCCGCCATATTACCCAGGAAGTACTCTTGAACACTAATCTTCTGTGGAGACAAACGTGATTATCATCAGTACTGAACTAGACGCTGAACTAGTGACGCCAAACACCTAAACATGACTGACCTGCCCAGTCTCCTTCTCTTCATGGTACTGCCTTATATGCTTTCCGTGGCACACTTCATACGTCCAGTAAGACTCGATCTGCAAAGTTTAGTGAGTCTTCAATTGAGCAACTGCGCCTCACCAACCCACCAAAATAAACATGTTTTTTTTTTTTTCATGGTCTGCTAACGTAGCATGAATTCTAACTGAACACAGTTTCAGTCTCACCCTGTAGGAGCAGCTGCTTCGTTTGAATAGCGGGTCCAGCAGTTCGCCTGGACTGGGCCCGCCGTACTCTCTATCATCATCCTGAGACAAATGGAAGAAGAGTAAGAGACGAGAAAAAGCAGCAGAGGGGAAGAACTATCCGTATCCTTTAGTTAATTAAAAGTACCAACGCGGCAATACCCCATTATAAAGTACTAACACAGAGGTATTAGCAACAAAACCTACATGGCTGAAGTTAAAGGTATTCTGCATTTGCTTCAAATAACTGAGAGCTAATTCAACTGTTTTCATCGTAGAGGCTGCAGTTGGTAGTGCTGTTGAATTATATTATGTTGTACTGACACATGTTTCTAATATTTTGACAACCCCATTTTAATATTACCAACACTTTTGTGTTTAATTCAACACAGCATCAGAAACACATCATCCTTCAAAATGATCATAAAGTTGAATTGAATCACATTTCCATTGCAGTTTCACATTATAAAAGTCTATAAGGGAGATTTAGTGTATGACCTTTATGTTGGAGTGCATTCATTTTCACCAGTGTACATAATGAACTGGCATGCAAGTGTAAATGGCACGATGACTATTAATACTGAAGCATCAGTGTTGCAGCAGCATGCAAGTTGGGCATAATTTCCATTGTGTTAAATCTTTATCTTAACATCTAAAATCTAATTGTAGTGAATTAAGACTGAAGTAGCAAAAGGCAAAAAGGAAATACTCTCCACAAGTAAAGTTGAAGTATCTCTAAACTGTACTTAAGTAAATATGTAGTTACCTTAGTTACTTTGTACCAGTGAGAGCAACACGTTTCTCAACTGGTACTGGTACGACAAAGAATGCTGCTGCACGTCATGTAAATTTGTTTTTGAGCGTCACGTCAAATTTAAATAGCAAATTAGTGATTAAATCTCATGTTGCACATTTGATACGGAGGCAGCTGCTCAGAAAACAGACCCGATAGGGGTCCCACTGTCAAGCCTCACGCAGCAAACACAATCTATGAATTTTTTTTCAGCAAAATGTTTAAATTGTGGAGCACAACCTTACTGCAACCTCAATGTAACAGATGTGAATAAAGATAAAAGGGACTCGGTGTAACAACAAATATACGATATCTGCAGAATAATTCACCGACTTCGATTGTCATAAGATCTGTTGTGTTTTATCATCTCTTGTAAAACACCAAACCATTAATAGTGATGTATTGTATGTATACTTGCTCTCTTTATGCCAATTTCTTTATTTGCAGACTCAACAAAGACCTAGAGTGCTTATAATTAACTCTATTAAGGGAAAAATCTCATTTTATCGCAGTCTTCATATATTCAGGTGGCACTATTGACACCTCATACCTCATCTCCATTTGTTAGGGAAGGAAGGCGACATTTGTACTTCTCCTTCTCCGTTGTTGTCATAATTACAAAGTCCTCCTCGTTGTAAAGTGCACCTGAGGTTGGCTGTAAAACAGAGACAATCGTTAGCTGCTTAAACTTAAACTCGTAGTCGCTAAATTAACATGTTGAGAGAAGTGACAGTAACATCTCCCGGACTTGTTGCAGCGCCTTTCTCGTTAAAATACAAACACTAAACTAAACGTTACTAAATGACAATACATACCAGCGTGAATTCAGCGCCTGGCCAGGTGATTTTAAAGGGGACTTCGTCCGTAAAGGTGGGATACCCCCCTCTGTTTGCCGAGATGCCACTGCAGACCTCCAGCAGCCCCCCGACCAACACCAACAGCAGCCTAGACATCGTCTCTCCTAACCCGGCTGCGGAGCTCCTGCAGCCCGCTCCTCGTGTACAAATTACAACCGCAACACCTGACTGGAAGACGAATTAAAAGATGATTCAAACTCCGAGGAAGACCGGTTTGACAGACTTAACATATGAACTGTGTGAGACCGATGTCAATACAGAACCAAACACAGGAAGTGATACGTTTACTTGCCACGTCGAGTTCCGGTAGCGCATTGGGCCGAAATAATGGGAGCGCCCCCTGGCGGCAACAACGAGCGTTGAACATTGGCTACATACTGTAGAATAGAATAGAATAGACTGCATTTGAACAGGTACGGTAAAGTAAGGTACATTAAAGTAAAGTACAGATACATTAGAATTCTTGTGTGAAGTTCCCCCAGTCAGTTTTTATGATAAATAAATAAATAAATAAACAAACAAAGGTAGGAATTGTAAGTATTGTGTAAGCGTGACCCGTGAGTGCTGATGCTCTCTGACCTGTGGAGTCTCAGGTTGTGTCACGACTCCTTCCACCCGATCAGAAAGGGAGCTGGATGATGTCCGTTGCTGGGGATGCTCTGGGCTTTTTTTTCCCTACGCAGGATCCTCGCTGCAGAGCTTTTCTCTTGACCTTAATGGCGTTTCCAAGTTACACAACGATGCCACTACTGAGAATGCTCTCAATAAGTCCTCTGCAGGCCCGGGTGAGGGGCTGTCACCTGAGTCTGGCCTTCTTCAGCAGTCTGATGATGTAAAGCTGCTGCTGTAAACATCTCATTTTCATCTCATCTTCTGTAACTGCTTGTCCTGAAGGGTCGTGGGGGAAGGCTGGAGCCTATCCCAGCTGACATCAGGCCAGAGGTATACTCTGGACAGGTCTATTGCAGGGCTACTGCTTTAAAAATAAACAATTATAACATTATCTGTTTCATAGTCAAAACTATGGCCAGTCATCCAGGCCAGGGTATCCACAGAAAGGGCTTTAGAAAGGTAACTGGACTTGCAGAGTAGCTACTTGCAGTTTTAATATGCTGATCATGCATCTGAATCTATTATGCAAATGAAAATGAAAGTTCTGCTGTTGAGGCACAGACAGTTCACAACACAACAGACATTTTGGCATTAATGAACAGTGAAATACATAATATAAAGTAATTAAGACGCTAACTACAGTATGGTATAACCGTGTGAGTTTCAGAAGTCTGCGGAACAAATGACAGGTTATATTACATTTAATCAGCCATAAAGTGAAAATAGATATTATCTTCAGTTATTTATTTATCACTTACGGTCAACGCGGGTTATCTTAAATGCCCATCAATACACACATGATCTAGTTTGGTCCTGCAGGAATGAAGGAAGTATTATGGTATCTAACTGCTGAAAAAGCTCCTTCTGTAATTGACTAAAAGAAAATTCAAATGCAAATGTCAAATGCCTGTCTCGTGAAATGTCACCACATTTTGTTGAGGGCAGCGCAGCAGGACGCTGCTATTGATCTTTGATGAGACCTTAACTGAAATATCTGTTTTCCAGATCATCCAGGGTCAAACCGAGCTCATCTCGTCTCCTCTCTGCCTCCCAGTGGATGGAATCAGAAGTTTCAATTATGTGTTTCATCCACTGAGCTAATATTTTATAATGTCTCACAGTTATTTTTAGACTTAGGGTAAAAGTCTGAATGGGGATGTTTGTATAATAGATCCTGTTGAGATTTACCAGTTATTATTTATGTCGACAGACACAGAAGCAGCGACAAGAGCATCTCTGTGCCAGTGTGCAGCGTCCTTATTCTATTACCCCGTGACTCTGTTGATTCAGCATTGCTGTCTACTGAAAGGCAGTAAGTAATGTCCCTCCACCTGAGGAGTTCAAATGGAAACAGCCCACAGCTAACAGGAAATTTAAAACACAGACCCTGAAAAATATGCCGTGCTGCATTTCACTGACGGGGAGGAGGAGATGAGGAGGGTGCCTTGCACTGACGGAGCCGTGGACGGTAACCCTGAGACGGGATTTTTTTATTTCATGTTTTTTTATTTTATTTCACCTGATGGTGGAGCTGTTGATGTGAGAATGTGCAGCATGGTGAGCCAGAAGAAAGGAGGGAGACTGTTACAGAGATTTTGAAACAAAGAGGGAGAGGATTAGGAGGAGAAAGGGGATATGGAGGAACAGGGAAGGATACAAGGAAGAGAACACGCCTGTGGATCATCCACCTCCTGCAACCGCTCTCCTCTGTTTACATACTGCTTATAGGCACACAATACCTGCCTCCTATGTGCATACTGAATATGGACGAAATAGATAGATAGATAGATAGATAGATAGATAGATAGATAGATAGATAGATAGATAGATAGATAGATAGATAGATAGATAGATAGATGTCGTCAATAAGAATAACATCGCTAACGAATGTCCTGAAACCTATAAAAGAATTAGTAGTTGATACAAAGTCAAAAGCGTCTCATCCTCCCCGGTTGTTGAAAGACTTCTGCCGGAGCTCGACTGGCGGGAACTCACCTGAACTCGGCCCTTTGAAATGAGCATTTCCATTTATTTCACTGTCATCGCTGGGGTGAACTTGATTTGCATAGATGCCTTCCATACACCCTCACATTATGCATAATTGATACAACTGTCATCTCCCCAACCATAATAGGATCATTCCAAAGGGAGCAGGGTGAAATGAATCCTGGCATTTGAAGGTCTCGAGCAAAGATTAAGATATCTCCTGAGCTGTCACCTAAAAATATACATAGAATATGTCAGACATCAAATCGATACGGGCACTTTTGCGAGGTTTTCCTAATGACATCCGATATTGATTTGTGTAAAGCAGTTCCACGTGTTTGTATTTCCTTTTAACTTATATAGGTTCGGCTTGTTCAAAACGCTTTTCCCAAAATTTCCCACTTCAAACCCGCACTCCGTACGGCTCCATAAATAATTTGTGTTTGATTGAGGTATTCATTAATCTTGCACCCAAATTTATCAACGTTACATCATGCCTTTCTTCTTGATTTGTTTACTGAGGCTGTGGAGTGATGAAAATAACTGCTGTTGTGAAGGCTCTTCAGCAGACTGCTAGCTTTACAGGCTTAAAGTCTTCATAAAGTCATATTCAAGCAGTTTTTATACGACTATACGTCTTACATTAAACCTCATCTATATACCAGCATCTGCTCCTTTAGACTTTGTTACTGTGTGAAAAACTATTTAGAAATGTTAATGACTCATCTTGCACTCAGGGGTGTTTATTAATTTTGCGTCCAATGAACGTGTCCTTCACTCTCCCTTTGGGTCCTGGCTCAAACATGTTAGAGCAGTTTCTGGTCAGGGCCAACCACTCAGAGCAGACTGGCCTTTTAGGGGGGGACAGACTTTAGCTGCAGCTCTGTTTTCACAGGAAAAACATAAATATGTGGAAACAAATAAAACTCTGAGGCTTGAACAAACACTCCTAATTGTGTCTGTGCAGCGTGGGCGCATTTGTCCCTCGATCACCTGTTGTACTTCACTCAAAACTAAAAACACTGTGCCAGAGGCTTAACCAATCTTGTAAGGGGCTACCACTTGAATAAATGCTGCAAACAAGCAAAACAACAAGTCAGTGACACATGAAATAAATGGATGCTTAAGCATGCCGGCGAATCAGAATGCGGCTCTGCACACCCCTGCAGAGAAGGTAATGAGAGATTATTTTTGTTTGGATGGAGCTGGACGGCATCCAGATATTCGCAGAGCTGGTCCTCGCTATGTTCATCTGTGACTGAGGCCTGTGACTCTTATATGGGATTATCAGAGAGGAGGGGGTTTGGAAGAGACAGAACATCCCAGAGTAACTGAATGCATCATGAGAGAATGGAGCCTGCAATTAAAATGCATAAAGTATAAACCTGCAGCCACAGTTTTACATCAGTGAAATGCTGACGGATGTTACGTATAGAGACTGTATACACCGATCAGCCACAACATTAAAACCACTGACAGGAGATAACATTGAGCATCTTTTGACAATTCAAAGTTCTGCTGGGAAACTTTTGGACCTGGCATTCATGTGGATGTTACTTAGACATGTAGCACCCACCTAGACCAGAACAAGCACCCTCACCCCTTGGCAATGACACTCCTTGATGGCAGCAGCCATCCCCAGCACAGACAAAAACAGTTTAGGAACAACTCAAAAAAACATGAAGATCCGCACAAGGTGTTGACATGGCCTCCAAATTCACTAGATCCCAAACTAATCAAGTATCTGTGGGATGAGGCCCCTCCCCTCATAGGACCCAAAGGTCCCCACTAACAACATCTTGTTACCAGACACCACAGGACACCATCAGAAGACCCATGTCCATTCTCTGAAGTCACAACTGTTTTGAAGACCTACACAATATTATGCAGATGGTCATAATGTTATGACTGATCGGTGTATGTGAGTCTGAGCTGATCCAATCCTTGCAGGAATGTAAAGTTGGCAATGGTTGTCTTTCAGAAAACGTCCAGCTTGGGAAAAAGCTCCAGTCCTCATGAAAACTAAACCAGCACCAGCCCTCTATTCTCAAAGGTGACCATGGATGTTTATGTAAATACCATCAGCATTGTCTGAGGCTTTGAGAGAGTCCTGAATAGAGAAGTCAGTGAAACCCCAGAAGTGTATTTTTTTTTTTTTTTTTTTTGTCTATAAGCAAGAAGAGAAAGTGGGTTAACTTTTTGAAAATGCACCCTAAGCAGCATGTATAAGCCATAAGAGCTTAGTGGAGCCGGGAGGACTTTGAGTGAAAGTCGTTTAGTGGCTCTTCACAGTTTGACAGTGAATGGCACAAATACTGCAAGGTGAGGAACAGAGCTCTTGACTGACTGGGTGGAGAATGGAAACTGAGATTCTGCTGAAATTTCATCAATATCAACACTTCAGCAGCTAGACATGTGAAAAAATGTGAGCGGGATGAGTAAGTAAGCAACAGGATTGTGAACACCTTCATGCTATATGCATCAAAATAAACAAAAGGCCTTTGTGAAAACGAATACATTTTGATGCATATCTAAATTTGATCCAACTTTGTTGCCTCCAGACAAATAACACTTGGGTGGGAGCGTCTGTATATTTTATTGATTCCTCTAAATTATCATACCAGAGAAGGAACCGTCCACAACGGCCCACATTAGCTATTTACAGAGTAAATAAATTCACATCCGTTTCTCAACACAGCTCTTTATCTCGCCGAGGAGAAGTACAGTATGTACTGCATCCACCGAGTCATTTATATTCTGCTCTTGCGTGACTGATGCAAAGAAACCCTACGCAATCCATCATCATTTGAACGCAGTCACAGGATTTCATTGGCACCAATTTGGACTGCAGATGGGTTTAATTGGCTGAGATATGTGAGAGATGATGGCTTCTTCAGTTTTATGTATGAGTCCGCTGTCTCCCACTTAGCTGGTGTGTAAAGCATCAGACAACTGAGGGGAAACAAGTCGAGGCAATGCAGCCAAAAAGTTAAATGTATATAATTTAACCTTCAGCACTTGCATCCAAGACGTGGCATTTACAGAGGAAGGAAAAAAAAACACACACTGCACAACAGATATTATTATCATGGATATGTGCACATACACATTTATTAGTGATCTACCATACATGTCTTACATTATTACAACTTTAAAAATGATGGATCAACATTATACTAATGCTACATTACAAGTCCAACCGATGCTAATATGAATTAGCCTAAAAGCTGGAGCCGCTCTGATTATTTCTTTCAGCAAACCTCTGCTGGGCCAATCAAATCGCTTGGGTGGGCTTGTATACACATCTTCTAAGCGCCATAGAGTTGAATTTGTGAACAACAAAATGGCTCTGATTGGTTGGAGGAGTGTCCAATTGCCTGACACGGTATGTTTTGTTTTTCTCTTTGTTGAAACAAGCCTCAAAATGAAATCCAAATGCAGCGTTACCAGACTCTTATTCAAACAAACCAGACTAGCAATAAATTGTTGTCTTAAATTGTGATGACTAGATGACTGAGTTAGATTATCTCGAAAAAACTGCAGCTCTTGCCGGGTGTTCCTGGTCTGCTGTGGTCAGCACGGGCATGGCCGGCCAGGACTCAGTGATGAATTTGCAGTGAAGGCTGGCTGGTGTGGGCTGGTCTGGTCCAACAGACAAGCTGTTGTAGCTCAAACTGCAGAACAGTTTCACGGTTTGTTCTGATAGAAAGGTGTCAGAACACAAAAGACATCACAGTTTTGCACGGGGCTGCACTGCTGCAGACCAGTCAGGGTGCAAACGCTCAGATTCACTTCCAAAAGCGCCTGCAATGGGCGTCAGAACTGGTCCACGGAGGAATGAAAGAAGGTAATATGATGTATTAGTTTTTCTTTTGTGTCATATGGGCGGCTGGGGGCGTGTGCATTGCTACAGTGTTCAGGTGGTGGTTGATTCAGGGCAACGTCAACGTAAATATCAGGTATTCCAAATGTTATTCCATTCATTGGTTATAATGTTGTGGCTGATTCTAAATATCACAGTACTATCATCTGTTTTTTTCCCCTATCCCCTAGTGAACGGGTTTAATGAACCACACATATTTGTATGTGTTTCACAAAATAACATAAGCTATAAGTGTAATTAGTATGCAGACCGTTCTTCTTTATTACACTTTGTGCTAATGCTCTTTACAGCTTCTACAAATTAAAAGAGTGACTCTAACGGAGCTGAATTTGCTAAATGACAAGAGGGGGGCACAACAGTTTCTATAATACACATCATCCGGGACGTTATCCAAAGAATTCAGGAGCACTTCTGGGCACAATCTTGGGCTGTGAGTTATTCGAGGTCTCCCTCAAGAGGCCCTAAATCCCTTCAAGTCTTCTGACTCCTTCTTCTGACAAGTCGTCTGTTCCACACTTGAAAACCGAAACACAAAACGCTACGTCTTTCATTTTTGCTTAGTGTGCACAACTGCCGCCGCTGCCGCGCCATTCTCGCTTCATTTTCATTCAGCGGCGCCCCTCTCCCTCTTTTCAGCCTCCCAAAGTTTCTCCTTCAACTTCATCCCCCAACCGCCGCCTGCCTGCAGTCACACCGCCGTGGTAAACTGTTCGGTAAACAATGTACGGTGTTAACACTTGAAAAAGACATGCTGAAATTATATTGGCAGGTCGGTATCACACTGCCTCTTTCCCAAATGGCACGGGCAATCTGACCTTTTCATGATCTCAGCGCTGTCAAAGGATGACCTTTGTGCTCAGCATCACGCAGTCGATGTGTATGAGTCTTTAGACAAGGCGAGTGTTGTCTTTTAAAAAAACAACAACACTCATCAGCGGGAAGACTGTGAGGAAAATTATGAAAAAAAACAAAAAAAAACCAACAAATTCATGACTCGATCGCGTTCTTGGTACCAGATGTTGTTCACCTCCCACTCATCTGGTTTATTTGACAATAATTTGATGTCTTTGAGGAGTTTTGGTCGGTTAGAATAACAGAAGAGAGAGAAAAGAAAGAAGAATGGCGCAGAGACAAATTTACTCACTGACTGAATCTCTGGAGAATAAAAGAAAATTTAATTCAAAACACCCACATAAAATCTGTTAATGTTATTTTTCTGTTGTTTTTTTTCAGGACATTCTCACACTTATCTTTTTTTGGGGGGTGGGGTAGTTGGGAAACTTACTAAATCAATAAACTTCAGTTATACTCCTCGTGTAGTAGGGTGTAACCTCGGGGAATTGCAGGGGGAGGATGAGGAGGTGGAGAACGGGCAGCTTGGCTTCCCCGGTGGGTCAAGGTGAGTCTGTTAGCCTGATGGCTTGTTCACTCTGCAGATGTCACCTGGTCATTATCCTGAGGCAGCCATCTGCCAGTTGGTCCTGCCGGGCCCGGGCCGCTCAGTCTTCAGGGTCCTGTGTGACTGGCAGGATCCATGCTGCCTCCCCTTCCACTCTGACCCGCTACTCCGCCTGCCTCCGGTGTCCAAAAGGCCGGGCTGGTCGGGGCCGGAGGGAAGACAGAAGAAACAAAAAAGCAAGCTTTGAACTCTCTGCCACGATTGGACTGGGATAAATTAATGATGCAACCGCAGTTTTATTTATTTTTATTTATTTCTACCTGGGCTACCCTCACAACTGACTCGCTTGGCTTCTCACCTCAGTGCGGCCGGGATGGGATGCAGAGATATGCAGCCAAAATAAACTCCGGCCTCCCTTACCGGCTCACCAGTTTCACTTGCCGGGCGGTTTTACCTACTCGACATGATTATTCTATTTCTTAAAATGATCTATTGAGAGAGGCCTCAGATACCAAAGCTAATGAAGGGTGTCGTTACATCACAAAGTTAATTGTCAGGTCTTAAATCTTCCAGAAAGTGTCTCACGGCGGGTAATTTTGTGGGAAAATTAGAGCCTCACTTTTGGACACACTTAATCATGCCCTCCTTCAAGGTGTTGGATTTGGCTGCGACTCCTGCTTTTAAGATGTAATTTTCGACTTGATGGGGTTTTGGGGTGGCTGGCTTATTACAATGAGATTTAATTTCTGAAGTGGGGAAAAGGATCTTTTCTGGTATTGCTGAGAAATAAAATAGATTATCCAAGAAGTGGAGCTTCACTACGTATTTTTCATTTGTTTCCCACAGGCCTGGTTACGCAGAAGACTGTGCTCACTCAGACTTAATTGACTTTGAGTTAGTTTCTCTCCAAGACTAAGGTGCGAAGCTAAATAGCGTTCTAGCATGTGAGTGCAAAGAAGGACAGAGGAGATTATTAGCTTAGCTTAGCACAGACTCATCGCAAAGGGATACAGTCAAACAAAATGTAAACAGAGCTTCCAAGAAAGTCATTCTAATAATTTATTTATATTAGTTAAAGGGGAACTACTGTTTTTACAATCTGGACCTTATTTCTGGCATAAAATATGATTGTTTACTCACCCACATAACTTTTGTGTAATTTGTACTCCTTCAGGAGATATTTAGATCGGCGTATATCCATATAGTGGGAGTGACTGGGGCACCGAAACGCAGCCTCTGAATAACACATTATCTGCTGCAAAACTCGTTCATTTCACCAATATTTTGTTATGATACACTAGTGCTATTCCCCGTTGAGTCCAGAGTTACCTGTTATCATCATCCGGGGTCTGTAGACTGACTTACTAACCTCTGACCTGGATGATGTCATCTCTGAGCGCCATGCACCCCACGCAGCTTGTTTACCTGTAATTTCCAGCTGCTAGTTTTTTTGCAACATGGCTGTATTTTTTTCTGATTCTGAGAACTTTGTTTATGATGGACGTCCTTACTGTTTCAAGTCAGAGTATACAGATAAGGAGCTCACTGAAATAAGGATGCGGAGGCAGAGAGAGGAACAGCTGGCTAAAGAACAACAAACCGCTGCACGTCCGTATAATAACAAGTAACTCCGGACTCAGCGGGGAATAGCACTAGTGTATCTTAACAAAATATTGGTGAAATGAATAAATTTCGTGGCAGATAATGCGTTATTTAGAGGCTGCGTTTCGGTGCCCCAATCACTCCCACTATATGGATATATACAGATCTAATTATCGTCCGAACAATCATTTATGCCAGCAATAAAGTCCAGGTTGTAAAAATTGTGATTCTCTTTTAATGTCATAAAATACTGATCAAATATTAGCCAAAAAAGAAAAAAAATATCCACTTGAGGAGGAAACCAGTGGTTTGCAGGGACAAATTGAGTTTTGTAACTTCCTGGGTGTTTCTAACAGATTAAACCAGGCATGCAGAGTTGTGTTTTTAACATTTTCTCTGAATTGAGATAAAGCGTGTTCATTTGTGACCTTTAGCTTGCTGGCATTTGCATGTATTTAAGCAATTTCTTCCTGCCTTATGCTAAAGTAAGCTAAGCTAGCGGCCTGCTGCTGTGTATCAGCTCTGCATAAATGGAACAGAGTGATGAGAGGCATCAGTCTCTTGAAACTTTAGGAAACAAAGCAAATGAACTAATTCCCCACATTAAAATGCAATGCATGTATATAAAAAGCTATCTTAAACGAAATGAGATGTCCTCCGTAAGAGACTGAACTTAACAAGACAACACGTCCTTGTATTTGATTATAATTAAATGTTTCAGTCAGTTACAGCAAATTAGAGAAAAGCTTTACTCTAAATGAGAAGTCATAGACAGTCGTACGTTCGCTGAATGGTTTTAGTAATTCCTCATTGGACGGCAGAAACGCTTTACTCAGTATTAAACCTTGAGGTAACTGATCTTGTAAAAATGACTTTTCTCTTTCAGCTGAATCTCTCTTTTACAGTGAACTTTTAGGACCGGATAAAGTCATGCACTCTTTTTCTTCTGTTTGTCCTGTGGTTGTCACACATGCTGATGGCAGGGACTATTCGAGGACATAACCGCAGATAACCAATCAGAAAAAAAAAAAGCATAAACCCACTCTGGTGCCTGGAGGTAATGTCCAGGAGGTTTTCAATTTTTTATCATCATCCACACTTTCATCATTTTGACTGACCACAAAATACCATTACCGGCTAATGCACTCGTGCACACACACACATGCACTCTCACTCACATGCACCTTTGATCTCGGCTCTTCTGTGATTCTGATATTTCATCCTTGACCCAGTTTGAACTCGGGACCTGCAGTAATGTGCAGGACATGAATGGCTGCGTGGGCATGCTGCTAATCTGCTCCTCCTTTCCTTCTGTTGTTTTTTTTTATTATTATTTTTATTTTTTGGATGCGCTATGCTGTTGTTCTGGAGGAAAGTGCGCCGCAACTTGAGGCTTGGCTGTGTTTCCAGCCCCCGATATAGAAAGGAGAGCCATGATAGTGGGAGGCCCACCCTCTAACCTGCCTGTACCCCTGGCAGCCCAAACGGGCCAGCTGGTACTGTCAGCAACCCTGACAGATGACCTGCTGAGCAGATACTTTTAGCTCATGATTCACCCATCATTATTCAAAAATACAGTATAATGTATAATGTATAATGTGCTGAAACAAAGTCCAGTCTTCCTGCAGCAGCATCCGCTATGTCTTACATGCAGTTCAGTCTGCAAAAAAAGATTTAGAGAGGGTCGTTTTTGGCTTCGCTTCGTTCTTTGTTGGGTGTATTTTCTGAGCCGGAGCAGCCAAACATATTGCGTTTTTTAAAAAGGGCTGTCTAAGCACAATGGAGCTGATGATGGAAGAAATAAAATGCAAAAAATATACGTTTGAGGACCCGAATGAAAGAGACGAACAAACAGCCGTTTTCAGCAATCACTGGAGCAGGAGTCCGCCGTCAAAGAGGAGAAGACGACTAAATTCAGAGACGCGGCAAACAATAAACCGTAATGATACCAAATGTCATGTTGATTTTATTACAGAGCAGAGTAACACCTTCTTTACTGCGAGCGGTCTTGCGCCCTCTTACAGCATGTTTTTGCTGTCTCTGTTACAATTGCCGCCCACACAGATAACCCGTGGCTGGATGCCGTGGAGTTTGTGCCCATGCTGGAGGCGGTGAAAGGGCGTTAAGGGGAAAAAGTACGAGGTACAATGCCAGCTGAAGGGTCGTGGATTAAATTTAAACTACTGCGCTGTTTAAATTACCTTATAAAGAATCGGAAATAGAAAATAGACATCTCTCTGCCACAGCCCATCAATTTAATAAATGTGAAGTCATAGGTCAAGGCCAAAATAAGGAAAGACTTTGATGCTGAATATATTAAAATATCTCAGCACTGGATGAAGAATTCAGTCTTTATCAAAACAGTGAAGCTCGTTTAAGCAAAAATGAACAAAAACGAATTTAAATTAGTTGAGTTTTCTGCCCGTTTATAGCCACAAAATGTGTTAAATATCCGTCAGTTTAAATGCAGTAATATCTGTTAATATGATAAGATGCGATTTGAGACTTTATTTAAATTAAACAGAGTTCAGTGTGTGAGCACAAATTGAATCTGACCTGCATAAATATGAATTTATCAAGCTTCAATTGAGTGGCTCAATCGGATTTAACTGAATACAGCAATTTCAAATGGAAAGCAAATACTTGAAGCTGAATGTGACAATTACTGAAATTAACCAACTGCATTTAACCAATTCATATTCAAATTTCTTCGGTTCAGACTGAGCTCTAAGTGCCCCGAACATCTGGAGGAAACTTTTGTTTCCTGAGCGACTGGAAGACAGCTGCCTCCTCCAAGGCTGCCAACAGTGGTCTGACACTCTTCACTTAGCCGACTGGAAGCCATGTGGCACCGCGCCTTTCTCATCTCCTCAGCCAGTGAGCAAGTCTTCTTTACGCTCGGTGAAAGGGAAGCAAATTACATCTCATGGCTGCAGATACTTTGGAGAACAGGGGGAACTCTTCTGGGCTTGCAAACAAAACGGAGTCAAGCTCCTTTGCACGTGCACGGCTCTTCTTGCAATCTTTGGGCAGTAAGCTGCAGCTGTGCAGGAAATGGCTTGAGTGCACACACACAGGCAGCATTACAATGGCAATGAGAAATGTCCGTCTCAGAAATTACCATTTTAGTCTTCACAAACTTTTAAATACATTGGTCATGTCACGTTGTAACGGCGTGCGTGCAAGGACAATCACTGATGCTGAATGCAAAAATAAACAGGGACGTCGTCGGCTGAGAATACTAAAACACAATGGCACGTGACTTGAGTTTCTTCAAGTGACACTATGTGGCAGCTTTTGGGGAAAGAAGTCATTTTAATGGCTGCCATCATCACAGAGCCACAAATGTGATGAAGGGAGCTGCTCACAGTTTAATCTCTTTATAACAGCCAGCTGGTTTCAGAGGAGTACAAAGGCACCAAAGGAGACGTACAAAAAAAAAGAAAAGAAAATGACGACTTTACGCAGAAAACGAGAGACAGGTAAGGACACAGAAATGTATTAGAAGTGAACAGAAGTGACCTTGAGAGGAATGCGGGCTGTCAGAGATGAATCGCCGCACGCTGAACACTGGGAGATGTTCTTCAAAGCATTGTGAAAGTTGGGAATATTGTCATGTTTTCATTTTAGGCAGGATATAGAAAATCTCTCATTCACATGCAAAACATAGTATACACAGATCAGCCGCATCATTATGACCACTGACAGGAGAAGAACAGCACTGACCATCTTGTGATGATACAATGTTCTGCTGGGAAACACTGGCATTCATGTGGATGTTACTTAGGCCTCGTCCACACAAAACGATCTTTTCCCTATCAGTTTTCCCTGGCATCGTTTCAAGAATATCTGCGTCCAGACGGATCCGTCTTAACACGACTCAAAACGCTACTTCATATCCCAGGCCTATAGGTGGCGCTGTTTCGGTTTCAGAAATTCACCAAAAACGGAGAGGAAGAGGTGGCGCATGCGCATGAAGCTTGAGCGCTGTTTACAAATCGGCTTTAGAAGAAACCAAACTCAAGGAAAAATTAGATTTTGCCCTAGTAACCATAACAGGCTCAATATCTTCTCCAGTAGTAACACAAGCATGTAGTCCGCCATTGTTATTGATGTTGTTATGAGACGTTGAGGTGGAAGGCTGCTCCAGGGGTGTGGCGATGGTGGCGATGACATCATCGTTTGCCAAAATCTCCGGTTTCCCCTGTCCACACCGATCCACAATAAGTGCGTTTACGAATTTTTCCACCCTGGGACCCGGTTTCAAAAAAGTGCATTTTAGGGCTATGCGTTTACGGGATTCATCTGGACGATCGGCCAAAACGATGCAAAACCTCTGCGTTTACGCCAAAATGCGTTTTCGTGTGGATGGCCCCTTAGACATTTAGCACCCACCTAGACCAGACCAGGCACCCCCACCCCATAGCAATGACACTCCTTGGTAGCAGCAGACACACACACACACACACACAAAAACAGGTTTAGGAACAAGTTACAAAACAAAACAGCACAAGGTGTTGACCTGGCCTCTAAATTCACGAGAACCCAAACTGATCAAGTATCTGTAGGATGAACTAGAACAAGCCCGATCCACAAAGGTCCCCACTAACAACATCCTATTACCAGACACCACAGGACACCCTTAGAAGGCCCATGTCCATTCTCTGATGAGTCCCAACTGTTTTGGAGGCACTACACAACATTAGGGAGGTAGTCAAAATGTTATGCCTGATCAATGTGTGTATATATAAACCGGTATTTCAGGTTTCTCAGTTTTCACTTGATACAACGTGTGAGCTTCACCGCTGTAAGTCCACACCGCTCTCATCTAATTCAGATTCTGTTTTCCTGTCAAACGTGATACTGCCTCTAAGATTCAGCAGCTACCTCACTGAAGACCCAGTGAAGTCTCGCAATCAATAACAGAATTGTTAGATACTCTCAGGAAGGATTTATTGAGCGACCCTAGGGAAAGTTTGTGATATGCTAATTTGATCACAGTTGTACAGAGCTGTGTGTCATGTGTGTGATATGAGAGCAGCTGCCAGGAAAATCCACACACACATGGACGTGCTCGCAACTTGGCGCTCATGTGAATCTCTAGGGAGACGGGCATGTACGAGAAGATGTCAACCTTACTTGTAAGCGCATACAGTACATATACAATAAAATGGTTTTGCACATCTGTTATAATATTTCTTAAGACTGAGTTAAGCTTCTTAAGTTATGTGTATTTAATTACTAGAGGGGTGTTGACCTATCCTTTACATGCACATAGGTATGGGTGGAGCTCTATAAACTCATGTCTTCCACCATTGCAGGTTGTCTCTAACTTACTTTATGCTCATTCCTTATTCTATATCACTCTCTGTAACCAACACCATCGACCTTTTTTGGTTTATCCTTTGTCTTCCCCTCACAACTCATACCTCACTTGCATCCAAACCAGCAGCTGCCACTCTGCATACAGACCACAGATTTATTCATGGTTATTTTTAGCTTAAAATGAAATGTGGATTAAATTACACTGTGTGATCTCCCTCTTTGTCTAGCTCATTAAGCGTTGACTGTTGACAGCTTTAGATGGGAGCTGACGTTCCAGTGAAGACCTGTGAGCTATGCTGATATTAGTCGGCATGTGTCTAGATTTTCTTTCCTGTTTACAGCTCTCTGTGTTGTGCGCAAGCCAACTAACTAATCAACAGTTTGCAAGGCTGGGGTAGAGATGAATGCCCAAAAGAAAAGACAACATTTCCGGTCAGAAGGAGAAACTTCTTGGAAATGGTTTGGATACAGGCTACAAGGTTTTGCAGAAATATGAAGACACCAACTTTTTCCAGAACAAGGTTAAAGGAATGGAAGAGGAAGGTTGTCTTTGAAGATGCCTGTCTAAAATCCTGCTGCATGTAAACAGGACCATTAACCATGTAAACGCCTTAAGGAGCACTGCAGTTCTGTACTGTATGTAAACTTAGTCACAACAAACTCTCACAATTCAGGCGCTACGACTATAAACTAGGGATGCTCAATATTGGCTTTTCTGCTGATATCTGATATTCTGATATTGTGCAACTCTTAATTTCCGATACCGATATCATCCGATACCGATATATGCAGTCTTTTTACAACAAAATTGTTAGGTAACAACATAACATATCACCTATTATGGAATTAACACATTATGCCTAATTTTAATGTGATGTCCCACACTGTCTGTACAAAATAAGTTACTGAAAAGTGACAAAAAAGTGCCATGAGTGAGTTTTTAGAGAGACATTTTTGCCTCAAACACTACAGACAATATCAAAACAAGGAAAACAAATGTAGCGTATAACTCTGCATGATTCTTCTTGAGGTGGGTGATCAAATTTGATGTATTAAAAGAAGACGCCTTGTTTCCTCCTCTCATAACCACCTTTGCTTTGCAGTCATTGCAAATTGCAAAGTTAGTAGGTGACACTTGGAAATACTTCCAAACCACTGACATCTCATACACCGGGCGACCGAGCTTGTAACAGTTAGCAACCTACGAGATGCGCCTGTTAACATCCCATGCTGCGTTAATGCAGACTCGGAAATGCTGAAGCCTACAGAACAAACATTGGTTATAAAAACCAGATACCGACAATTCCCGATATTACATTTTTAACTCAATATCGCCGATAATATCGGCGGCCCAATATTATCGGACATCCCTATAAACATATACATATTGAACACTATATGGGGTTTACTCTCATTTTGCTTAATTCCTGCGCAGTTGTATGAAACCATATCAGTATTTCTTGGTGGATCAGCACATACTGTGCAAGCCTCTTAGGGATTTACACGGTATAAAGAGCACATACCTGTCGTGATTCTGTGTTTAAACATTTCGTGTAAACCTGTTTTGAGTTTCCTGTTTTATTTTGTAAAGTTCTTCCTTGGTTTCCTGTTAAGTGTTACTTCCTGTGTTCTCCCCATTTGATTGTTTCATTGGTTTCTCCTTGTGTGCTCCACCTTGTAATCCTCCAATGTTGTTTGGAACTTCTCTCCTGTTATCCTTACCCATATATTTCTTCTGACCTCTGTTTTCCAGTTCCTACCTGTTTTTTTGTTTTGTATTTGAGTTTTTGTATTTCCTTGTTCCATGTTCAACGCTTTCAGTTACCTGTTGTTTGTTAGTTTCAGTTTTGTTAGTAACATAAATGCCTCATCCCGCCATGTTCTGCATTTGGGTCCTACACCACCTCCAAACCTTGACAATACCATGATTCCCTTAAGCACTGTGCACTGCAAAAGTCTTCATGAATGAAAAGCTCAGATGACCCGTCAGGGAAAACAAAACCCAGCTCTCGTTGAGGAGCACCTGAAAACAAAGCAAAACAAGGGGACATTTAATGAATAAGATATGCCAGTGCAGGCACACTGTTCAGAAATGAGCTCTCTCTTCATATTGAGTCTGGCTTTGACATTAAAGGAGCAATAAATAATAAATCCTATTTGAACAGTAGTGTAAATTCTACCAGCGTGGCACTGTTGGCCCCCAACGCTCCCTCTCGCTGGATAAACCCTCTTCGTGTTTGTCCTAGCCCCGAGGAATTTTCTTTCCTTTTACTCAGTACCTCTTCGCAGCAGTTTCCAAAAGATCATTAATGAGACATTAAAACGTTACCGGATAAATGTGAGGCATTTCTGCAAAGTGTTTTCTTGAATACGCTTTAAATGTGTTTAACAGCTGTTTGCTATTGTGCAAAGCTGGTTCAGTGCCATCTAAAGATAAAACAAAGAGTCATCACCTGCATCATCAGGCTTGTAGTGGAATGAACACTTTGACAAATTTCTCCATTAGCATACACCATTAAATACCGTACTAAATTCGAGACATAAGAATGTGTCTTACTTAATATGTTCCTTAGGGGTGCTGCCCTTTTCTGTTAAATCAAGCCATTCTCTCTTTCTCTTAATGATCTGTGGCTCAGTTATCCAGCATCTCAGGGAGAACTCATCCTGTCTTCTAAACATCATGCCTGCATGCAAAAACAATAAACTCTTTACACATTTGAACTGGTTGTCAAATCACATGTGTGTATATCTTTCGGTGAGATGGTAGTGATATTCGATTGCCAGAGGCTCAACTTGTGCAAAATGTGTTGATTTACAAGTAACGTTGCAATATTCCCACTGTTAAATGAAAGTGGCAGAGCGTAAGTTGTTGTTTCCCTCCAGACTGTTTCTGCTTCTTTTATGAATTCTCCCTTTAGCTCAGTATTAGTCGATTTATTTAAGACTGCACAGTCAACACTGAGAGTGCTTTTCCATTGGGTGTCTCAAAACATAGCGACCTGTTGTGCAATTGGAAAGTTTTCTTCATCTATGTGAGTGTATGGGTGCACACTTTCGTACGTAATTGCCTAACCACATGTGTAAAACCAGAACACGGATCCAGAGGTTTTATTGTATAGACAGGTAATGATCTTCAAACTCAGAGAGATTCTGATTTCAAATACTCAAACAGAAAATCTAATTCTTAGTCAGTCGGGATCAGTTAGTTATGGATGAACCTGGTTGTTGTTTTCAAACCACTAGCTAGTGCTAGCTATAAACTATCAACGTAAGCAATGCTATGTGTTCCCATAGCATTGCTAACGTTGTTAGTAGCTTCAAAACAATCCTCAAAAAGCTAATGATCAGGTGGACTTGCAGCATTAATGTCTCTATTGATGCTTGAACGATAAACAAGCCTCCAGTCACTAGGTGGCAGCAGAGCTCAAACTCATCAACAGTCTGCCTGTTTAAAACAGTAGAAGAACAACACAGGCAGCGCATTGTCGACTTTCCTTCTCTAGTCCTGGTCTTGCCACCTCTGGCATTACGGTCTGAATGCGATTTGCAGCAATATTGAATGGAGGGCTAGCAGTAGTCCATGGAACACACTTAGTGACTGTCTTCAAGCCTATAATCCAATTAGTGCTAACAACTAGTGAATGGTGGTTGAAAGCTGTTAAAATAATGAACTGACGGCCTATGGCCCCAAGTGATCGAGGCTCCTGCTCTTTGCCATGGATGCCTCCAAAGAGAACACAATGGAAATCTTTGATAGGGCCTCTTTTATAAATGTTCGCAATAAAATGATGTCTTGTACTGTTGGAAAATCTATTAAAGAAGAAAAATATTCTCTGAAATGTCAACATGACATTTTCTTAGATAAGCAGAACATGACCACTGTGTGTATGAATAAATTATAAGCAGTACTTTAAATGGGTTGGTACTGTTTAGTTTGCAATACCTTCTCAATTTTAAACTCTGGCATACCCGGTTGTACCAGTTCTTACAAGCAGTCCACACCCTCTCTTACTGATTCATAATACTACTAGTACTACCATAAATCATGACAAATATTTCAGGATAAATGAAAAAAAAGCTACAAGAAAAAGCAGAAGAATAAGAAAACGTTGACCTAGCTCAAAAAACGGCAATGAAGTTGGATGATGACACAGATCTCCACACAGCAAAAGATGAATAAATGGAGTACCTTACCAAAGTCATATAGTCACATTTCCTTATGTGGTTTCTTACTGGAACAGCTCGGTGAAGTCCTCAACTGGAAACACATGTGGCCTCTCCCTTATCTGTTGACAAATAAAATTAGAGTAATTTCATTTCAAGATATAGATAGTCTACTTCCAAGCAAATCGTTATTTAACTGAATAAGAATAGTGATGTAAACTGAGTGGACTAGTGGACGCCAATTATAACTTTGCACTGTGAAAATGTATTGTTGGGTTTTACTTAACAACAAAGAATAAAAAGAAAACAGAATATTATATAATCAACTTAATCTTCCTATTTAAATGAAGTTATAACACAATACAAATTCAGTGACAAAAAGCCTTTATTCCAATGGAACCAAACCAAGCATTAAAACTAGACCATTTAATGAATCGATAAGTGCACCTTCTTTAATATATATCTTTCATATGTTGAGTTACACCCGCTGCACAAGTATAAATGTAAGAAAAAGGTTGTTTGGCGGTTTCTTTTTCCTTCTTTGTTGCAGTTTTCATCTCAGCTTCTTTGAAAAGATTCCTACAGAAGTGCCGACCACTTAGATGTGTGCCATGAGTTTGGTCAGGGCGTCTGCTTTACACAAAGAATACATGATGAAGTTATAACTTTCTTAACAAGTTCATTTAAGGACTAAACCTCACTTTGGAAAGTTCTACTTATGTCAAAAACCAATTTTCACATGTAGTTACTTTTCATATCCTCCAAGGTACAACTCGCCTTCAGAGAAACAGAGCAGGATTGGGGACAGAGGGAAATGTGTCGGGGGAAAACCTTCCAGCCTCATTAAACAGACATTATTTCTGTAGTATGTACACAACTGTTCAATGAATAATTCATCTTTTGTTTTTTTCTGCATTACTTTCAATTTAAAAGACACTTCTGCTTAAACATCTACATCTGCTTTGAATTTGGGCTTTAATATAAATAGAGTTGGACTGAAACTGTGAATATATGTTCATAAAACAAGATCTTTTAGTCCACAAGACGTGGAATATAAATCCTTGTCTTTTTTCCCACAAACTTTGCATCTATCTTGGATAACATATCTATTCATTTAATGTGTAGTGAACTACTGGGGACTAGAGGCTGCCTTTCGCTGTCACACTGCATCATTTTTCTATTTAATCTGTAAAAGGAAGCAAAAAGCAGATCGCTGGCCAATATCAGGGGAGCATCATAAGGGGCTGTACGGTACAAAACAGTCTTATCACTGGATACGGGATCACTCTCAGTGCTATTAGGATGTCATACTGAATGAGGCAGATATAATTCAGACCCTAGGATCAACATTAAGGTTGACAGAATGCTGCAAAAAGCCAGCTCTCTACTGTTTATCACCTCGAATGGAATTATTTACTGATTGAAAGATGCGTTGAGGTCACCTCTTTGAAAACTTTCCAGACAAATTTTATTCATACGCCATGAGATAAAAAAGAAACTGAAGGGATGTGTTTGCTGCTAATTTATGAGGCAGTTATGGCCAGTGTTGTGGGGCTGTGATGCACCAGTTGGTAACCTGCCAATGTTGGGGTGTTGATGAGCAAATGTAGTCCGAGTTTACGTTGTAGTGTATACAGTGTATATATACAGTGTATATATACTGTATATATACATTTCTGAAGAGTGAATTGAAGCCATAGCCTGTATAAAGATTGGACGCCATGACATTTCCTTAAAAGTACAGCCAAAGGGAGTAGAGAGCACCCCTGTGGCCAGTTGCAGTATAGGTCAAACAACGCTTCCTCCATGTCAGTGGATGGGACTTGGGTCAAAGTACACGGCAATAAATGTTTTTTCAAAGATGATTTCTGTGATTTGAGGTAGTTAAAATAATTCTGATGTATGTTGAAGTGTCGTTTAAGGATAGACAGGATGTAACATTATGGTGACTAATCGTGCCTCGACAGTCGCTCCAAGTGGTCCTATTGGATCACGAGAGTAGAAAAACAAAAGGTGGAGGTGGAGTTTATGACCGATACTACAACCACCCACCAGGGCACGGGGAGCTATATACTAGCTTTGGCTTCACGTTAAAAGAGATGTCATGGCGGCCAATCTTTATACAGTCAATGGCTATATATACACACACACACACACACACACACATATATATATATATATATATATATATATATATATATATATATATATATACCTTACCCTAAGTTTTATTAAGCTCTATCCATCTTTGTTTTTATTTTTCTGAGAAAAAAAAAATGTTCCACAGCACCTCTAGAAAAATGGCGTTGCTCCCATTAGAAAGGCTGTATTCTTGAGTTGTTGTTAATGTTGTGCTGATGAACTGAGGTCATATTGCAAAAAAAAACATTTAACATTTGTGTTTCCCGGCCCACACCTCCTTCATGATCTACCAGTCGATCCCGGTCGACGTATGCACCAAGCAGCGATTTGAATCTGAATCAAATTGTTGACTTCTTGTTGCCGTAGGGCTGCCAGTGCGCAAAAGCTGCTGAATGACAATTCAGATTTCGCAAGACAGGCTTTGTCAGTCAATCTGCTTGGACGGGCAGAGGAATGATACTGGAGAAAGTACTTAACAGCTTTAGTGGCAGCAAAAGCTGTCTGCGCCACCAAAAAAATATGAAGCCGAGGATACACAGAGACGCAGGCACTTGGATGAACACTCTGTTGCTGTGCTTAAAACCTGCCAGGATCAAAGTCCCAGACACCAACAGCCATTGTCACTTCCTGGCATCACCATGTTGCTGAGGAGGAAAGTAGCATATTTCTATGAAATGTTCATAAAGCTCCAACTCCCAAAATCTACTCCCACTCTCTAACTGCTAAAATGCAAAAAGTGCATAATAAGCTTTAGCAATATCACGCACTGCGGAAGTGAAGAGTCACTCAGCTCTCAAATGTTGGTAAAGAGGTTTGAATTTAACACATGGCCAAAGAAGGAATTAAATATGAGCCATTAATTAAATATCGAGAAAGAGAAATCAGCAGCAGCGAGGCAAAATTCCACACATACACTAATAAGGTTTCTCTGTGTTTTCATATCTAATGTTCAAAAAGATAATAGGCTGAAATATTAATAGGAGCTGCTCCTCTGAAATCCGCACTCCTGTTTGAACATGAGGAAATACAGCTCCTAACATGCAAAACATGCCATCTGACCTATGCTCAGTTTGTTGCTCTGTTGGTCATTACGCTAGTGTTTTTCTGTTTTGCTAACTCAAAGCAGATAACAAAGACATGCAGAAAAGAAAGTTCCACTATATCGTCAATAAAAAAAACAAAAAAAACTTGAGAGTAGTGTGAACAGTGAATCATGGATTCAACATTCAATATAGAACGACAATAATGATAAAGACAATAGTGCAGGACTTTCACGCCCTTGTCAGTTGTCAGATGGGTTCACATAATACCAATTAAGCAAATGATTGATTTGTGTAATTACTCTCACTAACAGAAGGGGGAGACATACTTTCTGCAGAAGCTTTAAATCTAGATACTTTGCAAAATGTAAATACTTCAGAAAAGCAGCCTGGTATGATCTTACAGCCTATGAGTACGAGTTGCGTGTTATCAGCAGGGATAACATCCAATCACTGCGAATGACTGCCAACCTCGGTCCTTAGCCCTAACTATAACCCTGAGCTTAAAATGCATAGCATGACACACAAAATGTGACAGAAGCGGTGTGCTATTTATATGCGATCCTGTAATATCACGTAGCATTAGGTTGTCCTGAGGCAGAGGAGGAAACACGACAGAACAAATATTCATTTTTGCAATATGGCTACGTGAGGTGGGGTCAAATTAATCAAAATGTATTTTTATGTGGGCAGCCCTAATATCAACCAGACATAATGGAGGAAAATCATTTAAGTGCATCAATCCAGTATCACTAGAGTCGGATTAAAAAGTCATTGTAAAATTGCAGAAAACAGCTGTTTTATAGACATATTAATTTGTGTTTTGTTTAAGTGGTTCCAAAACTGGCTGGTATTGTTTTATTGGTGCCTGGGTGTAGCTTCCTCACTTACAGTACACATATGATTTGTACGTGGTTAAACAATTGAATAATTTTGAGGCAATTTCTGACCTAAGGCAACTAACAAGGGAAGTGAAACAAAGCCAGTGCTCGATTTTCCATATGTGAACATTTGGAAACCACCCAGGAGAGCGGTGGCCTCGTCTGCAGTATAGGAGAAGAAGAAGCAGGCTCTGTTCCGCTGGGCTCTAAGAGCAACAGACCCGATCGATGGCTCTTTGATGGCCTCGCACTAGCTCTTTTCTCTACTGCCTCAGCTCACCAGGGGGGAAACAGGCTTCTTCATGTGAATCGTAACCGTCAGAAATGGCTTTGGTGAGATGTTGGTAAGCTGCAGGTTTAGCCTCCTGCCCACTCATTTTGGGCACACAACCACTCTCCCCACTCTCCTGTGTGCGGCTCAGAAAAGACAGGGATCACTCTGGATATATGTGCACCAAAATCTAGCTGTGGTCTGCCGCTGCAAGGGGAGTGGATGTGTCATCTACAATCGCTGCGATTCAGAGTGACATTTCTTCCAAAAGGTTGCCCCTGAGCAAACATGCCATGTTTGTTTACACATGAATAACCCATCACTCCTCATGTCTGTTCACTACCTCAGTATTAATAGTCCCAACTGTTGAGCCGTATACGGGTTGTACTATATACAGAATAATAAAGATAATACAATGTTATAAATACAATGATAGCTAATTTTGGATTAATTCAGAATTCACATGGATGTACCTAGGTCTAACAACTAAGAATAGAAAATATCAATATCAGTATATTTTTTTTTCCTAATCACTACATAATTAGTGGCCTATTACAGTAGCACAGTTGCTATGTATTAGCACCTGAACACCACATTTCAAAACGGCATGTTTAGAGTATTACAGTAAATTTTATCTGACCCTTAGTTGGTGGTCAGTTGCTGGGATTAATCAGTTACTCAGAAAATAACTCATAGATTAATCGCAAAAATCACCAATAGATTAATCGCAAATATAACGACAGATTCATTAAAAAAACATCTGTTTGAAAAGTGAAATGGCTACCATGAAGTTCAGCCATGATCTTGTTTGTTTGAGAATAAGAATCCACATACTAACAAATGCCTACGTCCTGCATGTATGTTTTCCAAAATTGTTATTCTTTCATTCTTAAAGGGGAAACTACTGTTTTTTACAACCTGGACTTTATTTCTAGCATAAAATACGATCATTTACTCACCCATATCACTTCTGTGTCATTTGCACTCATTTAGGAGATAATTAGATCTGCCTATATCCATGAAGTGGGAGTTCAGGGCTCCGAGATGCAGCCTCTAAATAGCACATTATCTCCCGCGAAACTTAATTTCGCCAATATTTTCTTATGATACGCTAGTGCTATTCCCCATTGTCACCTGTTATCACCACCCGGGGTCTGTATTGACAGACCCCCAGATAATGTCCTCTGACATGGATGATGTGACAGTCAGCTTGTTTAAATGTAATTTGCTACCACTAGTATTTTGCAACATGGCTGAATATTTTTCCAGTTCTGAGGTTGTGGATGAACCGTAGCTGTGGCTAATTACAGGCATGATGCTGGCTGATATTGTGTATTTTTGTTACTGTCCAAACAAATGTGATTAAAAGACCCAGTGTGTTTGTCTCACAATAATTTACAATTTCTCTTTGCTCTTTGTGACAGTTAGGTCCAAAAGCAAGAAGCTAATGTTATCTCAGCACTTGAAAATGAGTAAATGGTGCATTTGCTGGCTGCAGTAGCAGGACAGTATATGTGACTCAGATCATGTGGAAATAATAAAGACATATTATCTCTTATGAATGAATAAGCCATAACAGACTGTTTGCTATGCTGACAATACTGGCTATGAGCAGCCTCGTTTAACTATAAATCTAAAGTTTAATAAATTGTTTAGTAAGTTTTCTTTGTAGGAAACAAGATAAACTAGTGTTGAATAATTAACTTCATGAATTAGTGACATTATATCATGTGTTATCACATGGCAAGCCAATTAGCAGTTACCTTGCAAGTGATTTGTAACCTACCATAATAATTTATTATTAGTGACATTAAGTATTAATAAATTACTCAGATAAGTGCATCAGATAAGAGGGAATTGAAAAAATTGTCATGAATGAATAAGATTTGTACAAATGAGCGACACTGACCTATATTAAAACCGTAGAATCTACATTGCAGCTGTCACTGTTGTATCAAGCATTAGCTGCTAAATCAGAAACCAAACATGCCAGTTTTATTTGGCAGCTAACTCTCTGCAAACACACACATGGTGTGAAACACGACGCAGAGGCAAGTAGGTGTTGAAAAGAAGCAAACATGATCTGCACATTCCCTCTGATCTCAAATGAGGTAGGCTCTGTGAACTGAATACTGACTTGTCTTGCCTCAAGGCAGCATGGTTCATTAGAAAAAAATAGCTGTCAACCATTTAAATAACAATTCATACTATTTGCGAGTACGGGGTGTAGTAGCTCCTTTGTATTTGTAGTGTTTGATGTACTCTGTAAGATCAAATGTATGTCTGCAGCCTCCTTCCCGTGGTTCGTATGTGCTTACAGCCGGCAATGTGCCTCTGTACGTTCACGAGAAGGAGCCTGTGGTCTCTCAGGTTCGAGTGGCCCTCCTGTTTTTCTGAATAGCTGCTGTGCCGGGTTCACTGGAGTTGAAAGTCTATCAGATTTAATTGATGGAGACCCTCGAGAATCAATGAGGCTAGGAAAGCAGGACAACCCCTCTCTTTGGCGAGCCAGGAGGCCATCAGTTGGGGGAGGCAGGATGAGGGCTGTGTGTGATGTTCATGCGTGAACCTAGGGCTTCAGAGTAATGGTGTGTGTCTACCCTGGTGCCACGCCACATAAACTTAGGACCTCCCTGTCAGATCCAGACACAGAGCCTACGGCAACGCACAGGAGGAGTCTGCAAAGAACAGACTCAACGTCCCCAATGCTATCACGAGGTTGTCACAATTAGGACAAGCTATACTAGGAAAACATTACTTCTTCACGCACTACTATTTAAATCCTGTTTATGCTCTGTTGCTTGTTTTGACTAAATTTTATAAAGACACTAATTACTTCTGTTGTTCTGCACACATTATACTCATACCTTTAAAATAGCACGGGTTATACAATACACCAAATTCAAACTTTTAACTTGCTCCAGTTGACTGTTTATAGCGGCATTAATCTTGCAGCAGCCCTGGAAGAGCTGGTGGGCGGAGGACCCTCTGACAGTCTCCAAATCGAGCAAATTACAGCTCGATTTAGCGAGAACAGTCATCTGCTGGAGGGCCGGCGAGCAGCATACTGGCAGCATCCTCTGAGCTCGTCACTGCAGCATCAGCAGTGGCAATGGACTGTGCCCAGTCCCAACAAGGAGCATCTGGACGACTGGTCACACCACGTCAGAATGATCAACGAGCTGCCTTGACAGAACAGAAACCAGTTTCACTGACAGTGATCAATCAACGATTGGAATCAAATATTTGGAAAGAAATAGGTGACAGCAGGTAAAATTGAATCCCTCTGTGTTCTGGTAGAGACATCCCAAAATTGTTGTGAAACTCAGTGGCTGCCATATTTACTATGGTAAACCTATATTTAGAATAGTTTTAGTAAAGAAACAGAAGTTCTTAGAGAAGTGATAACCATAAAAGTCTTTGAATTTTATTAGTTTGATTCGTTGATTATTCACCTAAAATAAGTTAGTTAAGATTCTTGCCATGCCGGCCTCATTGGAAAAGGTTTCGTTTACGATTTAGTTACATTAGGTAGAGTCCTGCGATAGACTGGCGACCTGTCCAGGGTGTACCCTGGCACTCGCCCAGTGACAGCTGGGATAGGCTCCAGCCCCCCCGCGACCCTCCAGGCGACAAGCAGTGGCAATGAATGAATGAATACGTTGGATAGTGAGGGTATTAGAGTATAAATTTTACTTCAGCAGCTTGTGCTGATTGTAATTCTGCTGTATTCATCTGCAAAAGGTCACTCGCTTAATGGAAATCTTACTGATTATCTACATATTTTAGTTTGATAGGTTTATAGGTGCAACTTGCAAATGCTCTGGAGACCAAGGTTGTCGTGCTAGCCATTGGAGTATTATCTAGAGAGTTCCTTCTCCCCGGACTGAACACCAACAAGAATCAGACAAATATCACTGTCATTCCAGTCAACACATTTAAGTAACTGATGTCATAAGAGAAAAAAAAAACATAGGAGAAAAAAAATAGGTGCAAGTTCAGTTGAAATGAGAGATCGAACATAACATAACTAAAGAAGCCACTTGGACGAGTCTTCAAGAAAACTCAAACAAGTCCAGTTTGCCTTTGTTTTAGATTCACCATGACCTATTTTGCAGTAACATTTCATGACAAATCTGGCAAATGCTGATTGCTGACCGATAGCCTCCACGTTTCATGTTAAAGAACTAGGGTTCAGTCGTTTCTAAGCTGTGGTTGCTACAGAGGTTGCTAGGACCAATTCATTTAGAGCATATAAATTTGTTTGGTCCAGTCAAATGCAAGGCGAGGAACGAGGCTGGAGCTCACATGGCAATCAGAAGTAAATCAGTCTTATTTCTTACCCTCTCCATGAGGCCAACCAGCCTCCCTACCTGATCAGCACCAATCACATACAAGCATCCGACGGCAATCAGCAACAGAATCGACCCAGCTAGTCGAGAACATCTCCAAGGGAGCTAAAGCTTTCTGACAAATCTACTTTTAATTTTTCCACGTCTGCATAAGCAGATTTACGTCTCGTTCAAACGGTATCAGTGTTATTTTAAGACAAGCTCAGATGAATGTTTTTGCATGTCATGAATTACATTTACATAAAACCCGAAATGTCTGAAAACCTTCCCCGACCTCATCGTCGCCTCTCTGAGTGGGTAGACAAATATACCCGAGCTCTGCCTCGCCAGAGGTGCTCCAGAGGTTGAGCTTAATGTATAAAGATGGGGGATGTGGAGAGCATGTAGGATGAGATGTTCCTGAGTTGCAGTGGGCACATAAATAAGGGAGCAGCACAAAGCTATCCCCCAGGACTGCTGTCAGTTGGCATTTTAACACGCTGGATACTAATGAGAAACAATGCTGCATCACGCACCTTATGCAACATGCAACACCCAGATGGATTAGGTCTTACAGGGTTACAGTAGCAAGGAGGTCTGTGGCACGATGTTTACAACAGGCGTGTAGCTTTTAACCATGTGGAGTTAACTACCAACACAATTTCTGACGTGGTGAGTGGTCTGCAGAGAACACAAAAACTCTGGTAGCGTACGCTGGAACTTACTTTACATTCAGCATAGGTTGGACTTGTCTTTGCAAAGTCATGTACTGTCCAGAGGGCAAACGTAACTGCCTTATACAAACTGTATGAGATTAAAATTAAGTAATATAATGAAACGTTATGTTATCACGACAGAAGCGGGAAAAGTCCAATTACTGTAGTGGTGATGCCTTTCTCTTTCTCTCTCTCTCATTTTAGGAAACTGCTTGTCACAAATCATTATTCTCTGGGCAGTCAAGTCCTCGGTTACAGATAATTTTACTTTAGAGGAAACTTTACATCCAGTTAAATCCACAATTAAGACACCATCCTCGCAGTTATGAGGCGTTGAGGGGGTTATTAAATATAGATAAGCAATCGCAGGACTCCATTGGTGATTCACAAACTAAGCCGGAATAAGTTGCTGTATAATGAAAATAGAGCTTAGGGTGGCACTTCAAGATAGTAGATCATCCTAAAATATTCACTGCATGATGCACTAGGAAAGAGACCGTTAGCAATTTTCTGATGTCGACAATTGTCAGGAAATAACCCAAATTTCTTATATTTTTTATCTTTATAGTCGTATTTGTGGCGACCATGCAACTAAAATCCCTCTTCTGCAATAAAATTTGATATTCAGTTTTGCACATTCCTGGTAGCTGCAGTGTTCGTGTTGAGGAAATGGGCTCCAACAGGAATGAGATGTCCGCAGGCCCTGGCTACGTCTGTCTAATGCAACCACTTTAGCATGGCATATCTGTTCGGATCAAGGTTTCACAAGCAGACAGGAATGGCAGCAAACTCCCAGTTAACACTGACTACGCAGGGTTGGCCCCCTGCAGCCAGCCTCTCACACCAATCACAAAAAAGACCCCAGAGTCTGAAACAGAGTGGGAAGAACTCATTCAGCATTTCATAAATCTTACATAAATGTGCTGCGGAGAGACGCAGGCACACATTAACATTCATTATTCTTCACTTCATGTGGAAATTAAACTGACCAAACAATCATAATTGTCACTGTATGCAAAGCAACTACAAACAACGGAGAGCAACAGCCACAGATCAAGATTAATTCAATTAGAAGGGGAGATTTGGCTAAATGCAATAAGCATAGTCTTAATGCTCACTGTGGATGGACTCTCACAGGGACCGAATCTGTTCTCGTATTTTGTTATTTGAGACATGGAAATTCCCCGGTGACGCACAGGCAACGGAAGAGCAATAAGGGCTTTTCACAGCTTCAGATCAGTGGAGCTCTTACGTGTGAGATGACTGTGGCGAAGAGGTTTCGACGCAGGGAGGGAGGGAGAGATTCTGAAAGGTCTGTCTGAGAACGAGGCAGCAATAAATTATGTCTCGGGCTTTTAATAAGTATGTGCTTCTCGCTTTGGGTTTGTGACGTTTAAGACACAAACAATTGTTTTAGTTGGATGGTTACAGTTTAATCAAGATGCTTTTTAATGGTCAGACAAGTGAAATTGATAATATTTAATAGAATGCACTTGGATCATCTTCTGGTAATAGTTGACCATATTTCCATTCAGCCATCAAGGCTATGTTTTGCATAGGTGTAATAATAATCAGAGGTCTAAACATTTTTGTTTTTTTTAGCCACTGTAAGAGAAAAATTATGATTCCAAAGCCGACACATGCACATGCACACACACGAGAGACGTCTTCTCTAGAAGCTGAAACAGCTGTGCAGTCACGTGAGTTAAATGTTTGCTAAGCCAGAAACACTGACTGCATTTAAATGTGGGCAAACCTTCAGACGTGCCTTACTCAAGCTAATGCAATAATGCTGAAAAAGTTGGGATGTGAGTGGAGCTCAGGACAGACAGCTAGCAACCTGAGATGGCACCCACCTCAAAGCAGCCACGGCCTTAATAAACGGCCTTAATAATGCATAAGTTAAAGCCTTGATGTAATTTATGCGGGCGAGTGATTTAAAAATTCACCCTCTGTACAGCGAATGGAGAAAAAAAAGAGACCCGAAACTAGTTTTTGAAGCATGGTGTGAACATGTTATTTCTGCTGTAAAGTTGAACATTTTGACGTGGAGGTCTATGCGGTTTACTCACTTTTTAGAGACACCCTCAAGTGGACGTTTCAGGAACTGCAGTTTTTGACACTTCAGGTAATGGCTTGATTTTTCGCAATGACGCAATATCTCAAAATACTTTATAAAAACTTGACTAACATACACTGTCAATGCAAGTCATAATCTGAATGATTTTCTTGATATAGTCCGAATCACAACATGCTTTAGATGGAGATTAATGGTTTTCATGAACTGTATCTTCTCAACAATAAAAGGCCTGCATTTTATAATATACTGTAAAATAAGCACTTGCAAAAAGTGAGATTAATGTTTGGGCTTGTGGAAGTAGTATGAATTATAAACAACATAACTACACTTTCACTCTGCTTGTGTACTTCAGGTTCACACTACTGTTGCAGAGCAAACCAAGCAAACTTATATTGTGTAGGATTTCTGTGTGCGGCTTCAGTGTTTGCAGCGGTTTGAAACCTCCAATATATTTACAGATGCAAAGTGCTGCTGTACCAGTCTACTGACTTGTTTGATGGTGCAGTGAAGTACAACGTTCAGCTGCAGATCTCTGCAGATTTGTCTTTTTGGATTCAAACTTACGCACTGCTAACCTTTATGTCTTTAAAGTGTAGTGACACAGGGAGATGGGAGCCACTGGCAAACACCGGCTTTTGCAGGGAGAGTTGCTGCAGCGTGGGCTGCAGAGAGCAAACACCGAGGCTACATGTGTGGTGATGCGTAATAAAGACATGTCAGAAAAAATAAATGTAACATGCGATCACCAGATTCTGACACCGATGCGCGTTCTCTAATTAAATATAAAAGGATTTCCTTTTCTGCAGATTACAGGGATTATGGGGTACACGAGGCAAGCAGTCTGAAGAAGAGCTACTGTATATCAAGAAAATCTGTGCCAACAATCCTCTGAGAAGAAAGATGCCTAAGAAGGCACCTTAAATAAAAGATGTTTGTGCAAAAATGTTTGCAGATGGGACAGCATTTCTTCAACTCATAATTTTGCTTTTGTTCAGAAATAGGATACCTACTTGTGTGCAAAACCGGTCCTCTCTCAAATACGGTACATATTGTTGGAATTTAGTTATTATGAAAAGGAATAGTTTCATGTCTCATACAAATATAAGTTGATGTTTGAAACTGCAATTTGGTGTTTTAGTCATAGCCTTCTATATGTAATATAACGCAGCAGGAAAAGTTCAGATTTTCACATAGCAAACATGTTCAGTTTCTCAATCAGTCTCAAAAAAACAATAAAATCTAGCAACAACATTATTCTGGTGTGTAATTAAATGCCTTTACCGGTGACCTTTACCAAAAGATTGTACACTTTGCCCCATACATTTAAATAAACGTGTCATTTACATTGTTTACTTGGTGTGTAACCAGTCAGCTGTGACCCTCGTGTGATCTGACCTCTGCCCAGTCTGAGGAAAAACTCATTTAGGACCAAATGTCAATTGTAATACCGATCTAAATTCAGTATAAATGGATCCAGCATGAATATGAATACACTTTTCCACACACTGAGATTCTGTAAAGGTATTGTGAGCAGACGAGAGCAAAGAATATCTATATGGGGTCAAACTGTTTTTGTAGAATAAAGTAAAACAGATATGCTAGTTCATTAGTGCATTGCCAGTCTTGATTTGTCTGTCTTGTGATTATGAAATGGATTTCATATAGCACACTGCAGCAGAGAAAACAAAAAGAAAAACAATCTGTGAATGTCTTTAAAAATAACTGTTTTAAACTGCATGAGTGCGAATGGTTTTAATTATCCGGTTTCAGTTCGTTACACATTCATTTATTCCTGTTTTCACTCTCTTTACCTGGTAATTACTTTTACTTGTTATTAAGGGTCGTGCAGGAATGGAGCTAACTCTAGACAAGTTGGCAGCATCACTGCAGCATCATGAGGATGTTTATATGAAAAAGCATGCATCACTCTCATTCTTGATCATTCAGATTTTAAAAAAGTTGAACACCAAGGGCGTTTCAGATCAAATAATAATGACTCTCCCTGATCAGCAGGCAGAATGCACCTCCGAGGAAGCTAATGTGTGACACCTGTCAGTAGCAATGCATGAGCGTGTGTCAGCGGCTGACTGGTTGTGAACTGTGGTCCATGCGAACCAGCCTACTATGCTCTGGAGGCCTTTGATCAGCCTGCATCCCTGGCCAGTCTGATGAACAGTCACTGAGGCAGAACAGAGCCTTTGAAGATCTCAATCATCTGTTACTGATAAGGTTATTATGTTGTTGCTTTTTGCCTTCAAGGCCGTAATCAAATGTGACAGAGACTGCCCTGCTGCTGCTCCCACAGGGAGGCAATGAGGTGTACAGCAGCAAGGATTTTGACAGGGGGGAAGCTGAAGGGTGGGGACACCCTATGAATTATTATGTTTTCATTTTGGGAGCAAATGTTCGGCAAACCGGCTGCAGCGCTAGCACCCAAGTTGCGCTACTGTCTGCAGGCAAAATCTGGCTGGGTGTCAAGCTACAGCGAGTGCCACTGATGAATCAACATCAACATGACTTCCCTTCCATTTTTTACTGTGGGTTTCCCCTTCAAAAGACGTCAAAACTAAGGCCGTTAACCCCAGAAGAATACCTTTCCTTCAGGAGAATCAAAGCCCGGTGAAGAAAGCTTTTATTTTGAAATGGCAGCTTGAATAAACCATGAGCCCATTGCGATAAATATGCCGCGCACGTGCTGGGGAAACTTGTTCTCAGCTGCCTTTAATGTGTTATTAGTTGTCTCTCATATGATGTCTTATGCATAATTCTCTCTGCTGCCTCCCTGTGTATAAACAAATCAGAATCAAAAGAAATTACAGCTAATTACTGTCTGCATCTTCCTGACTGTGCAGCGCTGTGTCATATGTTGAGAAATCCCTTTAAAAAAAAAAAAAAAAAAAAAAATTCCCAGTGCCGAATGCCGGAGATTTATCTAAATGTTGTATACTGTTTTCATTCAGGTGACTCAGGCAGCTTCCTTAATGCCACGCTGCAATGATTTCTCCTTCATCTCTTTTATATAAAAGCAAATCAGTCTTTCTGACATCACAATGGGCTGTGAGGGAACGAGTGGGGAATAGCAAGCAAGGGGAAGACTTCAGAAAAAATAAAAAAAGAACCAGTTTTCCCTCTAATCTTCTCCATCACGTACCTAAAATCCAATGGATTAGGCTCTGCACCCCTGAGCTCACTATCACAGCGGAGACTATCGGTGCATGAAACATCTCTTATCACCTTCATTTCATTTCTGCTATTCATGCCAAGCATTCACGCTCAGGCTCTTTAAAATGGATGCCATACAGGTGGGGATTTTGCAAGCGAGCTGGCAATATTTACTTACTTGAAATTAGTGCTTTTAAAAAACAACAGGGGGACGGTTCCTGAATTAAAAAAGAAAAAAAGTGAACAACACTTTTAGTCAGGGCAGACAAACAGGAGTTTAGGAAACAGGAGTGAAGGCAGACAGGGCAGAGCTGAAGGTCACCGATCCATCATCCGCTTGTTAAATAACTAAAATGGAAATCAAAGAACAATAAAACAGCGAATCAATAGCGACTGAAGCTCAGGGATCAGACCCACTCCTTTGACAGGGATTATCAGCCAAGCTCACTGGCTTTTAAATGGCAAGCAAGGCAGAGAGCTGCGCCAGCAAGGCAACTAGCCACAGCTATTTCACGCACATTTCTCTCCCCTCTGTCTTCCTTGAGGCAATGACCTTTGCAGTAATATTTCCATAGACATGCTGTTAATGGACAGGGCTGACATATAAGAATGCTCTGCGAAGTTTGACATCAAGCATTATATAACAGCCACAGTCACTGACAGCGTGTTCAAGGGGGAGGGGGGAAAAAAAAGTGCCTGTGTCTGTTTCACATCTCAGTCTCGGGGCAGTTGTTTGCTCACTTGATTAGATGATTAGCAGTAATTAGATAATGATACACCAATTATGTAATTACAGTTAAAAGCAGAGGAGAAACATAACAACATTTAATAATGATGGCATTGTTGAAGCTGACTGGCTGATTACTATTACACTATACACCCTGGCAGACTCTATATCTGTCAACCCACTTTTATTTATTTTCTGTCGTGATACATACGGCTACTTACGGGAAATATGTATCTCAGTGTTGTTATTCATTGACGTCATAGTATTTTGTTTTTATTTCAGTCAATTCTGATGTTAAACCCTCAAAACTGATGAGTTTGCACAGTAGGGTGACTGTGTCATGCACATCTGACCCAAGGAAACATTAAAACCACTGACAGGAGAAATAAATACCATTGACCATCTTGCAACAATACAATGTTCTGCTGGGAAACTTTTGGACCTGGCATTCATTCGTGTGGATTTTACTTAGACATGTACCACCCACCTAGACCAGATCAGGCACCCCAACCCCATAGCAGCCCAGCAGGATGCAGTCTGGCACACAGGCAAACACACAAAAACAGTTTAGGAAAAGCACAAGGTGTTGACCTGGTCTCCAAATTCACTAGATCCCAAACTGTTTAGGTATCTGTTGGATGATCCACACAGACCCCTCCCCTCAACCCATAGGACCCAACGGCCCCCACTAACAACATGCTGTTACCAGACACCACAGGACACCCTCAGAAGGCCCATGTCCATTCTGTGATTGACAACTGTTTTGGAGGCACAAGGGAGACCTACACAATGTTAGAAAGGTAGTCATAATGTTATGTCTGATCGGTGTACAGCTGGCAGTATCACTAGCAACTGTTCACAGCTTCATTTGTTTCATGTTGCATTTAAACATCAAGTCATTTCAAATTAACTCGTCATATCAATTATTGTCTTGCTGACACCCAGTCATGAGTTATGCGTTTTATTAAATTCTAAAATTGTTACCATTATATTTTAATCTTAATCTAAATGCATCTAATTTAAGTAATTTTTCATATTCATTTCTTGCGCCAAAGTTTATCCTTCATGGCCGTTACATAATTCATCCAATTCATCACTCCACACCTATGAATAACGGCTAATCGATAGCAGTAATGATCATTAATAGTCTGCAGTAGCTATAAGCTGGCGTTGGCGTGGTTGAAGGAGCAGCCTAAATGCATTTGAAAGTTGTGGAAAGTGTGTGTCTGTTCTTCTAATACTGTAAATGTTCACAGTGCCATAACATATGAAATAAAAACAGCACAATGCACGCAGTCCTGTATGTTAATTTTGATTGTCACATTTGTCACAGTGCAACACAATTTATCCTCCTTTTTACTACATTTTTACCTGAATAGGAAAAGGACTAACAAGGCAAAACGAAAATCAGCCTTTGGCATAATGGTTAATAATGCCGACCTCTTATAGAAACTTAAGTGTTGGTTTTATTCAAGCTAGTGTGTTGGGGTGTGACCCACAAAGAATAAATGTAATGCAATTAGCATGATGACCATTTCAAGCCGGACAAGAAGCTGTAATACCACAAATGTACTACTTTCAGTCAATTATAGATAAAAACTGTTATTAAAATCAGCTATTATCACAACTAGGCTCAGATAAACGCTAGTAAAATTAGCTTTAAGATGTTCTGAGTGGTCGATTCCATTCATTTGCCCTCACGCTACTTAATGCTACTGCTTGAGTCAGAAGTGTCTGGTCAACAGGTCCTCAGCATTCAAGTGAGAACGCAACTCTCTCACTATGCATTCAGTTTGATTACTGAAAACATGGAAACTTAATTGCACTCATTGTTATGCGTTGTCACTTCAGTGGTCAACACGCTGCCGAATATCAATGAGCTTTATAAATCATGTCTGTGCTGAACACTCTGAGGAGGAGAAAGGCAATTGCCCAATGTTGCTCCAAGGACACAAAAAGCTAAATTAGACTGTAACGTGTGTTCAAAGAAAATACCACAGAGCAGAGTTGGAAATTGGGGTTGTAAATTGTTTTCTAGCAATTCTGGTCTCAGCAAATTAAGTTAAATTTAGCTCATATGGTCCAGTTTACAGTCTCTCGTTTTTTTTTATATATCCACGTTGCTCATCATATTTTCGCAGAGCTTGGGATATATTCATTATTGTTATTTCACTGCCAAGAATGGCATTTCTTTCCAACATTACATACATCTGAAGTTAGTTAAGATGAATGAGTTCCATTAATTATTCATTCCGGTGCACCATCTGCATGGCGGAGTAAACAAAGCATTAAACATCAGTAGAGAAACTCTCACTGCTGATATACAGTAGGGTTGTCGGGAAAAAAATAAATAAACGTGGTGTACATTTTAAAAGTTTGTTTAACTGGTCGACAAGTAAATCTGAAATAAAGCTAATGTGCATGCCCTGAAAGGTAAAGAGAAAGAGAATTGGCTGCTGAGCGTCAGCAAAACAAAGGAACTGACATTGGACGTCAGCAAGAAATGGCATCGGGACTTTCATCCACTTACTATCAGTGGCTCTAAGGTGGAAAGAGTGGACACTTTACTTTCATCTCACAGGACCTGCCATGGACTCATCGCCTGAACACAATAGTGAAGAAGGCCAGACAGCGTCTCTACCTCCTCAGACGCCTCTCCAACCTTAAGCTCCCTCAAGGTGCTCAGGAACTTTTACACCTGCACCATAAAGAGCATCTTGTGTGGGAGCATTACCGCCTGGATGGGACATTGCACCAGGCAGGACTTTGTGGTCATCAAAAGGGTGGTCTGTTAAGCGTAGCGAACCATCTGAACCCCTCCACTCCCCGGCCAGCAGGACACTTACACTAAACATTGAAGGTCAAGGGTCAAGAAGGTCCTGGAACAGCCCACTCACCCTGGACACTCTGTCTTCTCCCTCCTGCCATCAGGTGTTTTCACTGTCTGAGGACAAAGACTGAGAGGCTGAGGAAGAGTTGCTAACCCCATGCCATCCGTCTGCTCAACTCTGATCCTTCACCAGACTTAAATACCACTGCAACACTGCACTTTAGTCACATAGCTGCTTTCAAATATTGTAAATGTTTATCTATATGAGCTACCCTCTCTAAGTTTACATTTCAAGTTGACAGTCAGTTTACCTTTTTACTGTTTTACTGTATTACTTTTTACTACTGGCTGCAGATACAAAAATACATTTCATTGTGCATTGTACTATGTATAACTGTGCATGTGACAAATAAAACCTTCTTCTTGTCTCTTATCTTATCTTTGCATGTTTAATTATAGTGTCACACATACGCCAGGTGTAAAACCAAACATAATTAAAAGAAAATGTGCAAAAAAGGTTTCAGTTGCTCTTCAGTTGGGATTTTTGTCTGATATTCTTGATGGTTGCTTGAAACTATAAACTGTGTCTCTGCTTCTGTGTAGAATCTACTGTGTAGGGGCAGTGTAGCTGCTCGGCATACTGATAAACTCCCTGGAAATTTAACTACAAATTGTGACATCGCTACGCATTCGCCTCTGATTTCAAAGTTGTCATGTGAAGTTCCAACTCTATATCTGCAGAGCGCATCAGAAAAAGTGCTTGCAAAGACTTTAGACCACTTGTGTAGGTTGCAGCATAGGCTCTGCATTCAACCTATGAAAAACTATAAATAGGTGTGTGGCCAGAAGTGGAGAAGTGAAGCACTTACTTACTTACTGCAAATCAGCATACAGTTTCAACAGATTTTCTTGGACTGACTGGAATTTGGTGGCTGGATAGTAACTAGAGTCAGTGAGTGAACAAAAGTTAATCTGTGAGCATAAAAAAAGTTAAAGATACGTTCTGCACTCCTTCCTCAACAGAAAACTATTTGCTTAGAGTTTCTCATAACTTTACATGCAAGCTTTCTTTAATTAAAATATAATAACTTTGTGTTATTCACAGCAATGTTCTTTACCAGTTCACAACTAAACCGATGTATTTCTTGTATGAGTAGCTTAGTACTCCAAGCAGACTTTTGCTCTTTCCCAGCAGAGCGCCGAGGTGAGGCTTGTCAACAGGCAAGACATGGAGATTGCTTGGGGCCCCAGGCCGTTAGGGGGCCCATAAGCGCTCAAAAAACTTCAAAGTTCAGGTTTGGACATGTTCAGAGGATGGATAGGGAATGTATTGGTCAAAGGATGCTGATGCTGAAGTTGGAGCTGCCAGTCCGGAGGTCTTGAGGAAGATAGGAAGGATACAGAGGATAGGCCGTGATAGAAGCAGATGGTTTGCTGTGGCGGACCCTGAACGGAACAGGCAAAAGGAAAAGAAGAAGAAGATGGTAAGTTTTCAACTACACTAGGAGACTTCAGTAAAGGGGAACCCTCAATCCTGTAAATAAGACAACAGCTCAAAATTCAAATAAAAAGAAACTATCCTTAGAGTAAAAAAAAAAGTCACTGGTAAATGAGGCAGATAATGACTGTTAATATAATACTGAATAGCTAGTGGGTACTATTGTTGAGAGACGTCTGAATGAAATAACCTCCTTCAGTATCACATTATTTCTTTGGCGACTAACATTATTTAACTTCACTAGCAGAACAGTGTCCAGCTCTGTTGTCCGTGATCAAGTCTAGTGTGGAAAGTTTGGCCTAGGGCCCCAGTAGACTCTAGATTCGCCTCTGGCCAAACACAACTGAAACATTCACTTGTCCAAACTTGGGGTGAAGACTCATGCGGGGTTTGGTAGTCAGCCTTGCCAATGCCTTTTACCTTCAGACACCTACCTTCTGAATCAACTTCAGCTGCAAACACACGGGCAAATTAAAATATTGTCAGCCATTTCCTTTAAACGAGGAGGCATTGTAGCATCCACTTTGCCGGAATATATCAGGGATAATGCAGACAGTCGGAGAAGCAGCCAGGTCTTTGGGCCAATGGTCCATGAGCTGTTTAATGAGGACTAGGGGATTCTTCCTCCACAGCTCAAAGGGCCATATGGCTTACAGCAGCTGCTCGCCATGACTGCTGATCACACGTGGCGCTCATAGCTCGGGGCAATCGTAACTATAGCACCACTTTATATAGCTATACAATTAAGTGCTCAGAAAATGTGCAAAACACTCACATTCAAAAGTTTGAGCGTCACAGAACTTTGCACTTGAACTCCTCTCTTTGCTGCTTTGAAATCAATCCAGTCCTCTACTTTATGTCATGGACACTTCAAACGAAGACATGTCATGGCCTATAGTGTGACTATATCCTCTAAATATACTGATTTACTCTTACTATAGAGTCAGCAGACTTACTTAGACTGTTTAAAGGTTTTGGAGATGGTGTAATTAACATGAACGAGACAATACTAATGAACATGTTGTTGTGTTTCGTTCAAAGCGACATCGATTAACACAGTCGGAGAACTTCTCCTGATTAACAAACAGTATATGAATTAAAGCAGAGGTAGTTAAGAGCTGCGAGAACGTGCCGTCAAGCGCCTCCAGCCTTCTTATTAAAAGATTTTCTTAAGACTGCAGGGTTTAAATGACGTGCTCTGCAATTAAACATTGTTCATCATTCCCCCCCAAACTCACAAGGTATGAATAATTGATGAAACGTGATGTTTTAGTTTTATGTCAAGGAGTTCTGGGACTTCTGCAGCGTCTTTCACCCGCTTGTTTTGAGCACAGCACAGTTTAGAGCGCCTGTCATTTTTGCAAAAATTTCATTTGATCTCTCCTCGTGTAACAGGGGAGCAGTTGTTAGCAGATGTAACTGTACCATAAGTCTGCAAAGACTGATGTGTTCTTGTAGTTTTTATTTCTGAAGGAGCCTTTCTAAGAGCTGAGTTTCCATCAGCGATGCAAATAAAAAAGGCACAAGCAGTACCTGATCAAGTACGCTATCGTGCATCTTCACTATACTATACTAAATTCAGCCTTTGTCACGCGTACACAAAGCGGGGCAGGCTGTTCTGCAGAATGAGAATGTCATGGCTCACAAAGAGCAGAGTGCCCCATTTTCGTCAGCCAACTGTGGAATTGTAAGATATGAAATGAAAACCCCCCTCTTTCGCATCAATATAGTGCAATTACGAGCTACAGAGAAATTGCTCATGCAACCAGGCAATCCATACTTCTGTCACTTGCCACTTCTCAAATGCAATCAGAGACACAATAGGGAAAGCTAGATACTGCTGACACATTGTGTCGTTGTTGAAACCGAATCTAGCATTTGAATGTTCTCTAAACACCTCCGTGTCCCATATATGACTATCCAGAATAGCTACATTAGTCATATCTAATGGCATAAATTCTGTGAAAACCATCGTCGTTGTTGCAAATAATCGCGGTTAAAAGGAAACTGATAAAGTTCATGAACACACTACGAGGAGCTTCACTTTTAATGGTTTCTCAAACATCACACACCAGAGTGTAATGAAGTCAAGGCTTGATCAAAAACTTGAGAGAGAGATGAAATGGAGCAGAACTAAGCATCTGGAAACGGCAAAGAATAGTTCCCTCAAGGTGCTCAGCATATCCGCTGGAGAGCAGGGCCGGTTTGCATGATCTCTCCCCGGGAAAGTAACTGTGATTAATGTCTCCTATTTAAGTACCTGTTTGTTTTGTCAAGAGGACACTAATGCGACTGTGCAACCTGGAATATTTTTGTGTGTTTTTCAAGTTGTTTTTGTGACTGAACGTTCTCTATTTGCAACATTGTGCAGATGAACAGTTTGACTCATTTGTTCTTTTTATGTATTTAAAAGCTCCAGTTCCACACTGCTGATGGATAATTCATCAATTCTAATCTGCCGGGTTAATTCATTCAAAGGGCTCATTAGGTAATTTAACTGAACAAATCAGCCTTGACGTGTGACCTGTTGTCATCAACATGGATCATAGTGGCAGACGGTAGAAAGATATGGACAGCTTTGATTTCTCCTGACCTGGACATGAGGTCACTCATTAAGCCAATGTTCCATTCGACACTCAGTCACATGAAGCAAATCAAGGGCGACCCCGTGGTCGAGTGGTTAGGGTGCATACCACATGGGTGCATATGGTAAGAGTATCGGATTCCTGGTTTGATTCCCAAGCGTCTGGACCATTTGTTGCATGCCAAACATTTATTCCCTCGACTAAATAAAAGCAAAAACCTCAAAATAAACTCTATAATTAAATGTTTGCAAATATTTCAGCTCATTATTTTCTGACATGTGACTTAATTTCCATTTTGTACCTTTGATTTTGGGTCAATACATCAAGACTGCAGAAAAAGCTTGCATTATGTGAGTGAATTTTAATCTTTCATTGCAAACATTAAAGATTATTGTAAAGACAACATCTGACTTTTCCTTGAGAGTCAATAGAGCTGAATTTATATGCTCCATTTATTTCCATTCTATTCATATTCCCACGGTCGTTTTTGTTTGCAGGAACTTCACCTGGTACGACACATGACTCTTCCCAAATGATTTACTGCACTTTCCTGCATGTTCCTCTGTGCCACAACATTTATGCTGTCCTTGGACTGGATGCCTATATATTATGCACAGTGAAACTGATACACAGAAAATACGAACAAAATTAGGAAAAATAAATACACTGAATTCAAATTGGGCCAAATGCTCCAAGGGGACCAGAATGAGTCCGTGAACCCACAACAATCAGTACAAATCTTAAGGTCAGCTCTGAAAATGAAGAAAGGCAAGCACATGGATATAATTCAGTCTCTAAACTAATTAAATGTCTGAAGACAGAATTTTGCGATGTCCCTCAGTATAACAATCTACAATTTTTCTTTGAACTTATAATCACACTAACAGCAAGCTCTTACTTCCATAAAGAAGAGAATGACTAGAACTGAGACTCAACTCTTTATTTCACTGACATGTGCTGAAAAAATACTGAATTTCTTTGTTTCTACCCAGATTTACAGAAGCTGACAGGGTCACTAAAGCCAAACAATGAGACAAGAGGGTTAGTAATAGTTTTGAGAACATCCATATATTATTTGCACTGCAGCAAATCTCTCTTGCAAAGTCTTTAATATTTACAGATCCTTGGTTCTTTTGGGAAAAAAAGATAATAGAGTGAAGTGGAGGAGAGAGAAAAGATAACTATAAGAGGTATAAGAAATGTCATTTCATATCAAGCAGTAATCTTTCTCTATAGATTTATGTGGAAGTAGGCTGACTGCACTGTCAGCTGACAGCAGGCCTGACCTGCAGTATACACTCTTTAGAGAAATCCACCACAGTCAGCTCCTAATGCAAGACTATACATAGAAGAGAAGAGTGGATGCTGCAATATACTAGAGATGCTAAACAGCATTTAAAAATCACACTTCAAGTAGTAGAGCACTTAATGAGCTTAATTCACCAAATGCTAAAGACTGTCTATCAAATTGAGCTTAAATTCCAGACAAAATTAATAACTATTTTTTTTAAAAGTGCTTAAGTTATAACAGTTGTTAGTTTGTTTGATAGATTAGAGTTAGCTGTGTTGGTGGTTTGTGTTCTGTCTTTCTGGTAACTTTCTGGTAAAGACTAATGTCTTCTTGGTCAATATGTCAAAACTAATTCAAGCCCTCTCATTGGCCAAACTGATGCTATTTTTCTAGCCTATATTTCTTTCCCGGGGATATGGGCAGCGCCATTTTGCGAGTTTGGAGCCAGAGTCTGCGCAGTACGATCCATGAGTAGAGCTACGCTGAGCCGCAATGACCCACCCGCGCTTCCTCGAGACTCACTCGGTTTTTTGTTTATTTAATACTGCGCATCACGAGTTAATGTTGAATCATACAGTACACTATAGCATACACAGTTTATTTCATTATTTTTTCCAACTCTACAGTCCCACCAGACGCTTCACGGAGCGGTTGGCATGGCAACTTGCAGTCTTCACGATGTTACATAGCCTACTGTTTTTATAGCGTTAAATAACGAACTAAAACGAAACTTACCAGAAAAGTGAACACTTGAACGTGCATCAGTGTTATATTAACTGCCTAAAATGACAGAAACCATCTTTGGAAAATAAATAAATATGTGTATTTTAGTGTTTTAGTTAGGTTAAGTCCCGTCCAGTAACAAGGAGGGGGTGGAGCTTATGACTTATACTGCAGATAGCCACCAGGGGGAGCTCTATGTCCTTTGGCTTCATCTTCATTTTCATGTCTATGGCTAGGACATGCTCCTCAGTTTTGGAGCGCTCCTAGTGGCACATATGTGGAATGAGGGTTTGATTGCCATAAATATGTAAGCACCATTGATCACTTGCCAACAAAAGCTTGTTTGGATAGCATAAACCTAAAGGGGGAAGCTATAGATCACAGGTCCATAAATATATCAACATTCACTCACTTTAAAAAAACAAACAAACTTGGGATGTGTTTTATACTCCATTACTATAAAACGCTGAAACCAACATCAGAAATACCATCAAATCTGCTTTCTGTTATCTCTGGGAAATTGCTCGTTTCACACACTATACTCTTTGTTTTGCTAATCTACAGTCATTTTATTACAATCACTACTATTTTATTGCTTTGGAAATAAACTAAATCTCTTTCTACATTTCCATGGAGATGCATTTTCCATTCAGAGAGGCACTAGACAAAGAAATGTTGGTGGCATCGGCTGTCCCTCCTCTCCGCCTCGGCCACTGCACTTGTAGTCTGTCAAACCAACCGAGAGACTTGCGGAGGGAGATTGAAGGTGATGGATGTTATTCTCAAAAGTATTATCTTGCAAAGTTCTAGGCTGCTGCACCATTTTTCACATGGTAATTTACCTTTCTGCTAAGTAAGGGGGCATAGCTAAGACAGGGACTTTCACTTTGTTTTCTTTGTGGAAGCCAGATTTTGCTCTTAAGCAACTAAAAGCATATGGCGTTGACACAGGAGATGTAATACAAATTCTGTCGATAGAGGAGAAAGTGCCTTGTAAACTAGATTGCTATGACAACTCAGCTGTGACCAATTCATAACTTCCACCACATTTGCTTCCTCTGACGGAGGTTGAAGCCAAGAATGAAACGCTGCAGGTGTTTTTCATTTGAGATTGTACTATGTGATACAGAACAACATGTATGACTTATTTTAATAGTGTATCTGTTAAAGCTGCTGCCCCCAATGTTATACCGTTCTGTGGCTTTAACATTAATTTAACCATTTCAACCTAGCAGCCCAGTCTTGGTTTTGGTGTGGCACTACCTGAGGAGCCTCAGAAGGCACTACTGCATTTAACAAATCAGTAAAACGGTCAAGAATTCAGAACGTATCCAGAGCTCAATGGGTGTTGATTTCAAACCTGCACAGCTGATTTTAAACAAAGCTAGTGAAGATTTTCCATCCCCTGTTGCTGTCATTGGTGGGTCTGCTGTCTCCCTGCAGACAGCAGGTGTCAGGTCTGATTGCAAAAGTAAGATCTTACTCTGCAGCTGATTCACTCGCTCAGCAGCTGGTCCCTCCAAGCCATATCACGCTCCCCTACCGTACAGTACATCTCCTAAACGCAGAGGGAGGCTCTGAAGACTGTCCGCTTCCTCATTATGATCTTCTACCAGTGGGATGCTGAAACAACGTCCCTCCCCTTGGCTCTTATCTCTGCATGTTACACGCTGAAGCCTTAACGCTGCCAGATGAATTTGAAATCAAAGTGCTGATTTTGGCCACGTCAGCTCAAATGGTTATAGCGGTAACTAGACTGCATCCCACAAATTAAAGTGGTATTACTTAGTTAGTGTCTCTGGTGCCGTTATTGAGTAGCAACCAACAAATAAAAATTATATTATTTCCTGATAATAATAACAAGGTGAGAAAAGAGGGAGATTAGAGTAGTAACAGTGAAATAAAATGGGATTATGATTGTCCTAAGGTTTATTGTAATTGTCATGTTCAAAAATTTACTGTGTACTTGTTTTTTGTTTTGTTTTTCTTTTTGTTTTTTTGGTAAAAACTACCAGATGAAAAAAAATAAAGTTTCCCCAACTGAGGAGGTTTTCTTGACTTTTTGTAAATTTGCTGTTAACACCAGTGATAATACTGTCACTTTCCCTCTGTTATATTTTAAGATGGTAATTAAAGTCTGGCTGTCCTAATTTGTAGAAAGGTTAGCCATTGGAGCAATCGCTTCATCAGTAGAGGGGTTTTTTTTCCTCCTCTGTCTGTCTTCCGTCTCTTAATTATGATTCTGACGACATCGGGGAATATCTGTCACGGCTCCCCCGAAGCACATTGTTTTTCTGAGACTAGAGTCAGGCCTCGACTTCGTTTGAACTGGAGACTTGAAGGGAGCTGAAGTGTCACATTGGCAACATTCAACAGAACACTGATCTCATCTCTGATCTGCAATCATTACTGAGCTGGTTCCCTCCTGGCAAACACATAGTTGTTTAATGGCTGTGACGCCGTGTTTACAACTACAAGCACAAGTGTGATTGGCAAGCGTGACAAAAGCAGAGCCCGATTCCTTTGGCTCTGAACTGCTTACGTATCTGTGTATTTTTAAGCCAGGGAAATGTGACGGCGATATGAGGTGGCTCTGCTTCCTGTTCCATTCAAAGAGGCTGTGAAAGACGAGACCTGGCAGTGTAGCACTGTGCATGTTAGTCGGCTTGGCCGTGAAAGCAGGTGTTTCGTTCTCTTGCTCGTTTGTCACACATCTGTCCAAGGTGTACATACTGTGTTTCTTAGTGAATAGGTTTGGTCAATGGAAATGATTTTTGACCTCACTTCTGTCTCATTTAGGTGCTGCTGGTGTTGTCAGACCCCAATAGCTTCAAAGAAAAGTGAAAAGAATTTTGTATTTGGCTTTATTTACTTGTCCAGAGTTACTTCAAAGAAACTGTATACACTCGTCAGTGTCAAATGTCTGCAATGTGAATATAATGCTGGAGGAATACACTCATGTAGATTAGCTTCCAAGAAGATGTCACAGTTGTTGAGGGGGAGAATATAGAGCTGTAAGATCTGACTGAACTCAAGCTGAGCTTCATTATATTGCCTCCAGGCTGCCAAGTTCCTGAACTTGTAGAAATAGTAATACATTTAAGGAAATATACACACTTGCTTTCTTGGTAACCCATTAAACTGCTTAGGTAATATGAAGTAAACATATAACAATCAGCCTCAACATTTTAACCACTGACAGGAGAAGTAAATAACCTTGATCATTTTGTGACATTACAACGGTCTGCTGGGAAACTTTTGGTCCTGGAATCGTGTGGATGTTACTTCACCCACCAAGACCAGACCAGGTACCCCCGTCCCATAGCAATGACACTCCTTGATGGCCGCAGCCATCTCCAGCAGGATGCAACCTGCACACACACAGTTAAGGAACAACTCAAAAAAAACATGAGGAACAGCACAAGGTGTTGACCTGGCTTCCAGTCTCACTAGATCCAAAACAAATCAAGTATCTGTGGGATGTACTGGAACAAGACTGATCCACAGAGGCCCCTCCCATCAACAGATAGGACCCACTTCCAACATCCTGGTGCTGACACCCTCAGAAGGCCCATGTCCATTCTCTGAAGAGGCAGAACTATCTTGAACCTACACAATAACGGCTGATAACTCGTCCTGCACTGGAGAGCATATTTTAATTTTGCGTCCAATGAATCGCTTTCTCAAACGTCCATCTCAGCCTCTTTGTCTCCTCTTTACTCGGACTCAACGTGTATGGGTTGGCGCCCCGCTCAGACTTTCGGAGGCGACCACTCAGAGCAGACTAGCTCACTGCTCGCTGCTTTATTGGGACTTTAAACTGAGTGTCAGAACTGTAGCTCTTCTGGTTATCACTGTCTGAATGAGAGCAGACAGAGCAGAGCAGAGGGGGCGAACTGCTGCGAACACTTTAAATTCGACTCGAAGTAGGTCTGGTGTGACATCAGTGTCTGGCAGCGACAAAAGAAAAAAAAAAAAAATGCCTTCATAAATCCGGGGAAATGCCAGGACAAGAGCAGAATATGAGGCCGTAACACAAGCCCGTCAGTGCATTTAAGTGTTAATTATTCATTTTTCTTCCCTCATAAATTTTAACTGCAAGCTTTTGTGATTAAAACAAAATATCTCCATGAGAATATCCTTTGGGAACTGGCATCCTTTAAGCCCTTTAAAGAATTGTGAATAATGATGGCGCTCTCATAAAAACGATCCCTGGAGGATCGTGTCTATTTTTTACTCTTCGCTACCCCCTCAGATGAGCTGTTGTGTTTAAGTGAAATCCATTTGTGCACAGGAAGAGTGCGCAAACAATCACAAGGCCCGTTAAAATGCACAGCGGCTGAACTGTATGTGCTCATAAAATATGCTACAGCCTCCGGGAGCCCTAATTGCCTAATGATCAAGTTAGTGTACATTATATGGGCTCTATCAGGTGGAGGTGTATAGACAGCAATTTCCTCTTAATTCGTTTAGAGGATGGTTAATTTGATGGCTATTCAAAGACAGTAATAATCCACTTATCCTTCACACAGCTAATCTCCAACAAATAACCCCCAACCTCTTTTCAACACATACACACACGCGAGCGGACGCAAACATACGCACACTGCTTAATCAGGCTTAAAACATAATTTCCTACCACTTGATTAGTGGACCAAATACGTGTGTCTTTAAATTATTTAGCTGATGGTTATTGCCAAATCAGAAATGGCCAGAAAGTCTCCTTCCTTGTCCATCGCTATCTACCACTAGATGTCACAATATTAACACCAGGCAATGCTATCTCACCCAGCTCCAAAATACCCATTCCTCCATTCCTGAATCATCACTATTATGATGCAAATGCTGCTGAAGGTAAAACACTATAGATCTTACAGTCTTCCCTAAAGGCAAACTCCTACCTTTTCCACCGTCTCTCTCCCTTCCTGTTGAGCCAGCAAGATTCTCCTTTGCATGCCAGACGCAAGCTGTGCAGATCAGCTTTAACAAAAATAAAGTGTACTGTGTATTGATCCAAGTTTGAGCACGTTAGGTTTTATGCATCTAAAATAAGGGCAGCTGTATCAAATCACGCCCCTGCTGTATTTGCAACCTTAAAATTTCATGTCAATTCCATGAATGCGGCTTTGTTAAATGACTCCTCGCAGTTAAAGCATCTGGCTGCTGTTTTGATATAAACAAAAAGATCCTCTGGTGAAGCAGACCACTGTTAATTAAAGCGGTGTTTGTGGATTAAACTAGCATGTGATAAGAGATTTTCCTTTTGTAACACATACACAGAGATAAAGAGACTCCTTCGCGCCCATATGGACTGTGGTTGAGCCAACCCTGCACTGAATTCCATGTGGACTTTATGGCTCTTCTTCAGAACTTGGCCACATTTCCATAACTTTTATTTTCTGCGCCTGTGCCTGGGCTTGTTCTGACCCTGTGCGTCCTTTGGGATCTTTGATTATTCGCACACCGAGACCTGAATGCAAACGCAGTCTCTTTTGATTGAGAGGCAACATGGAACTATGTGGGAGGCAACATGCACAGTCTCGAGGTCCTTTCTGCAGGAAGATGTTGATGCATTTTCAGGAGAGAAAACCAAAGCTGGAACCCTTGGTCACTGGCGGATAGAGATCTTGAATATTTCATTTAAATGTCCGACATTTTGAATATGTTACGGTTTAAAAGGAGTGGTTCAGACGGAGAACATATGTTGTATTTGTCCTAGTTTGAAGTTTGGCAGAATGCAGAATGCCTTGCTTGTGTGACGGACGGTGAGCATCCAGTCCATCGCAGCCAGATGCCTGTAACCTAATTTCACGTTTTGATTTTCACAGTTGACGCGTCGGTCGGGAAATAGCTGCCATGCTGTTGCTGTGCGCCTGAGGGACGATATTAAAGTTCCTCATATCTATAATGTAATAGCAGTGGCTTTCATTTGTTTTGGAAAACATTTAACTTGATTTGACGTATTTGTTGTCTTAGTTTTATCGGTGTTATGTCACGGTCTATTGAAGCGGTGGAGAATGAAGAGTGAACACGTATTCTGATCTTTTAGTAAAAGTCCTGCATTCAGATTCCTCTGCAAAGGTTTTTGTTTCATACATCATGTATTATTACTATGTATACTACGTGTGCTGCAGAGATATGAAACTATAGCGTCTGTCTCCTGTCTCCAAGTTGCACCTCAAGAGCCCGTAATAATAACATCCTATCTGTCCTCAAAGCAAACAAAATGAGAGGAAGTAGTGCTGCACCGAAAGTGTATTTTAATTTTACACATCCTATGATTTCGATTTCTAATCAACCATGTTTTAGGATAGGGCAGCACAGTCACATCAAGAAGGTCCTGGGTTTGTATCCAAAGACATACTAATTAGGTTTACTGGTGATTCTAAATTGGCCGTAGGTGTGAGTGTGAATTGTTGCCCTGCGATAAACAGGCGTACCCGGCCTCTTGCACACTGATAGTTGGGATAAGCTCCAGCCCTCCAGAGGACAAGCGGCTACAGAAATTGAATGTTTTAGGATGCCTCATAAATGTATGAAATAATAAACAGCTCTTGTCAGGCGGCGTTCGAGAATGGGCAGGAGAGCCGTCCAGCTGGAGTTTGGTTTTAGCCTAGCACGGACACCTATTCTTTTTGTGCGTCAGTTTCCACGCTCAGTGCTTCCCCTTCACCCACCTAGCATATCCAGTGCACCATCCAATGCACCATCATGCAAGTTGGTTGTTGGATGATTCCTTGTAGTAACAGTATAATCATCCTTCGCTCTTCTGCATTGATTTAAATGTATTTTTGAATCAGCATTTACACAGACATGTGCAAAACATGATATCACAATAAAGGTTTCTTCAGGATATCAGTGTGGGGAATAGCACTAGTGTATCATAACAAAATATTGGTGAAGTGAATGGGTTTCACGGTAGATAATGTGTTATTTAGAGGCCCCAGTCATTCCCACTATATAGATACACGCAAATCTAAATATCATCCCAACGACTCCAAATGACACCAGTTATATGGGTGAGTAAACAATCATATTTTATGCCAGAAATAAGGTCCAGGGTGTAAAAAGCTGTAATTCCCCTTTAAGAACAAGTACTTGAAGGTCCAGTTTTGTTATTTTGGTGAATTTCTGCATCTGTAATCCTAAAAAATGTTAATTTCCCTCTGTCACACATTAAGTCATTGATTAATTCTCAAAATATATGTAAATTGTTCTTGAGAAAGAAAACAAATCAGTTTTACACCCTTGTGTGTCTTTTGCATTATGTATATTTAGACGGCTTTATTAAACTACAGTATGCTCATATAGGGCTTTATTAAAGGTATTTGTCTGCATTTAAAACAGTTGTCAAGCTCAGTAGCTGGAAGAGACTCCACATTTGCAGGTACGCATTAGACAATGAAATGTTTATAAATACTTATAACTCAATTAATTATATACCACAGATAATGGCTATTACTTTGACGTCTTCAAGAGTTCACTTAGCAGTACGGGTCACCTGAACTCACTCTAATTTTAATGTCTGTATTGCTAATGGAAAAGTACTCCTCATGATATAGCATTTTAAATGGACCTGACCGAATAGTAAATGAACCACATCCATCTTTGTGACACTGCGTTGCAGGGTACTTTCCTCCTGAATCTTCCCTGGATGACCTTGCGTTCTAAAGTTTTTTTGTTGATGCACCGTCTTACGCCAGGAGCAAGTAATCGCACCAAAAAACTAAAAATAACTCGTGTTACATCTTTATGATGTTGAAATTGAAAGCTTTAAAATGTCATTCAACCCTTTTCTGCTTAACAGTCGCATGATTCTCTGGTTTATTGGGGATTATTCTTGCAGTGCTGATGCTGATACTTTTGTGTCAGTCTGTGGGACTTTCTGAAAACACTTTCTAACGATTGTGGCTTTACAATGATTGTGCCAGTCAGTCCATTTATGCCGTTTGAACCATGACACAAATCTTCTTTCCTTCCGTTGCTTCTTAAATATAACCTTCACTCTAACCTATGCACTCATTCTGTGGAGCCAAGATTATGTTTGTCATCTTTGTGACCGTACCTCAGGTGTAAGTAATAGGAGTCAGCACATTCGCTAAATCAGATTCTGGAGGGTAACAAGGAGACACTTTTGTTGTTCTTGTGTCAGCACGTAGCAAGATAACAGGACATATTTATTACAGAAGCAGAGTGAATGGTTTGTCTCCGCCCTCTGGTGGTGAAAGTAATTACACAAACACCTGTTGGTGTGTCCTCATGATCTACGCTTACGGTCTAGTATTGCGCTCACAAATGAAAAGAAACCACGCCAATCGTAATCTATGTTTGTCCTTGTCCTCACTTTTATTTAGATTGTAAACATTCCTCGGTGTGCAGCTTCTGTTTTTATGCGGACACTTCATTGATTCAGTTTAATTGCTCTCGACGGCCAGAGAAGGTAGATTCATAGAACCATAGTTACATTAGTAACTCTTATTTTATTTCCTGCCACAGGCTCTGTATCAGGGGTGTCAAACTCATTTTGGTTCAGGGGCCACATACAGCCTACGATCGACGAGGCCAAACCAGTAGCATAATAGCTTGATAACCTATAAATATAAATAACACCAACTCCAAATGTTTCCCTTTGTGCAAAGAAGTACAAGAACATTATGAAAATGTTGACATTTAATTAACTATCCTTTTTTAGAAAGGAAATTTCTTAAGAAAAATGAGCGCAACCCTTACCAAAACAGTATACCAGTGACTTTCTATGTCATTTTTGCTCTTTGCAGAGACATTGCCCGGGCCAGATTAGACAGTTTGGCGGGCTACATATGTTTGACACTCTTGCTCTATATACTCATATACTCCATCTCTGTTATGGTTGTTTTATTTCAAGCAAACACTCATTACTGGTTAACGTAAAATGCACCATTGCCGGGGCGCTCGGGTGGGAATGTCACCACGGACGCTAGATTTAAAGCTCTGGTATCCTGCAGACTACAGAGAAATTGATTAGCTTAATCACCATGCTGTGAAGCTGTTAGAAAGTGTTTTAATGTTTGGACGGTTATTCATTTACATGAATAACTACAGCACTATAGCAGTAAGGGTCTGGCAATTCAGTTCACACTTTTCTTACCTTAAACTAACTATGACAAGACCAAAACTGACATGAAATGATCCTTTTACGAAGTAGATTCTCTGGATCTAATTTCATTCCTCTGTGCGACAGAGCTTCATTGTCGACCAAACACTATCACAAAAGCTCACGCACACGCACCAGTGCCCTGCACTGTAGCACTGGGTGACATGTTCCATCAATATGATAAACATGAGCAGTGCAGCTTACTTTGAATCAATTCCATAAACATTAACCTGGTGCCATGGATGCTTTATAATGCACTGAAAACAGTAAACTCGCAGCTGAAAGTAGTCTCCAGCTGCATAATCTACACTACCCAGTCAGCCAGTACACCGATCAGGCATAACATTAAAACCACTGACAGGAGAAATGAATACTATTGACCATCTTGTGACAATACAATGCTCTGCTGGGAAAGTTTTGGGCAGTAGTGTGGATGTTTCTTAGACATGTACGACACTCTCAGAAGTCACAACTGTTTCTGGAGGCACAAAAGAGACTTACACAGTATTAAGAAGCAGTCATAATGTTATGCCTGATCAGTGTATTTTGATTTGGCAGTCAAATATGACCCATTATCATAGAGGTACAGGTTCAGGGACATTAGACAGTATTGGTTAATTTCATGGGATGTGTTTGATGATAGAAACTACAGAAGCATCACTCTTTGGCACATAAACAAAGAGCTGCACCAATAGTTTACAGTGGTTCAAACGACATCAAATGAAATATTTCTTCCTCTCTCTCTCTGTTCCTTGTCCCATTACTCTCCCTTGATAATCTTAAGGTGTTCCATCAGTTAGGCACTGCTATCTTAAAAGGACACGTATTGCATGTATGTCAAGAACAGAGGGAGTTGCCGAGGTTCATTACTGAATCCAATTATTTTCCAGAAGCCCAAAACAACCTGAATGTTGTTGATAGATACATATAGAATATACCACATAAATATTCATGCCTTTAATAAGCAATGGCCCCTTCAGCTACCAACAAATTATGAGATATCCAGTCAAGTTCTAAAAAGGCCTCGAAATGTTTTTTTCTATCACATACCCACAAAGTAACAGGTTTCCACAAGAGACGCTTGTCCTGAAGGGACAAAAACTGTGATGTTTTTTCCCCAGCTGCTATACTTTGAAAGACCTTGTTTTGGGTGGTTTGGTATCGAATCCGAAGAAGCCTCTGAGACACAGCTGTAAATAGTACACACAGAATTTATTTTTGCCAAAACAGTTTGACTCGTGCAGATTTACATAAGTAGTATCATCATACGTCCCCAATTAAGAAGTAAATCATATTATGTATTCTGCACAGGCCATATAAATGAGTAAATGTACACATTTACTACAACCGCTCTCCCAATAGTCATCCTACAGTGAGTTCTTTCTAGTGGGACATACAAATCTGGGTTTCACAGTAGAGGGTACATCTTCACTTCCGACAACCATCTCTCTTTTTCTCTCATTCTATTCATCTCCTCTATTCATCTCTGGCACGACACATGGTGCGACTCAATAGTTTCCACTCAGCAAAGAAGAACGATCAATGTTAGCCTGACAATTTTACAATGTTTTCTTGCCCAGAGGATCGCAGGTAATGTGAAGGTAAGGCCCTGAAGTGGCAATTAATAATGTGATCAGATAAGACACTCATAGTTTTCAGATTCGTATTCCTTTTTATTATTTTTTTACTTGTGCAACAACATTAAAACCACTGACAGGAGAAGTAAATAACATTGACCATCTTGTGACAATTCAGTGTTCTGCTGGGAAACTTTTAGACCTGGCATTTGGGTGGATGCTGCTTAGACAGCAACCACCTAGACCAGACCAGGCACCCCCACCAAATAGCAATGACACTCCCAGCAGGATGAAGCATGACACATGCACACACAGTTTAGGGACATCTCAAAAAACATGAATAACAGCACATGGAGTTGACCTGGCCTCCAAATTCACTAGATCCCAAACTGATTAAGTATTTGTGAGATGGACTGAAACAAGCCTGATCCATAGAGGCCCCTCCCCTCAACCTACAGGACCTAAAGGCCCCCACTAACAACATTCTGCTGTGAGACACCACAGGACACCCAAGATGGTCCATTCTCTGATGCGTCACAACTGTTTGGAGGGAGACCTACACCATATTGGGCAGGTAGTCATACTGTTTTGCCAGATCGTTGTAAATTAAACTTTTGAACCAGTTTCCAGTTTAATACTGATGGCCTGACACCACTGCAAATACTGATGGACGAACCTCAGGTGGAGAGTAGTTCTAAAGCTGAGAGTGTGGTGGCTCTGGCCTTTGCCCTTTTAGCAATGCATGAATACGTTGGCTAACTTATTATGGGCAAAAAGGGTCAAACGGGTGGAACTGAGCCATTTTAGAGCGACCATGTCTTGAACTCAGAATGAAGCATACAGTCCAACACTGTAACTGTTACTCAAATGTTTATACCTTGACATAATTAGCAAGTTGTACAAACCTTCAGTCCTGTATTGATTTTGTGAGCAGAGAAGCAATTACAAAGATCAAAATCATTTAAACATTGCTGCATAGTTTTAACTTTGAGGTCTTTAGGGATTAACTTCTTATTGGATTCATCCTCAAGTGGCTGTTTAAGGAATTGCAGTTTTTGGCACTTTTACGTTGCTGCTTAGTAGAATCGCACTTAGATTTCACTGAATGATTGTTGCAGAGCATTAATGATTATAACCTTGCTCAACAACATGCGTGCACAATGGATCTAATCTGCTTCCTCTCCACACAACACAAAGGGTGGACAAAGTAACTTTGCCATCCATACACGTCTAAAGGACGCCTGCTTGCGAGCACGGCTTCAACGGTGGATCCTATTAGGCTCACTCGCAATCATTCCAAATCAATCAAACATTCGTCAGCTACGAATGAACTCTGACAATCAGAGTTTTGTGGGTTGCAAAACAATATGAGAACGGCAAAAGATCAATGACAGCAAATCATTTTTGCAGGAAATTGCAGCTGTCAAAAAAAAAAGCAAAATGATTTAATGTGTCAAGGGAAGCAGTCAAATATAATCACTTATGACAAACACAGGCTGCATAGACCAAGTGTTATTAAATACTTCATACATCATACGTAGATGTCGTTTTTTCTTTCATTTCTTTTTTGTGCCCCTGAATATTCTGTTTAATGCTCTGCAACCCTTCACAGAATTCACATTTCAGAGTGGCCCTGTCTTGAACTCAAAATGAAGCATATGCTCCAACCCTCAATTATGCATGGCTAAGTCTTCCTTCTTTTAGAGTGAATTAGCACAGCATGTTATTTTAGTATAAGGCGACCTCTTTAGCACTGATAACATTTGATGAGCATCAGGAGGACTTCGGGCTGCAAATTCATCGTCCCTCTCGCCGATGTTTTACTTTGACAGGTCACACGTCTTAGTATAGCGGAGGTCTTTAAATGTCACTGCTATGCCTACTACGTGAGAGGCCGCCTTAAATATGCCTGTTACAGACTTGCGGGTGAAGAGTACGTCGGCGGGCTTTTAAATTCTGCTTTAATGTCAAGGGAATCTGTGCCTGGCTCAAAATTCAAGATTTGAATAGAACGCATTGAAAAAGCTGCAGCAGTCCACCGAGCTTAAAGACAGTCCAGAGTGCAGGAGGACGTTTCAGCAAAAAGCTCTATAATTGGTGTGCTGAGTATTACATGAGTGGATGTAAAGGCCACATAAATACATACAAGTGGTGAAAAAGCCAAGATTTAAGTCAACTGTATTCTAGGAGCCCACTATCACATGCTTTGCAATAGTCTTTTCAGACCTGCACCAGCAACGGTTTCCATCCCAGTCAAAGCAGGGAAAGGGGAAAGGGGAAAAAAATGTAATTACACAAGAAAATGTGAGGAATGTAAAGAAAGTCAAGTCGTAGATGGATGCCCGTTCAATGGACAGCCGTTTTACCGAAGGAGTAGGAGGATAAATGGCTTTCATGAAACATAAAAAGGACCAAAATACCAAAGAGACATAACGGGACTGTAATTATCGCATGCATCTTTCCCATTAACAAGCCATAAAGTTGGGAAACTCAGCTTAATCACAAGCTCTTTACGGAAGCTATTTCATGTTCCTCTGAATTATTCACACTCGAGGCTCAAACAGAAATGCACTTAATGTAAAATATAGATCCATATATTGGTATTTTTCGAGATGTCCTCTACAATTGCAAACAGGGTTATGTAAGCGTAACAAAGCTTAACTGTAAAGTGTTGTTTTTTTGTACAACATTAGTTCAGTCTGTGGGATCATCAGTGGGATCATCGAACTATGGCGCTATTTAACATTTTGTTTTCTAAAGCCAAAATATTTAGAATCACTTACATTTCGGCACCGCAATTAAATAGTGTTCAGAAGTCCAGTGGGTCTTCCATTTAATTCCCACCACATCTAAACACGTCTGGTTGCCAGCTGTTCACATTTTCAACAATGCACAATAATTTAAACGCTACCAGTCTGTGCACAACATCAGCCAGCCATGAATTAATTAAGGCTTTCTGCTCTGATAAATACCAGCCAAGAAGAGAGGGTGCTGCGCTGACTCTTACACGAGTGTGTAATTGTTAACTCTGCGTTGCAGGGAGTTTCACTCATCGCGCTGCCCCTCTCAAGAACGCTTGAACAGCTGGCAAAATATACGCCGATGTCATGTGTGGCCAGAGAGCACAATGATGTAAACTTTGTTGTGGTGTGTTGTAGATTCCGCACAAGTTTTCATGAGTCACTCAGATTAATCTGTATAAAACCTCATTAGTTTCCAGGAATCCACGCATGTAATTGATATCTGTAGAAGTCTGTTTTGCGGAGGAGGGCATCAGTGTCAAATCAACATTTCTTGCTTGGTTTGCGCAGTAATCAGATTGATAAAACTGCACGCTATAGACTAACTGAATCCCATTTTAGGTGAAATCTCTTGGAATACTGTGAATCTGGCATTCGTGATGGCACCGTTGGAGCTATATCAATGAGGACGTGGTCCCTTTAGGACAACTTAACATTTCAGTGTGCATGCCGCTGTAAGTTAATTAGGTAACGATAGCAAGGAGAAAGGAAGGAAACGAATTATACAATGAAGCTGTGAAGTCTAAACATTTTGGGAGATAATATCCTTGCAGTGAGTTAGATGAGAAGATGCATACACCAATCAGCCACAACATTAAACCATTGACAGGAAAAGTAAATATCATTGACCATCTTGTGACAATACAGTGTTCTGCTGGGAAACCTTTGGACCTGACACCCACCTAGACCAGATCATCCCCGTCCCATAGCAATGACACTCCTTGATGGCAGCAGCCATCCCCAGTAGGATGCAGCATGACGCAAACACAAAAACGCTTAAAAAACAGAGCGTTGAGCTGGCTTCCAAATTCACTAGATCCCAAACTACCCATAGGACCCAAAGGCCCAATTGCAAAAACTATGTCCGACTCCAACGTTATGTTGCCTAGCCAAGAAAAGAGTCCGCTCACTCAGTCATATACCTCAGGTTTAGTTTACTGGATTGCGGATGCATAAACAAAATCTTAACTTTAGAGGTGCCGGTAGGCAAACTGTGTTACATTTGCACAAAACTCACCAGTCAAAGAAATGTAACACAGGTTGTTATAAAAACTGTCTGTGAAGGTTCTCAGTCATTCAGGTCATAATATATCCAAAAAAAGTGTTTAAAAAAAGGAAACTGAAGAAGCTACTTGAATGAGTGGTAAAACGTCTTCTCAAAAAACTCAATGCTTTTTTGTACTCACGAACCTTGGACTTTATAGTACAAAAATGAGAAGTACTTTGCAACCGATGAGTTTATTTCAAAGTTTTATCTGCACCATGTAAACTGGTTATTGGAGCTGTATGATACCGTGAACACTGTGCACATAATCCTTTCAGAAAAAGCATATCCATGTATGCACCTGTATAGATATGTACAGTATATATGTGTGTGAGTGTGTGTACGTGTGTTGCGGGGGTTACAACTCAAAGAGAAGCTGCTTTAATCTCTGTCCTTGAGAGTAATCTTGCCTGTGTGCAAAATGGCTCACTTTATCAACTTGGTGGCAGCCTGCCCTGCTTGGAGTCTGGAGGCAGCAGAGGCAGCGGCAGTGACGCTTTCCTCATGACAGCTCGGAAAGAGCAACCAGACGATCACCTTCTCCAGAGGCTCGCTGTGTGTGGAGGAAGGACAAGGAAAATACTATTTACGTTTTACTGCTGCTGATCAAACTCTGATCCATCATACGAATGACCCGCTTCAATAGAAATCAGTATAAAAGGCAGCCAAGGTTACTTGTGTTGTGATGATTGATGGTGTTTTTGAGGGAACTTAAAACCAGAATCTTAGCGGCTTTGTGCTGATCTTTATTGATCCTCATTCTGTTTTTCACAAGTATTACAGGACACATAAGGTCAGGATGTTATGGCAAACACAGATTTTGTATAATGTCCTTGACAGTCAGTATGTCTGCTAACAGCGCATTGTACAAAAGGAATAGGTCAACATTTTGTAAGACAGTTGCTGGCTTTATTCATGAGGGAATGAGATGAATAATACAGCCGACATGTCAGCCCTTACAGCCAAGAGCTGTTTAGCTTAGCATGAAGGGTGTAAATGTAGCAAAATCAAGCTCTGTCCACTAAAGCCAGGTTCTCAGCTGAAGCAGAAATCAGGTTGCATCCCCCTACATCAGGAGAAACATCATAGATATGCAGCTCTCTAATCTCAAACATGCGCCCACTACAGGATTTTAAAATGCAACACTCAGCTCAGCATATCACTTAGATTATCTTGACAGATCAGAGGGCATTGAATGCACCACCGCACGTGATCTCAAGAGAAGTGAATGTAAGCAAAACAGGCACTGTGGTACGACAACTTACACCCCAGTCTGGTAGGTGGAAGAAATACGCCTGATAGTTGCTTCAATCAAACCAAAGGAAGAAGAAGCAGTAGCAGAAGAAGAAAAACAAACAAACAAACAGATATGTTTTATATATTTTACATAATCCTAAAACTACATTACTACCAGTGAATCCAGGACGGGCCTCAGTACGGGAGTACTAGTACTCTGCCTGTTCTCAGAAAGAGTAAATTCATGCCTGACATGAATGACAACTGGACTGTAGTACCGATTAGTGTGAGGTGGGCCTGGTGGGGCTGTGGAGCAGGGCTACTGAAGTCAAAAGTTGGGAACAACTGCTTTAAAGCCCATTAAAACAAAGGCTGTTATACATATGCTAAGCTGAGTTAACCGTTTCCTGATTCTAGCTTAGTACAGACAGTACAGAGGCTTTCTCATCTTTAAATAATAATAATAATGTAACCTTTAACTGTTTGACCCACCCATTTGTTCTCATAGTAGTGTGCACAGCTGGAGCAGTGGGTAGCAGCCTCTAAGGACTGCGCCGGGGAGCAATTTGGGAGTTAGATGCTTCCTCAGGGCACCTCGGCCATGGACGCAGCAGGATGCAAACCTGGGACCCCTCCTCGGGCCCAAGCTGCACCTCTAACCAGTACTCCACGGCTCCCCACTCCCCACTTTAAGCAAGTACGCTTATTTTATGACGTTCAGATGAACTTCTGGTAAAAAGATATAATTTGCTCTATTACTTCGGCAGAATCCAGAGCTAATGTAGTCGGCTGTTGACATTTTGAATTGAAACTGATAAAAAAAAGCTAGACATGTGGGAGCTTCAGTCGTCTTCTAGTTCAGTAAATACAGTAAGTACTCACCATCTAACGGGTCCCTGTAAACACAGCGTTTTCTCTTTGCCTTCATCCCGAGATAAAAACAAAAAACCACTATCACTGCCTTATAGGTATTTTTTGTTTTCTTTTTAATTGACGGCATTCTTACAATTTTGTGTTTTCTCTCTGGTTTGCCCTTATGAGACAAAGCTGTTTGGAATCCAAATAATGGCATGTTTGTGCCTTTAAAAGCCAAGCCTGCATTAATGTGGTCCATTTTGCCTGCAGCTTAGGCTAGTCATTAGCCTCTCTGTGTCTTACACTGTGAGGCTAAATTGGGTTAAGGAAAACACACACACAACCAGGTTGAAAAACAGTGGAGGGCAGCCGTTAAATCAGGTCATCACCAAGGCAGAGTGTGTGTGTGTGTGTGTATGTGAGAGATGTGCCTTTGGAGCAGATTGCACTCAAGCTGCCCTGTATCCCATAACAACCACCTTCCAAAGGCAGTGGTCAAGAGCTCAGCATGGACACCTCTGTGGTCACCCTTCATAACCTCTTTTTGAGGTTAAAAGAGGGTTTGATCAAGGGATCTGCCAGCCCCCCACTGACCCGCGGTCAAACGCGGACTGTGTTTCTTCATGTCTGGAGCTCCCAGTGGGTCCTTTTTGAAGACTGATCCCAATTACACAGCATGTGGCTCCATATAGGATCTAAGAAATGAACCCTGCTGTTATTATGTCATTATTTAAATGAGAGATTTAAATGTACGGCAGCATTATACTACACCTATGGCTTATCCATGAGGAGCATCTACAGAGAGTGAAGGTGAATCATGAACCACATTCACAGCTGGAATTTCTTTTCCATTTTTTTTTTAAGAGCTAATATTGAGACAGCATTAATAACACGCAACAACACAGTAAATGTCACAGTGAATCCCACTTCCATTTAAGGAACAAACAGGTTTCGGAGACAATCAGGTTGACATTCATCTGGTGTTTATTTAGCTGAAGCTATTTGCGGCTTCCCAGGCTGTGTATCGTAGCCTCTGGGAAATGGTGGCGGAACAATCAAGGGGACGATTCGAGGCTCGAACATCTGTTGTGAACAAATCAGTCACCACCGCTGCGCGCTGTTTACTATAGCTTTGCTCCTTCTGCTGCGTGGAATAGGTGTGATAACACTTGTAGAGTTTCACACATGTGAACGCCTTTTAACCTTGAACGTGTCACTAGTGTTATGATTTTATTAAATTATCTGTTCCTTCCGTTTGAAGTAAAAACTATACGAAATGTGTCTTTTTCTTGCTCGGCCCGTTAAGGAGCGATTACTGTTACTGAACAGCTAATCACAAAGAAAGAAATAAGGCAGCATCGTGAGTCTTGGAGGGATTTCCGGACATATTGAGCTTAAGCACTAAATCTGAAAAGCGTTACTAGCTGAATGACTGACTCATATCCAACTCCTTGGCGAGCCATGCAGCAAAAAAGCTCCCAAAATCTTCCCGCTCCACTTTATGTTGCACTTGAATCCTGCCGTACTGGTGTATTTCTGAAATGATTTCCCATTCAGCTACAAAAAAAAAAAAAAAAATCAAATCAAATCACAGCTTGTTATCAGTGATGCAGTTCCCCTTCCTAACATAGTGACTGTGGAGTGATTGCAGTAGACATCTTGCTTGCTCAGCCCATTCACACGGAGTAAATCTCTGAACCAAACAGCTAAGGTACACTGAACCTCAAAAAAACAAAATATATAACTCATGTCTTTTGTAAATGACAGAAAGCTGTGCCCACCTTACACGCTACTACACCATCAGAATGTGCAATTAACTTTGATTAAAGTCCAGTTTAGTTGCAGGAGAAAACATAACATAATATTTTTAATGCATAATTTATCCTTTTAACTTATTTTCTCCCGTGCAACTGGTCATTAATCAGAGCCAGAAGAATAAAAAATGCCGATCCGTACTGTGGCTGTAGCAGGGCTGGCACTCTGAGTTCACAATCTATAACGACTCACCCTAATACAGATAAAGGTTCAAAGCTAAACCAATTTAGACAACCAGCTCCGAGCTTTGCCTCTCACCTCAACGCAGACAGGACATCACGCAGGAACCACGCGTGTCACATTGACTTACCACCAAGTAGGGCAGGATTCACAGAGGGAGAGCGAAAAAAAGAAAGGAAGAGAGTCGCTGAATGAGAATGAGAGACACACAAATCAATAGGATGACACAGTGCCAAACAAAAGGTTTTCACACACGTCTGTGCAGTTGTGCAGTGGAGCATGGAGGAAGTCGATGTAGGCAATAAAATGGACCTATGACAGCCCATTGTCATGTCTCCTGAAGTCATGGTTTAACCTTTTGATTGATGTAATTTAGTTGGAGAGCATGACTATACAACATATATATCTTTTTAATACTTAGCACCGGCTATAAATAATGACATATATAGAGCAGGTGGAAATAGTTAGGCAGAGAGTGAGGGGAAAAAAATATATAATAATAATAAAAAACACACTTCCACCCTCATCCTCTGTGAGCTACTGCTTCAGGGGAGGTGATCATTAAGAAAATGGGAGAGTGGGTGCAGGATGCTGGCTGAGAGATGGATAACTCCGTTAGGCATGGCAGACAGAGCTGCAGTGAAGGTAGTAAACAGGTCAGACCCTTTTGGGCATCTCAAACAGAGAGCTGCAGTTATTGGTCCACTCCCGCACAAATCATGATTAATGGAAACTTTGAACCGTCGGGGTTTGTGGCAAGACTTGATATCACATTATCCGCTTTGTTTCAATTTTCTTTTGTAGTAAGTTAAATATTATTCAGTTTTTTTATCATTCTGTTTGCGTGGAAGCTTTTGTAAACAGCGCATATTAAAATACCTATAAAGATGGGGCGTTTCACAGCAGTGTCAACCGTTAATACAATACATAAATAAAACCTGCAAACAAGCAGGGTCATTATTTATTTTTGCGTCTGTGCTACTACAACGGTTAGGACCTAGGGACTGGAGCTCCTTGAATCATTTGAATAGCATTGGAGCAAGGTTTTCTTTAAAAAAAAAATACAGACTAAACGTATCCTTGGTGCCCTCTCTGGTGGTAATATATTTATTTATGAGGCGCATACAAATCTATTGGAAGCGCTCTGCAGAATTGCAATGTCTTGTTTGGTATAATGTATATGCATTGTGTCAGTTGTGAACCATGGTTTTTTTCCCCACATGTATGCACTCTGTGTAATGTGATTATTCAGTGCTACCTAATATCTGAGCACTGTATTTAGACTGATATGAGAGACTGCTAAGAGGCATTTGAATGTTCATATGCATTTGAGTCACACGGGTTAAGGTCTGTCAGACTGTCCTTGATGTGGGGGATCTCTGCAGTATGGCTGATGGCCCCTAAAGCCGCCAGTATATTATAATTGAAATAGCAATAAAAAGGCATGGCAGACAGTGAAGTAGCTTTTTGACATTTTTACTTACTTGTAAAAAATGTCTAGAAGACTGGGCATTGTGTGAAGCATGGGGTTCAATTTCATTTTATGTAATACACCGCCTGGCCACTTGGATTTAACTAAGCAAAGAGGTACGAGCCTCCTGTTGGATAATTACTGCATGGGTGATTATCTTTCAGCTGGCAACAAGTTATTTAACCCCAACTGATCCAATGAGAAGCTTCTCATTTCCTAAACAACCATGTCTAAAGACACATCATGTGGTTGTGGAAAAGATGTTAGTCTGTTTAAGAAGGTTCAAATCATTGGCATCCATCAAGCAGAGAAAACATCTGATTGTAGAACTATCCAACGCATTATTACAAAACTGGAAGGATAGTGGGAAACCATTGTCTTCCAGAAAGAGATGTGGTAAATCCTAATTGATCAGCAATCACTTAAACGTTTGGTGAGATCAAATGGAAGAAAAACAACAGCTATGTTTAATAGTGAAAGTAAGATAATTTCCACACGTACAATGTGAAGGGAACTCAAGGGATTGGTACTGAACAGCTGTGTAGCTTTAAGAAAACCACTAATCAGTGAGAATAACCGGGTAAAAAAAGGCTGCAATTTTCTAGGGAGCATAAAGATTGGACTCTGGAGCAATGGAAGAAGGTCATGTGGTCTGATGAGTCCAGACTTACCCTGTTCCAGAGAGATAGGGGCATCAGGGTAAGAAGAGAAGCAGATGAAGTGATGCACCCATCATGCCTAGTACCTACTCTACAAGCCTGTGGGGGCAGTGCTATGATCTGGGGTTGCTGCAGTTGCTCAGGTCTAGGTTCAGCAACATTATGTGTCCAAAGAACGAGGTCAGCTGACTACCTGAATATACTGAATGACCAGGTTATTCCATCAATGGATTATTTCTTCCCTGATAGCACGGGCATATTCCAAGATGACAATGCCAGGATCACAGGGCTCCTACTGTGAAAGAGTGGTTCAGGGAGCATGAGACATCATTTTCACACATGGCTTGGCCACCACAGAGTCTAGACCCCTATTGAGAATCTTTGGGATGTGCTGGAGAAGGCTTTTGTGCAGTGGTCAGACTCAACCATCATCGATACACGATCTTGGTGAAAAATTAATGCAACACTAACAATTTAGGCAAATATCATTACTAAATCAGGTCAGTTAATATTAGCTAGACTCAGTTTTTTCTATGATACAAGACTCACACTATGTGCCACAGTGAGAGCACTCCCAGTTTCACAGAATTGCCACAGTACTTTGCAGCTTCCAAACTCCATTTTCCATGACATTGAAGCACACATCTCTGGTCACAGACAGTATTCTTGCATTTGTACCCACCCGGCGCCATCTTCACCAACCTCTGAGGATGTGCCGCATTTTATTTTGAATTTAGTATAAAGGACTCCAAGGGGCCTTTGGACAAGGGTATCCTCTCACTCCAGAGAAAGAGAAAGATAAGAGGTAATCAGCTCCTCCAACTGTATTCAATCTCTCACCCCTCTTTGCTCCTTGATACACTTTATTGTTTACCAAGAGGAGTAATCCATCAAAAGCCTGGGGAAGATGACACATGGGAGAAAACAATGCCAGTCCACCAAATATAAGGGAAAGGCTCCAGTCCAGTGTGAAAGTGAAAACTAATAGAGAATGCTTTCCGTTTTCGTTGTTTTACTAGCAAAAAAAAAAAAAAAAGTGATTAACAGTTTACGTGGAGCAGTGACACACGGACCTGAATTATACATAAACACACATTTGTAGTATATTACACTAGTATGTCAATGTCTATAGAACAGGGGAGAAGCAGTGAGGGGATAGTGGATTGTAAGTACCAAAGAGTCCAACATACATTATGGAGAAACCCACAAAAAGCACACAGTTTACTAATGGAACGTTATAATTCAGAAAGTTGTATCGGAGTATTATAGAAATACAAATTCTTGTAATTAGGCTTCGCCAATTAATAGTCATGCAAATAATTGCAATTACTGATTAAATTGTCTTCAAATGTTTGCACCATTTCTTTAAATGCTTGTTTTGTCTAAGCTTTTATTCACTGAACAGACACTGAGTGAATATTAGAAAGTCCTCCAGATGAACACTTAGTGGCACCATTTCTACCGCCAGGGGCCATTAAACTGAATTATACCACTTCTTATATTGCAACGCTTGGCCATGACTTGTTGGACACGAATTCACCTTATTCCGCAAAAGGACATGGTTCTGCTGAGGTCTTATTCACCTCCCTTTATGAAATATAGTAATCCTTTCTCACTGAAGCCAAATTGATTTTCTCATTGTGTCTCGTCCAGCAAGTAAGAACTAAAGACTGTGATTTCCAGTGATGAAAAAAGCATGACACAGATTGTACAGAAGATACTGTTGATTACGATTGATATATTAACCTCCCTTTTAAGTTGTTTATGTAAGAAGTGCACATTTCTATGCTACATCATAGCCCTGGAGTATTAAATTGCATGTTTGTACAGTTTTTAGATTTAATTCTGTGGAATCCTTCAAGAGCTGGCGTGAAAAAAAAAAATGACTTCAGACCTCGGTGTTAATCTTATTGATTGAGACAAAATAAACATATCTGAGTTCAATTATGCAATCAGTTCCTTGTGCCGCTTGATGTTCTTTCAACACACCTTCCGACCCGATCTCTTTCAGCAGAAGGAAACTGAAGCTCATTAGCACAGATGATCTGTAATTGATGTCTGTAACGATACGAAAACATTAGTTAATATTCCAAATCCAGCGCTGTGTAGCAGAACCAACAGACGCAAGAGCACAAACAAATATGTCTCCTCTGATGTTTTGGAAGCCTGGGGAATACGGCTCAGCAGCAGGCTGATATGAGACTGACAGTAAGTCTAAGCAAGGTGTTGTTTACAACTGAAGTGAAAGTCCCAGAATCACACTTCTGCTTTTAAGTCACTAATCAGTAGTAGGTCATCGTGAATGTGGTTGTAATTTTATGTGGAGACATGTCACCCCCAATAACTTCCTATTAATTATTTTGCCTTTCTCATCCGGCTCTATCAAGCAACAGTCATGATCGCACCCCTCCCACAGAGCTCGGCGGTGAGGATTTGCATCTCACTCACTCCGTTTGAATCTACGTCACGATCATTCACACTTTTCCCGACTTGAGAGTCACATTCGCTATCCAACGTTGTCTAGACACATTTACTTGCAGCTGAGGACAGCCGTTACTGATGCAGTGTAAAGATAGCTAAAATTAAGTGACACTGATGACAGCTACATCAGTTTGGAAATCAGCTGCGGGTTCAGTCTGAGTTTAGCAAGCCAAACCTGTACCCGTGAAATTTTAGACAACTTCGTTTTTATTCACTGGGCGGATACTGATTGAAGGCCTTAAATTAAACAGACATGTAAGGCGTTAAGTCTTATTAGCTGGGACTGGGGTTTCCAGAGTTCAGCTCTTGCACTGGTGAGTATATTTCTGTCATAACCAATGGAAATGATGGTCAAAGGACTAAATGAAGAGCCAGGTTGCATTATAAAATCAAAATGATGCTTTAGGTATAGATTGGGTATCCCAAAGTTGAAATGAAAATTACACATTTTCATTACGTTCAACCAAAACTTTCCATAATGAAGAATATGACAAAGGAAATCAGTAGATATTAGACATGTGTGTGATAGCTGCAGGAGTCTGACAGTGCAGGGGGGCCATCAGAACAGAGCTGAGGGCATAGCCCGAGGCTAACTGGAGGTATTGCTGACCGACTCCTCTGTCCTCTTTCATCTTCTTCCCTCTTCTCCACAGCCAACGCCACAGACACAGGCATTGCCGTCCTGCCTGTGCCAGCCGGGGCGAGGCTCTGATAAGAACATCTACCACGATGAGGTGCCCGTGAAAACTCTTGTAATAGCTTTATTAATGGCCTGAAAGGATTCCTCTCCTTTGTAATGAAGTAATTTAAAAATGTTTAATGTTTTATGTGTGTGCTCACATTCAAACTCATTAGAGAAATGGATGTTTTAATGAATACACAGCACGGGGAGATAATGTTCTTTATAATTATGAATGCCCAACCCAACTTTTCTACCAACAAAGAAAGTACAGATTCAGTAAACCTGAACAAAGTTCACCTCATGTCTGTGTAATGTTCTGTCCTACTTATACTTTAATGACCAATATGTCTTATTATCCAGCTCATATAAAGTTGCTGTAATTAAAAGTAAATGATTGTCCCTGGAGGCTCAATCTGACTGGATCCCTTGCAAGTAAAGAGTTGTAAGCAGAAAAAAAAAAGAAACAGGAAGCTCCTTAACTAAGTAACAAGACCACAGCCGCAGCCAGAGAGTGTTCAGCTGACAATTTGCCTCTGTCTGGGCGAATCAGCCAATTTTAAACACTAAACAGTTTACTCTGGTTCCCTGTCGTGAGTGTGACTGTGCTTGCCTTGGTGCTGTTGGAATTGGTAGAGCAGATGGAGATGCGGGGACAATTTATTCTCCGTGCATTTTGTCTTTTAACTTTGTTGTGTGTGTGTCTGTACCACGGGCAGGTAAAAATAACCCCCTGATGCCTGATTTGACTTACAAGTATATAAGATAAAAATAATTATTTGTGTTTGTGCTTTGAAGCTGATGCTAAATTATGTGGAGATTGTTAATTTCCCTATAGTACACAGTATAGATATGATTTTAGGTATGATGCAAATTAGAAAATGGGCATGAAAGGTAAAAACGGTAAAAGATTTACCTAAATTACAAAATCGATGTGTACAAATACATTACAAATTCAAATTACACACTATGCACTATAACACCCACTATTATAATCCAATCTTTGGACATCTAAACTTTAAAACGTTAATTCACAAATGAACTTCCTATTCGTTAGCTTCCATTAACCAGATGTAGTTCCCACTATGACTGGTCCTACCAGAAACAAGTGCTTGCAAAAGGTTCCCAGGTATGTACTGAATGTGCACAAACCGACATTGGAGTATTACATGTGTTATTTCGGCTGAGCGGAAACAGCGCATCGTGCGAATTCGCGACACTCAAGGGGTTAATATATCGCCAATATATCTCTTTTTGCCTGTTCTTCAGTACAGAACCGCCCCAGTCCTGAGATAGTGGTGGGTTTCCTCACATGAACTGCTAACTTCAAGTCCTTCCACAACATTTCTAACGGATTAACCAACATTTACACAAAAGTTTTAAATCCGGCAGCTGTGGTGACATTAACGTGCTGGAGCAGCAATGACATTTTGCCAGAGGTGAGGAGCGGAGAAACCGTAGTGACAGAGTGGGGTACAGCAGTATTAGTGCATGTTTTGGAGCTTGTGTTTAAAAAAGTTTAAAAAAAAAATCTACTTAGAAGAAGTTACTAATGTAACTTGGGTTGTGTGAACTTCCCGTCTCTGACAGACCCTGAAGGCATCCGAGGAAACCTCCTGATGTTACGGATAAAAAAGAATCTCAGCATTCAGAGGAAGGATTACATGAATGTGATCTCATACTACGACTGCTAGCTTTTGCCTGTTTGGAAAATGGTGAAAGTATGGAAGAAAATGTACGTCAGTAGTGTTGGTGTTATTACAATCACTACCAGAATGGAGAGCTAATATTCTTGCACTATTGCTGTAAGATTACAAACAGTGAAATGTTTCCTGCTCGGTACAACATGTGTTTTACTTGCTGAGAGCCAGAGTGAAGTATTAAAACCCTTAAAACAAGAAAAAACAAAAAGATGGCTGTAGCGTACTACTGGTAAAAAAACAAGACACCTACCACACTAGTCTTGGTGGGTTATGGACTTCAGCTAGTCACTGTCTGGATTTGCAACAAGACATTAAATATAATGACTTTATTAAAGTTTATAATTACTTTCTTTCATTCTTAAATTACTTTCCATCCAATCTGGCAAGGCTAAGTATTTAAAGGTCTTAATGCCTAAAGAGTAGCCGAGACAACATGCTCAAATTAAAGATGAAAGTCAGTAAATTATCCTTATAATCGTTTTTTTTTTTTATTATTATTCTTTCTAATCTAAAGTCCCGAAGGACACGGTCAATACTACTAAATAAATAAAAAATATCTGCGATAATACCTTTTGACTGTACTGTATGTTGATCTGAATGGCTTCAACTGCTGTCTGCTTCGAGGTAACATTCACATTGTGTTGAGCAGACTACAGTGTGTATAAATATATTCTTTATTTAAGACCTTTCTTCCATGTGGCACAAACATCACAATACTGTCTGGTTTTGTTTATGAAAGGATGCATGCTGACATTTTACCAGGATCGTATGTCTGGACCAAGCAACTGTGCATTTTTTAAAAACCATACCACTTTTTGCAGTCAAAGAGAATAAAGCTATCACACGCTGCTTATCAAATACAAATATCACTCTTTGCTTTAGCACATGTCACAGCAGCAGGAGGAACATTCTCAGATTGTATCCTTTCATACGCGTATGGCATTATGCTAGTAGAGCTGTTCATCCAGATATGCTAACATTTAGGACCCTTTAGTGTTATCTGTTCATTCCCTGATTAATGATAAGGCCTAACACTTTCTACCGCATGCGCGTGTGTGTGCGTTGGGTAATGTGTGAAGCACAGCTTGTTCACGTGATATTACCTTTGCTGCTGTTCTTTCATGCTGTGAGATGAACAGACAGGCTGACCTTTCAGTCACTCTGCTGCTGGGAGCCAAAAGAGCTCTGCCAGGGTGCACAGCAAACCTTTTGTGTAGGAGATATCCGCATAACAATGCAATAGCAGTATTCTGCTCACTCCCTGCGATCAGATAAACACGGACATTTTTCATACCATTTAAATGAAGTTTAAGTCGTGAAGATAACAACCTTTCTTGCTATTTTCATTGTGTTAAAACACAGTTCCCTGAGTAAAATAAGGCTTAAGCGATAAATGTGTTAAATATGTGAAAGAAAATTAGCTCATTTAAATTTTCAAAGTGGTCTGATGATGATCAGAAGAAGCAGTCTTGAACTCCTGGAGTCTTATATTATATTCAGGTAAAGCTGAATAAAACATTACTATATACATTTGTGGCATGAAGGGGAATTCATCTTGCATGTTTCAATGTACTGTATGTCTTGCATATACGTCTTTATGGACCTTGCTTTGTGCACTGGTGCACAGTCATGTTGGAAGAGGAAGGGGCCCGCTCCAAACTGTTCCCACAAGGTTGGGAGCATGGAATTGTCCAAAATGTTTTGGTATCCTGAAGCATTCAATGTTCCTTTCACTGGAACTAAGGGGCCAAGCCCAGCTCCTGAAAAACAACCCCATACCATAATTCCTCCTCCACCAAATTTCACAGTTGGCACAATGCAATCTGAAATGTACCGTTCTCCTGGCAACCTCCAAACCCAGACTCGTCCATCAGATTGCCAGATGGAAAAGCGTGATTCATCACTCCAGAGAACGAGTCTCCACTGCTCTAGAGGCCAGTGGCGGCGTGCTTTACACCATTGCATCCGACGCCTTGCATTGCACTTGGTGATGCGTGGCTTGGCTGCAGCTGCTCGGCCATGGAAACCCATTCCATGAAGCTCTCTGCGTACTGTACTTGGGCTAATCTGAAGGTCACATGAAGTTTGTATATTACAGACCTGGAAGGCTTCAGCACAGATGCATAGATTTGACATGTGGGAATTTTCATGCATTGACATGGTCAAGTGTGTGTGTGTGATCTGTGAGCATATTCAGGGCCTCTGTATGAGGAGTCAGCTCAAACATAAATGGGAATAAGTGGACATTTTGGTAAACATGCTTATTCGCCTTCTGGAGAGATGAGAATATTGACACCATCCTCATATACCGCTTGTCTTATTAGGTTACAGCGCATAAGCTAATCTGCAAATTAGCTTATCACAGATACTGGAAACAAGGAGAGACAGCTAGCCTGGTTCGGTCTGAAGGTAACATAATCTGCCTCCTTGTACCTCCAAAGCTCACTAGGCACTAATTAAGACTCTCTGTCTCATCTGATCATACTAATATAATTATGTGTTTGTGAGTGCAAACAATTCCACTGTAGATTCAACCAGTTCCCCCCAAAGGTGTCCCAAACAGTAGCATTTTGAAACTTTTTCAGAAGAAGAAAAGGCAGACAAGTGAAGCCTGATTTTGACAGACGGTTATATAGTATAACCACAAACACTGTGTATAAGCAGCTACTAGAAAGCAGTTAAGTATATTATAGGATAGGTTGGGGCCATGTTAGCAGCGAGGGGAGCTAAAATGAAAAGTCAGATCCATGTCTGTCTGTATATCTCTGGTTTAAAAGGAAAATTAAAGAGGAACTTCTGATTTTTACAACCTGGAGCTTATTTCTGGCATGAAATACGATCATTTACTTACCTATAAAACTTTGGTGTTATTTGTAGTCAATCAGGGGATATTTAGATCGGCGTACATCCATATAGTGGGAGTGGCTGGGGCACCAAAATGCAACCTCTAAATAACGCATTATCTGCCCCGAAACTCGCTCATTTCACCAATATTTTGTTATCATATGCTAGTGCTATTCTCTGTCGAGTCTGGAGTTAGTCCAGATGCATTATTTAGAGGCTGCGTTTTGGTGCCCCAGTCACTCCCACTATATAGATATACTCAGATCTAAATATCTCCCGATTTACTACAAATGACACAAAAGTTATATGGGTGAGTAAACAATCGTATTTTATGCCAGAATTAAGGTCCAGGTTGTAAAAAACAGTAGTTTCTCCTTTAAATGAAACAGCAAGGGCGGGTGATTCTTATGAGTAGCTTTGACAGGATTTCTTGAAAAGGTTGTGATGGAGGTTTTCAAAAACATATCCAGACCTTTGTAAGTCCACAATCCAGCCCAACGCTGAATTCGTCTGTTTAAAATGCAACGAACATCAGTCTGTCTTCTGAGTGTTGTGTGAACTGACCCTCTTAAAGTTGTCCACTCATATACTGAGACGAATGTGGAAGTTACATAAAGTACATCCTGGACGGCTGGCTCTCTAGGCAGTGAATGTGAATTTGATCAGACGGTAGCTGTGACACTGGAGCCAGGCCAAATGAGAGCGGGCTGAGCTAATGGGAGCCCTACGCCTATTTCCGTGTACAGTGCTCTCTCTCAAGGTCATGTAGAAAGGCTTTGGAACAGCGATACGCTGCTTATCTGCTCCTCGGGCAAGACTGGGTAGCTCCATTAATCAGCTGGTGTTAGTTACCGAGGCAAAGCTCGCAGCGAGTGGGCAAGTCAAGGTTTGTTTTTGCATGCAAACATATGCACATACATTTTAGCTTTCCTGTGATTTCAAGGTCTGGATGTGGCGTCTAGTGATTTTTCAGAAAATTTGGTGTGAAGATGCACAACAACCAGCAAGGAGCTTTAATTATAACACTCCACCGTATGCTTGATGACAGGACCTCTGGCTAAAGGTTCACCAGCCTGTTTAAATGTTAATACAGTACTGAACCGAGGAAGCCAACAATGTAGCTCCAGAAATATGATGTCTGCAAAGCTATGTAAGGTAAGAGTGTAAATACGGACAGTACTATAGACTATGCCATTTTTCACTACTATCTGCTACCAGAAGGAGAAGTAAAGATTATACTGCATGCGGATGCATCTTCAGTTGCTGTTGCAGACTGCACAACTCGGCTCTGTGTACACCATTTGGAACAAGATAAATGACGGTGAGGAAGTTGGGTACATTCATCGACAACACAATTGCCTAACTCTACCCTATCTCCCCTGCTCTCTCTGTCACTGTCTCAAGGTGTAATGTAGTGTAAAATGGAGCTTGCTTCACTAAGCCCCCTTTATTAGTTTTTCTTTTTATAGGGTGTGATTTGCACAAATAATTTCCTGGTTGCCATATGTTTGCTATGGGCCAGCACTCAGGTTTCCCTGCTCAAATTAGCACTTGTGTAGTAAGGCAGAGCTTTGTTGCTGTGTGCCTGGTATCTGCACACCTGTACATGAACTGTAGCAGTACTTTTGAAAAGTATACATAATTATATATGTAGAATATATTGTATATTAAAACAAGGCACGGATGCCTTCTTTTAGCAGATTTAGAGACAATGCAGGACAGCAAAGATTTTGGGACAAACCTGTAGGAACACCATCAAGGGTAGGTAAATGGTTAAAAGTGTGGCTGTGAATTACCACTAAAGTATAACCATAACCTATATACAGTATAAATCTATAATCTTTACTGGTATCTTTTAGTTTGAGGCCAACATGCAGATAAACAAACTGCTTACAACTTGCAATGAATCAGAGAGTACTGTTGCCATCACTGAAACACAACAGATAAGTTGTGTAAGCGACAGGAACTGGCCACCAACCAAGAATCAGATAAAGCTCACTGTAAACGTACAAATACTAGACACTACATGCTGCTGTCTCGTTGTTTTCTTTTGAGATGCTTTTGCATAGCTGTTTTGTAATGCTGTGATAAGTAATTTAATATTTACAAGATGTCAACTTTATGGATTTTCTCTGTTTAAAGAATTCAGAAACTTTTGACAATCGGGATCTGGCTTATCCCTAAAATAACATGTTTGCTAAACACATGAATCAACGTACTGCACGCGATTCAAGGTGCAGCCCTAAATCAAAGCATGTGAACCCAAGCTTGTTAGAAAAGTTGAGGACGCTGAGACTGTAAGTTTAAGGAAGAGTTACTTTGAGCTTAAGCTGTTGTAGACCATGCCTCACAACAAAGGAGGTCTCTGAAGACTTATGTTCAAGAATGGCTGATTTGCATAAAACAAAATTATTACCAAAGATATTACTTATAGATCAGTCCACAGTTAGACAAAAATTTTAATAATTTAGCACTGTGGATAATCTCCTTGGAAATGGATGCCTAGCTAAGATGACTTGATAATCAAAATTCAGAAGAAAGAGAAAAATCCAACAAAGCGGATAAAGGCAGTCTTAAGACAGCTTGTCATCATCAAGGGGGAAAAGGATTTCCCAACTTAATCAGAGTATCCCAAAGGATAATGTCAGAGTGGCTGAAGCTCTATAGAAGCAGAAAGGTGGCACTTAACATCACAGTAACAGGACCATTGTGGCTCAGCCTTACAGAGTGGCTCAGTGAGGGCCAGATCTGAACCCTGTAGAGATACAGTGGACTGACCTCCTGAGAGCCATATAACAGAAGGGCAGCCATCCTAAGAACACAAATTTACATATAAATACAAGTTTTCCCTGCCACAGAGACCCATCATAACGCCTAAAAGCCTGCTGATAATTGTTGAGAAGCTATCTACTGTATTATGAATGAGTAGGATTTGGTATTCCCCTGCTGTTCTGAGGTACTTCACTGTAAAGTCTCACTGAAGGTATGCATTTGGCATGGTGCATCTGGGCCTGGTGCAAGCCGCTTTGATCACATCTTCACAATGACAGTCTTGTGTGATCCTACTTTAAGCTGACAGTGCAAAGCTTAGGCTCGTGTGTGGCTACAGGGAAAAGGCCATGAGAGGAGATGAGGTTTGAATGAGGGCGGATTAGTGCAATGGATAGTACAACGGAGGGACATTCGGATGGATAGGGGATGTGATCTTGAATTATGTATGTAAGATGCCTGCATGCATCGTAAGTGCTGCAGCTCCCCTGCGCCGATACTGATAAGATTCAAAGTGACATTAACACAGGGTGCATACATGTTTTTTAATTGTTCCATCTTCATTAAAACTACACAACGGAGGTGATTATTTTTCGGCATTCGGTAAGCAAACATGTCAAGAGAACCGAGGCTAAAGCAGTTGAAGCAACTTGACTGTCCTTGGACGTCCTTCAGGGATGTCACGGTCATGCCTTAATGGAGTGGATGTGTCCCTGTAAAAGCTTTCACTCCACAGAGGCAGAGTGGGCTTCATAAACAGCTCATGCACCACTGCCAGAGCTCTGTCAGTTGTGAAGAAAGAAAACCACCACTTTTACTTTGGAGGAAAACTTTTTATAGGCTCACAAATTGCTAGGATTTATTAGCAAACGGCTAGTACTATCAGATGCTATATGTGTCAAAACAGCACTGAGGGATGGATACCCCTCTTTAGCGGAAATGTCAGTAAAACTGGGAGAAGACTTCATCTGAAAGGTCTGCCCGGGCAGTTTCCTCTATGTATGTGTCTTCGCTAACACTGTGTTCCACTTTGATTGGGAATGACCTTGTTCTCTTCAAAGCTTTTTGTCCCTGTCAAATAATGTGTTGTCTCTTGGCTTGCCATGTGAACAAGAAGCTCTGCATCTGGGCCGATCTTCTGCAGCAAGTCAGGGACCGCCTAATCTGGTCCAGCAGACACATGGAGCCCACAAGATGGGTTTAATGTCCTTTTGTTTACTAAGCTCATCTACCATCCCGAGGATAGAGAGTGTACGAAGAAGGTTTAAACCCTTTAATCTCGAGCGAGACACTTCAGCAGCTAGGAGTACTTATGGTACTGAGAATAACCCTAGTCATCTGCAATTAATGCTCATAGTCAGGAGGCTTCGTCCGGCTTTTTGTTTGTTTCAACAAAATTTAAGATTGTGGTCTTAAAGCATCCCTCATAATAAAGCGGCAACTATAGAAATAGTGCAACTGTGGATTGTTTTGATCTCTTGCCTACAACTGAGGGATTTGAGGGAACCGTGAGAGCCTGAAATGCACCACAGCTACGGGCAACAAAGCAGTTGGCAGTATTGGACGGGAGCCTGTTGTCATGAGAACACAGTGCAGGGCGGGGAGGAAATGAAGAAGCTGCCTGGCTTCATTAGATGAAAAAGCACAGGGGTTTTATGTGGATATAACCAAGATTAATTGGATTCTAGTGATCTGCTCAAAATGTGACACTGTCATGCAGAGTTATGAGCCTGGCTCAGCTGCCAAATCTATTACGTCTCTGTTTTAAAGCCAGCGCTCCCACTTGCTTGACAGTCTTACGCAACGAACAGGTATGTGTTGAAATAACATCACAGCTTTGTCAGCTAGATGTTTTATCAGAACGAAACTGTTTCGACATATTTACCCACACTCCTCGTAGTAACTTATTTATTTAGACGTAGCACTAGCGCAGCACTGAAAAACCTACAGACACACGCGTTTGTGTGGACAAATTTTATGACGTAGCCCTTCACCATGACCTTTATCCAAACCCTTTATCTCAAGCTTGGTTTTTAACCCTAAAACCAAGTCTTAAGCTTCAAACAACATTCTTAAAGTGCTTGAGAACGTGTGGATTGCCCCAAATGTCCTCACACCAATAGAATTGAACTGAAATAAATAACTTGTGTGAACACACTCATTTCCTGGAACGGCTATTTACATTACTGACGTCCAGTAGGTCATAGATGATCATCCTTCACCTATACTGTAAACTAGTGGGTACTGTTACATCTAAAGAAAGCAAGATCCACACGCTCAACAAACTGTCAGCTGTCACCTCCATCACGTCAGCGCTCCGAGCCTGCAGGTCTATACTCTTTGCCAAAAAGTGAAAGCATCACACCCTTTCCCTGTCACATTTGCCAATGCCTCCGGTGTCTCCAACTATCACTGTGCCTCTAATAGCATCCATCCCTTTATATTTCAAGATATTGCAATACGCTCAGCCTGCACATATCCGAGGTCTTAAAGGCCCTGGATGGCGGATTTTCAATCCCTCCCGATAACAATAACCTAAACAGACTACGGCCACTGGACCAAATAAACAATTAACCTCCACAGTCAACCACAAGCCCGTGCACTCCCATCTGTTCTCAGACCATTATCGCACTTTCATCCTCGCTCGCTTCTTGACCTCATGCTGTCTCTTTTTGTGTCTTTCTGTCGAGGGAAAATGAGCGAGGCTGAGATTAATTTTCTGAATGATTAAATGCAGGCTGAATCTCAAGAATAAAATTTAATACAAGTTCAAAACTTGTCAAATAACACTGCACTTGTATTATGTAGCATGTGGAATATTAGAAAGCAGTGTATTGCACACCCTAATTTCTATTTTGCACTTGATGAAATAGATAAAGTAGACCTTAGGGCACTTATTAAGTAGTGCTGTCCATACCAGCAGCTTTTAATTTTAACTGTCATTTATCACTGTATATTAAAATGACCCAATCACCAGAGATGAACTTCTCAAACGTAGCTTCTAATAACTACATCTTTTATTGCACATCCAGCCAGTCCCTGATGCTTAGATGCACCATAAACATCATGACAATAAAGTTTATTCAGATATACCTTTTTTTATTTTTAGGTGTCCAAACACCGGAAGGAGTTAGTAGCATATTTTGTAGCAGGTAGCCCCAGGGCCTTGGCTTTTCTTATTTGTACCACCTGTCAAGTTTTAATATTGGAAACTGGACTGGACGTAAATATGAACATAGCGTACTGCAGCTGTAGAAAAGATTTTCATTTTAAACGAGGTCTATCCATTTATCTATCATCAGTTAATAGCAAAGTGAATATTTTCCTTGACAGCTGTAAAAGTCCATATACAAAAATCTGCTTGAGTAAAAATAGGCTAAGAAAGTCCAGACAAACTGTTCGGACTTCAGAGTCACTTTTCACCAATTTCATTTTCACATAATATATTATGCAATGTCTAGATAAGAAATAACGTCTATGACTTCCAATGACTTATACACCCTCCATTTGGTTTTTGGCTTACCAACTGACAGCGTTATTAATGTTAAAATTCACAGAGGGCTCTGCTGCTGCACAATCTCTTTAGAGCGGCTGATGAGGAATCTGGAGGCAGTCCTGTTTTGAAATATAAGAAATCTAATCACATCAGTTATCCGTCAAGCTCGAATCAGTGCAATACGTTCTCAATACAGCGCAAATGGTCTTTAGCGCGTTATATATTAACGTAATGGTGCGTTAAGGATCAATACATGTCACATTTCTCTTTGGAGACACATGGCTAATCCATATATTGAGTTAGTAAATGGAAGTCAGATAGTCTGCCGTTATTATCTAACAATTAAAACCACATTTACGTATTAAAACATACATATATTACATTCACTATATCTGCAAAAAAATGCATTGCTTTGTTTGTGACTTGAATAAACTGCTTAATTTGAGTGTTAAACAAAACTGATGCATTTTCACAGAGGAGAAGAAGTGTTGCTAAACAGTCGCCTGGAGCATGACTGATGCATATCCAAATGAGCTGCCTGATTATAAAGACCGTGAACCTTGCAGTTCTAACTGCTGTGGCATTAGCTCCAGGGGTCTTGTGATGAGAGGATGTGTTGCGGTAAGCGAGTGCAAACTTTAAAATCCTTGGCCCGTATTCTCCATCCTCCAAGACGGCAAATAATTGCTCGCGTCACCAATAAAAATAACCAAGAACAATCTTCGAAACTGAGTTTTTGAAAAAAAATAAAACGTTTCATACTCTTCAGCTTGGCTGCTGCTAGTCACTCGGGAGAGAAGACAAGGTGTGATCACTGCTAATATATTATTTGTGAGCGATCACCATCATGGTAATATTCTTCAGTGACGTGAGCGTCTTAGAGTACGCTCTTCAAGTGGCACCACAGCTGTTTGATCTACGCAGCAGGATAAAAGCAGATGCATTCCCAATTAAGCTTTTATGGAAATTCTGAAACAGAGTTCAAAAAGCATTTTAAATCTCCCACCTTCAACAGGTAAATGCGGGAATTCTGTCTGTTTGGTGCAATTTGCAATTCATATCATCGGTAAGAAAGGCACAATCAAACAAGAATAAACCTCGGACTGAAACTGAGCAGCTTTGACGGTGTATCATTTTATTTTGATCACGCTTTGTAGGTGGAGACGGCCATGAATATTTTATCCCTCTGTGTCTCACATGTAGATGTCTAGCCTGTCACAGTGCTCATCCAGATAACACTGGAAGCCACTCCACTCCACTTTAATTCAAAGAGCGGATAGTTAACAGGGATGTAGTTTACTCTGCGGCGTGTGGTGCTGTGCCCGGCAGCAGGGTATTCTGTGTTGACAAAGTGTGAGGAGCTGCTGCAACAGTAGGGCAGGGAGGAAATTTCTTTGTGCCAGCTGCCAGGGTAATTAGTTCCTCGCTGAATTATGCATCAGCAGAAGTGTCAAGCAGTGTTAGAATCAGGCAGGTACAGGGAGAGGGTGGATAGAGGAGAGCTGTCACGCAAAGCTCATAAAACCTCACAAATCGGGCGACAAGAGTGCAACATTAGAAGGCCTGGACTCAGATCATCAGTAGAGCAACAGAGCAATAAACAGGTATTTTTATCATAAAACAAATATTAATTGTATGGCAACTGATACCTCACAAAACCTGTTTTTATTTTGTTAAATATAGTGTATAGTCATTTGGAATTTGAGAAATATCATTAAAGGCTGTTAAGAAATCCTTTATGTCTCATCCAACTGGATTGATGCGACAATAACTTGTTCAAATGACAGTCGCTGCCAGATTGCGGGTGTTACGCGACAGGGAACGAAGTAAACAGTCTGCCGCTGTAGCCTACATGTCATAGCAGTGCTGTAGAAAAAAAGTGACACCCGCATGTGCTGCATCTAATTAGCGCTGCACTCTCGGCTCCTCATCAATGTTTGTTTGGTCACTCACGCAACATCTATCACAGGTAAGTTTAGGTATTGGTTGCAGCAAGAGAAACTAAAGAATAAGAAAGAAAGACAGAAAGAAAAGCACACAAAACTTTTAGTCTTGAATAACTTGAACGTCTTAAGCAGTGAAAGCCTGTCTTTTTCCGTGACGCCGTGTGTTACATCAGCTCCATGATTCCGCGTTAAGAATAAAATCTCTGAGTCATCTTCAAAGAATATCTCCAGATTAATGATTTCTTAAAAAAGGTGGATAAATATGCAAATATCTATAAAAAAAAGAAAAAACAGAAGAATACAGATTCCAATTTTGACTTAATAATAAAATAAAATCCAATTAGTCACATTATTTCCCAAATATTTACAGCGTATTTAATCTGGGTTTCTTTGAAGGCACAATTCTAGTATATATATATATATAATATAGTAACTCTGAGCCAGTGGTTATATTCTCAGTGGGGTCATGTCCTGTCAGAACCTCTGTGCCTACTGTCAGAAACTTAGCTATGGCTCTCTGAACATGCTGCACTGCCACTGTGTAAGTGTCAGTCACCTTGGGCTGGGATGCACTGGAAATCACAGCAGTGTGAATAGGAGGAGTCTCCCTTTAGCGCAGACCACAGATGGCACAACATCTAAGTCTGTTTTCCACAATCTCATTCATCTCATCTCATAGAATCCAGATGAGTTATATTTATATAGCACCAAACAAAGCGTGCGTTATCTGGCCCATTTGAAGCTTCAAAAACACAAATGTGATCAAATTATTAATCCTACTGAAGTGGATTACATTTTAAGTTGTTCAATTTAACACCGACAGGAGGAGCAAACTGTTGAGAGCCACTGAGCACTATCAGATCATATTGCTAGCCATACCATAATGCCTGGGTCTCTGCAGCCAAGTAATGTGTCTGCTGAAGTGGAGAGGAGTGATTGAATGGGATAACCTCAAAACTCAAGGACTGGGACTGCTATTAGCTACTATATTCTCAGAGGAGAGCCATTTCAGTCACTGTCTGCTGAGTCCTTTTTCCTCAGAGCCAACATGGGCACAGAAAGCACACAACCAGCATCCAATAGACTACAAACAGTGGACCGAGCATTCGGTACACAGACACACACACACAGAGAAAGAAATGAATATGTCTTGTAAAAACTGAATAAGCATGAGCCAAACCCCCGCCTCTTTGTTTGCTCCCAGTGGGTCATGCTTGTTGATCTAAGGCTAACCGGATTTGAGTTCAGGATAAGTGTATTCATGATTTCATTTCCATGCATGCCTCCAATTTGAACACATTAAATATTTAGAAGTATCCTGCCAGTGTCTGGAAAATGTTGTGTGTCAGTAGTATCGAACATCTGAACTCTGGTCTGGGATTGCCCAGTGGCCAGCGCTGAAACATTTCTTCATGCTTACATGGTGCAAGAAGCTGAAATAACACAACACATGGTGTGTTAAGTCTTTTATTAGCTTTTGATTGTACCATGAGCCTGATTTTGTGGAGTCTACTCTAGTAAGTGAGCCTCTGTTTTTATATTTTGGTATTTAAATCAATTCAACTATTCCAAACTATGTGTCGAAAGCCTAACTTAAATCACTATTATCTTGCACTCAATATTAAGTGTTTTAATTGTCTAGATCCAAGCATTGGAGCACAGAGACCAGTCTGTGCTGTATGTGCCTCACCATCTACCCCAACATCCTCTATACTGCTTTTACATATGTCAGATCTCAGTTAAACAAATGTTGCATACAATTGGTAACTACATTTCCTTTTTCAGTAAGCTGTCTGTTAACAATCACTCTGCAAAGATCTGTTTCTGACTGTATTCTGTGGTGCCTAAGTCACTGCATTATGTGTGTAAGACGGTTACTATAGCCTAATTTGATATATCCCCACGGCAGGAATGAAGTGTGTGTTCCTGCTAAACCTAAACGCTATCGCTTGGTCACTCGAATTGGATCTTTTTTCCAGTCGTGAACCATGTGAGACAGTGCATATTTAACTTTAATGGTAGCAGGGTCCCGGCGAGTGCAGAGTTTGCAGAATGTGGAGTGCCTGCCAACAACCACCGCCATCAGTTACGGCCGTACCATTACTTAGGTAATGCGTTTCAGGTCAGCTCTTCTGCTGGGGCTGCTGTGCTGTGTGCAGCGAGTTCAGAGAGGCGAGTGTAATGTAGTTGATACCACTACAGTTCGGCGGTGATAACTCACCCCGAGGTTGAGATATTGCCTGACATTTGGAATGGATCATTTTCACGAGGTAGATCCAACACACACAACACAATGCGTGTGCAGTTTTTGTTGTCAGACCCACGATTGAAAGTGTTTGATACATTTAACATAATGTAATGTAAGTGAGATCATCCGTCTCTTCTGTTTTATCTTCTCTTTGTTTCACTTCAGTGAGATCTTTGCCTGCAAGTGCTGATAAATTTTCATTTTAAACCCTATTTTAATAAATGTCTTTCCTCTTTTACAGTAGCTTTAAAAACTGTGTTTTTAATGACCAAATCCTGGGAATCATGGCTTTCTTCCACAAATTAGGCATGATTTAAAGTGATACGGGCTCCTATACACTCATAAACCAAAACACCTGTCTACTGTTGTTTAGTTCTCCCTTTTCCCTCCCACAAAGTTCAGGTGAATTGGGATTTGGACACACGGCTCTGTGGATCAGGCTTGTTCCACAGATCCTTGGACTATTTTTCATGTTTTTGGGGTGACATGGGTGGTGGTGCCTGGTCAGCAACTATGTTTAGCTCGGTGTTATGTGTCTAAATAACATCTACATGAATACCAGGATCAGATTTCGCAGCAGAACATTGCATTTCAACAAGATTATTAATGTTATTACCTTCACCTGTCATTGGTCTTAATGTTGTGGCTGATTGGTGTATAGCGCTACAGTATGCTTCCAGAATCAACGGACAAAAACAGTAATTTACCTAAAAGAACACGGGAGTCGCATGTCTACAGCTGGCTACTCTGTTTGTGTCATTTTGGTGAGACGACACGTTTTCGTTTCTTTTTTTGAATCCCAATTAACATGTTAACACATCACGGTCACACAAAAATACAATACGTCTTTTTTGTTAACAGAATGCAGTTTAAGCTGTGAAAACAGTGATACAGCTTCAGTTTCCAAGTGGTGACGAAATTCAAAATGCAATTCTTTTCAAGGTGGAACTTGTTTTAGGTGGCTAAAATACATTTTGCTATTAACCTGTCCACAGTTCATTGCTTGGCCTCTGTGACGGTACTCCTCCCCCCTAATAGGTTCTTCAGAATGGGCCGATCTCAGGGCAAAAAAGCTGGACGTTTATTGGATAAACGCTCCAAAATCGTCACTTCCAGGGAAGCCGGGCGTCTCTGGGAGTCAATGGGCAGTGGGATGTACCTGGACGCCGAGCTTCTCTATGATGATTGGATGAACTGTTAACGTGGCTAGAACTCGTCGTGATTGACAGCGCTTTAAGACTATAGAGAGTGAGGAGTTGTCGTCATGCTACAGCTTCTCCAAATACCGCTGTTTTGCTGTTTTATGTAAGCTTGTCCCTGTAAGGTCCATTTTCTTTCCCCTTAACTTCCTCCATTGCTTTACTTTCTTACTTTTCTTGTATCTGTCCCGCCGAAATAATAAACGCGCAAAAATTTATGTTTCGTTGCTCCTCCGGTAAATTCTGAGGGCGTCGCCCGTGGCAACCGATAGCGTCTCCTATCATCGTGGCCGACCGGCTCAGACCCCGTCCAAATCAACCCAGATCGGCACGTGACAAGCTAGTGCTGATCACTATCTACTGTAGCTACATCACCATCTATACTTAAATTTTTCACAAAGTGATCAGCCTACCCTATAAGTAATATTTCTTTGCTTTCAGAGTGTGTGTGTGTGTGTGTTGTCAAAAGCCTTGACTTTTTATTTCACCTTACTTGGTACTTGTAGTTTCTTCAGCGTTTGTTGTGTATGCAGATAAGTTTACCAGTATAAAGCCCATTCATGACAATTAAAGTATCTGTTTCACTTACATGGTTATTGGCAGTGTTTCAATGAATGTATGTTAACATTAATAGGAATGAAAGAAAAAAGCAAAAAACAAAAACAAAACAACCACAGTTGTATATCTCATCAGCACAAAGAACGAATCCCATCCCCATGGTATTTTATTTGTATTCTGCATCGTGCATTTGAGCTTAACTGATTCATTTTATCTCCACAGATCCATATTATAACAGGGCGCAGCAGGGGTAACCTTTGGCAGCCATCAACCACGATGGAGCTCTTTGCCATTTAACAGCCGTGTAAACCAGATTACCTGATCATTTAGTCTTCATTGAACAGGCGGTCTGGCTTCTCCTGTGTGCTCCTGTAGAGATCTCATTCTGTAAGTGTTAGCGCTGGGACGAGGTCCCAGAAAGACCTGAACGCTGGTGTTAATCTCTGTCCGGGCCTACAGCCCATCACTGGGGCCTATAATCTATCTGGGGTGTTATCTTTAGTGGAGAGTACTCAGCCATGGTTCTTGGCTCCTTATGCAGATGTCTCCTTTGTTTTCTCTTTTGTAGTGCACGGCTTCTCTTTTTTTTCTACAGTAATTTCAGTCTTTACTTTGCTGTTCATGGTCTTTACCCAAGCTTTTTTATTGTGTCATCTTTTTTCCCCATAGCATCCTTTTATTGCATTTTGGAAAATATATTAAGGTAAGCTTTCGGGTTGACAGGAGAATAGGGACCTGGAATGACCAATGAGTCTACAAAGAAATTGTGTTTGCCGGTATAAAACTGGGCCGTATTGCTCTCCGTTAGCATCTGTTAGCTATTAACAGAACTGTTTAAAAGGAAATCAGAACGACCTCGCGTTTTTTCAAACATCAGTCGGCTAATCTCCGACTGTTCGGGGATTTGGGAGAGAGTGATGATGCCAATCCACCTCTCCCGGCCATAGCTCTGACTGAATATAGACCCAAAGGTCAAAGTGATGTTACACTTTTAGTCTTTTTCACCTTTCTCATCAGACAAGGGATTCTCCATCATCAGCAGAGAGCCATTAACGTGTCTCTTGCTTAATGGACTTGTCGGGAATCCATAGACAGACCGAAGATAAATGGTAAATACTAAAAATGAAGATGGTTAGGTGTGGGAAGATGGTGCGGGAGGGTAGGGGGTTGTCCTGAGTCCACATTGATTCACCTGTCAAAAGTGGAGTCTAATCTCCTCTCCAACAACAAATTACTTCCCCATCATGATGTCCATCAAAACAATACTGAGAGCACATGAGAGTGGCATATGCTGCATACCTGTTCAGTATTTTAATCTACATAATGTCTGAAAGCGCAGAGTCAAGGCCATCCATTTAAAAAACAAAGAATAGAACTAAGTTGTTCAACATGCGCCGTTACTCTTCTCTATCGCATTAGAATAGATAAACCGCTTCTCTGCAAATATGGGAATCTGTTTTTGCTCAACGTGAAATGAGTTAATGATTTATTTGCAGTCTACCCTGTGGTGCTGTGAAAAATCTTTAACACACTCTAATTCTTTATTTATAGGGATGCAGAAAAGCAACTACGAGTATGTGTGTTTAGGAGTTGAAAGAGGACGGCTGGTGCTTATTAAGTCCATGCAGTCAGCTCATGCACACGGATCAATACAGCATGCAGGAAATGACGTCGATTCAGATTTGCCCAGCATTTCGCCCGCTGCTCTTAGCTGGCGATCTCGGCGGCATTAGTATACATAGCTGCACAACTCTAGTCTGCTCCGTCTGCACACAGCACACTACTGTGCATTTCAACAGGCCTTTCAATCTCATCTCTATTCATCTCTAACTCATCTCAGTTGAGACATGGCCACTCTGTATTCGTATTTGTTCATCTAGAAATTCATTATACCCTCCTGGAGCAGAGCAAATATTTTAGGTGTAAAAGCAGAAGACAGAAGACAAGTACATTGTGCTGTCTAAAAGCAAGATGTCAAAGCTGCTACGCTGCCTTTACTGCTCAACAAATATCATGTTTTAATTAGCAATACTGGGTGACTTCTTCTACCTCACGTGGCAAAGTTATAAAGCAGTGTTACAGTGTTTACTTGACACCTGACACGTTTCTCTAATGGTATGTATACACCGATCAGCCACAGCATTAAAACCACTGACAGGAGAATTAAATAACACCGACCATCATGTGACAATAAAATGTTCTCCATTGTCTTTTGGACCTGGCATTCATGTGGATGTTACTTAGACGTGTACCACCCACCTAGACCAGACCAGGCACACTCCTTGATGGTAGCAGCACAGGAACAGGCCTGGTCCACAGAGGCCTCTCTCCTCAACCCATAGGACCCAAAGTCTAATCCTCAGAAGGTCCATGTCCATTCTCTGATGAGTCACAACTGTTTTTGAGGCACAAGGGAGACCTACTTAATATAAGGAAGGTGGTCATAATGTTATGCCTGATTAGTATATTTTGTTATACTGTATGTTGACTGCTGGTTCTTCAAAGCTGCTAGTGAACTCCTTCCTAGCATTGACTAGCCAGGCTTGTTTTGCTTGTTTCGTTTTGTCTTTGTATAAAATCTATGCTTCAGAGTACAAGAACATTTTAATTATCTATCATCATTGCGACACAAGCTGTGTGTCAACTGCCAATATGAGCCTGGTGAATTAATCATGATTTGGTATTGGTAGAGTTTGGTTTCTCTCTCCTTTTATCAGTGTTATTCAGCAGAGGCAGCAGAGACGTAATGTTCAGAGCCGAGTAACACCTTTCAGGTCCAAGACAGTTGCTGCCAAACACAGGAGAGAATGGCTCAGCCACTGCAGTTAAAACACTTCTTGCCACCTCTCAGATTCCTTTTCTACTTTTGTCCTGCAGTTTATTGTGAAGGGTCAAAGTCCAGCCACCACATCCCTGTTACCTGCAGCCTCAGGTTTAGCTAAACCAGTCTCTTTGCCAAGCCAGCCCCCTAATCTGGAGTTTTAAACTATTTTTCGAAAGACTAGTCATGAAGATTCTTCCTACAGATAATATTTTACAACTCCACTCTGTCTGTGGGGACCTTGAAATGCAACGGCCTTGTGGGGATGCCAAGTCCCCATTTGGCAATTACAAAGATATTCCATTTCCCACATTGGACACTGTATGCTGGAAAAAGCCTGACAATGCAATAGGGTTTTAACAATTTCAAAAGTTGGCAAAAGCCTTAATTCTCTATGACAGAACATGAGTACTTTAGTACGATGCTTCAATTTAATCTCTACACCAGCAGCAACAAAACTTGGAAGGGGTCACGGAGCTCAGCCTTCAGGGTGAAGACTGGTTCTGGGATTGGTTCAGAGACGCTTAAAACGGCCAGCTTCTCCACCTTGAACAATGGAAAAATGCAAATGCAAACTGAGGTTATGCATCTCAGCATATACTGTAAGGGTACTTGGAAGAAATATGAGATGGTTTGTTAGTGCTGTAGGAACATTTTTAGCTGACTGGCCCAAATGGCCAAAAGCCAAGACCAATCAATAGGTTCTTTTTCAGATAACCTAAACTGTATTAAAAACACAAAACAACTATGTGCTGAACTCCTCTGCAGAGTATCACAGACATTAACATACAGTATGTGCGTGCCAAGACCATCAACCATGAATTTTGATGGCTGTTGCCATATACAGGCATCAAAATGCATTACATTTAAAGTGCCTGAAGGCACAACATGAAATGAGTATCACATTGTTTGCACTAATAAATTCTAAATGCACAAGGGATTGTGTCAAGCTGATAGAAATGTGCAGACATGTGCAAATGAGTAGAGGCAGCATGCAGGTAACATGACTTAGGGTTGGACCCTGTTGGACTTGGATGAGGCGTTGGTTGGGCCTTCAGCGACACTCTTGTATTTCAGTTAGAAATGATACTTGATACTTAGCTTCTTCAGCCCTTCCTTCCGTCATTAGATGCGTGTATGTGAGGCTCAGTGCACATGTCCATGTACCTGTGACCATGTGGCTCTATCCATTTGTCCTCTAAGAAGGCTAGAATATAGAGCTATAAAAAGAATAACTAAGCTGCCACAGTGTCCATAGCTCTCTGTGTATGCGTCTGCATATATTTGAGGCCTTTCAGGGTAGGAGGACGTGATATCCAGGAGTGGATCCCTAACACACTCATGGCAGAGTTTCTCAATCCTCTTTTGAAAATTTTAATACATACATTTCTAGTGAAATGTTGTTTTAAAACTGAACAATGTAATCTCAAATGTATGCTCCCAGCTGTTGGCTCAGACCTTTGCTACATTCAGACAGTAAAATATCAAATATGGACAGCAGGAACCATATTTAGAGCACAAATGTCACAGGGGCAAGGATCCTGCCCTCCCAAAGGCTGACATCCTCATTGACCCTCTGGTGAGCAACAAGGTCCACTGCTCCTGTTATTTGTTTGTGATATAAACATGAACCTTCTGTACTGGATGACTCACTGGTGAAGCACGCAAGTAAAAAGTGACAATCAGTGACCCCCTGTGTAACAAACATAACTTAGCAAAGTTGAAGACGGTTAACCCTATAGCTGCTATTTTCTAGTCTGCTTGAGGAACGCAGTGACCATAAGGAATATTTCAGTCATAGTCTCAGACCCAAAACTGGACCTTAACCAATCCAAGTTTCCCTGCAGATCTATCCCTGATTGTGACAAATGAAACTACAGGATCTTCAAGCAAATTGTGCAGATGGATGCTGAGAAATGTGTGAAATGGAATATCCGTGTAATTGAAAACATAAGTTATAGCCTCTCTCGCACCGTCTGGATCCTGAGAAGCCGTTTCATCGAAGGAATCACACTGTGGAAGATGGGGGACATGGCTTTCGAATGTTCTGACTGTTCCAATCTAACAGATTAATGAGTCACACAGGCCTATGTCAACTCTGCCCCAAGGAAAAGGAGGACACATGATGCTCCCTATCAATAAAAGGACCTTTCTCCGTCATTCGGTAGATGAAATGCGACGGCCTGTGAATGGCTGTTTGGAATAGGGGCAAATTTATATTAGATGTTAACTCAGAATCTTTAAGCATGACTTGTGGTGGTTTTCACAGTCTCTGTTTGAGCAGGCAATTCATGATTTCCACAGAGAAATACTAGGTCACACTGTCTATGTTATTTCAAGCTATATGCTTTATTACATAATTGAATAGCATGATTTTTTGGCAATGTTTATAAGTAACAACTATACTTTTAATGTAGGAGGGTGCTTAGCATATTCAGGCTTAAGTTTTAAGAACAGCCAAACTTACACGAGAAATTCAAAACAGCTAAATAAAACCCAGCTTGTCCCCCTGCAGACATCTTTTGAAAATAATGCAGTATTTTTGTTTTTTTGTCTCTGAGCATAAGGCAAAGGCACTGCTTTTTAAGGACCTTAGTTTGAGCTTGGGAGTTTGAGAACTTCTTTTAAACTGTCACAGTCAAACCCCGTAGGGACAAAGAAAGCCATTTCCCAAAAGAACTTCAGGTTACCTTTTTCTTGTTACATATGCCACCATGCAGTGTTATGAGCAGAGTGTTGACAAGGCCGCTTTAATCTCTTTTGGTTGCTGTCAAAAGTTACACACCTTAAACTCCTATATGAATGGATTTCAAAGAAGCAAATCCCACTGCCCAGAGTAAGGTCAGCTGTGATCATAATGATCAAAATCTATGCAAAATTTACATACTGCTAGTGCCATCAAAGGTTTCACATATTTGGAATATATGCTTATTTGGCTGTTTCTGAAACTTCAAAACCTCAATACGTGAAGCTGGAGCTAGGAAACTTGGCATTAAGGCTGGAGACAGCAATTAAATCTAAGTCATATGCACCAGAAAATGTGTTTTTTTATGCAATGAAAAGTTGCAAGTATCTAAATGAATTTGTCAATAAAACGTTTGCTTTGTTAGTATTCCAGCATATTGCATTTTTGAGATACAGTTTTAATGTATTTGGTGCTGCACACCATTGTTTGATCACGCCAAATAAAAAATTCAAACACTATTATGATCCTCAGATAATACAGCATTGTTAAAACTTGTACGCAAAGGTTTAGTCACTGCCATCCCTTAAAGTTATGGTCAAAAAACTGTATCTAGAATAAAACCCACAGTGACCTTGTGACAGTGTGTTTCTTTTCTCTGACCACCCCCTGGTGACTTTGGTGCAGTTCAATAATGTAGTGCTTCATTCATCAGTTGTGATTTCCAGGAACCGGGGTTAGAAAGTCACAAACTACCTCTAAAGTTGATTAATTAACTGTACTTTTGTTTGTTGTATCCACGCAAGAGCCAACTGTGCAGTTTTACAGAGGTTAATGTGGTCCGCTATTTCTTGTCTGGGCACTGAGGCGGTTCTCACCTCTAGATAAAGTAAGTCTGTTGGTTGGAAATACATATTAACAGACAGAAATGAGAGAGCGCTTAACTTTTAGCCAGAATTCACCAAGGCATATAGTAGTTTCAAGTATTTCTCCATTGTTTATACCGTCTACCCCTAGTAACTCACACAGCCTACTGTTGTGTTGATTTTGCAATCTCAGATATCTCACTTTGAGCTCGATGGAAAATCCCCAGAGACACCAATGCACCTCAGTCCAAACGTGCAGCAGGAGCTCTCGTGTGGCATAAAAAGTTCACTCATCCTGTACTTCCATCAATGGAAGCATCTTGTTTTCACTGTTCATCCCGCTGCTCCTGGCAGTTTTGCATCTCCTACCGAGAAGAGAGGGTTCAGACACTGGTAACACCGAGCCATCGGCCTTTCATATTATGATGAAGTCTACTTCAAGGACTGGAAACCGCGCTCCATTCTGCAGACTCTATCTGAAGCTATGGACGTATTGGGTCTCTAGTTTCCGACTGAATTTTCTTTTTAGACAAAATTAAGGCAATTGGAGGAAGAAAAACTAATTAAGAACAAATATAGCCTCTTTGCCTAATGATGCAGGCTGAACTGACCGTAATAAGATTATGATTTAAACGTACCAAACGTTTCTTGTGTTATAAATGCATAAAGTCAACAGACTTCTTCTGCTCTGCCTGCAGTAGAGGATAGAAAGTCCATACAAATCTGTGGATGACAAATTATTCTAAGTTATCTTTATGTTTTTAGGAGTAAACAATAAATGGGCTCTGGAGTGTATTTATTAGAAACAACTGTCAGTGTCATCTTTTATCAACATGAATGGGCTCGTTGTACCAAGTAGGAGAAAAGTAATTATGACTCTTAATTGAAACTGGCAGCAAATTAAAGTAAAAGGACGGGGGATAGAATGGTCTCATCAGGATAATGAGGAAAAAATAACCGAGTGAGTTATTAAACTTAAATTAGAGCTCCAGTAAACCTATACTTTAGTCACAGAGTGGATGCTAGTTTTGCCTTTGGAAATAATTAGATGAACGAGGCATCTCAGGGCAGTGAGCTCTTCGCGTGCACTCTTTCTCTCTCTCTCTCGCACGCATACAAACATCTGCACATTTTTAGACGTTTAATTCCGACATGGAGATAATATCATCCTTATGGAAAAAGGATATAGCCAGACAGAATTTCCCGTCTACCAGGAATACTTAAATAGTGCAGCAGGTGGGCGTGACCTATACTGTTAGTGGCAGTAATAGTGCTGGACTGAGAATCCCTGTTAATAAAAGCAGAAGAAGAAGAACATAAATAATGGAAAAGGAGACTGAGAAGGTCAGTGCAACAGGCAAAGGCAGAGTGACCAGACATTAATATTACTGGCTGAAATAGAGACAACAGAAAACAAACAAAAAAAGCTGTGGCATCAGTACATACAAGGCTTAAGGCTTAAGGTGCGAGGCATCCTCTGCTTGGTGAGATAACAGTGACATCTCTGCTGTCTTAGCAGTTCATGCTCTGGTGCACGTTTTTGAGTGACAGCTCTGATCTATCCACTGACAGACAACACAGGTCACGGATATGAAAAGCAGGGATCCCTTTCTCTTAAATTGCCGAAGCCCTCTCAGCTCCACTGGGAACCGATCAGTCATTATAAACAAACACAAACTTCAACTCTCAAAGGATTTAAGACAAACCAGTGAGAAGTTTAAAGGATGCTATTTTGCAACCCCTAGTTTAAGAGCAATATGGAAGGCTCTACTTGGCAAACAACAGTGCGAATCCAAACTTAAACCTAGGCTTTGATGTCTGCTTGTATTTCAGTTGGTATTATTTTAAGAAATCAATCATTTGTGGTGTTCATGTATTTTCCGGTTCCTAGTTGACGCCTTTGCTTGTATAGTAAGCGATCACTATTTTTGTGTTGCACATTTTCTGCATCGATCACTCTACATCTGTGCTGTCATGCCTCTTCATGTCACCGAAGTGATGACATCTTGCACATGGCAAAACAAATGGCTGTTATCGTGAAGTAGTGAAAGAACGTCAGAAAGCCTCACTTTGAAGCCTGATGGTATCATGTTGTTGTAAAATGTAGGGTCTGTCTATACTTAGGATATATCTGTATCTTCTGATTCTCTGTTTCTTTTATGCCTAACACACCACTAGAAGCGCTACAAGAATCAGCACTGCATACTGGAAATAGCTGAAGATGAACTCAATATATCACCAGAGAGCAGTGTCTTCTTTAAATCATTTAGCCATTTCTTTTCTTAGTCCTTTTGTGTGATTTAAGCTTGAGTTTCTGAAGGCCGTACTCTCTTTTTTTAATTATGTCCGTTTAAATTAGCGGCATTCAGGATAGCTGACTAACTCGGCGTCAACTGACACGACATGAAGTGAATTTCATCGCGTTAAATGAGACGGAAAAGTCTCTCATCGTCTGACTGACCTTAAAAAGTCCTGTCGTGTCATTGACCTCGGCTCCAAATCCATATTGAAGGCAATTGCACAACTGTTCAGAGAAAGACTCATTTGAGAGAACAGGAATTTCAGTAATCTTTTACATTCCACAGTGAAGCCATCAGAACAAAAAAAAGGGGGGTCTTTTATGTCTTTCTATCTTTTGAGAAAAGCAAGGCGAGGGCTGCATCATGTGACTTTATAAAGTGTTGAAGCTGTGACTTGGATCTGTTTGTGTGTCTGAATAAAGTGCTGTACATCAGTGTTTAAAAATGAACTGATGTTTCTTTTTTCAGTTACCGAAAAGATTTTCTTTGAGAGGCAGATGCCGTTTAAAGAATTACATCAAATTGCGATTTATCACGGTGTGTGACAACATAATAATGATGTTATAATCACACAAGATCTTCACATAAGAAGGCTTAGGGTCCCTAATTGACAGTAATGTGATTAAAGCAGAACTTAAATCAGACTGACTGCAGAAGTCGGGCTGATGTATGTCTAATGTATGTTTGTATGCGTGTTTATGAAGTCTTTGACTGTTTTATTGCAGGATGTACACCAGCACATTGTGTATTATAATTATACTTCAGGAATTTAAGCTCTGCTAATCTCTTATATTGATAGTACTGATAAACTATTTTCTTTTTTCCAGATTTGCAGGCAAAAACAGTTTTTTGGACAGTGTGAATATTTATGCCAAATCTGCATTTACATAGATAATTTTTTTATAACATTAGAATTTTAGTGCATCTTCTAAAACTGTTTAATGGTGACTGAAAGCAAAGTGTATTGAGTAAGTGGATTCGGTTTCTATAACACTTCAGCTTACCTAAGTGCTTGCACAGTGTATTTGCACAAAGCAATGGCCATAAAAACAAGGACGCCAAAAACATGAGATGGGAGCCAGAGTCTGTGTTTGTGTTGGTGTATCTGAGCGTCCGTCCATGAGTCTAAGTGGATACGTGAAAACCAGACAATATCAGGGGCACTCAATAGAAACAGAAAGTGAGTGACTACAGCAAAGTGTATGATAAATACTTACAGACAGAGAAAAAAAGCTGTGAGGTGGATAAACTGGTCTGGTTTTTTCTTTTCAATATATGGACTGATGAGGAGCCTGCACCATCTAAGGCGAGAGAGAGTGTCAGGGACAACGTCACCTAATGTCCTGGATGTCAGACATGGGACATTACCATCACTTATGTGCATATAAGGGAGCCACTGCAAAGAGACTGAGGCTGTGGTAATGTATTGATGTTTGCATGAGGGGGAAAAAAAAAGAAAATAAAAAAAACAAAGTTGAGATATTATTTGTTGATTTGGAGGAAACAAAACTACAGGTTAATTTCTCTAGGAGCGTAAGAGAAAAATGCCCCATCTAGAGATATTGTGAGGATAAACACAAGGCAAAGACAAAAAAGAGCCCAGGTCTAAAACAAGGGATACAATTTTTTTGCAGATAATTTTAAATTAAATCATCATAAATTAAATCATCGTAATTCAGATGAAGCCATTGTCCTGAATATTTTCACTTAATACATCATCTGGCCATGGTACACAGGTATGACGATATTGCCTGGACACAGCGCGCAGGCTCGGATTGTGCTGTTAAATGAAAGGCCAGCATATATATAAACACAACTAACTAAGAGTTCAAATGGAGTGAATGAAGTGGTTGTAATTCCTTAATCTGTCCTCTGAACATCCTTAAATGATAGTTGATAATCTACATGTCAAGCCCATACTCAGTTTATAACTCTAAGTCTTGTTTGAGTCTTGTTTTCAATGACTTTGGGATCCTATCAGGATATTCAGCCTTAACTTTGGTCCAGAATGCCACTGGATATTATGTCAAACATACACTGGTAAGAGAATGGACATGGGCCTTCTGAGGGTGTCTGGGAACAGAATGGTGTTAGTGGTGACCTTGGGTCCTATGGGTTGAGCGGAGGGGCCTCTGTGGATCAGGCTCGTTCCAGTGCATCCCAAAGATACTTGATCACTTTGGGATCTGGTGAATTTGGAGGCCAGGTCGACATCTTGTGCTGTTTTTCATGTTTTTACTCACTGCTTCAGGCTGCATCCTGCTAGGGATGGCTGCTGCCATCAGGGAGTGTCATTGCTATGGGGCGGGGGTGCCTGGCCTGGTCTAGGTGGGTGCTACATGTCTAAGTAACATCCACACGAATGAACATTGAATTGTCACAAGATGGTCAATGTCATTTACTTTGCCTGTCAGTGGTTTTAATGTTGTGACTGATCAGGGTATTTTTCATCCCATCGCCAGTCGTAGACTTGAACAGTTAATCTTCTTCCCGCCCTGACATGGACTATTTGCCAGCTACATTCACATTTCTTAGGTCATCTGCCACAATCCCAGCTAATGTTGGGAAGAAATATGCACCTGTTCACTCACCGTTCCCACGGTTCCAGTTTGGCTTTGATTACATTTGATCTTATTATGTGGGCTGACATGCTGCCATATAATAAATGAGATGTAATTTAAAAGAGTGGACTCGTATTTTACTGCCAGACTGTAAAGAGGGAAACGTGTCATTTTTTAGATGATCAGACAGCAAAGGTTATGTTAAATTTAACACCATACAGTTTGTACATGCAGACACAAAAAGTCATTTTCTTTCCAAATTGTTACTGGAGTAAAACTGTCTTTGAACAAACTGTGTGCATGTTTGCAAATATGCATATGTTATTGAGTAAGTCAATAATCACTAATGCAGACTCCCATTATACTTTATCAGTACCCACACAGCACCTGCCGCCCACATTGTCTTACTCCAGAATTATGTTTTTAAACTCAGGAGAAAAACTGTAAAATCCACCATAGAATCAGAGTTTCTTTTCTACCCAGCAATTCTTTTTGGATCAATGAAGTTAGTCAGCTAGAAGCCTTTTAAATGCAATGAAAGTACTAAAGTAAACCAAACAATAAAAAGGACAGCATCTCCCAAGAGCGTGCCGCCTTGTGTTCACTTCACCGTTCAGAACTGCTGTTCATTTGGATTTGCACCCACTCTTCTTCTCTGTAGTGGAAAGACAATCAGAGTCAAGTGTGCTGCTTGCCACTACATATCAATAATGTAAGATGCTTCAGGATCAGAAGTCAGTAATATGCAATTACCATTCTGTCCATTGAATACAATCAAATAATGTTTGTTTATCACATATTACCTCTCTAACCAGCTTGTGATGGAGACATAATGCTTCGGTTCCTCTCCTTGGCCTGCTGCCTTGCTTACCCTGCACCTGATCTTGGTGTTTATTCCTGCAGCTGGTAGATGCATCAGGGCTGCTCCTGACCAAAACTCATGGATGAAGGCTTGGGCACCAGATGCTCAGTGGCTAGGACCCCTCCTAGTGTCTTACTCCAGGTTTTTCTTTCTGGCTAAGATACTCTTCTTTGACCAATTCATGAAGGTGTATAAATCACTCTTACTATGGCCCCTCCACTGGGACCAATTTGCCATGGGAGACCCTTCAAAAAAGCTGCCATGATTTCAGGGACACACAACCCACTCCACAGCACGTGAAGCTTCTCAGTCATGCAGGTCATGGCTCATCCAAAAAGCGTTTAAAGAGGATAAGTGGACTTGAAGAGTTTTTGAAAAGATGTCTCACCATTCATCTCAGTTCTTCAGTTCTGAAGAAGCTACTCAGAGGTTTTATTGGCATGGCCAGGTGGGAGGAGACCTACGTCATCTCACTATGTCCTGTCTGTCCTCAAGATCCTTCATTAAAAAAATGGAAAAAGTTACTAGTCAAAGGAATGTCCCAGGAACACATTACAGTATCTGGCCTGCTGCCACTGTGACCTGAGCTCAGATGAGCGGACGAAAAATGACCAGATGAATGGATTATTCCAGTGGAAATGCTATACAATATTTCAAGGATCTTCTTCAAAGTTCTCTGTGTGACATACATATAAGTTAGATTTAGATGTAAGATAGATGGCCTCCAAGAGGTAAATTGAACTGGTGAGCAATATACCGTCCACTACTGCTCTGTATTACACCATTAGAACCAATCGTCACATCACATTCAGTAGTCTTTGTTCTTCTTTGGGTTGAGGGTTCACGCTGAAAAGATTTGTAAGAACTGATAGGACAGGGTTTGTAATACAAATTCAGCAAAATTGTGCGAAGACATCCATTTCTTTTAAAAGCTTAAATGGTGCCAAGTTTGAGTTCCTTCCTGTGTTACATCATAGCTGGTACTACAGAGCATGCATATTTTCTCAGCGGAATGTAGTTGACTCATGCAATGCACAAAGACGCCATCAAAGGCTGTTTGGTTGGGATTCAAAGGGATAGACACGCCCCATGGGAAGCACAGTCATATGGGGAGAAAAGTTAGTCAGTGCCTTTGAAGCCTGAGCAAATGAGGAGCTTTTGCTCATCTGGGTAGCGGAGGAGAGAATGAGCGAGAGGATGCCTGTGATGCAGAGAGACGTACCTGCAGATGAATCACTTTACAGCAAGGACAAGAGCCATATCACTTCAACGGCATCTAGATCCAGCTATTCACGTAGACTCCGAGGTGCTCAGGTATGAAATGAATTGTGCAACAGTACTAGTTTTAGAGAATAGTCGGGCATATTTTCATCTTCCTTCAAGCAACACTGAATCATGAAGAAGTGAAAGAGAAATCTGCAGTGCAAGAATAGAGCCAAATCAGAAAATCTGCACTTAGCGAACCCTGCAATTACATTAATAATGTCGCTGCCTTTTTAAAGTCACTTTGATGTATAACTGGATGCAGGGCCCAGTGAGTGTAATGTATTACTGTGGCACTCCAGACACAATATTTGTCCTCAGGGCTGTCTAGGGCTGTGGGTAAATTGGCACATTGAACACCAGGGTGCACCATGGCAAACTGCAACTCCTACTAAGCAAGCTGCATCTGCACAACAATAAAAATATGTTTGTCAGGCTGCAAGCTGCCTCGGTGTTTATGCACTATAGCATGTTCCCATGAGAGGATTTATCACCCTAATGGACTGACATTTAGACTTTCTCTTGTCACGGTGTTGAATTAAACCACCTTTGTTTGTTGTCTCATTATATTTTCACACAAACTGTGACTGCTTGACACCTTGTGTCAAATTATGCCCTTGGCAAGTCTACTGTAATGTCAGCACAAAGAGTTCACGCAGGAATGAAATTACTTACAGATTTATGAAAGGAACTGTATTTGAGCAATACATGACCCACAAATGTTCACAGCTGACATAAAAGATGACTTTGAGGCAAAAACACAAAGAAAAGTTGACTCATGACTATGTAAGCTGAAACAAAGGGAGAGGAGGAGGTGTATGTCATGCAATACATCTCTCTCTCCCTTTTAAAATCGGCTTAGACTAAAGGAGTTTTGGGCTGATCTATACCAAGAGTAATCTAATTAGAAATCCAGTCAGGACCTTGCTTCATTTCAGAGTTCGGCCCAGATTACCTTATACTGTGAGGGTTTACAGATCTGCTTGTAAACCTCATAAACCTTTTGGACCTGGCATTTGTGTGGATATTGCCTATGTGCCACCAACCTAGACCAGACAAGGCAACCACAACCCATAGCAATGACACTCCTTGATGGTAGCAGCCATCCCCAGCAGGATGCAACTGACACAGGACAAACACAAAAACGGTTTAGGAACAACAACAACAACAACAACAACAACAACAACAACAAAAACACGAATAACAGCATCCAAATTCACTAGATCCCAAACTGATCAAGTATCTGTGGGATGCACCGGAACAAGCCTGAGCCACAGAAGCCCCTTCCCTCAAAACCCACAGGATCCAAAGGCCCCCACTAACAATATTCTGTTGCCCGACACCACAGGACACGTCATGTCAGGACACAGGACATGTCCAATATCTTATCAGGATATGTTTGACAAAACATCTGGTGGCATTCTGGGCCAAAGTCAAAGCTGAATATCCTGAAATGGTCCCAAACACATTGCAAACATTGATTCTTAAGTGAATGTTTTCTGTAGTGAAGAAAACTAAACTGACTGGATTGACTGGACATAATCAAGAAATGTGAAACCATTGTCACTGCTTCCCATCACCTGTCAATGGGGCTTTCTTCTTGCAATTAAGTGCATTTCCAAATGTTCATGTGAGGAAAATGTGCTTTCAAAAATGCCATAATAGACACCACAGGACACCCTCAGTAGGTCCATGTCCCTTCTCTAATGAATCACAACTGTTTTAGAGGCACAAAAAAGACCTACACACTATTAGGTAGGTGGTCATAATGTTATGTCTGATCATTGTATTTATTGTGGTAAGTGTTAAGCACATTTGTAGAGGTTTTTCTCTCTGATCTCAGGGTTTCTCCTTAATATTTGATGCATCCTGACTTTAGTTTGGGCTAATACAAGATATTGTGTTTATGCTTGTCAGCCAACAACTCAACAGTTAATAGACATATAAACCAATGAGTAAACATGTAATTATCTTATGCAAAATGGCTCTCCTTGGCTAAAAAGTCATCATTTATAAAACTGGTCCAAGCCTTCACAGCCGGTAGCCACCTGTTAGTTAAGCTGAGGCATCAAGTATGAATTTTTCAGGAAGACCTTTGATCTGTGTATGATATATAACGAGGCAACAGAGCCAGGGTTCCTTCACTGCAAAAAAAATTCTGAATAATTCAATTCAATTCAGCCTCAACAGAAAACATCATCTAGTATTGATTTACAAAACCCAGTCATATATTTCACTTACAGCAAAAACGACTGTATGTGCCGTGCCCCACTCTCTCTTATTTTGATGGATCTTTTCCCGGGGGGGCTAATTATTAAGAATTCCTCATTTTACCCCAGCAAGACGAGTCGTCTTCCTCCTAATCTTTAGCCATGTGACATTTGGTGTAATTAATTCCAGTTGAGTCTTCTATTTCTGGCCTCGGCAGTCTGTAACGAAAGCAGGATGGTGGAGTTTTATCACCTCTCGCTAACACCTCCTGTTTGGGAGGCAGGGCAGACGGTTGGTAGAGAACACCAGACTCTTGATGAGGTGATTCCGACAAAACTCTGCCAGCCCAAGGCCATGTTTGCCTCCATATAATTCGGAATGTGTTTCCCGTTTGAGAGAGATTCTATCTGCGCTGCACAACCAACACGTATGTAGTCCACCCTAGCCCATTTTTGATGATGCCTCGAATTCACAGCGGCGAAAAACAGAACCGTGAAATCCAGCCACAACTGTTGAACAAGCCGAAGCTAGGCAGTCATAAATTGCTCAATTTGATGATGATCTTTATTTTTTTGGAGACTACCACTGCAAAATATTATCCCATTCAATCTATAAATGTAGATTATCCATATAGACGAATCCGACGAGCATTCTGTGTAGGCTGCCATCTTGTGGCGACGCCACTATTGAGCTGTACTGGTATGTAAACAAGCCTCCGTGATAACGCCCTTTTGATGACAGCTACAGCCAGGCAGTGTGACTTGTTGGGTTGATGATGTTAGACAGTGGCCTCCAGTCACAGATGAAGGTACAAACGATCTTACAGATTATTTATGAAAACAGCTTAAAGTAGAGAATGGGGAAATAAAGACATAATTGGATCTACTTAACTACTGTAGCTGCTAGTTAGCTAACGTTAGCAATAACTATGCTAGCTAGGCTAGCTAACGAGGAAACTGTTAAAAGATCTGTCCATTTGGCAACAATAAATAAATGAATGGATATCAAATAAACAAATTCATGTTTTTTATTTGTGACCATTGTTTATCTCATTTTCACATTTCAAAAGGAAAGGGTAAGGTACAGCTAACTGCTAACATTGTTGGTTCTCAGAGTGAGACAGTAATGTTACTACTGCCCCTTCTGTTGTTTTAAAGGTATTCAAAAGTATTTTCTCCTTTGCCTGGCATCCGATGATCAACAAAATGCCCACTACAGGTCACCGACAGAGGGTCAAAATTATCTGAGGCAGTCGACCAGGGGAATTTTGTGTACCTCACAATTTTTTCTCTTCCAACTTGCAATTTCACTGCCGCTATTGAAACAATTTACAACGGAACATGTTTTCCCACTCGACATCATAAAACCAATAGGAGGCACTGGCGCAACGGTACCCAGCAACAGCTCAGTTATGGCGCCTGCTTACTTCCGGTAGTTTTGCCGGATTCGTCTTTAGTCATACCAATAATAGAGAGTCTGAAAATTAAAGATATATGGCTTCCTTTAAAGGTTTTGTGCAATGCATACAATCGGCTCCTGAAAAAAAGAGAGCCTGACCTCCTGGAACAGAAGGCTGAAATAATCAAACATATTTTCATAAGGCACGCATATAGCTCGAATTAACTGCAGACTACATAAAATAATAAAGTAAAAAGAGAAATGAAGGACACAGGAGAACGAGAGATGGAGGGCAGAGGAAGAGCATCAAGCTATCTGGAACTGCTGAGCTGTAATTTACTTGAGAGACGACAGGAAAGATACAAGCAGAAGTCCCAGACTGATAGCTTCTGGTTATGAGGGGAGTGGAACATCAGTTATCTGGTGGCTAAGTGACAGATCGTGTTGATTGTACACAACACAGCCACAACTCTTCAAAGAGGAATGCCGGGTCTTAAATCAAAGGAAATTCCTGTCGTTTTTCTTTTGCCCTCCTTTAGCAATCTATTTCTCTTTAATATTTCCTCGCACGCACACACTCCGCCGGTATGCGCTGGCTTGTTTCACACTTTACAAATGATCAGACAAAAACTTCGGCCAGCTCCACTGCACGATGCATTTTTAAACTCAACATGAAATATGTATGATATGACTCTGTATACAACTCATGTCAGTACCAGCTGTGGAATAACAACAACTGTATCAGACACAGGGCAAAAAAATAAATAAAAAAAGGTATTGTACGCTTATAGTATGCATTTAATATTTTCCCGTACGCAGTGTATTGAATGTAAACTTTCAGTCTTTTGGATGAGACTTTGCCAAACGTTTTTGAGCAAGCACTTGACACAAGCACACTGAGCTATGATATCATACAAAAGCCAGGGTTACCCCAACAGCTACATAGCAGCAGGCAGCTGCTCCCTGAGCTGAAGGCTTGAATTGGGCTGTCAGCACAGACTTGAAGGAGTAACACTGGGCCTCAAGCAGCAATTATCAGACTGGCAGCTGCTGATAACTGCCACCAGACAAAACAGGACCGTGAAATATTACCCCCTCTCCGCTCAAGTTTCTTTTTTTCTTTTTTTTCATTTTCACATCCTCGACTCCACAACACCTCTGCTACCACTACTGTAGCAGACATGCGCTCACGCAAACTTCACTTTGAAGCCAAATCTCTGGGCTGTGCAGTGTGAGACTTATACATACAAATCAACGTCTGTTACAGTCAAGCTCTTGCCGACGGAGTTCACATGATGCTGATTAAGTTAATCAGTGTCAGGTAAATCTCTCAGCACTTCACATGCATGTCTGTGGTGAAATTCCCATGATGGAACGCTGCTATCGGTGCATTTCACGTCAGCTGGCCATGAGTGTTTGACAGAGCCGAGAGGGGAGAAGTCTAGAGGTGTAAACGATGTGGCCTGCAGCAACAAGAAGTATGGTGGGACCTATGGGGGAAAAACAAGAGTTACAAATGTAACTAAGAATCTAAGAATTCGCCGTCTATGGCAGTCAGGACGAATGAAATAGAACATAGGAAGCGTCTAGGAAAAGTTTCTGATGCTCCGGATAAAAAAAGAAACTGTGTGCACTGAGGAAGAATTACAGTCTAAAAAGAATCCAACTGACAGTGAGGACAAACAAGGATACCTATAGAGATGGCTTTCCCTTTTTTTTCTTATTTGCAGAGAGCTGAAAGAACTGAGAGAAGGAGAAGACAAAAATATGAGCCTGGTAAGGAGCCACGTGGATTTCATTTATGGAGCGTGTTTCAATCGATGCAGAGAAAATAAAATACCTCTGCACATAACTGGATAGTCCTACAATTAGTAAGAGAGATTAACAAATTCAACTCGATTTGATTGGATGGCTCCCAGGCTAGCAGTGAGGATATAAGACGGCTTCATCAACAAAACAATGGAAAGGGGAGTCTCTTTCACAATCCACACTCAAACTAAACACATTTTTCTTTTCAAGAAGTGAGCAGTTGGACTGAAAATCAGCTATTTGTTTTTCTGAAGTAATTAGAAATGATCATTTTAATACTATATTAACAAACTTTATTGATGTAATCACCCATTAAACAGAGTCAGAAAATAATGTAATAGTGTTTTTTTATTTAGGGCGATTAAGAACATGTCCTCGTATGTCAGTAAGTTGCCGTCAGTGTTTGTAGACGTTACTCGTCACTTGTCAGCAGACTCCTGAATCAGATTCTGCCTTTTTTCCTCCTACCCTCCTCTTTTGAAATGCATTTCATTTACACCTTCTTTCTTGTCTCCGTGTTTGCCTCCAGTCATGCATCCCAGCTTTGTCCCTATTTTCGGTCTCTGCTCACCCGTCGGAAACGTAAAAAAGCTTCAGTTTGAAAAACATGACAGCGCACTTCGCAGCACTCTGATAGTATTAATCACAGAAGCTTTAACGCTGTAAAACATCAACAAACTTTATCGAATGGTTCCCATGCGATTATTCGAAAGAATTTTATTTGAGGTCTCATAATTGATTCATATTTTGATTAAGGACTTGAAGTCACTCCTCCCTGCTCCATGATTCCTCACTGCGCACCGTCTGCCTGTCTGCTTCGGCACAAAAGCTTTGCCATAGTACGAGTGGGAGGTGTACTGATAGTCAGTCTGTGCTAAAAGGATACAATGCTGCCGACGTGGGGATGCAATGTTCCAGCTTCAATAAAGATAAAAAGTTGTTAGGTATTACCGTTGAAAGATAATATCAGCGACTGATAGGCACGTCTAGCACATCTATTTGGATTTCATTAGCAGTCAATGTAGCTGCCAGAGAGGACAAGTAGATCTTAAACTGAATCCAACACTGATGCTCTGACTCTATCATCCATTATCAGTGGATTTGAAGTTGATTGAGCAAAACCTGTCCTTATCTTTAATTTAAAGAGAATTAAATTAGGGATACATTAACAAAAGCATGAGAAACTCTGAAGGTGACTCTTCCCCCATTCCCTCAAACTATCCTTTCATTCTGCGCGTTGTATTACTTTTACTTGTGAGACAGCAGAGACTCAAAGGATGTGCTGAATATTGAGAAACATGTTCTCCCTCGAATAAACAAGCCCACATGTCCACATTCACATTCTCGGAAGTAAATAGCTAAGAGAGCTTGTAGTTGCAATGTTATTATGTTGGTTCTAACGCCTTTCTGCAGCTGCACATGCAACTGGTTTTTAAATTAAAAACAGGCCGGAATGAACTCAACAGGCCGAACATTTCCCGCGGAGGTGTTGCATTTGATGTGGTATCCCATTATTGTGATTTCTGCCTCAGTTCCTGCATTTGGCCACATTCCTGCATCCTCTGGTTTCGACAGCTACGTGAGCCATTTCAGATGCCCTCTGGCTTTCCTTTCCTGGTCACATGACTTCATTCCACCTGCAAATCACCCAGACCTTCTCCACCCTCTTACCCTCCTGTTTCCATTTTTGCTGCCTAAACATATACCCCGCTATTTCCACATCTCGTTTGTCAGTGTTGTTCTTGTGATCGCGTTTCAACCACTAACTGTACCTGCTCTTGCCTGAATCTGTATGCAAACTTGCAAACCTCCATTGCTCCCTCTAAGTCCCCGTCGTTATTCCTTTTATTAAAGTCACTGAACTGATCTCGCCTGTCTCGTGTGTCTGCATTTGGTTCCTGAATTCTCTGCTCAGGACTGTGACGCATCCTTCAACGCATCCTCAGAAAATCACTCAGGAATAATAACAACACAAAAGTACACAAAGCTCTTCCGGTCTAAGCAGAGATTAATGTCCCCATCCGCTTTGAAAAGGTATCCATCTTCACATCTAGAATATGGTGGCAAAATGCACTTGCACGGCGTTTCAGTGACGTTTGCATGCTCAGAAGCATTCTTTGCGTTAAGGACTTTCTTTTCTGTTGTGTCTGTTTAAGCAGCTTGAAAAAAAAGGACAAGAAGTGTGTGCACAGGCAGCAAAAGGAAAACAAAAGAAATGAGGTGAATCTTGCACACAACGCTATAGTCTAGTACGATTTATTCATTTCAACTCTTTCAGTTTTTTTGATACCCCATAGAGATTCAATTTTGGAGGATGCAGCCGTAGAGGTGTGGTATCAGATTCTGCAAGAATGTAAAAAAGATTTTTAAGTTCTCATGTTTTATAAATACCATTTATCTACATTACATTTATATTTTGTCTCTCTGTGTTTTTTTTAATTAATTTACTAAATAAGATCAGAGAAAGGAAATCTTCTTTTCAAGAGTGAACAATTTATTATGAAGGTGCTACTCGTTTACTCAGAGAACCAGTGTTACAAGTAAAGTAACTTGATATTAGTTTGACTCCTGTGAGGCTGGAAATGTGATCACCAAAAACAGAAATTATTTATAATGATAATAATATTATTATTAATAATAATTATGTTTGTACTGTCTGTCTATATGTTTTATGTAACATGTTGTTAACCATGATCTGCAGTTTTGTTTTATTTGTTCTATACTGTATGTTTCATGGTTTGTGTGGTGTATGTCATGTGGTGGTCTATAAGTGTAAAGGATGTCCTGCCTCTTAGACTGTAAACCTAGTTTACCTTTGGGTACCAATAAAGTAACCTGAACCTGAACTAATAACTAGCATCGAGTGATCAGCCTGGAGAGGAACAGAGTACATGTATATTGTTTAATAATAATAATAACTACTAACAGTGGTACTCCTCTGGTAATACTGCTGAGGATTTGTTACTCTTTTTCTGATGAGGTCAGGTCCCCATTATAATTACTTGTTTCACTTAAGCATACACAGCTGGAGCGCAAATAGCAGCGATAGTAATTAGTATACTAGAAATGATTAAAGGTGAACTTCAAAATCAGCAGGGAGAGAATAACTCCTTCATTAAATCCGCGAACAAGTCAAATAAATAAAGGGAAGGGAATTAAGACGGGTTGTTAAGGAGCAAATAGCGGGAACATCAGCCGCTTTATTCCAAATCGCTTTCGAGAGAGTTTAGAAGATGAGAGATGAGGGAAAATTCAGAGCAGCAGCATTCCTCCGCCTAATTCAGACATATGTTGATGCACAATTTGCAGAAGTGTAATTCACAAGAAAATGAATTGTAGTCTTAGTCTGCAGCTCACCTGCTATACCACATTTGTCAGTCCCTGCATAAACGCCTCCTAGATGACGATGCTGCGCGGTTTGCTGTGCTGGCTACAAGATTTTATCACAAAAACAACTACGTTTCATTAAGGAGAATGTAAATCATCTCAACAGTGTTGTGGACAGACCACGTGTGCAGCAGAGCCACAGTCTTTATGTATATACTGCTTAATTAAGAGGCTTAAAAGTCTCGCTGTGAGTAACTGTGGAGAGAAAATGGGAGGATTTCTCATTCACATTCCCTGCTCAATATTCCTAGCCAGTAGCTATCTTTAAATCTACAACCATCAGCGCAGCGCTACGGTAGTGTGTGTGTGTGTGTGGTGTATCAGTGTGATTACTCAACTGTAACAGGTCATTATTCCAAGACTAAACAACCGCCTAAAACTCAATCTCTAAAGCATTTTATGTGAGAGCATCAAACACACACAGGGATAGCTCATGTCCTCTTACTCTTATCCTTCTGTGTAATTTGCAGCTACTTGTCCAATGTCGATGCATGCTATCGAGCATTACAGTGTATTGAAATACTTAACAACAGTATTTATCAAATCTGGGTTTAAAAGTCAGGTTAAGGAAAGGTCAAAGTAATGATCATTACCTATGTATGTGATCTTGATGCTTAGCAGATGAGCGTGCATCCATCTGGGGTCAGCATGCTGTCAATTCAGTGGGTAGCCTTCTATCATCTTTTGAATCGATGGTGAAAAATGAAAACACAGAATGAATAGAAAAATGAATGAACAGATGGGTTTCATTGCCACTGTGATGATCAGTCTATCACATTTCTTCCAGCAGTGCCGCATTTCTAAGGCATTGTACGTCTTTGAGAACTGCTGCCATAGCTACTTTTCTTCTCCAGGTTGTCTTTCCCCGTACCCATCCGCTACCGTGACTCATTTTTTCTGTCTGAACCATCCAGCAAATGTTTTCTGAACCAGACAGTGGTCCGGTGGGGGTTTCACACCTTTAATTTTGGTTCACGCTGAAACATCCAAAAGTGGGGGCCGTACAAATTGGGTGTGCAAGGGCATTTTAACAGGGGTTTTATTAGAAACAGAGTGTGCTGGAAAGCAAGTTGCACAGAAAAGGTAAAGAACATATTAATACATAAATAATACAATTGATAATCTTTGATCTGCCCACCTTTCAAATCCTAGTACACGCTGAAATAAACTTAGCTTTAGGGAAATATCTACTACGAGTGGATAACCAAGTACAAGACTGGTTTTCTACAATACTAGTGAAGGATTACTTTTTATGTAGTCGACTTCTGCATGAACAAGATTTTTACTTTTAGTGCTGGTCAGCAAAAGCAGCAGGGAGAGAGTTTAGACCCGGTTTCTGACCGGTGTAAGGTATTCACAGCTCAGAGCATTTTTGTGCGTTGTGAGAATAGATTTTAAACCAAATGGTTGTCTTATTATCTCTTCTGACATATTATTTGTCAATTGATCACTGTTTTTAGTAGATGAATATACCAGTTTACCATTATATAATATACGCTTCACCTCTGATATCTGTAGCTGACGTCACAGCCTCACACTGAGCACAGTGCTGTGTGTAATTTGATCCCATGGGCCAAGAATGTACGTTTGATTGTGAGAGCATGCATTATTGAAAGTGAAACCACTTTGAATTCTTTGCTACTGGAAAGATGAATAAGTATACGTTTTAAACCTCGTGGGCTTTAGTTTGTGAGGATATGCATCTCTACTGGGAAAAAAAAAAGTTTTCAAGCTTATTGACATTTTATTGATTTTATTTTATAACACAGTGTACAGTAGGTGTACACTGAAAACACTGAACGCAGCACCCTGCTAATGATTTCAAACTCAGAGTGCAGAACCCCATCCACTTTTGTCTGGATTATCTGTGTGTGTATACAACAAACTTATGAGATGCTCCTCACGAGGCGTCTTCTTCTATAAGATATCAAAATCAATAGTCTTCCTCACAATAAAGTCAAGGCATTATAACAAAAGCAAAGAGCTTACTACCAACGAACTGACTAAATCCTGATGTATAACAAGGAAGCATACGTGCTAGGCTAGTGTACAACAGTGACTTCACAGACTCCTGGTGTTTGGAGCAGAACATGCAAATATGTTATTTTTATGGACAACTTCATGCCCTCTGGCTCATGAATTGGTTGCTAATGCATTCTCCCGAGAGCTCTTGCAAACATCAAATGAAGTTTGTTGTGATTCAACAGTTTTTTTTTAGTTTTTTTTTTTAGAAAACATTTCAGTCATAAAACCGCCTTAGTGCACTGTGCTGCAAACAACTACGACATTTGAATAAACTGTTAGAATACTCCTGAGCAGTGAGTGTGACTGCTTTTTCAGACCTACTCAGGAATAATGAACCACTTTTTCTGCATTTTCACAGTGCATTACCACAGAATGTTAATTGTTCAAATAGCAAGGGTGTAAATTAAACCTGATAAAATAACAGGACTTAAAAATGACCAAACAGAACGTACGTATTCAGGGACTGAGGGAAAAAATAAAGAGCTGAGGAAACCAAAATGTTCCCTCTGGTTTTTTCTATACGTGGATAATCAACGGCTCAATATTATTTTAAAAGGAACAATTTCTTTATTTGCTGAACTGGCTGTTAATTTTCTCATGGAGTGGAGAGGAATTAGAGATTGTAGGTATTGTTCAGACCCGGTAAAAGTAAAACGTTGCTGTGAGTGTTGTCAGTTCGCCAAACAGTCAGCTAACAAGTTGTGTATTTCCTCAACAGTGACTGTGTAGTCTTTATTTCTCTCACGACTGAAAACACCTCAGGAAAGACTTCACTGTACGTATGGAAAAAAAACAAGAGTTCAAGTTTATGATCTGAGTTTTGGGTGGAGAAAGATAATTAAATAATAGCTTAATGTGTGCTTCCAATGCGTGAAGAGACTTTACAGGTTGTTCCAAAATTCCCATCATGTCCCCATACCAGGACAAATAGTACTGGCCTATTGTCCATTGTTGGTTGATCATTTCTTATTTGTCCCTCTGCTTAAGAAGCATGGCCATATGCAGCCAACAACACAATCTCTTGGTGTTACAACACAACTTATGGGCTGTCCATTTCTGATTAGATCACCAAAGATGCATGTTAATACCAGGTGAAACCTATTTACCACTTGAGAGAGGTTAATTCATTTAAATATATATCAAACAACGTATCTGAGTAGGACAAACACTTTCCATAGTCTTGTATTAAAATTCTCAAAATGATGGAATGTAATGCCTTAACGTCATCACCAAATATTTATAAAGGCTACAATAGTACCATTAAAGTAACCATAAGGTACCTTACAAAGGATAAAGCATCTCTAAGGTGGTTTTCAAAGCTTCTCTTAAGCAACTTTAAGCTGTTACAATGACTGTATGTTGACTGAATTTCACGCCATTCTATTAAAACCTTCAAGCTGAAATGCATCAGACTGTATATCATCAATTTGGTGTATGTCAGATAGTTTGAGTCCCTAAATCTAATAAAATAAAGCATGCTTACAAAACACTGACACCACCATCATTTGGGTGTCACTGGTTTGTAGAAGTCTTAAAAAGTGCTGCTAAATAAACAGATGTAACAGTACGATATAACGTGTGTAATTTCTGCCAGTGGCTCAAAAAAAGCTCGGCCTCAGAAAACATACAAGGTCCCACCTAAATCAAAAGAGTCCTATTTTTGTGGTTTCGCAACGACCACACTCTGACTGTGCTTTTTTCCTGACCTTGAAAACGGTGTGTATTTCAGAGACTTTGTGCGGAGAGTAAGTGTTTCAGAGTCATGTCCGTTTCTAGTGGAACAACAATCTCGTGCCACTTCGGTGATTCTACCAGCAAGAACTAAATGCGTTGAGCAGACGTGTAGCAATGACAGGAATGAAGCTTAAATGTGAACAAAGTCTTTAAATTAATTATTTAAACCGGAATCAAAAACTTTTAACGCAGCTGAAGCAGTTAGTCTGCATTTATTCTCGGTCCAAGCTGATCCTGACTTGATATAACGTCAAAGGCAAAGATGAGCTTTGGTGATACACAACGCATGACTTTCATCTAAGGGCTAGATGTAAGATCAGTCATTTCATTTAGATTTTTAACCTTTACTCATACAGTTATATGTAAAAGGAAGCCTTTCACGGCTATACATTCACTTTCTGGTTAAATCCTGCACCCTGTCATAGTTACAACAACTGAAACAACATAAATGCTGGTTACTCTGAACTATTAGCATTTTATTAAACCAGAAAATAGTGGGTTGAACGTCTCAGCAAAAATATATTGGGTTGTGTACAACATCCGAATAAGTGGACACGAAGCAACAAAGACAAACTATCTGGACACTGTGCATTGTGCTGATAATATGAATTCCAGGAGACCGTTCCCCTATATCTTTAGACAGACTGACAGATTGAGAATGTATTTATTAATCACCACCCTCCAGTCAATATTGACCTTCACCAACACATCGACACTACATGCTTGATATAAATGAAGCAAGCTGATGCACTAAGACATGTCCACATTCAAGAAGCACAATTAAAATAAGGCTTAGAGTCAAATACTTTCACAGAACCAGGATGCGGAGCCTTGATGATGCATATGATATATGATATGACATCAATTCACTTCAAACCAGACTTAGTCGACTTGAAGGGAATTTATTGGCGCAAGAAAACAAAGACTATAGACCCTTTTCAGGGCAGACATTCGGATCTTCATGGAAGCTACTGTCGTACATGCTGGCCATGGTTTACTGGGACACCAATAGGGACTGATGTGCAAATGACTGCCTCAAAAATCGCCTATTCCTCACAGCCACCTTAGCATAAGCACACTAGTGCAGTTAGCATATTTTAGGCTTTACAGTACTCTAAATTACAAGTTTGCGTCTTTTCCAAAAATAGTCCATAATGCAGGTGATCTGTGCAGCTAGAAACGGAAATCACATTTTTATTAATAGATTAGTGAACAGCGCTTCTCAGGTATTATTTAAATACGAGGGGAATTATCAATGACGTGATTTAATTTGCCGTGCTCATCAGTCATTGATTTGTGTTTTAACAAGCATCAAGCCAGGTGAAATCAATTTCAGGATGGCATAATGATTGGTAATACCACCGAGGCACGATGACTCAAGAGTGAAAAGCACCTAATCCTCATTTTCTTTTGCTGGGAGCTGAATGGAGCTCTACTCTAATTCTATTTTCATGATGAGTGACTCATTTCTCCATGCGTTTCACACTCGGCGTTTTATCTGTTTTTATACAGAATTTTTCATTTTCTCATCATAACCCGATTCTGGCATGAAAGCCAAGGCAGTGCGGCTTTTCACCAATATAAGTATTAGGGTTGCTGGATGCCAGTATTTCTACATTTTATTTTAGCATTCGTTTTAACCTTTGTTTATTCCTTGAGGTTTCACTAAGAGCCTTTTTTTTCTGCAGCAAGACTGACAACATGCAAAGATAGAGCAGCTAATATGCTAGCTTTTGTGTCAGATGCATCTAAAGCTAGCATCAATAAAAATGCAATTTATGTACAAGAGAAAGAGAAAACCTGAAATTATGGGGGAAATTCAAGTGAGCTTCTGGTGGCAACAATTACATTCCTAATCAATAACTGCCTCTATGTTACATAAGACAGGCTGCCAATCACTGGCACCATTGACAGGAATCCAAATATAACTTGATCTGAGACAGATTTGAGAGCTGCTGATGATATTGTTTTAATTCGGTTATTCTCCCGTTTGTGGAAAACTGTATGTTTACCTCGGGCACATGCTTTTCATCCTCGTGTGGCATCATTAACTCAATAGACATCCCTTGTGTAAAGCAGAAAGTGGAAGACTAAGTTCAAGTGAGAAAGAGAAAGACCTTGCAGTCGCTGTCCCACAGCTGCTGATGGGAGAAAGGCTTTGGAATTGAGGAGTCATTGTCGATGTGGTTATTTAGTGAACGATAGCCAGGACTGAAACTGACAAATTTCAGGGAATTAAAAAAAATCACACATAAAACAGACGACCCTGACTGCATGCAGTTAAAGGAAAATGAAAAAGGCATATATCCACTCACACTTTTTTGGAAGCAGTGGTGTGTTCATGTTTTTCTTTTGTGTCCACTCCTATCAATGTAAATCATCGATCAGGCTTAACATTATGACCGCCTTCCCAGTATTCTGTAGGTCTCCCTTGTGCCTCCAAATAGTTGTGTCCCATCTGAGAATGGACATGGGTCTTCTGGGGTTGTCCTGTGGTGTTAGTGGAGGCCTTTGGGTCCTATGGGTTGAGGGGAGGGACCTCTGTGGATCGGGCTTGTTCTAGTGCAGACCTATAAATATCTTGAGCTGTGGCTGGACAACAAGCTGGACTGGACGAGCAACACGGGGCAGCTGTACAAGAAGGCCCAGAGCAGGATGTACTTCCTGAGGAGGTTACGATCGTTTAACATCTGTAAAAAGCTCCTGGGGATCTTTTACCAGTCTGTGGTTGCTAGCGTCCTGACCTACGCTGTGGTGTGCTGGGGTGGGAGCACCTCAAAGGCAGACCTCTCCAGGCTGGAGAAGCTAATGGGCTGGCTCTGTGGTTGGCACGAGGCTGGACCCTCTAGCTACTGTTGCAGAGAGAAGGACACTGAACAAACTAACTAGTATCCTGGACAATGCCAGCCATCCTCTGCACACAATCATCAGCAGCCAGAGAGCACCTTCAGTGAGAGGATGCTCCTCCCTAGGTGCAGGACCAACAGACTGAGGAACTCCTTTGTTCCCCGTGCCATAAAACTGTTCAACCACCACTCACTTGGGGGGAGGAGGACATTTTAACTTAATCTACAACAGTAATGTGCAATAAAAATGTACCCAGCATCTGTCTATTTATGCAACAACCATCTATGTACAGTCACAGTATTTATTCTTATTATTTATCTATTTTCTTTACTGGGTGTTTTTGGTATTTGGTTTACTGTACTGTTTTCCTACATTCCTACATGGATCCCAAAGGGATCAATAAAGTTGTCTATCTATCTATCTATCTATCTATCTATCTATCTATCTATCTATCTATCTATCTATCTATCTATCTATCTATCTATCTATCTATCTATCTACAGATACTTGATCAGTTTGGGATCTAGGGAATTTGGAGGCCAGGTCAACACCTTGTGCTGTTTTTCATGTTTTTTGATACGGTGGTCTGTATGGTCTAGGTGGGTGGTACATGTCTAAGTAACTGATCTTCCCAGCACAACATTGCATTGTCACAAGATGGTCAATGTTCTTTACTTCACCTGTCATAATGTTATGACTGATCAATGCACAAGATATGTACAGTGGGGTCTGAGGCCAGTAGTGGAGCCTTGTTTGTCTCTTCTCCTACACTCTTCTGCTTCTGCCAAATATCTCTAACTTGGATCGGTAAATAGGACATTTCTCTCGATACTGAAATGCTGCTGTGTCTTAGCCTGCCACGTTTGAATTTGGCCTCGTTTCCCCACCTGAAAAGTTCATCGGAGACCACTACTAGTCATCAGAGACGCTATCAGACAGCCTTTCTTTTGATATTGCTTCTGCTGATCGGAGTCTTGTGTTCTTTATAGCAAATTCTATATCTGCAAGGGAGTTGCTTTCCTATTTCACCGTCAACAGTTTCCACTAAGCGCATTAGAGGGCCATACACTATCCTTTTAGAAACCACCGCTGTAGTCATGATTTGAATCTGAGCCTCTGTCGTTGCTTAGTATCACAATCTGACTCCTGACACCTTCACTTCATTTTGATGCTATGTTTTCCACTATCACTGTGCTACTTGGCAAATTTCTGCTGGAAACTTGAGACGCACTTGCAGATTGATTTACTTGAGCAAGCCTGGGATGAGTTGATCAAATACACCTTGTTTGTACTAGTGTGAAGGACAGAACGTAAGGAAATCTGACCTTTTGGACCTTTCTTACAAAAATAAACAGGCATCACAATTCACATTGTCTTGTCAGGAGAAGAAAACAAACAAAAGTCAGATGAACTCATGTCTGAAGTTTCCAGGAGCAAAGCAGCCTCCTTGAATATAGCAAGTCTTCCTATATTTTTGTGATTCAACGAGTAGGGAACAAGGAATCAAACAGCCTTTTGAAAAGATCTTCAATTCTTCAATTGTTAATGTGGGACAGCCTTCTGGAAAGACAACCATGTTGGCAGCAACCATTAGGCCTGTGCGGTAGAATAATTAGACAACTAACAATTAAACTACTACTACTACTTTCCTTCGTACACTCATGAGCAAAATGAATCCGTGCACGTATAAGTCAAAAATTAAACCATCTGGGGAAAGCTAGGCTGGCTTGTGCAACATCTGCAATAAAGCATGATGGTGCAGGCACTGTGCAATGTTCTCATAGCAGCGACGCAGCTGAAGGATGCAAACAAATACAGTGTAGGCCTTGACGGAATATTGCTCCCATGGCCTGAAACATGAACCTGTGACACCTTTCAGCACAACGGTGACTCAAAGCATAACAACAAGTCTCTGATTGTTCTTCAGTGGACCAGATGAAACGTAAACCTCATAGAGCATTTGTGGAAAGACCTGCAGGCCTCTGGTTGACAAAGGTAAGTGCTTTTGTGTTGTATGTTGAAGGTTTTTTCCATTAGCAATGTCTTATTTTAGTTTGACAGGTATCTTTCTTGCATTGCTGAATATGAATCATGTGAATTACTCCACGGTTAGCTATGTATCTCTATGTACAAAATGATTACCTTCCATAATGACATACAGATTTCAGTACAGTACAAATGTCCAGGGATTTTTCCCAGCTCTCATTTTTTATTCTTGCATTTGATTTCTCCTCCGAGTCTCAAGAGCTCTTGTACCTCCTCAGTGATTTGATTTTCTGTTAATTAGCCTTGAACAGTTTTCCTGCGATGCTCTTGGCATGTGTTAGTTAATATAAGCTGCTGGTATCTTATTTTACTTGATTTTTTTTTTCTAACCATGTACGCATAATTTACACTCTGGTTTCTTAGTATTGCTGTACTTTATTCACTGTCATTTTGCTCATCAAACATCACTGGAGATGTTAAAAGTTCAAGCTTTATTTACCTTGAGTAAATGTCATAGTGAACTGTAGTGTAATACTTAGCTGAGAAATGTTATAGGAACCGAGGTACTGAGGTACTACAGCCCTTTTTAGGTTTGATTACGTCATAATATAATAATAAAATGTAAGAACTGTAAATAAGACATCAACAAATGCAAATACAGTGAAAAGAAAACGTTAAAACTAAATTTCAAAAAGGGAAACGGGAAATAATAATCACATGGGTTAAGTTTGTACTCAGGGCTTTTTGAACACGTGCTTAATATTGTGAAAGAGTATATTTTAGCCCAAAGCCTGATCCTTTCCTAAACCAACTGTTGAGCAGCCTTGGTTTTATGTGGGAGGCAAGCTTCATCTTCAGAAACTTGCCCTTACAAGTTGCTCTTTACACCTCAACTAATTATCTAAAAGCTTCCTACGAGACGGTTCTTTAGGGATTTCTGGCAAAAAGCCTCAAAGGTAAACTTCCCATATGTTTAAAATATCCAGCAATAAACTTAAAGCTGAACATGTGTATTTGATTAATATAATACATAGAGTCAGGAATTAATGGAGCAGTACTGGTAAAACATAAACAAGTGATGTCAGTTGTTCTCTTAATGAGTTCTTTGAATGTACTCACGCACACAGTGAACTGAGCTTTAGCCTCAGCTGTAAATTATTCTAAGAGAACAAAGGAGCACATCTGACAGACTTTCCAAACTCTGTATTTATTGATGGAAGTTGTAACTAAATCCAGCCTGCAGAGTGTGCCTCATATCATCCACATCTCCAGGTAAGAAATGAAGACAGATAAAATAACTAATTCATAAGACAAAGGTATCATCCAATGATACTCTCAGGGCCTTGTGCAGGGAGCAACATGTGAACAAATCTTCTCTTATTGTATTGTTAGCGCCCAGTGATTTCTGGTATTCCCAACATTGTCCTTAGTTTTGCTCTTCTTTTTTATATGTTTACCAATGGTAGAGACGCACTTGAGCACCATGAGATATTATATCTCTTTTTCATACAATGTTTCATCCAATGCAATGAAATATATGTTTGACTGGAATAATATTAAAGGCTCAATGCAAATCATACCTAATCAAATTTAGACTATGATGTGTTAGAGTAATCACAGTGATTATTTCATTTGTTGGATAAAGGAATACTGTTGGTCCACTGATCCCAATTAAGACCAATAAAATCCTTTATTTAGCGTGTGCTCAGCTTCTGAATGGCTTCTAAGATCTATTTCCAAGATATCCAAGCTTCTCCTGTTCTCCTGAAGTTCATTATGTATCTATATTGTGGCTTCGACTCTCATGTTAAACCATTATCTTTACAGTGCTCACGTCTGCTGATTTATAGCCTCATAAATGCTTTACCACTGCATCTCATCAGTGTAAAGGAAAACAGTGTCAGTACTGGATCAAGTGAGACCCGTGTTGATATTTACCAATCAGTATAACGGTTATTGTTTTCAGTGTGTGTGTGTGTTCCAGTATCTCACTGATAGTGTGAACACATCAAGATTTTATTGCTGTTGAAGAAGCTCCCTCCACCTTCTTCTATTTTAAATAATAATAATAATAATAATAATAATAATAATTTACCTTTATTAAGGTATTGTTTAACCTTTAATCGGCCCGCAATGGGGAAATTATAGTTCCTGCTGTTTGATCCAAGCATTTGTTCACACAGTAGTACGTACAGATGGAGCAGTAAAGCAATGTGGGGATCAGATGCATGCTCAGGGCTCCTCAGCCAGAGGCAAACCTAGGACCCCTTGGTCCCAAGCTGCACCTCTAACCACTACTCCTTGCCCATTCTTCAAGTGTATCACCAAGTATCCACCCCTAGCCCTTAAGTAGCATTTTAGGAATATTTAACATACTCATAACAGAGAATCACCACCGTACCTCTAATTTATGATCAAGTGGGTTTGCTCAGTTAGAAAAAGAGCTGTACTGGATAAGAATGTTACTGGATAAGGTGGATTTTCTTTTATTTGTTTCTTTCTTCAGAAAATTAGGAGAAACCACACAAGGAATTTGAGAGAACATTGCTGCATGAGGTCCTCAGTGTATTAATTAAAACTGAAATTTGAGCATTAAAGAGTCCTGTCCATGCAAATACCCAAGTGCCTGCCTCGTTCAATAAATGTTCCATAAATGGTCACACGCAGGACTGGGATGGTCTCACATGTTCCTATTAAAATAAGACAACATGTATTTAGACTCATTTCAAACAAGTTTATGATTAAATTGTGCCCTTTGGAGACTGTTGATAACTACAGATAGCTATGTTTGTCTTTAGCCACACGTCTACTGTAGTTTGAGCCTTACGATATAGGACTGCCATCGCTATAAAGATAAGCATAACTAGAAGCTACGTTTCCCCCTATTTCATTTATGCTATAGTGAAGTGGCCCTAAGATAATGCCTTGGGGAACTAATTTGATAGAGTGAGTAGCCTGGTTGTGAAGCTGTCCAACTACAACCAGAGATCTATCTCAGGGACCATTATGAAACTACTACCATCTACCTCTGCAGTATGTTGAAGGTTGCCAATTCAATTAGTTCTTCGCTGTTCTACTTTCTCATGTAAGACTTTTCTCTTCACTTTAGTGTTATGGAGGATGTGTTGCTTGACTCTCTTTAAGATATATGTGTAGATTTCTAACAGTAAAGATAATTTGCCCACACAATGCAAGAGGCGATTAATGCAGCAGGTGGTGAGGGAAATGACATTTTGTCTTGTGGTTAGTCACTTTAAGTTATTAAGTTATTAAATAAAAGAACTAGGAATTACACACATCGTTTCTTATCAATGTGCAAATGTTTTCCACTATTAGAAACGAAATGCTTCTTCTTGCAGAAGACTGGTTAGCAGAGCTTTTTTTAAAAATACACCATGCGTACAGTTTTGCTTGAATTAATCATGGTTTGCAGTTTTAGACATCAGTATCCCTTTCTTACTTGGTCTCCATAGATACAACATGGTCTCCATGCATCCCAAACAAACAGTGGAAGTGAATGAAGCCTTTTGTGTTTAGACATATAGAAAATAATGGCCACATCCTCCTGACAGAGGGGAGACATTCTATATTATTCACCAGAGTATATCAGAAGAAATAATGTTTTAAACTGTTGCACCTGTTCGTGTCTCAAAATATCATGACAGGTCATTTCGCCACATGCACATGGAACAGTCGGACTCTAATTGGCCTCACATTTTCCCTTTGAAAGGACCACCAGCTTGCATTTGACTGACATCCTGTAACCCTGGTGTGACTTTTAAAGCCAGAGTACGAACTGAAGCTGAGAACTGAAACGGTGCTGCCAGCTATGGAGAGGTTATTTGAGGAATTGTTTAGTCCATGCGCTCCAGAGAGGCAACAAGACACCAATGAACTGGTGTACAACTGCTTGATTTAAACTAAATGTGCAACATGAGTTAATATGCGTTTAGGTTGAAGTCACAGTCACTCATAGAATACATAAGCAATCATGCCAGTGTTAATTATCCAAAGAGAAAAAGGTTTTGGCTGCATGGTTCAGATGCCAGCAACAATTTCTGTAACCAAATCAGCATTCCTGAATGAATAAAGATGCTGAATGAATTAATAACTATTCAAGCTGCATGATTAAAGGGGTGTTTAATTTTCATTGTTGCATCCACCACTGGCGCTGGACCACACTGCAGTGCTTGTTATGCAAAAAGCCACTTTTACTATGTCTAATTTGGTAATAATTAGCTGCCAGTGCATAATTGGGTTTTGATAAGTGAATTCTATGAAGATTTCATGTGTGATATCAGCGGATGTGTTTTCTTTGTCTTGTTTGTCAGTTGCTTTGAGCTCGGCCAGCTTTGTGGTCTCTGCAACAAGCAAGAAAAAAAAAAATCCTCCAGTGCTGAAAGAGAAAATATGAATGTGGAGCAAAGCAGAAAACAAAAGTAACCAATAGTCAAAGATTTGTAGTTGTGTCCCCACAGTTTCATTGCCGTGTGTAATGACATTAAAGTGCATTCATAATAAAAAGAATAAGCAGCAGTAAGCATTTATGTGATGGTGCATGTTTTTAGTCATCCGTTGATGTACAACACAAACCCTCAAGAGCCCCACGCTCATGACCAGAAACAGGCAAAACCCAAAAGAAATGTGACGTCTTTGTATAAAAATGACTCAAATAAAACTTGATTTCACTTCAAATCATCAACCTACTATAGTCGCAAAGCTCCCACAGTCTTGCATTTACCTCCTCAGACAATGTCTTGTCCTCCCTAAACAATTACAGCAGCGTCAGAAAACATGTCTGCTAACCTCAAGGAATTCACTAAGTGGTATCTGCACTGCGGGGACATATTTGCAGCAATTTCATGTAGTGGACTCGTGTCAAGGGATACAGCAAAGCTTTTTACACGTAAAACGACCCACTCCACGGGGAACGGGGGAAAGCAGAGAAACAAGCAGCTAAGAGCAGAGCAAACTGTCCTCATTCACGTGAAATGGAATGAGAGGGAGGTCATATAATGTTTAGCCACTAGAAATTGGAAATTAAAGAAAAATAAATATAATTGATATTTATGTTGAGCATTTGATGATAAATACCAATCTAATGTCTGCAATTTTTTTTTTCCCCGGTCCTCTCACTGCCTTATTCGCCTATTTCATCTGTTCCTTCTTGAGCTGCTCTCACCTCACGTGGCCACAGATGGCAAAGAAGCCGGAGAATATCGAGGTTTTGGGACAGATGTGCCAGTATCTCATCTACCCTTGTATTTCTTTCTTCCGCTATTGACACAACATACAAAAATGGCCTTTCTCTGCCAGACTGCCCCTCCTCTTTTCTATTTCTCTCCCATTTGCTTTCACCGAGGCCTAATTACATGGTGGACAGAGTAATCGATACAGGAGAGAGTGAAAGTCCCCAGCAGGCAGCGCGAGGACCCTCTTAACTCCCTTCAGTCGACCATTCTCATACTTACACTTGCACACTAGTAAGTCTTCTTGACTTTCTGCAGACATTAGAGCCGGGCCTGCCTATTCCCATAGTGGGCTACATGCTGCATAAACAGAGGAAGTGCATTACTCTTCACTCCTGGGCATAGGAAATGCACATCTCGTGGGAGAAAGTGGGGAAAAGCTGTGTTGCCTCCGAGTTGTTGATTTGTTTTGTGCAAATGGTTGAACACAGAAATCACGATGATCCGCATTTATATTTGATGTTGTGTGTATTTATACTCGCTGTTGTTTTGCTTGGCATGTTATTGCAGAAATACTGTATCACGTGTCAGGAGAATATGCTGACAAGATTACAAAACTGACCATCAAGTTACAGTTCACCATGGCATGTTTAGCAAAGGACTCATTATTGTTAGTAATGTACAATTTAAACCTCATCTTCACAACCATCACTCTATCAGTTTTAACACACGAATGAAACTGCTACAACATAAGTGGTTGATGAGGACATGCATAACCCATGAAAAGCTCAATAAATGATCCCCTGGCATTCCAGATACATGTGTGAAATGTCTGACTGATAAAGGTACTTTGATTCATTGTGTATGGGAATGTCCTAAGCTGGTAGCTTTTTGGAAAATGGTTGTCTGCACTCTAAGCAAAGTCACACCTATTCACCCTGCATAGCAAAACATTTTATTTTAAGGATATACTCAGATTGCTTTTCTGTCAACTCAAAGTGTAAGACTCTGATCAACTTTGGCCTCACGCAGGCCACGAAGATGGTTGCAGTCTCCTCTATACAATCTTGGATTAGAGAGATGACCATGTGTGTTACATAGAAACATTAACCTATGTAATTGGGGGTAAAGTGCAAGAATTTGAAGAGGTATGGGCACCCTTAATGGACTTTCTTGGACAACAATAGATTATAGATTATACTTATCTGTAAGGCTGTTGAGTGGGACAGTTTTTTTTGTTGTTATTATTATATGTTATTTGGTATTGTGTGTGCGTGTGTGCATATATGTGTATGTATTTATATTAAATAGTATCTAAAAATTTGCTTGATTTACGTCAGTTCTTAAGGATTTGAAGTAGAACTTGTAGGTTAAACCTATTTGAGTCAATATTGTATACATCAGCTGAGATGAATGAATTTATCCAGTTAGTGGCCAATGGTTAAACTCTCTGCTGACTGTAAACTATGGATGCCTTCACAGTCTACTGGCCTCTATTTCACTTAAGTTGTTTTTTGATTTGTGATCTAATGCTTCCAAGGACTGATGTACGAATTTATGATGAGCATTTTGTTAACCCAATAAAAAATCATTAACATTTCAAGTAGTTAAATTATATGTAGAGCAGAGTACTGGTAAAATATAATGTTTGTCAATATTCATGAAGCAAAGAAGGGAGGTGTCTTTGTAAAAATACATTTTGCTTCCATTGGCAGTTTGGATCTTCTATGCAGCTGTTCAGCTAAACCGCATATTTACTTTTAATTAACTCAGGACGACCTTTATTGCAAGACAGAATTTCAATAACAGTCTTTTGAAACAAGCACATTTACAAAGTGAAGTGTAATTTGCTGATTTGGGCTAACAAGGATTACCACAAAACAAGAACTTTGTTTTACTACTGGAGAGAGACCTGGATAATTTTAATTGGAACACAGTTAACATTAAATATTGTTTCACTGAAACAGCTTGCCGCCGACCAGTTGTTTGTATTGCTTTGTTTACACATGAAAGACAGACTCTCGGACCATTATGACAATGATTAGAAGTCCTTTCAGTGTGACTCTCAGCCATATCTATTTTAGCACATGGACACAGAACAAAAGTCAATGGAAGACGCGGCACGGAGGATGAAGGAAGAGGATGAAGGAACAGGACCTTCTTGACACGCAATGTTCTTAAGGAAAGTGATTGTGTTCCTGTGCTCACTTCTTTCCTATGTGAAAGGAGGGGAAAAACTTTTGCTGCAAAGCGTGGGACTTGTTGATGAGCTGAGAGAGAAAGCAGACAGTAGCCCCTGCTGTGTATCTACAACAAATTAATTTGCTGCTTTGATAAATACTGCTATCCTGTAGATGGTATTTAACCTCTCCAAAATCCACTATACGATTAAACCGTGGCTGGCAGTCGTCCAAATGTTGGATATAAACTCTTTCAGCAAGCGAAAAGCAATTTTATGTGCTGGATATCTCATTTGCTCCCAAGCACAAATGCATGCTAAGTGGGAAAGCTATCCACAGGCTCATGAATATGCCGGCTGACATAATGCAGGTTGATGAGGTCAGTCGATAAGTCCATCCAAAAGATCCCTTAAGCAGTTAACAAAATGGGCTTTTAGTCAGACTCGAAAACAAACAAAAAAGGCTAAATATCACAGTTTTGGAAAAGCTGCAGGCAGCGCGTGATCGTTGTCTTAATTTTTCAATGAAAGCAGATGAAACGGGTCAGCTTCAGTTTACCGGCATGGGTATCCAGATTTAAACCAACTCCCATTAGAAGACTGTGACAAATATCTGACCTTTTCTCAGAGCTTCCAGCTGGCCTTACTGGCTGCCTTAGGGAGAAGTAAGAATGACTGGCCCGTGAAGCCTTCTGATTGTGGGACATCTCTCAGTCTTGAATATCTTAGCAGCAGTATGAACTTTATTCACGTGCATACCTTTGCCACTTCCCTGGGTGCACGGATTAACTGTGATTAACTGTAACTGTACTGTGACATGAAACAGCAGCTTCCCTGTTAAAAAAAATGATTCGTCCACTGGAGAAGGCTAACAATTAGCCAGTTACTGCCACAGGCGTGACCAATGTCATCGCTAAGCTGACGTGAGGTGGATATGTTTGGTTTCTCATGACTGATAAGGGGAAATCCATTCCCGGCCCAACTTAAACTGATTAAATCAGAGGTGGTAACAGCCTGAAGATCAAAACAAGTTCCATATGATATTAGGCAGCCTGTGACCCACAAAACAAAGAAATGCTATTTCTATATCCACAGTCACGCCTGGTGATTCTAGCAATTGCTTTTAAAGAGAAAAAGTCATACATCAAGTTCACAGCGATTGCAAATAATCCAGTTTTAACAGGTTGCCTCCCTGATCATATCACCCCAATTCATCAGTGTCCCTTTTGTCTATTTATAGCCGGAGTGATTCGAGCTCCTCATCTCGGTGAATCACAGCTCATAGTGAACCTCTCCCTTCTCATTTGGCTCCCTCTCAGCCCCATCTTTGTTCTGGCCACGTCTCGAAGGCTGAACATGGGTGTACTGACACTACAGGATGAGAAGAGAGCACAAAGCCGGAGCTAATTAAAGTAGGCAAACTTCAGCAGCCTTGTCTCACTCTCATTGACCTTTATCAAAACACTGGCATTCATGTCGGGCAAATGCTGGCACATTCCACTGAATGCAGTGTAGGGGAAGAGGTAAACAAACAGAGCCTCATTAGATTGCATCAGAGACCATCCTGTCACCCTGGTAATCTTGCGATACTAAACACACACACCCTGGAGATTTAGAGATGGTTTAATGGAAGCATCACCGATACCCATAAATCACACGTCACATTTTCTATGACAAATACACCTAGTAAGTAAACAGTTTGAACTTAATCGTATATGATTCATTTCTTTTATTCTTTTTACTATATGGATATTTTAAGTGACTAAGCGTTAACTGAAAGCAAAAGTTTGAAAGAAAGGTTAAAGGCTCATTTAAGGTACTGTGGAACTAGACGCCATTTATACTTGTGCACTCGTCTTTTGTGCTAGTCTGGGTAATTTTGTTTCTGCTTCTTCTTGCTTCACTTTTTAACAACAGCAACTGAAACTTTCGCCAAAATTCACCAAAGACGACTCCTACAAATGTTAGTATCTCAAAACCTCCTCGGTTAACCTTTCCCTCGATGTGTGCGCTACTTACCAAGCGGACCAATCACAGCTTGTTCTGAGTCTGCTTCACTGTGACGTGTAGTTACATTTCTGGGGAGGTGCACGTCAGGCTACGGCGTTAGGGTCAGCGTAGGGTATGGGCTGTTGGCGTAGCTACGGCGTCAAATTTACGCAGAAGCATAAACCGCCTATAAGGTTCCAGTTATTACAGTTTTGTTTGTGCAACCTCAACTGCAATCCCGGACCTCATTCATTAAATTTGCAACATACAGGCTGCAACTTGCAACATGAGATCCCTCTCAATGCATCATAAGAGCTGTCAACCTCTGCAGAGAGACTCTACAATTTCCACTGTTTGGACATGCCAGTCACCTGAAAAACTATAAGTGGTGCTCACAAACCAGTTTTGAAAAACAGGCTCCTGGAACCATGAGCAAACAAAGCTAAAAGCATGTTCACCTGATTTTTGTTCAAAAAGAACAGTAGACGGTAAGCAGGGAAGGTACGTGAGGAAATGATGATGCTAATTGGGCTGCTAATTGAGATAATGACGTGAGGTACAATGAAACAAAGCCAGGAAACTTACCTGCACCGGTAGCCGAGAAGTGTGACCCATTTGTCTGCAATTCTGCGTGGACCTGACAATGTTTTGACCATAAATGGTTTTCCACATTTCATGCAGCTTATTGTTACCCAGCAGCTGCGAAGATTTATGGATGTGCCTCCTGATGCTTGAAGGAAGGGAATAGAAGTTTACCACAGCACACATTCTGACTTGTCATAGTCGGAAAAGCAACGGTGAAACAATGGCTCTGTTCCCTTAGCTGTCCTGGTAAGCCGAGTCAGTAAGCGAGCATGCACAATAGCAATTCCCCGGGAATGGAGTCTCCTTAATGGAATGCCGTGATTGTCAACATTATTAATGCCACCTGTGCCTTTCTTGCTTTGACAAGTGAACATGTCTGCAGAAATGGTAGGATCTGGAATGATAAGAAGAATTTCAGAGTTGCTGGCCACACTGCTGGGAGGAGAAATGAGCATAAGGATGCACTAAGGAGAGTGCTCAAACAACAATATGACAACAAAATGATGCATTTATAGCACAGTTCCTTTTATGAGATTTTGGACGGCGACATTGGTTTGAAAGTGTCATGGCAGTCACCAGAATCTCTTGAAGTTGAGGCCACCGTGTAAACAAATGAACGATGCAATGGCGTCACTAATTAGTCTGTTATACCTGACTGACTCTATGCTTAAGACATTTGCCGTGTCAAGAGCATTTAGTTGGAATAACCAAACCTGTAAAAACAAGAAAATTATATAAAGTGTTTTTGCACTCAAAACAAAACCGAGGCAGCCTAGTCATCCAGCAGTAAAGACTTAGGATTAGGAAAAACAAACACATCAAATGTGATGTACCCTGGACTGAGCAGATGCAGCACAAATGGAAATTTCAGCCTGGTTGTTGTTACTCTTTAGCAGCATGAAAAATACAAAGTAAAGAAAGCAGCGAATTGCCTTAATGACTCGTGGGCAGCCCACGCCGCCTGAATATTTGGATGCACATTTAAAGCACTTTAACCACCGTCAAATACACTTACCTACAGCAACAGCAAAATATGCAAATTAGAATACTACATACATTTCTGTTTAAAAATGAAACTCGGAGCGGCGAAATGTTGAATATTGCATGGCGCGGTGTTCTAATGCAATTATCCATCCGTTTTCTACGCCCTTACTCCTTATCACTGGAGGAGGACTGGAGCCTCCTGCCGAGCCAAACATAAATAAACATGCTCCTATGGGCAAGTTCGAATATCCGATTCACCTGACCTGCATGATTGAACTGTAGGAGGATACGGGAACACCCGGAGGACAGGCATGTAAACACCAGGAAGATGCTAATTCCACACGGCAAAGTCCCAGTCAGCCCCGGTTGTGTTGAAGCTGCAGAGCATCCTTGCTGTGAGGTTAACCACAGAGGAAACATGCCACCCAGATGTGATTAATGCCGTGGAAATATAATTCATGCTCACCCCGGATATTAAAATCATGAAAAAACTGCAGCTGGCTGTCAGATTTTTTTGTTTTGTTTGTTTGTTTGTTTGTTTGCCTAGAAGAAAGAAAAAAAAGTGATGCCCCATAGAAAAGCAGTAGTTCAGGGTTATTTTCACTTTTGGTAAAATAAACAACACACATTAATAAAATAACTCACTTGTTTGATTTTTCAGTCAAACTACTTGAGGAAAAGGTCGCAGGAGTGCAGAATCTGACAAGAAGAAACCGCGTGCTTGCTCCTTCTTGTGGAGTCCAAGCCTTTGACGGAACGAATTACAGCGTAGCCTTTCCCCTGCTCCGTTCCCTTAGACATCGCTTCCACCTCGGCCAGCCACAGCTGAAGAGTAGCCATGGGGAAGAGATAACTCACTGTGTCAACACCCTGTGTCAGAGTTTGAGTCATTCTCTTCAATCTCGGGAAGTGATATTTCCAACAAATGCAAGCATTTAAACAAAAGTTTTTCTGCCCTTTACCACCGCTGCGAGTTTGCTCTTTCTTTCTCGGCTAAATTCAAGATCAGCTCTTACTTTCATGTCTTCAAAACTTCTGTTGCCAGTTTGTGGATGGAAAAATGGAGGGCAAAACTTTAAGTCAGCTGGAGATAAGTGTTCAAGAGTTAATTCAAGCAAACAAGGACATCATGGTAACATGCTTGACATAGGGTTCATGCTAAACGCCCCTATAGTTCCATCCCCATATTTCCTCCAATTATTTCCAATTCAGTGTTCAACGTTTAGTCTTCATTGAAGGCTTAATCTAAGGTACTCATCAATTCATGTGCGAGCAAACAGTCCACCTTAAAAGTTCCTAGTACAGTGTTTGCCAATGCCCTCGGCGTGAAGCATATTCTCATGAGGTGTTGAAAACGCTATAGAATGACCTGAAGTCAAGCTCCCAGATACTCTTTTAATGACAAATTAAATGACCAAGGCATGGATACCAGTGTTATGAACCTAGGGGAATGCACAATCCCACGTACAGTCTGCGCGGCCACAAATTTTGGGCAGCTTGTGGCCTTTTTTTTTGATGGTGTCTTTGCAGATCTGACAACGGAGGGCAGAAACGGACAAAGCTGACTTTGCAAGGACCTTAGCGGTTATGCAGACATGGAAAGCACGAACTGGCCGTTTTACAGCCACGTTCTTAAATTCAGCACATTTACGGAGTTTAGGTTTTGCATGTGATAACTTCTACACATTTTACACATCCCCTTTTGAAACTCAAAGGCACTGAGCTACAAAAAACACTGGTAACTTCAAGGAAAATACTGAAAAACAAAAGCCTCACAACAAAAGACACAAAAGACACACTATACACCAGTCTGAGAGCTGAGTCTAGACTAAAGCCATAGTCATTACTATCAAAATGAAATTAAAAACACTTTAAATTTTCTATCAAAAATCTTGCGCCATCTCTTGCCTGAGCTATACTTATAGCTGAGTGTTGCTTTTTATTTAAAAGTAAATTAACTGTGGTGCTAAGTGGTAGTGAGCCAGTCATTGAGATCTTCATCTTGGGAGCCAGTGCTACCCATTCTCATTACATTCATACAGTAAGGATTAGAACTGAGGAAGCTTTTAAGTGAGCTTTTAGGCAGAGCCAGCGTGTCTCTTTGTGTCTCACATCAGGTCGACAGGAATTCAATAATTCCACAGTCTCGTTAAGCGTCTGCAATTTACCTGCTGCAGTGTGCATATCTGTAGTGAGAACCCCATGGCACTCCGAGTTCGGAGCAGCAGCGTGATCTGCAGCGGCACCGGGAGTTGTTGTTCATGCAGCACCTCGCTCTGGTGCCCAGTGCTTCACAATTCTTATTCAGAGAGAGACCTTCTCACAGCTACTGCGCCTCCCTTCCCTTTGCTTTACCACTGACAAAAAAGAGAGGAAATCAATGAGACCGAGGATCAATAGAACTCCTCCACTGACGGGGCCATCTGCTCCTTGTTTTTTCTTTTTTTTTTGAAGATTATGTAAAGTTCAATAGAGAAAATAGCTGCAGCCTGACATTAACGCTTCCCGTCAATTGTTCACTGAAAGTGTACAAAGCCGAAGATTATACCAGATACCCAGCGGTGTTGTTAGGGGGTACTTCTGCTTGATACCATAATCTATTCAACAATAATAGATTTATGCACGTCATAAAGCAAAAGTTTGTCCACCCAAGCAGCCACTTGAGCCTCCTGACATTTTGTCCGGGCGGCTTCATGGTCTGTGAAGAGGGAATAACTCGGCGGCTGAGTGGGACATGCGGCAGGTCAGAGAGGACGCCCTCAGAGAATACTCACAAACTTGCAAAGTACAAGAGGACTGTAAGGATTTTGCTTTCAGTAACCTCTGTTTTTTGGTTGCCAGTATATCACAGAGGAGTATCTTCAAAGTACACATGATCTGCCCGTTATGATTCAACCTTCACAGGTCAGAATTCATTCAGTTTCTCCAATATTATCTCATGCTCCCCTTTTATCTCCATTGTAACCAGGCCAAGCATTTGCAACGGTTATCTCGGTTATGCAATGAAGGACAATGCTGTCGAAGCTGACTTTACTTCAAATGAAAGTAAGGGAAGGATTGCAGAGATACGGTTTAAGAATAAGTCACATCAGAGAAACAACACACAAAGCTAACCCTATACAACACAGTGCAGAATGATGCCATTAATGAAGAAACAAAGACTAAAATGGCTTTGTTTTGTCCACTCATCTATCATTAAACACTCTGCTGGCTGCAGAGTTGTGATCCTTTTGATTTATTCACTACTGTTCCAGCAAGAAATAACTTTTTAATGTGACCACAGTGAAGCATTTTTACCCTGTCGGCACCTTCTCTGATTCATTCAATTAGGAACGAACCTGTCACATTTATGGTATGCTCACACATGTAAGTGCAAAGTTTTTTAAATGTAGCTAAAAAAAAAAAAAAAATGTAGGCGAGAATCTACAAAAGGTATTAATGATTCTAAATGCATGGCTCAAAGAAATACTTCAGCATTAGCCAAGTAACACTGAAAGTTAGAGCTTTCATATTCCAACAACAGAGGAATTTCAGTTTTATTACGAGGCGTGTTTCAGCAGATACAAAGAAGTTCGGGCTAGCTAATAGTAGCCTAATTCTTTCCAAATGCTCTGCTGAAGCTCGCTAAAAGCTTTCTGGCTCCAGTTTCCGTACAGATGGTTTCAACCTTCTCATCCTGGCATGAAATCACAGAGGAATGTGTCCCAACATGCTGAACTGATTCCATTAAACTCACAGGGTTCGTGTCCGTTCGTTTATCCATCAGCTGAAGATGTGCCACTTAAAAGGGAAGTGAGCGCCTTCGGCTGAATTTCACGTTTGTAAGTGGAACGGTCACACATTTACGACGGTGACGGTGATTTCGATTGCTTGGATACCAATAAGCGACAATCAAAACGTAGGCCAACAAGGAAATGCTGCTCTTTAAATGATCACTTGCTCCAAAGGCAAGTCAATGCTTTATGTTAAAGGGGCCAACTTTACAGCAGAAATAGTCTTTATAGACATTTAAATTATACTTGTTTATATACTATATTAAGCCTGTCTACTTACGTATCACCTGCCTGCCTCTGCTCCATTGCCATTTTTAAATTAGCCAAGATGTCGATGGCCGGGGGAACCACACTAAGCTCTCCATGAACTTATGGAGAACATTGTGGTTGGTTGCTCGATCTTTACATGCGATCTCAAGATACCAAGCACAGGAAACCCTCCCCCTCCCCCCCAGCCCGATTTACTCAGAGTGTGCTTTTAGAAGTCATCAATCATGTATGACATTCAGTTGCCTCGTTTCTTTCTCCACTCTGAATGAAATGGATTTAAAGTGTATAATTAAAAATTAATTATATTATGCTTCAAAATTCAAATTTGTAATACTATTATCTACGTAACAGTTACTTAAAGTGCCCCTATTCTGAATCAGCAAATTGGCATCCACACAGTCACAGTCGCCCGTAGCTACGTCAGCTTGCACAATGTGTGCCGAGCAGCGGCGCCGTGAACCGGAGAGACCCCGTGTGATTTCTTTTTCTGACTTTATCCCTTGAGGGACTGACTGCTTCCTGTGTCTCCGCAGACAAGCGGTGTAAAGATACGGCTACAGGTGATTGATTGAATAATCCGCCGCAGCCCTTATCGCAGCCCACTTCATCACTCCGTCCAGCCTCCAGAGCAAATCTCCATATCGCTTCATACTAAAAGACGGGTTACAGGTGAAAACAGCACTTCCAAGTCTATCTCACACTGTTTCTCATTCACTTGGCACTTCCCTTTGTTTTCCGTGGCCTCTCACGTGGTTCAGCGGATTCACATACACTGCATGTCCTGGTTGAAAATGCACGCAATAACCACTATAATGAGTGTGTCCCTCATTTATTCTCATTTGTTGTGAAATGTCAGCTTCTCCAATTCAAACACGCAATTACCATACGTATCTTAATGTTGTGTAGTGTAACATAGATGGTTTTGGTTGGGATACATTTCATGTAACCCACTCACCCCCTCCATAAGCCTGTATTTTCATTCTCATTACAGACATTGACGGCAGACAGTACAAATCAATGCTTGACTCCACACTTTAACCTTGGTATGTCATTAGTGTCTGCACATTAAAGCCAGGCTTGACTCGAGCTAATTTAGCTAAATGAGGATATCTCCCAGCTGAGATAGAAAGATGAAGGGGAACCTTGGCTGCATGACATTTCAACCTACAGGAATGAGTATGGATTCAGTGTAAAGGTGGGTCTATGAGAGAGAGATAGCATCCATGGTTTGCAGTTTGTTTTCTGCTCTTTATGCATAAAAGCTGTGTCCACTGAGATATACAGCTTGTATGTCTGTAGTGGATTGATGGATGATGAATTCTACTGCGGAAGAAATGTCCGTAAATGTTATATAAATAAGTACATAGCTTACAATATGAAAAATAAACCAAGATTTGTAAAAGCACGCTTCTTAACAGAGGTGCTTGACAAACTGTTCGTTCAGTAGCAGTTACACCAGAAGTCTTCCTCTAGCACAATGCCTACATAGTTTGCATAGTGATATCATGTTTGCAGAGCAACAAAATTAGTCCAAGACTCGAGAGGCTAAAAGAAACCCAAGCAGAACCTGACATTACCCCAGCTCTAAATATTCTTCAATTACTGTATGTAAAGAGACGCATCCTTAATTGTTCTTTGGAGAATTAAGTGAATCAAATTTAAAGTTCCAATTAGGACATGTTTACAGATATGAACAAATTACTTTCGATAAAGATGAAACTGTAATAACAGAGTGTCCTTTCATAGATAGAGGTATGATAAAGACAAGTGTGTGCATGCAAAACCAATATCCCTACAATATGGCATCAACATGGAACACAGAGAAATGCAGCTATCCATATACATAATAAATACTAGTATTACAATTAAATATTACAATATGCTGATCACACTCATACCTATGATGTTTATAAGGCAAGCCATAGACTGTGTCAGTATGGACAACTTGTCACCACTACCTTGGACTGGCCAAACTGACTCCGACCACACCTCTGTCAAAAAAAACAAAAAACAAAGCTAACAAAACTAAATGTGCTGCCGAGGTGGCAGGAAATCCAAGAACCAGATTCACTAACCTAAAAACTATGAAAAACAACTAGAACAAGACATGAAATAACTACAGCATAAAAAAAAATACATAAAAAAAACTACAACATGAGACACAAACTTGGCTGACAAACAGTATGACACGACCAGGAACAAAGGGGAAGGCAGGGCTATATATACACACATAAGGAACAGGGGGGTGACGAGACACAGGTGAAGCAATCAATAAATAACACAAGGTGAAACCAATTATCTAATCAAAAGGAAAACACGGACGTACCACAAAATCAAGACCTTAACAAAATAAAACAGGAAACAGAAAACTGAAAAGCTTAACACTAAAGTATGACTATGAAAAACCAAGAAACATGACACGGCAGAAACCATTCACACAACTTTAAAAAAATACATATATTTGACGTGTATTTTTGTGTTTTAGTTTGGGCCAAGTCCCATCCACTAACATGGAGGGGGTGGAGCTTATGGCCTATACTGCAGCCAGACACCAGGGGGAGCTCTACTTGCTTTGGCTTCACTTTTGAGGAGCTGTTCCACCGTCAATATTTATACTGTCTATGAGGTAAACTGGCAAGGAATGACTGAAAAATAAATAACATTAAGCAACATTAATGGATTAGATATGTCACTGTGTGTTGGCTCGAGAGATGAATCTTTGGTTTATACATTTGATGGCAGTGTTTCTTTACTGTTTTCCACCAGCAGTAGGATTTTTACAGTGGAATAGGTCAACATTTCAATGTTTTCTCCCATTTAAACTGGCAATCTGGTTCAGTCTTCCCATTACTGAAAGACATAGGTAATGCACTTTCATTACCGGTGTTGTTTATGTTGCATTGCTTGTCTGAAGTCATGCCTGTGCAGGTAGCAGCCAATGTTCAGCGAGCCGACCAAGACAAAACAGTATTTCAGTTATGCTTGTTATGCTTGTTGGCATAACTAGGTTGCTCAAAATCAAAATCAGGGCATGCCAAGGTTCCTGAAATGGGTAAATTTCAAAAGATACAAGCGCATATGACATTTGGTGCTTTACTTCCACTGCTGCTGCTAGAAATGGCAACTGCTCCAATAGCGCAAAGAAGTAACCCAAATTATTATAACGCACCTAAATCACCAACGTACAGAAAAAGCAACAACATTGGGTTAAAAAAATAAATAAATAAATAATCATCCAATATGTCAACACTGATATAGCAACAACTTCTGTTTTCCATCATGTCTGGACAAACCCCATCATTCCTGACACAAAACCACTGCTCCGATAAAATCATGATAATGGTGACATAAAATTGACTGATGTGACTCAAGTGAATGTTGGACCTTTACACAGCCTGTGGCATCACCTGTGCTAATTAAAATAAGGGCATATCTGTTCTGTCATACGAGTATTAAACTGAAAAAAAGTCATTAGCAGACCTATTCATTAAGAAATATAACCTTCTTTTTAGTTTGTGTTTTAATCCATTGGTGCAAAATGTACTCAATATAAAGAGCCTGACCAGGAGACATTCACACTCCCACACTCATGCTCACTCACGCATCTTATCGCTCCACATAATGAGATGCCTCACTCTATTTAAATGGTCTGTATGTTTACTTGTAGAGCTTTTCTTTTTTTCTTTTTTGTCACCCATATCCATCACCGATCCGTCTGCATTTGATGCGTGCATCTGGGTAATCTGGACTCCAGCTGTGGTGTCAATTGTTCTTATTGTTATTCCGTGTGAGGATATTCTTTATGCCTCCGCCAGATCTCTTCATCACGCTGGCGAGCTCCTCCAGCCCGCTGCTTGACAGACACTCATTACTGCCGGGGCAAGTCTCGATCAGAATAATGGGAAATTGAATATTTTAAGAGGAAGGATACCCGCTCTTTAAAGTCTTAATCAGTTTTATAGATATTGTCGGTGAATTAAATGAGAGAGAGATAAAATTAGCATTTTCCAGCTCTATCACTGAAAGCTCTGCCATCCTATGGCTATATATAGGGTCACAAACAAAGAGGTAAGGAGTGTTTTCAATGTAAATGTCTTCAATAAATGAATAGATTTTTGCGCAGAAGCAGGACGTGACTGCAGGTGTCAGTATGAAAAAACAGGAGCAGAGAATATCCTTCACAGCGCTGGAAAAAAAAAATGTCACAAAGCAAATCTAGCATGAAAGTGTATGCCATCCATGTAGGCTCATCACTAACCTTGAGCTGGTGTCTGTTTTCAGTTGTCATTGTCAACAATAGCATTAAGAGCCCCCGTGTTCTCATAAACTTGAGAATGAACTGCCAGAGAAGGATAGAGTGTGGATAACCCCTGCTTTTCTGAGAAAATTGAAAAATATGAAACAAACATTAGGCTCCGAGACACTCAGGATTTGGTGAAGTGCGCGGCCCGAACCCGAAGAGGATAAAGGTGCATACTCTGCATGAATAAAGACCAACTATGGCGTGTGCATCCTGATTGACTTAAATGCTCACTTCTGCCGTGGATATGACTGCAGAGTGTTTGTGACGGCAAAACTCACATCTGTGCTTTTACTGCACTCATTTTAGACTGGAACTGGCTGCATTGCACGCATTTCAGAGGCATTTGTGCCATTAAGTCCACACCGAGAGAAGAATTACCGCTCACTGTGCTGATTTTTTATATTAAACATTAACGCTCTGAGATGGAATATATGGAGCGACCATGAGTACATTGCGTGCGCATTTAAAGCTATGTACATGTTTCTTAAAGACTCATCCTCCTTTCAGAATTCATTAAGAGCCCAGCAGCCTCTCGCTCAACTCCTCCAGCAATGCAAGATAGGGTGTCAGTGAATAACTGAAAATAAATGAATGAATAATCATTTAATTGAGGACGCTGTATCGCTGAAATTACTGTGAATAATGACCAAGCAAATGAGACAGTGAGCCCAATTGGTGTACACGAGTTAGTGGACATGATACTGCTCGGCTCGTAATCTTTGCACTTGACAATAGGGCAAAAGGAAGCATTGGACGAGTTTGCAGTGTCTCCACGTAGGGCTCACTGGGCCAGGCCACTTTTATGGACTCAGCCACGTTGTTCTAATCTGTCCTCTTCAACTTGACGAACACCACCAGAAGCAAATTCTTGAGATTTAATCAAAGCAGGAATGGCATGAGCAATAGCGCAGATTCAATGCATCAGATCTCTTCAGTTTGTCTACAAATTGTCCACAAAAAGCTCATTTTGGCTTTTCCCTGGAACACTGTGCTCTTATTTCAGCTCCATTGTATGATGTAAACACAGAGCAACTAGCACTCCACAACCCACAAATGCTAAGTGGGACTGAAAGAACCAATGCATGGGATTCAGGGAGATCTGTTGGCAGGAATGGAATATAATATTCATAATTAATCATCGCAATTGTTCATGTGTAATCATCGCAAAAACAATAACTGGGTTTTTGTTTCTATACAGTGAGCCTTTTCTATCCACAGAGGAAGTGGGATATTCTTCTCTCTAATGTTCACACTACGGGAAGTGAAAATTAAAGCACAATCACAGACTACAGGATATTATTTCGATTATAGTGCCAGATCAGGGGGAGCCGAACGCACGATGTCACCCGATAATGCGGTAAAGAAGATGCAGACAGCGCAGGGGCGGCAGCGAAACTGCTTGCCAGTTGTCGCTTGTGCAGACATGGTCAAAAACGGGAGCAAGAACTGCAGCAGTTCCGGCGAGAAGAGGAGAAGAGTTTTTTTTTTTTTACTGTCAGTTTCTGTCAGCATCTGTCAACAACAGTATGCTAGCTAACATCTGCCTCAAGGGCTAAAATGTTTACCATTGCTTGACAACACCATCGGCTTCTGCAGGCCCTTGTAGACTTGCATCGCTCATTGGCTGTTGTACTGACATAGCCATTGAGATTTTAAAATCTCTGTGTGTACATGTAAAATATATTTTTTTATTCAGTTATATTCCAAGCTTGATCTACAACAAGGAATATAAAGTGTAGGTTGCGTTCACTGCCTGTTTATTTGACAGTCCTGGATTTAATCAGCACCAGTATCAATCATACTTCTATAAGGCAGAGCTCAAACTGATTTTAACATGCAGACCCTCGACTCATTTCAATTAGATCACTCCAGAGATGTTCATTAGACAGTTTAAATTCCTTCTCAAATAATTTGCCCCATGTGGGAAAAAGCAGACAGGTATGGATGAGTGTAAGAGAAATGGTGAATGCAGCGAGTTCTGTGAAACACATACTTGCATTTAAAAAAATGAATCCACTCGCACCGGCGGTTGTCGCACGAGCCTCGATGTGTCTAAACCGCCGTCATATTTTTACCGTCAGCCGCTAGTGCGCCCGCTTAATATGTGCGCGAGCGCGGCTGCATGGCTAAATATATTTTCTTACTCGTCTACCTTTCCCACAGCGTGTGACATGCGGATGGGTGGTGATGGAGCAACCTCGGCGGGTAAACTGATAAATAATAGCCGGGGTTTCTCAGCTCATTTCCTTTGATTGACTCAAGCTCACACTTAAAAGGAAATGAACCTGGGCAGGAGTGACAAGCGTATTCAGTGTAATGCATTGTGGTCTTCCTAAGACTTCAGATTTGTGCTTGCTGTCTGGAAAAGCCACCATCCTCTGCCATAGGAGTGGTTAATGAAGTGTGTTCCCAGGCCCTGGTTGGCAGTTTGACGAAACCGCAGAACGAGGCGATCCTCTTCCCCTTCCTTGAAGAAAGGACAGGAGAGTGAGGCGGTTGTGGATCGGCTGATTTTTCTTCCTGTCAGGAGCAGACGTGTGGAAGCAACCAGCCTTTCTGTTGCAGCTGTTTAACACCTTCAACTGGAGCTCCTCCCTTTGCTCAGAATACAAGTACCCTCTGAAATATGCAATTCATTCTTACGTTAACCACTGAAGCAAATGATTACGCTATTTCAATATTAGGGGTATACTTTTATCTTAGCTAATTAACTCTTTGCTTAAATGTGTTTCTCAAATAAGAGAATTCAGCATTGGATTACATTTACAGGCTTTAGTGGAAGCCTTTCTTGAATAGGAAAAATCACTTCCTCGGTGTTTAGAGTGTTTTCACATGGCTGCCTTTCGAACGTCCTCTCTCCTGATCCATAATTAGCTATACTTGGGTTGTAAATGCGTACAGGAGCGGCATGGTTTCTACATACTTCGTCATTAGTTGGTGTGTTACTAGGGGCTATCTTCAACAGACAAAAAAGTTAAGTCTTTCTGTTAATGCAGGAGCTTACTGAGGCATGTCAAAGTAATTTCTGCGTTAATCCAGGAGAGAAAAGAATTTAGGCTGATAAGAAGAAATCCTACTGGCCCACTGGTGACAAAGTCTGTTTGCCTTAGCTGTGACAAGACAGCTCAGCTGACCTTGTGTTAACAACATTGGAACATTTATCTGTACCCCTTTTATATGCCAGTGGTACTGCATACATGAGGCATTCTGCGCTGTTCGACGTGCTGTTAAATGAATCTGTGCATGAACAGCACAATGCAATTATAATGTGTTGTCGTTAGTGGAACATGATGGCGCGCAAACTGACATGCAAATAGACTCCGTCAAGGACAAAACACACACACACACAGACGCAGACAATCAGCAGTCTTCTTTAGGCTTTAGGTTTCAGACCTTCAGGGAAGCCACATCAAAAATGATCTCTACTTGTTTATGTGTAGTATTTGCATCAAAGGATTTGAGCAGTTACAACTACACAACTCAGTTCAGTAGCTAGACACCTATTTGAATATTTGAATTAACAGTCTAAAAGCTCATTTTCTTGTATTAAACTATTCTGAAATTACGTATTGAATCTGTCAGAACGGAAGCACTGCTATATCTGGGTGTGAAATTTATAATAAAGGCACTTCACAACAACAGTGTGCAAGTTAAAGGTATATAGTACTGTGCAACATGCTCCTAAAAAGCATTCATTCTTCACTGGGGGGCTGAAGCCTATCCCAGCTGCCAGGGGTACACCCTGGACAGGTAGCCAGTCTATCGCAGTCCTAAAAAGCAATTAACACAAAAATAATCTGCCTCAGTCTTTACTTCTATGTCTGTATTTTCTTGTTGTTGTTTTGTTCTTTTTGCTCTGCTGTGAATATTTCTGGGCATTAACAGTTGGACAGTGGGTGTGTAGCCCCCAGCCAATAACAGTGCACATCATGTAAGAGCGGGACTCTGTAAAAACAATGTGACCAGGTTACATCACGGTTTCCGTCGGTCTCTCCTGCGCTGTCTGTCTCACGGATGCATAAAGAACAGCAGATCTGTGTGTGCAGCTGAATGAGGGACCGGGCCGAGCTACAAACATGGAGCATACAGCACACAGACATACAAACACACAACTGTTAGGGAGAAATTTGTGGTGATGCCGATGAAGAAGAAGAAGCACCAGAGTCCTGTATGTCTTATGCCTGAAGGAGTTTATTTAGGCTCGATCGAGGAGAACAGAAGATTCGTCATCACAACATAAGTGCATGAGTCCACCTCAATTCTAAGGGACAAACAGTAAACTCAAAGTCTTATACTAAGAAGGTGGACCGAGGCAGGGGGAGATGTGTCAATATCCAATTGGTTGTTGTACATAAACATGAAGATAAGGATTCACACCAACTAGGAAATACAAATTGTCAGACAGTGAAGGAGGACATTATCATCTAACTCTACAGCTGTGTCTGTTGACAGCCAGACAGTGAGACTGAAGACGCCATAAGAGGGACCATGGCCTTGGCATGTTCCTCAGAGAGAAAATAGGGCAGATACCTTACCCCAGCTGTAGGGAAGAGAAATTATTCTCTAACAACAACAACATTTCGCCTTCCTGCTCGGTTATGCGCCATGTTTTGTGCTTTGGAAAATAACAAGCCAGAAACTAAGAGAAAATAAAGTAACTTCGTTCTTGCTAATGCCGCTCCCTCTGTTCATTTACTCTCTGGATTGACCTCCGCTGGATTCTTCTGCTGTCTCTCTCTCTCTCTCGCCTTTTTAGGGTCAGGAAGCAACTTTACACACTGCAGCCAACAATTATTGCATAGTATTCCTTGGTTAATTGTAAGATCCTATACTAAAAGACAGAGTACAGTTGAAGAGTGGAAGAGAAACAAGACGCGACTGCTGCAGCTGCAGTGGCAAAAAAAAAAAAGTGGCTACTGAGCATGAAGATTACTGAAAAGTTTCCAGGTACTTGTGATGTAGCTGCCATGTTATCACTGGGCTGCTTTATTGTCAATGGCCGTGCCCTGAGGTGACGTAAACTCTAGCCTGTGGTGTCTAACTATTACTGCTTACGGCTATTGCTGCTGTAACTGCTTATGCAGAAAGGACAGTGAACATCTTTTTTTTCCTGAATATATACAAAACCATGAGACTGGCACAGGCAAGCCAGCAGCAGCTAAACGTTAGCCCTGACTATGCAATTCTATTGAACGCAGTGACAGTAGGAGTGCTGCTGTGATAACGGCAGGGCCACAGCAAGAGTGCCATAGACGTGATCACATAAAGAATCTAACCACCGGATGAATGAAGTCCCTGTCACGCAGGTTGCAGCGCCCCTGAAAAGATCCAGGGTCAACTAATGGCTCACCTTAGAGAATCTTTTAGTAATTCTTTATACAAAAAAACCTCAATGTCCATGAAAATCTAAAAGGCTCAATGCGCCAGTTCTTTCTTAGTTGCACAATTACTACCGAAGAACAATGTGACATAAGCAATATTGAGGTTAATACATCTGTTTCCTGGGATCATTACACCACAGACTATTGGGTGAATTTAACTTCATATAAACCAGGGAAAATACTGGCACACCTACATCCTGCACGCTGGATACGACTTCATATTTTCCAAGAATATGACAAATCAGTTTTAGCACACCGAGAGAAGAAACCGTTTCAGATTAGACTTCTCTGTGGACATTCACTAGGGAGAATAAAATACCCTGAATGCCAGTATACAGAGTGTGTACGTTGCCTCTGGAGGTTTTATTAGCTTAGGATTTGCTCAGTGAATCATCTTTGTCATTTATACATTCATTTAATTTCTTCAGAGATTTATGTATTTATCTCTTGTCATGTACTCCCAGGCAGCGGGCGCCGCTCCAGCACGGTGCATTTCAACAGCTCCGCCGTTGAAAAACTACTCGATCTAACTGTTTAATGAAGTGAACGACAAGAAATCTTTAAGCACAAGAACAATAGAGCTCAGAGGCCATTAATCACATATTCTGAGTGTGTCTGCCTGGTCCCCCCCCCCCCCCCCCCCTTATCACTGCACTCCAGTCACACTGCTGCCACGCAGGCCATATTGGACTCACAGCGACGGGAAACTGCTTTTAACACGTTGTCTTAGGATGTGATACATTTGAGGGGCTTTGTGGTGTTTTGAAATTTAGGTCTGCAATGTAATAAAAAAGACTTGAAATTCCCAGGTTTGGAGTGTGACTGTAACACATTCATCGCAATAAAGAGATCACAGAGGACGCAGGATACAGTATGAACACTTGTCAATGTTAAAAACACCACATTATTTGCTTTGTGTTGGGATGTTAGCGGCATTTTGAGACGCTCGCCTTTCATTTTGTTCACAACTGGAAAGTCTGTGCGCGCGTATCCTATTTTTTTATTCGAAGCGTCACAGTTGGCAAAACACAAATACGTGTGTGCAGGCACATATATATATATGTACCAACTGCAGGTGTTGAAGGGAAGAGAGAGATGCTGGTGACTTGTCTGACAGCTATAGTGCCTCGTATATGTCTTGTTTATAAATGAGATCTGCTACGGTAGAAGGTGACTTTCTTGCATTATTTACTGTGCGTACCCTTAGTATTTAACTGCGTTTATATGCAGTTTGGTAATTCAGCATCTTATATAAAAGGCTTATTATTATTTATTTATTGTATAACTTTAATATAAAATGCTTTTTCTATTACGCACAGTTTTCCAATGAGATTATTATCATTATTTTGTAAATGGACTCCCATGTGAAGATGTTTGTAACTAAAACGCGGTTGTGATTTGAAAAATGCAGATTGAGTGAATCCAGTATCTGGGACGTTAAACTCAAATATGTTTCCAAACAGAATTCAGGAATTTAAATTTAAATGACTTCTTTGTGTGTCGAGAAACTTGTTTGTTTGTGTGTGTCTGTCAGTGTGTCTCTCCTCAGTGCTGTTTAGCTGTCTCGGGAGAGTTAGCCTGTTTTCAGGAAGACACATTTTTTTTATGGCGGTAGCACTGACAGCCCCTAACGATAAGGCAAAGAAGCTGCCGTAAAATGCCGGGATAACTATTTGTGATCGGCAGGTGTGTCAACATTCTCATCTTATCAGGCCATTTCACACCAGCTTGCACTCCAATGAATATTATTCCGCATTATCATATGCTTTACAGATGCCGGCCAATGATAGGCCTTCTCCTTTATAACTCCCTTTTCTAGCATACAGATCTCATGAACCAAGTTTAGCTCCCTTATAAAACTCACAATTTCCTAATGTCCGAAAGACATTTGGACTGAATTATGTCCGTAATATTGCGTGGAGGGATTTGATGAGACATTGTAAAGGTCACAGAAACATGAAATGAGTGAACAAGAAGCAGCAAAGATGCATCTTGAGAAAAAAGTAATCTAGTGCCGTTGTATAAAGCGTCGGTTGTGTGATTTGTGGAGTGCTCAGCTCCAAGAATCTCACGTAGACGTGTCTGTAATTAATTCTGCAAAGGCTGCACTTGATGGAACAAGATATGAAAAATAAGGAATGAGGTTTCATGCTTCACTGAGAATTAATGCCTATTTGCTGATATGACCAAGGTCAAGGTTTGCCTAAATACCTTTGAGGATTCTTGTTCAGATCCATTATTCATCAGAAATATGCAGCACTCATGCATATATACACACACACACACACTGTACTGTACATGCAGAAATATAGTTATTGCAAGTAAACAGCAGTTGCATGTTCGCTTACACATAGTTATGATAGTACTCAAGACTGCACAGACAGGAGATCTCATGAATAGTGCAGATACATGTGGATGAAGAATCAATCCCTCAGCTTACACAAGTGCAGGAGCATTGTACATGCCTGAGATGATCTCTAGTGATCTACGGATCTAATTCTTCTGGAGGGATCACGCATCTGCTCAGAGCTGCTGGACTCCGTTGGCCTTGTGGTGAGGTTGAGAAATGCAAGGACAATGCTGTGCATGGGAATCACCATGTGTGCATGGCAGGCTTAATGGGAATGATGCACCCCAAGTACAAGTGTGTGGTGTGGAGAGACAATGGTTTGCATACAAAGATGTGCACATTGTTTCTCCTTAAGTGCTTGTGAAGATAAAAGAGGTGGCTCCGACCATCTTGGAAGTCCATGACGAAACTACACCGATAAGGCATAACATTATGACCACCTTTCTTATATTGTGTAGGTCTCTCTTGTGCGATCAAAACAGTTTTGACTTGTCAGAAAATGGACATGAGCCTTCTGAGGGTGTCCAGCCTGTGTCAGACTGCATCCTGCCGCCATCATGGAGCATCATTGCTATGGGGTGGGGGGTGCCTGGTCTGGTCTAGGTGGGTGGTACATGTCTAAGTAACATCCACCTGAATGCCAGGTCAAAAAGCTTCCCAGCAGAACATTGTATTGTCATAAAATGTAAGTGGTTTTAATGTTATGGCTGACCTGGCTAATCCAAAACTGGCCAAAGAAGTGGCACAGGACTGGAGCTATATATATATATATATATATATATATACATACAGCTTATTCATTGATAACTTTAGTCCTAGATATAATTTAAAAAAAAATTACAACCTTTCTACAGTTATCAGGAATGTCTTTTTAACATGAGGGTATAGAGGGATTAAATTGCTTTTGGTGCCTGACTCAAGTTTCCGTTTGAAAACCAGCAATTCATGGCACTTCAGGGCTGGTGATTGCCGCTGAGACATGCCCTTAAAAATCACAGGGATTCATGTGGAAGCCATCACCACTGGCTTCTTAGAACAGCATTCAAATCAGTTTCAGATCTACACTGTTGCACTGAAGAGATACTGGACACCAGAGATTATTTTAACTGATCTTGGGACTTGTTGGTGTAGTTTATGTGTTGTTTTTGGTAAATTTAATACTCTCTTAGTGCCACATTTGTGAACTCAGTATGACATGACAAGGACCACTCTACAGTGACAGAGATTTAACAAACCGGGAAAAATACCAAGACCCTGAATGAAACTCTTTGACGCCTTACAGAACACGCAGCTTGGAAACTGTGGTTTAATCAATTTATTTAATTATATATGCTAACATTTCCACGTGACACTAGATGTCAAAGTGTCTTGTTATCGCATTAACTGGTGTAAAAATAGACGAGACCGTTCTGAAGGGTTGTGGAGTTCACAGCGCAAAGTGACATTTTATCAGCAAAAATCTGAATGGAAGGAAATGATCAGTTTCAAATCTGTTATACTGTTGCACTGAAGCCAGACAGTCTGCAAACAGAATCAGATTGTTGGATTAAGAAAACAAACATGTTTGCGCAGCTGGTTTCATACTTTGCAAATCCTGAACATAAACTACAAAAAAGAAAAAAGAAAATATTTTACAAAGCAGAAAATGCAAATACCGTGAAGAAAGAAAAAAAGAGTGAAGATTGAAAATCAATTGATTCAGTAATCCTCGGATCTTATGTCAATAGGGAGTGAGGCAATTTGTTCCAGGCTGTTTGGTCAGGCTCTGAAATCTGGGTTTTAATCAGATTTTTTGCCGTGTTAATGCTTTTCTCATGCATCTTCAGTAGGGTCATTATGTAAGAGTCAATACGATCAGTAAGCTCGTACAAGCTGGACATGTGACCGGCTCTGCGGTCCACACTCCTACGTTTCATTAATTCCCCCCGAAATGAAATTCTGAGTTCCAGTGTCCCTTTTTTTTCTCCCTCCTAATCTAATATCTGTAATGATACAGATTTCTAAATTCAATCAGCTTTAATCTAGGGGGATACAGATGCTCTCAATAGGGAGAGAGAAATGGTCCCAGCTGGTGAGTGGTGAAAGTCCTCTGAAAGAGATGCAGCTACTTTGGAGGGGATGAAGGCTCGTACGTGGAGAATACATTTACTAAAGAGACCATTTTAGTCCTCTTAGTACATTTGTCACTGGCCATTTCATCTCCTCTGTTGCAGAAGTGGATGTTTCATGTTTTGTGTGTGAGGTTAAAAGAACTGCAGATGTTGCTTGTCTCAGTACATGTTGTTGCATTAGGTTAATTGGTGTTTGTAATTTTCCTGTAGGTGTGTTTGTGACGGTGACTGTTTTGTGTCTTCCTGCGTCAGCCAACACATCTGATCTCATTGGAAAATGAATGATGCTGGATATCTATGCTGACGTGGACTGGAGCAAACGGAACAAAAGGATGCCACATTGTTTAATGGAAAAGAAAATGATCAACCTACAGCAGGTTAGTCCATTTTGCCAAAATTTCAATGCAGCAACTCAAAATGGTACTCAGTAGTTTGTGCTCATGTGCATGCATGCCTGACAACGTAATTCATGCATGCTCCTAATAAAAAGACATATGGCGTCCAGGGGTATCTCCTCCCAGATCTGGACCAGGGCGTCACTGAGCGCCTGGACGGTCTGAGGTGGAACCTGGCTTGGTCAGATGGGCTGAAACATAATGTCCCAGAGGTGTTCAATCAGATTTAGGTCAAGCGAGCATAGGGGCCGTCAGTTGTATAAATTCCTTCATCCTCCAGGACCCGCCTGCGTACTCTCGCCACATGAGGCCGAGCACTATTGTGCACCAGGGTGAACCCAGGTCCCACTGCACCAGCGTAGGGTCTGACAGTGAGTCCGAGGATTTTATCCCGATAGCTGATGTGCTATCTTGGAGGAGTTGCGCGGTCTGTGCAAACTCTGTACTGTCCAAGTGTCACCTCACGCTACGTGTAGTGACACCGACAATAGCCAAATGCAGAATTAATGTGTAATCTGTTTTTTTTTTTTTGGGGGGGGGGGGTCTGTTGCTGCAGCTGAAACTGATTAACAACCCCTCCGCTACTTATCTGACCAGATCAATGTCCCAGAAGCTTAACTGACTTGATACTCTGATTAAAAAGTGTTCCTTTAATTTTTTAATTTTTAATTTTTTGGAGAATGGTGCAGATAAAAAAGGGATGGATCAATATTTTATTATTTTTTCTTCTTTTCTTATGTTCTCTGTTTTAATTTCATCATGAAAAATGGTTTTGTGATTTCAGTTTGTCATGTCTCTGGGGTTTTCTCTCATGTTGCCCGATCAGACCTATTTTCATGATTATATCCCCAGCATTCACAGAGGCTCTCAGGCTCTCATCTCCAAACGTTTTTCTTTTTCTTTTTTTTTCTTTTCCCACAGAGCAGACCTTTTATAGTAACGTTAGGGAAAGCAGCGCTGTTACGACGTCTTGGTTCTATCCGAGTGCCCCAGAAAGACATTCTCAGCGAGGAAGCGCACACAACACCGGCGCGCTGAAACTGAGGCAGCTAAATTAGACTCCGTAATAGTTCATTTTATTATATCATCATCTATCACGGCTCCACCCAGCTGCCACCTACTGACTAGAGCGCTAATCAGCCAGGGAAATTAAAAAACACCTGTGTGGGAGTGCAGCCAATTTTCCACACTGTACAGTATGACACATTCAATGTCCCTGTGTGAAAAATGACAGTTTTTCACACTAAGGGGATTCAACATTTAAACTGGTGACCCATTCTTCTGAGGAAAAGGCTTTCACGCAACAACTGACTGTAATGCTAATGCACAAACACGCTGCCAAGTCAACAAGCAATTATTTATTTGTTTTCCTTCCACAGAGGCTAAATAGTTTTACTCAGCTTTAGAAATTTATTTATTGATGGCGCTTGAGAACACATAACATTGTACATGTGCACCCAAGAAAATAATACTATAATTAAGGTTTTCAAATGAGCGTGTTAATTTTCTATAATTGATATTATATAAAAAAAATACCGAGTCTACAGTAAATATGTAAACAGAAGAGGATAAAATGTTACTTGGTTCAGTGATTGGAAAATGTTTATTTAAAAAAAAAAAAAAAAAAAAAGACAAATGGAATGATAGGAGATCAGTGCAAAAAGTACAGTACGGATTTCCCGTATAATCAGAGCAGCTTAAGGCTGAGATATCGCCTGAACGCGAAGCAATTAGAAGCAAGCTCGCAGGTTATGCTGCCTTCAAAATGGAACCGAGATATCACCTGAACGCAAAGCAATTAGCGGCAGGTTCACAGGTTACACTGCCTTCAAATGGATCTTGTGAGCTTGCAATTACGAAATGGAAAGTCGTGTACACTGAATACTTGCTGTTCAAGTGGTAACACTGGACTTGAGTCGAGAGAACACTGTTGCTAGGACACTGTCGGCAGCGAGGAGCAAGAGTGGGTTGCGATTTTAGCTAACGGGTTGGTAATGAAAGGCAACGTCAAGATTTTCTTGGAACATATTACGAAATTAAATATATATAACACAATGTTTTAACATGTATTCCACAAATATTTACTTCCATGGGAAAGTAAATGTGAAGCAATTTGTAAACTTCTGTAAATTTATGGTTTTAATTCTTAAATACCAGTAGAGTGCGAGAGAGAGAGAGAGACACATCCATCTGGACTCTTGCCATGAACATGATAAACACAAGCGTATTTGAATGCACCATCAGTCCTAGCTTAGCTTAGCTTCTGTTCCCAAACCATTCACAGCCTGTACCCCTTCAGACATTTGACCTCCAGCCATGTACCCCCTACTCCCATGCACTTCAGACTCCTCATCACTGTATGTGGCTATGCTAGCAGCTTCGCTAGCCACAGTTGAGGTCTCTCTGGAAGGGCACTCTATCTGTTTTAGCCATTTATCCGTTTTTGGTGGTTATGCCGAGCGATCTAGTTTACCTCAGACTGATGACTTGACAGCTCAAATGACAGAAAGGTATCAGAATTGTTGACAACATAATTTAAAGACCCAGTGATGAAGATTTGCTTGTTTCTGGGGGAAAATAACTGTAGTGAGTATAGCTATCATCGGGAGATTTGCACCTCAAAGACATTTCTGGGAATCAGCGTCTTTCTTATTTAGGTGACCTAGTGCTAGCTACATTAGCAGCATTTAGCTAGCTACATTAGCAGCATATACATTTAGCTATTAACAAAACATTTAGGTGGAGAATCAGAAAATTAGAAAACAACCCGTTATCCATTTTTTTTCAGTTTCAAAATGTAATCAGGCTGAGTCCGAGTCAACTCTTCCCCATACCCTCTATGTCCCTTAGTGTACCCCTGTGGGTACGAGTACCCCAGACTGGGAATCACTGTGTTATTGTATGAAACGAAGGACACTTCTAATCATCAGTGGTCTCCATCATGGCTGGTATGTATGTAATGGAAGGCGAAGGACCAACAACCAGTTTTTAAACTGTGAGAGCGACGGCCGTGGAAGCTGCAGCTGTAGCAGGCTTAGTGGTGAACACAGGTGTTCAGTTATACACGTCTTCAGTGTATTTGAATATACTGCTTTTGAATGAAAGCCACCCCAGCGGGTTAATTCAGCAGTCTGTAATGATTTCACACCGCAGAAGGTAGCAGCTAGTGTTAGCTCTTTGGGATCCAATGTAACATGTTGCTATCATTTCCTGTGTCAGCACCTCTTGCCATGTTCGATTTGAAAACCACAGTCCCTTATCAAAACTCACTCACTATGCAAGTACATAGTGGTGTGCTACATGTAAGTGGAATTACACAAGTAGTTTTTTTAGTAAGTCTAACCGGGCCCAGCTATTGTTAGATTACAACAGACCTACTTTACTGCATACATTTGGACTTGACACAGCAGGGGGAGCACAGGTCTTTTAATGATGTCCCAGTAAGCTGGCAAACGGAAATACACAAAAGTAGGACCTCCCCTAAGTGGAATGCAGCCATTATTAATACACCTGTGCTTTCCCTCCTTCCTACGTCTGCAGTGAGAAGGGTGTATAGTGGCCCGAGATGTCTCAAACTGCACTAAATATTTCAGTTACACTACAGTAGATTTAGTTGTAAATTTTAGGTTTTGCCTTTTTAAATGAGACACACTGACAATCACGGAAATTCAATTCAGTGCCAAGGTTATAATGAGAAAGGTAAGGGATTAATTTAATCATTTACTTGATGCAGTATAGTCGTTTTTTTCATTTCCTCTGTGTATTTGTTCAAATTTCTGATTGCGATGAACATTTTTACCTCTAAAATATTCTGAATAACATCAGGAACAAGAGAAACATCTACTTTGTTGTTGACCCAAAGGTTAGATTCATGAAATGATTCCCTCATCCACTAAAAAAGCCGTTTAAATTAAAACATTTTCAGATGTTTCTCGTGCCATTGAAAGATTTGAATGAATTTTGAATTTGAATATGTAATTACCTGGCATTTTAAGACATTATTTCCAGAGTCAGGCACTCGCTGGAAAAACTCTTTAAAAATAAGTATCAGTGAAACCAAAATAAAAACATCCCACTGTTAAAAAGATGAAAATTGATCTTTCTATATATGTAACGGCAGAATGGATCTCAACGGTGGTTCATTTCCTGAAGGAGAGTACTTCATCTTCTACAAAGCCTTCACCTACGAGTAAAGTAATGTCCCATGCACGAGGTTCAGAATTGCCATGAGTAAATGCACGCTTTCTTAAAATAGCCCAGGGAAAGATAAATTAGCTTTGGGAAATATTGCTTACCATTTCCCCCTGGCCCTGTAGGGGATCCACTGCCCGGTCTAAGAAACAGTTCAATAATATCAAGGTCCACTCACACCTGCTTTTCCCCCCAAGGTCTATGTGTTTATCTTGACAGCTACAAAAACATCCTCCACTCATCATATCGAAGAGGACCTGGCCGGCAGCAGTAATTGTTAGCTGTGATTGTCGTTAATAATAAATTGCACTTTATCCAGTGCAATTCAATGTAATTTGATTTTACATTAAATGTTAAGACTAGATTTGCCGCCAACATAGTGTGCACACACAGTTGCTGATTTTATTTCTGAATCTCCTAATGACACATTAATATAATAAGGTACACTGTTAAGTGTATACTGTTAGGTATACCTTTGGTTCATCTTCATTTAGAAGAAAGAAAAAGGATCAAATGAAGCTGTTGTGTACATTTTTACATCAATACATAATGCAAATGTACCAGGTCATGCAATGACAAGTAAAACATTCATTAGGCAAGATGATGACAAGATGTCCTCCTACTACTAATTACCTTTTTTTCTGATATTTTCATATGTTGAAAAAAAGAAAGAAAATGAATCATAGTCTCTTAACTTACTTCCAGTCAGTATGTGTGTGCACCTAAGCTAAGTACTGCGCCACAACTGGCTTCCACACTACTATAGAACAGTTGTGATGACATAGATCAAGCTCATTCAACACAATTCACAATGTAACTGGGCTGCATCTGTCTTGAACATTGACATGTTTAGAAACAGCAGAAGGAACGTTGTGTGATGCATCTGGGTGTGAAAATGTATCGCGTCCAAGTAGCCACACCTCCGTGTTAAGTTACTTGTTAGGCCTCCCACACACACACACACACACACACACAGAGCTTAGAGTTACACAAAATGAACGGCTTTGCAACTTTGACTTACAAGTGTGTGCCATCACAAGTTGCTAGCTGCCACCTGCCCATCTTAGTTCCACTCCAGCTCCGCCTCCTTTTACAATTTTCAGATTAGAAAGTAAGAGGTAGTCAAGCACTGCTGTGAAAGTGACAGTTAGAGCCAGCACCTGAACTGGGTGGGTGATTGTTGGTTTTAATGCAGAGCTAAAAAACCAAACAAAAAAAAACCACATTTAGATGTATATTTTCCTCACGTTTGTTAGATTATGACACATTTGTGGTTCTGGTTTATTAAAATGTGACAGTGATGAGATACTTTCAACCAGATGTTTGTGGCCTCAAACTATAAGGAACAACTATCCAAAGGCACACTTTGGTATTACAAGGATTTGTTATTTTTCAGTACAAAATGCAGTTTAGCTATTTCTGAGTGTAAAACGAGGCCCTACCGCAGGATTTGGGAGGAATACTTGACTTCTCACCAGGAGTTAGATAAGAGGATCAATATCAATTTCATGACTGTGCATTCAGAGAGATTGACCAGGACGGTTTAACTCAACACAAAGACAGCTAAAGGAGCCAGATGGATATACGTATAGGCACATATATCATTGCTGATTTAGTGTATGTATATGGGTCATCCTGTAATCACTAAGTCAAATTAAGTAGTTCAGTGTGCATTTGGAAATGTCACATCCAGAGCCAGCAGTATGTATAATTCAGTGAAAAAAAAAGATCAGAACACTGGTCACAAACCAAAACTGTTCCTTTTTTTTTTTTCGCCTTTTCTACATCCGCACCTTGCGTCCCATTGGAGAAATTCTTCATGCCTGAGAAGTACGTGGCCTTTCGACAGCGTACCTGAAATATCTGGATGCTGTGAGTCACGGTTTGTGAGATGCAATAATAACAAAGAAAAGAAAAGCAGCAGCAGGCGAGGGAAAGAAAGAAAGAAAGAAAGAAAGAAAGAAAGAAAGAAAGAAAGAAAGAAAGAAAGAAAGAAAGAAAAAAGACAACTGAACAATTAGCCTCGCTTACTTTCGCTCATGAATTGGTTTCAAAGTTTAACTGATTCCTAAACTTTTGATGTGGATTACTTTAGAAAGTGAGACATTATTAATGTATGAACAAAAAGCTGCCTTATCTTATTCCGGCGTGAAGCCAGAAAGCTTCGACCTCTATTAATCTTGAATGCACTATCTCTGTGTTCTCCTCAATCTGTCATCATAGTGACACAAGCATTGCGGTAACCTCAAAAGTTGTTGTGGTTTTTTTTTCTTTTCTTTTTTTTTTTGAGTAAACCTTAGGTCCTCAGTCCCTTATCCCTCCAAAAGACACAGCCCCGTTTGTTTCCTCTTACAAAGCTGAAGGAAAATTCTAGTTTGGAAGTTTAGTTTACTTTAAAAATAAGCCTTGTGGCATTGACCAATTCTCTGAAATAAACCCCCTCCTGATATTAAAAAAAAATGACACTGCTCTAACTTGAAATGTCAAGTGTTTCTAATGTTTGAAAAAAAGAAACCTGTAAAAACAGCCAGCAGATATAACCAAGAAGCTAATACTACTGCCAAATAAAGTGTCAATGATTAATGATAGCATTAATATTTCATTGCCAGACTGAAGGAGCGAAATTATAAGATACTATTTTTCACTGAAACTACTTGAAGGTACTGTACTGTATAATGTTGTGTACATAAACTGTGCCGGCTTATTGTATTAAAATCTAAATCTAAATGCAAACATATTGGTAGTTCATATACTGTGCCCTTTCGCCTCCATCAACCTCTCATATTGCGTCTCTTCTAAACTAATTAAACCTACAGGAGAACGGTGGCAAAAACTAAAGAAACGACCCTAAATGGAAACCCCTCCCCCTGAAAATGCCCCATGAAATGTGAAAAACAATGCACTTTTCTGTCCGTCCTTGCCTTTCATTTCGCCTTTGTTAGGAGGTTGCTGGTCACATGACATGTGCAAGGCAGCTTTCACTGAATTGAAAGACTGATTGCACCACAATTGCACCAGACATGAGCCTATAAATTCTGGAGCCTGGGCTGCCCTTTGTAGATGAAACATGCATCAGGCATGCTCCATTGTGTGTGGTGTGGGCCCAATGTAGATTTATTTATGATGTGTGCATGACATATGTGCCAAGTGATATAGCCCAGGTTTGCAGAAAACTCATTCTTATCTAATCTCTGCATCCATATAACTCATGATCCCCAGAATCAAAATGCACCCAGAACATTTTCATCTCATTTTAAAATGGTAAACATACTAGGTGTAATTTTATGGCACTATTCCAGCAGCCTAAAGGTTGCTCTCTCTCTCTCTCTCTCTCTCTTTACTGGCTATCATACATATTTATTTCCAAAAGGTCCCATGCTTTGTCTCTTTTTAAACCTGTAGTCTTGGTGTTGTGAGTATAAGTCAAAGTTGTTGTGAAATGCACTTCAGGAAGGCTACAGTACCTGGCAGACAAAACTAAAAACAACTTTAGTGACTCTGACATATTATAACAACCTGCTAAAGCTTCAAACCTCAGCTTAAAAACCTTCCCAAGTCGCATGCGTGTTCGTCCATCACACTCATGAACATTGGAAAATACGTCAGAACACAATCAGCTTGGATGTGGCATCCGAGCAGAGCTAATAACAGCGCTGCCGTAGCTATATAAGGATGTTTTTGTACTCTTCTGTTTTTAACTGAGCAGCTATTTTATTCTTCCAGCCTTAAGTGCTTTGTTCAAGGACACATTGTTGATGTACTGATCTCATATGCCTGCTTTAATCACAGGCCTGTGTACTACTACAACGACCAGCCCACATCCTCTGCATTTCAGTTAATTGTTCAGACTGTAGCATAGTTCCTGGAAGGACTATTCACATGCATCTAGCATTATGGGGTTTTCATTGTTAACAGTGGACATTCATCATCAGAACTATGTGATCGCAGCAGAGGCAAACATGTATAGAAAAAGAAAGAATGAAAAGAACGGGGGCAAATATTGTCCCAGCAACTGAATAAAAATATATCTTTTTTTTTTTTAACAGTGATAATTTAACAACACAGCACTGACTATGCATTAAGTTATTGCCATTATACTTCATTAAGTATGAAATACTATATGGGGCTCCTTGAAGACGCTGTGGAACGTAATAAATATACGATGAAGTTTAAATATGCCATAAAAAAATAAAGTACTACTCGAGAAAGGGGCATTAAACACCCCTTGAGCATCATTCAGCTGGATCTCATGTCAGCCACTAAACTGAGAACTCTTGGTTGGCCGTTTTGCTTTTTTTTTTTTCTGTCGGTGTGCGCTGATAAGCAGCGATAATTCAGCGGAATGGACTTTTAAGTTTTTATATAAGCACTTCGGAATAGACGCTGTTGGTGCCTACACCTAAACCATCCCTGGCTGCTTCCGCGCGTCCTTCGGCGCGACCACTTTGACAATTGCTTTATCTCCAAAGTTGCCCGCGCCGTAGATGTCTGTGGACGGATGCTTGTGGAGGCAGAGGCGCTGTCCAAGGTACTGCATTCAGCCCCTCCCCGGTAGACATCACGGAGAGACACGTGATCCGCTCTGTCTGTGGCTCCTGACAGTCGCTGGATAAGCTCAACAGGGAAGCCAGATTGCACCTTCTCGTCCGCAAAGATATCTGGATTTTCAGCCCCGCGCTTCCCAACTACCTCCATCCGGCGGGTTGATTCTCCACCTTTAGTTGCGTTTTTGTTCTTTTTTTCTATCTGGAAAAAAATTTGGAGGACCAATATTTAAGGTAATTCTTTTTTCCCCCCTCTCCCCTTACCACTGTAGCCTGTGAGGATTTTAGTGGAGTTAGAGTGAAAGTGGACCCGTCTCTCTCTCTCTCTCTCTCCCTCTCCCCTCTCCCCTCTCCGTGTCTCTCGCTGGCTGATGCTGTGATTCACTTGAAAGCAGATCTTGATGTGAAGAGGATCCGAGGCTCTAAAAACACACCGAAATTATGGACAGCGGTGGTTTGTAGGAGCGGAGTCCGCGTTGTTTGGCGTCAAGGCGCATTTCTTTCTCTCTTGTGCCAACTATTTAGTGTCCCGTAGAAGTAAAGGTTCACGCGCCAAGGTAAATAAATAAATAAGTATATATATATAAAATAAATGACGCTTCCTTTTAAGGAAGGAATTCATAGTTGTGTGCCACTGATAAAATGCTGCAGATGTTGGAATAAAGCGTCGCTCTAATTATAGTGCGCTCTTCGCAGCTGTCATCCAGCCTAAGATGTTAAGGTATGGGGCATGTTATTGATGAGATGGTGGCGATTGATGTGCTGTTTTTGCCAAAATAGAGCTTCTGGTGAGGGTCATTCCGTCCATTAGAGGAAGCACTGTTATCGTTTAAGGCTTTTTTCCTAGTCGTCACATTTGCAGTTTATTGAGAAGATGTTTCAGTCTGTGTAAAGTGCAGTGCCCGAGTAAACCCGATCCACAGCCAGCGCACATCGTTATTTTCTTCTTCTTTTTTTTTCTTTCAGAAATGCAAACTAATTGATTTTAAGTCGAGTTACTGCCTGTTCGTTTAAACTGTTTTCAGAATTGGGCATTTTGAAGCAAATGCAGAGTGCGTTTTGTTGTCTAAGTGGGGGGAAAAAAACATAGTGACGAGGCAAATGGAATAAAGGAGTATATTTTGGGGGTCTGACTGAGACCCAGCGGCAGCCCCGACTGGTTCGTCGTACACAAACCAACCTTTGTGAATCAAATGACGCACTTTTTCCTCATGTTATGCCTTCAAACCGAGCTCCAGAGCAGTCACGCTGCTATACCGTACATCGGAATGCTGCTGATCGCGCGTTTGCAGAAGTTGTAAGGAGCAAAAATGATTTAATAAACGTGCGTTTTTTGTTGTGGTTGTTATATATATATATATTTATTTTTATTTTGGTGCGACTGGGACTGTGTGTTTTGAAATCGGTTTTAGGTCTGCGGACGTCTGTGAGTGTGAACAATGATTTTTTTTTTTTTTTCTTAGAGTGCATGTTCGCATCTTGGAAGGACTGCGTGTTCCAAGGCAAACAGCACTTGGACACAGAGATCTAATAATGTGCGGATTCAGAGACGCTGATTGTCAAGTGCAGCTGTTTGCTTCCTGGAAAGCGTCCCGGTGATCTTAATCTAATGGCAGGCCTTGTGTTTTTAGTAAGAAGGGCCTCTCTGGATTCCTGGACAGATATACCATAATCTTAGCCCTAATTTTTTACTTTTCATTAAGGCTTTGGCCAAAGTGGATTTGGAAACAGATATGGATGAAAATGCTGATGCTGTATTAAATTTGCTTTTCTTTTGCAGAGAGCTCTGAGTCTGGGGACTGCCTTGACAGACAGACAGACAGACTGCTTCTTTTGCTGAGCTTATCAGCCAACGTGGCTCCATATGGCATCTTTTTTCTCTCTTTGCTACAGAGGATGTGGGGTGAAAAGCCCTGAGCAAGGCTTCCAGTTACCCCACCAGTGAACGTTGGCATGAACATGAAGATTAAAGCTGCCATTTCAACTCAAGTGAAACCGTGCACACGCTAACTGGCACCAGAAGGGACTGTTCCATAATTAAATAAATTAGACCGAGCGTGCCCACTGGATATTTGAATCTCTGTCGCTCTGCTCTAAATAGCCATGGCAGAGAGGACCTTTAAATCGTTCAAACTATTTTGGCGGGAAAAGTGAGAGGTTTGGCCAGTGGCCTGGGCAGTGTGAGGTAATGTTTTTTGCGCCAGGATATACATGTTTGCCATTCCAGTTGATACACAAATCTACTGAAGCATTTAATCTTTTCTCTTACCATGCATCAGTTTTCACTTGCATATCCATGTAGACAGTCAGTTATATGCCAGTCTACAGTAAACCCAACACACATTTTGCTTAAGCACAGGTTCTTCTAAGTGAATTCAGCCCCATAAGTCCCAGCTACAATCTGCAGAATTTGTTATTGCACAATGATTTTACAAAAGCCACATGGTGCCCATATCATATGGGCTGGGCTGCTCATTTGCTGCTTTGTAGAAATAGGCACCTGTCTAGAATTTACAGGTGCAGAGGGACAGTGGGCTAGATTTCCGGTGTGGAATGCGTGCTGCGAAAGTGAAATGAGCTTCAACATGAAAACAAAGAGTTCCCACGGGCTGCTAGTCTACTTCGACGACGAGGGATTTTGTGACTTTCTAGAACTGCTCATACTGAACGGTAAACTCAGCCTTCGCTTCTCCATCTTCTGTGCCGAGCCCGCGACCGTCGTGTCCGACACGGCGGTCAACGACAGCCAGTGGCACACGGTCACGATAAGGAGAAACTTTAAGAACACAACCCTAATGGTGGACAATGAGATAAAGTGGGTCGAGGTGAAGTCGAAAAGACGGGATATGACTGTTTTCAGCCACTTGTTTGTTGGTGGAATACCACCGGAGTTACAGTCCGTGGCGTTACGACTGACGTCAGCTGCAGTTAAGGATCAGCTGCCTTTCGCTGGGTGGATAACAGACGTAAAGGTCAACAACACGGAGTCTGAAATGATCAACAGTGAAGGGGTCTTGAAGGACCTCTGTGGTACTTCCAACATGTGCTTAAACGGAGGAGTCTGCAGCTTAATTAACAATGAACCAACGTGCGACTGCACTCAGACAGGCTTCCAAGGAAAGGACTGCAGTGAAGGTAAGACATGGATTCAGCTTGTACCACACATTCAGTACAACGTGTCCTCTCTGGTCTTCTCAGTCGACAGGAATAGATTTTTACAAATTCAAGCACCCTAATGTAATTACCACCAGTCCTAAAGTAATGCATTCCCTTCCTCTACTTAGTTAAAGCCTTATGTTTGCCTTAGACGTGTGTGCCACTGATGTGCAATACGGTTGTTTGTAAAGAGTCAATCTCCTGCAAGGCCTCATTAGCAAAACATGGAGGTGTTCTCCGTCCCCAAAGGCGTCTCCCATTCTTATCAAATAGGTCTGTGGGGATTGGTTGACCTATGAAACATCTCCAATGGTTTACCTCGAATGGAAGAGTAATCATCAGCGAGTCAGATGGAGTAAACATGAGTGATCTCATTGACTACATGAGGTGGAAAGCGTCCAATGAATCCGTATCGTTGGCAACAGAAGAGAAGTCAGACGTTGACTGGGCGAGGGCTCTTGCCGGTTAAAAGTTCAGCAGATCGAAACTGTACCGGACTGTGATCTAATATCAGATCATTTTCTAAAAAAAAACACCAAAAACAACATTAGAAAGAGGCCACAACTTCTACGGGATCTGTGTGTCTAATTGATTTAATAATTCCAAACGGCTACAAAATCAGCCGTGTAATAGTGGGGAATAAAAAGAGCCGGAGACCCAGCAGATCAATACGAAAAGAGAACACGGGGTTCTTTGAGGTATGGGAGTAGTATCAGTCTGTCATGGCTCAGTATTGCAATCATAACATCAGGATCTCTTTTAGTTGCTTGTACGGAAAATGTATCAGTATTCAGGGTATTCGGTGCAGCGCTTCCCACAGGTTGGCAGCTTACTGCTGTGGTGGGGAGGAGCGCTGGTCCAGGCGATGGGGGAAGGGTGTGAGTGCATACGTGTTGTTTTTTATTTTTCAAGCTTATTCAAACACTGATGGACTTTAAGTCTCATCTTGAGCACAGAAGCTAATGTTGGCCGTTTCTAATTTACATTCCATTTCATAAGCTTGTGTATCTTTATTCAAGCACATAAATCTTTTATTAACAATATGCTCATTAAGTCAGCATTGAATAAGTTACTACTGCAGCATAAGATATTCCTATCTAATTGCCCTTTGTTATTGAGGGAAATATGAAACACCACTAATTAAAATGTCCTCCTCATGCGGCGCTGTAGTGCGTAGGCTACATTTTATTTTTATTCCGGTTTTGTTGACGGTGTTGCAACAACGAGAAGGAGCAAAAGGTCTCTCGCCGACCTCATGCTCTGACACAATGAATGATGTTGTTGCTGTAGTTCTAACTAACAGCCTCTCAGTGCTGGGCAGCTTTAAGTATTTGTTTATTTAAACGAGTTTTCCATTCTGCATCAAAGCACCATGAATAGATAGCAATCAAAAATTAACCCTGGCTGTATATATAGTTGGACCTACCACTCAAATGGTCTCATTGTTAGTTTTATTGCACTTTTCAAGAACGGTTACGTGCGGATAAGAGATACAGTCTTGATTGATTTGACTTTAATGCTGCCTTTGTTATTGCAAAGTTTCCAAGAGTTTAGTATTTTAGTTTGATTCTAACAGATTTGTTCCCACACAAATACACACAAATCTGTATTTGATAAGGTGAGACTTCTTAATTAGCCTTATTTTATTTATTTTTTTTATCTACTTTTATTTATTTGGACTGCCTGGTGTGATGAGAATGTCTACACAGATGACATCTAAACAGGAAATCAGCCTCTCTGGAAGAAGTCTGATGTTCAGTTTTCAGATCACTGGTGAAAAATAAAAAACCGCTACATGGGTAGCCCGACCCATGTCACGGTGTGACGGGTGTGACGCGTTACAAATCAAAGTTTAGCTGGTCTCGACTTTTAATCAGCATTCCAATCACACGCTGAAGTGCCAACCAATCACTTGTTTCCCTTCCTTTCCCTCTCCCCTAAATTTCCAGTTTGCTTTGTATAAAACGTGGAACAAAAGCCAGTTCCTAGTGCTATTTACCCCTTTTCATTACAACGTCAGCTAAAACAATTCAGCTTGGCAGCTGTAGCGGAATTACCAGGTATATAAACATAACATCAACAAGTGCTGGATCAACCCTTTGACGTCAGCTCTGTGGTGTGAACATAGCTTCCTGTTTTCCCATGACATGCAGAAGTAGCTGGATGAAAGTCCTCGTACAAAATGCATAAGCAATGATTTATTGTCAGTGTTCCTACTCTAGGTTTAATTTAACGAGACAGATTTATATGATTATTTAATGACGTTCATTAAGATTAAATTATAAATTGTAACCTAGAGTATTCTGCCTTCTTCTCACTGAGACAAACTCATTTCTAAAGGTCAGCTTCAGTGTTATCATATCAGATGGATTACAGTCTCTCTAAATATGTTGCTATGTCTTTAATGAGAAAACAGCAATTAGCTTTATGAATAAGGACTATTTGTGATCATATCAGTGACTCAAGAACCGTTGAATTAAAGGGGCAATTTGTAACTTTGTTTAAAACACAAAATCAACATTTAACATGGTCAAAAATGGAAGAAAAGCATTTGAAGAAATAATAACCATGACTCTGTGTTGAAGCATCTATGTATTATGGTGCAGTGATAACTACTAGCAAGGGCCATACTACCAGTTAGTACCACAAGATGGGACAGTTAGTCAACATCTTTTAATTTATACATTGTGTGTTTCTAACCACTTGTTAATCACATTGATGCACAAATAGTCAGTGAATAAAACCGTAAATTCAACACTGCCTGGTTCCAGCAGCAAGCCCAGATTGCACTTTAACTAGCAGATCATCATCTAGGATGGCTGTTGGACGATTTCTGTGCTATAACTGTTTATGGTGATGGTAGATATGTGCTGCAGAAATGAAAAAGAAAAAGAAAAAACAATAATAGAAGCATTTAGGATCTGGAACTAGTGGGACACTGGCTGATATTTGACTGCAGCCAATTCAACATCGATCACGCATAGCATTGTGACCAACTTCTTAATATGTATTGTGTAGGTCTCCCTTGTGCCTCCAAAACAATTGTGAGTCATCAGAGAATGGGCATGGACCTGGTGTCCTGTGGTGTCTGGCAACAGGATGTTGTTAGTTGGGGCCTTTGGGTCCTGTGGATTAACGATCAGCCTCTGTGGATCAGGCTTGTTCCAGTGAAATCCTTGATCAGTTTGGGATCTAGTGAAACCGTTTTTGTGTCTATGTCAGGCTGCATCCTGCTGGGGATGGCTGCTGCCATCAGGGAGTGTCATTGCTATGGGGTGGGGGTGCCTGGTCTGGTCTAGGTGGGTGCTACATGTCTAAGTAACATCCACATGAATGACAGGTTCAAACGTTCCCAGCAGCACATTGAATTGTCACCAGATGGTCAACGTTATTTACTTCTCCTGCCAGTGGTTTTAATGTTGTGGCTGATCAGAGTATTATTAGCATGTTGTTAGTTAGCAGCTCCTTCTAAACTAATTCCCCTCGCCTTTGAATGAACATTTAAAGACAAATATATGCCCATTAGTCATTTCTGAACTATTCAACAGAAACAACAGCGACCCAATCTGGAGGACGTACTACACCCTTTGAGCACACCACTTCACAAATTACTCATTTAAACAGATAAAAAGGAAACTCACAAATAATTAACCCCCTTGATACCAGCCTGGCATAAACACTGAAGATGAATCAGACCTATCAGGTTAATTTGAAGTTAAATATCCCGGTTGTCGAGGTTGTGTTTAGGGGTGGATCCAAATCAAATAGCGCCTTGGATGTATGTCTACATTTTCCTCGTGTGTGAATGAGTGCGTCAAGAAATCCGTAGCAGAGATTGTAATTTTCACAACAGGGTGGCTACTGATGTTTACAGTTTTATACCCATGAAAAAATAATTGGTCGCATTACTGCAATGTGAAAATGAGTAATGCATAATTATAGTGATAGGGTGAGAACTACTGAATAATGATGAAGAAAGTGTTGCTTAATGGAGTCAACCGGCTCTGATTGTTTGTCCAAAACTCCATAAGGCAGAAAAAAAAGAACACATATGAAACCCTGAATATTCTACTGTTCATCCTAATTTTAGCCGCGCTGCAGTGACAGTGACAAAGGAGTCACTTTTTCCAAATTTAGGAGTTGTCCTGAATGGAGAACTCGTTTCGCTGGTTTCAAGATGGTGGCTGACGAAAGCAGAGCCTCATTTTAAGCTCATTCCGAAGGTCTCCGTTGATAGTCACACATCTGCTCCCTTATTAATCTTCTACAGCCACTGAACTGAAGTCATTAGATCCTCAAGATAACGCAACAGTAGCAACAAAGACAAACAAGCAATCTGTCAGCGCCGATGTCTGCTGCTGTCACCTCTGGCACCCACAAAGTACAGTGTGGGAATGAAACACCCCTCTCTCCCTCTCTCTCTCTCTCTCTCTCTCTCTCTCTCGATCCCTCTCTTTCTGTCAGGCCCGCGCTCTGATTGATGGAATTATGCAAAATATACGAGCAGAGATTCGGTTACAGTTATTCTCTCGCAGCTGACCGTCCACCTCCTTCTGTCACTGCAGCTACGAGCTTAAAAGCCTTTTCTTGATAGATTTTCAAGAGGAGGTTTCTTAGCGAACTGATTGGTCTGACATACAGAAAATAGCAGTGCTGGCCACAGTCAATGAAACATTTATAACTTAGCAAATATGACTTGATTGTAGAAAATTGCTTTGGAGGACATGTTAGCAAACACTGTCTGACGGCGCAGACCGCAGACCTGAATCAACATTAGCATTCAGTTAGGGTTGTGTTCCTGGCTGCCCAATAAATAGAAGAAATGTTGCTCTTGGCTGCACAGCCATCAGGCATAACATTATGACCACCTGCCAAATACTGTGTGGGTCCCCCTTTTGCCTCCGAAACAGTTGTGACTGCAAACGAATGTTGCTAGCGGAGATCTTTGGGTCCTATGGGTTGAGTTGAGGGGGCCTTTGTGGATTAGGCTTGTTTCAGTGCATCCCACAGATGCTTGACCAGTTTGGGAACTAGTGAATTTGGAGGCCAGATCACCACCTTGTGCTGTTTTTCATGTTGTTGTTTTTTAAGTTGTTCTTAAAATGTTTCAGGCTGCATCCTGCTGAGGATGGCTGCTGCCATCAGGGAGTGTCATGGCTATACAGTGATCTATATGGTCTAGGTGGGTGGTACATGTCTAACTAACGTCCACACGAATGCCAGGTCCAAAAGGTTCCCAGCAGAACATCGTATTGTCATAAGATGGTCAATGTCATTTAGTTCTCTGTTGTGGCTGATCGGTGTTGCTCTCAGTGATTCACTGTTTCCACCCATTAAGGGTGCAGCATGGTACTGTGTTGATACTGGGTTGGCTCTAATGGCGCATTTCCACTAGCACGGCTCGGCTCGGTACGGTACGGCACGGCACGGCTCGGCTCGGTTTGGTTGTGTTTCCATTACAACTGGTGCCTCCTCGACGTGGGCGGGGTCGTCATAACACGGCTGCGCGAACCCGCTGTGACGTCATTTACACGGCGCCGAGCAACGTACAAATCCGGAAGACCTCCCTCTGAATCCGTTCTTCGGCAACCAGAGTCAGGAACGTCTGGACCTCCTCCACCGACCAAGGAGCGGATTTTTTCTGAGAAGCCATCTCGTTCCAAGTCAAAAAGCAGTAAAAAGTGGTGTCTTGTCTCGCGTCTTGTGTTTATTTACATTCTAGGCGGTCGTCGCGCGGTTATGACGCTTCCAGTGACGACACTCATCGGCCAATCAGTGGAAGGCAGTCGGCTGACGTCACGTTTTAGTAACGCTTCGGCTCGCTTGGAACCAGGGCTGAGGTGATACCAAAAATGTACCCGGTTCCAGGTACTGCGTGCTAGTGGAAACACGCAATAGCGCGCCGAGCCGTGCCGTACCGAGCCGAACCGTGCTAGTGGAAATGCGCCATAAGTGGACCTTTGCTTAAACACGTCTACCTGTTATAGCTGTCTGCTGACGCTTTTCGACAGTGTTAATAATATGTGGATCAACGGGGAAAGGCTAAATTTGTCCATGTTTGTGTTGTTTGTCCTTCAGTTTTCCCCAGCCGTGGAAAAGGCTGAACACTGTGGTTGAGTGAGACCAAAGCGTTTTTATGTAGCTATTGTCCGTCTCGCTCATATTTGTCCTTTTGTTTTTGCAATGGTGGTCTTTGAGTTCCAAGTCAACCTTTCGATCAATCAGCATTTGACCTACACGTAGCGTCATTCCCCCAAGGGTAACGACTGCACGGCAACATGTTTCCACTCCGCTTTGGTTAAATTCTCATAATCCTTCACTCTGTACAGATAGAGCCACGAGAGCGGACATCGCTGCTGGACCATAAATCGACCTTCAGTTGCTAGGTTTTGTGTTTGATGTGTGGTGTTTAACAGGTAGAGGGTTCCTCAACGGTTTTACGCCAACTAGGTGCAACTGCAGCGCCCATCGCTGTTGGTTTGTTTCCATGAGCACTTCATCACATTACACAAAGTCAATTTATGGATTGTCACAATACAAACATACAGGAGATTAGTGCAGCTTTAAATCTGTCTAGATATAGTTGAATCACTGAGCAAAAATTTAATTAAATTGCGAAATCAAATTGCAGTAAGCTTGAAGAGGTGCAAAATACAAATACAGCTAAAACAAGTTTGGACAAATGAAGAACAGAAAGAGTCCTGGTCAAACACAACAGAACTTGAATGTTTGGCCTTGGTGTATCAGATTATTACATTATTCTGCCAATGTGCAAAAGAAAAGAAATAAAACGGTAAAACAAAAAAGTAAAAGTGAAAAAGCTGGTTCTCTTTCCTACCTAGACAAAACAAAGGAGAACTACTGTGACATTTATTTTAGCTTAAACTGCTGTTTGTTCATTTTGATCCCTTTTACATCAAACCTGTTTCATGATTTTGTCAGCCATGTCTTTAAGAAACAGCATTTGTCACATTTGCCTGCGCTAAAGATAGACTCTTTAAATGTAACTCCCACGGCAGCTGTCCGTGCGAGACTGAACCCACGGCTCTTAGATAACCCGAACGAAAGATTCCACCAAAAGTCACCTTTGCCAGACAATTCAGTTTTCTAGCAAGTGCAGAGATAGTGTTCCACCCCAAGGTAATGTGGGTGCTTGCTTTCTCGCCATCCTGAGCTGAGGTAAGCAACAACTGCAGCAGAAAAATGTCTGTGCATCATTTTATCAGGCCGCAAACGTAAAACACAGATTCGAGCTGGTGTTCTACATGCCTCTCGAATAAATGGTCGTGTACCAGTCAGTATCAAGTGCAGTAGAGCAGAAGACATGTTTAATTGTAAAACTGCTGAAACAAACTAACATATATACGTATATGTTGTCTCATCTGAAAGTTTACCTATGCCCATACATGCATTGAGCTATACAGCATATTGAAGTTTAAAACTGACCTTTCCATTAAATCATTTAAAAGCTGTTGTCTTACTTTGATCAGATGAAAGGATTAAAGGATTTATCACCAGAACTGTCAACCCTCCCCTGCCCAACCGCTAGCTTGCACATTACATGACCTCTCTCAAGCACACACACATCAAACACACACACACACACACACACACACACACACACACACAAATCCCTTTGATCGGTTAGAACAATTATTTAAATGCACTGTTATATGGTCGGTAAGTTCCCAAAATCTGTCCCTTTTGTTTCTCATTAGAGAAATAGCATAGATGCATTGCACAGCTCCATATTTTATCCTGATAAAATGAAATGATGTTGTTTATTTCATTCTACATTAGCCCACCGTAAATCACTCCAGGTATATATATATATATATAAACAAAAAAAACCAAAAAAAGTGGGGCAGATCTCAGCTAGGATTGCACAGTATTTTATTCGTCGCGTTGATGTGTTATGTCATTTGGAGGACAGCTCCCTGTGCCTGGACAGAGTGAATAAACATGATTGCGTTGCGCTCTAATTTCACGACGACGGCATAGCCCTCCAAACAAATGCCGCTTGAGAGACAAACACAACTCAAGACCGCAATTAAGCTGCTAATTATTAATGACAAAAAAAACAACATTTTTATAATCCAATCATCAGAAGTCGTGAAAATGTTTATTCACAGAACTACGTCACATTTGTGTTTGTGCTTTACGGAGGAAAGAATGCACTGCTCACATTGGCTCATGCACAATAAGGTTTCAGACCATGTCTTGGAAGTACCATTATTATTTGTAGCAGGACTTTAGGTTCAGGGCTGATCGCTGAGAGATAATTCACAACTCGAGGAACATTTCCTGAATATCTTGCCATAAGTAATAGATAGAGAAATAGCTCAAGGTTGCTAGTATATATTACACTGACCCTTAGAAACTCATATACAGTATGTTCATTTGGGCTTGTTTTATTTCATGACACTGGTTCCTTGACTGTGTCTTTCTTAAACCGATATATTCTTAATCAACGGTTATGGGATTTCCTGGTACGATGACTCTGACAGCCTCCTGATTGCATTAGTGGTTGCGTTTCACATTGTCTGTAACAATCTCGACCCAACTGCATCATCCCGTGGTGTAAGCTCTCCCGGAACAATTTGCAAATTTAGCAGGTTTGCTCGCTTCTAACAAGATTCTTTCCCCGTGCTTTTGTAGCAATCTGTGGCTGTTACTGCAGTTCTGCAGTAATTACTTTTTTGCTACTCTGCTTAGCCTGATTGAACTGATGATTAATAAGTCTACACGGCATAGCTGTTTTCACAGAGTTGCATATTTACTTATTCAGCACAGCAGAGGAGAAGCAGCATTAGCTTTAATTTGGAGTTGTGTCACTGATGAAGGTCGGTGGATTTCCATCCATTTTAAGTCATTTTAAGAAAAGTCTTTGACAGCAACATTTTTTGTTGTGGGGCAGTGGAGAGGTTGTGTTTAATGGGTATACAAGAGATGTTCAGATAAAAGCAGTGGAGCAGAAGTCATTGTTTTGCAAGTCACAAGTTAATCTCAAACCTTTCCATGCAAGTCCAGAATCAAGATTGCATTATCACTTTCACTTAAGGATCTGTAGGGTCCTACATAAATAGCGAATGACTTGAGTTTTTCAGGAGCAGCAGCAACAGTGAGTTCCACGCCACATGTTTAAAATAAAATACGTTTGCAACACTTAGCAGAATTATTTTTCAGGACAGAAGGCCAAGTGAAGTACAAGTGAGGTCAAACGCCACTGGTGTTAGACTCCTAGCGAGTTGAAAATAGCTGTGAAACCGAAATAATGAGCTGAAAGGTGCTGAAAGGCTGGAAGGGGACTTCAGAGTTAGGTGAGAAGGTTTTTCAGCTGTGCCACCGGGTCTATCCGACTGAAACACAAATAACATTCTGTTGCTAAACGATATTTTGCCAGACAGGTTAGCTATCCTAACCTACACTGTCTGTTTTACTTCAGCACGGCGGCGCCCATCAATTCAAAGTGAGATGTCTGTTTGGTTTATGCGCCGGCTTCGTGGCTTAAGACACTGCTGCAGATTTAGAGCCAAGTCCTATCCCCAAGGAAAACTTAACACACTGCTAACGACAACAGAATGGAAGTGTGATTAAACTGAGGGCCTCAACAAGTGACACGAATGGTAAAATTGTTATTTTAGTATCATGGGCTTTTATGAAACCATACTGGGAATTCAAATCAGCTTTGAATGTGCAAGAAGAGTGACTCATGCTTACCTGCATGCAGATAAGAGGATAATAGTATTTATGATGAGTCACTGTGGAGAAAATAATCACCACGGCACTTTAAATGTATATGTAAAGTCCCACAATAAACATAATGTATTCAAAGGGGTAACTGTGTTTGACACTTGAAAAGCAATACTATCCTCCTGAGATGATTTATATGTATGGCTCCATGCGAATACATGCTTTAAGTATTCAGTATTCACCAGCTTTCCTCAAAGTCACATATATGAATTTAACTGCAATGAGACGCGGCGAATTTGAATGATCGCTCCCTTTCAGGCGCGTCTACCATTGTGTGAGCGCGAACAACCATGTGACCGCGCTGTATCTCTGGAAGTGTCATTCCGTCTAGAGGCCTCCTGCCGCTTCTCTCAGACAAAAGCAGATTAATAGTATACTGCTGTCTCTGAGTCCAAAGACAGATATTGGGATCAAAAGATTAGAGGGATTTTCCCGGAGGATTTTTGCCTTGTTTAAATACATTTGCTCCCGACTGTCAAAGGGTGTTTGTGAAATTCTTTGACACCAAACTCCTCCTTTAACGGGATTCGTCCCACGGCACAAATAAACACATCCGGATATCCATGTCACACGCTCACACTCGTATTAGCCTGAGCTACGGAGCGCTTTTCTTACTGCTGCGCGCTAAGCTGGCACATGGAGCACGCAGCATATATCACGAGATGCATAATTTATTGATTGAACGCTGTTAAATACCAGCCACCGCCATGGATATCTCATAGGTGTATGAGATCTGACAGGATTCTGGCTTTAAACGCACTTTTCTTCTTCCATGATGTGATGTACTTCATACCTGTGCTTTGTGTTAGCAGCACAATTACCGTGCTTTCTATGCAATCTCGACGGTTTGATCTCCCTTAATCAGATACAGAATTAAGCAGTTTAGAAGCTAAACTCCTAGGCAGGAGTTGATGTCTTCACTTTGAACATAAAATAGCCTTTGATGCCGCGGGCTGGGTGTTGTCACTCATGAGAGTCGTCTGAAATACAGAAAAACAAGTCGAAAGTGCAAGGCCGTCATTTGAAAGTCGCCATGCTAATGACAGAGTGGAGAAATTCATTTTTCAGGGACAGTTTTTTGTGACTTTGAAGCCTTTTGTGAATTCCAGTAAGTAGTGAAGATTGGGCAAATAAACCTGAAGTGACAACAGTTATGTTTTGATCCTGTATAAATTGAGAAATTATCTAGGATGTTTATGTATAAGAAGAAAACCAATCTTGTGCAGAAAAGGTTGACCCTTAATATGCACTGCGATTTCAACAAACAGATGATTAAAACAATACTTAGGTCAATGATCATTGATCCTACACATTAACAAGGGACCTGTCTTGTCATTTATAATGGAAGAGGATTTAGCTTAATGCTAACACTACTTAGAGCTCAGCTGCATTTAATGCTCACCGTGCTTTATTCATGTTTTTTCTGAAGAGCCACTCCTCAGATAGGGATTTGTCACACATCAACAGCGGGAGCGTTGGCAACTACTTTCCTTAAGCAACTGTTGTAAAAGGTGCTTTGGAAACACTTTGCTTCAACATGAAGCTGTGAGCTCTATTACAATAATACTTAGAACCTGTCAGTTTACATTGATTTCTTAATTCCTCCACTAAGACTAATACTCCTGCATCACACAAAAAAAAAGAAGAAGAGTGACTGCACATCTGTAATACTCTCCTAGATATCGTCAATCCTCGGATTAAGGTTATTAGAACTTCCGTATAAGCTGTCCTGATTATCCTACTGGATCATTCCTACCCACAAGACGTAAAAGAATGGAGAGGTCTTCTGCACATCTGCTCCCACAATCCCCTCTGTTGTGTCTGTCTCATCGGAAATCTCTCGATTGGACTATATTGTCCATGCACCATCTGTCCAGAGTACCTCTAGTAGCTGCGTAATAAGATTAATTAAATCCCAAATGCTAACACTGACTGAGTATATTTAATTAGTCAAATTAAAATAGTTAAATGTCAGATGTGGGCGGTATATTCTTTTAACTACATGTAAGTCAACACAGCTTTACTGACTACCTTCAAAAATCAAGCGGAGTTACGTAAGATGGTTGTCAGAAGAATCTCAAAACTGTCCAGCAAAAGAAAAGGCTGCAGTCAGCAGTTATACGTCTTAGCAGAGCAAACAAATACTGGAAACGTGGTAAAACCATTACCAAGCAATGAGCATTTGTCCTCAGATCAACTAATCAAAATGGCAAATACTTGGGCAAAGGAAGGTCCATGTTGCCATGTCACGCTAATAATAAAAGTTCTTTTCATGGAAATTGTTTAATGTAACTCTGGTGTGGAGAAAATTATTCTTCAGGGAAGCACCTAGAAATTACTCTTGAATTTTGTGTGACTTAAAAAAAAAAAAGTCTCTACGCACCCAAATTGATCTTGGTTTTGTTGCAATAAAACTGTGTAATCACAACTCTCTTTGGAAGGTCTCATTTCCTGAAGTGGAAAAGCTTTTTCTTCCTACCTTTGTGTGTTCATGGGCTTTTAGTAAGAAATGTGAATACGGCATGAACACTTCAAACTAGAAGTTTTCTAGAACAGTTCTCACTATTTATATTGAGCTGGATGAAGAATGAAGAAATGGTTTCTGTAAGACAGAACAGGAAATATATCAACATTTAACAGCTTTACTAATTAACACCGCCTGTTAGCTAGCCTGCTAGCATTAGCGCAACAAGTGTCTAAAACAGTGGCTCAAAATCCACATGTACCGTAGATGCAAAACACTTAATATAACCTTAGTATGATCCTTTTACTTACTTTCTTCATAAACACATTCTTTGTAGCATGGACTCTTCCTTGCATTGGCCAAACTGACTCTATTTTCCCAAGGATACAGGCAGCGGCATCTTGCGAGCCAGAGTGCAGTGCGCAGTGCAGTCCAAGAGTGGAGCCACTCTGATATCTGTGATATCAGTGACCCGACCACACTTTTGCCAGACTCTCTTGCGTTTTCGTTTAATTAATACTGTGCTCTGGCGGGAAAATAGCATCAGTTTGGCCAATGCAAGGAAGTGGCACGAGACACGTCCATATTTATAGCAACAACCGACCCAACAGTGCATTTGAGCTGCCCAAAGCATGCCCGACTGAAAACCACAACAAATAGCACAATGTCAGGAAATTTATAACAAACACTGATAGCCTTTTCCTTATATTTTACAGATATCATTCTTCCATGTTTTTGTGAAAACGACAAGAAAAGGAAACAAATTGTGCAGTTTAACACATATACGTGTTAATTTTTAAAAAAAATGCTGTATTTGCTCACAAGTATAATGTTTGCACTTGTGAAACGATGGACACGCAGTTTATAAGCTGTAACATTTGGGTTAGAGTTAATTATCATGTTTCAGCAAGCTGCGTGTCAAAGGTTGTTGTTCTGACTTGGAGCATTCATGTGAATTTTGTCAATTTGAAAACAATTTTTTGGGGATTATTCTGATTATTTTTATACAGAGAAAGAACAGAAAAGCCTTTGTCTTTGCAAGTAAATCATAGATTTTATGCATCCTGCACGACACACAATCTCTGCTGCAATGACCGCTGTAAGTCAAGTCTTGCTATAAAATGATCTTTCTTTCTCTTTCTCTACAAATATGAGGCATGTGTTCACTGATATTATGCATACAGTCCAATATGGTCCTTGACCTAAACAGATAGCGCCACAGACGGTTATTTTTGATTATTTTTTGATTCATTTGATGCTATCACAAGACATTTGATAGTGGGCTTTCTTTCTGGTAGTGCCCTAGTCGTCAGACAGAGCCAGACGAGCTGTTTCCCTCTATTTTAAGTGTCAGTTCTCTGCAGATAAGTTCTCGAAATATGTAGAACTTTAAGATGTTTTGACGAACAGTATGTGGCAACAACCAGCTACTGAGGATAGAAATGAGCACATCTGTGGGAGCTATCTATTTCCCATTTCCTCCCTCTCTCTCTCTGCTCTTTCTGCTTGAGGAGGATAATGGGGGAGATGGTGAGCAGTGTAACGCCACTAACACTCCTCTAGTAGAAAGATGCATTAGGTTTAGGCGGAGATACTAAGAGATGAGCCCTCACTTACACTCATTACTCTTGATTTGGTTCAAATTGTAATTTAACAACAAATCAATCCTCTGGTAGCGCTGACCTTTGCTGCAAGGCTTTTACATTTTCCCTCAAAGTGCCTGTGTGACAGGGGATTTCAGAACTGCCTTCCTGCTACCATTTTTCAAACCCTACAGCTGTGCAATGCTGGGATTGCCATTGTTCTCCGCGGGATGTATGGTGATGACATAAGTATTCCCTGATTAATAACAACAAGCCACATTTCAGAGAGATGTCATATTGTGTTATTTAGAGAATGCACTGAGGCGTTCAAATCATTTTACACATTCAGTTCACTGGTACAACCTGTGAAAACAGTTGTCTAATTTCTTCTGAGGCACTGGAAGGAGCTTTCCAAATCTAATATATATATATATTTATTTATTATGATAATTCGTCATCAGGATTATTACAGCTGAGATTTGAGACCGTTAAACTGATAACCACGTGTCTGCACTGGACGGGCGGGGTTTGAGAGAAGGGGGCATTTAGCTGGGGGGGTAAGAGGAATAAAGACGCCACTGAGTTGCATTATCGGAACTGTGGGATCTCAGGCTTCAGTTAGAGGTCAGCGGAGAATCTGAAGAGGCTCTCAGCCTCCCTTTTAAGGGATGGTCGATCTGACACTCTCGAGCATGTGTGCATGTCACACGGCACGTTCTATTAAACATTTTCTCTCACTGCCATTTGAAGCCGTGAACCTGCAAAGTACTTTGTGGCGCCGTTAAAGGGATGTCCAAATATCCACTCAGAATATTATACCAACGAGACTTCAGGAAACTTTGCAGGTGACCTACATTTTCTGAGCAGCACCGGGATGATAAACCACTTCGGTTTCGCGGCTATTTGAAATGGAGCTGAACTGCTTACATTAGGGAAGTTGTTTAATAATTAATAATGCTGAACATTATTTAGTAGACTTCTTGTTAATTACACAGATATACTGTACATTTAACATATTCCATACATTATGGTAAATCAAATAACAGACAAAGCAGCGCTCCTTAATGAAACAGCGTGGCATCAAAACATAATGGTAACACACACTTTTTAGGGCTGCTAAATATTTCTGTATAGACGGAAGAATTATTCATGACTGCGACTGCACATAAGTCATATGAGTGAGAAATGTGTGGAAGAACATGTAAAATATGATTTTTCTTGGTGTAGGTCATGGTAACAAGCTCCAGCCTTAACACATGCCAGGAGGTGGGTGAAGGTTGTTAGCTTATTTGTCAGAGCAGGCAGTAAGTGAATCCTTATGCAACCCTCAACAAACCTACATAATTAGAAAGCACAGCGCTTCATGTCTAGTATCACTTGTTGCTTATTTTCTAACAGGCGCAAAAAGAAACAAAAAATAATAATAATTTGATGAAGTTTGTGCATTTGTCACCTGGCTTAGCGACCTTTTTTGATAGCAAGCAGCTAGCTTTGTGAATTAATTCAGCGCCAACCCGTTTGATTTCCCTCTTTTTTTCCAGCTTTTTCCCCACACCTAATTATTTTAACCGCTTCAGTAATGCACACACATGTAAAGTTGTTATCTAGGAGCAGGCAAAACTTTGCATATTAATTCACAAGGTTTTTTTATCAGCTCTACTTAAAGCGAAGGAGCAGATTTGCTTGCTGAGTGGTGTGTCTGCTGTGAACAGCCAGGCTACTGCTCGGGGCAAAACTGCCGCAACACGGGGTGTTCGACTCCTGTCTCGGCTGAAACAATGCAACAACAGATTTAAATACAATTCCTGCAAACCCAAAGCACTGCGATACTGATGACATTAAGAGCAGAGGACAATGTTGAGTCAAGCAAACAGGAATCTAAAATTGCCAAATGGCAGGAAAAAGGAATTATATCTATGGCTGGCTGTTGTGTCTAGTGAATGTGACACATGTTCCTTTTTGTGAAATGTAGCGTCACCCTGATTCCCCCCGATGTCTCTTCAGCCAGCTGCATTCAGACACAGTGCAGGACAGACATGTGTGCCTTAATGACATTTTGTCCAGCTGGCTGATGGGAGCCTGCGCGCTGTACGTTAGGTGGACTGAGCAGCACTGCGAGTCCTCCTTTAGCTGGTCCGTCACTTTGGCTTTAATCAATTGTCGCTGCGTTAGCTCGCGCCCAGAGGGTCAAGATTGTGTCAAGATTATGTCTGCAGGAGGCAAATGAAAAAGAAAATCAATGTATTTATCCCCCTTGATTTTTTATTTATTTATTTATTTTTTTGCCAGCAGTCTCGCACCAGATGTTTCATTCTGTGAGGCATCAACTTGAGTACAGTAATGTAATTATTCTCCACGAGCCATGCACAGCGAGCATGATACGATGCGTAAGACCATCAGAGATGCAGATCGGCTGATAGACAGTTGAGTGCATTTTGGTGTAGTGTTACCAGCACAATAGCACTGGGATCACTTTGTCAAGGGGATTAAGTGGATTTACGTCTCTGGATTAGAATGTAACCAGCTGGGTACATTTGTGAAAGAAAGTGTGTCTGTGAGTGTGTGTTTGTGAGTGATAGGGGGCTTGTTTTAATGGTCCCTGTCAGGTGATACTGCTGTTAAAGGAAAGCTTCTTTTCCTCTCACTACACTACCAAATGAAACCTCATTTAGAGCTGAAAACTGCTTAAATTACGGTCTATGAGATTTGCTTACACGACTGGATGCAATTTGCATAAACGGCTGTAGTATAATCCTTCAACAAATCAAATTCAAGGAGAAGATATATTCTGTGTTTTAACGTATCAAACTTACTGTTGACATTGGTTTCCCTATCTCCCCTACTGGGGATAAATTCTCAGATCGGATTTAATATGATGACACTAAATACTCAACAAGCTGCACTTAAACAATAAGAATAATTAATAATTGTTAGGATATTAAACTGGTTTTGGTCACCAATGATTAGAGGAAGGGAATCCCTATTAATCATATCAAAATAGTCACGCACAGGTGTATTTAAATGTACTCTAATCCGCTGTAATATTAGCTATCGTAGCAAAATGTGTAGGTCACCATCAGCGTTTGAGGTCTTGACATCAGCAAATGTTCTCGTCTCATTCACGTTTCTCATGTGGTCATGTTTGCAACTGCCAGCTTCATGCTTGTCTTGTCATAAGGCTTTTGCAGCGGCGTGCTTCTCATCACCAATCAAACTTTTTGTGAACAAAGTGCACGTTTCTTATATCCTTTGGCAACAGAATCGCATTTAATCGAAATGTCCTGCATCTGTAATTGGAAAATTGTAACGTGTGCACACAGCTAAATAAAGTTTAAGTATACATATTGGTCCAGGAGGGCTCAGATAAATGAGACACTACTGTAAATTGTAATAAGTAATCAAAGATTCTACATTTAATAATAAAAAAAAGGTAATGTATATGGATCTGATTAAATTATACTAAATTGGTACTGCCATGTTAACCAGAAACAGTAAACTGTTTAATTGTCTAATGGTTTGTTCACAAAGTGATGATTTGGATTGATTTTGTGCATGGTGTCTGATTTGGAAGGGGAACCACAGGTGATGGTAAGTTTTGGGACAAACAAAAATCGCTTAAATCTGGGCAACCATTTTAAAGAGGTAGGAGTTTATTTTTGTAGCGGGAACTGGGCTTTTTGTGTTTGGCCATCTGGTCGCATGGTTATTGATTACAGACCATTTTTGTTTTTTGTGTAAATATTAACTGGACATTGCATGCTGGTGTCTTCATGATATAAGTTCTTTATTGTTTTAACCAAAAGGTGAAGGCCAAAATAATCATCAGTCATTTCTTCTTCTTCTTTTATTCCATTTTATGTATAACTGCTGTCATGTTTTTAAACATTAAATCAAGTGGTAAGCACTATATAATGCATAAAAATCCTGACTGACCGTATTGTGTTCTTTTCGTAGGTAGAGAATGGGCCCTTACACATTCTCGTTTGATTATTTTTGCATGTTTCCACTCACGTCATTTTGTCAGACTAATTTATTTTCCCACCGGTCGCATGTTTACCTCACCTGTTTGCTATTACTTTGCCAACATGTACTTCGTCTCTCATGCTCCTTTCTTAGAGTGACACATTTCACATGGCAGTTTTCTCACCTCCACAAAACTCACTTTGATTGCCAAAATTAATGCTAGGGCAGTTTCATTCGGGAGGCAATCTCCTTCTGCATTGCCAAGATGCTCTCACCGGTCATTGCCTTCAGTATCGTGACTAAATCACCTTAATAGATTTCCAGTAACACGAGACCCCGCTGCCCGTTCGGAAACCTTAGAGGCATTACTTTATCACAGCCAGCTCTATTTATTAAGGCTATTTTCTCTTGCAATGCATTTCATCACATATAGCAGCTTTTCATTTAAGAAGAAAAAAATAATAAATGCTCGGAATAGAGTCGATTGAGTTTGCTAAAGTAAATAGTTGTTGGTATCAAAAGTTAGAATCCATCATGTTTAAAAAGAAAAGTGACATAAATAAAAGATTAAATGAAAGATCCAATGAGCCTTGCAGAACAAGATAAAAGAGACTCAAGATGCTGATGCTTTTCATCCCCTCACCATCTTACCCCTCGTGATCAATACTGGTTCTTAAATCATTTAACTATGATGCCAGTTTTATCTGGAGCTAACAAAGATTTGCTTTAAAGAACGTCAAATATTCATAGTTTCAGTTCTGTCCTGTATTACAGGCCAGTGCATGAACAAAAAAGGAGGGAAACCGAATAAAGGCCTGTGCGTAAACTTCCTCTGCAGGGCTTACAATAGGTCACTTGCATGTGATGTTTAATGCCTTGCATGGCGACAACATGCAATGGCGAGTACTAGTCTGCATGCTGCTTAATGAATATCTTCCTCTCTTTCTCTTTGCCTGTCTGTGCTTCCAGAAGACAACTATACTGAAGGTGGGTATTGATCATTGGTTGTTGGTTGCAAACACTGCTAAATGCCTACATACTGTTCTGGCTTCTCAATTAAATGTGAGCAACTGTTTTATACATTAATGGTAATGGTGGTGTCCATAATACGGGAGTGGTAAGTTGGATTAATCAGATTTTCGCTATAATTTTTGTTTTCAGCAATTGGTTCACGTTGCAAAATTGCTAAATCCAGTATATTTTTAAAAAAAAGCAAACAAAAAAACGCATTTTAAAGGTTTCCATGGTATTTACAGACATACTGGATTGAAATGGGTAATAACAATTTGATGTTGGGATGTATAATACTGTATGTGAATACTTTGCTTACAACAGGTCACTGTGATGATTCTATGTGTATATAATGAAACAAATGCATAGATCTTCCATGTAGCTTTGAAAAACAGGACTAGACTTAAAGTTTCTAACTCAGTACTTTTGAGTAGCCTTGAATTAAGGCTGTAAATACTTATTTATCAATCCGGTTCTGACCAGGAATGCTCCATAAAGACTAGCATGGTGAAGATCCATAAAGGCCATTAACAGTTAATATGCAGATATATATAAATCAGAATAGAAAAACTAGGAAGACATTAAAAGGTGGCGCAAATGGACATCCTTAATTAAAAATAAATCAGGTACTACAAAAACACAAACAACACCAGTGTAATAAATGAAATTCTTTTTCATATGTCAAAACTGTGTAGTGTCCAAGTGTGTCTATAGACCTGCAACATATGGCAATATGAAAACCAAAACAATCAAACTTGGGAACCAAAACAAGGGAACCAAAACAATTGAATGTGGGAACCAAAACAATAAAACATGGGAACCAAAACCTTCAAATATAGGAACCTAAACATGGGAACCAAAACAATCAAGCATGGGAACCAAAACAATCAAACACGGGAACCAAAACCATCAAATATTGGAACCGAATCAGTTAAATATGGGAACCTAAACAAGAGAACCAAAACAATAAGACATGGCAACGAAAACAATCAAGCATGGGAACCAAAACAATAAACATGGCAACCAAAACAAACATGGGAAGCAAATCAATTAAACATGGGAACCAAAACAACACTGGAACCAAAACAGTCAATAATGTGTGTCTGAACCAAGCAGTTTGCAGACCCTTGCCGTGTCATAATGGAATAAGCCCTGACTGGTTCAAACATGGTTCCCAGGTTGAACTCCTGTGTTTCTTTACCAGCCATATTGTTACTCTAGCCTTGTTTCAGCTGCGGTGTTCATGGCACAGGCAGGATGCACAACCATCCTCCAGAAAGGAGTGTGGGCAACAGCAGCTCATTTGCTTTAAACGCTACAGACACTGAAACCGCACATTTGGGACAAGGCTACATTCAGGCAAGTGCAGGCATGGTAAAATAGCAGTTACACATTCTAGGGACATTTAACACATAAAATAACTTGATGTTATAAGATGGTGTTTAAGGGGATATTTAGTACTGAACAGAGAAAGCAAACAGTTTCTAATTTGTGGTTGAAATTAACCATATTCTTTTATAGAGGAGGCTAATGCAACACACAATATATAAAAGAAACCATTTCCTCGTTCCTAACAACATGTTTTCATGCATTTTAGAGTTGCCAGCTAGCAGACTGAAGGATTTAAGCATAGCAAACATATATTAGTGTTTTTAGCTCGCAGGTGTTGTTGAAAGTGTTTGAGCTAAATTGCAACATTAAAAGTACAAATTTCGGAGCCACAATCACAAAAAACAGTGATGTTAGTGCTGTATCTCTAGCGCAAAATGGCACAATGACCAAAGGATATGCAATCATCCTCCTTTCTTTTGTACGATGCAAGTATGACTCACATATTATGTTATGTGGACACAAAGAGAACCTATATTTATGTACAGCAATGCTCTTTAAGTGTGGTAGGTGGATGATCATCTTGAGGAAAAAAACATTTTTTTTTTCTGAATGATGTCTAGTAAGTGGCTGATGATGCATCGCAACCTGCTCGGGTTGACTTAATGCTCATCTGGCCAACCCTGTCTGTGCACCCTCCTCTATCTCTCCGTCCCACTTTTCCCTAATCCCAGCACTCCTATAGTAACACAGACATCTTCACTGAAAGAGATGCCTGCGTGTCAGTGTCACACAACTTCCCATGATCCCTTGTTCTCTGCTGACTGTGCTCTTGTTTTCCTTTAAGGTCTGGCACACCTGATGATGGGCGACCAAGGTATGAGCTCTGTTCCTTTTTCCCGTCATTCCTCCATTATCCCTCCTGCCCCCGTTGTGCTCGAAAATGTGTGTGCCTCTATCGCCTGTGCAATGCTTGGGCTTGAAGCTTCAGATATGGGCTGTCTTTTCACTTACTCTGAATGACCCGGTTGATTTTTAGCTTTCCATGACTTTCTTTTTTTCCGCATAATCCCCTTTTCATGCTCGATTGGCTTTCTCCTCCCCACTCTGCTGCCATGTCAAGTCTGTAAACATTTTCATTCATTTTAAATATTGACTTTTTGTGTACTTTTCCCCCCGTTTAATGGTGACGTGGTTCAAGAAAAGGCACACTTTCATTAACATAGCTTATATGTAACGCACGGAGGTGGGAAATAGCTTACTGAATTTCTAAGCTAATCCTCATCCGTCCTCACCTCCGTACTGCATGTTACGAGCATCTACACGAGCAACCCAGCCATTCTATCTGCAGCTTTCCATTTGTGCAGCACCGCAAGTGCTTATCTTGCAGCAGAGCAGGGACGTTACGTGTAGTACTCCATTTCCTTTTATCATTCAAACATTTCCTCTCTTGTATTTGCACATACTTGTAGCCACCAAACCTCCTTCTCCTGTCCTCTTTCCTTTCCCAACTTGACCATGGCACTTATTGGTGTCTCCTCTCCCTTTGTTCTCCCTTTTTGTCTGGAATCTGCTTTCTTCATGGAACATTTCATCAAATCTCATAGGTAAAAGTAAAGGTACTACCCTTTAAATTCTCTGACTTCATTAAACTATGACAGCAGTGTTTGTGGCATTATATACTCATGCTGAATGCATATAAAGTCATTTGGCATTTCTTAAAATTGCTTTTTCAACCAATAATGAAAGCTTTTCAAGGTAGGTGATGCTTTCGCTTTGCATTCACACGTTTAAGCAGTGCAACTTGCTCTTCTCTGCTTGATGCATGGGAATCAGAAATATCACTCACATGGGCATATGAACACAATATTTGCTGTCCTAGTTCCTGCACATCACCACCACCCAGGGGTAACTACACTATTTTTGCTCAAATCATGGGCTTTGGGGTTTCGGATGAGGCTTGATCATAGTGTTGTGGGCCTCCCATCCTGGCTGTGATCCTCACCTCTTCTCCCTGTGGGGTAAGTGGACTTCTGATCTTTCCCGTTTGACTCTCCTCCTCAGGGCAGAGAGGAGAAGCTTGGCTTCTAAGGTCCTTGCTGAGCATTCAAGGTAAAACTTTGATTCTTTCAAGCTGGTTACTGACATAAAGCTAAAGTTAGCAAGTCCTCGTTAGCTTAAAGTAGTGTGATAGATTTGAATGCCATTGTGTGAGGTTTTCTAATTGGAAAACTACATGTAATATGTTCAAAAGCAATGATGAACACAATGACATTCAATCATTTCATTTGCATTCTGTGAAACATTTTCCTTTGTTTTCGCTTGCTCTTGCTTTGATATTCAATGTGTCATTAGTTCTAGTTTTGCAAAATTCCTGTAAACAAGTTTGGAGTATTTCTATTTCTTTGCACCACATAGAAACTACTGTGTCATGTTAAATGCTATGTCTTATCATGTGCTCGTGAAACATCAAATGAACAGGTGAGTCTTCAACTGAATCGTGAATGTGTAGTGTAACGTCAGATATTCTTCTGCTAAGTCTAAAGCAGGAGTGATACGAGCTTACATGAATGGCTCACACACACAAACACACACACACACACACACACACCGTCATGTTACTATCACTTCAAAGGACATTACACTGACTTTAATTGCATTTTTAAGACTTACCCTGACCAACCACAACCACCTATTACCTTACCTTAACCCTAAACCAATTATTTACACTAGAACTGAGGGATTATGTTTAGGGAACCACGCACACATTTGAAATCCATTGGCCATTATTATATTGATTTTTCCATCTTCTAAGGTAAGTGCCATTTCCGTAGTCCTTCTGCTTCTTTAAAATGGATACAAGTCAGCTTTTCATTACGGGCATGTCAGACATATCCTTGGTTTTTGCAAAAGCCTTGGTTTGTAGACTATTTATCGTTGACTTAATGATGTAAAACGATTTGGGGATTTAATAATCTGTTAACACAAATGGGAATTTTACCCTGCAATGGTATGCGTCTGTCTGAAGACACATGAGCAAAACTACTGTCACCGTGTCTAATGTATGACAATGTGGCTGCTGCCTCTATTGTTAAAGTATTTACACTGCATTAGGTAGTCCAATTGTTGATTATTAGTCTCTTTTAGGCACGCTTGATGGTGAATGGGGTTTTTAGTGTCCACTATAGGGCTTTATTTGAAACTCCCGATTTTTTTTTACTACACTCTAACGCACAGCCAGCTTGGATGTGGCAGAAGGAAAGCCACAGGGAGAGATTGAGCTAATGCTGATGAGGCACAAATCTGCCATACGTGGTACACCGCTTCTAATTTGGGCCATTGCAAGTTGTCCCCAGTGGCGCACAGTGTGAAACCTAGTCAATCCAGTTATGTATTGTGTGGTCACAAACACATATCCCCCACATGAGTATTAAATCAAGGAGTGAGGACAGCGCCTGTATTCATTGTCCGCTTTAAGCTTGTGAGAATATTGTGTATTATGTTATCCCCTCCCCTGAGGTCCTCCTGTGTCTCGTTAACCACTTGTATGGTTTATCCCTCGCTTCATGACTACTAGCCCTTTAGGATGGGCTTGTGTCTGTGTGCTCCATTCAGCCGGTGTACTGATTATAGATTCCTAAAACGTTGTCTCCATCCAGCTCCTGAGAGCAGGACATACAGTAGGATAAGTCATAATACCACTGGCACACAAATCCCCGGGGTATTTAATTGCTGTCATCACAATAAACTGCCACGTGTAGCTTAAGAGGAACTGCAGGCTGTGCAGACAGGCTTACAGGTACAACTGGGCTATTTCTAAATTAGTAGTCTTCCTAATGTAATTGCTTTCATTTTGTAAAGATGGAAATTGTCCTTTTTCATCATACACTATACATTCCCAGGGATTTCTGCGAAGTAGGCAAGTGAATCCCTTTGCTAGTTTGTTTGTACACGATGCCGTGTATTCCACAAATTAAATTTAAAAACTCTTTTAAAAATGACAGATGCCTTCACATAGCAATCTTCAAATTATCTCATAATTTTCCTCAGGGTGTATAGAAACTGAATATCAAATGAGACATTTTCACAGCCACCATAGGAGTTAACGGTGTGTGGATATTAGTCATGTTCTCACACATGCAAATCGGCCTCGGTTTGTGGGCGTTGACTATAAAGATTTACAGCGCTGCTATGTGTAAAAACAAAGATTGTCAGTGTTTGTAATAAATCTCATGCGTTAAGAAAGAAAACGAAATGACATCAGACAAAATCAACTCCATCATCAGTGCTTTGCTTTAAATATGTTGGTATATTGGCATTTTTATAGTGCATATGCAAAAACATACAAGTCCATGTAAGACAAAGGACAAAACCAAAATATTAAAAGCCAGAAGAGTGCGTTAGATTTACATCTAGTGTCCCATGGACCTTTAACGCTGAAGAAAAAGCATTTAGGAAGGAAGATACCTATGGTGGAATTCAGTTCAGTTAGAGTGACATAAGGTTGTTAAGTTTCACTTGATGCACAGTGTGTGGGATTTAACCACCTACTTACATTGACAAATATGCTTTACTTTACTTAAGTGACTAAAGATATGTAATGTTTGAAGAAGGGCAAAGGTCACAATGGAGGAAGTTTCAAGAGCTCTAGCTGATGCTTCAACACACGCGGCTAAAAACAACACCAACACCATATTCTTATTTTACAATAGCTGTGGATTATAAGTACTTTTTAAGTCTCATTCTGCTGTCTAGTTGTTTGTCGTGAAGTGCGTTGTTGTGTCTGTTTGATCCAGGGCGAGGATCAGCTATACACACACACAGAGCAGCAGAGCACGAGGCCCACTTCAGCTGCATTTGCACAAAATCTGGCAATGCTGGACTTTTCTGCAAGGTTGTGCAGAGGTGTGGACGTGCTTTAGACTGTAACTGCTATGAAAAAATAAATCATAAAATAGCATTTTATTTCTCCACTACAATGCTTTGTTTTGGCTAACGACGCTCCTTCCCTTCATGCACACCCAACTAGGACTAGTCTCAGTACTAGGAGCCAAATTTGAATTTTTTATATTATATCTGACTTTATGTCAAGATAAGATGTGATATAATCTTACAGTTACAATCATTGTGTAGAATGTAGAGATCTACTAACAGAGTTGCAGAACCAAATACATTATATGCTTAGAAAGGGAGGGGTACCAGAAAAGTATTCAGTTTTGATCTCAGCAACTGAGCGGATTGGCTCATATTTACATAGTGTTTCTCAAATTTTTGTGTTTTTCATGTCATATTCAGAAATAAAAAGAAAATCTCAGGGATTTCAACAGAGTCAAAAATGTATTCAGTGTAATCTTTGTTCAAGCAGAGTTTATGCTCTGTAAAAACACCACCCATCCTGCTTCATATTCAACAATGGTGAGTGAAACTTCCACCGAACTTTCGCCAAAGACGAGTCGTACAAACTCTTGTATCTCCAAACTTCCTCAGTTAACCTTTCCTCAATGTGTTCCATTTTTTTATTGATCCAAAACAATCAATTCGGAAACTGAGGAGATGGAGAAGCAGCCGGAAATACTAAAGCAAAAATCCATTACTACCAAGCGGACCAATCACAGCTCTTGTGCTTTGCGTTGCCGTGGCGCGTTGTTACATTTCTGGGGAGGTGCTGGTAAGCTACAGCGCTAGGGCCTGCGTAGGCTCTGCATAGAGGTCTGTGTTGTCACCGTAGCCTCTGCGTCAACTAATCGCAGAAGTATAAAGCGTCTATTAGTGAGTAACTGTGGGGTACTTTTCTGTCTCATCTGCTTCTTGCAGGCCAGTGGCTGTAGAGGCAGCAGCAGCACAGTGAATCTGATTGTTTGGCTTTCATAAATGACCTCATAAGGGTTATGTAGCAAAGCTGAGAGCGGCAGAGCAGCATGTCAAAGAGGCACGATAAAACAATGCAGCGGGGCAGAGCGCTTTCGTTCCACATGGGCTCGCGGAAGGGTCTGCTGAGTCCCGCATTACTGTTTTTCCTTTACAGTGAGCTTGACAGGTTTGTGAGATGACAGCTAAAATGTGACCACTGTCATGGTAGGGCAACACATTTCACAGTACATATGTGCCTGTACATGTGAGTTGAAGATATTGATTATTATGACAAGCGGTTACAAAAGAAGAAGAAATGAAACATGTGTCTCTGTATTGTTACACCAGATATTCAGACGTGATATGTTTTGAGTACAGTATGTCTGTGTACATCTTTGTATTGGTGCTGTTACATGGTCAAGGTGATTTTAATAAGAGATTTTTTATGATGGTTACAAATAAGCGAGTAGCCCATCTGGTGCACCTTCGTAAAGAGAGAGCAACAAGTACTTTTAAATAATGTGGAACGGCTCGTCAGAGTGCGGCTTGTAAAAAGGTATCAGCCTTTTTTATTTGACAGGTAACATAATATCATGTGGTGCGTGGTGAATCAACACCAGATGTTGCCTTTGTAGCGTCACACGAAACCTGGCCGAGTATCAGTGAAATACCTGCAGCTCCACGGACACCGCCAGGATTACGGTTTCTCAGCTTTAACCCCAGCCATTAAGCGCACCTGCATTTACTGTCTTTCTTAGTCGAACAGACGCTAACCTGGGTGGCAAATGTTACGGTCGCGAATTAAGAAAAGCAAGACACCCTTGAGTGAGGCCGACACTGAGTGCTCATTGCTGAAAGTCTTGATTCAGACTTCTCCTAGAGGCCACACTTAGAGTTAATAACACCTTACAGTAAGTGGTCATCTGCACTCTCATTATGTAAAATGTCAGTGGAAGTGCTATTTGAGAAGCTGACTCAGAATCTTCAACAAAATCTCAACTAGGTTTGTCTGTAGGCCTTGGTATAGACATAGCATCATCGCCATCTGGTCTGAAAAATCTAAGAGCCTGACTGAGGCTTGTACTGTATACAGATTAGTAGCGTTCCCATTCAATGAACTAGTGCAAACCATACTGGAAAAGAAGAAAATATAAAGGAACTGAATCAATTTACTATCAGCTTGCTAATATGATTGATAGATATTACTAATATGATTTATTATAAACTAATAAAGACATTTAATCATTAAAAAAACGGACTCCTTCTGAAGCTTCTACAAAATATGCATAGTAAAATGAGGTTGTAGTCTGTTCCCATTATATTAACGTACTGAGAAATACTAAACATAAGCAAACATTTTTCACCGCAGCATTAAAATATCCCTTTCCCCCAGCTCCAGATTTTAAGTCCCAGTTTTATCCACATCTTTGTCAGTGTTTCAGCATTCATGTTTTTTGAGCAAATATTCCTGTAGACTGACCTAAATTTCAAACCTCATCCCTTTGCGCAACAGTCACTGCACCGCACTGGAAACGTGAGCAGGTTTTTCCCTTAAATATATTTTAATCCCCGTGTTGGAACTTCAAGGGGGGGAAAAAGGGCTAATACTGATGTTACAGTTTTATCATCCTCCTTAGCTGCAGGCAACAGACCCCTCAGGGCTATGACTAAGATGTCTAATTGTTCTCCCTAAGAACTAAAATGAATTGATAGACTACTACAGACACAATTAAATGGCTGTATATATACAGTGTAGGGTATGTATATTCAGGATATGGTTTAAGTTAAGTGAATGGCACTTAAATTTGGTTCACATTAAGTTCGCACATATAATTACTCATGTTTCCTGTGAAAAGGGACGACGATGTCAAATAAATAAGTAAATGAAGAAGTGTTATAATAAATAATTGGTATGATATACTGACACATATGTCATTATAATTTAATTTCACAGGTTATGATAGTCTTTGATTAGTGATACACTGAATAAATGTATGTACACTGGTACTGTTTGAAATCTAATTTTAGCTGACTAGCTCTAAAACACTGGTTTCAGATTGAGAGGTGTGATGAAAACATTCGTTAATGCATTCAACAGGAAAATATTAGCTGCTACTAAATATGAAAATGCTTAATCTGATCATTGTCTCCAGTTGGAATCGATTGCAATATACAGTATATTTCTGCCCATGTTTGCACCACATGGGCTAAACATCATGAGTGGTGTGTTTCCTGGAAGATAGCGATAGTGTTTCTTTGAAGATAGCAAAACAGAGCTGACCTTTTGGCTGATCCTTGACACAACATTTTTGTTGGAGAACTGAAAGTGCTCATGATTGCTGAAGACCTTGATGTCTGAAAGGTTTTAAACAATTTCTTCAAATTAGCATTTGAAATGGTGAACAGATCCAGAATTGATTCGAGTGGATGTTAGTCATCTTCTTCTGTTGACTGAATTCAGTGTTGACTGTTTAGATCAGGGTTACCTAATCCACTGAAGGTAGCACAGGTAGATTGTTTGCCATTGAAAAATATGTTAGTTGCTACCCTATCATTTATCTGTTGCACCCCCAGAACGAACAGGAAGACAAACTTTCATCTTCCCAAGATGGCTAGAGGTTTTAACAATGTAGCAACAGTTAATATGACTTAAGGGGAAGGGTACATCCCTGGTTTAGATTATTTGTCTAATTACTATGAGTTCAAAAGTATGTCAGAAATATTGTTATTGACAAAACAATTACAATCCCTTTCACACAGTGAGGAATACAGATTTTAATAGAGAAACAGCAACTTGGTGATCATTACTTGCCTAATTCCCAGAGTTTAACTGGATAGCTGGCAGGAGAGGAAAAGTAGGATGTTCACTTTTTGATCTCTTGCAGACATGCTTCAGCAGGAATGCTTAAAACATTAGAAAAAATATATATTTATTATAATATGTAGTTTAGCATCTTGGATAATTGTATTATCAGCTGGTAGCTTCTCAAAATAATGTGTTCCTCTTACATCTCATCACAGGTTTATTGCGTAAATAAGCAATAGTAAGTTTGTTCCCTTGCAGATATTCTTTCATTTGAATAATATTCAGATGCAATTCCACATTTCTCATTTAGTCCTGTCATGATGATCAAAATCCGCCCATAGAAACTCTTCCTAGGAAACAACTATATGCCAGCCAAACATAAAAGCTGATGGCTGTTGAAACAAGAAGCTTTAAAGCCTACATATCTGATGTACACTTAAACAGAAACGTGAAAACGACTCGCACTAACAGACGATGAGAAGACATATGAGGACGGCACAGCTGAAAAATGTGCTTTGGTGTGTGCTTGAGATATGCACTGGCACAGAGCTGCTTCTTTTCAAAGTGTCTGAACAACTTTCTTCCCAGTATTTCCATACTGATGTCGCATAGAGTCCGTATGATACGGTTTCCTCGTTTCCACGTTGTTCCAAGTAAACATTATTACATTAAAAAAATAATAATAGTTTTTCTCTCAAAGAGCTTACTGATTACAACTAATTTCCCTCTTCCATGCCTGCGCTGCCTACTTTACCTGCTCCACACACCACCCAGGGCCATGAGCGCTTCTTACAACTGAAGTAATTGTACTCGATGGGTCACGGAGGCAGTATTCAGTATTCCCCGAGATAGGGGAAACAGACTCCTTTGCAGTACAGAGAAAAAAAAAAGGCTATAATTGCCCAGAGTGAGATTTGTGTATCTTGACATGGCAGATTGGCAAGACTGCACTGAGGCTCTACAGATTAGTACATTAGCAGAGATTCTGCTCCTGAGGGGGGAGGCAGGAAGACGTAGAGAGAGTAAGAGAGAGAGTGAAGGACTTAAAGCAGACAGAGAGGCATTTAAAGAATGAGCTCAAGGAAATGGGCAGAGAAAGGGAGAGGGGTACAGAGGATGCTATAAAACAGAGGCATGTCATTATGGAGAAAACGTAGTGATGAGGCAAAGGAAAATAAAACACTCCAATCACCAGAAGTTTAATAGGAGTTTTCTCTTTGAGGAGAATAGGTTTCATTGTTTCCAGCAAACATTTCCTTTCATAAACCTACCTGGTGTCCTGATAGACGTGTTCTCGGCTTCATTTCCGGCATCCTCAATCAAATAAGCCTCAGCACGTATTCAAATCGCTGCACCTCCAAAGCAGGTTTTTGGTTGGAGGGAGGCTTCAAAAGCATTTCTGTCTTTCCGTGTACACCATCAATGATGACCAGATCCAACAGTGGGCTTCGGATTAACAGCTACCACTGCCTTTCCCAAAGAATATTTATTATAAAAGATGACAAGCATATAATTTCTTCCCTGACCTAAAGAAAGGGCGAAGGAGAGTGTAGAATAAAAAGGTTGGATCAATATGAACAAGGCTCATCTGGCTCCCCAGGTAGAGTGGAAGGAGATCTGCTCCAGATCAATACTGCTGGTCGATGCGAGCGAGAGACTGCAGTGATGAAAAACTCTATTTCTCGGCCCACAGAAGGAAGTGGATGAATCGCAGCAGAAAATAGATTAAAGGTAGATACCTATAGTTCTGCTGTAGACTGTGAAATGCATCCTTTGCATGTCGGTTTGTTTAGTTATAGTTCAGTTTTTAGATCATGGATTAAGGCCCCTTTACAGGCCTTTAAACATGGAATGCTGCCAAGTGCTCTTATGATGTACTGTATGCGGTCCCAAATCACATTCATCCTTGCTGTAGGTATTATGAAAAGAGATAAAATATATTTGGACAATAAATGTTTATGGTGAGATGTATGGTACTGTAGTGCTGCTTTATGTGGGTGATTTATGAAAGCAAGGCAGCAGCTAAGCTACCTTCAAAGAGATTGTTATTTCCCCCATCTATAATGGCTCATTTATCTTCTCTCATTACACTGCGAGTCAGGAATATGCTGCTTTCCAGACATCCAAAATGGATCCAGGTTGACTAATTTGTAAGGAATCACTCTCACACCATTATACTTTCATTTACCCTTTCCAAGTCAATTGGATTGTCTTTAAAGCTAAATGTGTTACTTACGACAAGGTGCATATCTGTGACGAATGAGTTATTCAGATGAACCACATTATAGGTGATGGCTTTACAAGCTGCAAAAAGCCTCAACAATACAACTTTAGAACCTCTAGTCAGAAGTACAGCTGTAGCCGTGTGCATCAGTGGACTTATGTACATGAATACTGACAACAAACACAAGTAGAGCTTTTGTTAATATAAACAGGACTTGCATTAAATGATGAGTGTTACTAGATTAAGGTGCCTGGTGTCATTAGATGGTTTATGAGTAACCCTGCAAAGTATGTTGCTTTTTGTGGATTTTAATGTGTCATTTGGCACTGCGCGGTCCCAGTAATAGACCGCCTAGCTATTGTCCTTGGGCCTTGCCCTAGCTTTTTAATGTGCCATTGTACAAAGCCTTACTTGAGCTTAAAACTACACATACAAATCTTAAAATGCACAAACACTACAGGTGAAATTACCTTGAAATGGCATGCTGCAGTATTCATATGGAATTCTTTCTGAGAGTAATTCATCTTTGGTATTCATTTGTGTGATTAGACAAGGTGCATTCACGCAATTCACTTTTTTTTCTCTCTTTCAAAGCATCAAATATGCCATAAATTTCATCATGAACAATTTATCACTGGTCTCGACGTACTCCATAAATGCAATCACATGGAGCAGCACAAATCAGCCTTTCACATTCCCAGTCGTTTAATAAGTTCACTATTAATTATTATTATTTTAGAGTTCTTCCAAAATTGTTCCTAGTTTCTGTGAATATTTTTGGTCCGGCCAACCAAGCCCAAAAGTGGATGCCTTTTCAGTGATGCATAGCGAGGAAATGGCAAGGCTCCCTGTGGGAAATTGAATAGTCCATTTCCAATCGAGTGTGCCCTGGAAAATCCATGGGGGTCAGTGGCAATTTGTCTCAGGAGGTCTACACCGAGAGTCATTACGCTCAAGACCAACATGTCCCCGGGGACTGAACCATTCTTTAGAGGGAAACTTGTATTCCCTATATATATATATAAAGAATATTTATCTCCTTGTCCCTCATCTTGCAAATAGGTAAAAAAAAAATCTCCCCAGTCAGAGAAGCAACATGTGACTGGCACGTTGCATAACAGGCATAACAATGAGCCCAATGCTATCACTATCATGGTGAAGCAGCTTGTCATTAACCTCTATTTTTAAGCACCTCATCTCTGTTGAACAAATTGCTCATGTTCCTTGTTTAATTATACGCAAGGCACCATATCTTCTCCACTCCACTGTGGCTCAGATTACAAGTGTCATGAATTTTAATGGGCAAAATGTGCCGCTATCAATCACAAGAGTTTACTCATGTTCCAGCAGGTGGAAAGTGACTTTTATGTTTCCTGATTGACAAACTTGAGATAATTTGGGTTTTTTTGCTGCTTAAAATTGGTGCCATGTAACTCGATTTTCATTTATACTAGAAGGTTAATCGCGCGTGCTTGATGGGACAGAGAGCACTGTTGATGTATTCCTCTGCACGACAAAGACATTTATGGATATATATATACAATGAAGGGTTCCCACAGTGGTAGGCCGCTTCGTATTAACTCAAACAGTGAACGGTTTTGCAAAATGACGACTTTTGCACAACCGATTATCGGATCGAACGCTACATCCTTTTAAAGCCCCATCCTAAACTGATAAATTTACCCATTAAACCCATTGATGGCTTATAAGTTAACTTTATATGCTGTGGTAACTGCACTCCGAAACACAACAGCTGCAAATCAGGCAGTCATTTTCACGAGTCTGAAAATCAACGGCTCTCCACATAACAAATGTAAGATTGCTCACAGATCTTCTTGTTTACATACACCACAAGCAGTGTTGCCAGATGGGAAGTAAAGAAATGTCGTACTGTTGCATTAAAATGATCATATTTTGACCCAAACTATTGTATGTACTGAGACAACTTGAAAAAAAATCACAAACCAGGACAGTGCGTTTCAAATCAAAGCCATTCTAATGTATGTGCGTGAAAATGCAATAACCTAACAATTTGTGATGCTCATAAAGAGAAGTTTTTCACTTTCGCTGAAGTACAATCTTCTGCCTTTGTGTGAGACATTTTGCCCTGCTCTCTCATTTCCTGCCTGGCCTGTTTTTTTTCCTGGGTTCCTCAGATTCAAATCACCTGTGCTTTGCCCACGCATCCTTAGAGAAAGAGACAGTGGGAGATTACATGACCACGTTTGATCCATAGCAACTGTATCAGTACGTTTCTAGTTATTAGCGCACTGTTGTTTTGCTTGTAGATGAGAACCACTTCGAAGTGACATCAAAATGGCAACACTATCGCAGTGTTTCATTTCACTGTCGTTACAGGAAGTTCAAAGGAGCATGCTGATGCTTTGCAAACCTGGTGTTCAGTAAAATTTCTTTCAAAAATACCAGGGAAAAGACTAATTTTCAGTTTATTATCTTTCATTGCAAATAATTTAGCCTAAACATGATCATGTAGAGGAACCCAGTGAAAACAATGAGTGCATATACCAATAGTATTACCTTTTACACCGATTAGGCATAACATGACCACTGACAGGCATTCATGTGGATGTTACTTAGACATGTACCACCCACCTGAACTAAACCAGATACCCCCACCCCATAGCAATGACACTCCTTGATGACAGCAGCCATCCCTAGCAGGGCCTGATACAGGCACACACACAAAAACGGTTTAGGAACAACTCAAAAAAACTTGGAAAACAGCACAAGATGTTGACCTGGTCGCCAAATTCACTAGTTCCCAAACTGATCAAGTATCTGTTGGATGCACTGGAACAAGCCTGATCCACAGAGGCCCCTCCTCTCAACTCGTAGGACCCAAATGGCCCCACTAGCAACATTATGTTGGCAGACACCACAGGACACCCTCAGAAGGCCCATGCAGCTTGTTCCAATTATGGGGTTTATATTGCGCTTATTGCTTTTTGTACTTCTGGTTAGATGTCAAACTGCATTTCATTGTCTATGTACCTGTACTATATGCAATGACAATAAATCTTAATGTAAAAATAATAATAATAAAAAACATTGAACTGCACAAAAAGTTAAGAGTAGAGTTTGTAGAAAAGGCATGAATCCAGTCAAAGAAACAGAAACACCAAATTATTACACCTAGCAGTGACTCCTGAATTAACAACTTCTGAGAATCCAGATGGAACATGCTTAGTGTACAGTATGTATATTACCGTCTAAATATGGACTAAAAGAATGCACTAATTAACTAAGAAGATGGTGTTAAATTATATATCTATAGATAGATACATTTTATCGTATCTTCACAAGAAAAAAAAACGGGACTCTATCATTCACATCTTTTGTCTCTAGTGGCACTCACGCCTTTCATAAATTATAGATTAAACCGACTGTCTCATTTGTGGTTATTCCCTTTAGTGCTTTAATAATCTATCGTGTTTCTCTCTGATCTCTCTTGTTGTAATAGGTGTGTTCTCCCAAAACAGTTAAGCTACACAGGGAATAATAATCTTACAAAGGAGTGCCGTTGCATAGCTCCGGCTCAGGGCATTGCAACGAAAGACAGCGTAATTTCAAGTGAGAGCTGAGATTAAACATTGTCAGGGCTCCACTTAGGTAGAGAATAGATCGGACCAATTACTGTCAGTATGGGAGAGCATATGTGCACTCTGGTGTCAATATAACAATCTACCAAGTGTATATTACTGAGTTAGAAGTTATTTTGCACATAAGCTCAGTGCTCTCAGATTTTTATTGTCTTCCTCAGAACAGGTCTTTCATTTCTGTTTAGAGCTTAAAAACAGTACGTTCTCCTTGTAATTGCTCGACAGACTTGTGGTGATTATATAAAAAAGAGCATTTTTTTCGTCGGGACATTTAAGTGGAAGATTGTTTCCGCATTTAAAAAGCACTTTGAAACCCAGATGCTTTCATCCATATTAGCGCTTGATACCGTCTGTCTGCAGTGGGGAATGACGTTATGAAGGATAAATATATTGCTTTCACATGTGCCTGCTGAGGCCATAATTCCCTGTCTCAGAGCTCAGGTGAAGGTCACCAGGGAGCTGTCCATGTTCTATGAACCTTGCTAAAACAGCAATCCTCCAAAGAATTGAAGTGGCTGTCTGAATGAAGGCAGCCTGGATCATTAATTTTAATTTTTCTTCTCGGTCAGCTGTTATTTATCCTCGGCCTTTATAATTTTGACCGGGGTCGGATTTTCCCATGAGCCAGCGAGTGTGTAATTTAGACTAGACTCCCTTATATCTACCCTGACAAGTAAAACTGCATTTGTGGATGACATCAACCTCTGCTGCTGAGATTAGCCCTGGGACAAGCAGGGCTAATCATTCAAATTCCATTATTCCAGGTAACAGGTCGATCTCTGATGGACTGATTTTGTGTGACAAACACTTAATTTGATGTGAGTGCAGCAGGTTGTTCCCTGATGTTTATCATATTTGTCCTATTATGGGAGAAATCATTATCCCTTAGCTCTGCCAAAAATACTTTTTTTGGGATTGTATACTGCTTAGAAAGAGCTTCAGCCCTTCTCTGCTACTTTTACTGCAGTTTCTTTTTTTAATCAAAGCTAGGCTAGGCAAGATTTTACGCAAAATGAGATGATATCTGGTAGCATCACAGAGTAAGGCTATGTCAGAGGTGCATCCCAGCCACCATAATTGAGATTACACACTTTTTTTTTTTCTTATGTGCTAAAATTTAATTTAAGCTTTGAGAATGGTCACTTCACCCACAGGAAATTAAAAATCAAAGCTTGGTTGTCTCCTAAAACAATAACGAAGGAGTGCTCCGTTCTTTGATATCCTGTGTCTTTATCTCTGCTATCTGGAGTTTAGACAAACAGTGATTTAACCATGCATGAAGTCAATTTAGCCGTGGAATTAATAATAAAGTGGAGGTAGATCTGGTAAATCTGGTAAAATGAAAGTGAAGTTCAGCAAAGAATGAAGAAGATATCCAGCGAGCATAGGATATGAACATACTGTAGATATGTTATAGTAGATCAAACATTTGATCAATAAATGATTACGATAAGGTTAGAAACAAGCACAGAGGGAGGCGATGTTCTGTTAATTATGTATGGACACTGTGTGCTGTCCTAGTTTTCTGCCAGTGGAGAATCTTGACGTTAAGTCAGAGCCGTTTTAATTTGATGGCAAAACTTAAGTTTATGCAAAAACGCAGCAGTGAAAGATTAACATTGATCTGTATGTGTTTTTGTTCATTAAACTTATCTGTGTCAACGATAAAGAGGATGTCATCTTGTATAAAGAATTAAGAATGATCACTTTTATTATAGCTTGTTAAAACTGAGTGTCCACTACAAGCAAACCTTCTGTGATAGTACGGTGGCCTAAGAAGGCCCTTAATTATTCATAGCTTTAAGCCTAAATTCAACTTAAATGTGTGAGAAATTTGAACAGGAAAAATAAAAGATAGATATAAGCTCCAAACTAATTTTACAAACACGTTTATTTTTGCTGTAAAGTTACATTGAGCTCTACGAGGATCAACTTACCCAGTGATCATTCGAGGAACTGCAGTTTTTTAGCCGTTAACCACTGGTTTAATATTTTAGCCCCGGAGGTTGCTACTTGATAGTATGATCTACATTTTTTGCACTAAATACTGTGTTACATCACAGTGTAGTTCATGCAAAACTATATTATATTTATGATATTTATTCCAAGTATAGTACAAGAGAGCTAGCAATAAATCCCCTCAAGAAAAGCAGCAAGCAAAAATATCCTTTCACAAAACCGTTAGGACACAGCAAACTAAAACATATTAAAAATAGTAATACTGGGTAACAAGCCGTATGTTGACATGTCTTGTGAGATGCCTGGAAGTGACTGAAGAGAAAATTCTGACTTAGTGCAGGATGGTCGACTTCTCTTTATGTTGTTCAAATATCTTTGTACGATATTGTCTATGATTTGACATTATCCTGGTTCTGAGGAAACAATGCATGTACCGTTTAACAGTGTGAGAGCCGCATTTGCTGTTAAGGTGTAATTTAGAGGCTGTGTCAGTGACTAAAATAGGTCTGCAGATAAGAGCTGAGGATGCCTTGCACATCATTAAGTGTGAAATATAACAACACGCCCCTGAGCTGCCTACTGTTCCCCTGGAGAGACGACAGCTAGATAGGGCTCTGCACAATTATGGCTGAGAGAGCCGCAGACCTGCCTTGCTCACACTGCTTCATTTTAAAGCCACTCTGATGTGGAGTACTGCCGTACGGCACTACTCGGAGCACCAGATAACAAAGGTACCAAGTCCTTCGAAGGTTGTTCCTTCTCTGGTCTAAAAAAAAAAAAAAAAAAAAGTGATAAAGCTGATGGAGGTCTGATTGGGTGTCTGTTCTGTCTACACAGAAAACCATCTGATGAAACAGAGACACACTTATTTTTATCATCCTGCCAGTTGTGAGCCAAACAAAAAGGTATATTTTTACACTTAAAGTCAGTTCTCCTGCATTCTGTGTTTAGAGCTGCAGTGTTTGTGTGTTGAGCTCAGACTGATTCCACAACATGGTTGACCTACAATCCAGTACTGTGTCCACAAGCATCCCATGTAAACACAGACATAACGCTGCTCTGTTAACATGCTCCTCACATATGCCTCTCTGCAGACCTTACACAGCCATAGCAATATGAGCCCGGAGTGTACCTTGAGGCAGATTATTATGAAATTATTTCCAAGCACACCCTTGGAAGCGGGAAAGAAAACATTACATTACCTATGAAGATACAGATCTGGAGAATTTTAAAGTGAAGTGCACTCTCTGAAAGGCAGGATGTTTTGCTCCTTTGATTATATATATATCCTTTTGATTCTCTCGTGTGAAAACCCTGACCACTTTGTTCTGAAACCGCGCGCTCATTTTAGAGGTAGAGTATGTTTGGCCGCAGATGCTGGCAAGGCAGTATCATTGTCATTCCGTCAGCTTTTAAATATAATCAAATTTTGCCTCAGTGAGTCATTTCATTACACGTTTGGAATCAGTGGAGTAATTAGCAGCAACATAACACAACGGCAAACCCAGTCGAGCCAGGGACCGGCTTTCATTTAGCTTCTGTGTTCTTTGGCATGGTACATGTAGCATGGATTTACACATACAATTACTCTTGGGGTATGCAGCAACATAATCATATACATTACAGGGGAGAAGGAAAAAAAAAAGCTGAACGCTACGTGTGTTGACACTGATATTTTCCAATCTTTCCAATATCCCTCCCACTGCAGAACCCTAGGGATGCAGAGATGAGTAAAAAAAAAAAAAGTCTCCTAACACCGTGGTTTTTCAGACTGCTGACAAGCTGTTCTCTGGCTATTAAATCCATTTCTCACTGTCAGTGGCGCTGAAGTAGCTTAGATTTGAATGAGGAGATGCTGGTGCTCCTGCTGCTGTGGGACCTATACTGCATATACACTGAGGGCCATGGGGTCCATATTGTGTACTGTGTCACGGCTGATGTGCAGAGGGGATTACTGTGGAACTTGGGTTGTTGGAAGCTTCAAAACCCATACTGACATTTCATGTCATTAACATTTTGCTTTAGGACTTAGTGAAGTAAGTGAAGACACCAATGAAATCTCCATTTGTGCCACCTGCTTTATTGTCACAGCATTTGGATTGAGATTTCCTGCCTTGCAGTGACAGCATTACTATGCGGCGTTCATTAGCAGATGAAAAGCGCAAACTTGAATGATGGAGTTCACAGAAGTCGGTACCGGGCTACTGGCTACTCTACGGGCGAGTATTAGTGACTCGAATTTAATGCGAGTGGCACCAGGGAGCCAGTGGAGCGTAAAGAAAAGTGGACTGACATGAGCTGTTTTTTTTTTTTTTCTTTTTGCTGCCTGCTGAAGACCAGACATGCTGCCGCGTGGTGGAACCTTTGAAGAGGTTTAACTGTGAAGAAGGGTGTTAGCGAAAGTTAGACGGTCATCAATCACGATTCCTGCAGAACAAATAGGATAAAGATGACTTGCCTGTAGGTGGCACACAAGACGCAAACAACCTCCTTTGGTGTGGAACTCGGTTGATGCTTTGCAGCCGCTACACAGTTTGATGAATTTATCTCATCTGAAAGACTTTCAGTCACACAACAAACAGTTTGGATGCAATGGATTTTGCATTGTTACCATGTGTTGATTAACCATTTTTTCTTGATGTCTGGCTTAACGGTGAGGAATAAACAGCTACGTAGCAGCCAGCCTTTGTTGCTTATTGCAGATTTCAACCACATCGCATTATCTAAACAGACAAACATTGTAAAAACATTATTTGTACAACCTCAATTGGTTACCAAAACTTATATCCAAATACTGTAGGGTGATGTAGGATTGCAACGTGTCTACGTATTCCCCACAGATCAGTTCATTCATGTAACTGATGTCATTTATGATATCAAATAAATATAAAGACACATTGGAAGCTTTACGTTTATCCCAGGTTATGGTGGCTCCCATTGCCAGATATGCTAAAAATTTAAATTTGTCCATAAAAACCCGAAATCAAAAGTGTGGGGATTACTGAAACAGACAGGATTATAAGTATTTGGATTATTATGGTTTTGATTGGCCACTACATAGGAGACACTGGCAACCCTGTTCAACTAGATGACTCAAAGCACTGCAAATAAGTATTACTGGTGGATTTCTGCTGATTATTGGCACTAATCAATAAAGTTAAATCTGCAATATTGATGCTAATTATTCCGCAACACCTTTCCCAATTGGGTATTACTGGGTAAATGTTTGGAATGGGATCTTTCTTGACAGCTTTCAGTTAAGAACAGATTACAGGTTAAGTTATGATCATTGTTTATTGGTTAGTTTGCCAAAGGATTGATGGTGTTATTTGCAGCAAGCTTAAAGCGATGTCTTGTCCTTTAGAAACGAAGGGTAAACCAGGACACGCATGTCACCCAGAACAAATTGATACATCCAGTGCGTAGCATGAAAACATAATTATAATAACACCAAAAACCTTTCCAATCCCCTCAGTCAGAGATTGATCAGAGGAGAAGAGAGCTGACAAAGGATTTCTAGTATCAAAGTGATTGTTATGAACTTTATCTTGAGTCTTAGTTTGAGAAACAAATGGCCCTGTCATCGAGAACACACCATCTATAATTCTTTGCCCCCCCCCCCTTTTTTTCCATAAACAGTTATTCTGCCTATGCCGGCCTTGGTGCCAGAAGATAAATAAGGGGAATTAATTTGTGTCAGGATGACAGGAAAGCACTGCTCTGTTTGGCAGGAAAAACAGAGCAGAGAGTGTTATTAATGACTCGACGCGTGGACTGCAAGGACCACAGTCGCTCAAAAGGAGGTCAGGAGAGAGAGAGGGAACCGAGGCGGGGAGACCGGGGGGACAGGGGGTACGGAAACAGGGTGCTAACTCAAGAATAAAGGGAATATTCAGTAAAGTGGCAGACGAACAGAAGAAACCAATCTTTAGGATGTTAGAACACCCACCACTCCTCACCACTCCTTCCTCGTCCTAGTTTTTAACGTCACCAGCTTTGCAACAACCCTCGCTGTGTGATGGTGTAATGTAAATAATGGGCTTTTTCCTGCTGACTGTGGAGGAATGTGTTGTGTGGAGGCAGCAGTCAGGTCTTTGACCCGACCACCTAAACAGAGGACTCTGCTTTCTGCTTCTACAGCCTTGAACGGAGTAGGATGTTGGGACAGGAAGCAACTTCAGTCTTTTTTTTTTTTGTGTGTGTGGGTGTGTGCGCGTGATTATCTGTGAAACGTATTTCTCATTAGAGTCAAATATCAGCCTTTAATTGTCGTGTCATTTGACACATTAATTGCCAATTAGATTCCTTCATTGCTCTGTGTGTTCCTTCATTGATCATTTGAATGAACAATTCATGAGTTTGCCTTCTCGTCTTCTCAAACTTTTTAACTTCACTGAGTGTTGGGGTCCCACGTGAACACAGTATTTTCTGGCAGGGTAAAAATATATTATTATTTTTTTATTTATTATTAGCGATTTCTGTATTTTGTTTTCATTTTCTGTGCTGATCTCACAGGTTTGACGTGGGCAGAAAACTTTGTTGAGTATCAGGATTTAGAAAGAATTTGAACCAAAACCTGTTTTTACACTGAAGCGAAACAGAACAAAACAAAACATTCAGATGCAAAAATACAATTCTGTGTTTTTACTGAAGAAAAATGAAAAGGAACAAACTGAATTACTGATTCTGGTAATTACAGCATAACATTTTGCAAGGTGTTGTGTGGACAGCATTACACTTGCGTTGTTAATTTTTTCACTTTGTTGCGGTTCAGGCCATACTTAGCATGTTCTTAGTGAGTTCTTTGTTAACAAAGTCTCGCTGTATGACTCATATGTGAGGCACAGCATGCAAGAATAGCAGTACTTGCTGTGATTTTCACAGATCATGTTTATGATTGGCTGAAAAGTTACATACATGGTTTAGCTAAGTTGTCCAAGACATAATTATTGCCTCTCCAAACATGATATATGCTGCACAATGTCTTAAAGAAAGATGCTATAAATATCTATAATATATATATTCTGTTTGCGAGCAATACATGCATTTTATTTTTAATCTAAAGCCACCGTGTCCCAGTCGGCCCAGCTGATGTAAGCAAGCATTGGTCATGCTGACATTGAGACAACACAAGTACTGCTGAATAAATGTAACTTTGTTTTTCCTTTCAGTAACAACTTACGCACATGTGAGGCAATAAAAGTCTGTTTTTGCAAAAACAATTGGCACCCTCCAGCCATGGAAACGTCAGCGCTGACCCAGGCCACGGAGTGAATTTGAGTGTAGGTCTGTAAAATCTGGGAGGAATAAGATGATGCAAATCTCCACTTTTTGTGCTTTCGCAAAGAGGTGAACACGGGCTAGTTCAGAGGTTCAGTACGGTGTGTATTTTCTCAGCGCTAAGAGCTCCTCATCGGGATAAAGCAATTTATTCATCTCTTCAAACTGCGTTTTCTAGTCTAGTCTCGTTTTATCATCTCTCTCTTTTCATCGCAGAAACAACAATTTGTTAATATATTGTGTGTGAGGTTAAACAAAACTGTAGCAATTTGCCGTGGCGCTCCCTTTGGCTGCGACTGTCTGTAGCTCACAGTGTATGCAAATCAGTGCCAAATCCAACATACACAAATGTAAACATATACTGTTGCGCTTTTGTACAAAACAAAACCAAAAAAAGCAGCCAAACACAAACCCAGTAAGCAGTTGGTCAAACAGACACGTGTGTATTTACAGTATCAGTCACAACAGTGAAACCACTGACAGGAGAAAACGAATGACATTGACTGTTTTGTGGCAATGCAATGTTCTGCTGGGAAACTTTAGGATAAGACATTCGTATGGATGTTACTCAGTCATGTAGCACCCACCTAGACCAGACCAAGCACCCCCACCCCATAGCAATGACACTCCTTGATGGCAGCTGGAAAATGGTTTAGGAACAACTCAACAAACATGAAAAACAGCACAAGGTGTTGACCTGGCCTCCAAATTCACTAGATCCTAAACTGATCAAGTATCTGTGGGATGATCCCCTCAACCCATAGCACCCAAAGGCCCCCAATAAGAACATTCTGTTCCCAGACACCACAGGACACCCTCAGAAGACCCATGTCTGTTCTCTGAGGAACTGTTTTGGAGACCTACACAATATTAGAAAGGCGGTCATAATATTATGCTGGATTGGAGTATATCATAAGATTAGATTACTCATCAGCTATGCAACTGATTGATGTTTTTACTATTTTTTGTTATTTGAATACAGGATTGTCAGCCAGTCACTCTAGTTTTTGATTGATTTAAATCCACAGCACAAACAGGTGTGTCTACTGAAGGTGAAGCTTTTTGAGTCTGAAAAAAAAATCATTACGCTGATATACTATGAGTGTAGAAAACCACTTTGGTAATTGTTCATGGCAGCGTGTGATATGAGCTTTTTTTTTTGCAATATTAAGGTCAACCATGCACTTCACATTTGTCTGTGCGTGTACGTGTGGGAGGCCACTTGACGATATCGTCTCCATCGCATGTTCAGCCATTACGCCCACATGGAGAATGCTAAGTTGTCCACAATAGCTGGGCAGCCCGCACACACATGTGGCACACATGCACATATTAGAGCCTCTCTGTGCTTGAGATCACTGTTTCAAAGGCGCGTACGGTGGTTCGATAACACGACTACGGAACGGATTTGTCAATATTATTTGCAGAGATAGCCGTGTTTGTTTCTCAAAGAGAGGATCTTTATATTGCGGAGGGAGGAGACAGGCTGTGTGTGTGTGTGTGTTTGTGTGCTCAAGACGATCTGACAAGAGACACACAGTTTACATACCCAGGATTGCAGGGGTCTTGACAAACATGTGATTATTCCTCAGTAATTAGCTTGTTGGCATCCCCGTGGTAAAAACAAGGGTGGTAATTATGAGGAGGAGGTCTTGGGACTGCTGTCGGCTTCTCTTCGAACGACACAACTCACCGGGGGATAAGACAATGAGATGGGAACAGGAGGGCACGGGGGGAGGCATGTGTTGAATGTGTCCGTGTCGTCATAGAAGACAAAACAGCCTCGTAATTGGCATGCGAGGAAACTAAACATGTGGATGAGATGATGTGGAATTAAGTTAATAACAGAGTGTACAACAGAAAGTGCAATTTAGGAGTCATTAGAGAAAGGATTTAGCATGTAGGTTGGATCAGGTGGGTAAACTGTAAATAAAGGGATTTAAGCTACAATGAAAGTAAATCAAATCTCACCTGGATTTGTTTACGATTTAACATAGCTTGCGCAATATAGCTATGTTTTGTTGAACGCACTAAAGGCTACGCTGGATTTGTGACTCAACGTCTGCAGCAGGCTGTACGGAGCACGTGTGTTCTGTCAAAGTCAGAAGGCCAGAGGGTCACTGGGGGCAGATGAAGATCCATCACAGGCTTGACTAGTCCTGGTTGGACCACTAGACCACCCCTGGACCCGCAAGGCCCCATTTTCTGCAGTTGCTTGGCAACCCTTGCTGTAATTAGTCCTGAGATGTAGCGCCTTAAGTCAGACACCCAGTCTTCACTGCTAGGTCAAACCACAGTTGGAGCAGTAGGAACAGCGGGAACAGAGCCACACCTACACAGACTCCAGCTACTCGAGTGGATTCATATTAGAGCGCTAAGCACATTGTCAGCACATGAGCGCAGGAAACAACTTCCCTCAATGGCTCTAAAACTAATTTGCGCAGACCAAGTAACTAAAAAGAGTTTAGACGGTTTAATGTTATTTTGTCAGAGATAGTAGAGGATGGAGCATCATTAATTTAGACCTTGTTCTGGGAGAACATTTGGTTCTGATTGGCTGCAGGATGTCCATTCATTCCTGATATAGGATGCCTACTATGCGAGTAGTCCCTGTGAAGCTGTCTAAATCTATTCTCTATCTATTGTGCTCCCTTAGTCTAAAGTGAGTAACCAAACTAGGGCGCAGTCAAAGCCTCTGTTCACAATGTATTGCAGTGCAAGTTAACATCTAATCCTTAAATGCCTCACAGGAGCTGTGTGTTACAGTCACAATATCTGTCATTGTCCTGCTAACTGGATTACTGAGTAATGTTTCCATCACATTAATGATGTTTCCATGTATTAGTCAGTCTCTTGAGTGTACCAGGTACCAACTACACTTTGCTTAGTGACTGTGCCATAAGCAGGATGATGCTCATCTTGTCATGTATTTGCCCTTTCAACAACTACTCTAAAAGTTACGCCACCACCTCTCCTAACTATAACCGCTCTGTCTGCTGATGTCAGAGGATTGCAGTTCTAATGAAATCACAGTAAAGAATAAGTGTTAGGATGAAATATGGCTTTAACCGTGAAATGTGACAAATGAGGTACTGAGGAAGCTAAAGGCCACTTTTGGCAGAATGAAAGAGAATGACCCACGCAGCAGCGGCTGAGACGGCAAATTGGGACTTAAATAAAGACAAATTGCCATTTCCATATTGTGATGAGATTGCATTTACTGATGGAGGGAGAGAGTAACAGCTCAGTCCCCAGGGAGCGTAAATAAATCATGCTGTACTGTACATGGGGAAGGTGGGACTTCTTTATGCAGGATCTAAAGGACGTGAAGGAGACTGGTTGAGTGAAATGCAAACAAGTACGACTCTTTGACTGCTGCGTAGAAAGTGCGGTGTAAGGGCTGCGTCAGTGCTGTACGTTGTAGTTTCCTGTTTGTTTGTAACAGAGTGTGGCACTCTGCTAAACCTTGATCTTCCCTGTAGGAAACAGTGACAGGAAGTCTTGTAAATAGTGAGAATTAACAGTGTATTAGGCTTTACAGAAGTATAGCATAGGCTGCATGGCTGCATGGGAAGGCTTATTAGGATTATAAAAACTCAGGTTCAGTTATTAGCGCCTTTTTATTTGCTTATGAAACTGCAAATACTATAGAAGTGTGTAACTGTGACTGATATCGGCGTGTTGGTTTCAGTAGAGGATTTATACAGTCAATGAGCCATGAGCAGTCTGCTGAAAGTGGTGATCACACCATAGAAATACTCGACTATTACAATCAGAGCTGACTGTTGGACGGATTTTGTGCGTTTCATACTTGAGAACCTTGATGCTGTTTGAGTCCAAACCTTTTATTAATCTATCCTAATCCCTTTGCTCCAAAGAGCACTAAATCTATTGGCCTTTTCAAGCCAGCTTCTGTTCCACTGTCTTCATTACATGGTATTTCCTAACAGAGAGTTTGTTTCATTTCATTTTCTTTAAGGCGAGGGGATGAAACAGAGCGATTCACCTCTTACGTGAATCCAGATGTGAGTAGTCAATGACGATTTCAGCTGCTTTGCATTTTTAAACCAAGATAAAAACCTGACGGAGTTAACCAACCGTGGTGCCGTTCGGATAAAGTTTTGTTAAGAGTTGGGGGTGAACGCTTACAAGGCAATAACAGGAGTATCATCTTAAATCAATATAGAAAGATCAGAGGAAAAGGATTTGATGAATCATTGTTTTAGTGTTGTTGTTTTGGCCTCACAGGGGCAGCACAGCAAGCTGCGTTCGCATTTATGTTTCGGTTTCCACAAGCCCGGGATGGAAATGTCTTAATACTCGACTACATTGATCATTAGTTTTCTGTATCAGCTGCTGGTACGTGTGTAGGTTTTTTCCTGAAAACAGCTTCCGGCTGAAAGAGAGTAGAAACCTTTGTAGAGCTGAGGGATAATAGTTGGGAGATGATTCTCTGCTGGTTCATCACTACAGGAAACTCCCTTCACATTATATTGAGGTATTTCATGCGTCGCTTATATAAAAATATTGAGTAGAGCCGCTTTAAAGTACTATACAGCTAAGCTAATGTATGTGCCACAATAAAATTATTAAGTTGGATATTAGTGAGGAATGATCTTTTTTTTCTCCCTAGATGGATATCGGATCATTGACATGAGCTAGTTATGTGGTGATTCATGACCCACCACCCATAGCGGTGACCCATAAAATCTCCACACAGTGTCAGGAGGTCAATCCTGGCTCAGTAAATTCCAAAACCCACAACCAGCATGCTCATATAGGGTTGCAGTAAAAGAAAAAAAGAAAAAAAAGCCCCAGCTCGTAATGCCGGCCCCGTGAGACAGAAGCATTCTTCCCCAACGGATGTTAAAACTATAATTTTAAGACTCTTGGTGTCGTGTAGCGTTGAAACATCCAGTGAGGGTCTGCTTACCCAAGAGCTCCGCTCAGCTTGCAGTTATTGAATTATTATTGAATTTCCAACCTGCACTGCGTTTGCTCCAGACTTTTGTTATTATTATCGTCGGTGCAATAAACTAATAATTCCATTAGCTCTGGACTGGGTTAAAAAGATGACCTGACTATGCAGCGCGCCGTTTTTTACAGTACAGTAAGCCGCCATGTGGCCTCGTGGCGTTGATATCACAAGATGCCTTCTATTTTTATCTGTTTAAAGAGACATTAAACAGATTTCCCCACAATGTCCGCGAGTATAAGGCTCCGTGTGACATGAACACTGTGACCCACATCTCTTCGGAAGTGTTGCCGGATCCCACTGGGGAGTTTTGACATTTCCCGACGTGTTCTTTTTACTTCATTTTTTCCCTTTAAGCCATGCTCTTGACAGTTCTGCCTTCTTGTTATTTTAGAGCTTTGCAGGACTCAGCTTGCATCTCTCTCTCTCTCTTTTTTTTTTTTTATATTTTCCTTTCAAAGACCGACTTTCCGACAGCCCACATCCAGCGTCACAAATCGCTAGGCCACTGGCAAACAGTGACAATGAGCGGTCCATATGGGATAGATTTATGAAGGCCAAACCTTAATAAAGGGTGACCCTGGGAGCCACATCTGCCGTTAAGTTCCGCGTCGCCATAATTTACACCCCGGACAATCTGGGCACCCTCTCAATACTCTCTAATTCACTGCTTTACATTTTCATTTATACACAGTGTCTGTTCAGTTTGATCGATTGACCATTAAAAATCCAAGGGTCAGAAATGGTTTCAATTTATTATTGTGACAAAGGTTTGGATGTGCAGCCTCGGCTGCGGATTAATTTGCGAGCCATGCTAATTTTCAGTGAAGATGGACAAACGTCCTGTAATGCTTCTATAAAAATAATTAAAAAAATATACGGGTGCCTTAAACTAAAATATAGAAAACCTGTGACGAGTTGTTGGGTGAAGAGTCCGTGTTATTGTCTCCACTTTGTTTCCACTGAGCCCTCTGCTATCCCCCTTTGATTCTCCCACTAATGACACACACATTAAGAGAAGGAGAAAAACAATGTTGCAGTCATGTCAGTTGAATAGGTGAGGATGTACTGTAATTCAGAGAGCGTGTGTTTGTTTCCTGTGGTCCCCGTTGTCTCCTCATCCCTGGTGGCTTGCCAGCGGTAACAAAAGCCCCAGTGTGGCTCCTATCCCCGGCTGTTCCCCCGAGGACTTCCATCTAATGAGCTACATAGAGAATCCACTGTGAAGTTTTTACCTTGAGATGAAGTTCTTTTTTTTTCTTTTCTTCTCCACATGCAGCAGGAACCTAACAGCTAAACCGAATGAAGAAATCAATGTGATACTATTTAGTGTCATAATTACATCTTTTGTTGAACAGCATTGCACGTCCTCTTAGCGGTATACATATGGCGCACCAAGTGAAATTAATGATGTGTTTGCCTGATTTAAGCAATTTTTCACGACACCGTTAAACGGAGGTGATCCAGTGATGAGTTACATCACTTAGCAACACTGAAGTGGAAAAGGTATGCAAGATGTGGATGCATTCACCCCCTAGAAGCCGACTGGCACAATCCAGGAGCTTCAAATATAAGAGGGCTATACTTTAACAAGCACATACTGGGCTTAGATTTATATCACAACTACACTTGGGACTACAGAAAGCGAAATTAGCAAGTAGCATCTAAATTAAACAGACAATTGCAAAGGGGAGGAAATACGGATTAAATATTATGAATTTCTATGGAAACTAACAAGCCAAGCCTCACAGAGATAATTTCACTGGAAGAGTCTTGATAGATATTTCACCACTCTTGTCCAGAAGTCTCTCCACCCAGGATCTTCCGGCTGCTGAAGGAATTATGGCTCCCAGGAAGCCAGTCACTACCACTTGTGCTGGGTCTGCCCCAGAAGTAAATGCTTCCTGGCACAGGATTTATACAGACACGCTTTTGGGACAAAAAAAACACACAAAAAAAATGTTTTTTGATTGTGAAGAAATCCTCTCTGGGGCTCTACATTCAGCATAAATATTAAAACAAACTAGTTATTTGGAAATGCTGAGTGGAGCTGGCATGAAAGCAGCCTCAAACAAATGGCTCAAAGTAGACCCTTTAACTACAGAGGATCGGCATAACATAATTTATAAAATCTCTGTAATGGAAACATTCACTTTCCCCCATGAAGCTTCAGATTACTGAGTTTGAGGAGTCGAGGGAGGAGTGGAAGGTGTGCATTATCACAAACGCTGCTTGTTTGTGTTCTTTACTTCCTTTCACATGAGGCAACGCCTGATGTTTTGTTTTGTTGGTTTGTAGTTAGACCTAAAAAAAAGATGGCTCACACTGTTCTGTTTACCTTGAACTGCTTTTTGGGGATTCTCAATACTACAGTTTACAATAAAACGCAGAAAGGGGAGCTAATAATGAAAAGAAAGAAAAAAAACAAAACATCACACGTCATGGACTTTAATTTAAAAAAGCGGTACACAACAGAGCACTAGAGTTAAATTAGTTTCAAAATGACCAAACAAGCAATAGCACAGCGCACTGGGAAAACTGAGCTAGCTACGTTATGCATTAGCCTCGGTTAGTCTACCGGGAGTGCCAACTAGTAACGTGGGACCCACTAAAACCTTATTTTTATAAAACGTAGATTACAGGAGGCTATGACTTTTTTTTTATTTTTGTACAGTTATTAGCTACAAAGATTCTGCAGAGCCACCGTCCTGCTCTTGCAATATGTTTTCTGGCTGATGACTGACATTTTCACTGCAGTTATTTAAAGTGCTTGCACTCTTGCCGTCAGTACAGTACACATGAAAGACCTTAGTTATATTAAAAAAAGATTGGTGCAGATTTGTGACAGAACAACTACACCATCTGGACCAAAACATACAGAACGCAGCCCTTCTCGAACCAAACGTCGGCACGTTTGCACACAACTGAGGTGAATTCATACCATTTGGTTGTATGATGCTTCTGTTCCTAGCGCCTCAGTGATAAAAGCAAAATGTTTTATCAACCTTACAGTAAAATATGGTAATTTTATGGAAATACAATGAGATAAATTGGGAACTACGTAAAAAACTGTGTGAGACTTTATTCTCTGAAGGGCGTGACTGTGCTGTCGCTACATAATAGGGCCATATCCTTTCAGGGAAATCCTAATTATTAACGACAGAGTATTTAATACCATGGAACACTACACATCTATGCTGTATTTCATCTTGATCTGGCACGTAGTTTTTTGTGCACGAGATAAATAAATATGTCATTTCCATTATAGCGTCCAGTAGAGATCGGTGTATATTGACTCACATGTTTGAGTGCTGTTTAGACATTTACCTCCGGTGCTGTCACCGGCTAATAATCTCACCTGCCCAAGATAAAGACCCGCGCTCTTCCGACTCCCCGGGGGACCGCAGGTACACAAAAAACCGAGCACTATCGCTCCTCCGGCTCAGCCAATAAATGCGGAAGACCATTGTAGTGAAGCTTTTAGCCAGCATCCCGGGGAGTCCCGTAGCCAGTGACATTTCTAAATGGACAAACAGAGCAGCGAGGGAGGCTGGGCCACTTATTCCACAGAGAGACACTTCGATTCCTTTTTGTTACCTTTGGGTTTGTTCACTAAATGCTTTCTTTTACACAGAAAAAAAAGAAAAAAGTATGCGCTGTGGTTTCCTTTTATGTATTTCAAAATGTTATCATTAAAAGCCTGCTGAATATTATTCAGATTCGTCGGTTACTGCCCTCATTTTAGACCTGTTTTTATAATGCTGGAGGAACTGTGTCATATGGATAAATGTGATAATTACCTGGAAAAGTTAAAAAACTAAAAGCACAATATTTAACACTTCTTTTTTTAACAGTGCTACATCTTAATTTGCCAAAGTGTAAATGGCTTCGTCAGAGCGGCAGACGAGAAAGCAATTTACTTTTATTTTGATGATTAAGACGACACACATCCTGTTACTGTGCGGCTGTGCTGCAGCCTGATGTTGAGGGCAGAAACAAAAAGAGGATGTCACTAATAAATTAACGTGTCGCTGGTAAATAGTGTGTTGACAGAGCCTGCATTTAAGTAGAGTGTTAATGAAGAGCTATTCCTGATAATTTGCTTGAGTGAAATATCTGCATTGTACTTGAAATAATCAGTTAAATCTGCTCTGACAAACCGTCCGATAAGCAAAAGCTGAGCTTATGAACAAAGGCTGATCATGCAAATTCCTGAAACTCCTGCATTCGTTCGAACTTTCTAATACAAATCTATCTTCAACCTGAAAAAAGAAGCAGGCATCCCAGTCTTAGAGGTTGGCCTCCCCTCTCTCTAACTCCACAACCAACTCTCAAAAACAACCGACGCTGGCTCATTTGACATCGCTTAAACCACTTAGATCGTGTAGATTAGAGGTTTAACTGAGGATTAAGGAGCAGATGTGGTACTGCAGCTGTTTGTGTTATGCCTAAGCATATTTGCTACCTGGAGTTTATATAAATGGAAGAGCCTGTTTGTTTTTTCCCAGACTGCAAATCTGAATGAAAGACAGCTCTGTAAGAGGGATGTTTGTCTAGTCAGGTGTAGAAAAAGGCTCGCGTTGATGCCTCGGTGAGGAGAGAACTGTCAGTCGTCTGGCTTGTCGTCTTCTCGGGAACGTCTATCAAACGTTAATTCGTGGCGTTGCCGGAGCAAAACTAATGGGGTGTAAACTGTTGAATATTTGCGCCCAAATTTTAAGACACGCTTCTTTAATCAACAAAAAATGATACAGTTTATATCATTTGTTCACCTTTAATACTAGTGTAGGCATTTAATGAGGAAATGCATTGAGAGTTATGATTCATCACTCCTTCAAATGCATTATCTGTTATTTGTCTGAATTTATTTCCTATAATGTTTCACACACCCAGTCAAGATGCATTTGTGTGTGTGTGTGTGATTATTCTATTCATTATGCATCTATTAATGTGCAGCCAGCGTCTTTGTCCTGTCACGGGGCATCTCTGTATTCCGAGCCATGTCTGCATCGATGACACCCTTTTGATTATTTATGATGTTTATCCTCCCTCTCGTGCACTTCCTGTACCAGTGGATCACGGGGAAAAATATCTGGACAATTATGGGAAGCGAACCGGCAAAGTAATAATCTCCTCATGAATAATGAATCCACTTAATGGTCTGAAGTATTGCTTTATGTGTACTGGATGACTGGAAATGTAAAGTGATGGAAACAGACAAGATAGAATTTACCTGAAAGACTTAACACGTACATCATGCAGTGCAAGCGGACTGGAAGGGCAGGCGTGATATTTATATATTTATTAAAGCATTTGTTAAGGCTTCTGATACGGCCGTTTCCACAGCAAAAAGCCTCTCAGAGATGAAGACGTCTCAGTGCAAACCTGGGAATGTTGACTTTTCTAAATGAAGTCGTCACTACCTTCTAATAGCCAGAGCTCAAGCTGTTTAATTAGAGCTGAACTGCAACGATATTTTATATATTAAAGAGGAAGGATTGATGCCAGAGAAGAAGGTGAGCTTGACATGTCTGGCTGCCTGGCTGTTTGCCACGTGGATTGCTGAATAATGCACAGCCAAACCCTGGGCTGTGTGTTAGTCAGGCTCCAGACAGCAGCTTCACTAGCACACTCTCCTCTGAATAAAATATAGCTGCTCTCTTCTGAACTGAGAGTGAGTGGATTTCCAAAAGAAGAACATTAATTGAAATCCCTTTTTGGGGCATTGTTTGTGTTTGGGACCAGCAGGAGACGGCACAGATTTTTTATTTTTTTGAGCATCAACCTGGAGTCGAGCTCCGCGTCTTTGCATTCACAGCGATTGGCCTGAGTAGCCTAGCATGCACGAGTGCCCCACAGACTTTTAGTTGCCGATTGATCTGAGATGTTGACAGGCAGCGTTGTCAGTGTTTGATTCTGCTCCTGTTATCTGTAATGTAGCTAAAGCTCTCAATGGACTGACAAGATTAGAATGCGTTACTGTCAGAAAGCACGGTGCCCTGGGGCTGCACCGTGCTTTCTGAGTGTTAATGACTCGGATGACGCGGCGCAGGGCATGTGCTGACAATCCAGCTAATCACTTGCATCCAAAACAGTCCAGTCCGTTGCCTGACACATAGACATCTTAGTAATACACTGCAATATGGAAAATATTGTTATATTAGATTTAGTAAACGAACCAGTTGATGAACCATTACAAACTATTTTTTTCAAATCTGAAACATTTAAATGGCTTCTCATGGACAAATATTGAAAAGATTGCAAAGAGAAAACATTTTATGGTGTTGCTCAAACTTTTAAAAGCAATGCTAAATATTGACCCTGAACAACCTTCAGTGGTTATTTTCCTTTACTTTTCTACTAGATCCTGAAGAAGGTAACAATTTAAAAGGGGGGTTTTCCCATCTGAACTCCAACTTTTACTTAGTTATTTGCAAATATCCAGCAAATCTCTGGTATTTTAGTGATTGAACTGAAATCCAGACGTCTAATTGCTTGCATTTTTAAACAGTAACTGAATAGCACTGCAATAGCACTGGGTTTGGCTGCAGCTTTTCTTATTGAGAAAATTCCTCCCTATATGTATCTGCTCAAGATATTAGTGTTTGCACTTTTATATCTTCACACGTGTGACTCAGGCAGGTGAAGGTCCTTGCACCTGCAGTGTATTGAGTGTAGAATCCAGTCAGAAAGAAACTGAGAGGTCCTTGAGGATCATGAGATGGGGAATTGGATCATTAACGCTCAGGTCCTTAATAAGTACCCTGGGGAAAATTAATATCCACTTAATACTCTGTGGCATGGATTGCTCATCTAATAGAGTGAGCAGTGAATCTTACTACCCCCCCCCCCCCCCCCCCCCCCCCCCGCAGGGCAGGAAGACATCTCCACAATCCAACATACTGCTCGTCTTTTCAAACATGTCAGCCCTTTGACTCCGATGACTGACAGTTTGTTCCACACCTCTCTTTACTGCCTCCTGTAGACATGAGGCATTGTGTTTTAAAAGCTCCCCTCCTGCATATGAGAAATCCAATACTGTGGAGTTTGCTTAGTGCCTTTTATTGACCCTCACTTTACACATGGAACTTCTATTCTGCTGGCTTCGCTGCTGCTTCAATAACTAAGTCACCTACATGTCTGGACGCTGGGCTACATGGCTTAGATGTGCTGCGGCTCTGAGGAATAAGAGTACCAGTATATGTGCCATACGGACCGTAGACACTCCTTAGTGGATTTCTATATTCCCTGAAAATGGCCACCTCATTAATTTATCTGTGGCTTTGACTCTGAGCACAACAGATATGTCTACTGTTGCCATGGAGACTGAGCTTCTTCTATGGGTGACCCAAATTAAGTTGCCAATTATGTTGTGTTGGACACACCACATCTCCAAACCTAGAAATGTTTAGAAGAGGAAAAAAGAAAGTCTATAGAGTGAAATCCTATTCATCAAAAAATCAGAAGACACTTTAATGTAGACACCACCAACAAATCCTCAAACCTAGATTTTCCTACAGGGCATTAGTCCCTATTCCTTGCAAACAATCTAGAGATGCATGGGACAGGACTATGGATACCACCACAGACCACATGCACCTCTTAAACCACTGACTGGTAATGTGAGTAACATTGATCATCTTGTTACACTGCGATGTTCTGCTGGGAAGCCTTTGGTTCAGCCATGCATGTGGGTGTCAAATTGACACGTATCACCCACCAAAACATTGTGGCTTGTCACAGAAGGGCGGTGCACCCAATCACACTGTAAACACTCCTCAGGAACGTGCTCAAGTTTCCAAGGCATTGACCCTTAGACCAAACTCCCCAGATCGCAATCCGATCAAGCATCAACAGGACACGCTGGTACAGAAACATCTGGTGTAGGTATAGAAGAATAAAGTTAGCAAGTCATTTCTTAGGGTTAGAGGACATTTGTCATCATGCCCACAGTAATATATGTGCAGATAAAAGTGGAATTAATTAGTTTGAAAAAAAGAAGGAGCCATTTCAGGATAAAGTCCAGTGTTTTGTTGATCCGTCTATCCACCTTGACCTCCTTGTTCTATGGTAGCTGTGTTGTTCCTGTCATGATTAATAAGACCAGCAGAGGCCATTATCATTGAAGGTAAACGTATTATATGACACTTTAGTGCATTTGTTGACGCTAAGCAAAAAATGATACTCTTGGCCGTGAAAATGAGTTTGCACGAAGAACGTCTGGCGTCATATTATTTTATTTATATAATTTTATGGGAATATTTTCTAGTCTTTCTAGAATACTTCTTAAAAGTATTTCTAAAAGGAGGTTGACTGTTGACTCAACAGAAGATTAAACAGACAAAGCTATATTTAAAACATTATTATTATTAATCCAAAGTAAATATGTTTTATCTGGCCACAGATCTAACACTGACTAATAATTTACCAGGCAAAAACACAACTACACTGCCATTCCCATGCACATTAAATGGTAGCTCACTTTACAAACTGGGCTGTAAAAATTAATTACCATGAATATAACCCATAACATTCAAACAAAAGAGCTGTATTTAAACTCCTCAAATCTTCTGCGCACAAACAGCATCTCCAATTCAATCTGAACGGATCTGATACCTTTACATGATTATGGAAAATGCTACTAATAGATCATTTGGATATTTTAATAGGCAGTGTGCAGACGGCAATTTCTGTGTCTAGTTAAAAAGCTATGCAAGGTTAGACAGTTGTTGTTGCAGAGCGATGCTCATTTAAAGTATGGAGGAGACAGGACAGACAGTTATGTTCTGCTTTTTCTTTGGCTGATGTTATGCATTAATGAGTCTTCTTGGTTTTATAGAACAAATAATGTCGCGTTTGGAAAAATCACATCACATTTAAACTGCCATTTTTAAAAAAAATGTATTTATGCTATGCAAGTATTTACACAATAATTTAACCCGACGCTGCTAAACTTTCCTGCTGTGTTATTTGTTCTGTGCTCTTCCGTCGCTGTGTCAAGCCAACAGTAGTGTAGAAGTATAATGTTTCTTACTAGTCTTCACTTCACCCTGGAGCTGGGTTTAAGCATGCTAATGCTGTGGTTGCCGTAGTAATCTATAAAACACGAAGGAAGTTTTAAATGAAACATTGAGCACATTCCACCTGTGTGCAGTCATAAACCGCTATGGTTTCCTGCAACAAAATCCTTGGCGCAAGCGGTAATGCTCAACATTAAAACAGACGAAGCCTCAGTGTGCTGTATTTCACGGCCTCCGACTGTGTATGCTTCCACTGTCAGACTCATCCCATAAGTGCAGTCAGGCTGAGGTAGGAGTAGATAATAGTAAATACTGTATGGAGCAAGGAAAAGTCATGTTGCTTCTTGGGGCCAACAAACTCGACTTGAAGCAGGAGGAAATGTACTCATCACTGAACTCTGGTAGAGAGTGCAGCTATGGGGCTGCAGACGATACGAGGCTCAGGAAAGAAAAATATACAGAGACGGCTGTGGCGTGCCTGAAAGAAGTGGAGAAATAAAGCACCCAAGGAGGAAAACAACCTTCCATCTCATTCATGAGATGAGAAGGATATATGTAGAGACTTCACAATATGAGCAATACACACCACGCAATGAGAATGCGTATTAACTCTCAGGTTTATGGACAGTGTCGTGCAATGGCTAAAGAAAAACAAGATCACAGAAGGGAATATTGTTTAGAGCTGCTGATGTAACCCTGGCAGAAATTGCCCCGAGGCCAGTGTTTATATGTGTGAAAAGATGTACTGTACAGCCTGTTATAACATCCACATGGCTTCTCCCAATAGGCAGTGTGGGGAACGCGTGACGCCATATAGAATAAATGTTTGTTTGTTTTTAATCACTCTAAATGTCACTCATTTGTATTTATTGCTATGTTTACACAGCTTTACATTTACAATCCGTAATTCAGATTCTGCTTCAAGGTTCAAAACATCAGCATCAGCAAAAATAGACCTATAGTGATCACTGTTGTTGAAGGAATAAGCTTGCTTTGGCCTTGAGGATGTACCTTATATCGGTGCAGTATAAATGAAACAATCCCTGTGTCCCTATAGAGCCGTTTTCTATGAGATGAACCCAATTTTTTTTTTATTTCATCTTGCTTGCCCACACAATGACACGCATGCATTACGCAACACACAGTCCTACATACGTTTCACTGTTGAGTTGATCTACCAGGTGGCAGTCTCTTGCTAAGATATTCAGAAACGCACCAACAAAAACAGGGAAGAAGAAGAAGACTGCCAGCTAGTAAACAACGCGCAGTAAAGGAGTACTGTTTTATACACGGTACAAAAAGCTTTACAAATGTTTTATGAGGAGGGAAATGCATTCTGCATGTTTGTTAGAGCGTAAGGATTTACATAATGCATTCTGCGGAGTGGTGATTTTATTTTATTTTTGCAAGAAAAGTCAGCGTGGTACCTCAAACATGCACGTAAACCTCAAAAATGGCCACAATGGTATAAACTAAGACGAGAAACTCATCTTCAAACGCAGTAAAATAAATATGAAGCAATGGCAATGAGATGATCTAATGGTTTGGCCTTTTACCGGGCAGCCAGATTTAAATAAACAGAAAAATCTGATAATAGTGTATAACAAAAGGTTAACCAATGTTGTATAATCTGCAAAATGTTGTAGAAGAGGCTATGATGGACACAGTTGCCTTTGTATAAATGCAGAGTGTCAGTAGTTGTGCTGTTGTACAAACACTGTAATTATAATTTTAACCAATTAAAAAAACATATATGTTTCTTCAAATAATGAATGTCCTGATTGCACGCATTTGATCCAATACAATCGGAAAGCCTATATGTGAAACGGCCTTTACAAAAGCAATACGGGTGACTGTAAAGAGTAGAACTGAGGTTAAAAGCTCAAACATCATGCATCTCCAGCTCTGCGTAAAAGGACAACTATTCTGGTTCGAAATCACAACTCAAGGTTTTACCTCTATGAGAATCAAAGCACAGTATGATGATGGCTTGCAGAAAACCTACTTAAATACACATCACTACATCAGTAATATGATTTATTTCTTAGTTATCTCCCAATAAAGCTACCTCACACAACCTCCTTGTAATACTTGACTGAATAAACATCTTCTGGCCCCTTTTACTAAACATTGGCAGAATTTAGATCTCTGGTACATTTGTATATGTATATGGGCTTTAAATTTAACTAAAATTATTATACGCAGTGTTTTTGTTGTTTGTATGTTTCTTTAAATTAGTAAACCCAATCTTTAATCTACATGAGCAGTGTATCCTCTGTTCTTAGGTTATCCTGCTGCACAGATAGCCGTTGCAACAAAAGCAAACTTAATGCTAACACAGTGCATTGACTTGAAATGTGTAGTGTAACAATAAACAGTATTAACGTTTCAAAATAAAAATGACAGCATCGCCGCAGATTTAGCTGCTCTTCTGTACTGCGGCGTCTGTGCGCTGCACAGTCCACTGATGAGATGGGACAGAGCCTGAGGGATAATAAGAACTGAAATGGGGCAAAGGGAGAATATGCATGCATGCATGTGCCTGTGTGACACAAGATGCTTGTCAGTGCGAGAGGACAGCTGCTGAAACACACACACTTATGTACCTGACGAAGGTGACATTAGGCCTGCAGGGCAGAAGCAGGTGTCAATGGGAATGATATGAGACAATTTCTCAATCCTCTGGAGAGAGATGTGAGGTGGAATACAAAGCTCCTTCTCGTGTTTTTTATTTTTTTCACATTATACAGTATATTTATTTATGATCTGAGTACCATATGTGCCCGAAGATGCAATAATAAGAGCTCGGACCTTCTGCTTTTAAAGAGATGATTAGTGTGCATTCTTGTTGAATGTGAAGTACATAATTACTCCTTTGTCCAGGTGTACGTTTATTTTTACCACCGTGGAGCCACTTTTGAGGTGGCACTCTGTCATCTTGATAGACAGCGGCAGCATGTGATGCGATCATGAACTGCGCGCTCCAGACTCTGTTTGCTCCGCGCTGGAAAACAGAGTGGAGCGTCACACTGAGCAAACAGCGGCAACGGCTTCTTTGGGCTCTGCAGGTGAGACAGCAGAGGCCAAGCGGTTTGATGGAGCCGTTTGACAGAAGGGAAGAGCCACTCGCTCTCTGAAATGATGATGCATGACGAATGACGTGCAGTCAAAGAGGATGAGAGACCAAGGCTTTGAGGAAGGGAAGCAAAAAGTATCTTAGGTGTTAAATGACTACGGTTTCTTAAATGTTCTGTGTGCTAGCAGTAAGTGTAAATGCTATTATTTATAACCGAATGCAATCAAATCAGTGCCTCAGGATGAATGTATAAGACGAACACAGTAATCCTTCTGTGTCCTGCATGCCTTTTAGATTTATTTATTCTGAAACATCCCTCAAACGGTGACACGAGCACATTTGAAGTAAACTGTAACAAATTGCATCGTGTTATATTGTCGCGTATTGCACCGAGACGGGGCTGAATTGAATCACATCAAAAATAGCCGCCTCAAATATATTAGAGGTGCTCTGAATTATTGAGTGATATCGAGGTGCATATTGAATCTGTCGCGGAAGGAGAGACACACAGCCCTGGGAGGGAATTAGCTTATAGTCCAGAATTTCATCCTGACATCTGAACGGCGCTGATGAAGACGAAAACGTTTCCACGAGCCCCTTCAGTGCCGGAGAGCTGAAATAGGGGAAAAAAAAAACGTCTCGCTCACTGATCAGCTCAAAAGAAAGCAAGGTTCAAACTGTAAACGGGCGCTTTACTTTTTCCTTGAAAATAAATCTGAGAATCACAATGCATTTCCGCAGGTCTCGGTTACATTACGACGTGCGGATGAGCTACAAAGTGACGCCTGGCAAACCTCCCGTCTGTCTCATACAGTGAGCTGCAGTCACGTAGTTAGTATTCAGAAAAGAGGCGCACACTTTGCCTTTCGTTATTGTAAAAGTGCTTGTTTTCCGTTGAAACGGAGGGATTTAGTCTTCATTTAAAAATGTATTATAAAATTAGAGGAGCTAAAATGGTTACCTCCATTATAAATCACCGTTACGTAACATAATCTTATAAAAGATGTACCGAGCCCATTAGGGAAATTGAGCCAATGAATATAATAGCTGAATTTCAAAACACTTCACAACATTACAGCGGCCTCCAACAGCACAATAGCTCATACATGTATGATTAAAGTGACTGTTTTGTCTCTGTTGCATATGCTTACATTCATCAGTGTCATTTACCGGACTAATCTGCGGGAACTGTGCCAGGCTGTTTTCTGTGTACAGAGTCGCTCGCTGCTATTACAGCAGCGCCATGGCAACATACAGCGCAGGGTAAAACTGCCCTTGACACATTGTGTAGCAGAGAAGGACGATCACAGCATTGATCTTTTAGTTACAAGAGCCACTGCAGAGAGATAACAGCGGGACCTTTCTAATTTCAGGTACCTTTCTTTACCTTTTTGTACAGTTTCCCCCTCCTCCGTGCCTTCCTCCTCTTTTAACCTCCTCTTCAGGTGTCAGTTTTACCATGCAGCGAGGCTCTTTCACTTGCCCACTGGCATAATGAATCACATGACATGCCGCTAGTTGGTGGGGTCTTGTCTCCTCTCGGCTGCCTGAGGAGCCATGTCAGATTGATGTACCAGTCACCTAGAGACTCCCTCGCATTGTGATTAGAGCAGCCAACCGTCCACCCCGACCACGGAGGGCTTCACCACAGGACCGATGCATATTCTCTCTCCCTCTCTCACTCTCACTCTCGCACACACGAACGGACGCAGACTTAAATAGCAAAGGTGATGCAGCAGTCACACGAGCTTTGTCACAGGGCTTCAGCGTGTTTGTGCCCCCAGCTATGTTTCCTGATGTTAAGCCGCTCATTAAGCGCAAACCCATTCCCCTTGAACACAGCACGCTTCCAGCCATATTTTTTAATTAGTTTATTTAGCCTTCCTTGTGACTCGAAGATGAACCTTCCCTCCCCTAGCACTTGGCTATTCTTTTACTTAACTCTGCAGGGGCTTGGAAGCCTGGCAGGATTTCAAATGACAAGTGTAAAGGCGAAGGTGACTCAGAGATTCTGACATACAGTAGCGCTGATGGTTGAACCGATACGGGTGTAGCTGGACAGGGATCAAAATAGGTTTGAAGAGAAAGGCCAAAGACGACTTTGAGGAGCAAGATGGAAAATAATCAGACTCGATAATCTAATCATGTCGGAAATGAGGCCCGACATCTCAGGGTCTCTGCCAACCTCTTGGCCTTAATCTCAGTATGTATATTTCCTTCTTTGTATTTAATTACGTATTCCTCCTCAAGCCATTTCTTCTCAGTGTAATTGTAAAACGACATAAATGCGCTTTTGTTTATTTTTCAGTGACTTTTCCTTGATACTGTAGAACCATGTCAGATTCATCAAGAGCGGAGAGGGTCACATGTTTTCTCCTGAACAAACAAAAGTTCTGTTTTTCACAAAACGCGAAACCCCGAAGGCCTAACGTCCTAATTGGTTTTTAGCTCTCATGAAACCTTTCCAGAGTTATTGTCTTTGTATGCTTGCATTGTTAGAACGTGTTTGTTTGCCAGCAGCCTTTTTTGATCCTTGCCCATTCTTGGCACATTGATACCGACAGCAGAAAATTGTATGTAAGTGCAGTTCTGCGATCGTATTCACCTCTAGGTGTTCCCTTGCGTTTATACACGAGATAAAAATGCATTTCTATATGCTACGGCTAAATGCACAAAAACGGAACAATGCCGGAATCCGTAGCGCGCATTTACAGATTTTGTTCGTAAATGGTCGGTCTGCTCAAAGGCCTGGTGACCAGACTCAACCTTTCCAGAGGAAAATATGCCCACCGCAAACAAAGCATCTGTTGGAGTGGAGGAGCAAATAGCTGTGAAAACAGCATCTTATATACACTACCAATAGAAAAGCATAACCCTAAATAAACTGAAGAATGGATCGACCCAACATCAGAGGAGAGTTCTTTCGCTTCATAAACCTGACAAAGCTTTAGACCATAACATCACACTAGAACCTTTGAGATTTATGCAGCCGTAGAGTTGTTCCTCCCTCAGAGTACAGAAGCGCCAAGAAGCAGAGCAACTATTACCTTGGCACCCATACAGCTGTTTTCTTGTAATATTTGATCACATGGCAGCCCATCTCAAGACTATTGCTTGTTACATACTCCAGGAGAAGCAAGAAATTTGTTCCCACTCCTGGGGCTGCGACAACAAGAAAAGTGTTTGTTCTGGCCAGGTCATTTATATTTCACAAGAAACTCAATCCTCATAGGGCCCAGGCACTGCAGCATACATCACACTCATTAAGCATTGTGGGAGATGTAGGAGATGGACAACGAGAGGCACTCTTTTCTTATTTTCGGTTGTTGGACAGTCGTTTTAATGGCCGCGTCCATTGAATCACGCCATTCATTTAGCATGTACCCACACAGTATGCCGATCTCTACCCACTACAAATATTAGCATCTGGGAGCTCACAGAGTAGTTCTGCATTAACCACACCCACGTCTAGTTCGGAAACTAGATGCAGAACACACATAAGAAAAAGGTTCTGCCCGGTTGATGTGTCAGGAACAAGCTGCAAGAACTCCCAAACGAGGGCTGCAAGAACAAAATGATGTAATTTTCTTCTCACATCCCTAGGTGCGAGAACTAACATCTCACAGCCTTTACACTATGAGCTCAGTGTCCTGTAAGGAACTGCTGGCAGCTATCAGTATGTTTATGATTTTAAGACGTTCCTTGTAAAGATTTCACAGATTCTCACTGCATAGGATGGTTCGTCCAATCTCCTCGAAAGCAATTTTTTTAAAGTACCTTCCCTTTTCCAAGCACTTTCCAATGACAACTTTCCAAATGTTTAACAAAACAATCAGGTTACACAAACCACATGTGAAGACGACACACTCTCTACTTATTGCATGAAAATACAAAATGTCAAAGTGAATTTAGTTACTAAAGGCTGTAGGCGAAACCATACACTTCTGTAAAAATTGATAAAATATAAAGAGGAATACAATTATATTTTCCCCCCAACACTATGTCAACCCACATAATATAAAAGCACAGGCTTTGACAGGTTATACTGAGTGATGCTCCGAGCGCGCTCGCTAAGTTTACACAGAGCATCGATCAAACACTGTGCAGAGCTGCATGATGGCTACTTGATGAATTACGCTGATGCATATTAAACGAGGACAGTAAAAAACTGTGTTGGATGTGCGGGTTGTTCCGCAAAGCTGCTTGCTGTTGGAGCTCTTCACGTGGCGCTTGTGACAGACAGTAAAGGGACAGGCCAGGCAGGAGGGTGACCCCCCTCCTCCTGCCTCCTCCTGTCAGCAACACGCTGAGATGGCACTTTCCCCCCCACAGACTGAGGGATTGAAGGGATACAAAGTGCAAATCAGCTCCCTATCTCAGCTGGCAAGGGTTCATCTATCTGTCCATCACACCAGTCTACAAGCGATCTGCCTCTATTTATTCATAAATCCCACTCACTCTTTATTCATTGCAGCCATTTTGTTCCACAAGGTCTTTGCGGAGGCTCAGACATGCCGACACACACGCACACGCGCACGAGCACATACCTTTTAAGCACCAGTGTAGGATTGCATCTCAGTGGCATTTGCTGAAATTACTGAACGGGCTAAAGGAAGAGATGTGATGCAGACTGATGATATGAGAGGAAATAGGGAAATAAATAGCCAAAAAAAAAAAAAAAGAATCTCCCTGACACTTTCCAGCGGTAAAGTGCCCCCCTATCATTATTCAGCAGGGAGGGGAAAACAGCATGCCAATTTAAAAGCGCTGTTTATGGACTTCCATCAAATTTATGGCTTCATTTACTATCAGCAATTGCGGTCTGTGACAAGCTATAAGGGATCATGACCAGATGCAGGGCAGTGGGGAAGCTGTGGTTTTTCTGAATCAGAACGGAAGTTGTAATAAAAAGTACACATCCGTTAACAGAAGTAAATTAGATTAGAATGCAAACATACAACAGTATATGTGACAAATGTTTATTTCCTCTATGTTTTCAATATGTTAGACACAATAAATTATAAGAGTTTTTTATATACTTTTCAGGCGCATTTACTCTATAAACACAGTGGATGTATTTCACTCTGATGAGGTGTCACATTGTATGATGTACTAGTATTAGCTAGCCACTGGTTGCGAGGCATGGTACATTGTTTTACAGTTCAATTTCACCCCGTCAGCAGCCCTCTGATATCAAAGCTGTTTGTTTTAGCCATGAGAAGGATCCTCGGCCTTGTATGACACGGGGGCATATTTTCTCGGTCTATCATATAGAAAGCCCTGGCCCTGGCTGATGATGTCAGCACACAGTTGGGTGCGGGAGAATCTCTGAACTATGACACCCGGTTGGGTGACCGCCTTTTCTGCCTTTGCATTGTGCTGCCAGGATGACCTGCATGCTAAGCTGGGAGGGAGCAGAGGGAGCGGAGGGAGCTGAGGCCAAGGCTAACATAGGTGACCTTGGGACTGGAGGCAGAGGCAGCATCCACATGGCTGCTGGAGAGACCAGAAGGATAGAGGCATTCATCTTTTCTTCTCTTTTTTTTTTTAGTATTACCATCCACGTTACACTGACGATAAGCCCTGACTTTTAAACGCTTTTGTCACGAGGCAGAGCCGCGCCTCACTTTCAGTACTTCGCGTCATTCTCTGCCGCTTCTCCCGCTTCCCTTGTTCCCTTTTCCTTCACACGAGTGGCCGAGCCTCTGCTGTGAGTAATGAAGTTCCTCCCCCCTGGCACAGCTTCATAGAGTGCATCTCTTTTGCAGGTCCCGGAGAAAAAACGCAGGCACTACCCTACCTTGTATGAATAAATTCTCTGCCAACAGCATTAATCTACCCGGTAATTGGCCACCACTGCCACTGCAGCGCGTGTTTTATGAGCACGGGCACAATGGCAAGATCGACTTGCTAAAGCTGCACATTCAGTGGTGTGATCTAATGACAAGGCTGCGTAAATAAGCAGTGAGCAGATTACAACACATAGCACATATCACCTGACACTCAGCAGGAAAAAAAAAAAAAAGTCAGTACATACACGCAGTGGCAAGTTGTATTAATGTAGTGCAGCTTCATACTCTGACAAGCAATTGTTGTATTTTTAGGATGGATGGCATTGTTGTTCAGTTGCCTGGCCCAGACTGAAATATCTCAGCATAATGAATGGAGCGCAGTTAAAGTTTGAACAGTTTATTTTCCCCAGAGGTTGGATTCAGAGGGAAGCAGTGTTTCCATGACTTTTCCTCTAACACCACCAGTATGTTAGCGTTTTCACTTAACCATCTACCAGCTGCTTTGACAAATTACATTCATATTTTGTGTTCGTAGTGGCCAGAGCACGCCTTCTTGTCATTTTGGCAATCTGCTGAGTTTTCCTATACAGCGAGACCAGAGGGCTGGTGGGCTTTGTTTGAAAAGACAGTGAAATATTTTTAATGTTACAAAAGAAACACGCACCCTGATGAGAAGAGGTGGATTTATCTGACTTTGTATTTATAGAGAGATAAATATGGGATGATTTTTTTGATATAGCACCTGCAGCCATCGGTGGTGTTACACTTTAAGCCGCTTCAGTGTTGGATTCACTTTACAGAGCTGGTGGATGGTGACCAGTTTTTCTAAATACAGCCAATGTGTTCATCTCAACTCATGTTGAACTGTAATAACTTTACTCTAGAGGCATGATCAGGACAAATTGGAATTATAAAATGGGATAATTAATGACATTCCCATTTTTTCCCCCAATATATAATAGAAAAAGAAATGCGATCATAAAGTATCAATTATTTATGAATCATTTTATAAAAGTATTATTATTAACATCATGTTTGGACAGTGTATCATTATCTTTATGTATTGTAAAGCTAAAGATGTTGCCGTTGCGTAACACCCCTGGCATCGCTGCTTTATTGTGAAACATTTATCGGGAGAATCAGTTTTCTAGGGCAAGATTTCATGTTTCATTTTCATTCCTGGGGAAACTCTCCTGATCTACAGCTGTAGGCGCAAACACCAGCGAGCGAGTGACGCCGTAATGGCAAAAATATGTTAGATAAGCATCTGGGGGGGAAAACAGTGAAATATTTATCAACCTCACTTTGCATGTCGGATGGTGCTGAAAGGCATTAGCATCCTTCCGGTAGACCAGCAGCTGAACTGACCAAGTCTTGCCCTCGGTTTCAAGTTAACGTCTCGCGGGAACACGTGTCCACAACGCCAGCTCGGAGAAAGCAAGACAATTAAATTTGCAGAAAGGGACACACGGTGAATCTTTCATAAGTGCTGAAAAGCACTTTAAATTATCTGAGTCTTTTCTATAACAGCCTTCTTTGGTTTATATCTATCTGAAAGCTTCTCCAGGCACTCCACCACAACAGATTGTTTTAGCGGACCTGTAAATACTAATTTGAGGGAACTGCCAGTTTGCAGCTCATAAGCAGGACACAGTACACTGCAGAGTCACCCCTTTTGTGGCAGAATGAATCAAGATAATGGGGAACCACAGATCCCAGCTGTCAAGTCTGGGGCCATATTTAAGGCTTAAGAGCCATTAGACATTGGTTTGGTATCAGATCTGACTGACAGACTGCCACCCTGGGGTCACGGGAGAAGGACAGTCTTAAAAAAAAAAAAAAAAAGGATCTGCAACGAGACAAGAAGAGTAGGATTTCCGTAAATGACTTATCACCTCTAGCTTTGTGTCCCTCGCCTCTCTAAATATGTTGAAGCTGCGCGGCTATTTTAATCTCTGTGAGCCTTGTAGTAAATGAGGGCAGTGTGGATTGCCTCTCTAAGAGTGCAGATCTGATAGCTGCTGGTGTGGGTCATTTGGATGTGAAGTCATGCCCTTCATCATGCCCGAGTGCCAACCCATCATGCCGCTCTGCGATTACTGCTACTGCAGTTTGCCTGAGGTTCCTGGAGGGAGACAGTTGTCAACACTTTCTATGTTTGTCACTGTCAGTAAAACACAGTACCTCAGTGTTTTGCTCACTCATCCGCATTGCTGGATCAGCTCAGGTTAAGTTCCACTGCAGAAAGTTTACTTTTCCCGCGGAAAATGACACTGTAAATTGAACTGACAGCTTTCTGGCTGTAATTAAGGCTTCCTCAGTGCACTTCATTCCACAAGCTAACAACAAATCCCTCCCTATTTTTTTATCACTGTAGATGGCATAATAATAATAATAATGTTCTGCTGGGCAACATCTGGACCTGGCATTCGAGTGGATGTTACTTAGACATGTATCAGCCACCAAGAGCAACGATGCCCCTTGATGGCAGCAGCCGTCCCCAGCAGGATGCAGCCTGACACAGGCATGCATGCAAAAAACAGTTTAGGAACAACTTGAAAAACAGCACAAGGTGTTGACCTGGCCTCTAAATTCGCTAGATCCCAAACTGATCAAGTATCTATGGGGTGCACTAGAACAAGCCTGAACCACGGAGGCCCCTCCCAGACACCACAGGACACCTTGAGAAGGCTCATGTCCATTCTCTGATGAGTCGCAACTGTTTTGGAGGCACAAGGGAGACCTACAGAATGTTAGGAAGGTGGTTATAATGTTATGCCTGATCGGTGTAAATGTTTGCTCACAGCCACAAGCTTAAAGTGGTTTACCTTATTTTGGTTTGGTTTAATTTGGGTCTACTGGTGCATAGTTTTTCTGCTTTGGTTCTTATTTTTGCCTGAAGCGAGTGTTGTTTGTTTTCAGCAACAGAAAAGCTCTAAAGGCCCACTGTTCTCTATCTGCCCAGCATCAAAGGAAACACAGAAAAAACGCACTAACTACCTGGCAAACATATTCCATTTTTTAGCAGTTAAATGGACACATATTGTCCTCAACAGCTAGTGAAGGTCTTAAACAAACGCAGTGTGAAAAATCAGCTTATATTTACGTAGCTAACGTTACGTAGCCTCTTGTTTCTGTGTTCTATCTGCTAGACATGTCAATTGTTCAACCTAAAAGGTTACTGCCTGTGCTCCGTTCAGAGGTTGTTTTCCCTGTCCCTCCACGACCAAACAAAGGTTTTCATTTGTAGCCTTTCTACAGCAAATCCAAATTTTGCAATCACTCTGCACTTCCATTTTGTACCATTTATTTGCCTATTCACGGCCAACAGCGGGGCGTGCCTTAGTGAGCCGGCGGGGGTTTCCTGTTAATGACCAAGGCCATGCCACATTCAAGCACCTTCTAATCCATCAGGAGCCTTGGTGAGCGTGCAGCTCCCTGGAACTGCCACACTCCACTCGGCTTATTGAGATGTTAAATGTAAAATATCGCGACCACAAATCAGAGGTTTGAGCGTTGTCCTTAAACCTTCTGTCTTCTGGCCCCCGTTGGAGAATGCGCCACAGCCGCTGCGCCATAGATGCACAGGCTTATTGGCAGGTAAAGCCAGTAAATAACTACCTGCATTGATTGATCACCATTGAATGTCATCCGTCTCTGCCAAGGGTTCACTGAGAAGCGATCGATACAGTTTTCAGCATGCGTCATTCATATACTGTAACTATCAACCAGCTCAGTTAAAAGGACAAAACAACACATCTGTCACCATGCCAAGTAAAGATCCTGGTTTGTTTTTCCCCGTCTACTGTAGTCATTTTTTATTTATTTTTTATATCTCTTGGCATTACTTGACCCTGGGTTCCCTTGCCCTCAGCCAGCTTGAGGTCTGCGAACACTCAGAAGCAGTCTTTGCAGTCCAGTGAGACGGTGCCATGCAGCATCCAGAGGTTAATGCGCTGTGATGGCTCTGGGTGCATGGCATCGGTATGGCTGAGCGAACATTACGTTAAAGCACAGTGACGCTAAACTCTGCCTCTGCCATGCGCAGGCCACAGATTGGTCTTCTCGCATGAGAACACAAAAGGCGGATACGATCGCGAGTAAACAATACAAAAGACAGGCAGGGAGATAAGCTATTATTGTTTTGGTGCTCGGAATGACCTCCACGCCCTGCGACTCTAACACTGCGGCGTGGTGAACTCATTTCTCCTTCAAGGGTAGTAAAGAGATCGAGGGCGCTTGGACGGTGAAAACGTCAGAGGGTGGTGGGTGTTAGCTGGCAGGAAACCTCCAGGAACAGAACTCTCCGTTTGATCCCCGTGGCTCAGCTCCATCTGGCTATACGCTGACCATGTTAGTGGACAACTGCCACTGCCTCGTGGCAACGCCACACTGGCTCGAGTACAGTCTGATAGTAGAGGATGCCTTATCCTTTAGTGAATCAGCTCGGTCTTATTAAACACATTGTGAGCTAACGTAACAAGAATAGCCTGCCAGGGAGGGTATTAGCTGTTTAGCTCCACATACTCCACAGCCGATTAGGATTATTTAGGAGCCAAAAAAGCATGTGTAGTTGAGTCAGTGCGTTACATGTAGCCAGTGTGGTATGTGCGCATCACTTCCTGTTTCAATGAGAGGTATTAAGAGTATCGTCTGTGTATTTAACCATCTCCTGAGTGCACTGACATGAGCAACGGTACGTTTTATTACATAAGAGGTAGAATGGATTAAATCTTTCAAAAGAGACATACTCTTCAATAATGTGATTTGTGCAAAGATTAGGAGCAGTGGTTAAACTCCTGATTGGATCTTTGTTTAACGCGTCCTTTGATATGACTTTAATGGACACTTTCCAGTCATTTTCTATATTGTAAATGCAGTTATTTCCTTTTATAACCACATTCTTACCTGACTTGCACCTTCTTTATTACGTTATTCAAATGCGACTAAATTTGACTTTTGTGTGCATATGGAGAAGGCCATATGTCGTCACACACTCATTCCTGAGCAAAAGTTATACAGTTGCTGCTGAGCAATGGTCTGTGCTGGGGGTATGCAGCCTCCCGCATCCGTCCTGCTACAAACGGTGACGTGCCACGCTGATAGCCTTAATGAGCAGCACCGTGTGCTCCCAGCCATCCCATAATGAAATTTGCTCAAGGCGGAACAGACCGGAGAGGCTTGGCAGAACATTGAGGCATATGGCGGAAACAGCCGTGATTTCCATGGCAGGTGGCTGGATGCTGCAGATAGGTAAAAGGCTCAGTCACCCAGAGCTACGGCCCCGATGGAGGGGGCTGCAGGAAGAATCTCCAACTAGCACAAACGTGATCTTTTCACTGCTGTTTCAGAGAGCTGGCTTAGTTCTGCATGTTTGTCTCCGAGCCTTTATGTCGCCCGATGATCCAGCGGAGGAGGCTGAATTATATGTAGTAATCTTTTTTTCCCCATTTATGAGAAAAGCAGAGTACACTTTTGTGAGTTTACAATGATACATGTGGACCGCGGTGCCTGTTTTTTATGAGGAGCGGGGGAGTAACACAGTTTAAAAAGGACAACGAAAATGATTAAGAGTCTACACTGTCCCCTGTCCCTCTTTGTCTCATATGTATTTCTTAAAGAACCTCCTGCAAGCTGGGGCCCTTGTTAGGGCTGTTTCACCAGTCTCTGGAGCACACTTCAGACGAAGACAAAAAAAGCAACCCTGTCTTTTTAATTAATTTGTAAATTTCCGGCCTTTTATGCGCGCCGCTGTAGAGATGGAGTCCCTACCCTCATGAGCAGCAGCAGCACGGGATCACACACGTTTTTTTTTTGTGTAAATTTTGTACAAAGTGTATTTTTCATACTGTATGCATGTCAGCTTCTGTCTGTTTGTTTGCTACAGCAGAAGGAATAAAATGGAATTAGGCTATGTATGTACAGAAACATTCCTTTGTCTTTAAACTGCAGAAACAAGAAAATCCCATTAAGTCCCGTGTCTCTTCCAGGATAACAGTGTGTGAGCACAAAGCGGGCAAGTAAAAACAAACCACACATGCGCCGACTGGAAACACAGTCATCCCGAGACTTAAAGCAAATAACAGTTTTTGGCTTGGATTTGCGAAAAGACTTTTTGTGGCGTCCTCCACACCCCCACGCGTTCTACATCTACAACAAATGACGTGCACAAATTGTCCGTAACCGTTAAAATGAACCACAACTCCAATGCTAGAAATGACGGGTATGAATCACCCTCATTCCACTCAGCGCTGATTCCACGCCACACCCACAATTAATAATCTGAGGAAACCTTTCAGTGGGGAGTCAGATAGCTAATGATTTAATGAATGGATTTAACGTGATCTTTTTCTTTTCATATGCAGGAAAGACATTTTGTTCAGAAACAACATAACTCAATAAAATCCTTGAATATATTTCTTTACTACAGCATTATGTGTTTATACATTTAGCTTTTATCTATTTATTTTATTAATTCCTTTGAAACTAACCGTTATGCCACCCATTGACAGAAATATGGAACAAACCCTCTCTCGTGTCGCCCATAGAATTTCTGGCGATCCCTATCTTGGCAGTGCCTGACTCTGACTCTGCACAGGCAGTCGGATAATTGGAACAAGTAGAAACTTTAATGAGAATCTGAATTAAATCATTTATCTTGAGTCAAAAGAAGACACAGGCAAACAGAAAAAGACCGCTAGCAGTACATCTTGCTGGGTTTTGGTTTTGAGAGGTGACAGGGTGCAGTCGAGAGCCTGTCATAAACAATACTTCTGTTTGGTAACGGTATGGATTCAGATAAAGATGTTAAAAGTACATAGACGAGTGGATCTACTTGAAAACAGGAAGCAAACAGATAAAACTCCAAACTCCCATCAACCTCAGCCCAGGAGATAGGACAAATTGGACTCTGAAACATCATATCTGTGCTGGATGAGTCACTCTGATGGATGTGAACCCCCGCTGATCAATTCACAGGACTGACAGGATTGACAGCGCGCGGAGAAAAGAGCTGTTACACAGTCGATACTTCTCAGGGTGCTGCTGCATTGTGATGGCTGCTCTCGCCGATCACGTGTATTTATTCCTATGGCACGGTTGTCGCAGCCACCGGCAGAATGCAAAACAGAGGGGCTATGCGGACCCGGAGCCACCGAGCGGATCTATTTGTCACCACTTTGAAGGCTCGGGGGGCAAAATGCAGGATCATCTTTTCTCTATCCCTCTTTCTTGGCTGTTTTCACTCCTGATAGAGGCCGATCTTTATCAAGCTCCCGTAGCCTTGACTCCTGTCACCGTAACTGGCTACGCTCTCCTTCATCACTCAGGTCTGTTGACAGCAAAGTGGCAGCTGGACAACCCATTATGAAATGACCTTGGTCTGGTGTCAGTAGGGCCATAGCATTGCTGAAACAGTAACACCCCAAAGTGAGTAATTTTCCCTCCATAGGTCAGCATCTTTACCAGTAGACAATCTCCCCCTTGTAGATAAATGTGGGGAGAGGGTGTAGCCACTGGCAATTGCTAAGGTGATGGAAAGGGGAAGGGCCACAGCGTGCAACCCTGTGTGATCAAACCTGAGCGAGGACAGCAGCATCAATGCAATTAGAGCAATGGACTGCTCTGATTAAGCGGACTCCAAAACTGAGGAATAGATTAACAATAGTACAGTTGTCTTTTGCAATCCCTCGCAGGGCTGTTTAATTAGTCCATATATTTATTTATCTTCTTACCAGACTGGATTTCATTAATGCCTCGGGAGTGCTATTTGTTTGGAAGCCGAGCTGTAAAGAGGGATCATGATTCCCCATCACCTGTTCAGTGAAAACAATGCGCTGCAGCCCGTATTTTTAGCGCAACTTTAATGAAGTGTTTTAGCCTTTGAAGTGGTGCGGTGACAGTATGGATGCTCCTCTGCTGGTATCAGGCATAACCGTGTTTCATCTCCACTGTCATAGAGTGTTTGGCTCAGTACAAACACTTGCGCCTCTGGTTCTCCACCGTTAAGAATACCTGAGTGTGATCTTACTCATAGCTGGGAGGCGCTGTGCGGGACACAAAGAGGAATGTATTGTCTTTTCTTGCTCAAATAGCCCTCAGTGAAGAGCTGGCATTGCAACAGGCAACTTGGGAGAGGACATGCTGCCATTAAATGCATTCAGTACGTCCTGGGGAAAATCTGCAGTGTAGCATCACAGGAGGCTAAGTCTATGAAGCATCTGCAGGGTACATTTGGGACAGTTGTTTCCCAGTAGGAGAGTAAATAACTGGGCAGGCAGTGTTAGATCATTCAGCTACATTAACAAAATACATTTCCATACATTAACCATGGAAGTTGGCGTCCTTTAACCAACAAGAACAGAAATTCCACGCTGGTGTCCGTGACCTTGCCCAGCAGCCTGATGAGGTGATGCTGGGATTCTGTCAAGCTTCACTCTCCCGCAGCCATTTGTTCACTGGAGCACATTTTTAAACAGGCAATGATCCTGCTCAGTGTGCTGTGCCGTGTTCTTTCACCACAGGGTTAGTTAGCGCAAATAGGCCAAAGGAATGACCACCAAAAATCAGATCACACAACACAAGTCTTTAAACAAACAGAAACAAGAGAGAGAAAACAAACTAAAGCTACTTGAGAGCGCTTAGTTCCCATTTCTTTGCCAAGTAAGAAAGAGCGAAAGCAACGTGCCGGGAGGGTTCGGATTAGATTCAGGATACGTTTAGCTCAAGTTCACCTCACTGCACCTGAAAGAACTGGTCGTGACAGACAGGCCACTTCGCCAGTGTCGGACTCTGCAAGGCATGAATGAACAATTTGATCGCATTGTGTTGACTTCTGAACTGAAGGAACAAAAGTATAAAGTGTGTGCCACTGGAAGATGGCACGGTGCTGGGGAGTCGCCACACAGACACCAAAGGAATATGCAGCTTCTGCAGACAAACCTGTCAGTGAGAATAAAAAAACTATTTATTTTAAAATGCCCAAAGACACTATTTACCTTCTCTATATATTTAACAGTTTGGGAATATAATCTTCACATCTATACAAATAATTTACATGATAATAACCGATAACAATAGCTGCTGAGACGCCTGGACCTCCTCAGTCATTTTGTTTTATCTTGTTGGAAATGAAGTTTTCACCACTGACCCAGATGAGGACTTCCCAAATTAAACGGTTTAATTGTTTTTGGCAGCTCTTGAAATACACCATCAAGTTTGTTTTCTGCCAAGGCTGATTAAGTAGCTTTACGTTTATTGAGGTCTAAGTGCAACTGACAAACGATGCAGCAGTAAATCGTTAGTAGAACACGTTACATCACTTCATTTTCGCATTTCTAGGGGAGCACGTGTAATTACCACTAAACCACTAAAGACGTGTCCTATCTGAGGTTTATACATACTGTATGTTTTTTTGATTTCATGTGATTTCCATATTTTTAAATCTGAAATTAGAATAACCAAATAGCAGATAATAACTGAGTAATTCCTGCCTTGTGTGTGATAAACAGTCCAACCAAGGACATACTCCAGCTTTATAGCTTAATACTTAAGTCGATGTGTGCATTGTCTGGGCAATGAGGGATGAGCACTGAGGATGAGGATAAGAAAATCTCTTTGCTGATGCGTCTGCTCGCCATCAAGGATTCATGGCGTGTCAGAGCAGAGAGTGGATCTCAGTGGTGTGAGCTGGCAAGACAAGAGCAGCTCTGTACAGAAATCATCCCGAGACACACTGGCAATGTAATTAGCACATGAATTATTTCTGTGCAATGACATGCTTCAGCGCCTCTTGACTTTGCTCTTGTCTGAGGAACGTCTCCATGTATACGGCCCAAATTAGACATCTGCCAAATGCTGGTCCTTAACAGTCTTCCCTCTGCTTCAGTAATCAAAAGTGGACAGTAACCTCTGCCGCTCTCTCACAGTGTGCGCTTTTGGTCTGTGCTGGCAACCTTGACAAGGTTACATCCAAATGGAGCAGCTTGTTAAGGTGCGTATGGCAAAGATTTATTGCCGCTAGCACATTTCAAACGTGGCCCATTCCAGCAGAAAGCTGCTATGAAATGTTACTACACACCTGTCTGTGCAGGTTCATTGGTTTTGCAAGTAAATAATCACTCTAATATTATCATTAGAAATTACTGCTCATGGGTTCATTACAGAAAAATGTTAATGGTCTTCTGGTCTTTAAACATACGTGTAGTAAAGTGCTAACTTAATATTACTATCAAAATACTTCTCTTTTGATGAGGATATTGATCCTCCACATCTCTCCAAGGCTTACATTATTATCCTCTGGATTTACGCCGCAGAGATGGATTGAGCTCTGCAGATTAGTATTCAGCACACTGCGCTCCTTCTTCACTGTAATGCTGTTGTGATTCTGTAATGGGCTGAGAGCAAACGAGAGCCTTGCAGCTGGAAGTGTGCTGTTTAGTATGTGTGCTCATTGAGTGTTTGTCTGCCCGGGTGCATGGGCATTCACGTTGCATTCGCCTGCCTGTGAAAGTTTCTTGTTTTTCTCATATTTTATTGTCCTGTTAGATTTAGCTGTCTGCCGCTCGGTCTTGCTATTTCTAGACAAGAAGAACTGGAGGGCCATAGATGCAGTTAGCTTTAGCTTGCTCTGTGCATTGGATAAAAGGAGCCTCCTGTATATCGTTAAGAGATTGACTAGCTTGTCTCTTGCCAGCGCCATTAAGCCCTCAAGATGCTGCTTTTGGGGAGTTATTTGTTAAACCCACTGCACATAAATGTTGCTGTGGATGGGGAAGTGCACCAAAAGATCTAGTTTAATGGTCCCGCTGCCAACTATAAATGTCTAACCATTTTTATTTCAGACATATATTTGATTGTGAGGATCTCCTGCATCTTAAAACAAGAAGCATTCTCCAATTTTCTTGTGCACCATCTGCTGAAGTTCTTTTCCACAGAGTAATGCCTCCTTGCTTGTATGTCACACTTTCTCCTATTTTGCTGCAAACACCTTTGATACCTTGATTCATGGGGACATGTCTTGTTGTCCATCAGAGAATATTGATATGTTATTGTGGTCATTTCTAAATGAAATGAAATATTTTCCCTGTCTGACTTTTTGCTACGAGGAAATTGCAGTTTGTGAGGTGGGAGTTGCAGGAGTCAGCGTTGTTATTGGAATTTAATCTGGTTTGTGTGTCAAAGGTATTGAAGAGGAGGTAGTCTTTGGTGTGCTCCATTGTCAAGTGTATGTTTGTTTTCATGCTTGCAAGGAGCTGTGTGCGCAGGTGTATTCATCAAAGCTGCGACGCAAAGCTGCGGATGAGGTGGCGCCGTGTCCTTGTGGGAGTTGATCCCAGGGGAGGGTTGTCTTCGCACCTGAATGAAGCAATTAGGATGAACAGCAATGGGCTGGATGTGACATGGGCTGTTTGTGATCTGGCTAACATGCATTAAAATGTCTGGTAGAGTCTTTATTACAGATAAAATTGATTGATTTTACCATCAGGTTTTTCTTAGATAATTATAATATACACTAGCTTTAAGTCACATTCAGTCATATTCAAATGCTACACCGATCAGCCACAACATTAAAAGCAAGGACGGGTGAAAGAATAAGAAAATATTATTGACCATCTTGTAACAATACAATGTTCTGTTGGAAAACTTTTGTTTCTTATACATGTAGCACCCACCTAGACCAGACCAGGTACCCCCACCCCATAGCAATGACGATAGGAAGGATGCAGCCTGACACTGGCGCCTACACAAAAATGGAACAACTCAAAAAAACATGAAAAACAGCACAAGGTGTTAACCTGGCCTCCAAATTCACTAGATCCCAAACTGATCAAGTATTTGTGGGATGTACTGGGACAAGCCTGATCCACAGATCAGGTCCTATGGGTCGAGGCCTCTCCCCTCGACCCATAGAACATAAAGACCCCCACTAACAACAACAGGACATCCTCAAAAGACCTATGTCCATTCTCTGATGAGTCACAACTGTTTTGGAGACACAAGGGAGACCTAAACAATATTAGGAAGATGGTCATAATGTTATGCCTGATCTGTGCGTATGAATCATGCTTCGATAGAAAGGCATGTTGATAAAGACAGTGACTATAAATAACAGCATGTAGCTTTGACCTTCATTCGAGCTTCATGCCAGTAGTTGTTGTAAGCACCGCTCTGTTTTCTGTAAAGATCAGTCTTAGAGATTTACTCCTTGGCAACGCTGCAGAAGCAGCAATTTATTATTTATAATCAGAGTAAATGAAGATATATATTTAACAGAACTAGATATTTCTAATTCTACTATAATGAACCATATTGTATGAATACATTTATAAATGCTATCCGATATGGACACCACTGTAATGAAAATGCCAGTCTGGTCAAGAGCATACTGAAGATATGTAACTTGATATGAAAAAAATGTGGTTTATAATTCGATTCCTCACTTCTTTCAATATGTCATTTCAAAATATAAAAAAGATAAATAAATAACAAGAGAGGTAACAAAAACTACAAAGTGGCTCATAAATCTATTTTATAAAACGTGATTAATATAATGTTGAACTGGTCAGAAGCCAGTGCCTCTACTACGGGCTTTTGAAAAATAAGTAAGAATTTCCATAAATGTATTCAGGTCTGTATTAGACTTTAATACAGTTTTTCATAGCGTATTGTCAGATTGCAAAGAAAACTGTGAGCTTTGTGAAATTGGGATTATTAGCTAAATGCGTTTTGCTAGCATTATGAGCACATGGAGCACTATGGTAGCTGGGTTGGGGAATTTCTCATCGTCATAATTAAGATACAGACCAGTGATGCAGATACTTGCAAATCCTGGGCTAATATTTTATTCAGCTGGACATAGATTTCTAAGATTTACTTCAGCAGTGTCAATAGTTCCATAGCCTCCACAAGGGAGTTGACATGAGGCTTGTAGGGCATTTTAATAATAAATGTTTATAAGACAGTTATACAGTTATGACTGTAGCTTTGGCCTCTGTGTGAAGGCTCACTTGTGGCGCTACGGGACATAGGCTTACGCACGCAGCTTACGCCGGTGTGAGCCATTTATACTTGTGAGCCAATCACAGCTCTTGCTGGCTGCGTAGTTACATTTCTGGGGAGGTGCACATCAGTTACAAGGTTGGGGTCTGTGTATGCACTGCACTATCGCTGTAGCTACGCTGTCAAACTGACGCAGAAGCCTACATCGCCTATAACCTTCCAAAGACCTATTGCTGGCACAACAGAAAAATAATGATTTTCACAAACGGATGTGGCTCAAAATATTCATTGTATAATCAAACAAATCAATTATTAGTAGGGGTGTGACGAGACACTCAGCTCACGAGACGAGACGAGACACGAGATTGGGTTCACGAGATCGAGACGAGACGAGATTTTAAGAAAACTAAAACAGACTTTTATTTAACTTAGTTGCACAAGCCTTAACATTCAATGGTCTTCTTCTTTTTAATAAACTTCTTAATGAACTTCTTCCTCTACAAATTGAAACTAAAATGTTAAAAAAAGTTAAAATAATATTTAAAAAATAAATAAAAAATACAATTATATATTTCTCCTTTTTCCAAAGCAATGCTGTAAATGTCTTTGCATTGTGCTCGTATTAGCCGCGCTGTACGGCATTGTTTGCTTGCAGTGTCTGCATATTGTCTGCATATTGTCCGTGTCTTATCACTTACTCACTTACTCTCTTGCCATTAATCATTTCTGTCGGGAACCCAAAATGCTGCCAAACAAAAGATTTGAACGTGGTGGGGGCATCTTCAATTTCAATATCTGTATTGTCCGTCATTTTGCTGCTTCTTGGATCACGATTTGAACGTGGCGGGTGCGTAGTAAATAAATGAAATAAAACCAGAGAGCTTGTCCCCTCTTTAATACGCATATTTGCACACACATAGGCACACACCTTGAATATGCATGAGCCACATGTCCTAATGGGTGTCTAATTGATGCTTGCTTCCACCCTTAATGACAAGCTGAGTGGCAAAGCCAATTATGAGTAAATTTACTATGGACGAAGTGTTTCTGCAGAGTGACACCAGGGAAGGGGACTCTCTCTGAGCACAGCAAGACATCCTTCATACCGCGGATCTAAATGACACCATACGCACAGTGTGGCGTCTGACAGAACTTGGTATGTGTAAGCTCACACACACGCTGACTGTGTCGGCAAAAAAAAAATGCTCGGATACATTTAACTGAGCTAATTGAGGCTTTCTCACACATTACTGCTGCTCTGTCAACACGATCGTCAACAGCAGTCACATGAATAGGAATTCATTCGGTCATTCATTCTCTCTTTGTTTTGTGAGGGGTCACGGGAGGGGGCTGGAGACTATCCCAGATGTCATTGGGCGAGAGAGCAGGGGGCACACGGGAATTCATTTTTATTTTCAGCAATAACTTTTATGAAGTACAACTATCAGTGTCTACCTTGCGGACGGAGAGCGATTTGAAACATCCGAATAATTCTTTTGAATGGTGTGATAATCACGTAATAAAATATGTCTTCAAAGAATGTAGCACTTCAGGAACCCTTCTCTCTGTCATCACGTAAGAGGCTTAGGCCGGCTTCACGACGCTAACTTCCTGCCATTTTAATAGGCTGCCAGACGCTAACTTCTGTATCATTTTAATAGGCTGCCAATCAAACACGGAAAGAGCAAGTGAATGGGAACAGGAAGAAACGCAGTGTCAGTCACTGAGCTTTGCCACAGACGATGAAAAGATTTTGGTCTCCACGTTGCGCAAGGCTTTGGCGTCCAATTTTATTTATGGCACACTTAGACCTTAAAGATCCACAGGTGTTTTCTCTGGAGGTGCATCTTATCCCTGTTTCTCTCTAAAACTGTGAACCTCCTTTTGAACCTTGGGAAACAGTTGAACAAGGAGCTCTTTTTTACTTCAGCTTGTTACTGAGAGCTGAAGAAGGGTATTTCTAGTGGTGCGAGGAAGGTGGGTGTTGGTGAGATGTCTGACAGGGAAACAGTGATGTAGAGTTTCATGCTATAGTCACAGTTAATGCTGGGGGACTGTCATGAAGAAGATGACACCAATGGAGACGGGCAACATAATTACTGTGTCTGTCTGAGCAATGTCTAGGACACCCCCTTCCCCAGCCCCTTAAAATGGACACTGCTTGCATCGTGCCATCTTCCGTCTTTGCCCATCCAGGAGGACGCCATTATTCATGACAAATATATGATCATCAGCTGTTTTCTTTTAATCCCGTGCGCCCAAAACGACTTTGGCATCTTGAAACGACAAAACCAACACATCGTCGCCGATTTATCACGCGTACAACCAGGTCAAAATTGTCACGGACTGGAATGATGGCACTTAAAGTCAAAGCTTCCCCCTGCCGCATATTTCATAGGTAATTTTTCTCACATCCTGCCAAGTCTGTTTCAGACTGTAGTGTCACGATTTGATGTTGACAGGCAGCGTGCTCCCCTGGGTGCAAGCTAATTTAAAAAGCAGCCATAGAGTAGCAGATGCCAGATTAGTGTCAGAGCAAAGTGACTGATGCGAAGCCTCCTGGTTGCTCGGTCACATGCTGGCACTGCTGCACATGCGACGTGCTCCAGCTTGTAGCCCCTTGGTGCGTCGTGATAATAAAAGATTGAGTTCTACATACTCAAGGGTTAAACTATACTTTAAAGGCGCTTATGCTGCCTCTACAGTTATTTATTTATTATTTTTTTGCAGTGGAGTTTATGCCTGGCTGTTTGTGGTCGCTTCCTGCAAAGAACCATACCTCTTTGAGTCTTTGTGACACTAATTTAATTTGAGTGCCGAATAATTCCATTACTTCCATCAATATGGGTAGTTAGTTCTGCACCACAACCACAAATGTGATGTGACCATAGAGAATTAGGTTTCTGAATGTCACTAGCAGTTAGATGTTTCAGAACAGTTATTTACAGCAACGAGGACAGTCGTAAATTCAGAGGCGATTACAGGGAGATCGCTGTCGTGGAAGCAAGAATCGAAGGATATGAGAGGCAAGCGCTGTGGAAAATGGGCTTTGCTAATGTTGGGTTTTTGGAATTCGTGAATCTTGTAGTGTAAATTGGGTGTCGCTGAAGGCGCAGATATTCGTCTGTTCAAAAAGGCCGTTCAGTGACGCAAAACAACAGACTGTGACAAGTTTTTACCTGTGCGTCTATTTATGGCGTTTCCCCAGGAGCAACACTTTCTCTCAGTTCCTGTCTTTTTCTGTCCTAGGTGCTCTGAGAAAGGAGTAAAGGAGCTGGCTTTTATCCATGTTTTCATTCAGTGTCATGACTCAAGGGCATTAAGGTGCAGACAGCTTTCTGTGGTTTGATTGACTGTAGGGCGTAGGACAGCCCAGAGAGACAACTGGGACACGCCCAAACACCCAGGAGAACACAGTGACAAAATAGTACTCCTCTCTTGATCAAGCGGCTTTTTGCTTTTATTTTTTTTTCCTTGCAGGAAAATGACATGTCTGAGTGACACGTCGGCTGCTAAATATTAACACCGCAGGTTGTTATGTTTGCTGTGATCCCGCGTCTGGAGGAGATGAACACGCAGACGTACACACTGCTCAGATGTTGCATTGCTATGGTCTTCCTTTCAAGGCTCAGAAATGAAACACTGCACGCACACTTTGTTCAGGATGCTCCTCACATACGCGTTGCTTTCAGTCGCAAGTCATTAGCCGTTCCGAGCATATATGAAGGGGTTTTTGTCAAAACTGTCCAATTTTACTTTCAGAAAGTGTTTACTCCTTAAATGGGTGGGGTATGTTTGATTTGGCCGTCAGTATTTTCCATGATCTTGCTTTACATGTGAGATTTGTGCATCATAGCAACACACTTTGATACAAGGAAGCCCAGCTGTCTGCATCTTGCTATACCTGTGTCTGTTTTTTTTTTGTTTTTTTTTGGGGGGGGGGGGGGGCAAAAGATGCTGCCAGTCACTGCCATACATAATCCGAGTCAAAAAAATGAGATGTTTTACTTAGATACATGAGAGTGGGGCTAAAGCTGTGAAGTTTCAGCAGTATTTTATGTATTTCTTTCTATAATATTTCAATCCAATTTCCATCCATTCAGTTGCTTTTAGCCTCACAAGCTCCAGCTGATTAAAAACAATATGCCACACAAAACAATCAAGACGCCCAGCTACTGCTAAAGGAAGATATTGACAAGTCAGGTTAGGTTGTAATAACGTGCAAACAGGTCCAGCACAGAGAAGCAGCATCAGCATTCTTTCTTCCCTAACAATGACTGCGAGTCCAATATTCACTCCACTTTCATCTAACAGATTGTGTGCACCATCTATTATTTGGCTCTCCTGTCACTATCTGCAACATATACTTGTGTTTACTGGGGATGTGGTATATTTGTCTGTCTGCATTCGGTGGGGGATCTTTGCCAAGCTAGATAAAATAGCTGCCATTGTGGCTGGAAATGGGGATGCTGAAAGCAGAGAAACTGAGAAGTTGCAGGACATTAAACCAAGACTGAGCTAAGAGATGCTAAAAAAGCTTGGTAGAGCTCTGAGCTTAGGTTCGGGTAATAATTCAGATTGTTTTGGAAGTGGAGTCAAGCATCTATACACACAGATCAGGCGTAACATAAAAACCACTGTCAGGGGAAGTGAATAACATTGAGCATCTTGTACAATACAAGATGGTCAATACAATGTTCTGCTGGGAAGCTTTTGGACCTGGCATTCCTTATGACTGTTATGTACCACCCACCTAGACACTCATTGACAGCAGCAGCCATCCCCAGCAGGATGCAGCTTGACTAAGGCACACACACAAGAACGGTTTAGGAACAACTATAAAATATAAAAAAAATAATAATAATAATAATAATAATAATAATAAAAAAACATGAAAAACATCTCAAGGTGTTGACCTGGCCTCCAAATTCACTAGATCCCAAACTGATCAACTATCTGTGGGAAATATGCCATGACCTGGAAGACTGAGAATCCTCACAGACAGTTTGCAGTTGTGCTCTACAGCCAAATGTAGGCGCCTTACAAGATATCTTTATTTATCCAAAAATAAGGAGTATATTTTGCACTGCCGAGATACAGAAAGACAGTTTAAAGGAGCCAGCTGTGTGCTTGGGAGCCAAATGGAAGCTTGGGAATAATCTGGGTCTTGCACTGTGACTTGCCTGAGAGAGATTTATGATGAAATGCCTCCAAAAGCTCAGGCTCTAAAAGATATAAAGAAAATGATGTATTGTTTCGCTAATATGGAAATTAGGGAGTTAGCTAGTTGTTAGAAAACCGCCTCTTCTGTTCAATTAGGTCATTGAAATAATAGAGGAACAACATTAAGTGATTTTTGATTTTACCTGTTTCAGCTGAGCTCAGACTGACCCTTAAACTGTTCTTCATTTAATCCTACATACGTTACGTTTTCGTATGTAAGCACTATGGGAGACGTGGGACCCTCACCTCTAAAACTCCCTCTAGGAAGAGGCCCAAATTCCTAACAATGCCTCTGCTGTACACACGCAATTCATTCTCCATTGGTTCAGGGAATTAAATGTGACTTGCAGCAGGCGTGGGGATGTGTGGAGAGGGAGGGAGAGAGAGAGATGAAAATGACCCTAAACTATTGGCTCTATTTGTTATGTGGTCACTGAGCCTGTGGAGCAGGGGTGGGTGGGTTTAGTGAAGAGGGTAGAGTTCTCTCATTTTCACTGATAGGGGGGGCTCAGACATAGAAGGAATGACCAAAGAGTGGCGAGATCCAGTCAGCTTCAATTACGGCCCCTTGTAGTTTTCCCAGAGGTGCACTATAGCGCCTTTAAGGGGAAATCAATGAGGTGACAAATTGTTGTGGACAGCAGACCCTTTTATTTCTCATGTTGTTGTAGCCATGCCTGGGTGCTACTCTAAGCATGTATGCTGTGCGTTCATTTGTGTGTGCGTTTGTTTGCCAAGCACAAATAAATGCACGGCTCCATTTATGATAATTGAATGCTTTGGTCCATTTGCGTTTTGGTGGTTTATTTTCTGCTCGTGGCTTTAATGGCTTGTTATCTGTCTAAACCCGTTTTTAAACGCTTGCTAATGGGCATTCACATGCATCACCTCTGACGCCTGCCGCTGCTTTGTTTTGTTTTTATCACACAATTACAGTGTTAAGGTTTTTCTCAAGGTTGTTTTTGCTGTGTCAAGTCCCCGTCACATCTGAGGATGTCTGATGGACGATGCGTGCCGACTTGCTCAGGTGTTATTGAAAACTGTACGTAGCTGAATTAATTGAGCGTTTTCAGAAGTTCACATGAAGCTGTCACAGAAGTGATTTCTGCATGAGTGGATGGAATCTGATTTGTTTAGGCTCGTCTGGAAATATGTAACAGCCGAGTTTCTCAATACAGGTTTAGAAGTGAGAAATCGTTAATTGCGTCTGTGGAATAACTCCACAGAAGTTAATTTGTAGCTATCTGTCCATAAATCAATTCAAACTGCAGTCAAACCTCCACCGTGTGGTGGAGATATGAGGTTAATGTGTGCGTGTGATTTGAATTCCACTGAGCTTATTATCAGCTTTTTATTTTCGCTCTGATACTGTGGATCAGATTTCATTATACTGTCAATACAAAGGCAACACTACCACAAGCAGACCCTCTCATTACTTGTGGTTTTTCAAAGAAGACCAAAGCTAGTATAAATATCAGTACAGCAAGGGTTGAAACCATCAGACACAACTACAGTTGATGTTATCTGTAAAAGTAAACAGATATCTCCAGCCAAGGTTGTACAGCCTGTGGGCTGTGTTAGTGCAGAGACTTGCTCTTGCTTACTGTTGTACAGTTGTCATATTGTTTTCAGGTTGTTCATCCGTTTGTCCCAATCTTGTGAACAAGATTTCTCAGGGACACCTCGAGGAAATTGCTTCAAATGTGGCACAAACATTTGCTTGGATTTGCTTGGATGTGCAGATAAAATATCCAAGGCCACCAAAGCCTCACAGTTTTTTTGCTTTAACTCAAGAATACATACAGTAATTATGACAATATGTCACTCAGATGATGAATATGAGTCCATCCTTCTCACTTCACTGCCCCAGATGACAGCATCAAGAGTATTGTGATTATGGTTGTGCTATAGACTGTAAAAAACATGAACACCATGACTGCTCTTCAAAAGCGAAGCCAAAGCATGTGGAGCTCCCCCTGGTGGCTGGCTGCAGTATAGGTCATAATCCACTCTATAAGTCAATTTTATTTTTTTTCAAGGATAGTTTCTGTCATTTTAAGATGTTAATATAATGTTGGACTATGTGTGTTTCTGAGAAGTTTTAGTTATTTGATTGACTCTGACATGGATGTACTGTACATTGCAGATAACTGTGGATACGAAATGGTGAATCTACTTTTGTTGTGCCTGTTTGCATTTCATTACTCTTGTTTTCTAAGCATCTCTGCATAGCCTCGTGCATTCATCTGTTTGTCGGAGGAGTGTGAGTAGGCTTTAATACCTGGTGACAATAGCGCATTATCCATGACTAACTGAGACAGCAAAATGTCTTTTTTATGTAATATGGTTATGGGATGTCTTCATATCACATTGTTTCATACATGTGCGGTTGCCCCTTGCATTATAAGCAGCCAGTATAAGACTGTGGAAACAGTATATAATTTATGTATGAGCAAATGCCCGGGCAGCTGTAATTTACAATGGCATACTGATGTTGCAGTGAATACTTGTAGTCCCCTGGTAGGCCAGCCAACCTCTTTGTGTACCTTCCTTTACATTCCAGCGTTTCGATTTCTTGTTATTAAACCACCTTTTTGAGCTATCTTTTCTCATTTATTCTGACAACTTCCCAACAGGCACCCAGGAGGCAATGATATTAATGCAACACATTTCTCTTTCTTTTGTCTCCGCAGGAAAAGAAGAGTATGTCGCAACCTTCAAAGGATCGGAGTTCTTCTGCTACGACTTGTCCTTGAACCCGATTCAAAGCAGCAGTGATGAAATCACATTGTCATTCAAAACCCTGCAGAGGAATGGACTGATGCTGCACACGGGCAAATCAGCTGATTACGTCAACCTGGCGCTGAAAAACGGGGCTGTGTCCCTCGTCATTAATTTGGGGTCTGGAGCCTTTGAAGCTCTTGTGGAGCCAGTCAATGGGAAATTTAATGACAATGATTGGCATGATGTCAAAGTAACAAGGAATCTACGTCAGGTAACAGTACAGAGGGTGATGCGAAAACTCAGTAAACAAGTTAAAACAAATGCACTTAAATCATTACCATCATACAACACATTCTTTTTTCCAGACAACCGTAATTGGACTGCAAAATTGAATCATGGTTTATGGTGGAGACTAAAAACAGAACCACAATGGAGCAGGGACATCTAGATTTGAATCAAGATCATCTATTAAGTTACCGTTTACCGAAACAAACACAAAAACAAAGACATTTGCGCTCTTTGATATGTCCTACAGGAAATAATGATGACCTTTTAGAAACGAACACCTGGTGTATTACTCTAGTGTACTCTCACAGTTAAGCCCCCTTCCTAGCATATTTTTCTGAGTAGTAATATTAGCGGAGTTATTACTATTTCCGGAGGCACCACTGTTGCAGGATTAATTCGTGAGTTAGCTCTGTGTCCCTGTTGTATCTAAAAGCATTCAAAGGAATGAGAACATTTTCTTTCTTTGGATTGTTGGACAAACTAAAACAAAACATAAAGTATAGCGTTATGCCCCCATGCTTCAAAGTCCTAGCGCAGGGAAATCCCATCATTTTCTCTGTGAATGCTGTTCAGTAGACATCAATAACACTGGTCATGCTAGATTTTATCATGAAGAAACAGTACAAAACAACCCCTTCAGCTTTACACATGAGCAAACCATCCACCTGAGAAGGAGGAAGCCACAGAGGTCAGTGAATGTTTGTGTACTACTGATGTGCCAGCATATACTAAATAAAGTCTGGATGCAGCTGCCACATTGCTAGTGGCGGACCGTCCTTGGACATGACCCAGTCTGTCAGACCTATGAGCAATATGAAGAGACGAAAGGAGTGTTGAGGAACACATCAACATGTTGTCTGTGATTTAAGAATTGGCTCAGCTGATGTAATTCTCTGAGTCAGGTGTTGGCCAGCTAAATTCAGCCACTATGAGGACAAGATCTTGAATACTGCCTCTGTTTCTTCAACTTGGCGGCTATTAGAATACAATGTGGAGTTTCCTCCAACACTCCAGGGCTGCATCGGCAACAGGTGGAAGACTGAGTTGGCGACTTGGTATTTGGGCTCTAACCCCAGGTGTAGAAACAACTCCTACAGGTGTTTCATGAAAGAAAGAAAGAAAAAAAAAAAAAACGCTAACAGGCTGCATGACAGCTAGACATTTGACCTAGTAAATCCTATTTAATCATGTCCAGAATCACTTTCCATCTGGGTAAGGTGCGTCTGGACCATAGCCCAGGTCCACTTCATGGAACACTTCAATAGGTGCCGACTCATCTGTATGGCGTAAAAAAAACATACCCTCCCTGGGAGCTTACTCTTGCAATTTCCTTTTTAGAAGAAATATATAGTTTCAGGATTAAACCAGCGAGCAAATCTGGAAGAATTCCCACTATTAAGGAGACAAAATCAGCAAGTCAAATCCTAGAATGGTCTCGTATCCCAGGAGACATCGAAGTAGGCAAGAAGTCTTCCTCTGGGACCTAAAGACAGCTCTTTTGAGTCATCAAGTGTGTAGCCCAAGGCTTCCAGGCCAGTGCAGTCCATGATCTGTTTCAGGCCAATTCTGGCCAAGTTAAGCGTAATTGGTGTGCAGACAAACCCATACGCTGTCTGGACAACCACACAGAAATGTGGTTTGTTTGTGGAAGCAGCAGTTCTAGAATAAGGTTGAGTGTCCATCACTGGTGCCAAGATAGAGGGCCTTGAAGTCATGGGAGAGAAATGTCACAATATACTAATCAAGTCAGTGCAAATGCAAATAGGTAGTTATTACAGTAACTCATAGAAACACAAAAGCTAGGCGAAGAAGATCTTGTGTTAAAGAGCTTGCTAGCTTTAGCGTGTTTAGTTGGTGAGGTTTCATATATGTACATTGGTCACTGAGACCCGTGTAGACTATGCATCAACAAGATTTTCAAAATAGTTTACGGGCAAGTGCAACTTCAAACTCTAGATTTGTTCCTGCTCATTTAGTGGGAAATGTTTATCTTCACCTCAGCACCACAGCTGCTCCTTTTGCATAATCAGCCAATTGATTATTGGCAAACCTAAGGATTTGGCCGGCTTGAACATTCACTGCATTCAAAGTGAGAAAGAAAAGCAAGCATATTGAATGCATGCACTGCGGGGGAATCAAAATTGCCATCCTCCTCATTCTGTGTCAGGGTCTTCTTTGCTTTGTCTCATTGCAGTAAAGTGATCCTAAAGTTCATCAATAAGACCAAACGGAGGTAAAGTATCGAATGAGCGCTGGAAAGTCTTCTACACCGGATTGGTCTAAAGCTTAAGTACAAAAGAAGGCAAATAATAATACCAATAAAAACAATAAAAACGCTTAAAATGGTCTTGAACTTGGGATTGTCTTAATGAGGGTCAACTGATGTTCTTTAGGCATTCTTTCTTAAAAACCATTTGATGTCTGTCAATCATAACCTTTTGTAAGGACTTGGGTAAGAAAGTTATTTTCTCTGTTACGCAGTGTTCTGGTCACATAAAGAAAATGGTGCAAAAACACCACGAGGAACTCAGGGAGTCACTGGTTGAGCTCTAGCACCTCTTATTGAGCATTCTTGTTATTTCCTTGGTCTGCTTTTTTCTTGTTAAACTTATTTTGCCCTTTTTTCTCTATGTTACTAACATGCTTTGGAAACTAACTAACATCATTCATGGAATGTGTCATTCTACTAACCAGTATGGTTTTTTGCCGTTTAACAATGTACTAACAGTATTGACCATCATATATTATTTGAGTAACAATCGTTATTCTGTTCACAGTTTTTAATTTCCTTTCTCCCCCCTTTTCCACAAAGCACTCAGGCATTGGACACGCTATGGTAAACAAACTACATTGTTCGGTAGATATCATTCTAATTGTTTCTTAGTTTGGGTTTGCCGTGTGTTTCTTTTCTTTCTTTTTTACTGTAGACGTCATTTACAAAAAAAGGGAAATTGCGGTTGGTACACTTCTGCTTACTTTTCGAATCCTTTTTTAATTTCGTAGTTCATTCATTCGTTTCTTCCTCTTTATTTCACCTGTTACCTGTCCAATTCTGTTTGATCCACCTTTTTAGGAGCATCATTTCGAGCCTTTTGCATCAAGCTGTGGTTAATAATGAGGACCTTCTCCTGTCGGGCTGGCCTGATGCTCTTTGGCTCAGCCAGTTGTATCCCCATTCACTTTGCATGGCATGCTCTGAGACTACCTGTTGCAAATGTCACCCTGCCCATTTGTCAACGTGACTGTGAAAGTTGAGCTATGTTTGTAATTTACTTCTGTGGTGCTTTTTTATTTCCATGTGTGGTTTTGTAGTGTCCACAAGCTTTTGCATGCATCTGACGCTGCGGCAAGTGTCAAACTACTGATTCTGTATCCCGGTCAAGAAGTTGGGAACATTTTCTTTTTGTATGCTCAAACACAAAAAGAAAAGACAAATGCATGCAGGGTTTTTTTTTCTTCTCTCTATTACCCTCAGTCACTGTCATACTAAAAGGTGATTGTGCTATTCATAGCATGTGCTCCTTTTCTAACCAAGTGGCACGTTCTGATTTATTTTGTAGAATTGGTGGACGTACTAATAAGAAATAACAGTTGAACTAACCTAGATAACATTTTACTAACACCATTTTTGTGTCTGCTAAAGTACTTTTAAGTTGCAGTAGGGGCAATACTAACACTGTAGTATGGGCAGATCACTAACTCTCTAACAAGAATAGCATTCCTTTGAAGGCTTGCAGTCTTCCAACTAATCAAACTGGACAAAATAACAAGAACAAAACAAGAAAAAAGTCAATGAAAACAGACATGAAAATGGGTTTCAGAATAAACAAGCTTATAGGGAAGTCAATCTTAGACGACAAGAAAGAGAGGCAATGGCACTGGAGTCTATAGGCTGTCTGAGTATAGCGTGTCCTTTCCCTGTGCTTTGTTGTCTAGGTAACAATATCCGTGGATGGGATTCTGACCACCACAGGATATACACAAGAGGACTACACCATGCTAGGCTCTGACGACTTTTTCTATGTTGGCGGGAGTCCTAGCACAGCTGACCTGCCTGGATCTCCAGTTAGCAACAACTTCATGGGCTGCCTCAAGGAGGTAAACACTACTTCTTTCTGTGCGAGCTCTGAGGCTGGTGGGTGTACAGGATATGACTGGCTTCACCTTAGGACTCCAAAACAGGCCTTTCCACCCACACGCTGACCTGTCGCATCCTCAGCACTTTGCTTTAGTTTGCTTCTCCTCTTTTCCTCGCACACTCAACAACTCAAACTTTTTCTGACACCGATTCTTTCCTCTTCTGCCCCGTTGGTGCACATACGTCGCTATACACATATACACGGGAAAACACACATACACACACACACACAAGGTAAATCACACACCCACACATATAGAGCTCTGTCTTGGAGTGGAATTTACCAAAGGCTTCATACAGCTCTGTCAGGTGCACTTCAAAGAGCAGCAATGATCCAGAGATCAGGGAGTTGAATTTTCATGAGCAGTGAGGCAACTGACACACTTAACACATCACTAGTGCTTGAGTATATTCTGCACCAGACTGATATTATCTTGGACCGCCTGTCTAATGACTGACCCTATATGTTTTTGATGTCAGTGTGCTTATACAAAGGCAACTTCAAAGGGCTTCAAAGCATCTCCTTGAATGTATGAAGAATATATGTCCATTTTTGACATATATTCTTTCAGATGATGCACCGAATCCAGCACATGCTGTGTTCCGGACGACATGAAGAGTAACGAGGCATCTGAATCATGACTTACAGTTATGTCATTTGTCGGTTGCCCCTTTACCTATTAGTTGTGGTGTTCAAGAAGCGTGCATATTGTGTGCACATTATCCCAAGAGATGATGCCAGAGAGGAGAGGGTCATTTCTCTACCGGGGGATGCATTTTTTATGTTTTTGCTGGTTAATAGGGATTCTGACCTACAGCATTTACTTCAGAAACCAATGGGAGTATATAAAAAAATAACCCCCAAAGTATTGCAAAATGATACATTGATTTATCTTTTAATTTTTTTAAAGAATGTTTTCCCTTTTCCTCTGTGCTCTGCCTTTTATTTTTTGTAGCTTCTCTTGCACCTTTGGTGTCCTACATATTGTATCTTACCTCAAGCACAAGCTGACATCCTTGGTGAACCTCTTGGAGAGGTCTGAAGGAACTCTCTTTAATGAGCAGACAGGGTGTGGACCACATGTCCACATGCCGAGTTCAGCTCATTAGAGGCCTGGTTGTTAAGGGGTCCTACTTAACTACATGTCTCTGGGGTGCTACAGATGTGGTGACAACAGGATTGGAATAGGTGCACCCCGAGCATGGTCATCCACCCCACTGAGCTACCCTGTTTCTGCTCTTGGCGAGCCCTGCCCAAGCGGCTGCTCTCAGTATCCTGAGATCGATGTATTGAACTGCTCAGAAACTTAAAATATGGCGCTGAGCTGTGATAGCTCCCAAGAGAAGTGAGACACTCCAAACCCTCCCCCACTTTTATTTGTTCACAGAGTCATTTAATATTCCTTATTGAGTTTTACCAAACAAATGCAGATGTCAAGACCAAACAAATACGAGACTAAGGTCACATACTGTAAAATCCATAGTTTCTTTAATCTGCTTGACTTTTAATTTCATTTATGACATTTTAGTACTTGACAAGCGCTATGAATCATCTCATCCAGGCTGTTGAATTAAACAAAGCCCTGTCTCAGGTCATCTTCAGAATATATTGTGATAGCATATGAACAGTGTTCTTCTGGGCCCTGATGGATGTCCACAAATGGCTTGTTGCAGTACTTTTGTGCAGATTCCAGTCTGAGCTGCCACGCCTGCCTGTTGGTTGTGATGGCAAAACAAACGGGGGTGCAGTAATAGCTCAGTTGTCACGGGCCTAGTTTGGTGACAAATTAGTGCAGCAGTACTAGAGCAGCACCGGTCATAGCTCAGACCAAAGCTCCTTTGACTCTGAAGGGTGCCCTTTGTCTGGACCATAAAAAATTGATTTAGGTTTATTGGCTGTATCTGTTGCACCTTTGTCTGCATGACTCAAGTCCAGCAGGCACAGATATCATAATTTATTCCTTAACTCTTTTTCACATTCCTTCTTTATACAAGACATTCTTGTCCAATTACCTTTTAGTCCACCTCTACCTCTATAATCTCTTAAACATTCTTGGCTGCGTGTCATACCTGAGAACGCGCTGTACGTTTCTCCTGAAGCGAAGATAAAGGTGTGTGAATAAAAGCTTGCCATTATCTGTTTCCATATTTCCGTGCAGTTAAATGCACTCTGATATAGTCAGTCGCAAATTATTTACAAAGACTTACCTAATTCTGATGCACCCCTACGAGCTGCGCGTACCTGAACAGTCAGACACAGTAGATCTGACTCAGTGATAAACATAACGCTCCATGCAAATGCAATCCCATCGGAGGTGTCCCCGTTTTCAGGTGAATGCTTAGCATGACAGCAAGTAAAAAGGCATGGCTAGTGTTTTCCACAGCTGTAACTCATTTGATTTGGCCCAACGGAAGCAATGTAGCCGAACTCTTTTGTTATGTAAATACATACGCATGCTTTAGCCATAATGGCGCTATCCATCATTCATTGACCTTATCTACCAATTAGTAGTACTGGAGCAGTGTGGAAGAGATCATTGACTGTGCTTGTGCCCTCTGGGGGTAGCTGTTATAAGTTACTCCTTTATCCTCCTCCTATTGACATCCTTGTCTTTGTTGTCTTTATGATATTTACTTTGGAAACGTATTGGCACATTATAACACATCAAATGAGTTTCTGTGATGAATGTATAATGATCACACTGCAGCTATAATGAAAATCTTTGACATTAACTATGATATAAATTAGTTTATCATATGGAAGCTGGATGTAACCATGCAGCTGCACTAGCAGATATACTTTCATATCATTATGAAGATTGGATAATGACAAGGTTGTGGCTGTCTCCGGTTTTTGCAGGACTGTTGCCAATTACATTAGCACTCATGTTTGATTTCTGTACAGAAATTAGTGCATCAACCTCTACACCAATTGTGACTATGTCTGTTGGGATGCTGTGTTTCTTATTTCATAAGAAACCTCCTTCTAAATTCAATAACCTTCTAACCTTCCTGGTCTGAGGCATTCCGCTTTTCTAGGTTGTCTGTCAACCCAATCGTTCAGTTGACGATTACTGCAATCTCATGTGTGTTCCTTTCCTGTGAGTAATAACATCTGAATGCCTCGATCGAATTTCGTCAAACGTCTAGCTTGTCTGGTTGGCGTATGCATACATCAGTGAGGCAGTAACATTAATTATGAATATCAAACCAGCAATAAATAATAATGGTCAGCAAACAGGTCAGTTCATATTTGGGCTATATCATATGGCTGCGCATATGATAACGATTCACATCCGTAATCAAATCAAATTTTAATGGTTTATTTTTTGTAATGCCCTGCCGCATCTCAAAGGTCAGAGCACTAATGCACTTCATCTGTTTAAGTCCGTTAATAGGAAACGCAGTCCGCTTTCTGAGGATATCAGCTGGTACTAATATGAGGATCTCTGCATGACAATATGTAGATTTCTTCCTTTTCATTTCATCCATTTTCTAAATTCTGTACAGCATACTGAACGTTGCAATGCGTCTTATGTCTAAGCAGTCATTTTTTTTTACTAATTTTAGATTAGGCACATCCATCATCTGATCACTTTTATTCTAATCACAGACTCCAACTGGGGCCTTGCATCAGCATTTTATATAACACCTGCAATCAAGGCACTAGTTCAGATTTATCACTCTCCATCTCACTTTTCACATACAATCCCAGGAGATACAACCTGATGGAATCCTTTTCTCCACACATTTGTCACAATTGGCTTTTAAATCTGGCTGTCTCTTCCTTTAGCTGACACTGAAGCCAAGAGTCAAAATATATGTCTCACTTATTTACACTTCACCCAGCCAGAGTACACTGTGCACTTATTTTGACAGCTTCAGATGGGGAGCAAAGAAAGCAGGGTGATGTGAGTGACATTTGATGCCACGTAGTTTATTCTCATGCACAAGTGCAGTTTGACAAAGATGACCAGTGGTTGCATGCAGACCTTGCTTGTGACCGGTGGTCCTGTGGTCCTGTAGTTTCATTCTAAATAATAATTATTAGAGCCTAGAAGTTTCTTTGTAGTGAAATATAATAGTGTATACATATATGCTACTTCAACATTAACTTTCTTTCTCCTCTTTCAATTCAGGTTGTGTACAAAAACAACGACGTGCGACTCGAGCTGTCCAGACTGGCCAAGCAGGGCGATCCCAAGATGAAGATACACGGCACTGTGGCCTTCAAGTGCGAGAATGTGGCCACTCTAGACCCAATCACATTTGAGACGCCTGCGTCTTTTATAGTCCTCAACAAGTGGAACGCCAAGAAGACGGGCTCCATCTCCTTTGACTTCCGCACCACCGAGCCCAACGGCCTTCTCCTGTTCAGCCACGGCAAGCCCAAGCAGCAACCAAAGGACTCCAAGAGCCCGCAGACTCTCAAGGTGGACTTCTTTGCCATTGAGATGCTTGACGGCCATCTGTACCTGCTGCTGGACATGGGCTCAGGAACCACAAAGACCAGAGCAGTCAATAAGAAAGTCAATGACGGCGAGTGGTACCACGTTGACTTCCAGCGAGATGGGAGATCAGGTAACTTTCAGGAATGTTAACAATAAGCAATATTAAGAAAATTAATGTGGAAATGTGGAAATGTGTGCTCCTGTTGCTACTACTTCAGAGGCTTCAGGAGCTCAATACCTTGAAAGACAGAAAAATACATGCAAATTGACAAAACGCAAGCAAATGAAGAACATATGCAGCACATTTGCATGTGTTATCTTTAGTTGCAGCGTGTTATCCTCCGAGGGCCACCGAATGAATAAATGTTTGCATCTCCGTATATGATCGTGAACACAAATATATTCTGACTGGCTTGCACAGACAGCATTCAGCAGAAACCCAGAGTAGGAGTTCTGGTGTGCACCATCTATAAATTATTTAACTGCAAGTACGAGCGTGGAGTCACAGTTATATTTTCCATACCACGGCTGGTGCTACATCATCGGAACATAAACATTTCCTAGCACTGGACGCAGGCTTTAAACACGTCTAAACATTAGGTTTTCTGCTTAAAGCCATATGTTAGTCATATGTTGTTACTCCTGACAGATATTTACCACAAAATAAGTTTCAACCCCTTCTCACAACCTGTCCTCTATGCCCCGGGTTGCCCCGCTCTGGTCCCTGTTGATTTGCTTATCTAAGCAGCAATTTGTTAGTGTGAGCTCAGAGCCAAGGCCTTGCAATGTCATGCTGCAAATTAGATATACCCCTTGACCATGTTTTCCACTCCATCTCAGGAGGTGGAAATTAGATTAACTGTTTCATTACCCCCTCAAAGCAGTTGTAAATTGAGCTAGATACAATAAAATAGTGACAGAACCCACATGCGTGCCCCCCGTTTTTTTTAACAACTGCACATTTGACTGAATTAATACGTTTTCACACACACATTCAAGAAATGTTCGGATGCCATACTTTACTTGAGGTGGCAGAATCCAGTGACATTATTCTGATCTGATTTAAAAAAAAAAAAAAAAAAAAAAAGAAATGTGTGGGTGACTTTACAAATAACACAACTCTACAACATTAAGGTATGGTGGACTAAACTATAAGACTCACTATCTTGCTGGATTAGATTGTGTACATTATCTGTCTAGTATCCTCCTATCATCCACCCCCACACACTTGGGTACAGTACACACACGCACACACACACTAGCACATGCACACAGAACCTCGAGCTCTCTCGTCAAGCTCTCTCTGCTCACTGTTCTCTGTCTACCCTGCCTAAGTTTCCATGGAAACAGGAGGTGGTCTCTCCCAGGACTGAGACAGTTACTGCACAGTACTGTGCTGAGCTGTGCACTAATGACATTTCAGAATAACTTTTCTTCCTCTCCTCAAGTCTGAGGCGTCAACACTTACGCACTGGTGTAAAGGGGACATGAAAAGGTCTCTGCAACATGATGACTTCCCAAGTGAGAGGAGTGACAAACTGGCAAGAATGATTGGACTCTGTGCACTCGCACGTAGTGTTTCAAATTACCAGGCAATTTTCAAATTTACACGTGCTATTTTAGTTTTATTTATTTTTGCTAACCCTTCAATTTAAGCCAATTAGGCAGTCCTCTGAAATCTTGAATGTTACATCTCAGGATTTCTATGAACTGCACAAAGCACTGTTGTTGATGATGTGTAATGATGTGTGCACAGCACCTCAAATGGAAGCATTGAAATTTTTGCAGTTCCTTTGTAGTGAATAGGCCTTGTGCGATTTCCATTCCCCCAGGATACATGTAACTCTAATGGTGCATTAAATAGCTGATTTGTGCAAACAGACTGATATAAAAACTTTCACAATAGCTGCTCTAAATGGAGATTTCTATATTTATCTTTCCCATGAATAATTCGACATGTTGACATTTAAATAAAAGCTGAGCTGGCAGCCTAAATGAACATTTCCATGATAACATATTATGCAGCTTTAAAAGTCCATTTCATGTTATGTAAGACTAGCTTTCTCTGTGCAGGCTGCTAAACAGCCCAGTGCCCCTTTCTTATACTTTTAAATATTTGATAGAATTAAGGTGATTTTAAAACATAAGAAGAAAATTCACTAGTCCCCCGAGAGCATGAGTCACGAAACATATGGCACTCTCAGCTTTTCATCTGCGTGTCAGATGTTTTATTAATACACGCCACCAAGCACATCACTCATGACAAAAGTGCAACAAAACAGCCAGACATAATTATCTGCAGCCCGGTCCTCCATGCGCAACACTTCCTTCAGCCGCGACAATGGCGGATAATGATCCCTGCCCTATTTAGTTTAGCTGGCTCTTCCTGCAGGAAGCGAGCCTGCAAATGGACTCTTGCTCTCAGACAGCATCTTCTAACCTCAATGCATTAGAGACGCTAAGAGACACTCTGCTTTTAAGTGAGGGCTTCTGGGCTGCAAGTGCTCTGGGTCACTCATCAGAGACATTACACGGGCATTGCTGTGTTGTAGCCCCACTTCCTGCTAGGGCACACGCGCCCGCCGCTTCTTCACTCGCAAACATGCGCACACGTGCAATAAACAAGCAGAAGCAACTGCGCACGTATAGACATAACACATTCTCAATCCTCACAGCCCTCTCCCAGGCTTCTCTCTCTACATAGAATCCAATCACATAGAGAGATTTGGCCGTATCGCCCTAACTGGATTGTAGTAATCCCCTGTCTAACATGTTTTGGGGATGTGTGAGTGGGGTTAGGGGACATCATGCCAAGTTGAGCCAGGCTGCTGATGCAGGAAGTGTGAGAGAGATCTGAGCTGTCATTTGGACCCCTGCCTTCAGGTTTTATGATGGAGTGCTACTTACAGGTCAGCTCATAAAGAAAGAAAGAGAGAAAGAGACAGACATGTGGTTGAAAGTGTTATAAAGTGCTGATGCTCGTCATTATCATTTATTCTCATTTACTGCCTCAACTCTCCTCTACTGTATTTCATTCTCAGGATTTTATTTGCTGCCGTGTTCCCTCAGCTGCTGTCTTATCTGTCATCGTATACCCCCTCCCTCATCTTCTTTCCAGACATCTTTATCTGCATGTTCTCATCTTGTTCTGTATCTCCTCCTCTTTTATGCTTGGTAGCATTCACAAGACACATCCCCTTCCCCTTTTGGCTATGAATAATGTTCTAAACATAGGCAGTCCTGGAACGTGTGTGTATGTGTGTTACATTCCCCATGCTGTAAGCATGGCGATGGCACATGTCCCCATGGGATTGTGTATTTCCCTCTGACTTAACATAACTTGACTGTGTTTACACACTTCTTTACAGGACTTTGACAAGTGAGCAGAGCAATCTGAGCAGATGCCTGAGAGATGCTGACATCCTTCTCTTGTCTCCCACTTGCATCACTTTAGACAGGCATGCTTACTGTAGACTAACATCATTCTTGTTTGCTGTTTACAACAGTAATAACATTTAAGTGTAGATGTCCTAAGATCTAAAGCGTCCATTAGCTTGAAGAGATGCTATCGCTGCCTGTCAATAGGTTGGGAGGTGGCAAAAATGGACAACGGCTGCTTCTCACGCCATTCACGCTGACTACACTGATGCTCATTCTTCAGCCGGGCACCTGCTCTACCCCGAGAAAAGTTTCCTCGCTAATGAGTTTGATGTAGTGAGCTCGTTAGCTATAACCTGAAGGGAGCTGTTCTGGCTGCGTGACGGGTGGCCCGTGCCAAGTGTGCAAAGCTTGGAAGTCTCAACAGCTGTGGCTATAGAGAGCAGGGGCAGTGGGTGGCGGCAGGAAAGTGCCGGAACAGATGCCTGGGGCCGAGACCCCGAGAAAAGAGCTGGAACACGTTAGTCGGACCAGGTTAATCATTGTGCACAAGGTCCTGAGCTGTCTCTCTTATGCACTTTTGCAAGAATGCTAGCTCACCTTGGCGATAGAGAGCGTACCGCAAGCAAGATTATTGCTAGCCCACAGAATTAATTATTTTCTCTCCGGTGGAAGCCTTTGTTTAGATTCAAAGGAACAAAAAAAAAACAAGGGACATGTATTTTAATTGAAAATATGAAATGCAGATATTTATTATATGTGTAATTAATTGTGGTGTACATTCATGCATGCTAATGGTAGCTGTAATGAAATGTGAACTGCCCCATTTAATGTCTAATGTCTCTTAAATGTGCCAGGCAGCAGTGTTGAAAATTCATGTGTGGCTTAGGGCTTGTTTCCCAACGTAAACTCTTTGACTAGAAAAGTGACTTCAAAGTTATTCTCCTCTCCTCACACACAAACAGCCAGGACTCTGCCGTTTAGCCCGCGGCAATCAGCTAATAGCTCGTTCATATCTGCCAGGACATGCGTCTGCCACTCAAAATGTAAATTATGACTTTATGGCAATTTTTTTTTTTGAGCGTCCATAGCCGGCTATTCCGCCGCCACTCTCCCCAGGCAGCGGCCTGTGCGGATCCTCGGCACCGCGGTATATAGATTACTAGAAGAGGATGCGGGGCAGTGGAGGCAGCCGCCATTAATTAAAGTCCACAATGGCTCCTGCACTGAGAGTAACAGATCCATATACAAATTAATTACCCGCTCTGAGTCCAACAGTAAGGCCTTCCTTTTTCCACAGCTTTACAGTCCAGTCATGTCCACTGTTGTTTACCGTGCTCCAGATCGAGAATTAAACCTGAATGAGAGTGATAAATCATGGTGGGGGAAACACACAAACTCTCATTGCAGGTTTATGTGTTAGAGAGGCAAACAGAAGGAGAGACAGGGCGAAAAAAAAAAAAAGCCTGCAGTCCGTTAATCAACTTCAAAAAGACAGCTTAGAATATTTTTTTTTTTTTTCATTTTTTTGGGTGGCTAAAATGATAGAGGGGCCAACGATTTTTCTTTTCCTTTCCTTTCTGTTTTATGACCACTGCTTTATAGATAAAGGAGATTTATTATGGGAAATTCAAGGAAAACGGAGAGAGACACTCTTAGGGATCCCAGATTAGGCTACTAATAGACTAGCTGCCCTGTGATTAATGCGTCTTATCAGCACTCATCAGTCATTCTAAATGAAGAAAATCCTGACCCTGTCCAGATGGATAACACTAATTAGGCTAATTTCTTCATCAAACCATTTTTAAATGGGCCCTCTTTGGATGTTTGTGTTTTTAGGGTATATAGTGCCTTTTGGCATCTGTACCCGAGGTGTTTTAATCTCTCCATCTGCTGAATAACCTCAATGAAGGTCAAAATGAAAAAAAGGAAACTGATCCAACTGTTTGTTTTCCTCTTCCAGGTACCATATCCATCAATACCCTTCGCACTGCTTACACAGCCCCTGGTGAAAGTGAGATCCTGGACTTGGATGACAATCTCTACCTCGGGGGTCTGCCAGAGAACAAAATGGGGCTGGTGTTCCCCACAGAGGTGTGGACAGCGCTGCTCAACTATGGCTACGTGGGCTGCATTCGAGATTTATTTATTGACGGGCAGAGCAAGGATGTGCGACGCCTGGCCGAGATCCAGAAGGCCGCCGGGGTCAAACCCTCCTGCTCCAAAGAGCCTCCCAAACAGTGCTTGAGCAACCCATGCCAAAATAATGGGATCTGCAGAGAAGGCTGGAACCGCTACGTGTGTGACTGCTCTGGGACTGGATACCTGGGACGCTCCTGCGAAAGAGGTAGAACTTCGTTTTTGTCTACCCAGCTGTTAGGGCGCTCATAGTTTCTGTCTGCTAGGCATAATATCTGTCAGGGTGAAGCGTCGATGCTGCACACTGCCTCCTCACTGTGCATCATCCTCTCAGCTAGGCATGGAAGTGTGAACATAATTAACATCAAAGAAAACCAGAGTAAAAGATTGGTTTTAATTACAGCTACTACAGATACGGTATTATTTGTCTGAGAGGGATCTCCTTTCAAGTTCAGGTTGAACAGCGTCATCAGTAACAGCCTGCAGGTGGTCTTTTTATCTAGGCTGACGGTTGAACATCAGCCGCTCTCAAACAGCAGACCGAAAGTAATATAAGGCGGGCAAAGGAAGCGCGCGTGTGAAGATAGACAGCACCAGAGAGGCAGACGGAATGATTCAGGATACGCAGGGCTGGTGTTGGACTACGTTGAGTGGCAGGTGACTGATGCACCACTGAGACACCGCTGGTCACGTCCACCATGCACACTAGCCTGTAAATTGGCTGTCTTCTGCTAACCATTTGCCTCATCAAACCGCTCGCTCATGACCAGACCTGGTGCAGAATACTTATCCGTTTCTCTTTCTCCAGAGAAGAGAAATAGGAGAAGTGAGTGTCACACTGTGAAACCTTAGAACTCCATGTCTTAGCTGCAGCAGACTTACTCCTGACTCTGCAGTAATTTATTCCACGGGAAACACAGAGTTTAAAGGTAGTGATGTTAAAAATAAAAGAACACCACCTTTTTAGGTTCCTCACTAGTTTCACGTTGTAGTGATAATGAGGATTTGTTTACGTGCTGTAACGCTCTACTGCAGATCTTTTTATGGTTTTTGTAGCAACATCAACCTCATTAAGAGAAACCTCTGTATGAATATGCAGACTCTGAAGATGTCTGAGAAAGATTTTGGTGCTGGGACCCATCTGGTTTCTTTTTGTAGTGTTGGTCACTTTTAGGTTTAAAGGTCCGTACAGCGCAAAAGAGGCGGAACACCCTTTCATGCTCTGTCACACTGCTGGCTAACATGTTGCCTAAACAAAGGTGGGGTAGTGATTTTAAAACTGTTATCGCAGCGTAAATTGTACGGTTGCCAGCTTCATCTGTCAACTGCAACTCCATTATCGTGTCTCAAAAAGAAGAGAGAGAGAGAGAGACAGAGAGACATTTATATGTATGTGTCTGAGTGACTGGCAAACCCGGCATGGTCCTGCATTTATTTCTGCATGTTAAGCTTTAGCTTGCGGGCCTTTTTAACCGCGGGATTGACCTTTGACTTTTTCTGATTGAAAGCTAGTTCGATTAAGACGACCACCAGCTGTGTGTGGAATCCAAATGCTTCGTTTGCTAATGCGTTCTGCTCTCGGAAAGTTATTCTGCATTTTTAACTTCAAGCTTATTTACATAAAAAAGTGCATGGATGAATAGTTAAGTTACTTAAGAGAAGTGCAATAATGATAGTGCCAAAATGTGGAATTTGAGCTCCGATGAGCAGCTTGGTTATATTTTTGTTTTGTGTTCGTTAGGTAGGATTAACCAAAGTCCATCAGCCAAAGTAGATGTCCACTGTATGTAAAGCTACTACACCGTATACTGTGAATACATAATGAATATCACAAGAATATCGCAAATATTACCCTGGGACAAGGTTAAGTTAATAATATATCCGTATATTTATAGCTACCTTTTGTAAATGTTTTATCTCTCAGCAGTACGTACGGTAAGGCATCGTGAAACCCGTGCAAAGCAACAAATTGGTGAAAACTGGTAACATATGCATATTTAAGGCGAATGTCAAAGAGAGACGGAGCACGTGATATCGTTATCACAGCGGGATACATCTGCGCAGGAACGGGAGCAGGAACAGGTCCCCTCATGTGCAAAAAATGAACTCCAGCTGGAATGTATCACTTCCCACGCGGCTGCATGTGTCGAATCTACGTGTGCTGCCCTTCCACGCGTAACTCATTCACCTTATAAAACGCTTATTGCCTAAATGTCTCGTAATTGTACAATCGGTGCGGTTAAGATGATACGACTGAAGCCTGACAGAAACAGGCTCGTGAGTGCAGTCAGCTACGTAATGCCAAGACGGGAAATTAATATTTAATTTGAGAGAAAACTAAAATAATGCGTTAAAAAAAAAAAAAAAAAAAGTGGTGGTTAGGCTTGTCTCTTTGCTGCTCTGATTTTCCACATGTGCACTTCTATTCTAGCTAATGAGTTGACAGGAATTAGGGCATAGTACATGAGGGAGGTGGAGTGGGCAAAGGATACAGATCGTTTCTCTGCAGGAAGATAATTACTTATCCAGAGAGTGTTCTTGTATTCAAAAAGATAAAAATCCACTCTGACTCCCATCAGAAAATAAAAGCAGAATATAATCACTTCCGCATTTGGGCAACAGCTTCCCATTCAGAGCCGCATGTTGCAAAGATTTCCGCCATTATGACCTACTGTCCTCCCTCCAAACGCTCAAGCATCTTCTGGCTTCTTGGCTCTTCGGTCCAACTCTCTGGTTTTCTGGCTGCCTCGGCTCTTGTGTATAGGACTGGCATTAGCGAGAGTGTGAGTGGGAGCAGTGGTACGAAGGATGGGTCCTGGCGGGCTGCCAGCTGTTTTGATGGCTCCAGATTGCCTCTGCACTGGTAGGATGAAGCAGGCACCAGCAGGCCGTGGAGCTGTCAAAAGAATTACCCCAGCTCTCACTTATCCATGCATGGTGTACCACCCGGTGGCAAAATACAGCTACTGCATATGGCGGAGGAGGAGGACGCCAAAGAGTGGTAAAAACAGGAGGTGGGGCTTTGGAAGAGACGCGTGGAGCTATTCGCCCTATTTTGAGGCATTTTAATTAAGCAGACAAAGCAATTTCCCCCCTTGCATCCCAAATGTCTTCCCCTTCATTGTTCCTCCAGTTGCTAATTAGCCCAAATATTAGTCCTGCAGTGTGAGGCTAAAGCAGCCTCCCAGATGGTGGAGTAGGAGTGTTGCAGCGCATGCACACGTCCCCTAATGAGATATGACATGCTGGATTCCAACACTGACACCATCTGCATTATGTCACATGGACAGGAGCCTGCAGATGAATGTTTAGTTACATACACCTGTGAGGAATTAGGATAGATGCCGAAGATCAATATACACATCAATACACAAGTATGTGTACTGTAGACGGCACAGCAGCCAGACATATGACCTGCTGACGTATGCACATCTAAACAGAGGCTTTTAGGGATAATATTACTTTACTGTCACTCTCACATCAATCAGTGGAGGGATGACTACATAATATATAAATCTCACAGCACAACATTACAATACACAAAATTATTATGTAAATTAGTGTAACTATTTAAATAAAAACGGCTTCTTTGTGCACATTTATTGCTTTTCAGAGCATGAAGCCATTTGCCATTGGTCCGAAGCAAAAGCCAAGAGGTGCAGAACATTATTGCATAATTGTGAAGCGCCCTTAAAGGGGGAATATGGCTGAGTTTTAGCATTAAAACTCTTCTTTAGCCATGGCCTTTGACAGCACGCCGTGTGTTAGTCACCATTCACCACACTTGACTATAGTCACAAATTAGAGCGGGAGCTGGTTGTCCCTTGCCCTTCAGCGATTTACACAGATGCATAGAAAACCGGTTGGAAAACCGTGGAAAATGTGACTGTAAGAGCACTGTGAGCAGATTTCACGGCAATATACGAGGTTTTGGCCCCTGGAAACAAACACTCAAATGTGTTTAAGTGTGCAAACCTAAAGGAAAACATTCAATTAGTCTCACATGCTTCGTCAGGGTCTGCATGCTAGCTGTACATCCGTCTGGTTTTGCTAGTGGATCCTGCTGAAAGACGGAAGATTAACGCGCAAATCTTCAAACTAAGTGGTAATTCTCATTTAAAATCTCAAACGAGCTGCACGCATGCTAAACCCTCACCGTCGCGTGCATTCCTGACAGCTCGGGCTGAAGTTGCATATTCCAGCACTCTGAACTGATCTAGTTTCTGCTCTCATTTCGTCGCTCTAATGAAGTTGCCATGCGGTCGCAGAGCAGCAGATGTGAAGTTGGCCCGTGATGCCGCCACCTCTTTCTGAATAGAGAGAAAAATAGTTTCCCTGTCTCTAGAAATCCACTCAGCTGGCAGGTTGTTTTTTACACTTTTAATAGCCAGTGAGTCTATTTCTTGGATTGTGTATACTACGATGCGGTGAAGAAGACATGAGCTGCCTTGAATTATTTATGATATCTCTAAGCCATTTCTCCCTGTTTATTATGGATGTTGAACATACATTTTCCACAAGCCTTTGGCAGTCCTTTTCCGGCAAATGTTGAATTGGGTTTAGATTGGTGCCCTGATACCGTAGGACATTACAATCCCCTGACATGCAGCTGACAGCTCTCCATTCCTGCAGAACCTGTTCTCCTTGGGGGAGAATGGAAGAAGAACTGTGAGCCTGTCTGCCATTACTCCCCTTGTTAGGAGCTTTGTATATTATTAGCCTGGACCGAGTCAAACCGCTCTTTGTTTTCTTGTGAAAATTAGGAAACAATGTTGCGTTGTGCTTAACAAGACCGCAAATAAACGCTTGGTTTACTGTGGTATGCTCCATCTCCCCTCTGACAGCCTCCTGTTGGAGCTCTAGCTTCAGTCCTCTCAATTTATTTTGGTATTAAACATGGGGAATGCCATTAAAAGTGACTCGGCATCCAGGATTGGATTTTTGACAGGTGCTCACTTTGCATTAGGTAGTGTTTCCCTCACATGTCACCCTCCATATTTTCATATCTATATCCTGGCGCTGTCTTATTTATGGCATTTTAGACAATCTATTATGGGAGTCTCAGCAGAGATGACATCTTGGATGAAATGCAATATTTACTCCAGTGGTGATTAATTTTATCCTTCGAATCGCTACGAGAAAGGAATGCTACTGATGTGCGTAAAATATTCTTGAGATGCTGCATAGAGTACATTATATTAGATTTTCTTTCAGCTTGAAGTCAGCTTTGTTTTTGGGAAACTTTACTGACAATACTTTATGACAATTAAGAAATCAGTGCTGACAATGCTGTACTATTTTTAAGAATAGTTGAACGTATTTTCAGTGTTTTAGCATCAAAGTATGACGCTTTGATTTGATCTCCTCTTTGTTGCGTTTCCATTTTTAGCTGGAGCATTTATGAAAGTATAATGGATCTTGTTTTTAAAAAGGTGTTAATGCTCATGTGCTGTAGAACTCCTACCCAGAGCAACACTTAGATCTATTACTCATGTTCCATTTTACCACAAATACGTCTGAGCATCAGACCGTTTGTGTTTAGTGTGTTCAGTATAAAGCCTCGTAACTGCCAGTTAGCTTCTGCAACTAGTCTCTGCTCACATTGGGTACAGGTGCTAGCAAATATTACAGTGACAAACATTTATCAAGTATTAGGAGCTTGAACATTTGCTCAATTTTTCCTGGCATCTGTTAACAGTTTCCAAATGCAGCTCTTTGCTTTAGCCGCCTGGCAGGAAGCAGACAGTTTAGCAGTGAGAACTCGTTTGTCACACGCCCCTGTCATCTGCAGCATACCCCAGGAGGGCGTGGAGAAATTGGATTTGGGTGAGGAATGTGACGGAGCCATCCCAGGGGATGGATGTGACATTGGCTCTGTGCGACGAGGAAGTGGTGATGAGGTGGTGTGTGTACATCGGTACCCTATCACCCCCACCACTCTCCATCTCCCGCGTCCCTCCAACTCGCCTTCTATCTGTCTCAGCACTGCAGCTGCAGTAATGGCTTTGTTATTGGGTTATGGTTTAGTTACACTACCGGAAATGTTGTTACAACCTCCTGCCAGCGTTAAACAATCTCCCCTGCATTTCTCCAGACGGGTGCTTAATGCTTTGAGTAAATGCAGTCACCCAGAGCAGAAGCTCAATATTCAAGGTCCACAGACTATTACAATTCTGTCACCGAAAGTATTTTTTCCCCCTCAGTCAATATCAATTTGTCCTTTTGTAGTTTGCCACTATTATGCTGCAGATACAAAAAACAAAAAAAACAACAACAACAAAAACATGGATGCAGCTCTGCCTCTTGTTCTGTATGGAAACATTAACTCTGTTAGTTTCCATTGTTGGAGTTGATTTTATTTTCTTACCGCTAGGGGTTTTATTTATTTGTCATGATGTGTTCATTGCCTTCTACTTTTACTTTTTTTTTCTCAACCGCTGTCCTAACATATACCTGCCTCCACCTACTGTAGTCTTCCTCATAAATTGGCACTGGGAAGACAGGATCCAGACTTTGGAGGGAGTTTGTGCATCTGCCATGTGTTGTACACAGTATAATGTGATGCTAGTCTTGTGACTCGTCTTTGAATGACATATCTGGGTACAGTTACTCACTTACTCTGTGAGTTTTGAATTGACTATGCTTTTGTGTTGCATTTGTAATGCTAGTAGCCTAATTACTGGACTCATCAGCGCCTCAGAATGGCCGTGGGTGTCTGCTGTCTGTGTGTGAGATGCAGTAGTCTTCCATAAAAACACCTGTCTGAGAAACACAAGCACAGACGCTCCGGGAAGACTCTCCACTTCATGGTTTAGTCATTCCTCCACGACTGGACAGAATGTCACAGCACCCAGTGCGTTTCTCTCATCAAGATTGAAAGTCACATCACTAAATTATATCCACAAGTAGGACATCATTTTAGGCTGAGCTGACAGGCCTGGCCATTGGTTTACCATAAAACTGCTGCAATCCATTTCAGCCATCGCTCATCTTGTTTTCCTCCTTATTCTCTCCACAGAGGCGACCGTCCTCAGCTATGACGGCAGTAAGTTTATGAAGGTCCAGCTACCGCTGGGGATGCACACGGAGGCCGAGGACGTGTCTCTGCGATTCCGCTCCCAGCGAGCCTACGGCATCCTAATAGCCACCACATCCCGGGACTCTGCTGACTCCCTGCGACTGGAGCTGGAGAGCGGCCGCGTCCGGCTGACTGTCAATTTAGGTAACGCCTCGGATGTACACAGACTGCAGCAGCAAAGTCAAATTAGGCTAGATAACACCTTCATGTGCATGTAGTTGTAGGCGCTCTCTCCCACACACGCAGACAAGGATCCTCTCTTTTTTTATCACGTACATATTGAATAGAAAGAGATGGCGTAAAGACTTTCAATGGCAAGAGTCTGCGGCTCTTTGCTCACTGCCAGTTGAGCACACAGCTACCGTTGCCCAGCAGGGAATGCTCGCTGCCCACTCCATCAGCCAACTGCGATCAGCTATAGATGTGTATTGCTCTGAAGGGAATTGTCCTCACAGCACACACACTGCTGTGTTTTTTTTTTCTCCTGCTGCTCTTTCACTTCAAAAACATCCTTCACATGAGGGGGCTAATAATTTGAGCGTTTCCTATATTATTGCAGCTCCTTACAGACTGCGGTTACCTAACACGATGAAGCCTTTAGTTGTGAGTCGGCGGACAGTCGCCAACCTGCACACATGTTTTTTAATGATTTTACCCACCTATGCACTTTAATCATTGTAGGAGGAATGCATGATTGCACATAAATCAGCAACCGTGTCTTAAATGAGAACAGAGAAAGACAAGCTCCCCCTGCCTGCAGCAAAAACTGAAAATTGAGGACGAAATGAAAGACACGCAGACATTCCTGTGTGTGTGTGTGTGTGTGTGTGTGTGTCTGCGTATGTGTGCCTATTTGCTCGGGAAAGAATCCAGTGATGCCTGTGAAAAGTTTGATATCTCTCAAACAGAGCAACGCCGCTCAAATGATAGCCTTCTATCTCTCCTTTCCACTGGCTAAACAGAAATGGGTTCCCTAAGCGGAGCCGTTTAGCGGTGCATGCAAAGTAGACAGTCTGCTGTCACGCCACAAGGAAGCACGCGTCCCGCCACGGAAGACAACAGCGCCACACACTGACAGGGCTGACGAGTCAGATCATTGCGGCGACGACAAAAAAAAAAAAAAATGCCCTCCGATGAAAACATTTTCTTTTGAATAGTCTTTGACACATTTTAGAGTTGGTTTTTTTTCTATCTGAGGCCATCACCAATCCAAGCTTGTCTTACTTCCCCCTTCTTGAAAAGCAGAGCATTCCCTGTGAGGGTAGGCTAGTGTTGGTCTCTGGCTGTTTGCGACCACTTTTCTGCTGTGGTTGACAACACATGACAAGCAGGGCCAAATGGGAAGGAGGGGAGGGAGTTCGATCTGGGTCACCTTTCTCAGAGCACGACACAAGCTCAGCCTTAGGAAACGGAGAAGTATAGAAAGGTACAGAATATAGAAATACTAGCGGGTTGATATTTGATACTGTGATGCCAAAGAGAGCTACAGAAGTAGAATGAATGGTTACCTGGAAAGAACTGCAGCATCTACAAGTGAAAAAAAAAAATTCTTCAAATACAATAGTCTCAGATCTACATCGATCAGAAAAGGTTAAGAAACACTTTTTGTTTGCAGCCACAGGATATACAGTGTGTTATTGCACCTTTAGGTGAAGGTGACTTGAGCGCTACGTTAGTTTTGGACAGAAAAATGTCTTCAGATGTATTGGGTTTTATCACTAGATCATTATTATAGATGCGATAGCATGCAGCATTAAAGCTGCCTGGAGTGGAGCTAATATATTAAATAATATAGTGGGGAGTAAATCCTATACATCATACTTTAAAAGCTGATCGTGCATTGTCTCAGCTAGCTAACAAGCCCTCTAATAGATTATTATAAGACTGAGAATTCAATGTCAAATTGTACTTACTATGTAAAACAGGACCTGATTAAATCTAATTTGTGATGTTTTTACCACAGTAGTGGAAATAGGACACCTTTTATGCAATGCACATTACTGCTTTGGTTCAACTGCTGTGACAACAATAGGTGGAAAAGCACAGTGATCTTGCAGATATGTAAACATATAGTTGGCTAGATAAAGAGAAACAGAGGGGGACAGGGTTCAAATACCTTCCAGTTGGCCCTGTGTGACCCTGACCAAAATCTAATGCTCTCATAAAAAAGATCTCATCCTAAAAAACAGAAATCATCCTATTTACAGTGTTAAAAAACAAATAAGGCCCCATGGAAAAAGAAACAAAGCAATGCAGACACTGCCACATGAGAAAAACTCTTTGGATTCTACTTTCAACATTGCTGTAACATGTATTTTAATAAACTGTGCTCCTCCGGCACAAGTGCACTGCAGTGCTTTTACCAGCTCGCTGCAGCTCAGGGCCATTGAGTGAGAGCATCAGAGGACGGACAGTGTCCGTGTGTGTGTCCCCAGAGGGGTGGACTGTATGCTTTAATGATGTCTGCAGCTGTAACGTTGAAAGATGAATTTATCTCTCATCTATTCTTCCCCGTCTAGATTGTATCAGGATTAACTGTACCTCCAGTAAGTCACTGTTCACATCTTCTTCTTCTACTTCTTCTTCTCTCTTTTAAACCCTAGAAGTGTTATTTTATTGATGTGTTTGCATTTTATTTTTATGTTATATGACCCTGACATTATAATACCCCAAGGTTACTGCACAGGGATTTCAAATCAATGCTCTAATATATCTGACTTGCAACTTGCACTGACATCAAATTTTTGTCATCATACCAAACTCTAAGAGCTATGGGAACATAAGAAATTCTTGGCGGTGTCCAGGAAGATAATGAGCATAAGGCATGAAACGGAGGGAGGCTCGACTTAATGACAAATCCAAATACGGCAGTCGGCTGTGATCCTTTTAATTAATGAACCTTTTCACTCCTGAACTCAGCCTGATATGAAATGCATGCTATGGAAGCACAGGTATTTTAGACATGCATGATTTCTTTTTTTCTCCCTATTGCTTTTTTTTTTTGTTTCCTTTCTTCTTCGGCATTCCACGCCAGTTGTAAATTGATGAGGCCATTCATAGCACAGAGGAAATACAGAGTGTGATTTTATTATTCTCATTAACCTGCCTCACAGAGCAGAAAGAAAGGGATAAAGAGGGAGGGAGAGAGTATAGATCTTGGTGTGGGATTCAGGGCTGGCACGCGTGTGCGTGTGCGCTGGGACAAAGAGGTTACATGGCAATATTTTGGGAGGTAAATATCCCTGACATTTATTATTCAGGAACAGTGATGAATTAATAATTACTTCTCTGGAGTCATAATACATGAGCCGTTTTCCTGTTTAATGATTCCGTAGCTGCAGACGCTCTCAGTATCAGTAAACACCAACAGACATGAGACGGTTTAAGCTCTGCAATAGTGTGCCAGACTGTGTCACATCCTCTGCATAAGAACAAACCATTCTCTGAAAGCACTAGTGGATCACCCCGTGTGTGTGTGTGTGTGTGTGTGTGGAGTGTTACAGTAGTTGAAGGTCATCCCCTGATGAGAAGTGGAGACTTACACAACAACAACGCCTCCACACCGAATCACACGACGTGACCTCTAGACATGCTCCTGTGAGCCGTCCCTTCTTAACACCTTTCTAAATGCTAAATAGCATTGTTCATGCATCTTGGATTGCATCCCTTGTTTGTGTATGCAAATAAGCAGCTCTAAGCTCTAATTCCCACATTCAACTGCTTTAAAAGGTCATTTTCGGTTTATGAGGCTAGTGGGAAGGCGTAATCTGTGCATACAGGGACATCAGTAGTTGTTAAACTAATATTTGCTATTATGATTACTGTATTTGTGCAGTCATTCATTCTGCAAATATGCTCCAAATCTGTTTGGTTGTATGCAATATTTTCCTAACATAGACGAAGGCAGGATATTGCTGTTTAGTTAGCATTGACCTGCTGGGCCAAATCTGGTAGTCTGTCATTAGACTGAATGACTCCGCTAGTAAACAGACCATGCAGATTGGGACGCTGTGAATCTGTAGTTGGGGATTAATATCTAAATAGTCCAGACCATGTTTTATGCGTATATATATATATATATAGGTCTTCATTCTATGCACATGTCTTTGTATAGTTAATTTATTCTCCAGAAAACTAAGCATTTTAGGCATGTGGCATATTTGCAGAAAATAGATTTATAATTTTTCTAAACACATTTCCCACACATTACATTTCAAAGAGAAATATTTAGATCCTGACAACATTCAGTGTTACAATAAAGGAGAAAGTAATGTTTAAATAAAACGGGGAACAAGTTGGGAAACAGAAAGTCTTCCTTGAATAGCTTTAGACCTAATTGTGTCACGAGGAGCGAAGAGAATGTTTAATTGAAGTTCTTGGAAGGAACTGTGTTAAGCCAGTGCATTTCCACTTATAAAGCATTAGCATTCGTTTCTTTTTTCTTTTTTTCTAGGTTGTTATTTTTGTCCCCTTTTTTTTCTGTGTTAATTAATGTATCTTGTCAGGCACAGCAGCCCCGGTCAGCTTGGTGGATGAAGTATTTCCGCACCGACTCAAAGAACACATCACTGTCAATTAGGGACCTAGGCTCCCTGGGGCTGCCCAGAGCTGTCTGAAGAAAACACTGCCACTTCGACTTAAACACCGTTAACAGGCACTGAGTGACAACAAACTAAAATATGAACTAAAAATATCTTGTGACAGATTGTCTTTTTTTTTTTTTTCTTGCTCTGGTCTTCTATTATACAACAACTTGCAGCATAATCACAATTTACAGTGTAGCCAGGAAGGAGGGGGTGAGGGCCATGTAATGCGATTATTCACTCCGTGACCTTCTTGAGCAGCATCTGAAGGTGGTTCTTCTCAGGCATTTGATCTTATCTGCGCATCAATCTTTTGTTTTTGACCCACTTAGTGTGAAAGAGCTGTGAGACATTCTGTTACATGGACGATACACCTGTGTTCATGCCAGAAATGATAGATCAGGCAAAGACGCATAACGGGTTAGGAGCAATTTGCCTTGTTAGTCAAGAGTCTGTATCTTCCTCAGTCGTTTTGTAGTTTTAAATTTGTTTTTTCATATGACTAGCTCTACACATTGTCCATACACCAGTAGGTGCTTAGATAATGTGCCCAATAAGTCGTTTTGTAGGTATTCTTACTAGTATTTTAAAGTATTATTTCCTGAAAAAAACACAAAACAAAATGTTGATGACTTGCCCTGAACTCGAGGCAGTATAAAAAATAGCGTCCAATGAAACACTTTCTCTAAATTTCTCCTCATGCGTCTCTCCTACACCATCGGCACAGCCGGCTCCGGCTCAGACACGTATGGCTGCACTCCAGAAACGATTGAATCTTTTTTTTTTTTTCCTCAGTTTTGTTCCTCTCCAATTTGTCGGTAAAATCTTCAGGTGCAGGCGACGGTTGGAGAAGTCCTTGACAACGGAGCAGGCTTTCGTCGTGACTTTCCGCGGGTCACGCTGAGCTGCTAGCCAGTTTCCCGGGTTACAAAAACACCGGCGCAGAGCTGGTGTGGAATGGCGGTGCATACATTCACAGCGTTAATCAAATTGCCAACATTAAAAACGCTGAACACTGTCTAACCACTGCAGTCTCTGTTTGGTGTAATAAGGTTTAATATTACTCATCACTATGCGAGGAAAGGCAAAAGCAGAATTGCTAATGTGGCAGCAAGTTAAAGCATATTTTCACTGGATTGTTTGACTGTGTCTGTTGTATGTCTCAGTGAGATAGAAGATAAAAATGCTGCACAGTTATATTTTCTTAAGTCAAAATAATTTTCATCTATCCTATTTGTAATATAACAAATCAGTATAGGATATGTACTGCAATGTCCAATGAAGACAAGAACATTGTTGTCCTTTAAATTAAGGAGCAGTGTCTTTTGTTGCTGCACAAAACCGACTGACAGGAGAAGTAAATAACATTGACCATCTTGTGACAGCACAATGTTCTTCTGGGACACCTTTGGACCTGACATTTGTGTAGATGTGTCTTAGACATACACCACCCACATAGACCAGACCAGGGCCCCCTGCCCCATAGCAATGAAACTCCTTGATAGCAGGATGCAGCCTGACACAGGAACACACAAAAAAACGCTTTAAGAACTACTAAAAAAAAAAACATGAAACCCAGCACAAGGTTGACCTGGCCTCCAAATTCACCTAGATCCCAAACTGATAAAGAATCAGGGCAGCCTCAGAAGGTCCATGTCCATTCTCTGATGAGTCACAACTGTTTTGGAGGCACAAGGTAGACGTACACAATATTAGGAAGGTGGTCATAATGTTAGGCCTCATAGGTGTATGTTTTATAAGAAGTCTGACTTGGTGGTTCTTGTAACCAACATTAGCTTCTTAAATCCCCCCCCAAAGCCACACACTCAGGGACTTTCCTGGCAGCAGGCAGTTAACATGAAACACTGAGTAATCTCATTTTACATACAACACTGTTCGTTCTGCAGTAAAGGCACTGTTTGCACAAGCCAAAGCTTTCCTCGCCATGTCGCTCTGGCTTTGATGTCTGTGTTGACGGTAATCCAGCATAGTGTCTTACTGCGTGGTCAGTGAGTTCCTCTTGCCTCCACCTGTGTGAGTCACAGCGTCGGGGCAGGCAGCACCAGTATCTGACCTGTCATCTAGCCAGCCGGAGCTGATTGACTGGATAATCACATCTTCTCATGTTGCCCTGTGCCACACTTCTCCACCGTTCCCTTGGGCCTGAAGCCAGTGACGCAAGGAGAGATCACTGTAGATCCATCACTGCAGATGGATCACAGACAGTGAGAGCGCTAGAGGAGGCTGGACGCAACAGACAGTAGACACATCTATGTCTGGCCAGCATCTGGTGGTTTGGACCACAGACTGCACTACAGGTATAAAACCAGCAGTGAATGTTGGGCAGAAATGTGCTTCTTGATGCGACTGACCTCTTTTGCCCCTTCCCTTTCTTTCCTCCTTGGGAGAGCAACAAGGACAGAATGATGGAAGGCAAAGATCAAGCATGCTTTCAAGTCCAACTCCATCCCATTATTTCATATCTCCCCTCCTTAATCCCTTGCCAGTCGTCTGGATTCAATCCTGTCCCGGTGTTTAGTGCTTACAAAGCAGAACTGTGCCGCTGAGATTGAGTGTGTCCCAGTACTTTGGCACCCTCAGATTTGCATGCACATTGCACCGGAGCTTTGAAGATTGCAGAAAAGCAGGAAATAAATAGCCACAAATGGGTTCAGGCGAATGAACCTGGCACCCGTCTGAAATGCTCCCCACAGTGGGCAAGGTATCCGTAGCCTGGGGATTTTAATACTGTCACAGTGGCACATCCTCATTGGCCTCTTTGGTTATGTGTGCCCAGCAGGGGAACATTAGAGCTATATAGCAATTCAAAGATGCTCTGAGTGGGGAGCTGTTTTCCCAGTTGGACCAATGTTGGAATTTCCTAATGGCGAGATATCTCTTTCTATTCACGGCATCGTGAGATTTGGTCCAACTTCTCCGAGTTATCTGTATTTCTAAATCTCTCCTTGATGTTTTTGGCCCAGTGATTCAGTGTGACATCTCCATTACTGCCTGCAAGCAGTGACACACTTTATGCAATATTAAAACATTGCAGTGTTACTAGTTAAATATTCTTTTAGTCAAGTGGTGATTTTATGCTATACTGGGATTTAATGGATGCTCATTACATTGAACAGGGGAATTTGTGCAGTTTAAGCAAAGTGCTGATAAAAATCACATTCTGTATTTCCTGTTTTTTTTGTTTATTTGTTTGTATGTGGTTCCAGGTACATTGGGCTGCTTGTTGTTCTTTAAATTGCTTTTCGCCACCCTTACCCCCGAGCACACTGCCTCCATTATGCAAGTATTTCTTTTCGCTATTTCATTTCACAAGCTGGACATGAGAGAGATCAAATGCTGGGCTGCACTGTCGTAGGTAAACAAGATGGAGAGTGATGCTCAGTTGTTAAGTGCCTCGCTCAGTCGTAGCCTTCTGGTGGTTGTCTGCTGCCACCAAGTGGCGTGTTAGGGATGGGGACAAAAATGTCAAGAAATAAGAGATCAGCTGTACTGAATGGTCTGATTTGTTTCTTTAGTTAACTAAATTATACATTCACAGAATTACATTGTTAAATTACATTCAGCGTCCCGATTATTGCCTCCCTCCTGTTGGCTCAAGGCAAATGGTGTTCAGTGAGAATTCAAAAACATGATGCCCTATCTAATGGTGCGATCAGTGCTGCAAATGCAAGTCAGAATGATGCGTTTTTATGGACCATTAACTATGTTTACCTTAATGTCTTCTGCCTCTGTACTCCACTCATTCAGTCTGTCCTCCTCTCGACCCTCCCCCTCTCTGATTCTGTTTATATCTACTATTTTTCAGCCTCTCTGCTATGTACGTGCGTGTGTTTGTGTGCGTGCATGTGTGTTAACAATTGTTTGGACTGTCCTGCAGGCAAAGGCCCAGAGACTATTTTTGCTGGTCAGAATCTGAACGATAATGAGTGGCACACAGTACGTGTGTTCAGGAGGGGCAAGAGTTTGAAACTGACCGTAGACGATCTTACGCCCGTGGAAGGTACGTACGTCTTACCTCTTCCTTTGACGGGAGTTTTTTTTGCTAAACAAGCTGACATTTATGGGTTGTCTTCTGGAAGATGATATCTCTGTTACAGAATAACGCACGTCTTTGCATGTACTGTTTTATACTATACAGTGTTCCCACTGTACAGCAGAAAGCCTTTGGTTATGTTTATTTTTTTCACGAATAGCTTGTTCCTGAAACTCTGGAGTTATTTATTTATTTATTTTGACAAAATCTTGCTGTTTGAAATTGGTTTTAGATAAATCTGTCCTTGAATAATGTTATCTGAAAATTGGTACTTTTCATTTTATAACAAAACCCTTGGGGCAGACTCTCTGCAGGACTTTTCTTGGCCTCAGAAATAGAAAATTAAAGTACGTGTGTAGCTCACTGCGTACAAAATACAAGCGCAACCTCAAGAAAACAAAACAAAAAGAAAGTTTTGTGACTTGGATTTTCTTCTGATGGTTAATATACTATTCTTGGACAGGTTAAAGTCAGACACTGCTTAATCTGTAGTAGAGCTTTTAATTGAACAGTGATTGCCATTTAACTATCATACGCTGCACCCTCAATAACACCCTCTCTCCCTCTGCTGATTAAAGGTCAAATGGCGGGTGACCATACCCAACTGGAGTTCCATAACATTGAGACGGGCATTGTGACAGAGAAGCGCTTCTTGTCCATGGTGCCGTCCAACTTCATTGGCCACCTTCAGAGCCTCTCCTTCAATGGCATGGCCTACATAGACCTCTGTAAAAACGGTGACATTGATTACTGTGAGCTCAATGCCATGATCGGCTTCAAGAACATCATTGCCGACCCCGTCACCTTCAAGTCGCGCTCCAGCTATGTGATTCTCACCACACTGCAGGCCTACTACTCCATGCACCTTTTCTTTCAGTTCAAGACCACCTCCTCCGACGGCCTCATCCTGTATAACAGCGGGGATGGGAACGACTTCATCGTGGTGGAGCTGGTCAAAGGGTAAGTTTGAGCGGCTGCATTCACGTCAGCCACTCCGAGCAACAGGCGATTTAACGGAGCTATTTAGAGTCATAAAAAGATAGTTATACAGTAGGATTGAGTGAGTCACTGCTGGGTTATTCTGGTGCTGCTTCGCCCGGAGTTTGACAAATGAGAAGGAGCCAGCACTGAAGTTTGATTCTCAGTCATTAAGGTTGTGGAATATATCTAAAAGAAACAAAGGCAGCTGGACTTGTTGAGCTTTCTTGGAACATCTTTGGGTGGTGCACACTTAAAACTCTAATGACTAAAGTCTGTTACCATCTAAGTAAGTGGTTGCAATAAATGTCAGAAGTTATTCAGATTAAACTGGGCAGTTTACTGTTCTTGCACAGTGAGAACTACACTAACGAGCCATTAATGGCCAGAAACGGTTGTGTTCTCAGTGTAACTACGCAACTGTCCTCTCTAGCAACACGTTGTAGAGTAGTCCTACTTGCCACCTGGTGTAAAGTCTAGCAAATATGAAAAGAAAAAAACATGTCTAAACTGTGCTGAATTACTTTCATAAGCCTCCCTTATTGTAGGTGATGTTTATTTATGTTTGAGTATCCACATAAATGACTGTGGCTTTAATAATGAAGTTACAGATGACAGTATCCAAACAGAATGTAATTCATGGCAGCTTTTTATGCCATTACTGCGGGGCTTCCCTTATCAACCCCATGCCAGAGTAAATACTGAAAGAGCTGTCGGCTAGCACTGTTCTTTTTAATCTTCATGAAGGCACAGCAAATACCCGACATAAAAGGGAAGCCACTGCACAAGGGGTGCGCTTCGTATTGCTCGAATGCAGCCATAGAATAACCTTCTTTTAAGTAATGCCTGAAGTTAGGGTAATCAATGCGCTAAGTGTTGAAGTCATATATTTTAATTAAAACGAGCTTGCAAGTCAAACACCGCTCATTTAAAGCTGATTTGTTCAGCACAGCCCAGAAGCCCTTTGTTAATTCTGCTACCTGCCAGTTATTTGCCTTTCCAGACAGCTGCACTTTCTGATAGGACACATCTGAACACACACACACACACACACGTATACTCTTGTTCCAGTATTCTCTTTTTCACTTTTCTACTTTTTTAAGTTCTAATCTAATATTTGTCATCTTTTAAAGGGACGAACTAGATGAATTCTAGTCTCAGACAGCAGTCCCGTGCCTTGTTAAGAACAGACCAGCTCCAAATACGTTCTGTTGAATAACGCTCATGGCACAGAATAAACTTAATGTGAGAAAACTACAGCAGCCTGACGCCCGTAAAGCGTTCCACGTTCACTGCTCTCCATCGTGAACAGATAAAGCATTGCATCACATGCCCTGCTTAAGGGATGTTACGAGTTGCAGTCACTAAATTATTGAGGGCAATCTCATTACAGCCAAGGACCCAGTGGGGACCTGCCACAAATCTGTGTGGGCCCTGTCAGGGACCAGACACAGATCAGCCGTCAGTTCTCCGTGGCTGACAGAAAATAGTTCCTATATAGCACTGCTCTTTGCAATTTTCTTGAATTAACCGAGTCAAGACTTCTGTAAACAGATATTGCTGTTTATATACAATACACAATACATATACACGTACATATCTCTGTAGCAGTCATCTCCTAAACTCTTTATCTCACATGCAAAACAATCAAGACAGACAAAAAGCACTGCAGCCAGAGGATATACGTGTATATTTAAACTGTCCCTTGAGGTGACAGAGTTGCAAGAACATCTGTAAATAATTTGTGTGCAACGTTTCAGTCTTTCTAACAATGTCACACGTCAGCATCCACTCATGCTCCTAAATATATCTCCTTCCAGTTACCTGCACTATGTGTCAGACCTGGGGAACGGAGCCCACTTAATCAAAGGCAACTCAAACAAGCCCCTCAACGACAACCAGTGGCACAATGTCATAATCTCCAGGGACACCAACAACCTCCACACCGTCAAGATTGATACCAAGGTCACCACGCAGACAACCACAGGAGCGAAAAACCTGGACCTGAAGGGTGCGTATGCAGACTTTGTATAGTTTAATAAAATCAAGGCGGCCGTGGCCTAGAGATGAAAGAAGCAGTTTTGCGACTGAACGTTATATACTTGGCCCTCCTTCATAACCATCGCTAAGGTACCCTTGAGCAAGAATTGCACGGTCATTTATTCCAGCACTTAAGCTGTGTAGCAGGAAGTTCAAAGAAAACACTAAAGAGATCTGTGCTTGGCACGCAGGCCTTGGATAAAACTTAATTGAAAGAATTGTCAGTTAAGATCATAAAATCCTTTGTGACTAGAAGGATATTGGTGTAATTATAGTTCTACTTTGCCTCAATTCAATATTGTTACTGAAAAAGTAAGAACTGACATTTCTGCCTTAGATGCTCTTAATAATAATGTTCCTTCATTTGCACAAACTACCTCAAACAAGTGTTTTTAATATCTGAACATTTCTTAAACAGATTTGTATCAGTGTTGTTTTGCTTAAGACTTTACTGAAGCAAATATGACATGAGCTTAGTGTTAAACATCCACTAGGGGTCAGTATCGTCATGTTTGTCATTTCCTTACAGGTAACCTCTTTATTGGTGGGGTGGCCAAGGAGATGTACAAGGAGCTGCCCAAACTGGTGCATGCAAAGGAGGGTTTTCAAGGCTGCCTGGCGTCTGTGGATCTGAACGGGCGGCTCCCAGACCTGATGACAGATGCTGTGGACTGTGTGGGGCAGATAGAGAGAGGGTGTGAAGGTGAGTCGGTGATTGGTTCAGCCTGAAACTCAGGTTTTAAGTGTAAAGTAGCTGGTTCAAGACTCCACGGCTCACAGGATTCTTTTAATTCTCTTTTATTTGATTCTTCTGATTTCTTAAGGGGTCACTGCAGCAACGTGCAACACTACTCAGCTTTCCCATTCTCATACTGGGGACACACACTGTCAAAGCACACCCACCGAAGCACCCACACTGGCAACCTGTGGCTCATCATTTAACATCCATAAAGTGTGTTAGCATTCTGTTATAACGCATCAGGCTCCGACACTCCTCCACAGGCAATCATTTCTGTTTCACTTGGCCATAATCTGATTATTCTCTCTGCCATATTTGTACTGCCAGTGTTATTTGCCCATTTTATCCCCATTCTGTTCTGCGCCGTGCATGCTCGCTGGATCTGAGAGTTTGCCAGAAGCGGTCCTCTTGAATTATGTATGAAGCCTTTGTTGCATGCATGAATCTCATTTGCCCAACTCTAATGTGCGCGGCGCATCCACAGACAATATTTGATTTATTTTTCAGCGTCAGTCAGTTAGTTTAATTTCACAATTCATCCCACTCTTTTTTCTTTTCTTTTTTTTCTGTTCGGCGTGCAGATTCTGATCTTTTCATGTTCCAACATTGCAAGTGTAATCAAATTTAGCGTCCCGTGCAGGCCTGTCAAACTTGCTGGTTTTGTTTTTGCGCGCCTCAGAATCAAGGGTTGCTCTAAACGGGAATGATAACACATCTATTGGATTGTGTTAATAGAATCACTAGGTAGCATATAGTCACTAAAAGCATTTGGCTAAAGTAGGAACGAGAAGCATTATCCTCGTCTCTTAATGACGACATTTGCTTGGCTTTACTTTCATTTTGAGAGCCCAGTCGACATTCATACAAGATAATTTCCCCCCTCTGGCTCTTCCTGAGGACAAACATCCCTCCCTCTGTCCCTCCTGCTTCAACAGCCTGTGTTTCTGTTGCTCCATCTCTGACGTCTTGGTGCTTCTACTAACAGCTGCTATACTTTGCCTTTTCCTTTCCTATTACTTTTGCTGACAAAAGTTGCATTGATGAAAGCTGACTTGCAAGGTAGATAGTCTGTTTGCTACGGAGTCTGATATCTCCCCCCCCATTCCTTTGCATCTGCGATATCCCTGCCCTCCACCTCTCCACGGTCCTCTACCTCCACAATCTCCACATGTCCCTGAACAAGATGACTGCGTTATTTCCCATTCACTCACTTGTCATACGTAATGGGCTTCGGTCCCATAGGAATACAAGTATCACTATCATCTTGTATCAAACTCTACGGGGCACATGTTCTTCACTCACATATCGTGTGTTGTTTTAATGAAACTTAAATTCTTCCCTTGGATATTAAGTTATGTTTTAGTTTCTTTCTTTTTTTTTTGTTTATCATTGTTCACATATGTAAGGGATCCTTATGCATGCCTCATAATAGTCTTAATGTTTTATCCTGCATGCATTGAACATATTCAGGTGTTAAAACTCAGTCATTTTTTTTTTTTTATCTTTCACATAATATTACTTTTATGTTTTTTTTAAACAAACGCCATATTTCTGTTAATGCGAATTAACAATTTAAAGCAACAACTAAAAGTAATACCACTGGCCGTGTGTTATGTTTTTATTTATAGCATAAATTTAAGAGACCTCTAAACAGTTTTAAATTGATATTCAACTTAATTTTGATATTTATAATTATACCACAATACATTTGTTGTCTTATTGTTTGCTTGATTCATATGTGTCCATTAAATATGACACAAGTTTCTAATCACTAAGTTAGATGCAGGTTAAATTACAGTTTTAAAATCACGTATTAACCATTGTTTTTGCGTGTGTACACTGTGTATGTAGCTTTTTCGCCTTTGCATTATTCAGCCTTGAGAGGGCTACAGCAGATGCTTAAACTGCTACCCAGTTACCATAGCTACCGCGGCTGCACTTTATACTGATTTTAATGTTGTTTTTTTTCCAGCATTCAGCAGCTGAGCATCTGCTTTCACACTCTGACAAGAGCAAACAAGAACACAATAGAAGAAATGCACACTGTCTTGTTTCTGTTGACTAAACTTGCGCTCCATTGTGCAGTCCTTATGGCTGTACATGGGAGGAGAAGCCTTTGTGTTATTTTTCAGATTTTAAGTCGTCGACTGTCGCAAATGCAGATCCAGAGGTTGAAAATGTTAATAATTAATAATAGATCATATATAAAAGTGGCCAGAAGTTTACAATAAATAGTGAAAATAAAATAAAAACATACAAACTAACAATAATACCAACATTCATCCATACTAACCCCTGCCATTCCACTAACATCGCTCCATTAACCCAAATAACTCAGACAAAAGCCAGGCGGTAGACGGACAGAATGACTGACTGACCGATACGCTGATGGAAGGACGGAGATGATAGATTTGTAATAAATATTTTAAAGTGCATGGATGACTACCCTGCTGCTTGAGGACAGAGGGTTGCCCTTCGATTCGCATTCGGGTGGTAAAATAGTGCATTCTGGGTTTTCAGGCATCACTTAAATCAAGTGTCAAGTCAGACTGTAATCTGATTATGTGAAGCATCTTGAGAGCTGGTTGAGAACGTGGATAATTTGGGAAAAGCAAGACACTGATTGCTAGGCGTACTGTAGAAACATACGTGTGTGGGGTAAATGTAAAAAAGACACGTGGAATCTAAACATTAAACTTTATTTATTGCATTTTAATATTCCCTATTATGCCATGATTAAATGTAAAAACATGAAATAAAATAATTAATGACAGTTTAATCCAGTTTAAATCACCTAAAGTGTTTTTCATGTTGTGTTTTTATGTGTCTGTGCACTGAATACGTTTCATTTCACTGAGCAGACACGATATGTCACAACATTTGGGGGAAGAATACAAGTGGCAGCCAGTGATGTATATTTGTCCTGTGTACGCTTCCGTTTGCAGATGCCTACTGTCTGTATGTTCGACGTGACATCTAATTTCACCGTATAAGTCAACCTGCAATCTGTGCTGCCTCCTGTTATAAAAGTTTGCTCACCGAGTTGTTACTTGTCTCCGTCTTCAGGCCCCAGCACTACATGCCAAGAGGACTCGTGTGCCAATCAGGGCGTGTGTCTCCAGCAGTGGGAGGGCTTCAGCTGTGACTGCAGCATGACGACATTCGGAGGACCACTGTGTAACGACGGTAGGATTCCCCTTCATGTTTCTGCGTCTAACAGTAGTGCACCTCTGTGCCGGGAATATACATGACATGCTTGCTTGTCCAGTCAAAGCTCAAACTGTAACCAGTGACAGTTAATCCTTTCAGCAGCTCTACTTTAAATACACTGTCATCACTGTCAGTGTGAAAGCCGTTGCAGCTCTGTAGGGCACAAACATCTGTGACACTCTGTATGTGACGCTTCAATGAGAGCTCATTAAAATTTAAAAGTTCTGCCACTAGAGGGAGCAACTCGCTTTATGTTCCTCTAAATAAAACATCAACAGCAAGTCAAATCAGCAAACAAGTTATATTAACCACCGCATGGTGCATTTTAAAAAGTTGTGTGATATTAATCTCTCTTAAAGGTGGTTAAATGGGGATTTGGTTTGATGGACTGCGCGCTCGTTAATGATAAGCCTCAGAGAGAAGCAGGGTAATATCCGTTCCACCTTTAGAAAATGTGCTACTTTCTTATGCAAAACATGCATATGGGATTTTGTTTGGTCATTATTTTCTTCTGCAGCGGTTCACACGGTGCGGCGCAAATGAGCAAAGTGCTGAACGGCATTAAGGGAAAAATGAACGGAGTGGCCACTCTGGAGATGACACAAAAGCATAAGAGAGAGCACCACAAATGTTAATACATTCTGCGTCAGTTCTACCGGCTTGATAGGACGCCTCGTCTTTTGTTATCAGCAGAAAGCATTAATAGATACTCGTGCAGCCTCATAGATTGAACATATCTGCGGCCAATGATAACGCTAAAAGGATTCTCCTGCCCGTGATGTGCGAGCCCGAGTGTGGCTCGTCCTGATTCTGGCCCTCCTTTGTTCGTTCCAGTTTAACTTTCACTTCTTAGACCATATTTGGATCAGCGGAGGATATTCTCGTTGGTGAACTCCGCGTGAACCTTTTCTTGCGTGTTAATGGGAGAAGAAATGCAGTAACTTTCTGTCATACATATTCATCCTATTCAGACCCATGGAGCTCATTGACAGCACTGGGAACAGAGAGGCTCATGGGGCATGTATGCATATATTATATCTGAGCTGAAGCGCTCTACCTGCTGTCTAGGTAGCTATAGTCTCATTGCTCCTGCTGACCCGACAAAGCAATAGGGGGGATCAATAAGCGTGCACATGGGACGTAATATGTAACCACACGCTTTCTAAGAAATCACTTTCACTGCAGATGAGCCAAACTACTCCTCAGAAAAGTGATGCAAGACAGCCTGGCTGCGCCGCGGAGGAATCAGCGAGTGGGGAAAATGAAGCTGGAGATGGTTGGGTTTTATCTGTGTTGATGGATTGTCATGGGCATTGGGGGGGGGGGGGGGGGGGTGTCTCTGAGGAAAATATCACTTTTTACCAGATATATTTGCATAAGCTGAAATGCAGGCAATTTACAACAGAGCAATGGGTCTCAGAGCAAGCACACGTACATGGGGAGCTCTATGCATTTGCAGATATGTCTCCGGTGGGTAGCCTTGGCACTCATCACAAGGAAGAAAAACAAAATCCATTTCACAGTTTCTGGCCCACGTAACATTTATCTGGGATGAATTGTACAGCTGTCAGTCACAAATCATAGGGAAACCAATATTATCTCTGATAGTACAATACCACCTCTGTGTTCAGCTTGAGTAAATTCAAACTGTGCCTCTTTTTGATCCGAATGAAATAATTCTTGCGTGCTGTTGCCAAGCTTATTCAACAGTTCTGCAGTCACAAAACTGCACCATAGAGAACTTATTTAATTGAACTGATTTCTTAACCATTTCAATTATAATATCAGACCATTCTTATATAATTAAAGACTTAAAACTATTTAATTAAAATGACATAGCAGCTCTTGGCGGCCCGTCCTTGAAAAATGTCTATTCATAAGCTTTATTTTGTGACTTATTCAAGGTAATGTATGTGAAATACTGTGCAAATTATCTTTGGAAACAGCTTTTCCAAATCATTTGTTGTGATGCAACCGATCAAAACTGTACAGTCAGCTCAAAGGATTTTATTTACATTCACAAAAAGAAGGTTTTTACTTTACTTTCGTCTCCCTGAAATTCCTCATTCCTCTGAGGTTTCTTGGTGAGTTGCGTTTCCATCAACGGGATGGAGCAAATAAACTTAGCTGCGTAATGCCATCATCGAGGCGGAGGGAACGGGCTGGTTATGGCCGGTCGCAATAAACGGAGCAGAAGTGGAGGTCGGAAACCGAACACAAAATAAAACATACAGAAAGTAGAAGAAACAAACCACCTCAGACAGTAGAAGAGAATTGAAAGTTTCTGGGGGTTTTTTTTCTTTAGGAAAGTTGCCATTATTCCTTCATGTCAGATAGTGTTAGAGAGACAAAGCAATGCAATGATTGTAATTCACGCACCAAGAACCCTACACACAGTGGAGATTTATACTTCTCTAGAGAGTGAATAGCAAGAGTTCAATATTCACTACATAAGAACATTTGACTGGATATAAAGATGGATGATGCCAGCACCACCTTCAGGAATCCTGAAGAGCAGTGGTGAATTGTGAGCATGAACGACGCCTCCTAACTAATTAGGAAATGCTCTAAGAGGTGGAGGATGAGTGGAGCTGAGCTGGGCGGATGATGACACCTAGGTATAGATCTAACAAGTTGAGACGGCATCCAAAGTTGCCGTGCCTTTGATTCTGCATAAAATTCATGATAAAATTCACAGTCTGCAGATAGTGACAGAGATCAAAACAGTTTTATGTGTATTTCTGTAAAACTGGACATTTTGTCTGTGTGTATTCAAGGAAGTTTTTTTGGAAATTAGCATTAGCTGCTTAGTAGCTATACAGAAAGAAGGGAGCATCAGTCTCCTTTATGAAAGCCAGTTAAATAAAGAAAAGTAATCTCATTAATGTCCTATTTGCCCATCTTAATTTCCCATATCTTAAGGGCATCTTCAGTACAGGATGACACTGTGTATTTAATTAGAGCGTGTTGGATAAAAATCTAACCACCTAATGCGTCTGAAACCTTGGCACAGTACTGCATAAATGCTTCACTGCGATTTGTTTTTCAGACCATCCTGTTGTTGATAACGGTATTATTAACAGAACTATCCTCAGATCTTTCTTTGTCGGCTAAAACTCCCAAAAGCCTCAATGTAGCGATGTGATTTTTGTTTTAAATTAATGGACAAGCTGAGATCATGGTGTCTTAGACTTAATTATCCCTATCTAGCCGTGTTTATTACCCCTACAGGATACCTGAAGTAAGTGTTCTCGCTAAGACAAACCAGATTTCTGTCAGACAATCATGCACGTAAAAGGAATCATGATGGTTGTGAATGTTGTTATTGGTGTCATCACTACAAGCTGTTATTTTTTGGCAGAAGTAGTGAAACAGCATGAGGGACACATGTTAGTTTGTGACCCTCTATGTCTGGCGAAATCGTCAGCGCTGTCAAGTTTAAACCAATGCTGATTATCAGCCAAAAGCAAAAGCATTGCAAGTACCTGCTACTAAGCATGAGTTAATAGTGCCATATTGCATTTTGTCATCTCTGTCATACACTATGAAAAGTGCTCTAGTTTAATTCAGAAGCTTGCTCGGTGTGTGTGTGTGTGTCTGCGTGAGACTTAAACTCCAGTCTGGACCTCTCGAGGGACTTGGCCTGCAGCGGTAAAGCATCTGAGGGTAATGCACAGAGACAAACAGAATGGTGTTTGTTGTTGAGCTAAAGTGGGTCGTGGAGGGGCTACAGCGACGGGTATGCCTGGCCTTCACGCAATTTACGTCTCGCTTGGTTGCTCCTCAGCCCAGTCTCATAGTCGGTGCTAATAGTGCCGTGTCAATATTGTATCAACAATGGAGTGGTGTGCAGGTCTAGTCTCCGCTGTCGCCGCCCGAGGGGCAAAGGCGAGACCCTCTCACTTTATTCCTAATGTGTCGTCTGAGTCTGCGCTCGGTCTCGTGTCTTTGTAACTTGAGAATAGTCTGTCTGGGCCCCGGGCTCGTTATCTCCACTGGCTCTGTGATCTGCAAAAGACGTGTGATTTTACTTGAGCGCATACAGCAGTAAAGTTTTCTTACACAACTCTTCTTCGTGTAGTCTAAAGGCAGACAGTACGTAACACAGAGAAACCAACGCGCTGACACTGATTTGTTGCATCAGTCTACAAAAGCGAGAACTCGGATAAATATTTTAGAAAGGCTAGGAGCTTAGAATCTGGGAAAGTTCATAAAAATGAAAATGACTTCTTCACAGGCTGGTGCATTTTTACTGTCAGTTGTACTGTAAGCTGGAATTAGCATTAGTTTCTAAGAAGAAGAACAATTCATTCATTCGTTCATCTTCTGTAACCGCTTGTCTTGTTAAGGGTCGCAGGTGGGGCTGCAGCCTATCCCAGCTGTTATCGGGCGAGAAACATGGCTAACACACAGAGAGACAGACAAGCATTCACATGCACAGTTCAGATTTACCAATTAACTGAACAAGCACGTGCACCCGGAGAGAACCAATGCACAGGGAGAACATGCAAACTCCACAAAGAAAGGCCCCAGTTAGCCTGGATTTAAACCTGGACCCTTCTTGCTGTGATTCATCAGCACTAACCACCACTAACCACTCCACTGTGCTGCCCGAAGAAGAACAATTTATATGAATAATTAGTCTAGTTTGCGCATTGCAGATCTTCAGGAACGTTCCTAGAATCATCTTCTACAGCAGGCCTCACACAGATAAACACTCACTCACACACGAGCAGTCAGTTAGTACGCCTGACCATTTTGTCCCGTTCCTCTGCGGTGGCATGCAAGGATTAGACCACTTAGTTTGGTTTCGATCAATACAAGGGGACACCCAGTCCAGCAGCGAGGCCAAGGGGGATATGAGGCACTGGAGTAAACAGCCTGCTGTCAAATGGAAGTAATGTTATCTTTCCCTCGGATGTGGCCCTCTTTCAATGCAGCTCTGCGAAACAAATCTATGGGTCTGAAAATATTTGGGCTTCGTGTGTATTGAACGGTTGGCCTAGCTTTGAACAGCCATTGTGCCCCGAGATATGAGAGAAGCAGTCTTAAGTGCTTCTGTGTATTCACTTCAGTGGCCTTTCCCGCAAATGTGCACGCATGCATGCAGGAATTACAGCGCGTCCAGCAGAGTTTAACTGATTGGCTGCGAGGCAGCAGAAGGCTTCTCGAATGTACAATCAAATCACCGTTCGGCAATTTCAGCGGAGAAGAAAAAGATCATTTTTCATCACTTTCCCATGAAATTCCATTAAAAGAGACCAAGACCAGCTATATTTACATGGACGATATTTCTTCAATCCAGCTGAAATCAATCTGATTCCAACTTAACTGTTCACATAGACACTAAATGAAATGATCTGATGTTTACACGCCAAAAAACGTCAAACAGAATATATAAAGAAGGAATATATAACAGAAGCTCAGGTTTATCTGACTGTCAGATCAAGTGTCCACATAGTTATTAAGCACTTATTGTATTATATATAAGAGATTATCAGTGGCTGAAAATTCTTCCAGTCAGGCTAGTCTATTCTAATTGACTGGCCGAGTAGATGGTTACACGAGTAGCTAGTATTTTCATCGGCCAAACACAGCAACTAACCTGATCCTACTGCTTTCTATGCATCCAGAGCTTGTTATACTGCAGCCGTTTCCCCTCTGCCGCCGCCTCCATTGTTGTATTGAATCCCATTAAAACACACGACTGAGCCCCACTGTTGCACTGAGTGACATTTCTTCATTACATGGGCACTGCAGTTTATCACCGCAATCAATCTTTCACACGCAATACTCGCTGGAGCAGTAAATTTGTATTAATCCACAGCTGAAAATACATTATTTGCCAATACGGAAACGTCTTTTTTTTTTTCCAGTTGCAATATGTGTGACCCTTTTATTAAAGACGTACATTTACCAGACTTGGAAATAACTCAGCTTGGCTAAATGCCACAGGAGCGATAGGAAAATGCATATGTATTAAGAGATCGACTTACACACGGCACTAACTGCACGTTTGTTAACTTGTTTTTAACATTTTTAGAATAGTAAAGTATTTAGTACAGGCTCCAGCAGCCATCTATCTAAATATATATGTATCAGTGCCTGCAGTCACAGTATATAGGACGATCTGCACCTGTTTCGCAGCACATATTCCATGCAGTAGCAGCTGCTACCATATGAACACAGAGTTTTTCTGCTACTCGAGATTTCTATCACAGCTAAGCAACTTAAAAAAAGAAAAAGAAAAAAGCTTTAATTTTGTTCTTTTTTCTCCCTCTCTCCTTATTCCTCCTCCACCTCCACCTCAGTACGAGTGGTCACTATCGGGGCCTGGTTATTTTCCGTAATTTTCTATGCTGATTGAGTATCTGAATTTAAATGGGTTTCTGTGCCAGGAAGCAGTGGCCATATGTGGGTAAAGGCTGTTGGCATGGAAACAAGGTCTCCTTGCCTCCCACCCAGGATGCTGTAACATGTCTGTAACTTTGCCCAAGCAATGAGATCTCTGCAGGAAGTGGTGCAGAATAAATAACATATTTTATCCAGCTTGGTAGAATTTTGAATGCTCATGAATTTAATAAGTTCACGCACACACAAACACACACGCGCGCATATACATGACTTAATAGTTCACTTGACTTATGGTGAAACATAGAATAGAGCAGTGAGGGTGCATGATATTCACTTATTATGTGATGCAGCTTAATGCTGACACTGTGACATTGTACGAAGGAGTGTATTGTTTCACAAACCCATGCTGCTGTTCATATGGTGTACCGGCAGTTCAGTGGCGTCCCCCAGCAGCACAGCAAACACGTCTTGTGCTTTTGCCTTTCACAAGAGAACCTGAGTGTTATTTGTGTGTCAGTGAACAGCATGCGGTCAGATCCGTGTTGAGCACGAGCACATTTAGTTGTCTTCATTGTAATCTCTGCTCCGACGAGAATCCCATCTAGAGCTCATTGCAGTGCAGTGGTGAGAGTCTAATCTTTGAGGTGTTTTTTATTAATTGGTCGCCCAGAGGGGCATGTTGACAGGAAACGAGAAGCTGTTGTTTTCCCCGCAACACAATACTAATTAAAGTGTTAATACAAAGTATCAGCTAAACTATCCTGCTGGGTGATACACTGACACTGTGAATATTCCCTTCTCTCATAAACTGGAGCTATCGAACATGACACCCAGGAGAACTGTGGCAAGAAGCTAAAACAAAATTGAGGGACAAAAAAAAAAGAAGAAGTTTGCTTGCTTGTACTTAACTAATACTTAACCAAACTAATAAAACTTGACTATTTAAAAACTTTTGATGACTTCTGGTGACGTTCTGTGAGTGATTTCACAGTGAGAAGTCATATAATGGAAGGAGTAAATTTGATTTTCATCCCAGTAAATTGCATTCACATTAACATTTTTTTTTCTCCCCCAGTGATCGGTATTAGCGGAGTATCTTCCCATTTTCCAAGGGGAATTGTCAGAGCGAAGCACGTGAGTGCATATGGAGATCAAATGCTCTGTACATGTCAGGAGTCAAGCATTCTTTTAGGAAATTAACCTCGGCTGAATGCGGTCTGAAGTTCTGGGCTGGTTGGTAACACGTTTTTGTAATACTATATATAACACAGCAACCTTCAACCTGATTAGGGAGATCACTGTGTTTGGGAATACCAACTTGGACTAGTGCAGCACTGGCTTTCCATCATTATTAGCTTAATGACAAAGCTATAATGTCTTCAGTGACCTGTGGGGTGAGGGTATAAGTGCTTTAGAGAGCTCCAGCCGTGACCACAGACCAAGGGTTAGTAAAACATGGGCTTCTGCTAAATGCTGATGTTGAGAATACTCCACATAATGAGCATGGCTGACTAATTTCTGTAAACGGAAATCTGAATTTAACTATGCAGGCGTGGGACAGGATTTTGGTACCTAAAGCTTTCTGGCTACTTTGCTAGTTTGTAAACCAAGTCGTTGTGATGGACTGGCGAACTGTCCAGGGTGTACCCCGCCTTCTGCCCAATGGCTGCTGGGATAGGCTCCAGCACTCCTGATCCACTTAAGTAGTTTTAAACCGTTAACTGCCTGGTTGTAGATCTGTTACCAGGATTTCTCCAGGCTACACCGGAAGCAAAGTCAAACTAAATCGTGAGAACTGAAGGTTTCCCAGACTGGATAGGGATAGGACATAATAGGTATTAAATTTCCAAAACTTGGTATATTTCCTTTGACGACTTAACCGTTTTATTTGAGCGTGAATTAAAATATAAGCCTTCATGTGTCTGGAGTGGAGACTCTGACTTGCTGCTGTTGATGCTCGCTTAGCATGATGAGCATTGAGGACAGTGACAATGCTGCAGGCTTATTTTCCATTTCACTGTGACAGCTGCATCGGTTCCACAGAGGGGGTCATGTTGCAGACAATCAATTTTTACCTCGCAAAACCACAGATTCAGCATTGTGCATTATTTTGCGGCAAAGAAGCCCAAGGACATTCACCAGTGATGTGTGTCTTAGCTTTTGACACTGCGTGATGTCGTGGATCTGCGTTTGAGTGGAACATTTTGCACGTCAAGCTGCACATTTTACGTCTTTAAGGCTTGAGTCAGGGTTACAGTGTGCACTGAATAGCATGTGACATGACTCAGTGCAATTAGAGCACACCAGGCTGTTTGATAAGGTTTGAAAGTGGTATTGTTGACACTTTATTCCAGTTCTTTAATTTGTGCCCCGTAGCAACACTGTTTTACAGCAAGATATCCCATTGCATTGCTTTCCAATAGTCAGCGTTCAAGTTCCAAATTAAGTATAGACCCGGAGAGGGAATCAGACAGGCTGCATTGATGAACCTTTTCTGCAATACATTACAGGCCACGTGCTACCTCTGCAGCATAGCCACAGGGACACCTAGAACTTGTAAAATGACAAATCAAATACAACAACTTGTCTCAAGAGGTGCTTGCCAGCCAATGTCCACATCATACAGATGACGATATACTGTGTCTGAGCATCACAACAATATGCACAAAAGTCCAGGAAAAGAAATGGAAAGGCTTTTTTTTCTGGAGGGAGGGAAATAGAGCACATCCATCTGGATCGTCCTTGAACTCGAGCAACTTCTAAAGGTTTTACACATAAAGGACACATTTTATGTGTGGCACTAATCAAATCCGGTCTTATCTGTAGACAGCAAGGCTGGAAAGCACACACACATCCGTCACTGCCTTGGCCAAAGTGAACAGCAGCGATAGAGCTGTCTTGACTGAATGGGTTGGCTAGGAATCCTGCTTAATGGACTTGAAATATATTTCAGACCAGATATTTGGTGTTGTGGACACCAGAAGTAAAGTCAGGCCAAAAATCATCCCCAGTCCCCATCTTTACTAGGCATTATTAATGAAAAAATAAATGTATTGACGCTTGCAGCTCTGCTGTACAGAGTTGGAACCTCATGTTCTGTATGTGAGACGCTTCTTACTATCGTACATTGCGTGCTTTGCTTAAGGCCATTCATACACTGCGCTAGTCATAGACACGAATGGCTCTGCATATCCTGCAAGGTCAGCACTGGTTTTGCTCCCTGGATTTGTTGCGTGCATTTGCTGGAAAGTGAAATCGTGTCTCGTCATTAGAACTTTTCTCGACCGAAGAATTCAAATATTTCTGCTATGCAACTTGTTGTATCATACAACAAATACAAACGTTTATTGGATTTTTGTTTTGATTCAATAGGCAGGGAAACTTTGTGCTTAAAAAAAATATTCGCACCACAGTCCTAGATCCCCATACAGTGTGCATCCGCCCATTAGTTACAGCTACAGTGTGGTCGCCTCCTTCCACACCTTCACCTTTCGTTTCGACACAGCAGCTCATTGTTCCTCTACGACCTCCAGTCACGTTTCTAACACCACAGCTTTGAGCGTGCAAAAGTGCAATTTCTGTATTGTGCTCCATGAAGGTGAGACTGACATGACATTCACACATATTCACCCTTATTTGTCTGTAAGGGCTCATCTAATTCACCCAACTTGTGTTTTTTTTGAATGATTGCAGGTTATTTGAATGATTCAAAACTGAGACAGGACGTGCTGTGATTGACACTAGACCCTACGTGTCACTTCAAAGTGCACTTTGAGTGAAGAATACTGGAAAAGGAAGAGGACAACAGCAGCAGTAGTAGTAGTAGCAGTAGCGTATGAAGGAAATGCTTTTATTCTCACTTAATTCCCGGTAGTGGCTGCAGAACGCCATTGTATTTAAAGAGGTTTATCTGTGATGATGCTGTCCAACACGCATCTCCAGAGAGAGCAGATCCTTCTCTTTAAGCTTTATTTTGTGGCTTTACTCCAAAACGGAACGGCTCTCACTCAAAAGAAGGCAAGTGGCTTTTCAGAAAAGTGGAAACAGTTTATTTATAAATGCTTTTATATTCAGGAGGAAATTTTTCTTCTCCAATAAATTGCTTTGTTGTCTCCGTTAGCTGGAGCACAGCAGCAGAGCGGGTTCCTTAACAAAGCAGCCCGTGGACTCCTGAAGGGAAGCGCAGTCTGTCCTTGACCTGTTCAGGATGAAGCGCTTTTGGAAGGAAACTGATCTACTTGGGACGAATTTCAGCAGAGACAGACAGACAGACAGGGTGCCCTGGTGGCCCACTGCATCTTGGGAACTGTCAAAGGAGATAGAGAGAAAGCCCCCAGAAAGCTGCCAACCTGTGACCCCTATCTCTCCCACTGACAGTCAGGATTCGGTTTATGCATCCTCAGACAGATCATCATCGCGTGTACACACACCCACTCACTGACACACAGATGAGTGTCTACGTGCACGCACACGCGTGCGCACGCAACCTTTATTTGCACTTACGTACAAGGATTTTTGAATGTTATTTCCCCCTCGCTTGATCTTAATGTGTATTTAAATGGATTTATGGAAATGAATAACGCTTTTGTGGCATCGTTTATGCATTAGGAGAGGAAAAAAAACCCACCAGTTGGTCACATCAGCCAGATTCCAAAGCATCCCGTGCCAGCAATGAGTGAAAGGAGCAAAAGGAGCCTACTGGCTATACAAACAGCTCAGTGTGCAATGAAAAAACAAAATTCCATCTGTTTATCTCTCGTATATGTAGTTTGGGCCTGCTCCAGCCCTGGTAATGGAAAGGATGCTCTGTGCTCCGTGCACATGTGTGCATTGCTGCTATCTGTTCAGGAGTGCATTCTTTACAGGAGGAGAGAAAAATCGCATCATTATTTGACTATATTCATGCCACTGTGCATTTATGATGACAAATTGAGGCGCGGAGCAATCTCTGCATTTTCTTGACTAGGTTACAGCTAGTACATTTACGCTCAACTCAAGGCAATGCCACTCCCTGAAACCAATATATCCAAATAAAAAACTTGCTGCAGTATGTAAATTGAAAGAAAAACAAAACAACAACAACAAGCCAAATAGCCTGCAGTATTAATCAAAAGTGTTTTTAAATGAGCTATTTTTAACTTCATTTAGCTGCTCCATTAAATTAATTATAATGTCTCAGTCCATTGACACAGAATTAGCGTAAGGATGAATGAGAATTGATGCAGAGTTTTGTTTCTTTGTTTGGCTCTAAGTGAAAATGAAGTCATTCCATTACGCCGCCGCGCAGCTGCCGTTTGCAGATTTGATTTTACAACACTAAATGCGCATTATTTCCTATTAGTGGGCTGTTTTATCAGCTTGAGTGCTGTTATTTATGTTTCCGTCACAGCGTGCATAATGAGCAGTCCGTGAGATGGAAATCTATGTGGCGCATAAGGGTTAGTGCGTCTTATATAAACCGTGACATTTGCTGATTTCCTTAGCTTACGTGCACATATGCTCTATTGCTTTGATATAATATAGTCATCGGCTGTGCAACGGAAAGAGGCACATGCATGAGAGATAGCTATTCATAGAAAGTGCAGAACGCTTAATATTAGGAGGTGATGGATCATTTAAGCTACAAGGCTCTGCAGCAAGAGATGATGAAGTGCACATGAACTTGAGACAAGCAAGTTGATGCCTTTTTTTTTTTTGACCTGCGGAGGTGAGGGTTCAGTCTCTCTAGCTGATACATTAGAATAATCTGACAGGCAAGCACCCTGATGTAACATCCTCTCCTACCACAAACAGTATTGGCACCCTGGCCTCCCTGCGTGTTGAAACACTGTACAGCTTGTGTGTTTTGTATTGAGTGTTGACTCCCTGTGTCTGTCTGTTCCTATCATGTCACATCTCGGGATGACTAAGACGGCAGTGTGTTTCTATTTCCGTACACTTGCACACATTAGCGTCAGCGCATTGTGTGCCGCTCCGTCTCGCTCTGTAGTGTTTGGGATGCTTGGATGAGTAATGACACGTTTGATAGTCCCTGAAAACTCAGTTGTTGAAAGAGCCCAGGTTTAATACTGTCTGCCCGTGTTTGATGGGGAATATTAGCATTTAATCCATGTGCCTCGGCGAAGGAAGGATGACGGCATTGCTGCTTGTTGCACTAATTGTGTAGCTGTGCTCACCACGCAAGAACTTTACATTGTAGCAAACCACTGACAGGTGAAGGAAATAACACGGACCATCTTGTAACAATACAATCGGCTGGGAAACGGCATTCATGTGGATGTTACTGAGACATATAGCACACATCTAGACCAGACCAGGCACCCACACCCCATAGCAATGACACTCCTTGATGGCAGCAGCCATCCCTAGCAGGATGCAGCCTGACACAGGCGCACACACAAAACATGAAAAATAGCACAATATCACTACATCCCAAACTGATCAAGTATCTGTGGGATGCACTGGAACAGGCCTAAACCACAGATGCCCGTCCCCTTAACCCACAGGACCCAAAGACCCCCACTAACAACATTCTGTTCCCAGACATCACAGGACAACCTCAGAAGGCCCATGTCCATTCTCTGATGAGTCACAACTGTCTTGGAGGCACAAGGGAGAGACCTACACAATATGAGGAAGGTGGTCATAATGTTATTCCTCATCGGCATATCCAAATTATGAACACTATCACGTGTAATGTACCCCAGGCATTCAGAGTCTCCACATGTGCAGCTGAGCCTGACACAGATGTGTTACTCCAGCACACAACAGGTATACCTGCTTCATACATGACTTGGCCTTGCATGCTTGATCTCCTCTGAGCCAACAACAGCTTTTAATGCACTAAGCTGCACCTGCTTAGACGTGTTTGTAACAGAGGGGTAAGTCGCGTGAATGTGTTGATTAAAAGAATGCATTACCGTAGATATGTCTTCCCATTATGGCAACAGTAAATACAACAGTAGCTCCTGAGGACAGGAAACATTGCTGTCAGAGTGGCTCTAAGTGTCTGTCCCTCTCTAAAAGGGTCTCTCCATGTGTGATAAAGTGTCGCCTGATGGCTCTTCAAATGATTTAAAGGCCTTGCTCCAGTCGGGTCAGGTACTCTTAGACCACCCATCTGCTGCTCTCCCTCAAGTTCTCCTCCAGTCCTCCAAAAATCATTTCATCAGCTCAGTCCGCTCTGGTTGCAGTTCTAAGTGAGTAACAGAGACTACTTGTCTTTTTATAGTTTTTCTTACTTTGCTGCCTAAGGGATTATCACACTCAAGACAAATTTCTTCTGCTCTCACTGATCACTCGGTTCGGGGGCGAGAAGTCGGCCACTCTCTTGCCTTTTTTTTTTTCCCCCTCTTGCTTTTTAGATAACTGGAGATGCCTTGAAAATAGACAAAGGAAGAAAACAAGAGAGATGTTGATCCAAATGGGGGAATGAGTTCAAAGCATCACACGCATCAGAGACACAGTCCTTTGGGACTTAAATGGAAACAAAGACAAGCTGTTTTTGGCTCTCTGTCAGGACGACATCTCGCTAACAGGAACTGGAGTCAGAGAACACAATGGGATATCAAAAAAAAAAAACACTTTAATCGGGAAAGTTTACTTGTGGAAGAGGGTTTTCTCATTTTGTGGCCAACGCGCTACAATCATCTGGTTAAGGCGTCTGAGATCTGTAACTGGGCTGGAATTAGTTTAGGTTGCGGTCCCAGGTGTTCGCTTTTGTGGATGCAGAAGGAATTTAGCAGTGCAACGCTTTTTCCTGTAGCTGTAAGCATGGGCCGCTGTTTATTTCTTCTCACACTTAATTTATTCAATTTGTCATGGAAAATTATTGGAGCAAATGGCAACCTCTTGAAGCCTTGTCCACATTTAGGGTGATCTTACAGGAACTGATCAGAGTCAGAGCAGCGTGTCTTCTTTTAAAGTTCTGCACCAATAATACTGTTTGCATCTAGTCTAATACTAAGGCTCTGTTGTTGTAGTTGATATTTGAAACATAAGCTTATGATAAACCTCTGCTCCTTTTTATGCACTTCTCAATTTCGCCACTTGGGGGCACAAATGAACAAGCAAGTAACGATAGACCTGACAAGTGTCACCTCACTGCTGATGTCATTAACTTTTGGTGTTGCAATCCTAACGCAGCACTTCCAGTGGTGCATTTTTTATTTTTTTACTTTAAAGCAGAGCATGTGTGCAAATTGCAGTTTCACTCCTTGACATGAAGCTTTGCAAACTAAAGTCACATTTTGTCGCCGTGCAAAAGTTTGCAGTTGAGGACATAGTAAGTCAGGTTGTTGTCCTTGGCAAGCAGCCCTGATAGATTGCCTTATTAGGTGTAATTATGCAGATTGCACTGCTGATAATTATGAAAGTGTAAACACATTCGGCAGGAACATTCCTTTTTGCCACCGCAAATGAGAACAGAGGAGCGGTTCCGTACTGCTGACTTTTTTTAGGACCAGGTGGCTAAACCGTTGCGATTCTACAAGGTGGTAGAATACACCACAGTTGTCTAATGCGTGCAGCATCTGTTTTTGTGCTTTAGCTCCTTTACTTCTATAGAAGGAGGTATGCTCATCCGTCCTGCAGCCAGATGGCACATCATTGTCATCTCACTGGTTATGTTCATCTTATAACAATAAAAGTGCCAGTTCTAAACTTTTTTTCCCCCCCGACATTCAAATTTGAGTTACAGCAGTCATGCTTTAAAGCCTCTGTCTGTTCTGAAAGTGGATCATTTGAAATGTTCGTCATTAGTGTTAATTTAATTGGTTCACGCTCCCCTCAAGGCGTCTCTGCTTGCCTCCGTACAAACAGTCAAGTCAGAATGAAATGGAGAAGGACATATTATCCTCAGTGTCATGCTGGCTAAGTTGGCTTTCTTTGGCCGTGAAATGCCTGTGTATTCCCTGTAAACCGTAAAGATCAGCTCAGCGGCGCTTACAGTTTTTTTTTTTTTTCTCCTTTCCCCCCTCCAGCTTAGAACACAGCGTTTCGGAGGGGAGGATGTTGAATGGCCAGTGTGCAAACAGAGGCAGGCACACTGCAGCTGAGCCTTGTGCTCTCCAGTGCTGAACTCTGAGCACTGAGCACACTTCCCAGCTGAACCGGATTGTGTTTATCAGCATGGCTTTTATGTCCACATGTTCTCGACATTCCCGTAACCCCGCTGCACACCGAGTCTGCGATCAGCCTTCCCCCTCTCTTCTGAGAAATGGTCTTTCATTAACGGGCGAGGCTGGCTCGCCCAGATTCAGCACCCTCTCTGTGGACAGTTCTCTCAACTGAAAGCTCAGGCTCTGTGCGTGCTTTGTTTACATATGTGTGTGTGTGTGTGTGTGTGTTCATATGTTTGCGAGTGAGAGAGAAAGAGAGCGAGAGAGAGAGAGAGTTGCCAACGGTATATGAGCTGCAGCTTCATCACTCTTCTAAAATCTTGCTAACGCCCGACTGCAGAGTCCAGTCCAGTATGATGAGAAACTATTGGAGCCGGTTTTCCTGGGCGTTGGAGAGGCGAGCCTTTTTCAGATTTTTTTCTAGACTATTATCACACACGGTCCCTAAAATTACAGGCAGTGAAAGGAAAGGGACAAGACACAAAAGAAAGAGAGGGAGAGGCAACAGAGGAAGATTACTGAGAGGTGATAAAAGTAGAAGCGGGAATGTCTCTAGCCTGTCCTGCATTCTCGTTTGCTTTTTTTTTGCTTTTTCCCGCTGAAGAATGTCCACACAGGAGAGTGGATTGAAAAAGAATGAACAGTGAGAGTAGGGAGAGAGGCTGTGAAAGGAATCAGGGCTGGGGGACACAGCTTCAGTTCCTGCTATTCTGCCTAAATAGGCTCTTCCTCTGCAATGCACTCAGGCTCCAGTGATTCGCTATGTGAATGCTGCCCATTTGCATAGCCACTCTCCCTCCTGCTTCCTGGCTGGCTGTTGAGGCTCCCCCTCCCTCTGCCCTCCTTCTCCTCCTCCTCCTCCTCCTCCTCCTCCTCCTCCTCTCTCCCTTCTTCCTCTTGCGCACATCTTCTGGAAGAGCGCTGCCGACGCTTGCCCGTGTGTGTGAGTGTGTGTTCCTGCCCAGGGCTGCTCTCTCAGGTGCTGTCGTTGCTACCGCTCGGTCTCACTGAGAGCAGATATCTCTAGATGGGGGACGGCTGCGCTACTTGGCACAACTTACAGGTGCAATCCTGCAATAGCGCGCGCGCCGCTGCAGCTGTCCGACACATGCAGATGAGACTCGGATTTAACTATGGTCCCGTTCCTCTGGACATCCTTTGAGAGCACTGGAGGAGGAAAAGGAGGGAAACTCAGAATGCCCGTCTTGGTTTTGTGAAGAAATCCACTTTGCACAGGTGCTTTCAGCCTCTTCTTAAGTCGGCTTTCTTCTCTTTGTTTCCTGGCTGTTGAATTTTTTTTGGAATATTAACAGTTGCGGGTGGGAAGATGCTTCTAATTTTGTGAGGGCTGAACAGAAGGATAAAGAGAGAAACAGAGAGAGAACCAAGGGAACTAGGAAATTGGAGCAAGCTGGGATTTCTCCATCGCTCTTTGAGGTTGCCCCAATTTCTTGAGTGAATGTTTTTGATTGTTTTTCTAAGATGATTTATGATACCACTTTACCTACCTGGGTGCTGCTACGGATTTCTTAACTCAGCGGAGAAAAGCAAGAGGCTCTTTTTTTTTTCTCTCTCTTCTTCACACAACCGACATTTTGTGTGGTGTCCCTTTTGCTTTTTTTTTTTCTTGCTTTTTTTTTTTTCTCTTTGCTCTCTTTCTCTGTGGATCTTTGCGAGAGTCTCTGGCCGCACCGAGATTTGGCGAGGTGAGGAGTATGGGGCTGTAGGTCTCGCTGAAGTTCCACTTTGATCTGAAAGCCTCATCTGGCCACTCAGGGAAGATGTTCAGAGGCTGGAGGACACAGTTTACTCCCCTGAGGCCCGTCGCAGAGCCGCTAAACTGGAATTCAGCTTCGCTCACCCATCTGGCCTTGTGGATCATTGCCCTGGGCTTTGTGGCCGGGTCAGAACCAGGTGCTGTGGAGAGCCTCCACCACATTCACCTCTCCCATGGAAACAAGCGTCACCATATTGTGCCTATTGCAATCCACAGATCACCTGCATCTCTAAGAGCAGGGCACAGTAAGTATCGCCCTACCTTGTCGTCAATATATGCACAGTGACTTCTTAAACAGGAGGTAGCAGTCTTCACTCACTCTTTGATATATGTTGCAGCTGATTCCAGCCTGAGGTGTTACTTGACATTGTCTATGTTTTTGTGCTTAAGAATCCCCCAAGATGCACATGCAGCTCTCTAAGACGGGGTGAGTCCAGCTTAGACCCATCCCCTTTTTTCTGTCTCAGCAAAGTGCCCTCCGTGTCTGAGATTAGCCATATCCCTATCTCCAGATGCTCCGCTGTGTCCAGATTAGACAGGATTAGAACGTTGTGGCGCTCCATGTTGCCCCTGGGTGTTTGGAATAGACAAAGATGTGTTGCCTCCAGCGCTGTGGGGCGTCGAGCTGTTCCTGGCCCCTGCCCAGCGTGGAGTACAGGCGAGGCCCCTCTACTGTGTCTAGAAAGAGGGTTTCATGACACAGGCATGAAAAGTGACGGAAGGGAAAGACAAATGGGAGCATATATGAGAACCTTGGTCCATGTATTTGTGGTAGACTGCAGCACACTTGCCTCAGTATAGTACATGGGATAATACTGCATTACAACCCTAACCCTTCACTTTTTTGCTCTGCGAATTCGAAGTTTAAATTTTAAGTTCTGAGTGACGCTGATGTTTAAGGTTGAGTCAAAAATTTGAAGACCTACATTTTTTTTCCGCTAGTTCTCATCCTGCCAAGGCATTTTTGAGTGACGTAATCACTACCGGTGTAACACTGACGTAATGCTGAGGTACCCTGGATTTCATTGAGTAGAACGCGCTCCCTGATGTAGAGCAAAAGCTCTGCTGTAATGTTCTGGATTGTCTGGCATTAAAAGTTTAACACTACAAGGCATTAAATGATGAGTGACAACTCCATTACAGAGCAGCACAGGCATTTTCAGGATGTTTTTCTTGGACACAGGAGCAAAGCTGGAGCTGGATCACTGGGCAGACCTGTGCAAACAAGGGAGCCAGTGCTCCTCGGTGATGATGAGGGAGATGGGAGGTTTGCTGGCCTACTGAGACAACAACAGAGGCAATTAGGCCACTCTGCCATGACCTGTCTGGAGCAGACAACACTCTGCTTGCCTCCTGCTCTCCCTAAGGACCTCAGGGGCATGCAGCACCCCCAGACACATACCATGACTTAATATCGTAGTCATTTTAGCTGCTCCTTTGCGCTGTGTTTACGAGCGAGAGCTCGCAGGGGCCAAAGGAAAAGCTTTCTCACTAACGTGATTAAATTTTTGGTTGATCAGCACAGAGGGTGCATAAAATGCAAACTGAGAAACATGCTGTTCAACATGGTACCTGGCTCCAGGACAAAGCCTGCTGTTGTAAAGCCCCAGTGCGGTTGTCTTAGCTGTGTCGCAAATGGTTTAATTTTCATGGGGCTTGTTCTGTACATGGGGTGTCTATTCACCGCAGCAATTAAACACCAGCACGTCAAGTTTTTCAGCCTAATTTGCGTATTCAAGATGCATAGCAGCCCCTCGGGTTGGGCTTTGAATTTTTTAGCTGCACCTTTTTTTCTGCTTTACATTTATGATATCTGTGCATTAAAACTAACGCTCTCTTTCTCGTCGTCTCTTCGCCTCCACGTCCTTCTCAGTCTCTCAGAGCTATTAGTGTCAATGTTTAAATTCAATCTCATCTCCAATACTTTTGCAACTGTACCTGCCTTTTACTAGTGCTGTCGGTGTGCGTTTAAACATTGTCACGACCAATTAGAGTTAAGAAGGCTAATAGAGTGCTGACAGTTAGTTCTATATGCTAATGCCATGTTCCTATCTCATAAAAATGCACCTTTTCACTTAGTATGTAGCTAAATTTAGTAGCTGGGCTCTCCACCCACTTCCCCTGAATAATCTGACATTCCCAATGCAAAATTCCCAAGTGAATAAGTAAGTAAGTGAGTCCGTAGGACAATGCACATTACTCTATTTATATCAGCACACTGTAAGAGAAAACATCCTTTGTTTCCTTTGTATTGAACTTGAATGTCTGTCATTGATTTATGTGGAAAGAAGGAGAAAATTACCATGGTCAGGATGTATGAAATTGAGTTGGAGTGTGATGCATTGTTTGTTTAGGGCAAGCAGTAATGAGGTTCAGACAGTATCAACTCTGAGCAGCAGACATACCATTCATCATAGATAGACTCCCAGGGGTTATGGTCTTCTTTCCCAGAGATGGATACAGCACTCGATTCGCTGGATAACTAGGTTCTCATATTTTCTCCTGCGCCCGCTGTTCTTATTCATTGAGTGGATAGATGAGATGATCTGATCAATAGGAAAAGTGTTTTGGAGTTTAAACTATGAATCAATGGCTAATGGGAAAATTGGACTTTTGGCGTATTTGTGTATTAGTTTGATCTGATCTGCGGCGACGTGGCAGCTCCACTTGTCTGAGCAAGACGCACCGTATCCGTCATGCTTTGCTTCTCCGCCTGTGTATATGTGGTACATGCGTGTGTGTCATCCTCTGAGATTCATAGCCCATATGTTAAGTGGGGGAGAAGTCAACTTCTAGATTATACAACATATTTAACACGTCTGAGGGAAGACCCCACCTACCACCTGCTCCGTCAACTGCCAGCTTCTGGATTTCAAAACTTGGAGGCGGTTCGATCAAAGTCAGTGAAGCAATTCAAGTGATTATAATCAATTTGAATGCTCTCCAGCTTCGGAGCTAATGGCTGAACGGCTTAGGGGCAGGGCTCGTCTGCGCTGGCACCACTGCTGCGGGACGACATACTGGGAAGGAATGAACGAAATATAGAAAATGAAGAAAGTGAAGACGAGAGACTGGAAAAGAGAGAGAGTGGGGAGGGAGTTTGTCGCTGGTCTCTGGTGTTGCCTTGCTGCCGGTGTGTTGTGGGCTTGTATAATATAATTACTCCCATGTCTCAGCTGATGTCATTCTGCGATAGCGCGAGGATGACGGTATCTTTGCTGCTGCGAGGCAGTGGAGATGATAGCTGCCCCGATAAGGATCTGAGTACATGTTCCTCTGCTCTAGAGGGAGCACAGGCAGTTATTGACCCACGAGTGAGAGAGTGAAGATTGCGGTGGCTTCATTCTCCTCTTCCTCTGATGTATTAGAACACGGGCGCCTTCTTTTTTCAATCCTGCGCGCTTTGCGTCCTTAACCTGCTCGCATCGCATGGTCCTTGCTTGCTCCCTCTCTTTCTACTCTTCCCTGGCTTCCTTGCTTCCTTCGTACTCTCTGCACTTTATCTCTTCTCGACCACTTTTCCTAACCCACCCCCAGCTCCCTTGCTGCTCTACAGAGCCCATCCAAGCAGACAGAGTGGGCAGGCTTTTGCGCCTGCAGTGGTCTGCGTGGTTTCGGTGGTGACCAGGCTACGGTTGGCATGAAAGGAAATGAGACCTGACTGTGCGTGCGGTGGGCAGCGAGAGGTCGGCTGAGTAATGTGTCCGGTTTCGGATTAGAGACTTGGAAGATGGAGAGGGAGGGAGAGGGGGGGGGGAAGGAAAAGAGCCCACTCCTTTGACTCAAGGGGATGTCTGCTCCCCTCACATGCATGGGTCCTGGATGAGTTTGAGTCAGGGAGCTCTTTACCCATAAGGCACTAAGTGATTCATCACCAACAGAAACTTCATGTCTCCCCACTTCTTGTTCATCCCATCTGTCTGTTTACACCTCCGGCTTTCGTTTCAAAGGTAATTTTACTAAACAAAAATGACTCTCGATGAGTAGTTGTCTGGTCAGTGCCATAACTGTGTCATGTCTGTCTGACATCTAGCAAGTGTCGTCAAATAAACCGAGCTTTTAGTTCACTGTCCGCCGAAACAAAAAGCTACACCAGATACATACAAAGCTGCGTATAATCAGATTTTTAATTGCCTGTTTTAAGGGCTACACTTAAACTACAGGAGAAAATAAGAGAAGGACAAACATGTATCATCGTATAAAAATTACATCCATCACAACTACAGGATCTGTGCATGGGGCCTGTTTCTAGTGCTGACGTTTTGCACGCGTACATTAACTCCAAGGAAGACAGGAAGTGAGCAGGAAGGATGCAGCCGCACTCCAGGTCAAGATGTTAAAGATATTAATGAATCAGCTTACAAAGTTCTCCACAGTCCATTCTGATCCACTCTATAAATGCCTCTCCATTTCCCCCAAGGGAGTGACACGAGAAAGTGAAAAAAAAAACAGAATAATAAAAGTTGAAGTAAATAAAGTGGAAATCAAGAATACAAAAGCCCACATTTCTTATCTAATCTGAACTGAGTTCAGTCACCCCAGAGAAGCTTCATTCTCTGTCATCATAATGAGGCAGCAGCTATCTCTTCAGCAGTCAAGCCTGCCTATACACACCCATTCATTTAGAAGTGCACACAGGCTCACTGAGCACACACACACAAGAGCACCACTCCGCCAAATCATCTTTCATCTCTTTGATCACTTTGAATCACTGTCACAACCGAGTGTGAATGTGGGTAGTTGGAGCGATATGCAAATATAAGCACGGGGGAAGTTTCATTTATATAGTGGAACAAGTCATTGGTTGGAATTTAAAAAGGGGCCGTAAAGAAGAGTATGCACTTGGAAGATATGAAAATATAAGCGTCCCGATGTACAATAGAATCAATTTGGCGGTGATATCTTGTCTAATAATGAACTAATTGATTGTGAGAAAGGTCATGGGAAAAAAAAAAAAAAAAACTGAAGATGGAGTGTGAAATCTTTCAACCTTTACAGCCTGATAACCCCAACCACAAGGGAGGCCGCAGAGGATGGGTTTCTCTGGAAGCTAGCTTGCAGAAAAGAAAAATGTATGATTGTCATTGATCATCCGATCGATAACGGACCTCTACTTAAATTTCATACGGCTGTTTTGGGAGAGAAAAGAAGAAAAAAAAAAATCCTCCTCCTTCTATGTGGGCGGTTTGATTGACAGCAGTGTAATTATTTTTAGCTTACAAATCATTACCCGAGAACTTTAATATCATGCGTGTTGGCTTAATGGCAGTGTCAAATAAAAAATAAAAGGTTTGAAAAATGAATGGCTGCCCTTTGTCACAATAGGAGGCCTCAGAGAGAACCAGCCATGTCGGAACTATTCTTTTTTATTTTATTTTATTTTTTTCGCGATTTACAATTGCTCACCTGCAGCAGAGTGGCAACAGAAAGAAAGCTGCCCCCCTAATCCACTCTAATAGGATTGTGTGGGATTTCACTTACCTCATTGCTCCTTCCATCTCTTAAAGCCTCGGGCCTGCTGGCAAGGGCTGATAAAAACACGCCTGCCTAACACCTAAGTGCAAGCTAATATTAGCATAAATTCTGCAACACAGTGTGGAAATACAATGCACACCCACGCGCATTTATTTATTTATTTATTTTCCCACCGCGCTTATATATTTATTTGGCGGTAGATACGTGGCACTGGCGCGAGATAGAGGACGGCACAGTTCTCTCATGGTGCTCCCACGTTGCCTGTTGATAAAAGGGAGGCAGAGCCGTACATAAATCGCAAAGGCGGTAGCGATGCTGCACGACAAAACTCCCTCTCGCGCTCACCTCGGCACATCGACACATGCGATGATTATTTCTGGCCAACGCTTTTTTTTTTGGTTTGTTTGTTTTTTTTCTCTTGAGATCCTCTCCAGATACATTTTTTTTATTATTATTATTGTAACTTTTCCATAAGATATGCAGCTAATTAAATCATTTCTCACTGCTTAGCAAGCTTACTTACCAAGTGAGGCTACTCAGCAATAGGCAAAGCAGATGTTTAATCCTGCAATTAAGGCCAAGGCGTGCTTGTTGTCTCCTGGGTACGGCTTACAAAAAGAGTAAACAGTAAAAATGAAGGAGTGTCACACAGGGACAACATGAAACTAGACACATTAGTGTGTGGAGTGGAGCTTTCCGGTGGCATCGTTAAAAATTTGTGTAATTCATACACAGTAGTACATTATTATATGTGATCTTGTGTTATATGTTACTTGCATGTTTGGGGGTTTATGTAGATACATGCACATTATGCGTGCACTGTAATTACTAACCCAAACGTGTCCGCACGCTTTTGAGCTTTGTTCATGCTTCACATTTCCTTGCACATGCACACTGCCCCCAAGCGAAACTGTGACTTGATAAAAAGGAAGGACATCGGTGAATGTTTTACCCATTATTTTCTCTTAAATGCAGATGTATCAAATCATTTCCTGCAGCTCAAGCACTCTGTAATTATGCAGGTATAGAATAGACTGCTATATCATTCTCTCTCGTGAATAGTGCCAACGCTGGATTATTCTCAGTTAAGCACAGAGGCTGTGTCTGCTCTTAAAGCAGGTTCTTTCTGAGCTCTGCGTTTGTGCTGATGCAGGTTGGGCCGCGTACGGCGACGGGCAGCCAAAGTTGTCTCTAGTCTCAGATCAGAGCTTTGGCCCTGGACTCTGTTTTCTGCCTCACTTCCACTGTGTAATTACCCCCTACACTTGTCTTCTCTATTAGGGAGCCAACAGATGTGGAGTATGACTGCGGTTCTAATTACTGAAAAAGACAACAGCTTCTAGAGACCATTTGGAGCCTGTGATGTGCGGTACATGGTAGCGCGCAGACACACTGAAACTAAATAATGCACTGATGTCTGATGGCACGGAATCAGTCGGAGCGGCTTTTAACTCGGAATGAAAAGGCTGAAAATCGACTGATGCCCGTTTGTCTTTAAGTTTTTAACTTTGATATGTGCGCTGGCCGGCGCGCAAATTAAACACTGGAGGTAGAAAAATCTAATCAACAAATTGCTGGCAAACAAAATGGCTGACCTGAACGGAGAGAAAGGGAGCATTGTGTCTGAGGAGCAAATGAGGCAAGTGATGATGAGAGAGTAAATTAGAAGCTGTCGATACTGTGAGACACTTCTATCAGAGCCAAGGCTGTTGGCGGGGGAGGCAGATATGCAGCTGGTCAGGGTAACAAAGGGCCCGTTTGGTGTATTGCTCCATTAAGACACTGGGTCTTGTCAGCTCTGCCTGGATGGACCATTCTGTGAGCGAGGCAGAGGAGGGGGCAGTAGGGTGTGAGTGACACTGGTCGACTGAGCATTCATGGCATAATGTTACTAGCCCGGGGGTTAGAACTTTACCTCAACCATGAATTGATGGTTCCCTGCCATGAAGAGCGAGGGAGGTTGGTATGGCTACCCTGGGGCCCCGTCATGATGAGGTGAAGCCTTATCTCTTCAGAGCAGTGTGAGGATAAAAAATGGTGAAGTGCTGTCGCAGCGTGATGCAGGAGCACATCTCTTTTCTATCAAACTACAGATGGTTTAAAGGATACGCCCGTAATACTTAACCAGCATGTTGTGTGTAGGTTGAAACTGTCACTGTAGTCATTTCTCCCATCCGTACATCTCCTGCGTCTCCGTATAAAATGGCGTTCGGTTTAGCTGAAGCTAATATGAGGTTTAAATTAGGGTGACCAGACGTCCCCGATTTCCGGGGACAGTCCCCGTTTTGGGTGACCTGTCCCTGGCTAAAGCTGTCCCCGAAAATGTCCCCGATTTAGCGTTTTATAAATGAGAAATAAAATTGCATGTAGACTACAACAACAGGTATTACGGTAGCCAGGTAGCAAGCACGGGTAAGCATGGTGCGCGCATACTAGAACAACGGTTATTACGGCAGCCGGTCGCGATCAGTTCCAGGTGGTTTACTCAGAGATTGCGCTAGACTTTTTCGTTGTCTGTGAAGGCTTACGTCAGGTAGTATTTAAAATACAACTTGCCTTCGATCAGTCCAAGCAATGTGTTTTACTATATACAGTCAATGGTTTTCATCCAGTTCCTTCATTTAGATAGCCGTTAGCCGCATATAGTATATACAGTGAATGATATAAATATGTATATAGTTAGGCGAGCTCTGATGTGTGCGTCACTATAATCGGTGACCCAAGAAATTGTGCGCTGACAAAAGTTCCGTGATGTTTGGAATGAGAACCGCGATTAGAGACAAGAGCCAATTAATAAGGTCAGCCGCCACCAAGTGGTCAGGTGTCTGAACTGCAATCTGTCAAAATGACTGATGGCCTTCAGATTTTTCTGTCATGGTTTTAAGAAAATGGTCAGTGACGGAAAATCTTCCATTAATGCAACCCCTGCTATTACCACTACAACTATTACTTCATTCCTTTTATTACTTTTAGGAAACAGTAATTGTCCCAGTTTCTACATTTCATCCTGATAACATAATTCTTTCTTCTTTTTTTTTTATCTCCGAGTTTCATTTCAGAAATCTGGTCACCTTAGTTTAAATAGAATGATTGTATGCTAACCGTTTGCCGCGATGGCAGCTACCAGAGCCCTGAGCTTCAAAACTGATTTTCCGAATTCAGTTGGCATCTTTACATCAGGTCCATGGGTGTTTGCGCTCTGAAGAAAAAGCTACCATTTCTGATAATCAAAGAAAAAGCGCGCGTCACAATCAGACAAAACAAAATTTGGCGAACGCTAATTCGGACTGGTGCAGCCTAATATTTGCTTATTAGCAAATACAGAAAGAATGATTTGAGAAAAGGAAAAATCCAAACGTACCCTTTGATTCCACTGTAAGGGCTAATAAAGAATAACATCGGTTTTGGCAATTACAGCCTCGCTCCACATAAAACTACTTTGAAAATCAGTTTGTCTCATCACAAATCATTAGTTCTCGTTCCCTCTCCCTCCCCTCTGTGTCCCCCCTTTGTCTTCAGTGAGGTCATTTTGCACTGTACTCGCCTTGAGGTCCAACTTAAGTGCCACCATGTTTCCCCCTGCCCTCTCTCTCCCCCTGTGTTTATTAGGTTTCGTTGCTCCTATAATTTTGGTGCCTGTATCTTATACCCTTTAATAAGGATGACCAATCATAGGGGCGAGCAGCAATGTCCCACTTTTAGTCTCCACTTAATTTAATTACATCAAATTAGCAAAGCAGAGAGAGGGAGAGGGAGAGAGTTGGGGTAGAGAGGGAGAGGATTAATCCTTTGCAGCTTATGAAGGCAGGTTGGACACTGTCAGCCATCCTATGCGGAATGACTGCTCCGGGATTGTGTTCATTAGAAGGAGCTTAAGGCTCATAGGCCACTGGATATTGTTAAAACAATACTGTGGAAATGGGCTAATTAGAATATTTGCCTAGTCTGGCCTGAAGACTAAGGGTGACTGAGTAAAGACTTTGAATTCTTGCTCACTTCATCAAAAAAACAAACACAAAAAACAACTTTATGAAAGAAAACGATCAATACACCATTTGCTTTCATTGAAATACATTAAAGAATAATGTATTAACACAGGTGTATAATTATAACTCAACCCAAACAGCTGCTATAACTGAACCCACCATAGGCCGGTGCTGAAGATTAGTCTCTACGCAATGACCTGTAAAAGTTTATATCGACTGTGCTGTATATATATGCCAATACGCCCAGACTTAATAAGCCAACACAAAATAAGCCAGCAGCCTGCGCTCAGGGGGGTTGATTTAGCACCTCTGTCCACTTCGCTTTCTGCTGACTGCAAAGAGAATAGCTTAGCTCCAGCCTTCTGATAAAGACTGAAGCGAGGATTTATTACCTTAAAAAAGAAAAAGGAACAGAAAGAAAGAAAGAAAGAAAGAAGCGGAGCAGAATGTGTGCACTGTGCATTATTTTATGTTATGAGTTTGTTTCATGACACAGCCGCGGCAGCTATGGCAAAATTGCTCAGTTTCCACTCCATGCTCGCGCTGTAAATGTTTTGGCTCTGCGGTGTAGCAGAACTGAAGCAATGTACAAAATGGATGCGATGCTCACACAGTTCGACAACCCTGAGTTGTTTGTTTGCTTGTCTTTTTTAAATCTTTTTTGAGGGAATCCTAGCCCCTCATGTTTAATTTAAGCGGACGAGTCAAAAGTTACTTTGGCTTGCACCCTACGCAGGATCGTGCCAGCGCCAACCTGTGATGAAACCTTTTCCCGTGACCGCTGCTTCTGTTTTAACCGTCTGTCCCTTTATAAGGGAGGCGGTTGTTTGTGCTGAGAGAGGATTAAGACAAGTCAACAGTCCATAGTCTTTTCAGTTTCCCAAAGGGCTGCTTGCACACCACTGACGACAGAGAATGGCTTTTTCCAGGATTTGCCCTCAAGAGCCCGCTTTAAATTGTTAAAAGGAATACACACTCGCTACAGTGCAATGGAACAATGAGCACATACAGAAATAGAGATTGGACTGGGAGTGGCCACAGGAATCTAACACATCTTACTTTTCCTAGTTCCCATTGTTCTCCTGATTTTCTTTCACGTGTGCACGGAGGCTGTGCTGTAACCGCCGACTCCGAACAACTGGAAGAGCAATCGAGCTCATATTTTCAAAGCTGCTGTTGGTTCCCTGTACTTAATTATCCCAACATACAGAGGCTGCCAGTCAGAGGTGACAGGCAATTAATCACCTAACATGTCAAGCAAGTGTGACACCTGACAAGAAAGTCTGTTTTTCTCTTCACAGACATCAGTTCTTTTTTAATAATTATTGTATTTACATGCAACATGGTAATTGTTAAAAAGACTGAAAGAAAGTCACTTTAAATACCTGAAACTCCTTTTTCTGTGACTCATTTTTAATTAACAGCCAAAACAAAAGCCATATGCTGAAAACACAACAGTTAACAATTACAAGAGGGCATTATTTTTTGTTTTTTTTGTTTTATTCTTTACTTGCTATGCCTTCAAATCAAAACAATCACTTTCACACTGTCAAGCACTTCTCTAAGAGCGACGCAAAACAAACCGCCACAAAAAGTAAACCTTAATTGGAGAAGTCAACTTGGGACAGAAAATACATCTTGGCAAATAAATGGCATTTTGCTGCTGCAGACACAGCTATGACATGCCCGCGTCGTTAAAATACGAGGCACATTTGCATAAATTATCAGCTTGAGACTAGACTACATCTAAAACAGCTGCCTCTGAGCAAAAAAACAAACAAAAAAAAAACGCCGCCATGCTTCCTTGACTTAAAAATAATAATTTGTGACATTTTAATTTAAGTCATTTCCATTTCGTGTTGACCTCTTTGATCCATTTGCTAGAAAAAATACGCAGGGCTATATTTTTATAAGCCAGTGGACGCATTAAATCACTGGCAGAGCGTGTGGAAAGTGACACTGACCAAATGTCCCAGTGCAAATTTGGCAAAAACCTTGGCTACATTGGTGGACCATATTATCAGTAAATACGCTTTCCACCGCTGGTCAAACCTGTGTTCTCTGTGCCACAAAGCTCTAATGTGAAGTACAAAAGAGATCGACCACAGAGAGACTATCTCAGGAGGAGACCCATGTCCTTGTACCAAAGGTGCAAAATTGCCACAAGCAGATATATGGCACTCAATTCAATTAGCTTGGGAGGAGATAACATATTAGTGCACTGTGCTGCTGTGCTGTTAAGAGCTTCATTGCAAAATGAAAGAAATGGTTCAGTGACATTGGGTGAAGTGCCAAATGGAACCAGCAGCTCCAGGGACAGTGCGGCTATGGGAAAGGTGCTTCCAGTAGCCTTTCCTTATTCATAGCGCCGCCACATGTGGATATGCTTGGAGTGAAAAAAAATTAAGCTATTTTTTTCCTGCTTCAGGGAATTACATCAAAGTCAAATTGGCCTACATATCCACAAAAGGACTTGGTAAGTCTATCCGTGCTTGCACCCATGACTCGATAAAGTGGCACAGAAATGCGACGGCGGTGAAGCGCGACCCGCCGTTGACGTAGAATCAGAAGGTGAGTGGGACGAGCAAACAAAATCCCTAATACCGCGGCTTCTCTCCTCCTACTTAAGAGCAGTAAAGTTCACAGCATGTCGCCAGAACAGCAAACAGACAAGAAAAACCTTGACAGAAATGTCACCTCGCCAACACAAAGCCCCACCGTGCACCTCCAGGAGATTTAAAGTCGAGGACTATCCAGGCGAGACAACCTCTGGTTTACAGGAGATATGTTTGGCTTTTATGTCAGTAGCAACAGAGAACAAAACAGAAATAAATGCTAAGAAATAGAAAGATGCATAAAATACATACAAACTTATTGATTAATTAATTAAATTATTATCATACATTCGAGGGGTAAGGACTGTTGTGAATTTCCCTGCACTTTTTCCAATCGATCAATTCCCAAACAAACAGTTTGGAAACTTTGTCCTTGGTTTGCAAAAGCACCACTGCATGAACTGTATGTTTTCATGGATCGACAGTCATTTAAAATAGCGGGAGGCAGCAGAGCAAACAAACAGATTCAGACAAACCGACACCCACACGCAAGCAAAACATAAATGCGAACGGTCCTCAACTTCAGCGCTTAAGAGATGCTGTGCCCTGCTGAAACAACCGTAGCCAACTGGGGAAAAACGCTATTGTAACGCTGACACATAATCCATTGACATTTAAATAATCAAATCCTATTTGTTTTCCTTCCCCGGTTATTGCTGGTTCATGTCACAAGAGGTCTGAATAATATTTGATACATTTTGTCTGCGAGGAGAAGAATGATTCTGTGGATCAAATAACAATGCCTCGTTTATATACTGTAGACTGATGGATACCAGTGTATCGTCGTCATTATTTTGGATCATGGGGTGTGATGTAGCATTTAATAATAGACTGAGGCGGTGTGAACAGTGCCCTTACTCCATTGTCTCTGCAATTCACAGCTTTGCAGTGGCTGCCAAGTTAGAACAAGCAGCTGAAAGAGACATTTAATTAGCTTTGTGTTTGAACAGTTTTGCTCATAACCCCACGTTGTATTTAGCACTTCATCCCCTCGATCACTAGACCATTTAATTGTCCTAAAAGGTAAAATACAGTGAGAGAAAGGTAGATAGGCGGGGAGGGGGATAATTGATCATGTTGACTCACAATTTTCCCTCATGGTACTAAATCTTCACCAGCATTGATCGGAGGTAGCTCCTTTACCAGATACCGATAGTGTTGGATTGGACAAGAGTGTCCTCATAAATCCTGGTAATGATTTCTCTGAAAACTGAAATGGTAATCCAATAGACACCATTAAGCCTTTTTTAATTGTGCTCCACCCAGCAGCTCAGCCCCAAGATAAACCTCAACAGTGTTATCTTTTATATTTAGCTTTGGGATGAACTGCATACAGGAGAGTGTTAACGTACCCGTACTGAAGTTACAGATCTTATGCTCATTTCTACTATAAGAAATGAAATGTAAACATAATGTTTTGGTCTACATCTAAGATGGGAAGACATATATGGAAAGTATGTTGTCTTACTATGAAAATCCATTCATAGGAATGATCAAAAATGTATTTCAGACAGTCATACTATAGGGCAAATCTAGGGTGATCTATTTTTGCACACCAGTCATTACGGGAATTCGTGGCAGCAAATAGACAGAAACTCAAGGTGCTAGGTTCTGACACAAAGCAGATCTATAATGTCATCTCTCCTTTTCATATTTCCATCACAACTATGTAATTATGATTGGATTCCTCCCCAGTTTCCCGGCAGAGGTGGTAATATGAGGCGTGTCGTGATGGCTGTGTTGGAGGTTAGAGGAAAGACAGTCTGTAGGGCTGACCTTAGCTCAACAGTGTAGTCAAACACGGCGTGTTTCATATTCCTCCCACAGCAGCTCGGCTAAGGCACAGAGCCAGCACGCTTCCCTTTACTCACACCTTTCTGTCTCCTCATATGCATCGCTTACCAAACATATAGCGCTTATAGGCCGGTCCGCCGCGCGCGCTGCTACTTCATTAGAGCGGGAATTGATTGAGACGTCGAGAAGCCTCTAACACGCGGGCCACGTTTGCTGCTCCACTATCCCACACACCTCTTTGGCCAAATGCAGGAGAACTCCTGGGATGGTGCTACATTTTTAATGAAAGCAGAGTGTTTGATCTGCCAATGTTTATCTTCTTTGATGTTAACTGACACAGCAGAGAGAGCAGCCAGCTCTCAATGTAGTCCAACATGAGGACAGATTAATTCATTATCCTTTAACAGGGGAGGCTTGTGGTTGAGGAGTTCATCCTGGAGGTCTGGTGCAGGAACCATAGCAGCAGTGAAAACAGCCTTCCAACGCACTGCCTCGTACTTTCTGCACTATGACCCCGGGGGAAAGGCATATGAATGCAGGAGATTGCGTGCACACATTCAAGGGGGAATACGCACAAAAAGAAAATGTTAATTACACTGCGTTTCACAGGTATTGTGTGCAGCTACACCTCTAAGCACCCTGCATCTCAAGCCCCCCCCCCTTATTGTACCTGTGCTTTGTCCTTTCATTTGTTTTGTATTTTTTTTTATTAGACACTGGGTGAATAGGGAATAAGCTGAAACTCTTGTCAAATTAAAGAGACAACACACAAGCACGAATTTCCAAGACACCACTGTATCTAATGACTACAACAGATCCATATCGGGCTCAGCGTCCCAGGAGAGAACGCAAATAACAAATATGGTGCCGGTACATAATTACTCCCCGGCACTCGAGTTACACAGGCACGTGTCTGCTGATTTCATGCCACTGCACCACTGCGTAGGTGTGCATTAGCCATGTTTCTTCATGTATCTTGATCCCCCACCAGTCCCTCCAGGAGTTTTTCCACGAGTCGTGCATGCTTGTATGGATTTTAGACTACTTTACCACTTATCAGCAAACATCTTATGTGCACCCTCTTTCTGAACCACTTATTAGTTAGTTCTGTTGACCTCGACTTAGCACGATCTGCACAACAGTCCACCGAAATGAGCAGTCTTTATTTTATATCGTTTCTCCTTTTTCAGAGGTCACCAACAGCAAATAAGCTGTCAGTGGAAAAAGTGGGTGTCAAACCATATGAATAGATAGAGGGGGGGAACAGACGCTTAAGGGCCCAGTGAGTTCCAACACTGACATGGTTTAAAAGCACTTAATTATAATAAGCCGGAGCACGGAGCAAGTGTTAGGTGGCTTGGGGGAAACTTGGGAGACAACGACAACGGTCCAGCGCGAGAGCTACATGAATTGGAAATTTGCTCTGTGACGGAGCCAACATCAGATATGCATTAGCGCAACAAGAAGAGTTTACAGCGGTAGCCGGCAGACTTCATGAAAAAGAAATGATGCCCGCCTCGCAAATATATTGCGCATAATGTCTTTTGCAGAAGTCATCAAGCTTCATAATGCTTTATCCATTAGGAGAACAAAAATGCTTACAGTGTTATATCATTATGTTTTACAAATGCTTTATGAAAACAATAAATCCCGGCAAAGATCCGTACGTGCCGGCCTCATTTGTTAATCACATTATTGTTAATTAATGGCTGACAGTGTTTATTGACTGAAATGAGGCAAACTGGAAAAAGGGAACTTGAGAGCGGAGTGACACAATTTAATCACAGCACTACGAAGAAAAGCCAAGGGGAGGGAAGCCGCTGAAAAATATATAAATAAATGCAAAATTTATCGATAGTTTTATATCCTCGTGAACTGGTTTACAAGAAAATATTGGAATTACAGTCACAATGATTTATAATCTATTGTTCCGGCTAAGGCTGTTTAACTCCGTGGCCCGATGAATATTAACACACTCCGTCTCCCTCGCACTCGCTCTCTGTTTCTCCTTCTCACGCTCGCACATGTAAATGCAGAACACGCTAGCAGAGCTCCTTGTCTAATTTTTCATGAAGATAGCCGTTTTTATGCTAATCTGACAGCTGCATTCATTTTCAGGCTTTCTCACACACATTTACTTCCCAATCACATTCGTTCACGATTTCTGTGTCCTGGCGAAAAACGGATTAAAGCGCTATCCCGATCTGGAGACGCGAGACGGGCTGAAAACATGAACGAAATCCCATTTTTTAACAGACAACTTCCATCATTAGCGAGAAGGTCTCATTCCCAAGCATCAATTTGCCTAGGTCACTGGCATAATGCTGCAAGGCTCTTTCTCACTGAATAGCTAGGTAATTAGAACCACTCTACCATCTACCAGGTCGCATTCAGACCTTTCATACAGCTGCTAAAGACAACGAGGTAATGCAGCGAGACATGAAATAGCTGGTTTGGAGGTCACAAGAAGGGCATAATTGGACCAGTCAGTCAATATCGCTGCCGGCTGCGTCTGCCTTTGAGGCTGCTAATGAAGCGCGAGAGACGAGGATGTGCCCGACTGGCACGGCGGTTACCTGGGCACATTCACTAGCGTTCGCTCGCATCTCTTCCCTCTAGAGGTGAAACAGGCAGTGGCAGTAAAACTGAGTAATTGTGCAACATTATGAGGGAAGCGGCACCCGTACCAGCCTCCCTCATTTGCGCTGAATTTTCTGCTACTCATGAATTGACATGAGTGTACTTAAACTCTCAGACGGGGCTGAGAGCTGTTCAGGAGTGATATGTTGCTCGGTGCTTTGCAAAGTCGTTACTCAGCACAATAAAACACTCCACACCGACGGTGCTCGGTACACACGGCGCTGATGCCGGCTTTGGTGTGTTAATAATGTTTTTGTGTTGACAGTCAGTGATTCAGGCCTGGTACACGTCTGTAAGGGGGAACACGCTACTAACATCTTGTATTTCTTTTTTCCCTTTTTCCTCTAGCGGGGACAACTTACATATTTGGGCGAGATGGTGGACTGATCACATACACGTGGCCGCCAAATGACCGTCCCAGCACGAGGGCAGACCGACTAGCCATTGGCTTCAGCACGCACCTCAAGGATGCTGTCCTGGTGAGGGTGGACAGCTCCTCTGGTCTCGGAGACTTCCTGAAGCTCCACATTGTAAGTAAAAAAAGTAAAGAAAAAGTGTACACGCCTTAAGAACAAATTACACACTTGACACGCTGTGTATTACTTCTAAACTCATAAAACACAATTGGTCAACTAGATTATTATTCAGATTGAATCTAGTGCCAGACTGAGAAAACATTTTTGAAAAAGGCTCAGTTGGATAAATCACATTCTTGCCGGAGAAGAGAAAAATCAACATTTAAATCAAACTCTTGTTGGGTTGTTTGGCTGCCTTCAAAGAAATTTGATAGAACCATGGGGGCGCAGTTCTCATGAGGAGCTGCTGAAGTTAAAAAACATCTATTGCTTAGCACTGATGTGATGTGATGCCCTGTTATCAGTGGCTTCCATGGTTAATTGTGCTGAACTGAAAAGAAGGGGGAAGTTGTGACTGAAACATGTCTGACTAACAGTAGGTTAATGTGCACGCTCGCTCACCTCCCTTGTTATTTCTGTTACGGCTGTTACGTGTGTGAGCGCGACAGGGACCGGGGGGGAAATGGTGCAGTAATAAGGCCTGGTTCCATACAGCGCATCTCTGACCTGGACATAATTCTCCTGCCGACCACATGACCCCCCCCCCCCTCTCGCTAGCACCCATTTACTGACAACAACGCTGAGGCTGGCCAGGAGCATACAGGAACACGGCACACATACGCACGCACAGGAAAGGCAAGGGACGAGAACACGCACCAACATGAAATTGGTCTTGAAGTTTGCCTCGACCCCAGCTGCCCACACACTGAGGTTCACACATACAGTAAGCACAGAGTGACATAAGCAGGCCTGTCCTGAGGACACAGAGCAGCTGTGATGTTGCTCTTATGAGACACCCCCATTCTCACTCTGGCTGGATTTTTATTTTTTTTTTTTCTCCTCAAGCCTCGGGGCCAAGTGATTTTTAGCCTCTAGTTTCATTCCAGAAGTAGCTGGCCAATTTTGAAAGGATACAACCTATTTCACGCAGACCATTCATCGCTAAATGCCACACGGGGACACACTCAAGATGTTCAAAAGAACATAAATGGGAATACGGCTGCTAAAAGGACAGATGTGCTCACTCAGATGTGCAAATTCTCTGCTGCGATCCTCCTGCAGCCTTCTAGGCAGCATTCCACCTGCAGTAAAAAAAAAAAAAAAAAAAAAAAAAAAAAAAAACACCTGGACAGGGATAAAGCAGGACAGGTTTCCTCCCAACACTGTTTTCATATGAGATGAAAAATATCCAGCGCTTTGCATAGATAGGGCTCCCCTTTTTTAAATTAAATGGCACAACAGGGCTTTGCTGGGTAGCTCATTGCGTTGCAGTGCTGAATTAATATACATACAAATATGCTGGCTGGCTAGTACAGCATGCATCCGTGGAAAGAGTTCATACGCTTTTGGAGTTAACTTGAACAGCATCTAGCTAATTACCATTCAGGCCCTTTAGACAACAGATAAGGTAAGGTAAAGGTGAATTCTTTGAAATACTGCAGCTAGTGCAATATGCACTGATTAGAAATAGGTGGCATCTGAGCACCTGGAAAGGCTTTCTTGCATTTGAAGCAATAACACAGTAAAGAGGTTTCACAATGAAAGGCCCCGTGGTTGGTGGAAACATATGAAGACATTTCTTTCCGGGTTTTATGCTCGAGGTCAGAGACCAGAGCCTCGCAGACAAGAGAAGCAAAAGACAGAAGCCTCACACGATCTAACAAGACAGGGAGATCACGCGGCGGCTTACGGCGGATGCGCACACGTAGCCTCGTTGGCGATATGTGTTGCATTCGGCGGATGTTTTACAGGGAGAAAACGTTGATAAGGCATGTTCTTACAGCGGGGGCAGTGGGTTGTGAGAATCCCCTCTCCTCTCGCATCAGCAGTCGCTCTGAATGCTCCCCCTTATTTATTTATTTCCGCACATTAATCTGGGGGGCTTTGTGAAATGTTGCATTACATTAGAAAATGAGAGACGCGTGAGAGAAAGGGAGTTTTAAGAGAGGTAGAACGGGCTTGACATTCATGCTCTTGATTTTAAAGAAGAAGGCTGCATAAATATAAACCACGTGTGTCAGTGTATCACAGGCCACGACAATGTCAAGTCAACAGATGTTCAAGTACACCTTCAGCATGATGTTTTGTTTTATTTATATAAATAAATGTCAATTAACCTTCAATTTGGCCATTAAATTGGCTTGAAAGGTTCTGTTGTATGTCAGCTAAATATAATTGGTGGTAAGATTTGGCTTTGTGCCGCAGCAATTTGGAAGAAATAACCGCATATTATGACATTGGACTACTTACGACACACACCTACGTGTTCCACGCTTCTGTCATCTCCTCATTAATTACTCTGGAAAGGACGTGTTTTACAGCCCCCCATTAAACACAATGAGCTGTGCAAAATTGATGCTTTGATGCGTTTCTTATGCAAAAATAGCTGCACTCAGGCACTCACCTGCAAAAAGCTTATCTTGTTGAACTGCACCTTCAATGGATGGCGGCGGAATATGAATTCATACTGCTGTTTTAACACTATAATGGAGGCTAGTTAATTTAAATAATGGTTGGTTTGCATTAATGAATATGCATTCGCCCAGTTTCTGGAGTTACACACTATACAAATAACGGCCAATTCCCGATTGTATTAGCATCCTTTCTTTCAGTTACCTCATCTCTGAGTAGATATGTCTTAAGAGGAGTGTATCTTCAACTGTATGAGATGGGATTAGACCAGATTTCAGTATTTACCCCCCCCCCTCCCGCTCCATCCTCGACATCCCTCCCCACCCCCTAATCTCCTGCTCCCATTTCATGATGACAGGAAACCCAGCGGGGCTTGAAGGACGCCATCTCAGCTCACACTCTCAAGAGGGAATTTTCTGAGTAATATGTGGGGACTATGATTTAAATGCACCTCAAAGGAGTTGTGATCCCCCACCGAACCCCGCCAACCCCAACCCACCCACCGCCTCCGCTCTCCGTCGCAGATAAAGACAATGACTGTGAAGTCAGCGAACCATCAAATGTACGACAATCACTTTCCTCGGGCTCATTACTGTAGTGCATGTGGAAGAAAGACTAGATTCATAGTAATGTCCCGGCCGTTTCTCCAATTATGATGATTCTCCGCAATCTTGCTCACATTTTCTAAGGTGAAGCATATTCATGAGGCTACAGGAACAAGTATTCCACGTGGATATAAGTCTTGTCTGTACATGATAGGTTGCCCTGGCAAAGCCTCTACGTATATAATTAATTGCGCTGTAGCTGAAAGTCAAATCCAGGGAAATATTCACAATGATATTATGCAAAACAGGGAATTATGGATGTAATGATCCTTGGTGGTTCTATGCAGCGGGGTAATCCATACAGAAGAAGAAGAATTGGAGGAAAGTTTATAAGATGTGGGTGTGCAGTACCTTCTCTGTTAAACAAGCTGAGACAGTTTTCTCTGTAATGTCTGTGGATTTTGCTTTTATGCTGTTAAGGGTGTTTCATCCCCCACAAAGGAAGTATCATTTATTTTGCCACACAAACAAGGGCGGACGTCTGTTATTGGAAATCCATCTGTGCATTTTTAGGAAGCCATTTACCGCGTGAAATAGAAAGCTTTGCTGTTGTTTTCTTCCTTTTTTGTTGTCAATGAGCAGCGGTGACACCTATCAGAGGCTCTCCTCAGTCTCACGCGGGGCCCCGAGGGGCCCACTGAGCTTGTTTTGTGCTGGCACTCAATCGCTGCGTGGGGTTTGGGACTATTCCAAGCACTTTCTTCTTTCCCTTCTTCTAATTGCATGCATCCCTTTAAAAAATAAATAAATAAAATAAGCAATGAAGGTACTGTGGCTAAGACAGCAACACTGCAAAGTTAATATATTCCATAGAGCAGAGAGGGTGCTGGAGAAATAATGACTTCTCTGGTGGAGCATAGCTCCCCTCGGTCCTCCTTATGCTGACTACCAGAAAGGGGGTTCTTCTGATAGAAGACACCTTTAATTGCAGTTTCAACTCCTGTTCTCTACGCTATTAATCATGTAAAATGGATTGAGAAAAAAAGAGGCCGACTGTCTCAGCATCTCTATTTTCAAGTCATCTTTTTATTTGTTTTTGGAGCTCTAGACCGTATGAGAACATATACGTCCTGAGTATTCACAATAGCGTGCTTCATTAAGTGAATACTACGCAGTCTGATTTGATGCTACAGGTGAGATTGTTACCTGAGAGAGGAGCTGCCGGTCTCAGAGGAGAAGCAGTGTCACGCTATCCCCCATACTCCTATTAAAACACCTGCCCAGGGAAGGGATCTTATTCTCATCCACTACTCCTGTTAAGGTCTCAGACCCAGTAATTACCTCACAAGCCTGCTCTGCGCCCAGACATAGAACAGACTCGCATGCTATGCCCGCAGGATTAGTCTGTATACAGCTTTCCCCTGGTGCCTGCTTAGTCAAGGCACATCAGTCAGTTATTAGCAGACCTCTGGAGCAACTGACACATACAGCAGACTATTACAGTACGGTGTGTTCGGCAGCCGACAATAGAAACAAAATCACCAGCTAAACTTTTTTGTGTTAAATTATTTTTGTTTCTCAGGAATTAGAACTGTGCTTGAGCAGCACATTACTTTTACTGCAGTTGCCATGGTAACTATCCCAGTATATAGTTACAGGACTTGGTGCTGCGGTGATGATATGCATTTTGAGCTGATTCTAAACTGAAGATAGCGTATTATTTTCTATTTTAAAATGGTTATATGACCACTAGATGTTTGCAAGACCCAGATGTGTTTGTGTAAATCATAAAATAGAAAGCTCATCATGTAGAGGTCCTTGTTTCTGCCTCAAACCAACCATGCATTAAACAGAAAAGGAACAGTTTGAAATGTTATTCATCTGCACTGCACCCCAACAAACGCTGTAAGTATGCATTTAGGTATTAACGTAGCAACGTCCAAACACGGATTAGTTCCTGTGACATTGTCACATCGCCCAACTGTCACGCTCTAATGAACAAAGGGTCGGGGTAAACACATCCATCTCACAAGTGATTTGACTTTCCGCGGTTCGCGCTGACACCAGTCACTCTTACTTCTGCAGACAGTTTGCTTTGCCTCGCTGGGACAATATCTTTGAGACAGCCGGAGCTGCCAGCCTTCTCCGCTTTCATCAGAATGCCCTAAAGGCAGCAGAGCATGTAGTTTTGAGGATCATCGGTAAAATGCCGCAGAAGGCGAGGAGCTAAAGTTTTATATTTCTTCTGTTTGAGCACTTTGTTTTTTTTCTATTTTAGTTTTGAGGAAGTGTAATGAAACTGAGCCCCCACCCCCTCTTCCTTTTCCCTATACTCCTTTTTGTGGAATTACTCAAAAATGAATACGAGTAGCGGCTCCAGCCAGCTCCCTCTCTTTCCCTGCTGGCTTTCCTCTTCTGTGAGTGTGTGTCACTGAAGCCAGAGCTGCCATTTGCTAGCCAGCGTGTTTGTAGTGCAGTATGTGGCTAAGGAAGGGTAATGGCACTGTAATGGTGAGTTAATTGCTGACCATGATGAGAAGACAGCACAGAAGGAAGAGATGGGAGGAGCTCCACTGGCCTCATTTAGTCTCTCGGCGCTGATCTGGGTGAAAACAGCGACGAGGCTCTTCATATAAAGAGTCTGAGCTTTAATTCTTTAAGTGAAGATGAATGGGGGGTAACAGTATGGTAATGGAGCTGGTAAATATAGCATTGATTTTGTGTCAGCTGTAGCAAAAGCCCGTACGCGAGAGCAAATGGCCTCCCGTCTCTTTTTGTCGTAGATGGGACAGCCGCTCGGCTCGGATGATGTACCTGACCTCAAAGAATCAAATCTCATCATCTCCATATTGAGAAGGGACCGCACTATAGAATCACCATTACTCATCTTTCAATTCCAATCATTTCTCAATTTGTTCAAGCTCTTTGCCACTACAAAGCCAAGTGGTCCATGAAGAGGAAGAGTGTGTGTGTGTGTGAGTGAGAGAGAGAGGAGGGAGAGAGAGAGGGAGAGGGAGAGATAGAGAAAGGAGGATGTGTGCGGATGGGTATTTGAGAGGGCAGGACAATAATGCGTCTTCACTTTTATTAGTGTAACAAATCACAGTGAGTACAGCTTGTCATTCTCAAAGCTGTACATCAATACGTTATGGGCTTGCCTCATAGAGAACAATATTGCCATGGCTAACATGGGGTAAATTAGATTTCATCGTCAGTGTTACACTGTCAGACATGTTCGCTTTTTAGGTGGGTCATGAGGTTAACGCCAACGCCCTTCTGTTTGCTGATGCTGTCACAGGTCGATGGGTGAATTTCTCCCTTGACTTCCCATTCTAATCAGGCGCGCTGCTGTAAACCTTTCAGCCTACGTTACCTCGCCCAGCACACGCGTCCCTCACTCTACTGTTTCAGATATTAAAAGTCGAATTTCAATCTTTAGATGTGGTTACGTGGTATGCAGCAGGGAGAGTTTGTGCGCATTTGGGAGCGGAGCGGAGCAGCGTGGAGTCACCATAGTTGTTGACTTTTGACACAGCTGCCCCAGGCCTCGGGGTGAGATAAAAATAGTCTGGCGCTTTCTCGCTCCATTACAGTGAGCTGAAGTACAGCGTCTCCCAGCTATCACATACGGAGCTCTTTAGACTCAGGCTGTAAATCATTATTCTGGGAATTACTCCATGCAGAATCAGCCACAACATAACGACCACTGACAGGAGGTGTGAATAACATTGACCATCTTCATCCCAGACTGATTTAGTATCCGTGGGATGCACTGGAACAAGCCTGATCCACAGAGACCTGATCCGCTCAACCCATAGTTTCAACCCAAAGGCTCCATTTTCTTTTGAGTTGCACTTAGATTGCTTAGATTTAAGCAATGATAACCCTTGGTTGAGTGCAGGAAAAGACAATGTTCAGTGTGCACATCTCAAAGATTATAGTCTAGACGTCCAAAGCAACTGGTGGAGGCTTCAAAACAAGCTGCTGTTAAATGCTTTTAATGTGAAGCTGCAGCAGTATGAAATGTCCGGTTTGCATTAGCAGCAATCTCTGTAACTATCAGCTACTGGCTGACGATGATTTAGCATTCTGCAGATGTATCCAGAAATCAGCTGATAGAGATTACATTAACTTAATGTAACTCAATTGAGCATTTCACCACAGACACCCTGTTCATAATAATGCAAATAAAGTGAAGAAATAATACTGCAATCAATGGGGCATAGGATAAATCACCATTGTGTGACCTAATTCAGTGATACGAGATAGTGTCTCAACAGTCTATTATCTCCATACAAATCTTAAAGACAAACTCCCATGAGACTTGGCTATGTCTTTACATGCGCCGTAGATGTTTATCTTGTTGTTGTTTATCGGGATTGAGCAGAGAGCCAAGTCAATTTGGACAAAAATGACTTGTACAATTACAAATATCCCTGGCAAAGAAAACCCATCCAGGTTGCTTCTCAGCTAATTATTCCATAATTGTTGTTGGTGCCCTGTTGTTGATGGCTTCCACCGTGCTTTGTGTGGGGCTGCATGAAATATTTAACAGACAGCTCCCCTTGTTCTGGTCAACTTAATTACCTTTTCACTGCTGCACTGCTCTCATCTCTTCGCTTACCATACAAGTCTGCTTCCCCCCCTTCACAAATATAATACACATACTATAATACATGCTGTTTTTAATTATGTGCTGCTGCAGAAAAAAACATCTTATAGCATAGCACAGCGGGCAAACTGCCGTACGCCGACGGTGCTTGAACTCAGATAACTCTCGCCTTGATTTACTGCATTCCTAGTTATTATTTATTTTAAATCACCGGATAGGATATCTCATCGAGTCCTCCAGCCAAGAGAAAACAGTGCTCCTTCGCTGCAGTTTGCTTTCACCAATAAACCACAAAGACTCATAAAACATTAAGAGTAAATGGACAGCAGGAAGCTAGAGATTGAGAGGCGGGAAATATCGTATGAACATGTGGCAATCAGCACGGCTGAAACCAATCTCGACTGGGGCTGGTGAGGTGGGGAACTGTATCCGCTTTTAAAATGTCTCCAGCTTCTGAGAGAGCAACCACATTGTCAGCAAAAACACTCATCCTCCTCTTGTCCCCCGTTTTCTTTTATGAATAATGGATTCAGTGGCCCTCTCTATATCGTCCATAGCTGCCAGTCAATATCACTAAAGACTAGACGTGTAACAAAGAGATTTTAACTCTAATTATCTGCTGAGCCGTATTTGACAGTCAAGTTAAATATTGCAAGACTCGCAGGATGTATTTTCTTCGTTGTTATTGCTCTTAGGGCAGACTGTCTGCCCAGTGTCTTGTCTTTCATATAAGAGTGTAACACTGCAGCCGAGCACTCTAACTGAGCCTGTGGTCATTGATAGTTTATTCCGCAGCATCGTCAAAGGAAACGACTTCGTGCGACTGTGAGTGCATGTGAAAATATTCCTCTGCCTCTCTGCCATAATAAGAGCTCTGCAGCGAAGGCCAGCAGTGGGGGCCTGTGCATGAGCAAACAATCCGTGACGCGTCGGCAGCCTACATGTGCAGCGCGCCTCGTACGGGGAGATCAAACAGACAGGCACATGTTGTTCCTTTGTCCTCTTCCATCCCTCAGGTAAGCACATGAGGCGAGAATGGCACCCCTGGATCCGTGGCCTCATTCTGCTCAGTTTATCAACCATGCTGCCTGCCTGGGAGGAGAGAGATGTTGCAGGGAGAAGGCCGAGTTTTGTTTATGTTGCAGTAAATGTTGCGCCGTAGAAGAGGTGTTAAACTTTATGGCTCACTCTGCGGGTCTTCTCAGTAGTTGGTATGAGTGATGATTTGGTTTGCTTTTTCCAGAAGGGCGAAGCAAACACCTTGACAACAGTAATTAAAAGTGCACGCGAGGCCTAATTCATTTTCTTCCCTACGTCTCCTCCCTTCACTTGGCCTAATAAATCAGTTATGCTTGAAGTATCTCCTTCTCTTTAACTCTTTAATTCACCAGTGCACTTGGCGCAGTAGCCTCGTGTCTGACAAGGAGCGGCTATAAAAGGTGTAGAAAATTGTTGTGGGAATTCTGTGTCTCTGCTGAATCCAGACTGAGCTTAACACTCTGAGTCAAAGTTTGAATCTGCCTTCAGCGCTGAGGCATTAAAATGTCTGATCAGGTATAAAGTTACAACATGTTTAGCTGTTAGAGTTGCTGTGAGTTTTGTGGGTGTATTGCGCATATGTATGACGTAACCATATAAATAAGAGACTGAAGGGCGATCGTTCTAGAAACAATGGAAACATGATTATCATGGGGACTGGTTCATCTGAAATAAAATCCAATAAGCCGGAGATGTCAACAGAAGTGCTGTCTCACTGTACAAAGCCTCAAACTGGCACCTCTCTAATCAATACCATGCCCTCTGTGCCAACTAGTCCATCCATGTAGTCATTCTGAGACAATTACAGGGCACAATGTTGCTGTTATTTATATGAAAATGTAACTGCTATTGAGCGCCAGTGTCGCCCACCACCCTTCTTTAGTCAATAGCAGCACAAATCGATGGCCAGCCAGTCAGCCAGCCAGTCTGTGTGCGTTTTAATCCATAAACATCCACTCGATAAACTCACAAACCTTGGTCGTCGCAGCCACTATTATGGTATTTCCAAGCTGGAAGTAATTGTATAATCATTACCACTTCATGAAATCTTAATAGGCGCTGTAGATTAGAGGCAAAGTAATGGCATGAGCCAGGAACTTGTGACTCCATCAGTATTAAGCAGAAGGTGGTGGAAAGTTTTTGAGTCCATCAGGAACAAACTTGTAGCTTGGCGTTAGATTGTCGTCGGCTGCATACGTGACATTTTCAGGTTTGTTATTGCATGTATGTTGGTATTTTAAATGCATATAAAAAAAGAAAACTTAAGGCATAAGACTGCTCCGGCATTGTCAGTCTGCCTTTCTGTTTTGTTTTCGTCACTGCCAACATCTCGAACACGCCAGAAAACAGTGTTATTAAGTCATTAAGAAAGCAGAAAGTAGCATGAAGATGCATGGCTGTGTTATGCTGCTGCATTTTTAGATACTCTCCTCCAACTGAAACATTTGAGTTGTGCTGAGATGGCGCATAGTTGCAGAAGTTACTGACAGAGGCGTCTGGTAGCATTGTACAAGATAAAAGCCCGAAAATTAGCATATCCACCCAAGATCCGTGTTTGCATCACTGACGATCGGAGCTAGAGCCGGAATACTCATGACCTGGGAAGAAATGCCTCCCCATACCGTCTCCCACTGAATTCATAAGACAAATGTTCGTATTTTTTATTTATTTTTTTGTCTAGAGAAACCGTCTTATGACATGCAAACATCAAATCATTATTTTCACAAATTGCAGTTACACAGTTGCACAAGTGGGCGGCCATGCAACTGCAAAAAAAATTAGACGTGGAGCGCTGACATTTTCTCAAAGGTGGTACCTGACAGAAAGGTTCAATATCTCTTGGCCCCACTGGGGACTTCCTAGCGCACCCTGGGAAGAAGAGAAGGCAGTGACAGGACTGAACTAGTCACCCACAAGGCCTTATCAGCCTGTCGTATTATTTCACCACAAAGAGCCACAGAGGCCTTATCTCACGCCATCTCCCTGATAAGGTCTGCTGCCACAAACAAAAATAAAAGACAAAAAAAAAAAAAAGGAGGGTGCACGAGTACAAAATAACAAAGCAGAGCGGCACCCCTTCAATGCGGTGGCTTTTTATTACCTTTCCCTGCGAGATGACTGATAGCAGCACAAAGACAATGAAGGAGAGAAAGACAGAAGATAAGTTGGAGGAAAGAGAAAGGATCAAACGGGAGAGATAAAGAATAAGGACTGGGTAAGGAGCCAAACATTTCATTAAAAGAAAAGCCGGATGTTGGCACAGGGGGATGAGGAGGATAAAATGAAATGAGGGAGGTGGTAGTATTAAGTCCAAAAACCAAGTGAAGAGCTCACACACAGAAGACGTGACATTTATCCACCTTACTATATTGATTCTATGTTTGTGGAAAACACTGTCGTAGTTGTCAAGTACAAGCTCTTTGACCATTTGCTGCTGCCTCTCACGCTCAGGTATGCACTAGCACGAATGTTAAGAGTGTAACCACACCATCCATTTTGAGGCAAACTGGTCCACAGACATGACTTTTTAATAGATCTCTATTAAAGCAGGTCCTGTTGCAGTCATAAAGGGTGACATGATTTTAAAGAAGACGCACTGAGGAAGAGCGTGCTTCCTCCTCTCCCTATCGCTCTTCAGCTCTTTGTTCCACTAGGCGGAGTCGCAGGACAGCTTGGACACAGAGATCCAGACAATTCTAATGCACAACATTTATCATGATGGCAGGAGTACTTGCCACCCTGGCCCGATGCCTCCCTGTGTTATAAACCACAGCTCCGGAAGAACGCTGAGTCAGGAGCGGCCCGAGATCGGATCAGTACTCGAGCATATGGAGAGCTATGTTCGTCCAAACTGTTATGACACATTGTTGGCCCATTATGGTTCGCGCTCAAGTACACGTAGAAGGACTTTATTACACTTTAGTGTCCGGTGTCTTTTATTACACCCTCATAATGGGTACTTGTTTAAGCTTTAGGAAAACAGTGACCACATGAACAGGACAGACCTTCAGTAACAACTATCCTGTCTCTATGAGACTTCAGAATCTCGCTGGCAAGTTATTATTTTCCCTGAATGCATAACGAGGGGAAAAAAAAATCTCACCAAACATGATACTTTAACTGACAGCCTATTGAGGTTGTTATGAAAAGAAAAAAAAAGAGAAGAATTTCCTCAGCACTGGCTAAATTGAAATGAAATTGTTCCCGCTTGCCAGAAATTGAAAAGATGGTTTCAGCTGTACCTCCTGCTCTGATTTGCCAATTATGATCAACTGGCTCACCATGAGCCTTTGATTCAGGGCTATAGTCTCTCTGAACTATTAAAAAGGTGATTAAATGTGTGTTTATAAACTAAAATAGCAGCAGGCAGATATTAGCGCAGTATATTCTCAAATGACTATTCAGACCGAAGGTACTGATTCAGAACTTTAGATTCACTGGCTTGATTTACAGAACCCCTACTAGGACAACATTTGGCCTTTCTTCAAGTAACGTTATGGAATAAATGTCGACTAGTGGCTGCTGACATTACCTGTTGTTTGCAGCAGCTGCAAGCAGGAAGCTGCTACAGCAGATTCACTTTTCTACACATTCACAACTATAAACTCCACTCACCATAATTTTGCGCAGTCGCAAGGTAAGTTTTTAGTCGTGCAGCGATAACTTTGGCTGGGTGTGCCATGAAATCTGGATTTATCTGCAGTGGTTCACTGAGAACGGTGGTGGGTTTCTCTTAGCCTGCCCGTTAGCTCTGAAGACTATGAATTTTCAGCACACACTCAGAAATCAGAGTTATAGTTGGCTGTGAAGGACGAAGCCCGTGGCAGTGCATGCACGCATGTGTAGTGTGGACATGTGTGCGCGTCCTTGTGTGCGTGTCGGAGAGTGTGAATTGTTCAATAAACTCATCACGGGCCTCATAAAGAAAGTTGACATTTACAGCAAAGCGCAAAGGTCAAGGAGTTGGGCCTGATGAGATCATGATGGAGGAAAGGTTGTTTTCCCGCAGCCACCTCAAGAAATGAAGAGAAGGGCAGAAGAGAGGGGAAGAAAATTGGAAAGGGAGAAATGAAAACAAGAGAATTATAAAGCAGTGTAAGAAGATTAAGCACGGGAGGAAATGACATTTCGGTTTTACAAATGGTAAATATTAGATTTACGGGGATGAAATGCTTCACATGGCGCACGGATAGAATCCAGATCTTTAGTAACCACTTAGATTCGTGATTTATGATGCATTCAAATGGTAGCTGATAGGGCCAGGGTGGTCAGACAGTCGGATAATGTAGATCTAATTAAAACTCCCAGAGTGGGACCGCAGCGTATGTCTCTGCCGACCCACACACACGGGGCGCAGCCATGTCCTCATTAGCACCAACAATGTCACCGGGCCTGGTCAACACGCGGCCTTAAAGCGGGGTAGAGAGCAAGAAGTGCGCCTGCTCACTGCGCATCCTGGTGCTTTAAAACTATCCTGAACTATCCAAAACCCCGGGCCTGACTGTTAATGTGAGCTGTGTCTAGAAAGTTAATGAAGACAGTAACACAAAGAGGAGAGGGAGTCATTCAGGCTTTGAAAGAACCACAGTTGTGTGTTTGGGGACTGAAAGTGTTGCCAGATTGGCAGCTGAACCTTATGGGCCTTGCACACCTTTGATGAAGCAGGGAAACTAGTGAGGAAGAGCTGACAGAAAGACTCCCTTTGGCCAAGTTCTGTCTTTCTTCTGCGCCTCTCTTGTGTGACTTTGTCAGATCTGTGAATTTTTGTGTTTGTCTCTGTAAGAATGAGAGAGAAAGAGAGTAAAAGAGAGCGAGTGTGTCTATGTGCCTGCTCCTGTGTGTGTGTTCTGGGTGAGCAGTCATCTGATGAACTGCCTTGCCGCGATCGAGGCTTGCGCTCGCCCCAGCCGGTGAGATCCTGCTGCTGTTGTTGTGTTGGTTAACAATGCTCTCCCCCTAGAACCACAACTCACAGAGCCGCAGTAAGAGGTTGGCAGACCCTAATGGAAACGTCATCTTCTAGATAAAAGATGGTCCGGCTTTGATGAGAGGGGGAGTTATGGGAGGCATATAATAAAAGAACCATTTCCAATCGGTTCCGAAGCCAATTTAAGAACGCTGAATGAAGACAGACACTGTCATAGACAAACGGAAAAGCCGACAGTCACTCATAGGCGATGTCCCGTTTGTCAGGTAGAGGAACCTTTCAATACAGTGCTCCATACTCCTGCCTTGAACGGGACAGGTGATAATTCAAACCCAGCGCTTGATTTCTAAATTAAAAGTCTGCGCGCATGCCTTCGTCGTATTTCCAACAAGCTTTCGCTGCAACTCAGCTGTGCTGCTGCAGTCATGCTGTGAATGTTTTCTGACTGATGTCGTGCTTATAGAAAATAATGCACTCTGTTTGTAATGTTTTTCTAAGCCAGGTGTTACCACTTACTGTGAGAGAGAGGGATAATTGGTTGAAAAAAGCAAGCGGTGCTCAGAATGACAAAATCTGATTTAAACAGTAAAATGACTTCACTGCATCAGCTGCATTATGTGCTGTGGCTGGGTTCCAAACAGTGTGTGTTAATTTTAACTTCTACAAATACAGAAGCCTTTTTTTATCACCACAAACTCAGGAGGCAAAAAACAAAACAAAAAAAACAACAACTGTTCTGTTGCTGTACACTGAAACACTGGCTGAGATCGGAAAGAGGTAGAAAAGGAGCCACCAGGTGGTGCAGGGATTAATTCTGACTAAAAAGCATGAATGAAGCATATTTGGAGCCGCTGAATACCGGATACAGAAGCTCGCAAAGCTACGTATTTGACACTCGCAACCAGTAGTTTGCCGTTGGCTAAAGTCAGCCATTGGTGAGCGGCGGAGGCATTCGTTTTTGCAGTGTATACCGCATCGTTGGCACAAGTTGGACCCTGCATGTTGAAAATATTTACAATGATAATGGCCACTGAGTTTAAATAAAAACTGTAGACCAACATAATTCAGCATAATTTCAGGAGAAGTCAGCTCTGTACGATGGTTCGTAGCTCTTAGCATAGCAAGCTAGGAAGCTAGGAAGATAGAGCCAGAGGTAAAAGGCTTTTAAAAGGAAATAATTCTATACCTACTGCTTTATTTTCTTTCAAACTTATGCCATACGTGCATGCTAGCTGACTGATATGGCTCTAATCTTTTTGGTGTAAGGCGCAACATTTTGCCTGCATGGTCAGCAATCATTGCCTTTGATGACGCCTTGCTGTGTCCGAGCCTTTACAACCAAATCCCCCATGCTGCCATGCCTTATGTACATGTTTTACTCTCAAGCATTGGGACCCAGCAGCATCACGAAAGAAAAGATCCACCTTTTAGCTGCTCTATACTTTAATGTAAACCTATCCCATTCCTCACCTTTCACAATCTTATACCCACAGAGAGTCAGGGGACCAGTGTGATATCAAGTCCAAGTATTCTTTGTCACACCTCCTGAGTATAATAATGGGCGACACGTAACACAAGCTGGGAAGATGATCACGGCAATGCAAGCCGTATAAACAAGCCCATTTTCCATGTGCCGAGAATAATCAAATTTACTAATATAAATGCTACCAAAGGGTGAACGATCGGTGTAATATGCGAGCGTGTTTACCAAGCAGTTATTTTTCATTCTCTGCTGTTCATATAGCTTGTTTTTTTTTTTTGCCCACGGTCATTCCATGATGTTGTGAAGGTGCTTATGCTGTGTATACATTTGCATATTTATTGCTGGAAGCCTTTGCATAAGTGATATTTCCTCAAGTGTGCGGGATGGACAGGAAGCGGCAGTGAGCACACCTTCTTTGACGGCCGTGTAATGAGTTTGGAAGTTTTTCACTAAAGGAGATGCATTATTGTCAATTTTTCTTTCTTTCTTTTTTTTTTTTGCCTGAAAGGATTAAATAGCGCTTATTAGTTGACTTGTCAGGAAATGCATATCATGCTTTACTTCCATCAGGTATATGCTCTTTGTATTAGAGCTAATTTGCTTGAGGTGGTGCCTCAATCTTCCAGTGAATTGTGACATTGTCTTTCCTGGCATGCATTCCCGTTCTTTCAATTTGTCTGCCTTCTGAACCCCACCCCACTTCTCAAACATGACATGTCCCCCTTTCAAACCAGAATTGGCAGTAACTTCCCTTTTATCTTGTATTCTGATCTTCGTTTCACGTATTTATGGAATCCTTTTGATAGTTGTTATCATCCTGTCAAGCAGACTGAGTTTGTCATGGAGAGACGAGCGAGGCAGGAGGGCAGGAGATGCTGCTGCAGCGAGGCAGCAGTCTTACAGAGGAGCCTTATAGTTTCAAAGGCTAAAATGTGTAAGAGTCACAGCAAAGGCAGAGCGTAGCCATTTTCATCAGCCTTCCCCGTTGCCTGTCTCCTTTTCTTTTTTTCTTTCTCTTTCCACCGGAACATACGGCGACAGCTGAGTTCCAACTTTGTTTCTCTTTCCTTTTCCCTCACTGCTTCTACAGTGTCTGTCTTTATCTCTCTCTGGAACTATTAGAAGATTAATCAGGCTGTCTTGGCTCTTCTTAGGCGCGCACTGCTGATGGGGCTCTTCCACAGGAGAGGCTGGTGGGTGGGTGGGTGGCAGCCATTAGAACATGGAGCACTTTGATCTGCTGGGCGGATTTACAAAATTGCACTCCCAGCTCCTTGTCGAAGGGTGAAGGAGTATAAATGTGAACGAGAGAGTTGTTAGGTGATGTTTTTTACACTCCGCTTCAATGTAAAACCAGGCCCCAGAGATCCTACTGTTTTTTTGCTGAAGAAATGTTTGGCGGAAAGACATAATATTGTATCAGGTTTATTTTCATGCGCTTTAAATCTTTGGGCTTCCTGTGTGAGGCACAAACAGGACGACTCGCATGCCCTCCACATTGTGAGTGTAATAACTACGAAGCACTCCATCTTCAGTAACTGCATCCCCACCCCACACACCTTGCTGTTTCAACTCAGCTTAATTAGCAGCAACGGTAACGACCTGTAGTGAATTATTGATTTTAATTAGACAATTTTAACGCTTCTACAAATAAGATCCGTGTTTATGGGCTGGATTAGGGGCAGTCAGCAAGGAATCATTCACCGCCAATTTTCCCCTCCAAGCTCAAGAGAAGGTGAGCTTCCGAAGAGAGAAAATTAAATTCAGCTTCCATTACCATGATAAAGTGATTACATCACATCAAAATGTGCCCTATAGCAAAGTATGGAAATCTACGCACAAGCATGTGCCTTCATCACCTGACAGCTCTTTGCAAATGAAGTGCGCCGCATACATACTTTCTCCCTTTCTCACGCGTGCACACAAATTCATGTCCCCGTACGCGGAAACATCAAGGATCTATTGAGCCATCACACGGATTAATGTTTGGTAGAATGAGCTTGGATTTGCTCTCGCCATAACAAGGCTGCAGCGTTTCCCCCTCTGCTTGGATATCCTGCCTTCGTGGCCACGTTACACCTGGATGGCTCTGCTAATGGAAGCATTTTATTAGACTTGCATGCAGGAGGCCTGGCACGGCCGTCCCTTTTTATTATTCATATAGCCCTGCTTCAAGAATCCACGCTCATTTTAGCCCTGCGACCCCTCCATCAGGGCACCGCCGTGCCGACTCTGCAACACACGCACCCGCACAAACTCTTCTGCATGCCTGAAGATGCGCTCTGCAGGACATTTATATGAGCACAAAATGGCAGTGGATGGAAGCAGATGCATCATTCAGTGATGTTCATTGCTATTCATTTCCACAGAAATGCAATATAAACCTATTGATATACTTAGGAGTGTGTGTGCCGCGGTAAGTGTTCAAGCGATTGCTACGCGATGATCATGATGTCACATCTTTTATGTGTTTTTTAAATGTCAAATCAATTCAGTCACTATCAGAGGAAACCCAATGTTGTGAAAGGCCAAATGATATTATATTTGTGTCTTTTGTTCAGGTATATAAAAGACTTACTGCAGTCATCTGTGCTGGCGATGAACACTGAAAACACCTTGGCAGAAATAGTTCTAATTCGCTCAATAATTTCCAGTGTGCAAAATGGATGAAATGTAATTGCGGTTCATCCTCACCGAGGAGAAGAGCCTTTTTTTGCCGGCACAATGCAGCGATTTGGAAATCTCTCATATGTACTTTCTGATTTGAATCGGCATCCTTGAAGCCTGTGTTTTCACGGTAAAAACAGATCATTCCCTATAATAGCCTCTGGCAAAACAGCCCATTGCTTTGACTGGCGTTGAGAAACAATTCAGGGCTGCACGGTAAAAAATTGTGGGGGCCATTCAACCACATGAAACATCACAGGGGAGAGCAAGAACGGTGTTCATTTGAAAAATTGATACAGTGGGATATTGGAACACAACAGTTTTGACTGTGCGCGTGTGTGTGTGTGCTTTCATGCGTGCACATTCACCGTCTTCACAACATAGGTGAGCGGGATAGGTTTGGTTAGGACCACCACAGCTCATTACACATTAAAACGTAGCAGCTGTAAGTCAGTCTGCTTAGGCTATCAAAGCTTCTGTGGTGACTAGACAAGCCCCTACCGCATCCTCTGCGTGTTTGTGCGTGTGTCTGGAACAGCTGGATGAAACGTCTGATGCTCCATTGCCAAATGTCACAAGTGGTCCATCCTTCTGGGGAAATAAATTGGCTCGCTCTTAAGCAGCAAGTAGTCGACAGGAGCCGCGGCATATGGTGAAAATTGGACAAGTGAAGACGACAGTTTCTTCTCGGTTTTGGCTTTTCTCATTATGATCCGGACAGCACCTTGATGATGAATGTGTCTTAGCATGGGATTTTGTTTGCGGGTAAGAGAAGCATAGGCAAGTCATGAATCTGTAATGAGAGTCAGAGCATAAACCCTGACACGTTGCGTTTTTCTTTCGCTGTTGTTTAATGTCAGTTACCTGAGACGTGATAAGTGGTGCGTTAAGGTTTGTTACGGTGACTCAGTAGGTTAAGACCGTGGAATGAGCTAAATGCTAGTCAGCGTGCTATCATGTTCTCAGTGACAACACGAATACGCTACAGTATTTATCAGGTACAGTTCTTACCATGCTAACCATATTTGCATACGAGACTGTCGCTGAATCTATTGGATTTCTTAGCTCATGGTGCAGCCACAGAAGACCTCTCAGTGCTGGATTCAAGGGCATATTCTATTTTCTCGTGAAGGCTGTGACCAGGGAAATGTGCCTTTCTTACACTGCCTGGCTTAGTACTCATACAGCCTAAGGAGAGGGCATGTTAACAAAAGTAGTGTTAACATGGAAACGATGCTTGGCCCAGGTTTTGTTAGCGGAAGCAACTGTGCCATGGCAGGGCGATGCTCGGGACCCAAGGATGTATTATTTTTCCCACACTGCGCCTCACGTCAAGTGGGTTTTCAGTGGTGTTGCTACAAGTTTGTAGTGCTGAATAATTCAGAGCAATGGATAAAGAAAAGTAAACATAGCAAAAGCATACATGCTTAGCTAGGCACTCCTTCATCTCCCACTGTGCTCAGTAAACATTTTACCTCAGGTGTGAACTACGTCCATTTTCTTCACACTTAAAAACTTCAGAGAAACCCCCTCTCTGGTGTCTCTTTCTTTCTTTCTTTCTTTTCATGATACAGTACGGGAGAGTCGCCTTAATGAAAGGTGCCGCCGCCTTCCTCGTGAGACTGCATCCACTTCCTTTTCCATTTCGGCTTTTACTTAGCACGCGATGCAGCCACGGCCAGTAACCTCTTTTAAAGTCATCAAAGTGTTGTGTTCAAGGGCATATTCCAGTTTCTTGTGAAGACTGTGACCAGGGAAATTTGCCTTTCTTGCGTTGTCTCGGTTAGCGCGTACACAGAAAAACTGCACTAACTGCACTCTTGTAATTGCGTGACATTAGATGCCTCATGCTATATATTACCGTGAATTAGCACATTAGTACTAGTAGTCTGTGTTTATGTATAGAAACATGCGCTTGAAAATCCATCCAGTGTCTTTTTATGATACTGAATGGAAGTTAATGGATGCCTTTTATGTATTTTTCTTTATATTCACGGTCTCAAGAAACTGTAACGCCACATCCTTTCATTTCCTTCCTCTCCGTAGCATATAATGCCCTATATAATCCATTTTAATGCAACCCCTATATTAATATACTATGCTTAGAATAAACATTACGTAACTTGGCCATAGATAAGAAATCAAGCACAAATATCAGATCTTAATTTACATATTCCGACCACAAGACCGTAATAATGGCATTGTTAGTTCAGTCAGCGTTCAGTCGTGTTCCAAAGGCCAAAGATTCACAGCATTCTTTCGAGTGGGCATAAAATAAAGTTCAGAGACATCCCTTTATCCATGTTCAGCATATTTTGCGCAGGAGGTCAGCCGAGAAAGTCGAGGCAAAACGCAGCTGGGGGAGCGACGCTTTGCCCAACAGCAAGATAAAGACCTGCTCGCCCGAAAGAAACGTGTCCATTTACTTAACCTTCCCCAGAGTTTAATCTGCATAGATGCGAGCAAATAACGGTATACGGTTGTGCACGTGTGAGCGTCCCGGGTGTGGATTGGGGTGCTGCGTGGATAGAAAAAGGGAGAAAAAGACTGATGGCACAGGGAAAGATGTATGCTTGGCTGGAGAAGTTAATAAAATTGAAGCTGTGTTATGATGAATAAGGAAAGGGCCATAAAAGAGAATGTATGTAGTGAATCTCCCTGGCGAGCAGTGCTGAACAGCCTGGTGAGCGCACCCTGGGGAAGGCTTTTTAATCTGCAGCCCTCCCCAACACTCTGCGCTGCACAGGGAAATGGGCCCACATTCTGTTTGAGCTTCAATAAGACGGAGATATGGAAACCATGAGCGGGACACAGACGGAAAGAAAAGGGTAGAGCCATTGTGCAATAATAGAGAATGGGGAAGTCAGAATTGATGTGATAGGAAAGGACAGCGGAGTGTTCTGGCGTAAAATAAACATTTTTCAACATTGGTGTTAACCGTACAGACCAACAAATAATCGTATGGAAATGCTAATTATTGTCTTACAGGGGAGGACGGCTGAGTGACACACACACTAACATCTGATTAATTTGAAAGAGGCTCAGTGTGTCATATACAATACTTTACACGCAGCTCTTAGAATGAACCCCTCATCTAGAGATAAGTGTACTGAAGCACAGGCTGCTGAATGAAGCCCTTATTTTTGATACTAATACAAGGATAAGGGCTAAAACATCATCCAGCAAAAGTGTACCGTCCATACACTTTTTCAAGTGTTTTACCAGATATAAGCACCTTGCAACAAATTTTTTTTGTATGCATTAATGTTCCCATTATACACAGTCACGGCACTGCGGATACTCAATGTCCACTTAAAAGAGAAAGGGATTATCATTTTGTATTATGTTTTCATTCAGTGCTTCATTACTGCTGCAACATCTGCATCTTCCCGATACAAAACTTCCATCTGCTGGATCTTCAAAGTTTAAATAAAAGAGACGGTTTCTTTCACGTAAAATGCTGTATTATTTTTCACAAAAGATACTGCTATTAGTCACCTAAATGCCTGATTGTCTGAAGGTCAGATTTAAATATTAACTGTGATCGTCCAGTGTAGTAAATGTGTGCTAAATGTCTGCTTCAGCTCTCTCTAAATGTTTTTATTTTGTTTCCTGCCTACCTCCAGTAGCCAACATTTCCAATATGTCATTTCCAGCCAGACAAATATGGCTCTTTGTGAGTTCTTACGTATTTGAATGACAATATGTCTGACTTGTTTCCTGTTGCTGGAAACTGAGGCCGGTGAAAAGCAGAAAGAATGGTGGGGTCTTTGTGAGTGCAGCCGTGGCAGCTGTTCATTTTTCGCCTGAGTTGCTTTCAGAGAAGCCAGTTACCTTGCTGATGATAAATGCCTCTGTACGCTGAGCTGTCTCAGAACTCCTGCAGCCTTTAAACCCTGACAGCCGGCGCAGCCGCAGCCCCGCAACCTCGGGCCTTCAACCTCAGCCTGTCCTTCAGCGCAACAAATCAATGGCAGTCTTTACTCACTGTGGATACTTAGGGCTACAGATGCCTACCCAAAAAGCCTGCTTAGTGATACGGGAGGTAATTCTCATGTGCACTGACAGGTGAGACCTCTATAGCGCTGCGATGTCCATCACCAAGGCAACATGTGTAGCACGTGGCTGAGAGGTAGAGTAATGGGCTGTGATGGGGGAGGTATTGGACTGACTGTGATTGCTATCTGTGTGTGGACAGCCGGACATGTGGACACGATGTAATCTCTGATGGAGTGATGGCCAACCTTATACCTTCGATTTAGCTGGTTCCCTTTAGGCCAGATCCTGCTGTTTCCCTTAATACCTTAAATTCCGTTTCTCTTCAGCTCCCATCTAAGTCTACCTCCTCAATGCCTTTTCCACCTTTTCTCTCTCTGCTATCAAGTTTTTCATCTTCCCAGCCTCCCTGTGATGTGTCTCCCTCTTTTACTCTCTAATTCACTCCTCTCATTCACTAAAGTCTCCCAGTTGTTCTCTGTCGTCTGCTTCTCCTCCTCTCCATCACCAGTCACTCCCTGTGAGTCAGGCACTAGGGCAGGAAATTAATGATGGTCGAGAAGCTTTGGCAGAGTCTGATTTTCTATTATCAAAACTGCACTGACTTGGATGGGCTGTATTTTCTCTATTGGTGGTGCAGCGATGGCAGCGGGAATCGGTCCGTTATCATTGAACAAACTGTGTGTATTACACAAATACACACAGAAAAACAGCGCCCGTTCTGCAGTGAATAAAAAATCATTTACAGATTACAGAAATGAAAGCTATAAACATTCAGCACGGCAGCTGAGCGGTAAAGCTGCAAGATCCCATGCGGACACTGATCCTGTTATATAAATAATCTCATCGTCACAACACTAATATACTTTTGCGTATTGGACATTTATTTTTTTATACAATAATATTTAAGTCAGTTTTTGTGCTGTGACCGGAGACATTATATTTTAAGGTTGTAGGCTGCGATACCTCAGAAACACCTTAATGGATTTGTTCTAAACTTAGTGCGAATGCTCACATTGATTCATAGATGAATTGATTATACCTTGGAGGCCGAGAGGTCTCTGTGACCTCGCAAAACACAATTTGCCAGTAATTCAAGAATTCATACGCTGAATCTGACGGAAAAAGAAATTGTGCAACGGAAAATGCCATGCATTTAAATGCATTGGCTGTAACTTATGGGGAAAACCACTGCTAGGCAATTGCTGGCATCAAGACTTCTGAGAAACAAGACTAGAAAGCTACTACCTTCCTCCATCATTCCTGAATACGTCTGCAAACACGCACAACTAGTTGTCTATCCTGGATGCAAAATTGCAAAACAATGTCCACCCACAAGGTAGGGAATATCACAAGTTTGCTCTGTACTCTTCTGTAGAAATATTCTTTCAGTGAAAACATCAGGTTTTTTCACTGAAAGTTATCCACTGGAATCACACATGTCAATTCAGTAATAACTGCTGCTTTCGCAAAAAAGAAAGAGAGAAAAAAAAAAGAATACCTTTCATTAAATTCCTGTTACTCTGTACATGTTATAAGCCAGATGTCAAGAGACAGGCATGGATAGTACGCTGCAGCTTGACTGGCTGGTTGGATGCACAAATCGTGTGGCGCTGGTGTGGAAAAGTGTAGCTTTTCATTTCGATTTATCCTAAGCTAGCAGTATTTTAATATTCAGAGCATCTGTCTGTTGTCACTTACTGAAGTCGGGAATCGATGCCATCTGTGACATGACCCGGGTTATTTTGTCTTAGCTCGGGGCGGATCATATTTTTAACGGAAATTAAATATTTGATTTATCTGCTTTATGGGAAATGTAGGATCCTTGACATACTACAGATAAAATGCATGAATGTCTCTGCTTCTGCCGCTTCAGTTTTAATCATTTTTAAACGCGAGCGAGACAACTTTATAAAAACACCTTACTTATTTGCTCCTTTTAACAAAAATAGCTACTTCATCTCTCAAGGTAATGTGACACAAAAATGCTGGAGGATGTGTCAGTGAAAGGAAGGGAAACTGAAGGTAGAAGAAAATGCTTTGCCAAGCTTATTTGTGACCTCGCTGGTTTGCATATTTATCCAAGCACACCACCTTCCCAAAACTCTCCAGATCTGCACAGGTCATCCGTTTGACTGGATGAATTATGGATGCTATGCTAAACACGTGCCGTTAATCCAATACCATGGTATGTTAATCCAATACCATGGTAACTAATGGTGGCAAACTTGCAAACACACTCACTTCCTGTGTGCGTGTTAGCGCAGCACTTGTCTGTCCTTCAAGACGCTACCATGGCTTGCAAAGTTGGTGTGGGTGGCTGCTTCAACATGAGCAGCGCAAGTCACACGTCTATCCCTCTCCTTTGGTAAAGTTGCAAATACCTCCAAGGTAAAGACAGCAGACGAGGAAATGATAAGAGACATGAAAAATTAGACTGAAAAGGGAGAGAGGGGACTTGAGTAGGAGGAATATCAGAAGAAAGCAAAGCGAGGAGTGGAAGGAAATAGGACACAGTGAAAATCGAAGCGAAGTGATACAGCAAAGCACAGGGAAAGAGTAAGAGCCTCGGGCTGAGAGGCACCAGCCCAAGTATCATAGTCAATTAACATCCCAGCCCAGCACTAATTCTCAGTCTATTTCAGACCATTAATTATGTGCACCATCAGTTCCAGCTCACTTGGCCTGACACAAGTCTTCATCACGCTGCCTTGGCCCCTACGGATCATGTTTTACTAGAGAAATAGCTGGAGTTTACATATTCATGATGAAATGGAGATGAAAATTGTATGGATCAAGGCCTCTCTGATGATTCTCAATTGAAAAGAGAAGCGACGATTTCACAAGAGTGTCTATGTAAATGCTTGGAACTAACCACTTTGTTATCAGAGATGTTTGCACTTAAGATGCAAATACAGCCTCCTGCACTCTAGGTGCTCATTACTGTTGAACTCCAGGTGAGTTCAGTTAAAGGCAACACGGCTCTGAGTGGTTTGCTTACCTCAGCAAGGCTACAGTAGTTATTACCTACCTTTTCAGGTGGTACCTTGAGGTTAGAAGTGTCAGCAAGTGCAGAGAGCAGGCTAATCAAGCTTGTTCTGTCAGCAGGCTGAACTGTGTTTCCCTCTCTCTGGGCAGGTGAACTCTGTATGCAGAAATCAGGTTAACTGTGGATTGAAAAAAACAAAAAAATAAATACAGTATTGGCAAATTAGCTTTCTTCCATATGCTGACTGCAACTTCTGGAGGGGTTGGATTGAAAGTGCTGGCCTTTACGTCTGACAGGTTCTAAGGTACAGTCTGGTAACACATGACTGCCCCGTTCTAATTTCACCAGCAGCAGGAGAAGCTCCTTTATGTGCGATAACTGGCAGCCAAGAAAACAATCCACCGCAGTCCAGAAAACAGGGCACCAATTGTAGCAACACTACGTATTTAGAGTTGTAAATGGAAAACAAAAACTGATAACAAAACTGGAGGAGCCGGCAAAATGACCCTGGCCTGTGTTGTACAGTTTGATTATGCCATTATCTAGCTGATACCGGACTAGGGCTCTGCAACCCTGTGTCAGATGGAAATAAATAATGGTATGTTTTATTGTATTTCACACAACACAACAATAAAATCACTGACAGGAAAAGTAAATGACATTGACCATCTTGTGACAATTCAACTTTCTGCTGGGAAACGTTTGGACCTGGCATTCGTGTAGATGTTACCTAGACATGTAGCACCCACCTAGACTAAACCAGGCAACGCCACCCCATAGCAATGACACTCCTTGATGGCAGCAGCCATCCCCAGCAGGATGCAAATGCATACACAAACCCTAACCCAAGCTGTTGACCTGGCCTTCAAATTCACTAGATCCCAAACTGATCAAGTATCTGTGGGACGCACTGAAACAAGCCTGATCCACAGAGGCCCTCCAATCAACCCATAGGACCCAAAGGAACCCACTAACAACGTTGTGTCGTTAGACACCACAGGAGACCCTCAGAAGGTCCATGTTCGTTCTCTGATAGATGTACACCCATCAATCCATCCCAAAAAAGTCAATTAGAGAGTTTTTGACAGTCAGTAATGCTCGCTTACCTGCATTGTTAATATGTGTTGAGAAATTAGTAACCAATAAAATGAAAATCATCATCAGAACGAGCACACAGCATACACTGAGAAGTCAAGTGGTGTAAACTATGCTGAGGAGACAGTGTGAGTGTAGAATAATTAGATATAAAACTCTATAAAGCTGTTTATCCTCATTTTGATAGTCAAATATGTTTTGTGGTTCCAGGCAAATTTTAATTTTAATGGCTCCTTTGGTAGTAAAGGTCGCGGACCCTTGACCTAGACGGAGCAGTTAGGAGTCGCAAATTTGAGTCAACATCTCAGAAACCAATTACGGAAGGGAGAAAAAAAAAGGCTGCCACAAAGCCGGCGGCGAGGTGACATCGTCTCATTAGAAGGTGCTAAATAACCTCAAAAATAAACCCAGAGAACCGCACACTTCCCCTCCATCAATTTCCTCGTTGATGGCGGCCCATGAGCCAGCCTTGATCAATTCTCACTCATCTGAGCAAATGTAATTGACTTGCTCATGGAACAACAATTAAAAAGTGTCGATACCCAACCTTGTTAACCATTCAATAGCTACCCAGTGCTGGGTAACACAGCCCAGTCTCGCTAATGGTAATCAATTGATGAATACCAAATGACCGGCGTGTGAAGATGCATGAGGCAGTGGAAGGAATGGCCATATCCCAACGGACAGAGGGGGCCGGTTGGTGTCATTGTGTTGCCGCCAGTAGCCAACACTGTGTACGGCAGCAACTGATCGAAGACACAGATGGTTTCACTAAGATACAAACACACAGCGACTGTTTAAAAAGGTGGTAGATCATTTTAAAAAACCCGTTTCCCCAGCCTTAACTCTCTCTATATAACACGCTGTAGCCTGAATATAAAAACGGAGGCAGAGACGAGGCTGCATCACAACACGAGTGAACTATGATACAAGTGCCTGGTCAGCTCCACGGAGATGAAAAACATCCAAATATCTGTCACCTGGCCCCTACTTGTCATCACCTTCCAGAGGAGCTGTCAGCACCACTGTCAGCGTGTTCATTGGCAGATTTTCACCCGGCACCATTTATCCCTGAGCCGGTTCTCTTTACCACACTCAAAGCAAATGACAAGTGAGAATAATTTGTACAAAATCCGGCAATTGAGTGGGCTGGGTGACGCATTTTTCACCCCCCCTCCTCGTTGAAACCTTAGATCAGTTTAATGCACGGTTGCATCATCTCATTGTTGATTTAGATGATTGAGCTCAAATCAGTGCTGATTGCAACGGGAGAGCGCTAATTGGAAGGAAAGGAGGAGAAGGGCGCAGCGACAGGCGCTTCGTCAAAATGTGCTTGGGTTCAAAATCGGCTGGGCTGTAATGACGGCTCCTGGCTAGACTCGTCACCTTGCTCCGTGGTCCTAACAGGCATTTTCATTGACACCATAACGTCAGTCTGCCACAGGACAGAGGGGGAAGACGACTGTTATGAATTTTAAAAGCTGGCAATGTGTGCTGAGGAAGCTGCTGACAGCTGTGCGCTCAACCTGTGAAAACAAGCGAGGATGAAGTGAGGCTGACTTATTTGGTTTTAGCTGCTGCTAATGGGGAAAAATAACTACATTTTAATCTGAGACTGTATTTTCGGCGTTCAGATTATACGTTCAGATTAGAATGTTTAGTTGAAACTACTAGCAGATAAATGTCCTATATCTATAACAGTTTGTAAAAAGTATTGAACTGAAGTCCCACTGCTGTGATGATTGGCCAACTGCGGCACGTCATTAACTCGCGGTTGAGCGGCATTCGCAGGCTCTGACTGAGAAAACCATTGCCGTCTTTAGCGATCACTCAGCTGTAAATTATATATCAGTGAAGAAGCACAGCACAAAAGCACATCAGAAAGAGACTAAGACCCAATACATTTCGTAATGCTCCTGGTTCTAGCGAGGTTATTGTTGCCTAACAGTCCTCTGCAGTATATCAGGGCATCCATCAGCACAAAGATACTGGGTCAGCTTCGCTCTAAAATAGCTGCCGGACCCAGGATAAAGACAATGATCCCATATCTCTTTAGGCTGCTCTGTGTGAGTATCGTATTCCCTTGTGTTCTGAAAAGATATGGCCAGAGGCAGACAGGCATTTTAGGACGGTCTGAGAAAAACAAGGCAAACACAGCTATTCAGTAAATATCCCATTTGCTGCAGAAATCACACATTTCCACGGTTATCCCCCATGATAATTTGACTTCCCTTTGGTTTGTATCAAATCCCGTTTTTTTCCAAACGATGCAGGACAGCACTGTACCGCGCATTAGTACTTAAATTACTTTTTACTACGGCCACAAATCATAAATAGGAGAAAAACCAGTCAGGAGTATGGATTAGTGTTTTTGTGGAGTAATCGAGAGCAGTGTCAGAATATTTTTTGCCCATGTCAACGTCGTTCTTATTCAGTTTCATATCTCCTGTTATGACTTTTCTGTCACGGATACACTTTGTATCATTTAGCTTTGATTGATTAGGATAAAATGATCAGATCTCACCTCATGCATGGGCTCTAAAGAGGTACTCAGCTTGCAGGTAAACCGAGAGGCTTGATTCTGTATCACAAACACTGCATTAGTGTCTTGAAATCCCACACTATTTAAAATGCCTCACAGTAGCTCAGAGTGAAAACTGGGCCAGCGAGTCACTGCAAAAGTGGATGGAAATACATTTAAAAATATATATATATATATATATTACAAAAGCCAGCGTAGTCCTCTATTATCTGAAATATCTAGGACAAGGTTCATTCCTCTGCGGATTAAGTGAAGTGAAGGAGCCATTGCCGTAGCCTTAGACGCGGAAATTTTCATGTATTTCTCCCGCTAAGATGAACTTCCTTCAGTGTGGGAAAACCGCTCCAGTGAAAACTGAGAAGTCATCGGACACGAATAAGCAGGAGAGCCCTGAAGCTTTTTATCTGTAGTGTTGGAATCAAAGATACAGAGGTTTTTGTGTAGAAAAGAAAATAGCGCAATAACACACAAAGCTGATGGGAAATAATGTTGGAGAAGTTGGGGGAAAAACAAAAAAGTCATCCATGAAATTGCTTGTTGCATCCTTTAAAACCTCTTGATTGATGGTGGCAATTTTAAAGGCTGGCAAGTTCCCCAGTTCTGTAGAAGTATTAGAAATGAGTACTCCGGGGTTCTCTTAAAGGAAAAAAATCCCCCCCTAAACAAACCCTCTATTTAACCCAGTTAAGTAACAGCTATTGGCAATGTGCATTACTGGTTCAATTTCGGTGTTGGGTAGTGTGTGTTTTGTTTTTTATTCCCGTTGATAACCGGCCTGACAGTCGGCCACTGCAGCTGTGGGCAGCTTTATGGGAAACATGCATTTTAAAGTTAGAGACAACACAAGTTTTGCACACTGTGCGGTATGATACTAGTACTATTTTATCCCACCGCATACATCTGTATCCTTCCTGTCAACAAGCTACGGCAGCAAGCTCAGCGACCTTGGTGCACCTTTGGACGACCATCAAGGAATTGAAAATAATGTATTAATATTTAAACAGCTGAGAAACTAAATTCAGAAAAATTACACATTGGAAAAAATCAGGCGGTGTAGAAAGAGAAAAACACTGTAATGTGGCTATATGCTGAGCGTTTGGTAATGGCTTTAACTATAACTCCTCCCGTGGGCAACCTTAAGTGGAGGCTGGTGCATGAATAGATAATGAGCAGCGGCATAACAAGATGTAATGTAATTATTTTATAAAATATATTTTCCTCTCAGAAGTTAAATGAATTTTATATGTGGTAATTATTAAATATGCACCGTACAAACTACTTATAAATGTTAATTAGAGGACAAAATCTCAAGACGCTCAAAATGTATAAACTATTAAAACTCAATTTTCAAATTCAAATCGTATTTCAAACAGTACATTCATTACGAAAGCTGCTCTTTTTTATCAATATGTTCACTACTGCGCATTAGCCGCCGTCACTTCTATTTCCGACGCTTCCAAAAGCGGATTCATTTGCGCCGTCGATGGAACAGGCTAGAGTTTCTAGCTCCGGGTGCCAAATGTAAGATAGCTTCAATGTACCAGTTAATGGCGGCGTCGAAGAGTGCTGGACGGCATCCACTGCTCTAATTCCAGCCACGCGGGAGTCTTATTTAGAAGCGCCTATAGTGGAACATTGCTCTGCAGTACGGAGGCTGCGGGGTTCCTTCACAGGTCACAGTCTTTCCGAGGCTCAGCTGTATTTTTAGTTTACAGACATTGATTCAAAAGCCGCTTCCTCCACGAAAACAACAGCTATATTAGTTATAGAAGATTAAGTTAAATATATACGGGGCACGTTGAAAGAGTGGTTTACTTAATGTTTCCAGAACTGAGGAAAATGTTGACATTGGTGATGTGATGTCTGATTTAAGTTTTGTATTTATTTCTGTTTGTCTCACACATAATGAGCTTACTTTAAAATTCGTACATAGGTCAGAATTTCAAATCAAGAGCCTACCCAACTCTGAATTACCACATGAAAGGCAGGGTCCAAAAGTCTGTGCCGTGCTTTTCTTTGCTAGAGTTTATATTTATCTGGATGAAGACTGCAACGCATCGAGAAACAAAGACATTGTAGGCATTTCATACTATTTCCATTGTCGGTATATTTTCACATTCACTCCTCTGTCTGTGTTAGAAGCACTACGACATTTCCTTACTCTTTGTTTGTGTTTTGCCAAGGCTGTAATTAAGTGCTTTAGCCTATGCCATACTATAACTGAAACAGCAGATGAAGGCCAGCTTGTACCGAATATGTTAGCATTCCAGGCTAATTCATATGCATATGCATGTGAAGTGGGTCCGAAATTGCATAAGCCCTCCAGCTGCCTGTCTGATGAAAGAGAGGTGTAAGGAAAGAAGGTTCCCGGAAGAGCATTGATTAGTCGAGTAGAAGAGAAAGAGTGGCGACATATTGATCCTTAAATATTTCAATCCAAATTTAGACTTTTGTCCGTGTTTGATCGTGAAAAACGTCAGAATTGGAGCGACCGTCAATAATACGCAGCGCTGAATTAGTTCCTGCTTCCGTAGAATATTTACATGGTTTCGACTTTATCAACACGCTTGATCCGACGACGACTGGAAATGTTGTTCGCTGAAACCACTAATAACAGAGCAAATAGTAGAAAATCACATCCCAAATATCACTTCAGCCCTCCGCTTTTTGAATCTGTTGCATGTCTTCTGTGAGCTACAGAACAAGACGGAAAGAAATCCAATAATTACTTGATTTGTTTTGTTTTTAATAAAATTCCTTCTCAGCAAGAGGGAGGGTTCGTAGAGGTGAGATTGATTTCATGTTTTTGCATGTTCTTATTTGCAAGTGAAGGGAATTTAAAGACCATACTTCTCTCCTTCTAAAGCTTTATTTTTTGTCTGGAGCCGAGCACACCGACATGTTTTAGATTGCACTGTAATTTAAATGGACTTTTCTACGTGAACATGACCGCAGTTGTAACTTTGATTTTTACGGGTTCATTCTTAACGCCATTTGTAATTTAAGCCAATATTGTGAGTTCTATAAACTGCGTAAACCCTGATGGCAACTCTGTCAGCTCGCACTGGGAGTCAAGTTGTTTTCGGCCTTCAGTGTGACTGTGATAAGGAAAAGCTCGAGGTTTGCTGGTTGGATTAGTTCCACTCGAGTTTTCTATCTCCAGCTGATGCAGAAGGTGGAGCTACGTGATAAGCGAGAAGCATTTGGAGAGTTTTATGGCACTTCAGAGTCAGAATAAATGTCTCCTCTCTGAGAAAATAGTCACTAGCTGCGCCCCGTTACGCTCTATTACGCCACACTTACACATTTACGACCTCGGATCCGCGGCTAAATCTTTTTCTGTCAGTCAAAGCGACACATGCGCCGCGTTATGAATTCAGCGCCGCGTCGAGTAATCACACGATTATAAATTAAAGAAGAAACACAATGCAGTTATTATGCAAACCGAGACATAATTTAGCTGAAAGTGTGTTAAAATTTGCGATTCTGGATCGCTGAGGTGAACTGTGTGTAGCACGTCGTAAGGGAGCGAACCTGTCACGCAATTACAAGGAGCCCTCATACGGAGAGAAGACATGGTGAAATGGATTGCAGTAGAACAAGAGGGTATTACACATTAATGAGAAATTATATTGTCGGTCCAAGAAACCTTGCTCAGTTAAAAATCTACCATCTTGCAGGAATTATTCATTTACTTCAGTTCTCTTGAAATAGAGACATGCGTGATGTATATTTATATATATACTTAGAACATTCAGTGTCTGTGGATTAACATCCAGTCATAGCATATGTTCCCTACCTTAAGGCGTATGGGAACTTAGGAACTTAAATATTTTTTCTTCCTCTAAGATGATCGCTCTGTCGCCCTTCTCCTCAAATGCACACTTGATTATATTTGCTCTTATTTAGCCGGAAAGCCTTGCGGTATGAATCGTACCGATGAAGTGAGCTGGACTCTGACTATGCTCAGGGGAAGGGACGCAGGAAGTCCTGGCAGAGAGGACGGAGATGAAGGTCGATTCACCCCGGCCGCGCGCCAGCTGTCACAAGTGGACGGGCGGGAGAATCACCTGAAACCTGAATTGATTTCTTTGAGTGAGAGAGAACGAAATTTCTGATATCTGTTGACCTCCCTTGATGGAAAGTGTCACAGGGGTGCCGGAGATGGAGCGGGAGAAAGACTCCAGACAGACAGCAAATGTCATTTCAGGAAAAGACAAGCGGTGCCTTTTGAAAAGCGCCACTGGCCGGCTCCTAGTACCGACACTCATGTCACTTCAGACTGAATGCAAACTTCTGAACTCCACCTCTAATGAGGAAACGAAAAATGTCCTATGTTTTCTTTCCACAAAGAAATGCATGTTTTTGGCCCAATAGACTTACGTCTCCTGTTATCCGTCTCCTTCAAACAGCTACAGTGGCTGGCGTGATGATTTATTAACTCAGTGTTTGATGAAGCTCTCCTACAGAAAGCCACTTGATAAAGTCTCCTAGCAATGGAAATAATTTCGAGCCAACTTCACAGATAATTAGGCACTTTAGCCGGCGGACTTGATTTTGAAATAAGCAGAGCTCCCAGCAAATGCACTTATACCTCTCCACAGTGGTAATGCTTGGGGGCGGCGGTGAAATGAAGGGTGAGGGGAACCTTTGCAGAACAACTTAATTTCATGTTTTGGAACAGCCGTTGACTTACGTGAAGACTCCACAGAGCCTGGCTTCGGACTTCAGCCTTTTAGGAAGAGTATCTACAGTTAGTAAAGGCGGGGTGGATTATTTTCTCACCACCGCCATATTTATAGAAGCGGTTATAAATATCTACCATATATCGGGATCCCTGAGAGACCATGCGAGCTCGATGGGGCGCTGACTCTTTTCATTAGTAATGCTTTTAGGAAGGGTAGTATACTGTCTCCCTTTAGTTTAAATAGCGTTAGGCTACAGTGCCTTATCCAGGCAGTTCTATCTTTATAAGACAGGGCTGTGCTCTCGGTAATCTCCTTATGATTTAAATACGCAGGTGATTTACTGACACATATTTAAAGAGTAATTCGGTGTGAGGGGGATGTGAAATAAAACAGTGAGCTCAAAGATCTTAACCACCATCTTAGACATGTTCTAGTGTTGGAAAGTGTGCACTACTGTACACGTTTGCACATAACATGTTGTCAAGTAAAGGATTATCTTATCTTATCTTAATGCTCTGCTATGTGAACAATAAGAGCATTATTTCTATTTAGGGATGTTAATATGGGTTAATAAGTTTGACAATGTCAACTGACGCTTTAATGCAGCTATAAGAGTAATTCCAACTTAACTGTGCACACGGCCTCTAAATAACGTGAGATGGATAGTGTATGTGTGTTTACGTGGCCCTAATTATCAGTCAGAATATAACTTTTGCTCAACCTGAGCAAATGAGCTGCAAACACTTATCTGAACCACTTGTTGCTTTGCTACCTCCGCGTTTCACCAGATGCGCCCAGACAGAAGCGAACGACTCAAGCGCTATCAGCCGCTTATATTTTTGCTAAATAACAGATTAGCAAAAAGGTTTACACCGCTCCTATGAATCCAATCTGTGGTCACGATCACCCTTTTCAGATCGCGGTGGTTACATGAAGCAGCTCATTACTAGTGTTCGTAAACACAGCAAATGATGCATTCCAAAGGTCTCTGTTTGTGTTTGCTTCGTTGTGTTGCATGTAAAAAAAAAAAAAAAAAAAGTATCAATGCGCCAGTTGCAGCTTTTATGTTTTAACTACTACAGGCCATGGTGTAAAATGAAATCGGATGTGCAGGCCCCACTGGTTTCAGGCCCATAGAGACAATTGGTTTGCCACAGCCCATAACGCTGCTAAATTGTTTGGGATATTAGGAAGTTAATGTATCATAAGGTGCGTCTATGAGGCAAGAATTTCATTTTCTGCAGCGCCGCGGTTGTGCTATTACGCAGGCTTCAGGTTTATTATGCATTAATGACGCTGTAAAAATTATGACATACACATGTTTGCATTTGTATGTCGGCACCGGCATGAGTGCAGGTGTGTGATTGTACTGCAGCATAATTTATAGAATACAGAAAGTGTGGTGTAAAGGGAAAAAAATCCATTTCTTTCTCGTAATTATTCCATTACTTCTGTAATTTCATTAACTAAGCTTTGCTTAAAAAAAAAAAAATAATAAAAAAGGGAGCAGCAGTAGGCTGTCAGAGGTAATTAAAAGATAAGGTGAACAGTACAAGTCTGCCTGCCCTAGCTGCATTAAGACATTTAGCAGGAGCGTAATACCCCTTCAGCATGCACAGACACAGACACGTTCGCTCACATAATGCTGTGAAGGGATGACGGAGGTGCTCTCCCACCTGCCAACAGACCCCTCACAGACATGTGCACTGGAGGGAGATGTGTTGCAGTCCCGTGGCGTCAGACTGGTGAGATATGAAATGTGACGGGTGCACAATGGTTGTCAACATGAATGACTCATAAACAAGCAAAGCATTAGGACAGCCTACACCACAGTGTTCTTTTTTCTTCTTCTTTCTCCTTGTAGATAGATTGGAGAGGAGGCCCGACACCGTCTCAAATACCACTTCTCACTGCCTTTTCTTCTTTGCGTTGTGTGTTTACGTGAGCCGGGGAAATAGGCTCGCTCCAGTAAACCATTACGAACGCCAGTGGATCACTCTGACTCGACGTGCTTCTGTTTTGCGCTCGGTTTGTTTGAGCCTCGGGCAGATTGTGAACAACACACCCAATCCTTTTAACGAAAGCGTTAATACAAAACTCTGATTTATTATTTATGGGAACACTGTTACCGAGAGGTTTGAGTAAGTTTTATCCGAGCTGTCATTGGAGGTAATACCACTGAATTTATTGACTTGAAGCTATTATTTGTTCAAACATGGTTCTGTTGAGTGATTGAAGGAAAAAAAAAAAAAAAGATGCTACCTGGTGCCACTAATAATTTCTGAAAAACGGTCGGCCCGTAGAGGCTGTTTTGCAGCTTTTACGGCTGGTAAAACAAGTATCTCTACTGTTGTATAATGAGTGCAGATGGGGAGTTTAACGAGAAACTGACACCCCGAGTGCTGCTGCAGCTACTCCACCCTCCAGCTGCAAGGATGAGAAGCATAAAAAAAGAGCAGATTAGAGGAGAATGGTGGATCAACTTCATCAGTTAATTAAACTCTATTGCAGCTTGATGAGCAATTAATCAAGGCAGCGTGCAGAGTGTTAGACAGGGCTGAGTTCTCCGGGTGCGAAACGTGTGCGCCGTACAGTACGTTCCCGGGGGGGCCGCCCTGTGGGGAGCAGCACTTACCAAGTGAGCAACCCCGAAAATTGTACAGGGTGTAATGGGCTGGGTTTATGTAAGCAGCTATCAATCACTCTCTGACATAAGCCTGCACCCTATTAGAGCTCCAAGATTAGGCTCCCTCTCAGAGCTGAACTAACCGAGTAACAACTTGCCTAAGTTGATAGAATTTCAGGAAAGGCTACCGCATTATTATTTAGAGAAAAAAATAATAATATTATTGGTGTTTGAAGCGGCAGCAGAAGGCAGAGTTAATCACGTTAAATGCGGGCTCTAAAAATGTCAAGAACGCTGCATTTTCTCATGCAGCTCGACTCACATCTGACTCCCTCAGTCTGATGGTTTGCTTTCTGTTCTTTGTCTGTCGCCCTCTTTCATCTACCTCCTCATCTCTTTCAAGACTGTGAACTAGGCTTTTTTTTTTATGCTATGGAAATTCGAGTTGGCAGTTTGTGACTAAATGCTGTAAATTTATTAACAAGACCATGGGGAACATTAAAAGTCAATTGAAGGAGGCTATTAAAAGCAGGCTTTTAATTGGGTTGGTCTCTCCACTTCTCTCTTTTTCTAAGAGCAATGGCACTAAAAAAAGTTCAGAATTAATGCGCTCGGTGTGTGCTCGTCCTTGAAAGAAAGTTCCAGTTTGATTTCGCAGATGGTTCATGATAAATTTTACTGTACGCTAACGCACATAAAATACGGAAAATGGCGCGGAACTTCTTGCTGCCTTTGGTCCCGCTGAGGAGCTTCTGTCTTTGCGTCTCCGGCTGAAGATTTTCAAGAAGGGAAATCTCTTAAAAATGACAGATTACAACAAAAGACTTTACTCCAACACACACGTCTGCAGATCATCCCTTCACCCATTCGAAAACCAGACACGAGCCGCAGTCTCTTCAGCCATCTGCTTTCCAGCGTCTTTTGATCGGTGTTTGGGCCTGCGAGCACGCTGCAAATTGTGTTAGCACTGTAGCTTTAATGCATCAGATTATATAATCTGTTGAAATTACATTACAAAGCATACAGTTGTCCTAGTTTTGGTAACGCGGTGTGACACTTTACAAATGGTTTTAATTGCTCTTGCGCTTCTGGCTCTTGAGACGTGCTCCACTCATTTTGCACTTTGAGGGCTGCGTGCGCGTGTTTAGCGGGGTGGGTTTTAGAAAAGAGTGGGTTTGTGCATATGGGAGGGTTGGAGAGAGAGAGGGAGAGCGAGCGAGCGAGAGAGATGGAGATGCAGCGTAGTATCGGCGGTGCTGACTGGATAATGACATGCAGAGTGCTGCTACAGTAGGCTGAGCCTCCAACCAGATGCTCCTTTCACTGCAGCTCATAAGCAGAGAAAGAGAGGGAGCGGGAGAGTCTGCACCAGCGTACGCACCCATCTTAGCTGGATTAAGTAGCACGATTCAGAGACTTCAATCATGTACTGTAAAAGGAGCTTATTAGAGTAGATACCCATCATGTGGTTCAGAGGAGGCTGTGGCTTAGCCGAGTTCAAACTTCCTTTGAGACTTTATATTTTTTTTTTATTCTGTCCGTAATGATGGAGATGTTCACTGAAATGTAATGATTCGGTCATATCTTATTCATTGAGGGCTCAGAGGAATGGATGTCTGTGCGTCTGTGTGATGGATGAATGGCTAAAGCAAAAATGATATATGTTTATGGTACTTCAAGAGAAGCAGATGGCATCACCACACAAAACAGGTACACAGAGCACGGGGAGATCAAGGGGATACTCTTAATAATTAACTACGTGGTGTGTGTACAGTATGCATATTTGTTCCTTTTTTTTTGTTTTGTTTTGTTTATGATAACCACAAATCATCCTGGAGCAATAAGACGCTCACAAGCACCGCATATGTTGTGTTAGTGTGGCTGCCAAGACAGTAATCCATACAGCAATGTGCCTTATGGGTAACCCAGCAGGTCGTGCAGTTTAATAAATAGATACATCATGCATTGCACATGCACAGCAAACAGGACCCTCCTCGAGGACAGCACATGCTGCTATACTACCTAATGAAGACAAATACAGAAAATTATGTCATGTACTTCATTTCCTTCGGCCCCTTTTGCGCTTTTCTTTTAAAAACCACGGTGACTTACAGAGCATGGTGGATCGCCAACCCTAGCCCTCCCCGGCCCTCGGATCACAAAGGAATTACTGTATATCTTTAAAATATGCTCGTGGCCTAAAAGCAATGATTACGAGTCCTTTCATCAAGCCGGCAGTCCACTTATCTTTCAATTATAGCTTTTTTTTATTAGGTTACTGATGCATTTTCATTGCAATAATTCACCATCGCCCTTTGCACTCTAAGCGGAATAACTTCAAAGAGTTAATACAAAATTAAATAAATCTTCAATCAGCAATGCATGAAACATTAGGCGACCGTTAAGCTACTGTATGTGGCCCACTTTTTACACATTTACAACAATATTTCAACAAAACAATAGTCAGGTTTCTACTAATGCGTGCGGATGTGTTCAGGGACTGTGGGGTAATTATTGAGGTGGGTAAGACTAAGGCTATTCTTTGTTTTGACAGTATGTTCTCCATTGTACGTCTGATTCCTTTTTTTTTGAGGATGCAGAATAAAGTGAATAAAGCATAATATAACTGTCTGCTGAATTAACCAAGTGGGTACAGGAGTGACAAACATCACGCCCTCTGGAGAGAACGAGCCTCTTTTAGCTAAAACAAACAACAAAAAAAGAAAACTACACAACCCCTCCGCCTTTTCTTGAAACCCGCTTCCCCACAACCATTTTGCTGCAGTCCCCCAGGAGCACGGCACACAGCAGTGCTCCCAGATTACTTAAAATCTTTTGTTCTCTGTGTTCTTCTCTCTCCAGGAGAAAGGAAACATTGCCGTCGTATTCAATGTCGGAACAGACGACATTAACATTGAGGAGACGTCAAAGTTTGTAAATGACGGAAAGTACCATATAGTGAAGTTTACGCGGAGTGGGGGTAATGCCACTCTGCAGGTGGATGACCTGCCAGTCATTGAGCGCTACCCCACAGGTGAGTCACCCACTTTGCCTGTAATTACATCGGCTGCTGCTTAAAGGCGATAAAAAGACCCGAGATATTATCAAGCTAGCTATTAGAGCCTTATCTGTTAGGATGTCTTTACGTTGACTTGGCATGTGCTTTAATTGCTTTTTATGTTTCTGTTTCCAGCAGCTGTTCAGATTAATACCAGTGTTGTTGAGCCCCCCTCCCCACCCCACATAGCTTTGATGTATGTAACGCAAAAACGACTTAAGCCTGTGTAAATTGCTTGCACTCTCCCAGTGTAAACTCCCACCTACCCAGTCTACATGTCTGCACCACATTCTCCATGTACATAAATAACCCACCCACGGTGTATGTTCACATTGGCCTGAATCAATAGACTATTTACAGACAAATTACCACTTTTATTGTAAGTAATTGTGTGCCATTCCACTATTTACGTCTCTGCCAATACAACAGATTGATGAAGACGGCGGGCTAGACGAACGCGTAATAACCCAGTCAAAGTAAATCTGTTGCTTTGCACATGATCATCTAGCTTGAACCATAAAAATGTACTTTTGTATTAATCATTTTCCCGGCATACGATGAAATGACTCAAAGAAAGCTTTATTCATTTTCTTAGTCATTAGTGTTACTAATAATTTCATTTGTGTAACACTTTTCATAAACACAGTTAACATGGCAGGAGAAGATGAATTCGCTAATTACTGCTGTGTGTAATGAGCGTTTAGTAACTGATAAAGAAGTTGCACATTATACGAGTGGAATAGTCGGATTGGCACTTTGTTTTATAGTTTAGTAATTACTGATAACTTTCATCGGTTTTTGAAAGTTTTTTGGGGGGTGGGAGGAGTAATCGAGTGGAAGCAGACAAGCGCTCAGCAACACTGGTATGTTTCTGTAGAATGTCATAATGTTAAAACGTTAGCAGTGTGAATTGAAATGCTTACTGCCTGTGTTGTTGAAATTGTTAATCTCTTCTAACTGCTTTAAAAAGGCTTTGACAAAAGCTAAAGGGGGATTAAAGGAGAGCGAAAAACGCACCGTAGGAACAAGTGTAGCATTCATTACGGGAGAGTAAAAGCTGCAGAATCAAATGTGAAACATTTGTTAGGTTGTGCAGGAAAAAAAAAAAAAAAAAAAATGAGTGGGCAACCAGAAGACAAATGAACCTGTCTCTCCCCTTTTTTTTTTTTTTTTTTGCATAATGTTTGGTGACCTTTTTAAGCTATGACCAGTGCATTCATCCAAGTGAAAGAGGGTTTTATGACCGGGACTCAATCCTCGCCGTTTGCCTCGGGTGGGAAAGGGAAACTAATGGCTTTTGACGTGTTGCGGAGAGGACAGAATGTACGGCGGGGTTAAATGCTTGCGTGCTGAAAAAACAAACACCCTCAGACCCCCTGGTGATAATACCTGCATGTGCTGCACATAAACTGGATCAAGCTTTTAATAATACGAAAACGTGAAGCAATGAAGGTGATGACAAAAACCACTAAAGGATATGGGAATATATGAGTGGTGACACTTTTTTTTTATTTTGAATTTTGGTTAATGTGCTGTAAAAAGGCTTTGTAATAGCACAGGAATAAATCCCCTCATAAGTGCTGCGTTATAAAAGCTGCAGGGAAAAAGTGACCGATCTCATCCCCACCAATCATGCATCAGTGACAATGCCAAGTCCGGCTACCTTATTAGACTCGTTGCAGACTAATTACATCTAATCACAATTACTGCGCAGTTCCTCCCCTCACCCCGAGCACACAGAGCCATTATTCTCTCAGCTCGCCTGTAGTTTGATTAGTATCCATGTATGCCTCTAACGCACTCATAATAGCAGCCCTCAGCCACTCTTAGGCCACTCACAGATCAACAGTGATTATAATAAGAGCAGACAGCAAAGATAAAAATGATGGCTGCAGTGAGAAAGACAGAGAGGAGGGGTTTGTACGGGAGGCAGCGATCACTCTCAAAGCAAGGAAATAATTGCTTCACCAGAGCCTCTATTGCTGCCCTCGTAATCTCATTAAAAAGTCTCGTACTGCATACTTAAGGCCCATTAAAAGTCTTTAGTACAATTATTCGAATCTGAAATGCAAAACGCACAGACACATAACCAGGCTTCTATTTGTTGTAGTTTAGCTCTCCTTCTTTTATTCTCGCCCTGCTTTCATTCGGCGCCACACACAAAAGGCGGGTCGAGAAAAAAAAAAAAAAAAAGCCCCTTCTCCTGAGTCTTGGCCATGGAAGTAATACCATCACAATGGTGCTGCCATGCCCACGGGGTACAGTGCAGCATCCTATCAGAGCACCCAGTGAACACGCGTTGCACACAAAGATAATGGAGAAGTCCCTGGCCTTATTCTTTTATTGTTATCAGAGCGTGGTGCACTTACAGAGCTCCACGTCTCTCGCTCTGCTCTCTGTCCCCTCCCTTTCCATCCTCTTTGACTCTATCTGTCCACCCCTAACACCCCCCTGTGGATCTCACCCTGCGTCCCGTTCCTCCACCTTGCCGCGTGGAGTCTGATCTGTGGGGTAGAAGAAGAGGAGGAGGGTCAGCTTCATCCATTAAAGCTGCATCCTTTCTGTTTTGCCTCTGTTCTATCCATGAGCCCATTCAGCCTATTGTGGGAGCAGTCATCACTGAGCATGCTTAAAAAATGGTGCAATGGCTGCCACGGCCAGAGCAGGGGGGGACAAAAAGGGAAGCAGAATAATAAAAATAATAGTCAGATTTGAGTAGGTTCCTCCTCTTTTTCCGTCTCCCGGGTCTGTGAACAGAGGAAGCATTTGCATATAACATGGCGAGCGTCCTAGGGCTTGTAATGAGATAAAGCCCCCACCTTATCTGACCACTTTATTAACAAAAAAGAAAACAAGTGAGTGAGGGCAAAGCGGGTCGGCTGGGACGGCTCAGCTGAATCGCGGCTGTCTGGCGGCGGAGATAAGCTGGGGCTGTCCCACACCAAACCAAATCACCACTCAGCAGCAGTCACAGGCTGCGCTCGCAGGCAGGATGAATGGGCTCCACTGCTGCATCAAAGCTCAGGGGATAGCATTGTTTAACACTCCGGTGTCCCACAGTGGGGATCAATACACGATCACACCTTGATTATATCCACACTTAATTAACCCCAGCGTAAGGATAACCGACTGAGCGTGCCACGCGGCGCAGAGCCCAGCGGAGAAAAGTGCGACTGTCTTTGAAAACGGGAGCATGCTTTTGCACAAAAGTAGAGGATTTAGGCACAGTGGCGCGCTGCGTGCGAGGACGAGGGCATGTTTGCTGTATGTGTTTGCCCCTCGCACTACTTTGTCGTGCCATCTATGTCAACAAACTCGCGGCAGAATTTCGGCAGCAGCACATAAATGAATGCCTGTAAAAAAATGAAACGTTGAAAATATGAAAGGAATGCTACTGTCGATAAACGAGGCAAGAATGCATATCAGGGGATTAACATTCATTAAAGACGGGTGTCTTTTGAGTCAAAACCCGTACGTCCTCACTGTCCTCTTAACATCTGTACGCTAACTGTTCTCCAGAGCCCAGTCTGAAGCTGACCTCTCCTTGGATGAAGTGTCACAGTGGCGGAAAAACTGCAGGGGTGACGTAACTAGCAGCCTATGACTGACAAGCTGAGGTGACGGCAATTAACGAGGGCGGCGAATGTACCATCACAACAGAAATCAGGGATTATTCATTAACATATCACGTTCAAAATATAGGGAAGCACAGCTGTGTTTGTGTGTTTGCCTAAACGAATACACTATTTACTCCTGTTACTGTGACATATGGTAAAAACTTCAGTGCACAGCTTCTTGGGGAACTCATTAGGCCCTTTATAAAAAGTGAAGTAGCAGCTGAGTTTTACTTGGAAATGTGCCTCAATTAGTGTGACGTGAATGATGGGGGGGGGAGAATTTAGAAAAAAAAAAAGGCTAATTTAAATGCGGATACATGACTTGAAGGCCTGATGACTGGCCAATCAAATAATACACGCCGTGATCCCATGCGGCTTTAATGCAGAGTGTATCTTTGTGCATCAGTGTTGAAGGAGAAGTGTTCCACTAAATCTCCTTCACAAGCCTTTGTGCCCCAACCTGGCACAATCAGCTGCAGCCAAATTCCATGAGCCGTATAGACAAGCTTTAAACCCTTCTCTGTGTAGCTGATCCTCTGCAGTAATTCAAGCTGATGCGATTAAAAAATGTCTTTTTATGCGTCTTCTTTCCTCCAAGACCTTTCATCAGGCCAACTGTGCATCTGTTACAAGGTTACCTCCTCTCCTTCATGTCTTTGCGATCCTCTCCTCTCCTCTCCTCTCGGAAGCCATTCTCCGCCGAATCATTGTTAGCTACCGGATCTTTTATCTGCCAGAACTGAATTAATATAGTTGATGGGACAAACATTGTCAATCTGCCGGAAGAATGAAGCTGACTGAATTCAATCTCGGCAGACAATACCAGGGGAAAAGCACTCAGAGACAGTGCCACTTTGCTGAAAGTCTTCTGTTCTCGAGAGGTTATTGGCCTTGACAAAAGGGTGATGCAGAGTTTGCCCTCATTAATGCCAAAGTGGCCCTCCAATGCTGGAGTGGAGTTTTCCTGTAGCTGCTCTTACTCTCCCGTGTCACTTCTCGGGATCATTTAAAAAAAAATACTCTTAAAAAACGACTTTTATGTCAAACATGTACTGCGCAACGTTCAGCCAGTCGACTTTATCTTCCTAATGACCCATAGCCTTTGTCAAAGCTGTTCTGTTGAAGGTTTTACAGTGTGTGTACATACTCTGACATTGTCTTCTGACTTTTTCCTCTGACTAGATGCTCTGAATGTATACCGTGTTAATTGTTATATGGCAAATAGCTTATCGTTTCTTGTCAATTAGGCTATTTATAAATGGGGTGGGCATATGGTTAAAGCTAAATTGTTTTCTCCTTTAAACCATAAAAGGTGGATTTAATAATAAATTTAAATGGTGTTCTTTTGGAAAATGTCTATTAACTAGTTTAAAAGCCAGTTAAAAAGAGGGTAATGACAAATGGGATGGAAATATTTGGGGAATTTTTTTTTTTTTGTAATGGAAATGTAGGAATTTGTGATTTTTTATTTTTTATTTTGGTTGGTTTATAATGTAGCTCTATTAACCTAGATGAAACAGTCACTTATTTTCAATTAACATAGGCCTAATTTGTTGGCTAAAATAAAATAAAAGGAGTGACGTTTGTTCAAATAATGTTTCGGTAAATATTGTTTTTTTAAATACCTATCAAACTTTTTAAATATAAAAACCTTGTGCAGTTGTACAGCTCCAGCATTAAGTATGAATATTTAACCTTTGACCTTACAGATTGTAACCAATGAAATGTCTCTTTAAACTTTAAAGGCAACAATGATAACGAACGCCTGGCGATTGCTAGACAGCGAATCCCATACCGACTTGGTCGAGTAGTTGACGAATGGCTACTCGACAAAGGTAAAAAATCACTGATTAAAATTTCAAATAAAATAATTTGATCATAACCAAGGTGTAGCACTACTTTGTAAATAATAAACCATAAAAAAAATAAATGTTCAGTAAAACTTTAAAATTAAATTTGAACAGTTAAATTTAGTGTTTCATACTTTTTATAATAATGTATTTATTTTATAGATGTTTTAATACGTGTTTATTGTCAACTTATGGTTAAAGGGACTGTAAATATGAACATAAATCCACTTACTGAAGTAATACCAGCACTGATTAAAAAATGTCTATAAATTACTGTAGCATTTTGCTGTAAACACATAAATGATAAATGTAAAAGTTCTAGTTTAGCCATTCATCAGTCGCTAAGTGTTATTTGACATTCACTTTTGAAACATATACAGTGTCATTTGACCTCTTCTGACTAAACTGCTAGCGGTGATAAATAGTGTGCAATACCGATTGGCATCACAATTTTGAGTCCCTTTAACAGACATTGTAAATATGTATAGGGCTTTAGAAGAAGGAACTGTAATATAAAACAAACTGAGTGCATGCTTTGTTTTTTTATAGTTCAACAACTAATTCATATTTTTCACTCAAAATGTGAAACTAGCCCTATCATTTTTTTTTTATGTTCTACTGTCGTTCGTTTTTTCTGTTTTGTCATAAAATGTTATTTTTTTCTTTCAGTCGTTTATTTTAAGTGCCCAGTCATACCGTGTCCGTTCTAATTTTACTTTTCCTTGGTTGCTTTTGCTAAAAGGATGAACTTTAACAGGGAAGCGTTTCCTGCTTCCTGTGAGACTATGCATAAGAAGAATTATACTGTCACTTCTCGTAGCCAGTTTAGACTTTTATTTTTCATGCTCGCTGTATATCAGAGTCAAAAAACGCTAACATTTAAAGGAAAACTGCAAGATTAGCATTAGCAGTGCCGTTTTAGTTTTCATATACAGATTTCATATAAAGTATGTGTTTAATTTCCAAGGCAATTTACTTTCAGAGAAATTGTCTATTTCTATTACTAATAAGATTATTTTATCTTCTCAAGTGTAGCTAACTCAGTTCTATCCCCCCAACAATACTTCTTAATCTTCTTTCTTTCTATTATTGATTAAACTGTCCTTTTAGCAAAGCTGCATTGATTTTCTAAATCCTGTGTTTTTATTTCATGTTTTTTTTTTTTTTTTTTCTTTTCATAGGCATCTCATCACTATAACTGCAATAAATTACCAGGGTTTGCCTCCACGACCCGTAATTTATTGGACTCATTAGCCACTGGGCAAATAATCTGTCTTTCTGTCCTTTTATTTTCCTGTTCAGTAAGAGTGGCCGAGTCCACAGTTCAACATTCTTGTATATATGTGTAACGTTGTTTTCCCACAGGGCGACAGCTTACGATCTTCAACAGCCAAACCACTATACAGATCGGAGGCTGGGAGCGAGATCGGAGTCGATCCTTTCAGGGCCAGCTTTCGGGCCTCTACTATAATGGCTTGAAGGTGTTCAACATGGCCGCGGAGGGGGATCCCAATATAAAGATCCAGGGCAGCGTGCGGCTCGTTGGGGAGTCGCCCTCCTCTATCACGCCGCAGTCGAGCACCACGGCCAACCGCTCGGAAACGTCCACGTCCATCATGGAGATCACCACCACCACGGCGTCCAGCAGAAGAGTCAAGCAGACCACACCACGAGAGCCTCAGCAGGTAGGATCCTCTTTAAATGACTCTGTTGTGCGCTCTGTTCATGTCGTTATTATCTTCACTTGATCCACAGCGTAATCCTGGATTAGTAGAATGCATTTCAGCTCATATGTGAAGAATACGTGCCTCACTGTGTGTCACGTCTTTTTTCTCCTTGAATCCTCTGACCTAAAAGCCGCAGAAAAATAAGTCCATTGTTCCACAATTGGGAGCAGCACCACGGGCGCGCTGTCGAGCATTTGCAATCAGATATGACTCCATGAGGTGTGTGATAACCATCATAGAGGTCCTCCATCATCTTTATCTGTCTTGCATGAGAGCAACAGCGTCTGCAGGAGCATATTGCTTCTCAAATGTCACGACGTGTGCCTAAACAACACAAAATGCACGTCCTATCCAATGAAATGGCGGTCGGACCATTTTCACACACGCTCTCTGACAGGAACAGCGAACCTGTCCTATTCAATCGTTTGTGAATTAACTCCCAAGGCGGTTATAATAGTCTTTTTGTTTTCATTTGTAAAACTACTTCAAAATTTTCAAAAGCGTGGATGTTTCTCGCTAGAATCGTGGCAATGGGAATTAGCTTGCAACAAATGATTTAGGAATACTTAACAGAAGATGGTGTTGACTCATTTAGGTCAAGAAGAACAGCTTCAGTGGACTGTGAATGTTTTTTTGTTTTGTTTTTTTTCGCACCACTCAGATGGAAAGAGAGGAAATGCTTTCATATGAATTTGGTGTAAAAGCTAAACTAGAGGTGTTAGTCCACAGGAAAGAGTTATGACTGAAGAGCAACCTCACCAAGCCAAACATGCTCTGCGACAGAAAGACACGCACAATCAATAGGTTTTAATCCAATTTCGACTGACTGTGTAGTGTTCCTGTCTCTATGACATCACAGAGACAGCAGTTAATATAAATATCAGAACACAGAGAACATTTCTCAGCGCCGCCGTAATGCAATTCTGTTCGGTATTACTGTCATCTTCTTTAAATCCATTTATTTCCACATTAGGACCTGTTGCCGCTTTTATCTGAAAGCACAAAAAAAATCCTTGAACCTCGACGAATCTGCAAAGTCAAAATGAAGCTCATACGTGGCGCTTTCAGCTCAAAAAGAACAATTACAGTATATTCAAAGCAAAAGAAAATGTCAGGCCTTTCTTTCACCGTTTCAGACTGTTCAACCCACAAAATGAAAAACTCCCACGGATAATTTGCACCTAGTTTTAAAACTTGCCATTCGTAAATATCACACATTATCGGCTGGTCCACCCAACTCCCTCCAACCTGAGGCCATCGCAGCCGTTTGTGTAAGGGTCTGCAGATGCTGACAAATAATACAATCATAAATATTGATCCGGTGGAATGGCTTTCTCCCAGACTCAGCATGGTTCCTGAACCGTTGCAAGAGCATGTAATGCCGGTGAAATATCAGACAATAGGCTATAATTATACCCCAGCTCCGTGGAGTGTTATAAATTGCTACTACGGAACCAAGAGATTGGCAGAAAGGAACAGGCTTGATAAGATGGATGCCGTCTTTTTCAGGCCTTTTCATCCAGAGAGAAATAAAGTAATATAAATGAGCGCGGCAATTTAGAAAGGTAGTGTATTACAGAGAAAAGCATTATACGCAGGGTGTCTGCATATCTGGATATCTGACAATATGGTAATGACACTCTGCATGAATGTTTTGATCAATAGGTTTGCCTTGTAGCAGTCACGTGCGCAGACATTGTTTTGTTGTAAGCAGTGTACAGTTCAAACGTATTTTGCTTTTTAGAGTAGAACATCTAATTGGTGCCTCGTTTTAATAGCGTACAGTGCAGAAGTATTTTTAGAGAGATGTGGCTGTGAGGTTGCACGCTAACCTTTAAAGTGGCATATTAAAGGGTGGGAAAATAGTGAGGCTAACTGTGTCGCTTTAGGTTTTGTCTAATTTATTCATACTGGAGAAAAAAAAGGGTCACGAGGTCACACTTTGTGAGGGAGGTGGAAAGATGAACGAGGCAGCAGAAACGCGCGCGTTGGGAGGTGCGTCCGCTTTGATTCAACGTGGCGACCTTCCCACGGCGAGCTCCCACGGTAGGACATCACTGTCTCAGGACACTACACTTAGAAAGACATCATGTCTGGCCTCGGTAAAAAGAGATGATGCGTTCACTGTCCTCTCCCTTGAATAGTCAGCATTTTAATCATTGTCCAGCTGTTCCATTTCCCCTCTGATGGCGGACGTAATTCACGGAATGCTTTTATATCCTGAGAGACTCACATTAGCGGGACACATATATTTGTAGTATGGACGCCCCCAGTAGAAATAAAATGGCTCACACGGGCAGCGGCAGTATCGGGCTGTTACTGTTAAAGCTCAGTGAAAACGACTCTCCGGAAAATGTCGGTTAGACCCTTGACAAGCGGGCAGATGGATTAAAAAAGAAAAAAAAAAGAAAGAAAAACTGAGATGGCATTTGTAGGTCTGCCTAAAAATGAAAAGCGATGACTCAACATACATTTGAAGAGACCGTCAGAGTTGTAAGTGCACCTGCAACTCTGCTGGAAGACATAGTTTCTACAGTGTCACATTATTGATGCTAAATATCAGTATTACCTATTACTATAAATGTATAACTTGGGTTTGGATAAGTGGGCATGGCTTTCCCAATGCAGAGTGACAAACTGCACAAACTAATGGTTGATTTTAAACTACCTGACGGGCTAGCTTGCAATGTCCCTGACCTCTATCGATGGCTACTTGGCCGACTGAGTGGGTCGAATGGCCGGTGCTTAAGAATTATACTGAAGTGACAAAAGCAAACAAAGGACGATGTTAAGAGGGTACATGTAGAAGGCTGTTTTCATCTCCACTGGATTCAGGAGAAGCCAGATCTCTTGGATGGTTTGTATATCTGTCTTCCTGTTTTCATATGTAAATGACAAAAACAGACTACAGCCACCTTGAGGTATGGAGAGTTATTTCCACCCACAAACCCATACACCAGTTGTTTTTAAAGAAAAAGTTTTGGCCCAAAGACAGGCAACATGGGGTTGGTCTTTGCTACCAGTAGCTCTTTCATGTGTTCATTTGTCCATGCATTTGCATAATGCAACTAAACTTGAATTCGTATTTTTCTATGCAAGTAAACTGATTTTTTATTTATTTTTTTTGCTGTGTCTGCTTGCATTGGCCCGGCTTTCTCCTAGGGTAAAGTCAACGCTAATCATCATTAAAATAATTATTTTGAAGGGTCTGCCTGCTCAGGTGCCCTATAAAAGTTCTCTAAATGCTGTTATTGAATACTGTGATCGTTAGCTTATGGGTACCATTACATTAATGTCATTTTTCTCAAGCCACTGGGTGTCCACTCATGCTTCATTAACAAGGTTTTTATCATCTCAGAGTACACTGCTGCAATCAGGAGAGAAATGCACCATGGGAAAAAAAGCTGATGAGTCACAATTGTTATTTTAATTGTGATTAGAATTTTACATTTGCTTATGGGATAATTGGATTGAGACTGCTCCAGGACTTAAAACCCACTCCAGCGGCCCTATAGAGTTATAATAACAGAATAGCACTGAGATTTAGCCTTGATGTAATCTTTATTTTGGATATATTTTGAGGATTTTCTGACTAAGAGATTCTAAACTTGGGTGTCAAATATTCCCTGTAATGACGTTTTTCAGCTGTGTGCTTCTTGCCTTATGCGTGGGAGGTAGCTTATTGTAAGGGCCGGACTGTCAGGTCTTAATGAAGTGTCTGCTCCCTGCAGCGGTGCTTGGTCACATCCAATTAAACCATAATGCACAAGTTCACAAACAATGAACCAGCATCTGTACACATATATATATATACACACACACCAAGAAATGCTACTTGTCTCAGGCTTCTTTGTTTGGCCTAAGCTTGCATCAGCCTAATTTATTCAAATTTTTAGGAAGGTTTTCCTCTCTTTGCATCTAAAAAGTTGAACTTTGCATCAGTTGGCGTCATATTTAAGTGCAGTGCTTGTTGGTGTCAATTTGGAGCCCAAACTCCCAACACACACACAAGTCTAATGACAATACTGGCTGCCAGTGGTCAGACTGTCAGTATTGTGGTGACCTAGCTCTTGTTAGTTGGCCTCCGTGTCCCTCAGCTAAACTTTTTAATTTGTCCAGTTTGTGCTTTTTTATATATATATTTTTTTGGCGACATTAAACAACAGCTGCCGAAAATGCGTACAGTAAGTTGGGGATATGATTGTCATGTTTTTGAAGGGCTCGGTGGACAACATGAAGGTAAATGTCAAGCTGCTGAAAGAATACCAGATGACGCTTAATCAAAAGCACCCAAGGAAACGAGATAGCACTCTATGTAGCTGTAACCCTCCCAGGAGAGAGAGAGAGTAAAAAAAAAAAAAAAGACAAATGTCTGCTATCTAGAAGAGCCATTGAGAGCTCTTGACAGTGATGGATACTCACCTGCGTCGCTCTGTATTATCAACCGTGGCCAGCACACATACAGTATATAAATCTCACAAGCATTCCTAGCCCGATGCTGCCATTCACCGTCCAGCGGTGTATGCGGGAGCGTGCTTTAAAGTTGGTATTGGCTCCCACGTCATGGAGAGACACAAAGACAGAATACTCCAGAAAACGTTTGCAGCGTACCGTAATGATGCCCAGTTGTTTATATAATATTCATTGTGGTTTCCAGTTAAGCTGCATATATATTTTCTATATCCTTACTGTTATATTATTGATCTTAAACAGAAGCTTAAGTTATACTCACTATCGCCTGCAGCTCTTCATCTAACAGCTCACTGAAGCTGCTCCAGTCTTTCAAAATGATCCACTATTAAAAAATTCAAGATGTATTTTTGATGATCAGTGCTAAGCTACCTGACAAACGCTTTGCAGTTCATGTTACGACTTTATAATAAAAGCCATCTGATATTTTTTTTATTCTGCATTAGCAGCAACTCCCCCATCGTCTGATGTCAATTTAGCACATCCATATATCTGTTTAGCGATAACATTAACTTAATACAGCGTTCTTTTCAGAAATGATGCCGCAGATACCCAGTTCACAGCGATGAAAAATATATACGGTAAATGCAGCAACACTTTCATCAGTCATGGGCTCAGTCTCAAAGATTTTTTTTTCTAAAACCCACATTTAGACTCAGCGGCAGTAATTTCTGACCTCATCTGGCATTTCACGCTTGCCGTGTTTCTTTCATAACCTTTGTAGGATTTCAGTTTTATAGCTTGTTGCTGGTGAAAAATCAAGAAATGAACACTACAGCGTGTTCCGAGGGAGAACGAATGGCCGCTATGTCACATCATTGCCACCAAATAGCCAATTGCCCCCACTATTTCTGAATTAACCCTGAGTGAGGTGGATGTAATGGCCGTTCCGAGGAAGTGAGGAACATTCAAAACGCATTGTGTGGGCCATTTCATTTGCACTCACAGCACATGGTTCAGTTCCAGCTGAAGTGGCACATAGCGGCTGTGTTTGTCTTGGTCTCCGAGTCGAGGGGCACTAACCTGACCTATGTACAGGGATAATCGAAGATTTGACATGCCGTACTGCTACACGATCACTGCAGTGTTTGGGCACCTTCTAGTCTTCCTCACCGGCTCTCAGCTATAATAAACTTCACATGAATCTTGCGGCGAGATTTTTCACCGCAAGATTATTGTGACACTTAGTACCCAATAACTTCTCAGTCTGCAGCTTCTCTCCGTTTGTAATCATCGATGCAGTGTCTCTTTATTGTGTTTGGTACAACCTTAAGGCACTGTTGTGATAGTCCTGATGCTGGTAGGATTATTGTTTTACAAATTGGGGCCGCAATAAGTCTTTGCAGCCTAGATTCAATGCGAATCCTGCATGCATCAGCATTCAGACGAGGGTCTTAACTTAGAGGTAAGTGCAGCTTCTTTTGTTGAGCTCCTTCAGTGTGAAGGATTCAGTTTTCATTTATAAAAAAAAATGAATGACGCAAGTTTTGAGGCAGACATTCGTCCATTCAAAAGTTGGGGTTAAGATCTAATCATCTCATGCTGATGTGATGCTGAACTGCAGCCAGAACTTGTTGCCATCCCCCACGCTTCTGTTTCAGAAGACGGAGGTGACCCAAGCATTTCAGAGAGAAAATAAAATATAGCAAGGTAGCGTTAGGTCTGCCCTTGGCATTAGGTCACTGCCTCACTACTTAGTGGGAAAAATGGCTCATTCATGCGTTTGACAATACCAACTCTATCTCAACTTCCCAGGTGGTTTATTACACAGAACCACCTGGTAGGTTGTCCCTGAAAACTGTTGGGAAAAGATGGACATAGCCAGGTGATTATATCTGATCAGTTTTTCACCATCTCGCAGGCTAGATTCAATCAATCGTTTAAAGCACTAATGCAACGAGCTGCAGTTTGAGAAGCCTTGCAAGCTAGCAAAACATCAGTGTTGCTAGAATTTCTTAGCGTCTTGGTAGACGATTCAAAATCAGGAGATAGAATGTAGACTTAGAGGTGACCGTCATCACACCCAAAACATGGTCATGGCTGCCAGCAGTACCTCCCAGGACACTGATTAATTGGGAGAGCAAGACTAGAAGCTTACAGTCTCACAACTTTCACACGTATCCAGCTGGTTCACACAGTAGAGACACTACCAGAACGTTGGGGAAATGAAAAAATAAAAACTTCCTCGCAGAGTTTCTCTAAAAAAGAAAAAGAAAAAAACAATAAAACAGTCATATTGGTGTTGCGTTTCTTTACCAAACAGTGAATTTAATATTAACTACTGGCTGAACAGCACTTACATGTTCAGGAATTCAACGTGTGGACGGAGCTGTGTAGAAAAAGACCATATCAATCTTTCAGCCGCCTAACCCGTTACACAACCAGGTGTTTTGTGTCTTTATACTGTGTGTGAGTTGGTCATCAGCTTGCCTTCTATTTAAATGTTACCAAGTTACTAAGCAACAGACTGCTCACCACAGTTCAATAAGTTTGCTTTTGATTGACAGGCGATATATGAAATTACTCAAAAGGCACCTTTCTGTTCAGCTAATGGAGAAAAAAAAGAAAGAATTGAAAGCATTTAACGAGAAAGCTGAGCGTACACTGCGTTCTGAACGGCCGGCTGTTAACATTAACTCTTTTTATTACAGAATAAAAGTCAGACGTTTACTTAATTTGTTAATTTTATTGGGAACTGTAGACGTTTGTGTCTCTGTTGCGAAACATGAGACCGCGCGCAACGATTCCAAGGCAGGATGTCGAAGTTTGGGCATCAGTGAATCACAAATTGTAGAGAAAGTCATATGATGAGTATTTTCATTGCACAAAAATACTCATACTCACAAAAGACGCTGTTTGAGATATTAATATAAGTGGACCGGGTGGAGATAAATGGGAAACTACTGATTTGTTAAATGATTTCTCAATTTCTATCTAGTCTCCTTTTCATATTTGTATTAGGAATTGCTTGTCACATTGCTAACCAAGTGGAACAGTTTTGTTCAGCTCATCTAGAGGCAGATCTTATTATCGAATGAAAACAAGCAGCCCCCCCCCATAAATTCTACCTCTGTGTGCTCACCAATTAAAAAAAAAAAAAAAAAAAAAAACACATACGCACGGCGAACGGAGAGGTTACTAGGGAAACACAATGTTCCACATTAAAAGCGAGAGGGATTAATCGACAAGGGATGAGTCAAGTCTTTTTTTTCACTGAAGATATTAAACCTAACTGTCTCATGGTCTTAGAGAAGCACTGCAGTGTTTAGTCTGAGTGTCAGTGTCCTGTAAGATTATGGGGCCTTCAATTATTCAGAGAAAGAAAACATCCTTGGGATAAGATTTCCCCTGCAATGCAGATGTATGGGATTGACCATCATGCTGCTGAGCTACTGTAAGCCTCGGGGCATCTTGTTTTATTAAAAGACGAGCTATTGATTTCTTTTGGTTTAAAGCCTTAATCACAATTTTTTTTTGTCAAAACCTACCGAAGCTAAAGAAAGAGAAAAGCAGAGATTCATAAGCCGCATGGATAACGGCAACGGTCATTTCAGACGCGGAGAAGCAGCGCGGTTGCGGGACATGCAGATGGACAGCTCTCCTCTGCAGCACTTGTCTGTCTTTACGACCTCCCCAGCTTGTCCCCAAAGCAGCGTGCGTCGTTTTTGGTGGCCCCGGAGTGTGCTGCCCCAGACCCAGTCATGCTTTTGTGCCCACCCAGTGCTGACAGATGGCAAAGGAGGTAACGCCGTAGACCTGCAGTGGCCCCCAGGCCTGCGGCGTTCACTCCTAGCGACAGGCCATATCCATCATCTCAGCCTCACCAGGGCCCTTTATGGAAACTGCCCTTCAACACCGCGTTGAACACACAGAGACCATGTGACTCACCGACCCAGTCCACCTTGGCAGGGGTGAACACATTCATGCCAGCGTATTTCAACATGTGTGCACTTGATTTGATGAATGTTTGCGTTTCTTTGACGGTCGAGAGCGGAGACACTTGTCTGCGCTGCAGCAGGTAGATGATTGACACTCTGAGACAACAGCGTGCCTCGTCTTTCTTTGGTGATTTATTTTCTATTCGCTGGTTTGAAAGTTTCCTCCAAATTGCTTCAGCCAAGTTGAGCACGCCATTATTAAAATAGACAACAAAGACGCATGTTTGCTTTTGCAGGTTTCACACTACTGGCAGCCTTACAGAAGACTACAGATTGTCCCACTAAGTCTGTTTGGATGACAAGAATGAAACCTACGCAGTGAGAATGTTGTCTCTGTTGTTTTATAAATTGTTGGCTTGGGCATGGAGGAGATGCTGACACTAACAGCTTTGCAGCATGTTTTATGGACCATATTGTTGTCTCTTAGGACATTTGCTGTTATGATTTGTAGACGCAAAATACAGTCCTAGACCAACTGTTAAACATAAGACGGAATTTGTCCTACAGTGTGTCGCCTCCACCTGGTTTATACATTACATTCATGAACACGAGCCCTGTGCCAATTGCTCATTGAGCTGTGCTGAGCTTGCTCCATTTTTAACAATCATTTTCTCAACAGCTGAAAAGAACGTGTGAGGCACAAACTAGCATCCAAAAGGCCCTCCGCTGATGAATGCTACAAGCAGCGCGAGTCAAATTTGACATTTTAATTCTCACCAAACAGAAATTACACACTTCCTCTATCCTCAGATAAAGACCATCATTTATCCTTTCAACCTCAGCAAACAAATGCACTGTACTCGGCTGGTGACTAAAAAGGAAAAACAAAACTTTGCAATCAATTTAGAGTTTCATACCGGTTTGGTAATTGCGTGTACGGCCTTAGATTAAGATCAGACTGTACACATATCAAGATGGCCGGTTCTGTTCGGGCAACAGCCGTCTTGACACCGGCTCCAGACGAGTTTGGGGAAAGATGGGAAGATTATATGAAGTAATTCCAGCACCAGATTAAATTAAGATAAAATAAATAAATCCCATGTGGTAGAAAAACAAAATAAAGGCATCTGCAAGCCAGCAAGTAAAGCTTTCTTTTTTTCTTGTTTGACAAGGAGATGAATGGAGAAATGGCTTTGGGGATATCTGGAGAATACAATTACTGTTTCTCGTAGGGAGGTGGACAAGAAGGTTTGTACTAATCCCATGTTTGAAAAGTAAATGTGCAGATAGAGCCAGTTAGATTAGCATAGCATAAATAGAAACAAGGCTAACCTGCCTCACGTGAAAAGGCCCCCCCATATTCTACAATGACAACTGTAAACCTCCTTAAACCTATGAAGGCCTTACAGTGCACCTGCAGACCTCCTCCAGGCCTCCTTCTGTGTACCTTAAACCCCATTTTGCTAGTTTAGACTGGAGGGTATAGCACACACACACACACATACTGGGATTACTGTATTAATCCCAAACTGGGAAATGAGCGCAAGAAAAGCCATAGCCTTGTGCCACTGTGTGTAGCTACATGATATGACCGCTCAGAACGAATGAAAAGCAGAAACAGAGAACTCGCCAGGCTGCTCGTGTTTCTAGCGCGCTAAATAGAATTAAGCACTGGATGCCAACCTGGCAAGCTGCTTCATTTAAGTTTAAACACTTCCATGACGCGTTGGTACCAATTTACAGCACGGCCTAACCTATTTGCTTTTTAATTAAACATTTGCACAATTCAGCCGCCAACATAGTCGGGCAACAGAAAAGCCTTTTTTTATTTATAAATTCCCAGCAGACAATGCAATCCACTGTAACTGCCCCAAAAGTTAAAATTATTCAACCTACTCGAGGCTAATTCTGTATCGGAATAAAAACAATAGGATTCTTGCAAACACATCTGTTTGACCGGAGTGAAAAGACACTGTTGGTTTTTTCAAAAGGTTATCTGGTGGGTTCCTTTTTGGCCTTTATTTTTGCCAGGTACAGAGAGTACCTGGAGAGTTTTATCAATCTGTCAGTTTGCTCAGTGGAGAGTGTAAGACGTGACCGCTTTTACACTTTACTTGGATTTACTACCTTTCGGTTTGACTCAAGCTGTAAAATAAATACATGTTTTAAACAATCAAGAGCTTCTTTTTGTTGTCAAAAGCTGGACAATAAGTAAATTAAATAATCAAAATAAAGATGGGCAGCAAATCTTAAATTGCAGTCCTGAACTCTGGCATCTGGATGATAAATCTTTTCTCAGCAGTCCATAAATAGTTCCCAATATCCATTTTCTTCAATTTTCACGCTAAGTTTTTGAGTACTATCATTGGTTTCTATCAGCTGAATGAGAAAATTGCTTATTAGATTACAGCATTCACACTCATCCCTTTGTGAACGACAAACCCCGACCTGGAGGACGGGAATCTGATTATGGTGACACTCTGTGGGAGCTGCAGGCGACCTGGTCTGCTGTTGTAGGGCAAAGCTGCTCTTCCTCTCTCCTCATGTCATGTTTTTGCAGACGTTACACATGGGAATTAGGCCCGAGTACATTCATCTCAGCAATGATGGCATCTATATTAGGATGACAAATTTGTTCCTGTCACCTCATGAGGGACTGGGACTGCATGTCAAGATGCAGGTAAAGTCAGGAAGACAGTGATTTGTGGCCGAGGCGCGTATCTCTTCCTCTCCAGAGCTCCCTTTCTCAAAACACACACAGGCTCATGCTTAGATTTGTCATCTATTTTTAGATTTTGAGGGAAAGGAACATGAAAATGAAGAACTGCACAGTCTCTCTGAAAGAAGCCTAACTATTCCCGCAAAATGCGCGTTTGTGTGTTGGCATTTCGATAGAAAGCGCCGTGATTACAAGCCATTCTCTGGTAATTGTTATGCCTCCCTCATTCCCCGGCTTATCCTCAGTGTATGATATTCCTCCTGGGCAGTTCTCAGCTCTCAGGCCAGATTACTACCAAGGCGAGCTACAGACACGCACAGAGCTCCAGATTCGATTTCAGATAACGAAAATATCAGGGCATCCAGAGGGGAAAATGCTTCAATGCCGACAGATTTCATTTATCTGAGGAGTGGGAAAGCAAGGATAAGGGGGAGGGACAAAGTCGACCATGTAATATACTTCCATGGAGCAGTGTTTATGCACAACCAAGGGAGAGAAGAAATGAGAGAACATGAGGGGGGAGCGTAGGAGGTAGATGGAAGCAGATAGTGTCTTATGAATATCATATTAAGATTTTATCATTTAGAGCATGCAGCTAACAGAAGGCATCCAGCCTTCTCCAGCGTAATCTGCTAGAAGCTGTATACTACATGGCAGCCGCTCCAGACGCGCTCCCCCTGCACTGCGAGGTGACTGCAGTCCATGTAGCGTGCACATTATTCATACGTCCGCGGTAATGAATAATGAGCAGCGCGCTTAATTAGAAATCAAAATATCAGCCGCTTATCACGAGTCGCACAGAATGTCTTAAGTTGTCTGAGGGGATGAATTAGGCAGCAGTCACACATGGTTCGCGATGAGTCAGTGACTGACATGGTGATAGTGTTTGACGCAGACGCTGACTGGGAAATGGACTTCCTCCCACGCAGCCAGACAACTTTCCCGGTTACGCGGGTGCCTCGGCCGTATCAATTGTTGCTCTGCAGCAAGATCTGAATCTGGCTGTTCCTGGAAAATATCATCTACGGAGCCGTGCCTTGGAGGAGCCCCACATAAAAGGAGTCCTCACACGGCAGTATTCTCAGGTCCCCGGGAGGGAGCGCGTCTCACGAGGACATACGCATGTGTAGATTTTGAAGCAGCTCTGTAATTAGCTCATATCTTCGTCCTCTAGCGCGGCGCACCTTTACACTCCTACATTAGCCCGCACCTGTCCCTGTGTATCACTCTGTTAAATGCTGCCTTTCATTTTACACCAAAGACGCTTTTCTTAGCCTGAGCACCAAACTAACAATTGACCTGTCACTGCTCACTCATTCCCTAGTTTTATGGTTTTATCAGAAGCCAAGGCTATTCATTTCCTTGAATTCCCTGCCGCAAAGAAAAAAAAATTATCAATAGCAGCAACCTTTACACACCTCGGTAATAATGGAGTCCAGTGCTCTTTCAGGACACACCATCAGAAATAATCGGACGTTACTTATGGTTTAAAGCTCCCTGCTCTTTGGTCGCTTTAGTTCTGACTGCGGATGTGTGTGTATGCGCGCTTCTGTGCGAAACTATACTCGCATGTTTCCTCGCCGCATGCTGGTGTGCCAGGTGTGTGAGGCTGCCTCCCAGCACCTTGTTAGACTGTCTAGGGTGCAATGGCTTAAGCCTTGAGGAAGATGTATGGCAAGACAGGAACATGTGGGTACCAGGGGAGGAGATGGAGAGCCTCCGACCATTTTTTTTTAATGACACTCTGATACTCAGCCCGAGGTCCAGTTGCAGCAACAGCTGCTTCGCTTTAAATAAAGCAAAGCTTTTCTCCCAGAAGGGACGGCATCTCATATCTGAGCAAGTGAAAACAGCTTTCCACCACGGTCAGTTATTATTATTTTTTTACATTACGGCATACACAAGCAGAAGGAAGCACATACCAATTATTCAGAGTTAATTGCCTTTGAGAAATATTACCATCTTTTTTGCGTGAATTCTCTGGTGCTCTGAAGATCACACTAACTACAGAATGTACTCCTTTTCAGCATAATGTGATCCGTACTATAATGCCTCTAGTAATTGCTGACAGCTTTGAACAATAAAAATCGTGCAACCTCATGATTTTATGTTCCTCAAATTGAAGTTTTTGCTGTCAGAAATGTTGGGATTGTTACGTAGAGAATAGCCCGTCTTTGCCCTTCTTAATTATTTATTTGTGGTAATTTGCTTAATTTATCTTCTCCATTTAGTGTTAAGCCACAGCGTATTAACTTCCCAATGGGTCAAACTGCGTGCTGTCTAAATGACTAATGTTGCTAATTCCAAACACATTTCTGATGCAAGACTTTTGCTATTACAATTTATTATGACAGAAATAACAGCAACAACTGAAATCAGTGGCATCTCAACAACACTTTTCCCGGGAAAAATAGTGACACACTTGGTCTTGTATAACGCTCTTTTGCATAAATATTTGGTTTATTTCTGTAGAGCCTGTTTTGGGGCTTTGTTGATTCAGTTGCTTTAAAAATGCAGAATCTGACGTAAATCCTCTTTAGCGAGGATACAGTGGAGAATAGCTCCATTTTTACCCAGCTGCTTGTTCCCTATTGTTCATTGCCCTACTCTAAGTCGCATCGGCAATCTGTTGTGTCACCATGAAACCTTGCATCAGAGCTTTTCCTAACTAACTGTTAAAGAGGGAGCCCAGAGAATCAAGATGTTTGGCGCCTGATAAGTTTGTTGCGTGCGTCTATAAAAACCCCGTCGCCGTTTGAAGTGATAGCAGCGCCGCCATTCTATTGTCTTGCAACCTCGCAAGTCTGCATCGGTGTGAGTCCATGATGCTGACAGCTTGGCAGGCCAGAAGTAGGAAGCGTGTGGGCGAAGGCCAGGCAATACACTGAGCTGAACTCTCCGTCTGAGGGGCCCACACGCCTTCATTATTCAGTTGGAATCTATTGAGCATCTGGGACTAAATTATTCATCAACATCGACCTAGTTCCAGGGTGCTAAGTTAGATACTTGGATGTCATCAGGCGTTCTGATAAGAGCTCCTGCTGCAGTGTGATAGCTGCCGTGGGTAAACAGAGAGCATGTGCCCGGATCATAAAAGCGCACTAGCGCAGCATTTCATTGTTATAGACTGTAGTTTTGTATAACAGAGCTTTAGGTGTGTGGAGCCCATTGTAAGGAGAGCGAGACATTCTCCAACCCGTGCCGAACCACGAGCCCCCTTTTCTATCCGCTGTCCCGCCGTCTCCTTCTCCCTCCCTCTCTCGCTGGCTCGCTAATGATGTGTTGCCGCAAGACCGAAGCTTAGGACAACAAACTCCTCCCAATTAGTCTGTGCACACTGCAACTCTGGTCAAATATGGACCCTCGCAGGCCACTAACGGAGCAAATCAGTGCCAGCATGAGAAATAATGGCACATGTTCTAAGCAGGGACACGTAGAGAATACTGATCCCATTACTTCTGGGGCTGCTAAGAGTTACAGACAGGATATAAAGACGGAGAGTGTTGTGCATACCCTTGATATGAATTACCCAAGATTATTATTAAATAACGGACTTGAATGAAATATGAGCTTGAATACATTATGAAAAACTTTTTAAGACATTATTTGATTATTATCCCCTGTATCAAGGACACCTGCTGTATGTAATGGAATTGCATCCGCTATAAAATGCTAATTATATTCAAACAGGATATAAAAATATTCTCTGTGAATTTAGCTTCCCTTTGGAAAAATAAAATGATGTAGTATACAGTATATTATTTATCTCTCATGAATATTCAAGCTATCTAACAGAAAATCTTTGTTTTCAATTGATGTTCCCGAGCATTTTTTACCCCTGATACTTTCCAATATATTAATATCTTAATTAGGTGTTAATTATTGATATCTTTGATATTACAGCTCTATTTCTGAAACTCAATTTTCATACACTGATTAACACTGAAACCTGCTTGGCTCGAATAAAAGGTGGGAACGGAATTAAGGATCATAATTAGAGACAACATGATCGATAACATTTTGCATAGACAAATTAGAAGCAGTAGACTCGAGGGGCGATGAGAGCGATTTCTTCCTTGTGTGGTCTGGAAATAACCACGTCCCGTGGAGAACGGTTAGCCAGTTATCCGCTTGAATCTAATAGACTGTGTGCAGCGTGAGCATGGAGGAACAGACGTAGCCAGACAAAGATCAGGACAAATTATGAGGCGAAATCTGCAGGTCTGAGTTTGTAGTTGAGCACACAGCGAGGGTTTTTATTTGTGATTATGTAGCAGAGACGCTTTCTCTGCGATTTTTCAATCAACCCAGAACTCTCTGGCAGCATTTTTGGCATTCTGGAAAGTATTGGGACTTACACCAGATCTTAACGAGAAACAGATTCTGTACCAAGTGAAAAAAAAATATTTTGTTACCATCACTGCTCAGCAACATAAGAGGGAGAGAACTTCTCAAAAAAAGAGCTTATATGAAAAAAAGAAAAACAAAAAAACAGGCTTATGTGGGGAAAACCCCCACTCCCCAAAAAACAGAGAGGCAAAAAAGCAAACAGCAAGCGTCCTCAGCGGAATACATTACCAGGACAGCAGAGGCATGCTTCAGATAAACCCTTCAGATGCCTTCAGTGTCCTCCTGACTTTCAGCCCGTCTCCAAAGAGACATGTTGTGTGCCAGGGAGCATTCATCAAATTAGACCAGAGAGAAAACAATGTGAAAACCCACGGCTCTCCATAGAGACATGCCGACAGGTTATCACAGAGAAGGTGTCTCTTGCTCTTGAGCGCCGGGGCAGCAGCAGCAGCAGCAGCAGCACACAGCATCCCTCCCTGGAGAGCAGCCCTCCCTTCTCTCCCTGCACAGGCTGGGATTAAGAGGGGAAAACATGCATTCAGGAGGGGAAGTGCACAAATGTAGTGCGTTATAGTAAAGCCACCTACTGCATATAGTAGTCATTAGAGAGTGGCACTGGACACTGCAGCGTAGCAGAGTATAGGTGGGGAGAAGATAAGTATTTGTAGGGTTGTAGATAACCTGGTGTCCAGCAGAATGAGACTGCTGACTAAGCTTTAGGGAGCGCATGCGGAGCCATGGCTCGGCCCAGATATCTCATTAAGGCGGACCATTATCAATCCTCAAAGATCGAAAACCAGCATGACAGTGCTAAAGAAAGCACCAGGGCACCTTTGGCTGAGTCAGGTTGGAATTTCCAGGTCTTCTTTGATGGTTCAATCAGAGCATGAGCTAAGGTCAGTCGATAGCTTTACTTCTCCGAAGGGTTCGCGAAGATTTGTGTCTTTGTGTAGGAAACTCCAGTGGCAGCTAAAGTATTTGAAATGACACCGTACTTAGGAGCCATAACATTTTTATATACTTTTTTTTTATGAACACTACAAGCAGGTTTCTCTCTGCTGTATTTCTTTTTCCTCCACTTTCGGAGCGTTTCATACTCCTTACTGTCTCCCCAGGTTTTCGTAGCACATCTCATAGGAGTGTGCTCTCTGCTGCTCTGAGCTGAGGCAGATAAATGAGCTGTGCTGTAGGTTCACTGTGGCTTCAGCACTTTGCCGCTAGATTAATGATGCTTCGCACGCCCCGAGTCTTTGCTTTTAGCATTTTAGAAGTACTTTCATAAAATAAACTACAGGTACATCTTGTTTATACGCTTATCTATCAGGGCATCTTTCTTGAACATGATGCGGTTCACATCAGTAAACCCGACTCTCCCGAGCTAATGAACCCTCCCCAAAGACTACAGCATTTCTGGAAAATCGTTAGAAAAGGGATGCTATTTACACAGCGAGGCCAACAGTAGTTTTATTTCTAACTTAAAATCACTGCGGTGTGAAATCAAATGAATAACCGGTGGTATTTTGGAGAAAGACCTCCTAACGTGTCCCCTTTTTTTTTGCGGAATCTCAGCCAAGCTACCTGTCAGTTTTCATCACAGTGGCTAAATTGCACGGTAAGCCCCTCACATAGCCCACATTGAATTGTCACGGGTGAAAAAGAAGCCAAGCGTCGGAGGAGGACACCATGAATTGGTAATGTTATTGGATTTCAACCAGGTCATGACCACATCAGAATGTTGACCTACACGCTAATCCTGGATGGCAGCCTGATGCTCAGCAACACGTGAATTCATTTTAGTGTTGATTCGGAGGCTTACGGCCACTACACACACACACGCACACACACACAATATCCATTTAAAGGTATAGCATAGGGTTCATATTTTCATAAAAGAAGTGGACTTAGACGTGGCTCAGATGCCCTCCAGGCTGTCCTTGGAGGCTGGAATGAGCGTGTCGTTATTTTATGGTGGTGTCAGTCATTTTTAAGTCTCAATCGAGGTGTAATGTGATATGCTGCAGACACGTGGCAATTAATGGTGTGAGCATATTTTTGGGGTTTTTGAGGTAAATAAGGAGAGTGTAGCTTAAAAAAACATACAACTTTAATTAAAAAATCTGCAAAAATACCCATAAGTCTTATTGATTTCACTGGGGTGATGGAGTTTGAGAAGTCATGATGCAGCTTTCTGACCTGAATGAGAAGAATGGGCATACACCTCCGCTTAGGTTATCCTGTGGGGAGTTAACCTACATCTAGTACACCCACATCACATTGCTTCCTCCTCTCTGCTTGCAAATAAATCTGAAGGACAGAGTTGAAGGGAGGGAGAGCGCAGGAGAGGGAGGTGAGATGTAAAGAGAGAGAGAGAGAGAGAGAGAGAGAATGCGAGAGTTAAGGTAGGAAGAAGAGAGAGGCCGTATTGATTCCTTGATTCCCGTACCTCTGCCAGTGAGTGCAGAGTGTCAAGATCTCCCGCCAGGAAAAACAAATCACAAAGCTGAAGTGATGGATGTGGCACTCCAGGATCCGGCGGTTTTGCCATCTGGATGGCCGACACTGTATATCAGCCTCATGCACAGCAAATTAAATTTACATTTGGACGGCTTCCCCGGGCCTCACCCGGCACAGATGCACCAAAAACAGCCCTCCGCCACAACTCCCTAATGGGTTTGATCTATCATTTCCAGGTCTATTATGTAAAGATGATGTCGGCCCATGCTCAGAATGTCCAAACGATGTTACAGTCACAATAAAATCACATTATGTGCAGCCAAATGGATGTTAAGCAAAATGACATCACCTTTAATTTCCTTAAGATGAGTCAATACTAATCCAACTTGCAGATATGTTTTGATGCACAGTCAAATATCAGTGAAATAAGGGCACAAATTCAATAAAAGCTGAGGTCCATCTTCATTTTAGGGACATGATGGATTCCTTACCTTTTTATCTTTATCCATTTTGTGGATGCCTCACGCGCGCATACCCCAGAGAATAAAGAAATGAGTACAATAAATGTCGTCAAGAATACATCTCAGGATTTAAAATTGTTATGACTAACATTATACGTAGAGGTCCAAGGCTAAATATACAACAGAACAGCAGGTTATTCTGCTTAGCAACGCTCCTTAACCGAAAATCTAAACCCCATGAAGGAGGCTGCAGTGCTTAAATGAAATGACCTTTAATGCAGAGCTGATCAAATGGCCTGGAGCAACGACTATAAAAGAACATTGCAGTGTAATGTTTTACAGTGTACAGTTTTTTTTTCTGGTCTTGTGTTTGCCCTTTTCTCATTTTCCAAGATGGTAAAATGTATCGTGTTTGGCAGGTGAGGAAGCGCGGTGAAAGCGGACTAAAATGGACGAGAGCAGATGTGGCCGCAGAATAATGATTTTGGTTTATTTTAGATGGATATTTTGTAAAAAGAGATACTGACTCACACTGAAAGAAAGGAGAAAAATATTGATTTAAACTTCGACTGTTCTGCCTTGTGTTTTCCAGCCTTTTTTTTTTTTTTTTAAGCTTTCATGGCTGGTTGTCCTCTAAATGTCAGAGGTGTTTTGTGATGGCTCTTATCAGTCCCTTGAAGGGCCATGCAAAGCCGCACGCTGAAGCGCAAATTGAGCATGTGAGTTGACAATTGCGCCGTGAACTTCAGCCTCTGCTGTTCCTCAATAATCAGATCTCATTTCTGTAAGGGCAGTGTTGCCTCGAAAGCAGTGTAGCAGCTGCCGCGGTGCCAGGCAGCGTGTGACCGTGTTGACAGATGAATCCAGCAGCCAAATAGTGCAGCCGTCTGGATTCTCGTCTCATCTGCCCCGCTCTCCTTAACCTAACCCTCTGGAAACGCCACTGTGGGTTGCTTCGAGTGGGAGCCCTCTTCCCCATTGATGCGGCTAAGTATTTCATGCTCTCACCACTCCACTCTGTGCCTCTCTCGTTTCAGACAACCGACGACTTGCTGGTGGCCTCGGCCGAGTGTCCGAGCGACGACGAGGACATCGATCCCTGTGAGCCGAGCTCAGGTGGGTTAGGTTAGTCATCTCTTTTTATTCTACTTCTCTCTGGGTGTGTCGGTGTGTCTTTGTGTGTCACAGTCCACATCCCACCAAGACGCTCTGGGCTAACACGTCGTGTTTAAACGGGCAGATTGGAGTTTTAGTTGGAGCTTGCACACTTCTCAGAGGCAGAATTGTTCCATTGGCTACCACTGTCTGCAAGATGCTGCAGGCTGCAGGCAATCTATTAGGTCAGTCTGGAGCACTTCCTTTCTGCCTGTTTAGTGGTTCTGACATTTCAGCATGCAGGAATGGAAAATATCAATGGAGTAAAAGCTATAAAAGGCAATGACTTTATATTAATTTTTGACCATAGTATGCATGGTCTACTAAGCATCTTAGCCAAATAATGTATCTGGATAGCCTCAGGGTACAGCTAGGGAGTCCTGAACTATTTTTTTTTTTTTTTTTTTTTGGGACCCGATCAAATCATGATTAAGGATACTTAAAGATTAATTATGATGCAGTTGTGACCGAGGCTACACAAATGCCATCAGTCCTCTGCACATACAGTAACAGCAATTGCTATTGTTGGATTGGAAGTGACTGGAAGATGAGATCACTCTAATTTCTGCCTGCCACATACAATATGAAACCACAGCCAGTTAAAACATCCATACTAAAGCGTATAGTTTTTTTTAGATCGGTAAAGAGCTGATTGGCTTATTTATGGGCTAGGCGCAGTGGCTTTAATAGGGAGCCGACCTAAATTTCTACATCATTGTTTTTTAGATGATAGATAAGCCAGATAACGTTAGTCCTCTGGCTTCCGCTCGTCACGATTTAACTCAGCCGACACTGGCTTTGTTTTTTGGAACAATACTCTCTCTCCGAGAATTGCATGCATAACTAAAGCACTCCACGCTGGCTTAAAGTGTTTTGCACGCCGTCGTTATGACTGTGTTTTAATTGTGCACCTATTTGTCTTCATCAGCTCATGGCATTTGTTAATGTGCAAGCAGGGGAGTGCTCAGAAAGACGGAAAAACACACAGTCGTAATTATGAGACCCACATGACCTCAAATTGGGTAAACCCGGAGACGATTGTGTGAAAACTCATGTTTACAGGTGTGTAGACGGTCCCCACTGCTGTTAATTAAAATCTTCAGCAGGCAGTGGGAGTCCATAGTGTTGTTGCTCATGTACTACCGTTCACAGTAGCTGCAGTATTGGTTCATATCAGGCCCTTCCTCCTCTAAGGATGAACATATTGTTGCATGGTTATAGGTGTGTACTCAAGAGCATTAAAAGAGCCGCTTATACTTTTCCCCCTACGTTTTGGAAATAGTGCTTCTCAGCTTTACTCCAACAGACAGGGACGGTAAATCTGTTTGTTTCCTGCGATGCCACCAACTTTTAATCTCTTACCTTGCCACACATGGAGGGTAATTACACCTAACCCTATCATCTGCCTATGAATAGAAGGATTTCCAAATGCATTCTGAAGTGATGAGAAGCACGGAGAACAATTAAGTCCAGACCCAGGGCCCCCTTCTCCATCTAAATGTGCTATCGATCAGTATGTGGTCATAAAAACCTCTACTAAATTAATGTCTAGCCCACAACAAAGACTATCAACTTTCTAGTCTGTCTCTCTTCCTGTTCCTCTGGACTTCCACTAGCACGATTAGCTTCGGCCACACTTACTCTTTTCCGATGAGTCTCATACTGCGCATTAGAGTGATATTCCCATTGGGCCGCATCACAATAGGTACATCTGCTACCTCTGACAAATACCATGCACGGGAGACTGGGCTGCGTACTGATTCGCACTAGCAGCTTGCATTATGATATTTTTTGACAAGGGCATCTGCCAAAACATCAGTCGCGAACTGTGTGATGCTCAGGGACGTGCACTCCCACTGCAGAGTATCCCTCTCCTTCTGCGATCACTGAAGGGGATTTGACACCAGAGCTGCGGACTCCCAGGGTGGCAGCTGTCTAACACCGTATCCTGATTAATATCTACGTTCACAACGATTCACACGCTCTGCCAAGCACTGGCCGCATCTCAGACAGCGCCGCTGTGTACTAGATACACTGCTGCCGACGAAGTACTACTTCCTCGTGTTACTCTTCAGCGCGCTCCTTTTTAATGAAGGCAATATTATATCATTTTTCAAGCAACACCTTGACAGCCTGTCCTGTCTGGCAACTCCCAAGCAGAGGCCAGATGCGTGAGGCTTTGATATCTCTGTCTCTGTCAACCTTGCACTCTGGCTTCGCAGCACACATAGCGTAGGGTAATGTTGGTGCATAAGTGATCCCATGAGGTGAGCTTTGAAAAAAAAAAAAAAAAAAACTATTATGTGAGCTATCTCTGGTCCAAGGTCAGCTCTAGATCATCGTGTATCTCACTGGAGTCTTGTCCCCCAGCAGTCGCTATCAGCCACTGAATGACATGAATCAGGTAAACTTACTTATTGCCGAGCTTTATTACTCTTACTTCCGGAAACCATGGAAAGCAAGCGCTACCAGCAGAGCTTATCACCCGGCAGGACTCAGATTAGATCATACTGCAGCAAATTGAATCCCTCCTCCCCCCCGTTCAGGGAACCACAAAGGAATACACAGACCTATGATGCTACAACACATCTGATCTGTAATAGGAGGAGGATTCGAGAGTGTGCGTATACCACGCAGCCAAGATCTGCCGATGACTACAGTTGGCTATGATTACAGGCACAGATAACGCACCTATCTTCGTTAAGCGAGCTGAAGCTTTCCAAGGAGTTTAATTTTCATTGGATCTCACCTCCGAGACAGATAAGTGACAAACGATCTCAGGATAATAACCCAACATGCCTCTGAAGGTAATTCTGCTGTTATAAATACGGCATAAACTCTGACATTTACTTTAAACAAGTCCTGCACTTTCTACAAAAAAATAAAAAATAAAATACAAACAATTGCTCATTTAAAGGCCACAGTGAAGTGTTGGCCAATCATCTGGAGAAAATATAGATGTAGGGTTGGCGCTGCAAAAAATAGCTTGGTGAAAAGTCTGTCAAGATCGCGCCTGCTACTGATTTTCCAGCACTAACCTCGGTTTTCATGGTGAAAGTTAATGGAAGAGGTTGTTGCCGAGCTGCATGGGGTCAGACGGAACGGATGTCTCTTACCTACCTGCTTCATTTCATTGGCCTCATGCTGGCTGTTGATGGAGGGCAGCTGCTGCACGGTGACCCGTATCCAAGGTTACACGGTTACCTTGCCTTTGTTCCTCCTAATTTGGTTTCTCTCCAGCGAGGAACATATTTGTTGAAAGCGTAGTCAAATTTGATAAACTCGTATTTATTCCTGACATTATTTGAATGGAGAATATTGCTGATTTAAAGTATATGATGCCTTTGTCCTTTTTTTTATATACTTATAAAATATATCAGATGATCTGAAATTTGCTCGTCTGATGTTGCCAAAAATATCTTCAAAGGGTTCACTGCATCGCTGAAGCACTAAAACCCCTCAATGCCAGCTCGACATTGCAACAACGGCGCAAGTCGACGCCACATTTATAGCCAAACGTCCCCTGCTTACAAAATGTTTTGGGGGGCAGAGTTGGTCTGTTGGGAGTCGGTTAGGTCTGCCAGGCCAGTCAAATTTGTCTGGACGAGTTTTATGTTACGCCATAGTCGTCTCAGCACCGTGGAGTTGAATTAGTTTACAACGAAATGGCTCTGATTGGCTGTGGGACTATCCAGATGTGTGTAGAGGTAAATTTTTTCTGCACTGCATTAATTGTAACTTCAGAACAAAGTCCAGTCATACTTCACGCATCAAAAATGGTGAAGGAAAAGCATAAAGAAGGGTTCTTTGCGCCTGACAGAGTACACATTGATCCCACACTCGCATGTTTTTTTTTTTTTTTTTGCACAGAAGCAGAAAGACACATCGTACCATAGCAATGGATGCATCAGCCGGATGTTCATCTTTCATATGTTCACACGTTTACGTTTCCGCCATTCCGCTGTCATTAATTATGCAGTACGCCATCATGTGAAATGTGATTTGCACAAAAGGAATGGGCACCCTTTCAATTATAAATTCATACCAGCAGCCTCACCGAGAGAGCCGCTATATGCACCCTTCTGTATTTCACAAATAATCTTCCACTGCCTTTATTCTCAGCTTCAGTAGTCCTTCACTGCCCACAGGCAGGTCAAGGTTAATCATCTCCAGTTTCCTCTTCCCTCCATGCTCTCTCATCATTTTTTTTTTTTTTCCTATCCCCGAGCATTCAGCAGTGACATTAGCCGCTGCTAATGTGTTTGACGTTTGTTTTAATAGATTTAATTTATGGGTGGGGAAACAATACATAGAACAAACCAATAAATCATACAGCAAATGAATACTGCATTTAACCCGATGGCAATGACTGGAATGCACCCAGCCAGGAGAGGGGGGGGAAATTAGAGTAAATTATTGTTTTAAGAGTAGCTGTGAGATTAATGAAACATTAAGAGCACTGCGCTGGCTTAAGAGGTCACTGCCCACATTTAATAGGTTGTTCAATCATACCCAGCTGGAACTCTGTGTGTGTTCATTTCTTCCTTTGTTGAATACAGTGTCATGCACCTTGAATGCCAAGAGACTGCAGCTAGGAGAGACGGTTTAACTAATGAAAGACCCCTTCTCAAAGCCGGTCGTTGAATGTGATCACAGCTTGCACCCATCGAACAACACGGACGATTGTCAAGCCCGTTTGCTCTTTATGCGTTCCACACTTGGCAAATAATCGAAAATTTGCTGTAGTCCACACTTGGCCAATTTATGCATTTTTGTTTTCCTGCACTCTTTCACTGAGGATTATGCCATCCAAGTGTTCTTGCTACATCCTATTTTAAATGAAGTGCGTTCGGAGAGAAAACAGGATTTCACACTTACTGTCAGTCTTTCTCTTTACTGATCCCACCGTATTTATATTTTCAATTATTTTTATTTTTTTCCCGCCACACATCTTTTTGGTGTGCTGACATTGATGCTAACACAATGTGTCTGTTTATAAGTCTAAGTAGGGCATGAAAGACTTTGCTCATAACCGAGAAAGGAAAAGCAGCCTAGCCAAAGGTCAGTTGTGCTAATAGTATAAGTTCCTATGTGAGGGCTTGAAAAAAGTTACCCAATAATTCATAGTGGTGTAATCAGTGAAATGCTTTCCAGATTTAGCTCTAAAATATAAAATTCTGAATCTAGAAAATGGATCTTTGCACACGCCGCTAGTTTATCTGTGAAAATAGCATCAATATCATATAATCTTTGCCTGTAAATTGTTGTGAGGATGTGAAATGGTCTACGATTTTACAGAAAAGAATACTTGTGTTATATATTATATTTATTATTATGTTTTTCCAAGTACAGTATAAATATTAAAACAGCACTATTTTCTTTGATAAAGACACTGATTCAGTGCACAAAGTACATGCTTGCTTTGCATTATTACTGGTGTTTGAATCTTCCAACATAGCTACAGACTCATTGTTGCAAATGGAGCGCTTCAGAAGGTGCATCCTGAGACTTGAGGAACATAATCAAAAGATGAACTCCAGACTTGTGACGTTCAAGCCGACTAAGCTAAGCCCTCTCCTTTCATCTTGTCTTATTTTTATTTTTTATTTTTTTTAGCGGAACCCCACAGGGCAAAGGCTTAAACTACACCATACCTTTTACTGGGCCAAATCAAACACCTTTTAATAATTCTCACTTCATTTCATGCTCACTCAGCTCTCAGTTCATCATCCACCATCAGCATGAGCGGAGCCGCTTCAGACTCACACATGCACGCTGTCATGAGGCATGCTGCCAGCATGTCACAAGTACAGGACGGCTTGCATCACTTCTTGAGGACACTCGGATAATTAAAGAGGGAAGAGGGATTTAATAAATGTTTTGGCTCTGCTGCGGGTGATACAGTGACCTGTCTGCAGACTGATCCCCGACTATGTGACAACTCTGACAGCTTGTGATTATGTCTGGATATGCGAAGTAAGGAGATGGTAGAAGAGCACTAATCTGGCTGAATAGCAGCGATGTGTCAGCGAGCATGCACACGAAGCCGGGGTTGCGCTGGAGTCAAACCACAGCCACACCTCCTTAAGCCCTCAAAGATGCGTGATGCGCTGCTCATGTTTGTTGCAGGTTGTTGAGGGACAAGTTGACACAAATTCCCCTTTCACTGCGCTCTTACTAAAAAATGATTTTATTCTTTGAATTATTTCCGTTCATACTTCTATGCAGCAGTGCCATTTAGAGAAAAGGACTATCCTTGTTTGCTCTACACAACTCTTTTGACCTATTAGCACTAGCAGTTAATGAAAGGTCAAGCCCACTCTATCCATTCAATATAGCCTGAGTAGTACTGGTCGCTCCATTACCTCTGAACAAGCCTCACACGCACCTGAAGTAACCCCGGCTCTGCTTCATGTTTCCCTCCATCCATGGTCCCCATCAACCTGCTCACCCTGTTACAAATTACCAAACAAATGAACCCTCTCACTGGAGACAAATGAGGAAAAATAGTCTTTGAAGAGGACCATTTATTCAAATCCCGCCTGACAGTGCGGAATCTCTGATCCCATTTCTCTCCTTGTGGCAAAAAGAAGTCAGGCAAGGAGACGAGGAATCACATCAGGCACTTCGCCGGCTTTTAAATGACATGTTCTATTGGCTTCAGCGCTAATATCTTTAAGAGGCGAGCTCATGCATCCATACTGAAGAGTTCAGGTACAATTTAAAGAAAAGGTTCTATCAAATAAAGCCTGCAGTAAGCAGAAGCCTCGAGTAAAAACCAATCTTTGCACTCTTCATTGCCTCTCTGTATGCAGTTCTTATCCAGGCTGCTTCTTTTGTTTCACATTTATGTATCAAGGTCATTTATAAGATCGTCTTCGCTTCTTTGTTTACACTTTTCCTTGCGCCGCTCCTCTTGCAGAATGTGTGGTGAAAGCAAATGATTTGTGACTAAATGACTGAAACATTAACTGTTGTCCTTGTGAATAAAACAGCAAGGACTTTATGATGGTCTGGATGTGATATTGTAATTTAAGTCTCGCTCTGGGATGAGACGCCGCGGAGAAAGTTATTCTGGCAGCCCTTACACAACTGCAATCCTTCAAAAGTTAACCCCCCTGAGTTTTACCTCTGTTTCTTCACAAGTGCACCCCTGCTATGCTGCCACGGAGCTAGGCGCCACTTTAAGGTCATTTTCCCCATGTCTAATTTTACCCTTGGGTACGCTCGAGTAGAGCGTATAAGAGCAGCCATCATTTTAAACACTTGTTTCAGGCGCTATTTCTTTCTTAGTTTATGTGCCTTCATTCTGAGGTGATGGAGTGCTAATGAACAGACAGGCAGATGCATTCTGACTAAGGTCCTTATGAGGCTTTCTTGACGGCCTTGCGTCAGGTACATTTTTTTTTTTTTTGCCTGAGCCCAACTTGAGGGAAAGCAGGACAGGCAGCACAGGAGGAGGACGAAAGGAAAAATCAATGCAGCATAGTATCACAATATTTTGCGTCGCAGTGTTGTAGAGAAACACAATGGAACAAGTATTGATCTTTTATTATATAGATTTTTTTTTAAATAGTTTTCCTTTTGGGACACTCTTGTGACAGTGCAATGTTCTGCTGGGAAACAGCTGGACTTGGCGTTCATGTGGATGTTACTTAGACATGACACTGACACAGGCACACACACAAAAACGCTTTAGGAACAACTAAAAAATATGAAAAACAGCACAAGGTGTTGATCTGGCCTCCAAATTCACTAGATCCCAAACTGTATCTGTGGGATGCACTGGAACAAGCCTGATCCATAGAGGCCCCTCCCCTCAGCCCACAGGACCCACAGGCCCCCACTAACAGGATTCTGTTGCCAGACAACAAAGGACACCTTCAGAAGGCCCATGTCCATTCTCTGATGTGTCACAACTGTTTTGAAGGCACAAGGGAGACGTATAAATATTGACAGGTGGTCATAATGTTATGCCTGATTGTGATTAATTATATACCTGGTGTACAGCAGTCATTGCGGAGTTATCTTCGTCAAAGATACTAAATCATATTTCACAGAATTTTGGCTGTCTTTGTGTAAATGGAAGAACAAATAATATGTCTCGCACGGCCCGTTTATTCTATTTTTTTGGTTATTTCTCCTGTAATGAAAGAAAAATTGTGGTCAGTTGATTGAGGGTTTTCCAATGATGAAGTCTCTCTGTGAATGCAGCCTGTGGGGAGCCAATCAACAGATCCAGGCAAGAGGAAATAACAAAGCCCAGAGATGGAGGTGTTAGATCACACAAGAAAGAACAGCGCGCCATGGTACTGTTATCACTCAGTCCTGATACAGCAGGCTGAGGCTGCCTGCCTCCTGAACTCCAGCTCTGTCGCCTCGCTGTGAGGTCTCATAAAACCCCTGAGTGCCACATCGAGGACTCTATCCTCCATCAACCTACCACGTTATCTACACTTACAACTTTTTGACCTCGAACAAAGGATAGATAGCAAATATGCAAGTAACTCACCGGTAATGCCCGCACAATGGCTTGCTCGGGACGAGCCATGTCGACCAGTGGCTTTTGCCCACAAGGCGAGAGCATTCTTCACACCTGTCTGCTAGGATAAGTGGGCTTGTCACAAGCAGAGCTAATCTGTTGCAACGCTCAGTCACACTCAATCCCCCAGTGGTACTCTCTGCTTGTCCTTGAATGTGTGCTGGCATTGGAAGCATAGTAGGGCCACTGATCAGTCTAACCACGGTGGAAAACATGTCAATGAACAACTGCAGCATCCTCCACTCCTGACAGACAGCTTAGAGTCCTTTCCCCCGTTTTCATGCCCTTAAGCCTGGCATGAACACAATCTCCCTAAAATAGACAAACGTGTGTCATCTCTGCGGATCATTAGCTAATATTAGACCATTCAAAGCAATGTTTGTCTGAACATTAAACCGTCACTCAAGAAGAGGAATGAAAGTAATAACAAAGAAGGTGCTTTATTTCCAAGGCCATCACCGCCGAGTGAGACACAAGAGAGAGAACGATGACGAGAGCTAGCAGAGACATAAGTTGTTCTGTGTTATAGCTTGGACGTCAGAACATGACGTGGCTATGCTGATGTGAACTTGTGCCTCTATTCACTGCTGGAAATAATACCCAAGTGGCATGCTCTCAGTGTTAGCATTTAGAACAGAGCATGTTGCACCTAAAAGTTTCAATTAACATGTGCTAGCTAAATGAAACACATGGTTAACCACTAGCATAGTCCTTTGAATCACAGCTTTAACATACCCTTCTACCATTGGTTTTGTGCTTGACTTTGAGAAATTGCCACAGCTGTATTACGTAGGCCGTGATGTGCTAGATCAGCAACTTATTTATATCTATATACTTCTATAAACAGTGTATACAATGAGAACTACCCCGTCATGTCTGGTCGTGTCCACTTACTTTGTCATAAAATAAGGATGTGATAACACACGGTGATTATGGCGGACTTCAATAGCATCAAATTTGTTGTCCATGTCTTTCCCTTTTGATGTGAGATTGTTGCTCTGTCCTGTGGATGCTGAATTCTAGCACAGGAATAGAGTTACTAATGTGAAAATATTACTCTGGCCGGTCAAGATCAAAGCATCTGAATAATGAAGACACAATGATGGGTTCTGTTTTAAAGTGAAGTTTCTTTTTTTTTTTTTTTTTAAAGTTGGCTTGATATCAAAGCTGAGGAATGCAATTATTTTCCAAAACCGAAATACTCTTGAAAAGATAAGTGAGAAAAGTAGGGCAGCAAAACGGGACATGGAGGACGGTGACTGTACAGTGAATTTCAGTAAATATCAAATACTTGCATTGCTAAAATGTAAGTATTCCGATGAACAGAAGCTGCTAGCATACCCATCTCTGCAATCTTCATGTGCTGGAAAGTGTAGGATCCCCAGCTGGATGATAGCTTAACTAGACAAATAATAGATTCAGTGCCGTGCGAGAATATGAATAAATAGTCCCAAATTTGATGCAATAAAATGCAGTCGCAAGCAGAAAAGTCTGGAGTCCTGATTTTTAAAGTTTTCTGGGAGTTTGTTCCAGATATGTGGAGCGTGGAAAGCTGAATCCTGCTTCTCTGAGTTTACTTTTGACTCTGGGGACAGTAAGCAGGCCTTTTCCAGACGGCCTGAGAGGTCTGGATGGATGGTGACCACGGAGCAGCACATCAGAAATGTATTGTGGTGCTGAACCGTCCGGTGTTTTATGTACCAACAACAGGATGTTTGGAAAGATCTGAGAAGTGGACCGATCCACTTTTTTCAGCCTCATTCTGTACCCGCCGCAGGTGCCTCATTGATCATTAAGGGAGGCCTGTTTGGAAGGCATACTTCTAGAAGGTCTTATACATCAAGTAACCTGGAAATGAGCCTACCAAAGCTGGTCTGGTGGTGCTCCGTTGGGCACTGATTATGTGGGCCAATCAAATCGTTTGAGTGGGCTTTATGGTGGTGATAGACGGAAGAGTAAAAGTCGCGCAGTCATACATCCGACTGGTTGTAGGACTCTCCAGTTGCATCCACTGTATCATTTTTAACACGGCCCATAATGAAATTCCAGTGGTGTGTTACCAGACTCATATTCTGATATTCAGCTATGTCAGGCTTAAGTGGCCCATACATCACCGCTGGAGCACATTCACAGCGTCACTGTATAATAGTGTTTCAGCACAAGAACGGGGGAGCAGCGGCAAAGTCAAATGCTGCAAAGCTTGCTAAATAACTGTCCAGTCCACACAGAGGAGGTGATTCAGAGCTGCGTCTCAACACATCTATTTATGTTTCCGTAGGCATTGTTCGTTTGTCCGGTGTAAATGCAAAGCATAACATCTCCACATCAACATAAATGTGATCTAAACCGAGCTGCAAATCCCTCAAATATTTTTACTGCTCCGATCCAGTGTAACCAGAGTGCTTTCATTTCCAAATGTGATTGCGTGTTTGGATTTCGCAAATGCAACAAAGCTGGCTTAAGCAGAATTGATGACTACTACAAAAACACACAGAGAGATGCGCCAGGAGGAGCGAATAATATCACGGGGGGGCTGACGTGTTTTTTTTTTTGTTTTTTTTTAGCAAATGCTCGACTGAATGGCACAATTGCAGAACAGAAGTGGGGACAGCCTTTGGCAAAATCTGCTGAGTCAATTGAAGGATTGTTTGTTTCTGAGATGTATTTTCAGAGACTCCCTGATACAGTCATGCAGCTTGGATATGTAGTGATGGCTTTTAATGTGCTCATTCATGATTGCTGTAGAGAAGCGGCGAGCTTTCCACCGTGCTTCACTTCGAATGTTTAACGCATTAGTCTTCTTGTCAGCTTTGCTAATGAATTTGTCAAATCTGTTTTCTATGTTTCAGTTCCATGTCTTTTACTCCTCTGAGTGTATACACACAAGTGAATTAAATGCTGATGGGCTGCACAAATCCACGAAATTGTCCAACATTTTTGAGAACCATAATAAAAAATTGCTGCAGTGGATTTAGTAGCGTTGCATTCCAGCACAGTTATGGACTGAATTTGTCAGTTTTATTGGTTTAATAATTAAAATATTAAGACTCTGCTGTTATAACAACCAGTTGAGGTTAGAGAGAATCTATCTGGGGACCTCTCACTCTTACCACTGCCATTTCACATAGCCTCATTATGAGACATCATCATATGAGACATTGTGATTTGTTGTCTCCGCCCTCCTCGTTGTCTAACTGCATGCTTTTCCTTTTAGTGGGATAAGTCAACTCTGTAAGTCAACATCTACTTTTAACATCAGCAACCTTAAGGCGAAATGTTTATAGCATCATTCAGTCTTTATGTTGTGATATTGATCTGCACATGCAGCTGGAAAAAAAGTAATGCATTTATTCACCACCATCATAAATCTGGTTAAAGGTATAGTGATGAAATGCATCTGTGGTGATCATATCTCTCTATCCCTTGCAGCCAATCCAACTGGTGCTGGAACAAAGGGTTACCCAGGCACATCGGAGGTGTTTCGGGAGTCCAGCAGCACCACAGGGATGGTGGTCGGCATCGTGGCGGCGGCGGCGCTGTGTATTCTCATCCTGCTTTACGCTATGTACAAGTACCGGAACAGAGACGAGGGGTCGTACCACGTAGACGAGAGTCGCAACTACATCAGCAACTCGGCACAATCCAACGGCACCGTAGTCAAAGAGAAGCCAGTCAACACCGCAAAGACCTCAAGCAAGAACAAGAAGAACAAGGATAAGGAGTACTACGTGTGATCGTCAGAGCTTTGGTCTCTGCCAGACCAACTTGATCAAAAAGACAAATCAGGACATCAACATGTGTACAGTATAATAAAGATGAACATTATTTAGTCATTTTTTTCCTATGAGACAATGCTCTGAAAATGAAAAGGAAAAACTTTCTTTACAAGACAGAAAAGATGTACTGTCCAGAAAGAGACTGGAAACACGACCCTGACAAACAGTTAAAAATGAACACATATCTAACATGTCAACAAAACAACGTTAACCCATCTGTGACTTGTTCCTTGGCCGGGGATAATACAATCTAACTCCCTCGTTTCTGGTAAGCAGAGGAGCACAGATGCACTTTGCAAATGGAGATTCAGCATTACAAACTTTCCATTTACATTGCCTGTGTTTGTGTTGTTGGGACTTTTTCTAGAGGAAAAAATAACACAATGCATCAATAAATACATACATAAATACGCCAAACACTTAATGTGGATGAAGAGGGGGAAAAAAATAAATAAATAAATCAAGCGACTGGATCCGAAGAGGAGGTATAAAAAAAATAAAAAATAAATAAAAAGAGGCTGACAGATGTCAGAGGAATCATCCAAAGTACTTACTGAAGAGGCAGCGATGCCAGCAGAGACTGATACCTGGCTGCTGCAATGAACAGATGAGGAATGGATGACAGTTTCCTATGAAAGACTGTGATTTAAAAGAATATGTCAACTGCGCCAGTGAGAAATCTGGAGGCCTTTGTTTTCACATTGGGTGAACTCAAAGGAGAAAGTTTCCTCAGAGTCCTGGGGATGTCTCAGAAGTGATCGGTTGGGAGCCATGCACGCAAAATTATCTTATTACAGTACATATGTTTATATACAGTACAACCACATCTATATGTGCTTTCTGGACTGTGACAAAGTGGTGTTTTATAGCCTGTTGTATAGATGATGCAAACTATAACTGCTCCTCAACCATTTTGGAATAAAAAAAAAAAAAAAAAAAAAAGACAAAAAGAAGACATAAGTGTTATTAAGTGTTGCTAGACATAGAAGATTTTATGAGGACATCTGCATTTTCTTTTATTTTTTTCAGTCGGATAATAATTTTAATCTCCCCTGTTTTTACATGTGTTCCTATATAGTTTTTTATACAAATGCCAACCTGAGATAGCTGATCCTGGACCAGTAACAGCCTAACCGTTCCCAAAAACTGCACAAGGCGTGCACATGACAACTTGTGTGGCTCTCTTGTAAGGATGCTGGTAGAATCACTGCCTTCCTCCACAACCCTGACTTACATGAGTGAGAATGAAGAGCAGGAATACGAGTGGTGACGATGATTACGATGATGATGATGATGATGGATGATGACAACGATTAAGATAAATTAACTTGCTGTGTGTGTTTTTCCAAGTGGTATTATAAGACTGTCCGATGTGCGCTTGGGCTGACACAAACCTCTGAGGAGAATAGCTCAAATAAGTCTCCATTTCAACTGTTCTGTGTTTGTTCTGTCATTCTGTCAGTCAATTCTGCTTTCCAGAGACCTGTACTTGGAATGAGTATGAGGAAAAATGACCATGAACTATAAATGATTATAAATTCTCTTTGTTTGCTCCTCTTTTATTTCCAATGGAGTGTTTTATGCTTAATTGTATTTTTCTTGTACGCCATATAAAAAAAAAAAAAAAACAATAATATAAAAACTAGTTTTGAAAAATCAAACGAATAAAACATTATCTAAGTCAACTTAAACAGTCTATTCACCAAATGTATCGGCACAACATGAAGGGATTATTATTTTGTTATCCAACACCGTTTTCATTATTAAGAGAAAATTGATTATGCGTTGCACTGCTGTGACACACTCGTCGTGGGCAGGTGTTAGATTTATTCCAAGTGCTCTTCTTCTTTGTCAAACCTAGGCTCCTACTTTAACTACAGCGCAATCACAAACCCAACTGGCTATTGTCTGATGACTCAGAAATCCAAAATAAGTGGATATCAAGGCTACGACTTCCTCTTCCTTTATACTCCAGTTAGCGACTTTAGAAGCAAGAACAGACTTGGAATAGAGAGAGAAACGTCTACGACTGGATTGTTTACACGCAGTTAACAGTTGGAAAACTGCAGTTTTGTCTCAGGCATTTACTTGACTGCATTTTCACCTCTTTTACATAAAACATGGACTGTTAACTTACGTGCATCCAAAGACTGCCCAAACTGGACAGGCCAAACAACCCAAAACACAAACCAAAAGCTTTAGGAACCACAGTCGTGTCCCTTGCCAACGGATAACTGCATATTCATATGCAAACATCAATGCAACATGACTACCAAGAGTACCATCAGAGATTCTGGTGTGTAATCTACCATCTGAAGTAGCCTGTAGAAGCTGTAGACTTAAGTTGATGTTTGTCTTCAGTCTAAAACCAAAAATGATATTATATAATACGCAGTAGTACTCTACAAGTCGTGTATACAGGAATTGATGGTTAAAATTGGTGCATGTGCCCTTTAAGCCATCATTCTGACATCTGTTTGGCATTAACCACTGAATGTATTCATGCATTATATGATTTATAGTACATGCTAAAAGATAATCAGTGCAGGTGATGTGACTCATTCACACTAGATATACAAGACCTGACTCCACGTCCACAGACGCGGGCTATCAACACTTTTACTGTCTGCCTGCTGGGGATTCCAAAATGGAATAAAAATAACAGCACGAAATAAATTTGAAACGTCGGCCTGAAAACGGAGCATTTTTGAAGATATTTATTGCTTTTAAACTTATCTGATCGGCGCTTTATAAAGCTGAAGACACCTGTCTAGACACCATGTTAGTTTTTATCTCTAGATAAACTGCGTGCACCTCATCAGATAAGGAGCCACCATGCTTGTCTGGCTAAATTAACTTTGAGCAGCAAGCTGTTGCCTGACTTTAAATTAAAGTCACAACCTGACAGCGGAAAATCAACTCAAAAGTCTGATCAGGGATCAGATACAGCACTTGACATTGAAGCGTCGCTTGGCGCGTACGGCACAATAGCGCAACCAGAGACAAAGGTTGCAGAAACCGGTACCCAAGGTTTACGTCCTAATTACTTCTGAACACATTTGTCTGATTTGCAGATTGCAGGAATTAAAAGCGCAAAGTGTGACAGGGTATGAGACGTATTTAAACCTTTGCAGCAAGCAGATGTTTCCTCAAGAGAGTCTACCTCACTGTCACAGTTTTGCCAGCTACTGAAGCTGCTTTCTAATGTGATGGTATCTAATGTGTGACATGTCACCAAATGGAAATTTCAGTTAGTTGAGTTTTGCTCAAGGAAAATCACGCGTTAGGCAGAATTCAGGCTAAAAACAGCCCTGTATTAAATAAAAGGAACAAGGCCTAGATTAAGTAAGGAGAAAGTGCAGTGCTGAGACATGAATTACATTAAACAATAAAAAGGCAACAATCAGATTTTAAAATATCACTATTTGGTATTGAAACCAAAATAGCCTAACCCTAACCAGCAGAAAAAAATATGTATGCTCATACAAGAGGCTTTGTCACTTCTACTAACTTATATGTGGGTCCATTTAAACTCCATGGGTCATTCACTCCTTGACATGAGAGTCATTTCACATAGGAAGGCAGGTCAAGACAACAGTTTAAGTTGCTGATATGGCAACCTTTATTTGCCAACCATCCGTCTCCTTTTGTGTTTTCTTTTTTTTTGTTTTTCGTTTGGACGTGCGTCTTCTTTAATGTGGCATCTTCTCAAAAGTAATGCGGAGTTGTTCAGGAGTTGCCGTTGCGTTTGCCCGGCTCACACATGGAAGAAGTTATTTATGTCGCTGTCTGACTAGTTCACGTGTTCCACAAAGATCTGCACTCCCAGGATTTAATCTTGACCTCAACATACATCTTCACCAAAGGCAGCTGTGTCCTGCAGCAGCCCTTTCTCAGCACTTTACAAGAAATACATTATTCAGTATGTGATGGTGCTCAGTAGATGACATGATAGGACACGGTGTAATCATCCTGTGTCCAGTGCCAACTCTCGCATTTTGCTGACGATATGCTATTGTAAACTCCAATCAATGTCCCACTCCAGTTGTTGTAAACTGTCCAATAATGCTACTGTTGGAATATTCCACTTTCGAGTCATTGTTAAGCACAACCGTCATCTCAGGACGGTGATAGTCCAGTCTCTGCTGAACTGTACGGTTGCGCTGTGGTGATTCTGCACGGGGAAAGGCTGCAAAAACATTCGACCCTAGCTGTTCTTCCTTTGCCTCTGCTATGTTGTTGCTGTTGTTACGGTTAGCTGACTCTGTAGCTCTTTTACAATTCAGCAGTGGCACATTTAACTGCTTGGTTGCCAATCCTCTCTGTGTCTGTTTAAACTCCCTGAGTGGTTCATCAGCCACTTTTCTTCCTTGATGTCCTGCAGGGTCACACCAGCGTCCTTGCTCTGTCTTAGATCACTTTCAATCTGTTAACAGTGTTATGAGCATCCTGTATTTATTTTACAGTAAAGCCGTCACATTACTGGAAATAGGTAACTCAAGATGACAACCTGAGCACCACTTTTACAAATGTATTAACAGCAAATCTGTATCAGACATCCATGACCCACGCTTGGGATAAATTAGGAGATTATTCCCCACTTTTCATGTAGTGGCATCAACATGTCAGAATTTAAATCTGCTTTCAGGACATACCTGCACAACTAATCTTAACTGTACTTTGTGTTTAATCCTGTTTAAAAATTAAATCAATTCGCATTTTAACACCCTAAATGAAGATGTTGAACAGTATACACTTTATGAACATCGACATGTTGACTATCAAACGTAGCTGACAGAAGACAACATTTTTTAAATATGCGATGAAGCACCACAACATGAGCTACCATCAAATATTCTAATGAAAGCATAAAAACTCAAATATATGTACTGCTTCCAACATGCATAACAAGCGTATTAACTTATTTTTTTGATTGCAGTGGAACACAGAAAGATTATCATAAATGCTGTGATTGTGTTATGTTAAATAAATAAATAAATGAATAGGCAAGTCATTCCCTTACTGCCCAGGGGCCACTATACAATCACGGTAAATAAATAAATAAATAAAATCACAATTTTAATCTGAAATCAATCTAATCAAACAGCTACACTGAGACTGGGCAGTTGGCTTTTAAGTCAAGTATAGCCTCACAGACTCACCAGCGAGACTCTCATAGGCAGTTTATGCTTCTGCATCAATGCGGCAACAGCCCAGACCCTATGCAGACCCTAACGCCGTAGCCTGACGTGCACCTCCCCAGAAAGATGACTATGCGTTGTGGCGACACAGACTGTGAGAGCTGTGGTCCCCTTGGCAGTAGAATGTATCCGCTTTTCTGTTTCTCAGCAATTTTCGATTGATTGTTTTGGATCAATAAAGATAAAACACGTGGAGAAAAGGTTAACTGAGGAGGTTCAGCCAAATATCAGCGAAAGTTTCAGTTGCCATTATTGTAAGTGAAGCAGGAAGTTGAAACAAAAATGAACCCGCCTGGCAAAAAAGACACAGCGCAGACTAGTGTTTGGGTGGTGTTTTTACAGAGTGAGCCAGACTGACAGGCGCACAAATAGAAATGGCTCGCACCAGCGTAGGCTACGTGCATAGGTTACGCCATCCATGTCCCACAGTACCTTAAATGAGCCTCTACAGACTCACTCTATACGCTACTACATTAGTATTCTAGTCGGCGCAGGCACTGGGTTAGCCAAGTGTAATTTTCATATCCACGCAATGTGGACAATGGCTTTCTGGGATTGTTAGAGGAAAGTACTGAACACACCTCAAACATCTTATTCACTCCATAGTGGAATCACTGAGGTGACGTGTTATCCCAAACAAGAACTTCATAGAGGTAATCACAAAATCACACGTGTTTCTTAGATCTTGGTTCACACAGCCGCAGTATAACAGCATATAACAAGAGTTAACAGTTGGTCTCTTGGAGTGAATAAACTATGAGACAGCACAGACAAAGACTATTATTCCATGTTCGGTTTGTGTTCGTGACAAAAAAAAAAATACCGCCATGTAAAACTTGCAGTATATCTTCAAGACAACACAACTAGTGTTTCAAGGCCAAGCAGATCATGCTTAATGCATGTTCTGCCTCTGGGATGGTGGGAGGGAGCATCTCTTGCTGTCAAGGGGGGAGGGGGGGGGATCTCAAATAAAATGCTGAGAGTCTGAGCAACGCTTTTAGACAAGGGCAATTTTCCCAAGAAGCGAAAAGAAAAGTTAAAAATTAAAGTGCCCTGTAGGGTTTGCATTGTTTACACAACACAACAGTTGTACTGAAGTAGCACCACCGAATCAGAAACAAGTAGGACCACCACATCATGACAGATACGTACTGTGCAGCACCGCCTGTGGTCAAACATCCACCGAGCTGACAGGTTTAGAATTTCGGATAATGGACCCAGACAGTTTTTATGTCGTGATTGCATTAGAGACCCTTAACGATATCATTTTTAATGTTGTTTTCCTTAATTTGCTCTCAGCGGTTCGATTGTGCTCTTTTGTTCTTTTCCAATAGCCAGCCACTCACTCTAGCCTTTTCCCTCTCCTGGGATACACTGTATGTGCTGTACACAGAACACATGGAATAATGAAATAACAATAACAAGCTCACAGCTTCATTTCAGCGCGCATCCTCTCAGCCGATGCAAGAAAAACTCATAGGGTGGGGGAGTATTTTTAGCAACACGCTTATCCTTTCCACTCAGCCTCCCTCACTGCATCTCTCACTCTCTCGCACAATGTATTTGTACCTGTCTTTTGCATTCATCTTATGCCCCCTCCCTCACTCAGGCTCTTTGCTTCTATCTCAGCTGGATATTCCAGACGTCCCTTTAATTCGACACACTAATGTAATTCGCCCTCACTATAATCATCCATTTTCCCGTTTTCATGCCCTCTCCCCGAACTTGAGACACATCTCGTGGATTCTATTTCACAGCAGTACACCAGACTACATCAGTTTCCATTTCATTTATTCTGTATTTGTTTAGAAACCCCATGCTGGCCTGCTATGAATCAGCGCTGCTTGATGGAAGCATCTCCCTCTGACCAGGTTAAAGCAGATATAATTGGGCGAGGATCTGAAACTACAATTCAATACTAATGGTCTGAATCAAATGAAAAGGAATTAGAGTAAAAGTAGTCGAGCAAGATTACAGGGGAGCATCACTGAGGCGTACAAAAAAACTTATGCGCTCACTCAGAACGATCAGCGGCTCTGTAAACACCCATTTACTGAAGCTGCCTAACCACAACAATTTGAATCTAGATTTTTTTTTTGTTTTTTTTTTTACAATGCAAGAAATCATTATACTCCTACGCGCAATGCAGAAATTCCAGCCGTTAGTCATTTTGAAATGCAATTTCTAATAATAATTAATTTCATAATGATTCCACTTTCTCACTACCCTGACGCATGAAAATCATTATCAGCTTTTTTATTACATTAAGAAGCATTGCATGGTACTTTGGTTTCCATTTTAAGACATGTACTCCATTTTCTATGTATCTAAATGAAGGGGCAATCTGCATTGTGTAAAAACATTAGTCAGTATTGTGATGACAAAATGATATGAAGAGACTGACACCAGTTACTCTGATATTAGCTGATTCTTAGCGGATACGTCTTCTAATTGGCCAAATGGTGTGAGAGAACAGACAGTGTACTTAGGTCTCCATGTGAGAGGAGAATGCTCATATGGAAAAAAGTATGGTACTCATAAACAAAGCACATTTTCTGTGTCATTCACACAGAGCGATAGATAGCACTCCTCCTCTTCATTTGAATAGAGTTAGTGAGTTTGAAATGCTACGGTGTAGAAAGAAAGTAGAACCAGAATGAGCTTTGAGCTTTGCAACTCTACCATGAGAGAGAACAAAGACATTACCAGGACAATGGGAGAACATTTTCTCTCAGTTCCATTGCCTTAGATGTAGAGTTAGACTTTGGTTTAGTGATTCAATCTAAAAAGAAAGAAACAGGGCTGAGCCAGAATGAATGAAGAGAGGGCCCAGTGGGTCAGTCAGTAAAATGGAGCGATATTTCCTAAATGTTTCATGGCAGTTACATTTTAAAGCATCAAAAAAAAAAAAAAAAAAAATCTATATATATACACATTTTTAAAAAATAAGCCTGTGGGAATGATTGCCATTACCAGATTCTGCGTGCATGCAGCCATCATCGCATTTTGTTTTCAGTTCACACTGGAAACAATATGCTTATATTAAACTTATTCCAAATTGTGAGGTAAAGATTTGCAACAAAAGTCATCCATGTGAGCCTAAACGTTTCCAGGCTTCAGGCTGCTCTGAACCAAGTGGCGTGAAAAATAAAGCTTTTGCAAAAACTGCAGTTCCTCAAATGGCCACACGAGGCAGAGTCAATCCCCATATTAAAATGCATAATTGCGTTGGCTGTTGATATGTGTACAGCCCGCTACATAAAACAGATTTGGACTCTACAGGTAGTTTCGTCAACTGTAAAGGGCGTTTTCTTGATAAATCTATGTAAAAGTTGTTGTAAAACCGTCTCAGTGAGAAGTATTACCGGCGATTAACTCTCCATTTGTACTCCATCATACAAATAACCTACCAAATAGGGACGCCCTGCTGTTAATCTTTGTTGTGCTAATGTTCGCTTGTTTCAGGCAGAGGCTGAAGTTAGTGGCTGCATAACAGGCAGTCTTAGACAAATAAGGATCTTTTTGAACTGTTAATCATGCAAAGCTACCCTAGCGGATAAGAAAAAAAAATAGAGAGCTCAAAAGAAGGATAATATGTCTCCTTTAAAGCATCTTGGTTTGATATGCAAGTTGGACTGTGATGTGACTGAAAGCATGTCCCTATTTGACCTCAGAGAAACTTGGTTGTGTATTGGACTGTTCTGGAAGAGGAAAGAGGAGAGATCTGAGAAGAAAAAAGAGCGTTGACATAAGGCAAGAATCTGCTCCCAAAAGCGCACATGAATTCGAGCAGTGTTTCATTAAAAGTGTAAAATGTTTACAGACAGATGTTTCAGCTGTGACGGGGTTTTGCAAAATGGATGAGACAGGGTGATGTCTATAAACGACGCTCGAAATAGCTGGAATTATGGCGGGGATGACACAGAGACACGGGGTAGAAACACAAAATAATTTAAAGCCTTTCATTCAGGTTGTGTTTGAATTTAATGTTTCCTCTGTTTTGCTGACATTTGCTGTTCTGCGTGCGCGCGTGTGTGCGTGTGTGTTTTGCATTTTATACGAGTTTGTCCTGGAAATTGGGCAGCGTGAGGCTTTTTATTTGGCAATCATGTCACACTCAGATAATTACAAGACAGAATCTTTACTTCCATTTAAATACGATTTAATGAAAGATATGGAAATAGTGCCTGATTGTGACGGCTGCATTAAATCATTATACATAAGCAAGGACAAAATTACGTCCAGTTAATGCAAAAAATCCAAGTACAGAATGGAAATAGAACTGAGAGACAGGTAGCTATTATTAGAAAATAATATAAATAAAGAGCAGGCCTTTCTTTTTATGTTATGTAGCATTTTTAGAACATGTTTAGCTTCCTGGGAACTAGAACGTAACATATTTTAAACCAGAGTGCAAATGAGACTAAGTGAAGCACTGTGAGTCAGAATTCCTGGCAGTCTCAGCGCCGCCTCCGTCCTGTCAGCTTTGAGCCTCTAGCGCAGGGGTTAAGGTTGGAGCTCCAGGCCAAACCCAGCAGTCGAGAGCCCGCCCTCAGGAGAGGGAGTCAACATGGCAAGGGCACAAAACACATTCAGGATGCATTGGTGCCATTTATCATGGTTGACAACTGCACCTCTCAGTGCCATTTGGGTTTATTACTGGTACATTTCTCCCCACATAATGATGTTTTCCTTAGCACTTGTCCTCTGAGACTGACTTCAATGAAAAACTGCAGTGGAAACATCAAGGTGACAGTTTTTTCCCCTGTTTTTTTCCCTCTTATATGAAGTTTGCTCTGTATGACTTCTAAGGACAATGAAATATATATAATAAAAAAAAAAAAGGAAGTGGAGTTCTTTTTTTTTTTACTTTTGGCTACAAGATTTTGGACATTCATGATGAATTCAGTGTCGTATCAGCGTAGATGCAGCAGGGAGTTAATGCCTGCTCACTTTTATTTGGAGATAAAACACTCCTCTCACATAGGTGCACAATCCATTTGGGGCTTCCCTGCTGACTGCATATAAAGACAAACCCTCCAGGGCTTTCTGAAACGCATTTTTGAAGCTCAGTGTGGGCGGTTCTGGGTGTAGCCATCTTGAAGTGTCTGACTTGAGCTAATTCAAAAAATAGCAAAGCGGCATTTAAGTGGAGTGACACCCATAGGCAGGCAGCCAGCAAGCTGTGACTTCATTCAGCAGTTAGTAAAAAAGGACACGATCTTAAATATGCAAAAGATTTAAGCCTTGATTACATTTATATACAAATGAGTTCTATACAAATTCAGCTCTCGCACAGTTATGAACATTTTTTTTTTGTGTAACAGATTTTGAGCATTTTTATTTGTGCTCTAAATTTAAATATCCTGGTCTGAGCACTATCGATCGGACAAATCCAACATGCGGATCTATGGTTATTGACTCGCTTTCAGAGCCAGGCTCAAGTGGGCATTCAAGGACCTGCGGTTTTTGAAACTTCTTGGTTGTTGTTTTCTTCAGCCCCGAAGGCTGAATAAATTCCAAGCACTATAATATACTACTATACCATATCCATGGCTTGGACATTGAGGTCGTGGAGGAATACAAATACATGGGTGTTCACCTCAACAATAAACCGGACAGGACACACAACACAAACGCCCTGTACAAGAAGGGCCAAAGTCGTCTCCACCTGCTGAGGCGCGAGCAGGGTGTGCAGGTCACTGCTCGGGTCTTTATATGACTCTGTGGTGGCTTCTGCCATCATGTATGTGGTGGTCGAACGGAGCAGTGGGAGCTCAGAGAGTAGAGACTTAACAAGCTGGTCAGACGCGCTCTGTCCTAGACTGCTCTCTGCACCCCGTCGAGGAAGTGGATGAGAGGAGGATGTTAGCCAAGCTGACATCAATCATGGACAACCCCTCTCACCCACTGCATCAGACTGTAAGAGACCTAAGCAGCTCCTGCACCAGCAGAGTGCTGCATCCATGCTGCAAGAAGTAACACTACTGTAGGTCCTTCATCCCAACGGCCATCAGGCAACACCAGCCTGAGTCAAAAATAACCCACATTTAAGACTTTGACTCGTTTTTGTTTTGTTTTTTTGTTTTGTTGCACAAATAAATCTGCTTTTTGCACGAACCACTACCTCACCATCTTATAGTTGTAAAGTTTTAGCAGTTACAGCAGTAGATACAGTGTTTTCTTTATATTTTTCAAATTTGTATTGGGTTTTTTGGTAATTCTTTTGTTGAATTATGTTTTTCTATGTATTTTACCCAAATTCTGCCCTACTGTGACAATGTAATTTCCCACACGTGGGATAAATAAACATATCTTATGTCTTATTAGCAATGAAATATTGTAATATCTATCTATTCTCCATTCCCGCTACTTATTACTTAGAAAGTTGTTCCCTGAAATATACATTTCGTGTCTATTTGAGACTAAATTAAATGTATATGAATATCTGCTATTATGTATTCTTTGCTAGATAAATATATGTATTTTTTCCAGCAGGCATTTGCTTCTCTGCTCTATAAGATTTTATAAAGGAATAAACCAACATAAACCACACATCTAATATCCGATATGAAGTAAAGTTTACGTGACTTTGGCAGATGTGTAGGTGGAAGAGCAGCAGAAGTTGAAACAACCTTGACTCTGAATGTCATATGTCACACTGCCTATAGTGAGAACTGAGTTTACTGACAATGGAAATAGGTCATCACCAGCTATAATAGAAACGGTGTCTAACGTCTGAATATTTGTGCACAATAGCAAGTTGCAATTTCATAATGAGGGACTGACACAGCAACCTGATGTGTCGTGCAAAAAGAGACTGGAGTTTCATGAAAAAAAAAAAAAATGTTACCTGGAAATATGTCAATATGATGTCACACAGGGTTATGATATTTATATATGTGCCAATTCTGATGCAATCTGCATCATGATAGCTGTCGTTTGAGGGTTTTAAGCAGTGCTGCAAGCAAAGGCAGACTCAGGTCTCATGCTGCCACAGTCTTGAATCAGTTATAAAGATCTCCAAGTGGAATAAACGAGACTGAAATGAATGTTTTCATTTAATCAAATTCGTTCCGGCGTTCGGAGTGACAAAAAACAATCTTTGTTCAATAAAAGGCTTTTGAAAAATCAGCAAGCGACTCTGCTTGAAAGGTTATTGATTAAAAAACACAAACTATCAGTGGCACAGCAACATTTACACTATCCACGTTCTAAAGCTGGGGCAACAAAAAAAAAAACACTATTGTCGTGAATCATTAAAGGCAGCCGCAAGCTGTTTTAATGGTCGGCTTCCAAAACTGGTAGTAGCTCAAGTACTGAGGCATATTCTACAGCAACCAGACTAGGGGTGAGCATTTGCAAACATGCAAATATATTTTGGTTTAATAAGGATTTCTTTTATTGGGCTTTTCACCCAAACATACACATGCACGCATTTGATTTTGAATCTAAGATTTTTTTTTTATTATTATTATTATTTAAACCATGAATTTCTCCAAGTTAAACAGAAGTTTTCTCAGAGAGCTGAATTAATGCACAAGGCTGAGAAAAAAAGTTTCGAGAGGGAAGTGAAGTCTTCCTTCACTTGGAGCTGACAAGAAATTTCTGTGAAATTTTGGAGCTGCGAGAAGAGGAGCAGCAGCAGAGGTCACGATGCAAATAGATTCATCCCGTGTATCTATTGTCTTATCTTAAGAGCGTGTGTACTTTATCTTTGTCAGCCAACTCCTAATCATAGCCTCAGAGGAAGGTTCTCATTAGCCACATTCCCTTCGCCTGTGAGACGGAGCCGATCATTATCTTTGTTGTGGTGGTGCCGGTGACGATGATGATGAAGATGAGGAACAACTGATTGATTTGCGCCAGCGGGTGCGATCTTTCTCCTCAGAATTAAATATGTTCTTTTAAATGAAATTTATTTGCTGCTTCTGGGATCCATCATAATGCCTAAATCAATATTTAATATCCTCGGAATCGATGTTACGTGGGGTTTTTATTTTGCATCGGTTCTGTCAGTATTCCAGAGCAACAGCGTGCAATGGTGAGAGATTAAGAAAGGTACCGATACTGTGAATGCATTGTACACGTGTCAGCTGAGAGTATTGTCTTCTTCTTCCTCCTTTCCTCCACCCGCCCAGGGCTATTGCTCATCAAGATTGCCTTCAACTGTGCCCTGCAGTTTAAAAAGCCGGTGTGAAATAATGGTGCGCATGGAATAAAAGAACATAATGCTCCTTTCCAGTCTGAAAGTACAAACTTGATGAGTTGATTATCGCTTCAGTTGACCATTTGCTAAACCCAAGAGCTTTGAAACCTGGCACAGCAGGCCTGTCAAGTTTTTTTTTCCCACTTGGCCAAATGGTAGCCGTGGAGGTCAGAGTCTTGAGTGGTAAATCTGCCTCAGCTATTACTGTAAACTGCACAGCGGGTTGCTGAAAGAGGGCAATCACAGTAACGATGGGGATGGATTGGGGCATCAATTATACACAATATACTGCTTAAAGGTTCAGTTCCCTTCTCTGTAACAGGAGTTAGAGCAGAGGTTTTATGTGACGCGGCTTTACATTTGTGTGGTAGAAGTGAGGGGAACAGAAAGCGGGGGAGTGGGCAAATGATCATATGCGTGCACAAGTTTATATGAAATCAAAACCCTTGGTTCCTGTGGTTACCATCACCCGGTCACGGCCACAATTTATTATTTATCTTCAAAAGGAAGCGTCTTCTTGTGGTTATTGCCTTTTGTAATCGAGTCATCACAGGCTGAAAACATAAAGGCAAGGCCATCTTTTCTATCCACTGTTTAATAGGATGCCACTCTCTCCTTTAGTCCCTTTAAAATAAGCAGCACATAGCACAGACATACTGTCAACATTGCACTGAGTCACCACAGTTATAGCAAGGTCTGCCCCGCTCACAAGTACATCCTCATGCGACTCCAGCCGCCTTCGCCTCAGTCAGCTGTGCAGCGCCAACGGCTCTGATCACGTTTGGTGACTGCAAGAAGGGTGTTGTTGTATGAAAACAAGGTTTGGCGGGGGTTATTGATTTTCAGGCCAGATATATACGCTATCTACATTTTACACAATTATCTGGTTTAAAAAGCAGGAAATATGAGAAACGGCCAAAAAAAATTAAAAATTTGATTTGTTTTTAAGAGCTCAGAGGAAATTACAAGAACAAATCCTGCGATCAGTTTCAGTTAGGAACTTTGTGAGTTTGCTGAGGATTGTTTCATTTCAGTCACTTGAACTCCAGTCGGTGCTTTAACTCTCAAACAAGGTAAGTAAGTCTATAACCTTCTAGACATTTGGTGGTTAAATCTGGTAAACTCATCGCTTTCCACCTGCCACCAGAAGTCTACAGATCCAAGTCCTCAGTCATGCGCAGAAATTCGAGATGCCAGTCTCTGTACAAGCTCCCATAATACATCGTAGTAAAAAATAGTAAAAAAAACAAATGAGTATTTCAAGTATTATTATGCTGAAAAGTAACAAGGCAATCCATCTGTAACAATGATCACGTACAGCAGTCCCTAATTTAGATGCAAAACATTTAGCAGCCTTTGGGATTCACAGACCGGAGATGTCCATCAAACTGTTATTGTGTCTATGGTTTTCGACATAAGTTATGAGGTCCACAAATAACATCTCACCACATGTCAGAAAAGTCACGGAGGTTAGGTCTGTGACTATTCCAAAAAAGCAAAGTTTGCCTGTCAGTCTAGTACAACTAAAATATAACACACAAAGGTTTTCAGACAACTGCATGCATGCATTTGTGAGCTTACATAGTAATAAACGAGGGGGCAGAATGCGACTCACTGGTTTGAAACCAGCAGCTTCTGAGAGTGGAAACCTGGCAAGGTGAAGTAAGACAAGTATGCATTGTTCCTTAATTTATGAGAACTAACTTCAATGTGTCACAGTTGTACAAACTACAACACGAAAGATCTGCTCAAATGATACTGGTACAGTATGTAAGGAGTTTAACAGTACTACAAAGAACGGAAACACAACACAACAGAACAAAGCCACGACAACACTGGTATCAATAATAAAAACAAGTAAAAGAAAAAAAAGACAAAAACTGCAAAGTTCTACACATAGCAGACGGATTAAAAAATTATTTTTTCTTCCACACACACGAGGAAGCTTTACGGATGCCAGCTAAATCCGCCTCAGGCTAGAAGCTGTTTCATTGCAGGCAGCCCATCAAGATGAGTGACAAGTGTGGGGGCGGGAACTTGACCAGCTGAGAAGGCGGCCTGACTAACAATACATTTTCTACCTCAAAGTGAAAAGTTGCACACCGTAGCTATAACATGGAAATCATTGTCGCAGGAAAACAAAATCTCTTCCTGCCTTGGCGCAGTCCAAAAATAGAAACTGAGAGGTCTGCCTCTCGTGAAAAACTAGCATGTATGACAAGCTTTGCTGGAACAAACTGACATCAACCACATTTAATCAGGCAGGAGCTGTCACTAATGGGCCAGGTTAATGTACTATTTCACTCTTGATCTGTGTGGAGAGCACCTGAATGGGCTGACAGCTTGAAGAGAAAGCTACAAATCAGAGGAAACCTGTGGTTGTCACTGATCTCACTTATGTTTGGAAGCCCGTGTCACGAGGGACAAGTTATTTGAAGAAAAGGCCAGCCGGTTATTTTCTTTGTTTTATTTTTTGGAGATCAATACCTTTGCACCAAATTCTGTTAGACCTGTTATTGATCCATTACCACCTCCTCCTCTTGTACTCCTGAGTTGCTCTTGCAAAGAGCCCAAAAAAAAGCACACTGTACCATTGTTTTCAAGGACATTTCCTTCATTCCTCCGTTGTGCTGCGTGAAAGTCACATCTGCGGTACAAAGATATCATTGCAAATTCACCAAAGGCCTTGCATCCCTATGATATGTACATGCAGTTATCACCTGTCAGGGTTATTTGTGTTACTGCGGTACAACAGGGCATAGATATCATCCGTTCTGAGTGGCTGACAGAGAGCGCAGGGCGTCGGCTGAGAGTTGTTTCGTAACAGCCTTGTTCTTCTGTGAAACATTCACGCGGCGGTACGGTGAAGTGAAACCCCGATGCATTGCCCCTCTGACTTTTTGCGAGATCGCTTCTTGATGAAACCTTACGGGCCTCACCTTTGTGCTTCCGAGATCAACGAGGTACCTCTGGATCTTGACCTACAGAGGAGAATAACTGCAAAGGAACGACAACAAATTACTGCACCGTGGAAGGCACTAACTTGTTTATATCTGTTGGGCCCTCAGTGCCGTTTTGGGCATTGCGTGCATTTGTGTGTTGCAGGGGCGGGGTACTGGGGTCACCGCGCAATTTAGTCAGGCGCCAAGTGGAGCTAGCGAAAAAAAAAAAAAAAAAAAAGGCAAGCAAAGAAAACAAACAGAAGACCCAAGTGTTGTCTCAGCATTTTCCCACTGCTGTGATTTACATATTTGCCAAAGCAGGAGAGCAGGGGATGTCAACATTGCTGACAACTGTTTGGTTGACAGATTCACTAGAGAGAAGTATAAAAGAAGGGGAGGTAGCTCTACATCTTATCGCGCAGCGGAACAGCCTCGCCACATTTACAACATCGCCGAGTCCACAATGGAGTGCTGTGTTTGCAAAGAGGACACAATGGCACTCGCTTATTGCTTCTCATCATAGCCGCGCATTGCTGAGCAATTAAAAAGCCATCAACTGACTCCCAACTAATTACCTACAGTGTCATCTAACCTTGTTGTTGATATTAAGTAAAGTACTTGCCTGTAAAATGAGGTGAACGGAGCAAAAGCGTATTCTCAATATGCTTTATGAGAGAGACCGGACCAGGACCATATGCTGCTCTTTATTACAACCCAGCCATTACTGTGATACAAATTAATGTTTGAACACAGGCAGAGGAAAAGTGCATGTTTACCCACAGCACATATTAAAGGGATGTTTCTGTATTTTTTTTCTCGACGCGCAGCACATAGCAATAATGGAGGGCGATGCTGGACGGACGGAGACGCAGTGGGCCAGTGATGCATAGCTCAGGTCAGACAGCTCATCAGCGAGATGTAACGGGACCAGACAGACTCGGGTTTGCGCATGTCACATATTTTTTGTTCCTCCGTCCTGTAAACATTAGCACAGCCAATTATTATTTCATCTGTGGCAATAAAACCGTGCAATTAGATGTACATGCGATGTTATTGTAATCATGCTTGGTGATAGAATATTGACGCACCTATATGCCACCCCGAGCCCCAAGACTCACTGGAGTCATAATTAGTCGATTTGCTCAGAGCAGATTGAAACGGGTTGAATGAGAAAAGTCAGAAAAGTGTTTTCAGTGATTGGATTTGATCAGGGATAACGAAAACAAACTAGTTAGTAAAACGATGTGATGCTTCACAGTCTATACAGGGAGTCTCTTTTTTTGTGCAGTAGTGTCTGAAGTGAAACAGAAACATTAAATGAATGATGTTAAAATCTGCCTTAAAGAACAAAGGAATTATAATTTTAAACGGAGGAGGACTGAGTGAGTAACACATGTCATATTCCAACCTGATCATTCTTTGGGTCTCCAGCAAATTTTCACAGAGAGCCAGAGAAAGCTGTTTTAAAGCGTCTCTAAGTGGGAGTTTAAACATCACCCTTTGTAAACCACTACTGATAAGATATTAATACTTTCCAAATAAGAATTTCTAATAATAATAAAAGCCCAAACAGAATTTAAATGCCTCATGTAACACATTGAAAACTGTTTTTATAAAACCTTGAATAGAAAATGAAAAATGAACACCGAAAAGAAACACTACTGTTCAATTATTTCTCATGTGTTTGAAGAGTAAAAGTAAGAGTTTGAGTGAGTTATACAAACAAGTAAAGATGCCAGCGTCAATGAAAACATGGGCCCATCATGGTCCTCTTCTGTTACATTTCCATCTGATTTCATGCTCCACAGCCGCCATAAAGAAGCACCTTGTGCAAAGTGAAATTCTGACTGTGGTTTTAGGTAAATGCAAACATCTAATTGGATCATTTTATTTATTATCCAGGTAAACAGTCTATCTGGAATCTCTAATCGGAGTCATCGCAGCTGGGTTGAAGAAATGTTGCCCGCCTGTCCAGCTCTGAGACGAATCTGGACTGCAGACTTACGAATTCACATCTCTGCTCCTAATCAAACCTGAAACTCAAACACAAAAGAACTCCAGACAAGGCCGTCTTGTAAGCGCCAACCTCAACTAGGGGTGACTTAAGTTCATGAGAAAGGAGTGGCATTATGCTCACTTTTTTTTTTTTTTTAAACTCCATTTTGTTGCATTATTGGATTATCTTGTCCTTCTTCTGATGAGACAGTATTATTCCTCTTTGTGTCACGTCCTTTCAAAACCCCAGTGCTCTTATCAGGGGTAGAGTGCTGATGGAGCAGCCGGGCTCCTCGCTCCTGCTGTTGGGCAGCAGAATTAGTTTGGTTCCACTGAATAATGAAGTAGAATGTGTACCTCGTGTTCTAATTAAAACCCCTGGTCATTCATCTATCTAATTGATACAATGCCTTTCAGTATAATTTTTTCCCAAATGCACTATTCCAGTCTGTGTACTCCGCTCTACGAGTCTCTGCTGAGCAGGGCGGCTCGGTGCCAAACATGAACAGCACGGCAACTTTTCATCACACACTCTCTTTCATACCCACTCACAAGCATATGTGCACGACCACGATAAAAACCCAGTGGGATGAATGGCAAAATATGGCAACATTATCCTCAATATTAGACCCGTAAAGACGTCCAGATGTAAAATTTAACACTCGCTGAAACATGGACTTTGATAGCTTAGCAACAAGCAGCAGACTGTCCAGCTTGGGATTTCAACATGCAGCATAGCAGTGTTCAGAAGACACTGGAGACAGCAACATCTGTTTTTCTACATGTATTTTTTTTAACCTTATCCAAACAGACAATTCAAGCACAATAGTGCATAGTATGGACCACCAGTGCCTCTAACTGCTATGATGCAAGCTATAAACATTAGCATGCCTGGCAGACACACCTACTGCTGTAGGACTGAGCTTGTGAGGCAAAGAGCCAATCTTACTTTGAAGAGCAACCATATGTAAGCAGAGAAAAATATGAATAAAATAAACCAGTGCTACCCTCAGCCTGGCTCCTTATTTAATTTGGGAACATTTTCACTCCTGCGACTTAAGCCAAAGTTATTACCTAAGAAAACATTTGCCAAAGTCAAACCTCAAGGTCTTTAGTCATTCCAGGCTGAAACACACTGAAATGTTTTGCTTGTATTACTGCAACATATTGCAACTCGTATGTTTTGACTGTTTAGCTTTTGGCCAAAGACATAATTAATTTCACTGGCCTCTCATTTTGTGTCAGCTAGAATGCAAGGGGTGTTCATACAATCTGCAAGACCAAGGGTTAATCAAACAGATGGCTCTGATTGGCTGTTCAGTTTGGCAAAAAGAACAAATGAAGTCCAAAACAGTTGTGACTCATCAGAGAATGGACATGGGTCTTCTGAGGGTGTCCTGTAGTGACTGGGGGTCTTTGGGTCCTATGGGTTGAGGGGAGGGGGCCTCATCCCACAGATACTTGATCATTTTAGGATCTAGTGAACTTTTAATGTTTTGTGAGTTGTTCCTAAACCGTTTTTGTGTGCGTATCATGTTTTTTCTGCCGTCTAAACACGTCGTTGTGTTTATTTCTTTTATTAGTTTAAGGGAAAATTCTGTCTCTGCATCGCTCCAAAAGTGAAAAATTCTCGTTCCCGCCATGTTGTTTGTGTATCTAGTGCGTCACTTGGCGTCACTCGAGCTTGCGCAGACAGTGGGCAGCCGTCAGAAATCGGGATAAGTTGTATACATGCTCCAGTATCCCGGCTTCTATCAGAGTACTCTAGGTGGCAAAAACGGGTTTCTTGAAATCGGGAAATGGGCATATCCCAATTTCTGAATTCAGGATACCAACACAAAAACGGGATACTTAAAAAATCTAAAGACCATGTAGACGCAGTCATTGTTATGGGGTGTGGGTGCCTGGTCTGGTGTAGGTGGGTGCTACATGTCTAAATAACATCCACATGAACACCAGATTCCTAGCCGAAAATTGCACAAAATGGTCAAAGTTACTTAATTCTACCTGTCAGTGGTTTTAATGTTGTGGCTGATCAGTTCATGTTCCATCTGGCAGTTGGACGTGAGGCAATGTCAGTCGGCCTTTGCAGGCGGTGGTTCTTTTAGAAGAGTCCAGACAAATTGATGTTGTTTGGATAGAAACTAGAAGCCTGCTTTTGCTTTATTTTGCATAAATATTAAATATCCCATCATTTTAATAGCTGCAGTAAATTTTATGTGGTAAATCTGCTACAGTTGCGGTAAACTTTATATTATATGTACTCCTAGAAGGGCACAGTAACAATGGTTGTGGGTGGGGTTGCAGAAGTGTTGAGAGACCTGCATCAGAATTTCAACACAGACACACACAGACACACAAGTCGTCTGACGCACACCACCCAAAGAATGGAATCAAGATGTCTCAGCCATCTAGGTGAAGGTTTCTATTCATTAACAGACAGGCACACTATTTTTATTTTTATTTTTTTACTTCATGTACAACAGCTAAGCCTTTTGTATACAGTGAGCTACAAATGACAAAATACAGAAAAATCGCCTACTGCTGTTCGGTCGTGTGCTCACAGCCCCAGAAAAATGAGAATAGTGACACATTTTCAGAAACATGGTGACAAGCCCGATGCTTCCCTGGAGGAACCAGATCTAAAAATATCCCAAAATATAAAGAAAAAAAAAAAAAACACAACACAACACGGAGGTATTATGTGGAAATATTCTGTGAATACAAACACGTATGTTGTACACGGTGTTGTGTATACAGTTCACGGCTTTTATATACAGTTATTATGGGCTCTGTCTTGATGACATTTATTAATAACCGCCCTCGCTGATGAATTGAAAGCCAAGCCGTACCTTTGTTTATGAATTATGTATCACATGTGGATTACAGATTTTTCCTAACATGTAATTTAGAGATACCGAGCTGGCGGAGTGTGTAAAAGGCAGCGGAGTGTTAGAAACGAGCTGACAACTTAAGTGATGTTTTGTGCCTGCATTGTAATCAAGGAGCCAGGATTATTCTGGTGCTTTTCAAACTTTGCTCATTTTCATTCGAGGCTGTGTTCTCTCCTTACGGTAAACAAAGAGGAAACGTAGCAGTGGCATTTTAAAACATATCCTCTCTTGCAGCAGTATATGCAAAGCAACATGGAGACTGTACAAATAATAAGCCCTATGCAGCATATACTGTATCTTTGCTCTAATATATGAGAGCACAGCTCGGTTGAGCACAGTGCTTAAATTAGATCTAATATATTTCTCTCGGGAAACTGAGATTGGTGATAATGCAGTTATGATGGATAATCATGTCGCAGTAAGATTTTTTTTTTTTTTTTTTTTTTAATACCAGTTCGTCTGAGAAAATTAAAATGTCATTCATGCAATAGTAAAACATTTTCCTATAGGCTGAAACAAATAGCCAGAAATGAGAGTCTCTAAGCATCTCTGCTACCGATTGTCATTGTTAGGCCTCAACTGTGGACGACTGGAAAGGTTAATAAAAAATTTAAAAAAAAACTCTGGTTCTGTGCTCTTTCTACCTCACTAAAAGGACGGTCCATATGAATTAAACTCCCTCCTGTTCATTTGAGGCTACAATATGAAATGACTCTTATGCATGGCACACTTTATACGAAGTAATAAAGCAAAACAGAAGCACAAGCAATGACAGCTGCCCGCCAGTAAGTACCTATTTATGGCAAACCTTAGAGCTCCAGACGGACTGTTTTGCATCTATTTTTTCCCCCAGACAGGAATCATTCTTACAGTTATAATGAAGGGCTCGCTGTATATGAGCTATAAGAGATGAATTAGCACACACATCGTGTTTAACCTGGCAGCATTATGTCTCTGCACACCGTATCCTCAACACTCAGTTCACATTAAAAACAATATAATGAGATGCAAGGGCTGTAATAATGCAATTACCTGTCTGAGACAGCACTGCCTTTTATAGCTTGAAAATTGTGCAGGAAACCGTTCCAGCAGGCTGGAGTGCCATCGCAGCGACTTAATTATTGTCCCCGAGAGACTCCATGTGTCGGTATCTTCAGCAATGGAGCAACAAGGGCTGCAGTTCCTCCACTATTATATTAGAATGAATAAGAATCTCAGGTTACCTACTTTACCTCCATAGTTAAGGTGAAGCTTGTACTTTTTTTGATTTAAAATATCCAATCTATGTAATGAAAAGGTCTGTATGAAGTACTTTTTTAAAATGTTTTTACTTTTTACTTCAAACAGAAAACAAGATCTTACAACACGCATTGGCATTACAAGCAAGCCGCAATGCAACACTTTTAATCACTCGCTTTTTTTCATGAACTGACTTCAAATATAGGTCTTTGTTTTTGGGTTAGTCCTTGAGCTATACAATTTGTGACAGCGCAGACCCCTACGCAGACCCTAGCGGCATAAGTGATGTGCACCTCTCTAGAAATGGAACTACGTGCCACAGTGACTGGTTGGCTTTGGTATTTCCAGCTGCTTCTCCATCTCCACAATTTTCAAACTGACTGTTTTGGCTCAATAAAGATCTAACACATCGTGGAAAGGTTAACTGAGGAGGTTTGGAGACACAAACGTGTACGACTCATCTCCAACGGTGGCTGAAACTTTCGCTAAAACTTTGCCAAAGGAAAGTTGGAAACAAAAATGAACCCGATTGGCAAAAAAGACACAGCGCCGACTAGCGTTGGGATGGTGTTATTACAGAAGACTGACAAGCGCACAAGTATAAATGGCTCGCACCGACGTAGGCGTAAGTGCGTAAGTTATGACGTTTGCGTTCCGCAGAAGTGCTCACAAAGACAACTGTGCTAATAAAGAGATCTTTGTGTTCTTCTGCTAATGAAAAAATATATATTGTGTATTCCTCAGTTTGGAACGCTGATCTCAACATAAAGTAAAAACATGACTGCGTAATCATTTTTGCTTGAATGCAGCGCTCAGATAAGAAAGCCTAGCTCTCTTGCAACAACTTATTTGTTCACAGTCCATATGACTGTAATATAATCCTATTTGAATACAAGACACTCTGCATCATACTGTAAACGTAAACTCTCGGTGTCGCTGATTCACCCCAGAGGCGTTTTCATTCAATACACTGGTAAATGATCTGCATTTATATAGCGCTTTCCTTCCCACAACACAAATTGCTTTCCAGTGTTTCTCATTCACACACTAACGCCAGCTGCCATGCACGGGGCTTCCCTGCCAACTTCGGGTTCAGTGTCTTGCCCAAGGACACTTCAGCGTCTTCAGTTCAGTAGACAACCCGGTCTAACACCTGAGACACAGCCGCATCTTAATGAGTGAAGTAATGGTGATGATAAGAATAATAAACACAGACATTAGAAAAATATTATAGACACACGTCTTGTGGTCAGTTGGAGCTTGTCTAATTATAAAAGTATTCCAGGACTGGATCAAATGCTCTTGCTTGTTTGATTCATCATTAGAGGCAGCACTTGTGGTTAAGTGGTCAATAATGCATACTTGGTGGGGTTCAAGCCAGAACAATTTATTTCAAATTATTTGCCCAGCCATGCTCAAATGCACTGAATGCTGGAGTGATAGATTTTAAAACTCAGGTGAATTTCAAAGGATGCTCTTGCAGATGTTGGCATGCATGCACAGCAAATGAAAAGAGCGTCGAGCCTCCTGAAAGTAACATCTGTCAGTCATCTGAGGCTTTCCCGCATTGCCAGTGTCTTGCCTCGAGATGTCTCCTGGTAAGGAGGCAGTGTTTAATTCCACCGTAGAAAAACTCAAACGTGTTCAATTACCCATGATGCATCTCATCTCTTTCATCATTTAAATGTCACTGTATTATAAGCAATGCTCATGTTGATGTGTACTCATAAATCACTTGTAGCCAGAGGTGGCCTAAAAGCTAACATGCTGCTTTGGGGTTATCCAGAAACTCATCCATAATTTCCCAGGATGCAGGGTGAGGGGTGCGGGCAAGGGAGGTTGCTCCTGCTAAAATGCCCCACGCTACAGGGGGCACATGTTTACTGACAGCCCCACAGAGGCTGCGAACAATCACCTGCTACTACACTTTCCTTTAGGGGCCGCACTGTTACATTAATGCATGGGGCTTCGTCTCATTATTCATAGCTGCTTGACTCCAGGGGAAAACTGTTGGGATGGAGCCACTACAGTAGAAAATGGATACTGGGTCATCTTTAGCATTCCAGGTGGTGTGAAGCCAAAGGGAACATGGCCTACAGAGAGGGCGCCGCAGCTTTGTGTCATGCAAAATGGAAAGCATGTTTAAATATAGCCTAAAATGTACTGATTACAATATAATGAATATGCTCACGTGTTAATGTGGTTACCTTGTCCTTGTCCACATTTCATCAGAGAGGAACTGCTGTAAATATAGCAGAACTTTTATTATGAATAAAACACATCAAATGCATTAAACAATCCTCCTCTGGACCAGAATCGTTCAAGACACAGAACCGTAGCAGCTCAATAATTATTCTTTCTGATGTGTTTGAAATGCAAAAAGTATTGATAGGCACGTCAATGCAAACTAATGAAAAAACACTTTTCAGATGTTTGTTTTTTTCGTCTAACTTAAAGTGCAAGGATTTTTATTTAAATAAATGTCTAATTTGCTATCTGGTGCTTAATGAGGTAATAAAATAGTGATTGAGCCTTTGCCCCACTGATGAAATTATGTGAAAGTCCATGAATTTACAGTATTTGGAATTGGGTCTATGTGGACACGGCACATTGCGACATGTGATCCATCTCCCAGCAGTTATCCCTCTGCCAGGGACGGAATTGACTAAGACACGTAGGCAACACTGTTTGAATCGCTGGAATATCGGGCCCAAAATCAAACCTGAAATTACCACTTATTGCCATCGGCGCAGTCAAATAGAATCAAAGTGATATGTTTAAAACTGCCACTTCAAGATAAACAAGTTAGGTAGCTGTGCAGTCACACAGATTACTTAGTGGAGGATTATATGAGTAGCGATGATTACTGTTTTCAGTAATGAGTTCAGGTGTTACACTTTCAAATTTACCAATTAAATTACAGTTTCTGCTTCCAGTCATGCTTCGCTGCTTTAACATTAGGTGGTCCGCTTGTTCACTTCCTTCCTGAGATTTAGGTTCAGAATTTATCTCTTTTTTCCACTGTGTTCACAGGGCAGACTTGTCTGGGGTAGTTTTAGCTTAGCCCCAGGGCTGGAGGTGATGACAGGTCTGCCCACAGTAAGTTTTTACACTGTTGTGTGTGAATGAGGCTAAAGCACGGCGCTTCTGTTGTGCTGCGTGCCAATGGTAAGCAGAGTGTTGGTTGTCAGAAATATCTCCAGGCGGAAGAAGATGAGGGAGACCAAATATGACGTGGCGCAACCCTGTGATAGACAAGCTGGTAAAGACGCTTAGCTTGGGAGGTGGATCAACCTGTTAACCAAACAAAGGGAACGTCGCTGGCAGTGCTGACCGAGGTGTAGCTTTTAATGCCCACAGTGTGAATCACATCACACATTCAGTAATATCCCTGCTTGTTAAATTCAAGGAAGTGGAGTTCCTAAAAATGGCTAGCACTGATGCCTCACAGCGAGAAGGTCCCGGGTTCCAATCCATGGGCCTTTCTGTGTGGAGTTTGCATGTTCTCTCTGTGTCTGTGTGGCTTCTCTCCGTGATTCTGAATGGTTGTCTGTCTCTCTGTGTTAGCCCTGCGATGGACTGGCGACCTGTCCAGGGTGTACCCCCGCCTCTCGCCCGATGACAGCTGGGACAGGCTCCAGCAGACCCCGCAACCTTTAACAGGACTAAGCGGTTACAGACGATGAATGAATGAATGAAAGGATAATTAAGAGTGTGGATCTTTGAGTGACAGACGGGTGTCCTCATAGGTTGCTGGCCAGCTGTTTAGGTGTCATTTGTCTACCTTAGTTAGTATAAATATGGACAACATGTCACCACTTGCTTGCATTGGCAAAATCAGTGCTTAAACTGTAATGTCATAGTATCTATTTCTTTAAGTGTAAGTCAGTGCAGGTAAGGGTGTGGACACTCCGAAGTTATTTAAAAACACATTTGACAGCTGGCTGCCTCAAGCCGTCTGAGTAACAAAAGTAAAAGGATGATTTTGGAGCTCATTACTTTAGCTTTTAAGCAATTAGTAATGCCGAGTAATTGCTACTGAGTAATTGATTCAATTTTCCAAGTAACTTGCCAAACGCTGCTAATAAATGCCAAACCCCCCTCCTGAAATCGCACGCACACACACACACGCACAAAGAAGTACTCTGTCTGAATCACTGAATGCTGCATCCCCCCGTGTGTCCTGAAAGAGTTCCCTCTTTGCAACATCAAAGTAAACTATGCAAAATAAGCTTATAGAACGAAAAGAGAAACACAGGCGGAAAGAATCTGGATGAATATAACATCCATAGCCTCTAACTCCAGCTTCGTTGATATGTGAGTGGAGTGAGGACTTCAAAGGGAGGCGGCGTCCGATCGATGGTGCAGATCCCAGGGTATTATTTTGACTCTCGCAGCTGGCGTCGCAAACTTGAAGGAAGAAAGGAATGATCGTCCCACCTTTCATACAGAGTAGCAGGCGATTCATTGCTCTTTTTTTTTTTCCTTTAACCTTCCTTGTCGCTTCTTAAACTTCTTTGTCTCTTTATCGGAGATGTTGGCGTGCTGTCAGTGGAGCCTAATTAATTACTAGATTAAAAAAATAAATGAACAAAAGTGGTGCAGCCACTGTTGATATTCTCAACCCGGTGGAAAAATGAGCCTGAAGCACTACGGGCTAACACAGAGGTGGATTTCACTCCTTTGTGGTGGAATTTAAAATATTCATAACTGATACACAGTACTTTTGGCTCTGCAAGGGGAAGGCATGGAAAGTGCATAACAGCTTCCTGAAAAGATGGTGTGAAATAGAAAAGCGACTCCACATCCAGAAGTGATATTTATAGTCCACAGCAGTATGCTAGCAGAAAATTCAGATTCCTTCAGTCCACTAGCGCCGCAAACAATGCATTCTCTAGTCAACACAAAGTACATGTTTGGGGTAGTCGTCAGCGAGGATGCGGCAAAACATGATTATTTTCTTTGGAAAATGTATGTTATTTTAGTTTAAGTCTACCTGCTCAATTTACCTTCAACAGGGAAATCTTCTAGGCTTTGAATTTCGACACGTTAGCACATCAGAGTAATTCCCCAGATTTTCATCAGAAAAAATTAATCTTTTATGTCGTGTTACATCCAGTGCTCCTGTTACAGTTTTCATACTTAACATATTGTTGTGTGCTACCCGAAGTGTAAGCACAAGCAAACAAATGTGGTCGCTCTTGATGTTACATTTGCTGTGTTTTCCGACTTCATAAAGAAGCACTCAAGGACACACAGCACTTACAAGCCAGCAAGGAAATCCCAATGCAGCTTCAAGGGAAAAGTTTCTGACAGGTTTATTGGGGGACTTGGATTTGAGCCCAAGGGTCCCTAACAACTGCTTAATACGAGATTGTTAGAGAACGCGGATGATCTGTTCGACGCCGAGTCTGGAGCCAAGAAAAGCCAGGCCCTAAGAGAGAAGACCAGAGCTGTGCTACGGCGCTTAATATTTTAGCACATTACATCAAGATAATTCCTTTTATTCGTCTCTCTTTTACCTGTGGACAAAATCCATTTAGGAGGTGAACCCCCCTCAATGTCTTCATGATGGCAGGGTTTGGGCTAATGGTTTAGCTTGGCACAAAGTGCATCTCCCTGCTGAGGTATTCTGCACCTTTATCTGCCTTTTGTATGGCTGCTTTGTCTCTAATAGTCCGAGTACTCTGCCTTCTGTCCTCTGGATATATAAGTGCTTTTAAAGAGCCTTTGAATACAGGTGTGGCTTTTAAGGAAACAAGGCGCAAAGCACATACACCATCAGCCACATCATTAAAACCACTGGCAGGTGAAGTGAATAACACTGACCATCTTGTGAAATTACAATGTTCTACTGAGAGGTTTTTGGATGTGGCATTTGTGTGGATGTTATTTAGACATGTACCACCCACCTAGACCCCCACCCCATAGCAATGACACTCCTTGATGGCAGCAGCCACGAAAAACAGGCATCCAAATTTGCTAGATCCCAAACTGATCAAGTATCTGTGGGATGCACTGGAACAAGCCTGATCCACAGAGACCCCTCCTCTCAACGTACAGGACCCAAAGGCTAATAACCTTCAGTTGCCAAACACCACAGGACACCCTCAGAAGGCCCATGTCCATTTTCTGATGAGTAAGAACTGTTTGGGAATCACAAGGGAGACCTGCACAATATTAGGCAGGTGGTCATAATGTTATGCCTGATCGGTGTATTTACCTTTAAAATAGAATGTGCTTAACACTTATAATTGGCCCTTTGCAAGGTTGGCTTCTTGAATAGGCAATGGTATACTAATGAGTGTCACCACAAGGCCTGCAGCAGTCTACTCCCCCCTCTCCACTCCCTGATACTGTATCTGTGATCACGGTGTTGGACTAAATGTGGTTTTATGCTGTTCTCCAGAAGCCACACAATATATGATATTAAGTCATCTGGTTTATGGAAACTGAAAAGTATTATACAGATCTCTAATGATCTTAAAGCTTAATATGTAGTCATAGATGTTATAGGTAATGTTAAGAGATTAGTTTTCTTCTTAAACCTGGCATTTGATATAAACAATAAAGCCTGAACAATAAGCAATAATATTAAACCCAGATGACTGAGATGAGAAATACATGTTTCAGATTGAAGCAATATTTAGATTTCCTAAAGTAGTTCAGTTCACTTTTGCTAAACTGAAAGTGTTCTGTACCTAAGCATAATTTTCCGGTACCTGTATTTTATGCTATTTTATTCTGCACTTTACAACACAGCAGAAGGGAAATAGCAGGCGTTTTATTCCATCACACGTACTTGACAGCTGTAGTTACTTACCATTCTAAGGGCTCACAGTTTTGGCTTGTAACTCAGCTGGGCTACATGTCAAGTTTCAGATGTCATTGTGTTGTTAGCAGCTCTAAACACAGACTGCTTCTCTGAAGATTTATCTCTTGTGAGGGGGCAAGTCTGCGGGTGATGGGTCATGCGTCACTAAATGTGCCTTCTTTTGTTTGTTTGTTTTCAGCTCTGCAAATTTTAAATTTAAAGGATTTTAATTTAATATCATTAACGGGTCATGGGCTCAGTCACTGTTTTGTTGCATCACCTGTGTGCTGATTTCTCCACTTTAAATTTGCCTTATTTTCAAGCTTCCACAGCTTTTTGGAATGGGGTGCTGTTCATCCTCGGCAGTGCGGCCGCTGCAGTCTTTGATGTTGGCTCCGTTTCTGTGAGAAAATCTTGTTTAAATGGGCGGATGGCTTCCATGATGTCCAACGTGGAGGGAGTTTTCATGATTACATTATCATCGATACGTGTCTCTGAGAAGCAAGAGTCCAACCCTGGTTTGTTTTATTCATTAGCAAGTCATTTGGCTGTTCAGTGTTTGTCTAAATCCTGAGGCATTTTGTTAGAATTAGAATCAAAATTAACACTGGTTATTTTTAGGACCTACTTAGGGATGTGCTACCTTAAATGCCTTGAGGCACATCTGATGATAGCCTGAGTTAGGGCTGCATGCCTGCTCTATTTTTAAAAATATGAACGGACAGCAGACTCATGGCTGCCGCTCAATGTTTATTTAAAATACTTCACCACTGAGGCGGATATATGACACATTTAAATTTTACAGAGGCCGGCTTTAAAGAGGGTGTGGCCCACAAAGCAATCATCTCAATCTAAGATGTAAAAAAAACAAAGACAGCTCAATATGTTTCCTCCACGCTGAGACTCAAAATATATTCCCTACGAATCACAGAGGGGGACAGCTGGGCTTGTCAGTGTATAACTGTCCCTCTGCCAGCCAAGGTGAGCATGTATATCCATATAACATGTCTGCAAAAGTCAGTTTGTTCAGTATAATGGTGTTTGACTGAAGACTGGTGGAGACATGAACACCAGCGAAGGAGCACTTTGATGCCTTTCAGACATGAACGCTGCTGGACGACTGCTGCCTGAGCAGGTAGTCTGTTGTGCTTTAATCCACTTCCACAGAGAGTGGAAAGACTCATGAGCATGCAGGTAAGAGCTTGGGATTACTGCACAGAATAAGGTAAGCTATTTAAAAATATAAACTATCCCTTTAAAGAGGAAAAGTCGACATCAGCATTAACCAATGAGCTAAGCCTCAGTCTATTTTTATCATATTATCATAAAAGTAGGAGAGGGGAAAGAGTAATGCCTATTCAAGGTGGGAGAAACATGTGCTTTAAAAATGGATATATATCGGATACAAAAAAGAGAGGCTATTAAATATTCAGGTGTGATAATCTTCCAGGAAGCGGTTGAAATTACATCTTCCAATTTATCTGTCTCTTTCTTCACGTTTTGTGAGTTATAAGTATCACAGTTGTTAATCAGGTCACGTTTTTTTTTTTTTTTTCTCCTCTTCCCTGCTCAGCCAGTTACCAAAGAAATGTGATCCCATATCTGAAAATGCAATTTAATGAACCTTTTCTTTGCTCAGTCCAGAAGACTGGGATGTAGATTACTGTAATGAATAAGAAGATGGGGCTTCCTTTGAGGGAGCGTCACCGAAATGCAATTGATGGCTTGAAAGTGGTTAAAGTGAGTTTAATTTATCACGGTCTATTACAGCATGTACAGGCTTTCATGATCAAGGCAATGACCCGTTTTTCCAAACAACTACACAGCATGTGGTTTGAACACACTGTGGGAGTGAAAATGTATTGGGCCTGATTTATCAAGCCACGTGGAAATTTCTACTGCGAGCTTTGCGGTAATAACATGCAATCTACAATCAGCTCGCTCTCTGCACGGCTTGGGTTTTTTGCTCAATCTTACTTTTTTCTTTCAGTGTTAATTTTACATGAGAGTTTGCGCCGTGTTATGCATGCACTGATATCAGGGCAAGCAGATGATTCGTTGACTCAGACTATAAACACCACGTTCTCGTCGAAGATACGGCCCGATCACTGTCAGATCGCTCCTCCTCCAGCACCTCTTGCACTCCTTCTTTTGTTTTTACAGGGTTATTCGAGGTGGTGGTTTCCTTTTCTGCAGGAGATTTCATAGTCTCTGTGATCTGCAGCTTCTGTTGCTGCAGTCTGTTCAAAAAACTGTGGTTTCTGTTAAGAGCAAAAATTTCATGTTCTTGCCCTGCAGGTTATAAACAGTGCCATTTTAGCAGTCTTTGGTGTCAGATTTCTTCAGCTCGTATGCCTCCAAGTCTTCATGTAGTTCCTCGATAGTCAAGAGTTATTTCATGTGTGATAGTAGTCATTGTCTGCGAGTTCACTTTTTTCTCCACTTTTTTTTGTACAATCTCTTCCACCAGCTACGGCGTGTGTAGTCAGAAGTTGCAGGAAGGGCCTGAGCACATTTTCTCACTCATCTCGAAGTCCATATAGAAGTCAGTAGCCTCTGCATAAATGCTGAGGTATTGATGAACTAGTGCACTGATTTGCTTTAAGGCAGGAATTTGTGCAATTCTTAAAAATATAAAAGTTAGAAATATTTTCTACATTAGAAATGGTGCCGTACTCCAACAGCAAGCCAAGAACGAGCAGCTTGTCTAAGAGATTGTCTTAAAGATTAGTTGCTGGATGAAATCTGTAACACTGTCCAATGTGTATGTAGCGTAGAAATGAAATAAAGTCGGGTTCAGAAACAAAAATTGCATAATTTCAGATATGGAGCTTCAGCATGGCACAATTCCCAAGCCGCCATTTTGTGTCTAAACCATGTGTAGTTATTTTTGTTTGTTGTTTGTAGAAGACATAGCATCCCATACAAATAATAAATCCTAAATATAGTGTGTGAAATCACTTTCCTCAGTACAATTTAAAAAAGTACAAAAAACGAGCACAAAACAAACACAAATGACTAACGATAAATAGCAAAGCCAGTCAAAACAAGTGTAAATAAGCCCACACAAATCAAATAGGCTCACACTTCTTATACAATCAACGGCAGAAGAGAGCGTCGTCATGCCAGACAACACAATGGTGGATAAGCTGTGTAAAACCCCAGGTGGTACCGCCCACCAAACACACACAATAGAGTGTACTCATTTATTGCGTTTGTTTTTTTTTTTTGTTTTTTTTGCACACTGTAGTGCACGCGTGCAAAGCTACATTGCTAAGCAACAAAGTGATTGCTGAAGTCCTCTTCTGGAGAGTCGGCTGCAGCCCATCAGTGACTAATGACACTGTGGTGCAGTACTCACCTATTCGAGCATCATGCTGGGAGTTATTAGCTCTGCAAACTCCCCCACAATCTGCCCCAGATACAGTTTCTTTTTCTCAATCGTCCTCAATGCATAATGTGACGCAATATGATTCATTCGGCCTCTCGTGTCCCATCACACTGCTTAAATAGCTTAATATTTTTCAGCTTGGAAATGAGCGTTCAGTCACAACACCCTACTGGAATGTCAGAAGAAGTCAATGTAGTTAGTGTGTATATTCAATTTAGAGTGCATGCTATATACATCTAGTATAAATCTAACCCAAACTACATGTATAACCTAAAATACATTGGTGGTCATCCGTAAATTTTCATCATTATTGTTCTGCTTCACGAGGAATTTTCAGAAATGCCACGGACTGACATGTTAATATCTTTCCATGTTGCTTCCTCATAAGTATTGAGCCTGCTGTATTGCAGGCAGGTGATGTTGTTTTGTACAAATCCGTTCAAGGAAAAGTAATGTAAAGTTTTAAAGTGAGACATAACATTTCTGGTGTGTTCTCTGCACTTGGGCCGAGTCAAGAGCCATTACAATCGTATCCTTCTGGGTTCGCTGACACTCGCCGAAATCCACACTGCTGAGAAAACGAGCCACAGCTTTGCTCAAATCAACCAGCCTGCAATTGTGTTTTTCAAAGTCGCATCGGGGTGCAATATCAGTATATAAGCTGTGACACAAATGTGTACTTTGGGGGGGAAATGTTGATGCACAGCCAATACAGCTGACATTTTATGTGGATTAGGATGGATGTAACCTATTGTACATATGCAACACAGTCTAGCTAACAGGTAAACCTATACTATATGCATCTAGTGCATATAGTTCATATAATCAGGATCAAAATTGCATCCCATTACAGTACAAATCAAATATTTATATTTTTATTTAATTTTTTCAGATTACATGCTTTACAACAAATAAATATGCGCCAATAAGGAGAGCTAATACAGCGAATGTTCTGGCAACGTCCTTTTTCAACTATTCACTACATTAACACGTGTTAATGAGTTTGACATGTGGGTTAGATCATTCCTCTTTTATGTCTTGGAGCTGGCTGTGGAACTGTTTTGTTTGAATCACAATGATCTGCTTCCATCTGAAAGGGGTCTTACACATCTTGGAAACCCACACAATGCTTATGTTTTATGAAAGCTGCCATGCGTGAGGATTTTTCTCCCCTGTGCTGAAATATCTTATCTCTAGAAGCTGTGTTTAAAGCCCTCTGTAACACTGTATGGGAACAGTAGCACCTCAGAGTTTATCAAAGAATCTTTACTCAAACATCCTTTCTTGTGAGGTGCTTAAGACTTTTTTTATATACTAGAAATATCTAGTAGCAATGACTCACCATAAAATTGTAGCCAACAATTTCTGAGCGTGACCCTGTCTGCCTGACTAAAATTTTTATGTTTATAGCGCATTGCACATCCAGGCACCTGTCCAGGTCTGGAATAAGACTGATCCAAAGGAGACTGTGTGAGTCCCATCAGCTTTGGAGCGGTTTCTGATGGCTCTGCAAAAAAAAGGTTATTTCCACTCATGCAGCAGTAGCACACTATTTGCCTTGCTCACCTGAAGTCTTCTTACAATTGCTGGAATATTAACAAAATGCCTACACTAGCTGCAAGCGAAGAGGGGGCTATTAAGCTGGCGACAGCCCAGCAACCTCTTCAAGTAAACAAAGTCAAAGCCCTCACACTGAGCGCTAGTAATTTCCATCAGATAGGGCAGAGCCATGCACGTATGTTCCTGTTGTATGACTCATTTTGATTGGTTTAAGCTCATTTGCATAATGCAAGGCCTGCAGGTTTAGATTTTTTTCCGTCTGTGCTTGTATGTCAGGGAGACCGGAACCAGCCGAAGGAAATATGAGAGGAAGATAAAATGTCTTTCAAGAGTTATAAGATTATATGTGAGAAGACTGATGTTGGCAGAAGAAAAAAGAAACAAACTGGCTTTATGAGGTTCATATCTGTTTCACAAACATTCTCATTAATTTCCTTTTTCTAATTCAAAGACTTTCTTACGCCTGCTGTTGAAATTACTGTATTAAAGTTTGGCACAGGTATTCGTACGTCTCCGGGGAAAGAATCATAATGATCTTTTTTTTTTGCTTACAATGGCACATTTTTCAGTCAGACCTCGAGTTAGTCACGAGAGGGAACCGCTGAATAACCAAGCTGTACCTCTTTTGAGCTCAAGTTGGCATCCTAAAATGTGAACATGTGAACTGTTACATTAGCATGCTGACAGACAGCACAGGAACCAAGGGAACGCGCTGTGCAGCCATGCCCAAGCACAGTCTCTCTGAAACGCCCTCCTATGGCCACACATTACATTTTGTCGGTGACTTCCTGTGCCACCCTCACACAGACGTCCACCATCTATCCAATCATTTTGTTTTCTGGTATGTAACGAGCACTACGGCCCTATGGTGCCGCTAGCTAAGCCACTGACTTGAAACTATTTTACAACGTATTCTCTCATTTATTTAGCAGAGCCTTAAATGATTCATGAAGGGTAAATGGTTGAGCTGTACTTGGCTGTAGTCATGCATTATCGATGATCCATGCTAACAAATTTGATTATAGCTGCTCACTGTGTGCAAAAGGAATATTAAGATAATGAAGAGGGTTGTTAAATTTTCATCATACATTTCTAAAGAATTGCCAGTTTACCTTCATACTAGATGGACCTACAGATTTCCCCTTGTAAAGGTAAAACTCTTTTTACTGTCATGAAAATGTTTACTGAAGGAGGCAGATGGTTTCACATCATTGCCCTGCCTTGTTAAGAAATTCCCACCAGTGGGTTTAAAACATCTTTGAATCAAATTTATATTCAATCATTTTAGATATTATTTTGTTCAGTGTGCATGAAGAGATGGCACTACAACACAAAATATCCCTGTAGCTAACTAGGTGGACTTATTTGTGCATTAAACCAGTCATTTCCTGTGAATCCTATGCTCCCCTGTTAACCTTTGACCCAGGGGACAGCACCTCCAATCTCCTGTGAACCGAAGGTGGGTTGATTTCAGCAAGGTCGTGCTTTTTTTTTTTTTAGCTATTGATCACTCTGTAGATCAGTGCCAGCGACCAATAAAATGTAAAGTCAAGGCCTGCTAAATCCAATCACTGCAAGCCAACGGGACTATATCACTCCCTGCATCGAAGGACTTTATGATTTGGAACCAATTGATTTGGTTGGGATGCTGTAAAACAAGGTGGATTGCTCACATATATTCAGACCTTCATGATTAAGATGTGAGATTCAGCCATACCGCAGCACTTGTGTGTGTGTGTGCACGTGTGTGTGTACAGGATTAGGAATAGGATCAACATTTTATGAATAAAGGTGCAGGGGCTAATTAGAGTTTCATTAGGGTTGAAATACAAAAAAGGCAAATCCAATCAAACCTTTAAGACAAAGCTAAAGTAATAAACCTGTGAGCATTTTTTTTTATGTGAAAATATGTAAAGTACCAAGATGATGCTTGAAAGGTATATGGGGAGGCGTAGTGACAAAGGGGAGACAGACAAAATCGTCAAGGATGAACTTTTGTCAAAAAATGAAATTGTTGAGTTCAAGAACTTGTTCCCCGGCCAACAGGGAGTTTGTGTTGCCTGGTTACCTGCTGCAGTGTGGTAAGATGGGAGAGAGCAACGGTCTTTGTAAATTGTTTCACAGTCTTTGGTGACTTGACAGGTGATCTCTTCTGGGCTGACAGCCTCCCCATAGCGCTGGACATCACCTGATTTTTCATTTTAGGTCTGACAGTGTTTTGATTGCATCAAGTGTTCATATCTATATATTTATACCCTTTATAGTCCGGCTTTTCCTTTTTTGTTTAGATCATTTAGTCTTTTTAGTGGTATATTATTAAAATGTCTCAATAAATAGTAGATTAAATCTACTCTGGAAGCCAGCATGAAGTTGCCGTATTGTCAATTTCCCTGCGGGAACCTCCCAAAAGGATTAATAAAGTTGTCTATCTATCTATCTATCTATCTATCCCCAAAACGTTAGTGGGGGTAATTTTAGGTTGGAGTCGCTTGATTACAGCATTTGTCTCTGAGCATATGTAGTGTACTACGTCGGTCTGATTGGTTGTAGGACAATCCAATTGAGTTCTGAGGTATCTTTCATAATAATGGTGGCGGTCCCCGGCTTTCCATCTTTGACCAACAGGTCAATATTTAAACTCCTTTGAGTTAACTGGAAGTCAGCAAGCATATATAAATAAAAACAGATAATTACATTCTCATCAGTCTCAGCTGCATATTACCAAATGCCATCATGCCAAACTAAAGTGTTTTTAAAAGATGGACATTATACTTGCTAAACGTAACTGTGTTATTGGCAGCATGTTAAACAGACTTTGGCCTAAGCTGCTTCTAAGACACGCTGGCAGAATGAGAAGAACAGCACATTATCCCAGTGCTAACTTTGTCGTTCTGTGTGTTTGCTGCTAATCGTTCCCCAGTGGAACCAGATACAAACAAACTGCATAAAGCTCATATTTCCCAGCTCATGTTTTTTGCTACTACTGGTACGGTCACATTAATATGATCAGTTTTTGAATGTGCTGCTGGCAGTAAGTGGTTGGAAGAGGTCAAACAGCTCAAGAATAATAAGTAGGCTATCCGTTTTAGGAGAAGGTTTAACAGGCTGTGAGAAAAAGTGTGATTGGCATCTGTTGTTGCATGTATTGTATAGCATCTTGCTAATGTGGTTGTTTCTGCAAAAACAGTATACTGTAAAAGGTTTATAGACAATAAAGGTTGCAATTATGATTAAATGAATAACACTGTTTTATGACACTACTCTGATATTGTAGTGATGCTTTGAACCGTCATGGATAACTGTCCAGACAGTGTGAGAGTTCAAGCTGCTGTTGCTGCTCCAGTCACTTAAAAAAATATGAATATGAAAGGCTTTCCTTTATAATTCCTACACTATATGCATTAAACAGGTATCATGAGAAGTCATTCACGTTATTCACAAGCAGATTATTTTAACAGTGAGACAGTAAATGCCATTTAACTCCGTGACTTATGATTTGTGATGACGTGTTCACCCTTTACTATCATATTAGTCATTCTTTTACAAATGCTGTGTGAAATATAAATAAGGATCTGAGCTTACACACTATACAATAATATTCTATAACTGTTTATTTTGAATGTTAATATTAAACTATAACTTGTTATAGTGCTTGATCATTTTATGCGTTTGGAGAGGCTTGTAAAATGCACAACAACATAAGACCATTGTGTCATTCAGTGTAGATGCCGCAAATTATTATACAGGGGTTTAGTTTTCAAATAAAAATGAAGGGGAAATGTCTGTTTCCTTGTAAACTTGATGCCGTGAACGTGATGCCGATTCTTGGAAAGGATGAGTGATTTTATTTCATTTATACTGGCACAGGGTTATTTTCAAGTCCATTCTTCTGATAGATATCTCTCTGTAGATGTAGATCTAGTTTTTCATATCTGACCTTCGGTTCAGTAACACAATGCAACAGAGTTCAAATTAAGACACATTTTGATGGCTGCGCTTCATCATTTTCGTTCGGTAAAAACACATTTTCAAAAGAAATGTGCTCTTTACATTGCCTCTGGTAAAAATTCCTTTAAAATATTTTTTTTTCCATCAAACTCTCAGTGTGTGATCTGACAGTGGAGACAAATTATTGTCAGTAAACGATTACTCAAACATATTGTTCATCTCTGACTGATTCTCTCATCATATTTTGCAGCAGCAACATTACATCTCCTTAACTGTAACAGAATAATAATAATAATAATAAAAAAAAAAACATTTCTCAGGGCAGTTCATTTTGCTTGATTTATGTTTTCTGGTATAGATGAAAAGTGTTAAGCGGGTGCCAAGAAAGCACACGGCCTCTGAGGTGAGGATGTCCTACAGAAGACGGACCAGTCCTCCCAGAGTGCAGCCTCCACTCACACGGGCATTGTTTGCATGGACGAGATCAATTGCAAACTTCTTTGCCCTTTGCCTTCATGCTCCACTTCAACATCCTCTAGGGAAAACGGCTGGCAGAGAGCATAAGCCTCTCAGTACTGCAGATGAATTGTTGCCTCAGAGTGGGAGGACGCAGAGCACAAGAAGACTGCGAGGGAGAGATCTCAGAGTTTCAGGGAGATGGTACGAGATGTTCCCTTTGAGAGCTCAGGGTGGTAAAGAGGACGGATGCCGAGAACCAAAAAAGTAAGGCAGCAGGTTGCTTCAAACTTTAGTGTCATAAGAGTTATATACCATATATGCAACATATGAGAGTCACTTACTTCTTCGTCCTTTGTTTTTAATCTGTTAATGTGAGAATTCAAGACAGCGTGTTATGAATTACTGTGACCTTGATGACTAACAAGTAATTTCTCATTTGTCTTGGCTGTTCTGTCACCACATACAAGATATCTAGAATTTAAAAAGGAAAGGACAAAGAGGGCAATCAAAACATAACGCAATATTAAGTGTAAGGCTGTGGAGAATATAATGTATAGTTAGGACAAGGGAAAGGACAACGTCCTTCTTGTCAAACTTCCAAACACAGTTTGCAACAAAAACATTTTAAGATTAAAGGCTTTTCAAGTCACATTAAAGGCACACTGCTGTGCACTGCTGCAAAAAAATCACCTGCTAATTGCATATTTTAAGAAACCCCAAATTTACCAGGGTAATCACGATAAGCGTAGGATGCAGTAGCATGACCACCTGTATAATACTATGCAATCCAGTACAATAGCCCAGCAATGAAAGTGGCTTTGTGAAGCTTATAATGTACAATTTGCGCCGAGGAGCATAACACAAACGCTGACAAATTGGGCGTTAGGCTTCAGAAAGGTGGTATTTACTGCAGGGTTATTGTGCACGGCTGCAATATGTTGTACAGGTGTTCATGTCATTGTCCACCCCCTTGCATGCGAACATGGAAACATCTTCATTATGCAAGTTTGTCGGCAAGATGAACGAGATGCAAGATACATAACGTCACAACAAATGAATGCTACATAAAAGTAAACTTTCACAGGACACAGATTAGTGTCAAACAGAGCGGCTCGGGATGATCTTCATTAACACTGCGATAACACAGATTTGTTACCTCGCATTGAAACGCCGGCTTCTACGAGGATGAGGCTGCCTCATTGTCTCTTGGGGTTATTTATACAAAGGTGGCATTCACGAGTCAAATTAATATTGCCACTCTGTGTTCATCACCTTTAATGAGCAATATAATCAACCAATTACATTCATAATAGTCTGGGCTGATTTCCAATTTACCCAGATATAAATTCTTCTCAGGGTTTTATTATGTTCGAGTGGAAAGCCAGCAGTTGATCAGATAACAGGAAAATGACCCCTTCCTCCTTGGGAATTCTTTATATATAGTACATTGATTTTATTTTTTTTATTTTTCTCTGAATTTCAAACACACTTTCTCTCAGTGAGTACCTTTCCTCTGAGAAGTTTACTGCTGCACAGTTGGATTTGGTAAACATACAGCTTTATCTGGCAGTCACTATATTAGGTGTGTCTCTTCAGAGCCTTATCAAAAAACAGATTTAAATGTCATCCTACTCTAACAAGAAAAACAAGATTTACTCCACAACCGATGCTTATCACCACTGGAAAATGTAATGTTGTTGTTTTTTTTTTGCCAAAGGAAACACACAGATAACAAGATTACTTAACTTTCCATGACCTTATTTTCTCATAATATTCATATATGACAAAGTGTGACAACAGCTTAAAATCAAAGTGTGCTTCAGAGAAAATGAAAAATTAAGAATTTGACCTGTTTGACTGTTTATTTATCTTAAATTTACCATTTTATATGTTATATCATGAGCATTTCTGTGTACATGCACAGAAATTCAAATGTGTTAACAGTTTCTTAACATTAAAATAGATACATAACTTGTGTGTTTAATGAGGAAGGTAATGCACTTTCATGAGAAATAATGTTAAGCACGCAGCTAGTATTCCTCAAATTACTTATCGCTAACAATTTCCAGGTGTCAAGCTGTTAAAAATCCCAAAAGCAGTGATAGTTTCTTTCACTGTTACCGAGATGCTGAATATGCCTATTATAACTGATTACAGTTGCAGTGCCATGTTTTTGCAGCACCTGGGTTAAAAAAAAAAAAAACTACTGCAGAACAGCATCACCTTTCTTTATTTGAGAGTTTTGCTCCAAGGAAAGATGTACCCGAGGTAACTCGCAAGGAATTGTCGCAATGCCTACGTACTGAATGCAGAGTTAATGTGGCAGCTATTGTATGCGGTGGGATACAGACTTTGCTAACTTAAAATTCAGATGCTACGTCTGCTGCATCTATTAATGCGTGTGTGAGACCGCAGTATTATTAGAACTATCAAATTCAGCATTTTAAGTGCCTTAAATGGAACCAGAATCATGTTTTTTGTTCCAAAATAAATGTAAACTAATACACTGACATATTACTGTTACATATCACTTTAAACAGACACCTAATTACAGATCAGTCAAGTCTGGTATTACACTGAAATAAAATCCACTGCTACTACTTCTTTTTTGACCTACTTTATGCTAACATTTTGTTTACTACTCCCTATGCTGTACACTACAGTATACCGTGATACATAAAGATGTATATAGAAATAGATACATTGTCATCGTTTCAAAATTCAAACACAAATCTGTGTTGTGCACTGCATCTATTTTTATGGATGTAGTGATTTTGGCTGGAATGCTGAAATGCTCCACTGTGTTCACCAGCCCCGTCTGTCTGCGGTTTAACGCTGGGCTGGCAGCTGAGGGTAAATTTATTTTCCACTGAAAACAGCTGCCTGCTGCTTGGAAGCAATAAGACCGGCTCTGTAGAGACAACTTTCTGCTACTGCTCATGTAAAAGTGCTGAGAGTTTTCAATTAGAGGAGGCAATTCAGAAGACATTTACTCGAGTTGTTTTTGGACAGTTCATTAGATGCCACCGACAGACTGCTGACCTTGCCTTTAGATATGACAGATTTTCAGCCCCATGTTTCATCAATACACAGAAAGAGTAACTGACGGCAGAATCATGCTAGCATGCATGGCTATACTTTCAAGCATATTTTATCAGAATCTAATACTATTCTTGTATGAATAGACCCGCTGAGAAACTTTTTTCAAAAGAGTTGAGAATAAGCTGCTGTTGCGAGTCAAGCATCTTTCCTGGGAGGGAGGACTGACGGAACAGTGAGAGGTGGTGTCAAGCCCACAGAGATTTAAAAAAAAAAAAAAAAAAAAAAGAGTATATGCTGCAACAAATATGGCTCTGTGCAGGTTTTTCTTGAATTCCAGACTGACTCCGAAGAATATACATCACAGAGTGCGTTTGTGTGTGAGGGTGTTGCTTGATTCTCCTCTCAGACCTCTTGGTATCGTGGTTGTTTGTTAGACAGTTTCATGATTCAGAGAGGCCTACGAGGAGCTAGAGAATGCATTAAAGATGCTCTTTGCTGTCACAGATGCTGAAAACTTTGTTGGCCCTATTTGCATATTTATTTCTATCTGACAACTTCATCTGGTTATGCTGAGAATGGGTGAGCAGCTTGAGCTAACGCGCACACATCAGGACGACAGCCAGTGATGTGACTTCATGTCGTAGAGTGTAAAATATTTTGCTGGACACACATAAGGCGCAGAACTGAAATATCAATATTGCATTAAATGCACCCGGGTGGTTTAACATGGCTGGTGTGTGCTTGTTAGTGAGGCTTTAAAAAGTACTTGACCCTTCTGGGAAAAAAAATACATTAAAAAAAATAATAATAAAAAAAAAGGTCTCATTTACCACTTTTCAGCCTCAAGAACCCAATTTAGGTTGTGCTGTGGGGAAGAAGCCTCTATGAAATCACATCTAAGCATACCCACAACCCATGATTATCCTTTAAAAGAATCATTTTGCTGTATAGGTCCATTTGTAGAGAAACAGTGTTATGACCAGCAGAAAATGAAGAGACTCAATAGATACTCTCAAATTCCCCTTTAGTTGACAGATACAATGTATTTGTTGGCTGTAAATGGTTCTGTGGACCATTAGGAGAGGTTTCATTTATACTGCCTGGGGGTTTGCACAAGACCCAGATACGCTTAATGATATACCCACACTGCACTCATGCTGTGAGTTTTAAAGCCGTCTCCGACGAGAAAATTGGGGTTTTAGTTATTACTCATGTCCTCCTTCGCTCACATCTTCCCGGCCAAAGCAGCAGACAGAGAACACCGCAGCTATGAAATGGAGCATGACTTTTGACAAGGCAAGAGGGGGTGAGACGTGGAGGGGAGGGGGGGCGGGCGGGGGTGGAAGAAAGGCAAGATTTAATCCACTGAAATTGGGTTAATGTACTATGAAGTGTCCCCTGCACAACTCATGTGCACTGAGATGCCAAATTTGCGCAGGATCTACTTAGATATGTTGCTTTGGATATGGACAGTGAAAGAGGAATGAGGCGGTGAGAGCAAAAAGGGAGAAAGAACCCCCTCTGTGTGTCACATACAGAGACTATCACTGCTGTGAGTCTCATTCTGGTTTGAGGGGGAAAGTGGGAAGAAAAAAAAAAAAAAAAAAGATATGGAGAGATACAAGAGCAGTTTATGGCTCTGACCTGAATGTAAATGCGTTGTCTCTGCTGAAAAGGTTTTCTGGCAGCCGCATGTTTACATTCAGTCTGCGCATTTTTGTGTGCGCTCAGTGGAAATGAAAGGAGTACTTCAATAAAGAGATTGATGCCTAGCTAGCAGCTACACACCCACATTCTGACCTGATGGGTTTTTTTCCCCCTACCTGACATTCACACAGAGTTTACAGCCACTCTACACACATATAGTACGTTATTCTAAGCAATGATAAATATTAAGAAACAAGGGTGCAGCACCTTATGCTCTTTTACCACCTGGAATCTTGAACGTTCGTAAACTTTTCACTAAGCTATTCCCATTACAGAGTTAAGGCTTTTGGAATGAGGTCTACCCAATGTTTGTTCAGCTGAGGTAATACCATCTCTATCTACCAATGTATTTACCTGCATCAAGAATTGTCTACAACCAAACGACCTCTACCTAAAACCAGGGGTGCAACGATCCGATATTGGGATCGGATATCGGCCCCGATATTGACAAAATAGCTGGATCGGGGATCGGAAAAATGAACAGATCCACGGGCCGATCCATATATTTTTTTTTTTTCCTCCGTTGCAGCAGATCCTACGTCATTCGTTGGCAGCACGTGTGTCGCATGCTGGAATGAGTTGGAGATCCTGTGTAGTAGTCCAGTAGGTGGCGGTATATGTCGTGAAGATATGATCGGACATTAAACAGAAGAAGAAGAAGAACGAGTTGGAGCATTTAACCAACATGGAGCAAGCCAAAGAGTCGGCTGTGTGGAGATATTTCAGGCTTGCCACGGCAACTAGTTCGACGGCTGTTTGCAAATTTTCGATTTGGATGCACAATTGTTCTTTAAATAACAAATAAATAAGTATTCAATACATTACATCTATGTTATTTTGTCTTAGTTAGGAAAGTAATGTTTAGTTAGGAAAGTCTGGTGCCTTTAGTTTCTTCTACATGGTGGAAGGAAGGTATACAGTAAGGTGGAAGGTATGCAGTTTATTATTAATTCAACAATGGTATCGGATCGGTATCGGGTATCGACAGATATACAAAGCCCAGGCATCGGTTTCGGTATCAGGACTGAAAAAGTAGGATCGGTGCATCCCTTCCCTGAAACCAAAGTTAAAACGATCTGGACCGATTCCCTGTTGCTGCAGGTGAGTACTGGTTCATTAACTCGATATATTCAACAAACTGATCTGCAAGGCCAGTGATGTTATAGGGGTGGAGGTTAACTCTTTGAGCAAAGTGTCAGAGGGGAGGATGATGGCAAGAGTGAGGAACATCCTGGACAACCCCTCGCACTTTTTATTCTTTTCAACAACAGCAACAAAACAATTTTAAAGACTAACAAAATATTCTGATTCTGATTCTGAACATGCCCTCGTCGTGCAAGTTATGTGTCGCCACCACAAATTCTAACCAAGATAAGGTTCCTTAGTGGTCCACCTGAATAGATCAGACTTTACACTATGCTATTATCCTCCAAATTCCTATGAATCCATTACAGCACCATGCACACCATTTAAATGTGGACAGGCTTGCTGTATATACAGTGACTACAGTTGCCTATTTAAAACTACATGCAAGAGCATTGGGAGGTGGTTACCAAACCTGTGAGAATACAGTGTTGGAAGTTATTATGTAACGAAAAGGCGCTGGGCTCTCATAACACTGGTACATCGCTGAATGTCTGAGCTTGCCTACATGTTCAGCTGTTGCAGAAAATTAAGGTCAAGATGCAGCCGCCTCTTAAATGTAACGTTTCAGCACAGTAGCTGTGGTTAATTGTTTCCTTCTGGTATGTTAACAGAAAGGTTGAAAGGTCAGGTGTGAAACACTGTAATATCCTTATGATGAATTATTGTGCAGCCAACAACTTACAGGACTAAATTCCGCACATGTTTCAACTACAACACCAAATGCTGCTCTGTAATATTTTGAAATGAAATTAAGTGAAATTTAGATTCTTGTATTGCAGGACAGGGAAGCAGATAAGCATTTACTCTCTACTGGTCTTCTTAGACTGGAAAAGTTTTGGTTAGGATTTACACTGAGCAGCAGAATAATTCAGACTTTTAAAATACTCTTCCTGTCTGTGTTTCTGTTATTACTATGCAATTTCCCTGATTGATGGCTTGGAAGTGTGTTATTGACTGGTGATTGGTGGGTTGACAATTGCAGTCTGAGCTGACCACAGTAGGTCAGACAGCCAAGGGAAACAAAAATCAAATATTCTCTCAAACAGCCAAGAGGAAGTCTGATTAAAGAAAATTGTCAGACAGATTTAGAATATATTGTCGCAAAGGCCAGTGTTTCTGTTTCAATGTGCATGTACACATTATGCGCTGTGTATTTTACAGATTCCCTGCAGCCATGATAATGCTTACGATGATTCTGCAAAGTAGCCATAACCTCCGCTGTGTATTTCTGTTGATTGCTGACAGAGGACACAAAGAAAATAACTTGTCTTCCTGTGACTTCATTAAGTGTCACTACAATGAGGCGTCTCTGAGATAAAATGTCTCCCCGATAAATCTATTTGCTAAATGCGAAATTCATTTATCGGGGAGATGCCTCCATCTGAATCAACGCAGATAACGCTAATATTGTAAATAAGATAAGCTTAATAGAGAAAAGCAGTTTTAGAAGCAGTGAAACGTCCTTGGAAAAGAGAAAGAAAAACCGCCGTTGCCAGTATGTAACAATTCAGCGTAAACAGAATTTCAGCAGAGACAAATACTGAGAGATTTACTTGGGTGGAAGTTTGATCCTTCTGATTATGACAACCATACTACTTTAACCGTTTTATCAATTGAAACAAAGCTCCTATTATATGTGGCACCGAAACAGATGGTCTCTACTTTGTTCTAAATATAAATTTAAATGTGTAGCCAGTTAAATTAAATCATGTTTTAGTTAGTTTGTGCAGTTCATCCAAATGTTCTCATCCCCTTAATTTGATGCATGCTGCCTTTTGCGGCTTCAAACAGATGTTGCACACCGACTGATTCCTTGAAAGGTCTTTATCAGTATATATACACACACAATATGCCATATGCAATATACTGCTATGATTAAATGCTTATAAGATTAGAGTTTAATCTTATTCGGTAGGGGTGTTAATATTAGATATACCACAGTGTCACTAAGCTACAACCTGTAATGCTCCTATAGATTAGAAAAGGTATATATTTTTATAATCCTGCTACAGGTCAGTCAGGAATAATTAGGAGGTGTATTATTGATGAGTGAGTGCCTCCAAAACAGTTGTGACTCTTCAGAGGGTGTCCAGTGGTGTCTGGCAACAGGATGTTGTTAGTGGAGGCCTTTGGATCCTATAGATTGAGGGGAAGGGCCTTTGTGGATCATCACACAGATACTTGATCAGTTTTTTAAAAGCTCAGTGTGTTGGCTGCCATCTTGCCAATGCCTAACTGCAACCAACTACTGATTAATTAAAAAAAAATGGTCAAAATGATGGAGTGAGAGTTGTAAATCATGTTTACTGATGCTGTAAAGCTGGTTATTTTAAAACAGACGGCTATGGGGATGGACTCACTTTTGGAGCCAGTCTTAACTGTACCTTTCTGGCACTTCTGTGTTGACTTATTTCTTCAGCTTCTGAGGTTCTTGCAGGGTTTTTATTAGCGACTATAGCAAAGACTTAACACATAGTGATTAGACAGTTCAAACATTTATGTTTTCTGAACAGGCTATTTGTCATTCAGAAAAAAAAGTGAGTATTTGTACATCTGGCACAAACACCAGATTTTATGTTGATTTGCGTTCGTCAAACAGACTTACAAGTCTTTGTTAATCTTGCAGTTAAATGATGAAATGCGTCACTGCTTTAAAGAAGTTTTGTTTCTTATTTGAATTTTGTTTCAGACACTGACAAAACAATCCACGGTGAGTGGTAAATATTGGGTCAGTACCTTAAAATCAAAGTGGAAGAAAACCCGTCATGGTCCAGGTAGGGATTAAAAAAAAACAAAAAAAAAAACTACAGCTTCACAGGTACATTTTCCTAAGTTACACTCAGTCCTAAAAATAAAATATTTAATAACTAATGTGTAACTGTAAAACACAGCTGAGCTACAAAGACTCAATGAACCATCACTCTGACCTTAGTCTGGGCTGCACACCAGAGATCTCAATCCCAGCCCTGAGTCAGTTTAAGGCATTCACAGTGCATTACAAATAATTTATTTACTTATGCTTTGAACAAATTTGCAGAGAACCACAGTATTGATCCTACCCGTTTTCCTCAAGGGGGAAAAAACTACTGCCTTTGTGATTACTCTCTGAACCTTTACAGTACAGAGAAGTCAAATGCTCTGAGGCTATTCAAAGTCACTGTGGGAAACACAGAAAATCACTGACTGAAGCAAAACTAGATCAAACAGATTGGGCCAAATAGTGGAAAAATAGGTTCACACAAAAACCACAACACTTGTTGTAATAACTCCCAGGAACACGATGGACACCACTACCTGATGATTGAACTAAAGAGTGTAACAACACAGGGTGTACTTTTCTTCTAACAGAGAAAGGCCATTCAGATGTTGACCTTAGTGGGAAGTAACTGCATGTGTTCCCTCAAAAATCAACTCTGAAAACTGGAGCAGTTTCAACGCCGCAAACAGTAGCTTAGTGCCAGTGAATCTAACTTTAAGCAATATACTTTCACAAACCACATTTTAAGGTGATGAATACTCATTAAATCAGGGGTCCCTAACCATATTGCACCGCTGCCCCGTGTAATATGAGTGTCGATCTTCTTCCCACACTGACAGCGATGCCGCTGGGACATTTATAAATGGTTCACAAAATCCTTTCCTTTGTATTTCTTGTGTCACCAGTGGTTTGAAGGAACAAATCAAATTCTGTCGCCAGTGAAGTCAGGTGAGTGAGCAGCAGCTAAAGACAGTCCAACCTCAGTCTCACCCAAAATTCCAGCTAACCTTATGAAGAAATACACTCCTGTCCACTAGTAGTCCATACAGTTCCAGTTTGGCATTCAATGCAGACATTGCTTTGCCAACTTCAAGACCGTTGCCAGTTTTGGCATTTACTTCTTGTAACATATTGCCAGTGGTCTGGCAGCATGTTACGGTCTCTGAAAGAAATATGAAAATCCCTGGCCAGCGAGATCCCCTTAACGTGAAAGGAGGTGCATAGATCGTAGAATTTTAAGATGCATGTTCAATAATTTAAAACTGCACTAAACCACCATTACGCTGTGGAAGTGTTGGCCTTGGAGTCATAACCAGAAGCCTGAACAGATAAAACTAGGGATGCCGATATTGAGTTAAAAATGTAATATCGGGAATTATCGGTATCGGGTTTTTATAACTGATGTTTTTCTGTAGGCTTCAGCATTTCCGAGTCTGCATGAACGCAGCATGGGATGTTAACAGGCGCGTGCTTGATGACGTATAACAACAACAACAAGCTAGTCTCGTAGGTTGCTAACTGTGGCTAACAAGCTTGCTCGCCCGGTGTATGAGATGTCCGTGGTTTGGGAGTATTTCCAAGTGTCACCTACTAACTTTTTGCGATTTGCAATGACTGCAAAGCAAAGGTGGTTATGAGAGGAGGAAACAAGCGACTTCCTTTAATACATCAAATTTGATCACCCACCTCAAGAAGAATCATGCAGAGTTACACTCTACATTTGTCTTTCTTGTACATTTGTACTTTCTTGTTGTTTGAGGCAAAAAAAGCTCTCTAAAAACACAAAAAAATACATGCACTTATTTTGTTTACATCCAGTGGGACATAGTAATACAATTAGGCATAATGAGTTAATTCCATAATAGGTGATATGTTATGTTGTTACCTAACAATTTTGGTGTAAAAAGACTGCATATCGGAATCGGGTGATATCAGTATTGGAAATTTAGAGTTGGACAATATCGAAATATCGGATATCGGCTGAAAAGCCAATATTGAGCATCCCTAGATAAAACCATAGGCTAGAGTGACAATATTTAAAATATAAAATAAAATCATAAGAAGATCACACTGAATCTGCTAGTTGTTGTTGAAAAGCCCTAAATGTCCTCTGTACTGTACATGGGTGGTAGTGGAGATATTCAGTTTTACAAATGTCCTCCACAGAGGACAAATTTGAATATGATATGATATGATCATTAACGTGCCAGAAGATGCATTATAACTACAGCTGTGTGAAAAATAAAGCAAAGTTTTAAGGAAGGTGAAACAACTTAAAAATGAAAACTTGAAGCCCAATCATTTTTAAGCCTGTGTAACATATTTCTTTTTGGACAGACATAGTTTAGTTCAGTAACAATGACCACCAACTTGACAAATAACAGCTCACACCTCCACACTCATCAGCCTGGGTGGTTGGGTAAAACCAAACCCGCCATTTTGTTTATGCAGGACACGTCACATTATCTAGGCCAGGGGTCTTCAATGTTTTCCAGGCCAAGGACCCCTAAACTGATGAAGAGATTGAGCAGCGACCTCAAATTTATTGTCTGCGTTTCTTTGGACGAACATGACTGAACTCAACTTTATTTATAAAGCACTTTAAAAACAACCACAGCGAAACAATGTGCTGTGCTTAGGTAAGACAAACTATTATAAGACTGTCTGTCATGCCATTATAGTTTAAAACCGCTTTGTGTCGCATTGGAAAGTGAGTTTAGAGGTAGGTGCAGAAACAACATTACACAAAGGAATGTGTTGAAATGAGACGAAAGAAAACAGTTTTTGTCATTTACCATGATTAAATCGTTTGAGTTTCCTCAAAACCTAAAATATACAGCATTATTTTAAAGACGCAACACACAATGAGCTGTATTGTTATACCATATCAGATCATATTATGACTTTTGAAGTTTCCAACAGTGAACAGCTGACAGGTTCCAGATCCAGTAGATGTAAAAACTAAACATTTGTTTTGTTTAGCCGTGCATCTGTCAAACCCTAAGGAAAATATCCTGGGTTTTAGCTGTTCCACTATGCTCCATTATGCACAAAGTCTGTCTGCTGTTTGGTGCTGGGCAGGTAGTGTACGTTTTTTTTTTTTTGTTTGTTTTGTTTTTATTCAACTTGGCAAAAAACAATGTTGTGAAAGCAGTGAGACTGGACAAACATCTGAAGCTGAAGGCCATCTAAAACCCAAAGCTATAAAGGAAGACTATTCATTACACAGTGCTGCTATATTCATTATTACTAAAAAATAATATGAGAGCTTTAAAAGAACATTAAGTACAGAAACTGAGAAATTTATCTGCATGCAACAAAGCCATTGGTCCCTTCAAGATATCTACCCTGTGACTTGAGAAAATGACAACAGATTTTTACCTTAAAATCTCTCCATCTAAATCCCTTTCTCTCTCTCCGTGTGTCTGCCTTTGTCTGTCTTTCTGACTCTCATTGTGCTCACACAACAGTCTCCCCCGACTGCGTTGATAACAACTTCCACAAAAACACCCTGTAGAAAACACACCGTCCTTGATCCAAGATTGCAGCATTCTCCCTGTTCAAAGGCACTGCTTCCTTTCAGGGAGACTTGGTTACCAAACAAGGGATAGAGATTACAGGGTGCTTTATTGATTCATTGACATAGCTTAGTCAGTCCAACCTTGGATTTGTCTGAACTTAAAGGTGGAGCCTCAAACTGGAGGTGGAGAGACTGCACTTGCTGGCAATACGTTCATGTTTTTCAGTTTCCATGGAAAAATTATAGTCTGCTCTCTCTCAGTTGAGTAACAGCTCTGAAACATGGCTGCTCATATGTTTGTACCACAGCAATATTCAAAGTCAGAGCTAGCAGATGACGAAGATGAAGTTAATGGCAGCTCTTCATATGTTGACACATTTATTTATGTATTTATTTTTTGAGGACTGTTTGACTCAAGGAATCAAATTTATGAAGATGGTAGCAGTGATTATGTCTGAATATCAGATGTCATGCACGGTTTTCTAACTGTACCATCACGTGCACTGGAAATTAGCAAGCCATTGAGCTGAAACTGCAATTAAATGAACCAGTAATGGCTTACATCACATGCCATTACAGCTGGGCTCTACAGAATCTCAATTCTTTTCACAGACAGTTGGGGTGGACTTTTAGTACAAAGCAACAGTGCAGGATGCCTTACCTGCAGGTCCGAGACAACCTCTCTACCCTAACCCCTTCTTTTTGTTCTGTGCCTGTGTTTATAAAGGGAAAGTTGACTGGTCATGTGTTCTATTTCAGCACCACCTGCACTCAAACCCACTCTGTTACTCCCCTGAGAGCTGCCCTGCAAAATTCGTCTTCAAATGTTTTGCAGTAAGAATTGAGGATTGTATTTATTAAGCACATTTCTGCAGTCATTTTAGTTACCCAACTCCTCTTTATGCTAACAGTGTCGACAATCTCCCATTGATAAATGTTTATCAAGTTCCCATCCAACTGCATCACATCATAATTTATTACGTGTATGCCACTTTCTCACCCTTTGATGTGCTGCTGCAACACATCCACACATGTGCGATGGGTTTTATTATAACAGATTAGGCTGATTTTACAGGGGGGAAAAAAGCTAAATAACTTCATTATGAAAAAAATTGAATATTCTCCACCAGCCGACATGCTGAGCTGCTTGACCTTGATACAGCTGAAAGCTCAAGATAAAGCTAATAACTTGAAAAAATTGGGATACAGAAGAGTTAAATGGATAAACATCATGCGCAATAAACGGTATTGATATGCTCCATTATCCTTGCTGTAGTTTAAAAAATCCACAAAGACGGATCGCAACAGGAATAGATGCAAATAAATCACAGTCGCCACAGATAACAATTCAAATCAATCAGGGCGAAACGGTGGCAGGCTAACCTGATGACCTGTATCTGTGATGGAGGCCCGGTCCTGAAATATATTCTGTTGATGTTTTCTCAAAGACGTTTGTCAAATGCAGTCTCACACGTATAAGAGGCTGTGAGCAGTTTTCAGCATCATAACTTGACAAGTGTTAAAGACTCGGCTCACAGGAGAGAGAGAGGGAGAAGCGTTCTCATCTTTGACAGGTAGGAAATGTGTTGATTTAAAAAAAAAAAAAAAAAACGAGGGCTACGCTGGGACCCAGATTTTGTGTAAATTAATTACAACAACTGGCTTGGGAAGGATGAATACTGTATACACACAAAGATGTCACCACTCTAGCTCATTAGGAATTTTAGTCTGCAGCCCCAAGACTGAACTACCCAACCTGTCTATAACACATTTTTTTTTTTTTATAAATAATTGAAAACCAGTGGTAGCAGCTTCACTGGAAGTGTCTGGCATCTCTCCAAAGACACTGAGAGTTATAACATGTACCGAGCAGTAATAGCATGTGAGTCCAAGCACTCTGCCTTCCCATCGCTCACCCCCTCTCCCTTCTTTTATCTGTAAAGGTGTCCTATAGCTCCCCGGGGTAGGATGAATTAAACGTCACTGCAGAGCAGAGGTTTAAATTTCCAGGAGACTAAAAAGTGATGATGCATATACAGTACACCACCTGTGTCTTGTTATTTATTCCCAATCACAGTGACACTCCTGTCAGAACAAGATATCAGCAGCAGAGGATACAGCAACAGCGCCGCAATTACAATGTGCCACTTCTGTTTGAGGATAAGTAAATGACGACCTACTGTGGCCTTTCCTCCAATTTTAGGTTGACATTGATCTTTTTATATTACTTAATGAAGCTAAGCAGTAAAGAAGTGTACTGTAATATGTTGTAATAGCATGGATATTACAGTGCACGGACACAAAAAGGATTTCTATAATGTTGCATTACTCTGATGCGACTGTCAGGCCCCGTCAAGCAGAAAATATCCCGAGCGCATCCCTCAGGAGTCTGGTAAGCTTCACTGAAAACTTCCTCGCTCGATTTAAAATAATGTCTTGCAAATTAGCCCGACTTTCAAGTTGAAACCTGATTAAGAGGCATTTCTCACTTATGAAAGATTAAATGACTAAAATCATGTGAAAATATCAACAGATCAAAGGAAGAGCCCTAGTTTGACGGGAGCTAAGACTGTCAGTTGTGGATGAGCCAATGGAGAAGGAAGAACGTGAAACTCTTGCCAAAAAACTCAGGCGAAGAGAGATTTCTCAAAGGGTAACTAACAGATATTTTTAGCAGTCAGAACCTTCAGGACTATACATCATCATTATAAAAAAAAGAGAATAGGGGAAAATGTCTCAAATAAATTCTGTAATAAATTGTAGGTGTATAGGCTATAGTCTTTGTAACTGCATACATTCTACTTGTTTGCTTTGTTGTGTTATAGTGTTGTAGTATTACACAATCTTCATGAAGACGCAAGTGAGCAAAGTACTGACATTGGTGTGCAATTATGTTCACACTGACAATGCAGATGTTACTCGGGTAATGTTACCATCACCATGTTTGCAATATTTCTGTGTCACTGTCATTGACAGCGCATAAAGACGTACAAACCGTCTGTGACATCAACAATAGGTTTCCTGAAGAGCGGTTTTTAAGCTCACTGTGTTGGTTCTGGCAGTCTGACCCAGTTGTTTAAAAAATGGTCAAAGATGTGAAGAGTGAGTGAAGACATGGTGACAACTGGCAACGTTTGGGGATAACCACCTGTCACTCAAGGCTGTCACGCATACATTAAGTCTTGATATGATTTAAACTGGTGAAACTTCTGCCTTCCGTCAGTCATCATAAATTAAGATAATCCTTTATTTTTCTATGGCGAAATTAGCTATAAAAGACCAGAACCATTCGTTTTGTAAATAAAATAATTTCTTTCTGCTATTAAATTTTGATGTTTAACATAGACGTCTAAGGGGATGGAGCCTCAAGTGAACAATTATGGAACAGCAGAGCCCCACACAGAAAAACCCTGTACAACACTTACATCTAAGTACATCTGGTGGCATCTTAACGTTGCTGTTGTTTGATCATAAAACAAAGTATTGAAGCAAAAGAAATTTTGACCAGAGGGCAGCCCTTAAAAGTCAGGGAACCACAAAAGTGATTACAGTTGATCCTGAGGGGAACATGGATACGGTATCTCAAACTAATTTCATGTCACTTAAAATGTCATAGTTGCACTGCAGAGGAAAAGTCTTGGGACCACATCAAGGTAATAAGTCCAACAGATGGACCAACCAATACTGCCATTAAAGCATGGGAAATGTAGAAGAAGTGAACTGTTGCTCTCATTGTGTATGTAAATTCAATTTGTAGACCATTCTTTTTTAGACTTAATTCTGTGGCTAAGCTTTGTTAGCATTACAACACTGAAGTAGCTGGGATTATTTGAGGTTATTTCAGTTCAGCTTTCATACTTTTATCATTTACATAACACCCATAAATACACATCGGTTGCACGCCCACGCTGAAATTGATTTATTTATTCAAATTCCATTTCTTTGCCAGTTGCCCATCGTTACCTAAATGTACCTATGTGCTTCACTCCATGTCGCCACCAGAGTGAGGGTCCAGATTATTTAATTATGTGGATGGAGTGAGAAGGTTGCGAATAGATAGAGACGCAGCCAAGATTTGTACTGATTTCAGTAAAAGTCAAAGTCTAAACATCATACACTTTAAATATTTCCATGTTGAGACAATAAGAATAGTATTTAGACATCAGTCATAATGTTTTCTGTAGAAATTTGCATTGTGTGTCCTAACTGAAAATGAACATGAGATGCTCTCACAGGAGGGTTTTCCAATAAGCCCCGAAATGGATGTTTCAGCCAGAGATAGTTTCAAAGATGAAATGGGTTGCTGAAGCTATCAAATCCAGTGGATAGCCATGGGCAATAGACTAGCCAAGCTTTTCATTTTAGTGTTTTTTGTTTGTTCCGTCTTTCTTTTTATAATTTTTAAGATTATTTCTCTTATTCTTGTTTGTTTCCTCTGCAACTAGGCCATTCCTTGACATTCAGGGTTGCAAAAAAAAGTATTTCTCCTATTCAACAGGCAATTATAAATAACTGTTTTAATCAGCTAAACACAAAACATTATTTTTAAAAGCAGGTTTTAACCGTGAGACCAACAAAGCATGTGGGGAATACAGATATACGGCACTAAAACCTTTTCAAAGCACGTGCTCAGTTTAAGTAATGAATTCCTATGGTACAGAACACAGCCTCTATCCATCACAGACACAAAGTTGTTGCAGAAGCCCAGAGGAGATATTACCCTGTGATACCAGGAACATCTGCATCTCATCTCTACGTCTTTTGTGCTGATGCGACTATTTCTCTAATCTGCTTGCAATGTAGAAAAACAACTCGGATTGTGGAAATTTAGAGATATTTGTCGCTTGAACTCTGCTTCATCTCAGCACATTATTAGACGGTAAACTCCCTTAAGACAGCAATATTAATTTAGACGGCCTTCTTCAGGAGTTATTGGGGAATAATTCTTTGCTTGCCTCTGCTAGTCAGAAGCGTTTGGCCTTGGGTGGGTCCACCACTGCATTCACAGTAGAGTAGTTATATATAGTAATAGAGAAATAAGAATGGGGCTCAGACTTGGAGGATGTTACTTTGCGCTGTAGGCTTTAATCTGAAAGGCCTTCGGCAGCTTCTAAATCTTTTCAGTAACTGAAATTCTGTGTCACATGCACATGTCTGATGACTCAGCCGCTGTCTGTCTGAAATTGCAGCATGTATCTGCAACTACATTTTGAATATCATGACAAGTCTTCAAGCCGTTTAACTGAATGAGAGGATATTCGTGAATGCACATGCTACATCCACCACCCCACCTACTCCTCTGTCTGTTCAGTACAGTGTGTGTAGGTCCAGTATGACATCTCATTTTTTTTTCCTCCTCTTCAGCTGTAAAGTGGCTTCAGTGTTCCACTGTCCTGTCGACAGTGTTTTGCTGTCTATCTGTCAAGGAGACAACTTCCTCCCTGAGACACTGTCATTGGTAATTATGGCCTGAGATAAACTCTGCTGGAACAGCTGGAGCCAGCCTCCAACATACAGCACCAAGGTCAAGCTCTGAAGGACGCACAACAGAAATTGCCCACTTGAGGAAAACAGCCATAATAATAAAGTTCTGAGCGCACATATGCCATGATTTTTTTGCCCATTAGGGTTTTAATTTTGCTTTGCCGCATACCTTATTTAATAACCTTTGATAAACATTACTTTTTATTGTCAAATCTCCTGCTCATCTGTCCCTCAAAATCTCCGTTAGCTGCGTTTTATGAGTTTTATGAAGCTGCAGGTGAACAACTGTAATCAGTTATATGCCAGCATCTGTGATGAAGGATATTTGGCTCAGGCCTGAGTCAAAGACTGTGTTTTACAACGCTGGACTCTGCAGCACTAACAGAGTTGGAGGCTGTAACTCTCCTTACAGTTGGCAGATAAAGTGAGCAGGTAGTAAATAACAAGAAGCACTGGAAGACCTTGGAGGAGGCCCCTGAACTAATTTAACATCCCTTCTTCAGAATTTGAATTAAACTGTCATCTACAACTGCTTTTTGAAATCATAAAAACATGGTTTCAGCATTGCTGTATACCTGGAACACAAAGCGTGAGTCGGTGGTCACTGCTGTACTGCAAAGTTTGCCGCAACAAAGCAAGAAACAAGATACTCCATCAAAGGTTTTGATTCAATGGAAGGACTGTCTGTAGTATTAAATATTTATGGGATGAGGCTTTCTTTCAATAACTACAAAAATGTCTCTGTCATCAATCTCTGTCATTTATCAGACGAGTGCTCACTTTCACTTTGGAAAAAAGAGGAACTTGGGTATATAGATTTCTATCTGAAATCAGTAGGATAGAAGTAGGAATCAATACCAGGGTTTGTTTCCGGCAACATTTAGAATAAATAGTGAGTGGCACCAGCCGGGCGTCCAGCAGAGAGACATAAACAAAGTACGGAAATAATGTGTCTCCTTCTGTTGATGTTTCTGTCCCTTCATTTTTAAACATGCCCATTAAACAGAATATGATTGTTTCCGCTGGAACACATATCAGACGTAACCACCTACTCATTTTATGTTCTCGGAATGTGATGCAACTTGCGTGTCAGCAGAAACCGTGTCCTCTTTTGCTTCAATGTGTTGTTCAGACCTGGCCTGAACAGGACACCATAAGGACATATTTAAGATCCAGTCATTATTTCATGGGTTTCTTGGCGAGCCACAATTTTATGACAGCATAATCCTAAATTGCTGGAGAACCGCTTTCACTTTTTTTCGTTGACCATTTATTAACATCCTGTCATTTCGCAAAAACTGATATCTTCAATCTGTCATTGTCTGACATTATCTTTACACCTCCTCCTCTGTGCCGGCTGCAGACTTAATGGGGAAACTATGTAAGCTATGATGGCTTTTACCTGGATTCACCTTGTAATTGCACACCAAGAACAGATGGTGTCTTTGCATTCACTTTATGTGTAAATGAAAGAAATAACCAAGTACCATTGTGTATTTATATGTAAAAACAAAATGGATCTGGGCAAAGGTTCATGAAAACATTTACCCCAAGCAAAATTAAAAATTTGCTGGCACAAAACCAAAGTGTACCAGGACCTCAGTCATGAAAAACAGGGCCGATTTTTATTTTTTTCAGCCTTGAGATGTGAGACTCATCTGCTGTCATGAGCAGCACTGGCCTTTGATGCCTGAAAATGCAAAAGACACTGGCATATAACAGGGTTGCTGTGGTGTTATTATGCAAAACAGGTAGGTCAAAGTAGGGTGAGAGTGGCAGTGAAAGCATTTCTGTGGGTTCAGATGGTCCACTGGGGGACAGTGAGAGGACACTTGATGTTAGTATCCCAAGCCACCTGCTGCCTGCTGTGCAAACGAGGAGTCCGGCGTCTCTCTCCTCTAATGAAATTTGACATAGTGGTGATGACAGGTGCTATGACAGCACTCTGCCATGATGCCGTGGAAGGGGAGGGCTACGTGAATTCTTATAAGTTACCACACCTGTGCACCTCTGCTTCGCTGTTCCAAGGTGAGGGAGAGTGTGTGATGGAAGTGCCGGTGATTTCTAAGCCGACAGGTGATACATCATTCAGCAGCGGGTCCACAGAGGTATACTCTCAGCAGAATAATGACAGGTGTGATGACAGTCGCACATCTGAATAATCGTGTGGCATTAATGTATGAATGTTGAATGGACCTTGACCTGATGTAGTTTATACCTTGTAGATTGCGGTTAAAATTGTCCTCCAGACAACAGAGCAGCCGAGAGCCGACTGTGTTGAGCTTGTGCACCTGTGTACGCACTCAGGTGTACGAACGTGTGGATAATTTGAATGATGTTTCTGTTTTTACATGTTTTCAATTGCGTCGTCAAATCGACCCTGATTAATTCACAGTCGGAGTCTGTCTTAGTGAATCATTTATCTCCGCTCTTATTTCACTCACAAATGAGTTTTGGAATTATCCCTGTGAGCTTCTCCTGGGCATGTGACATTCAACATTAGTTTTGATTTGGTCGCCTTTCCGTGGTTCTTACATTTGGCCTACTAATAATGGAAAGCTCGATACAGATACATCCTAATTGAAAAGTTCTTAAACTAGTTCAGGTTTTCCATTTGTTCTTTATGCAGTTTAAATGTGCAAAGTGCTTCATAGGGATGTCTCTAAAATTGATATGCTTTTTTTAATGCACTGCTACACTCCACAGACTTGCACCAGCGCTACAAACACAACTAATTTATTCATCCTGTTAGGAATTGATGGTAAGGACTCATAAATAACCTAAAACATTTAATAGCTACAAAACAGGCTACCATCTGTTGAAAACATGTACGGTGATCAAAGGTGGTTGATTAATGTCATTGGGCATGTGAACAGGACAATGGACTGTCTACTATTTAGTGTAGCAGCCATAGCTGCAACAGAAGGTTAGGTTCGTGAAAGGAGTGTCACACGTACTCTCTTATTATCATAATTAGAGCCACTGGGCCTGACTTATTTTAACCTGCCATATTATACTGGTATTTATTTATATGATACCAGATTAAATTAGGTAGAGCCAAGAATCTGGTGCACATCTCCCGTGGGCCAAGATACAGAGGCCTTTAAACTCTTTCATTATTTGCAGAAAATGACCAACCTTAATTGGCATGAACTGGTTATTCTCTTGCTACGCTATATCTAGTTTTCATCATTTATCCATGAGCTGAACAGCTGCTCAGGGTACACTGCAGCACTCTGGGATCTTAACACTGAGAATGAGAATTTCCACATGCAATCAATACGACTGTGCGCAAATAAAAACTTATCCATTCACAGTATGGATGAAGGAGCCTTTGTAACATAACATGCACAAGTGAGACTGTAAATCTGGGCCATGGCTGGCCTGTGATTCTGCCTATTGTACTGTCAGTTGCTGTGACACACTCGCGTTAATGACTCAGACTGCTGAGGTAAATGCAAAAAAATTATTTTTCACAGTTTTCAGATAACATTCTGTGTAATATTGCCAGTTCTTTATAATAATACTTCAGGTTCACTTTTTTTATTCTTACACTTCAATTCAAAATATTAACCTTGAATGTCTTTCATTGTTCATATGAAATCACTTCTTCTTCTTCTCCACCCATGCTTGCTCAAGGATCATTCAAGTGTTTTGCATGTTTTATTCTCCTTCTTTATTCTTACTGCATTTGATGTGAAGTCTCTGCTGTAGGCTGTGTTCTTATGAAGCTGAATGCAGAAAGTGGAATGACTTCACAGTCACTGTAACGGAATGGAGCATGCAGCAAAATAAAGCAGACGTTTTTAGAGGCTCTCTAAACAGTGCATCACAAGTATTAGATTTTGGACTGTGGATACACATTTGTCAGAGTTGAGCTTTTATGTAACACAAAAGCCTTTTTGATATGACTCTGTCATAAATTCTCTCTTATCACTGACAGAAGTGTCACCTTTTCTGTTAAGCAGCATACGTTACCAACGATGTGAATTATTATCATTCTAAATTAAAGCTTACTCAAGAATACTTTTGAAGCAGGAAGCATGTATTAACACTGGTCTTCTGACCTAGTACTTTTAATATTAATTCGTCTCCTCTCTAAATAAGAGAGCGCCAGATATATAAAGTATATGACTGTAAGGAACAAGAACGATAAAGCAAGAAGACAACTGTCATCTGAGCCCCAATTAGGTGGAGAAATAATAATAGAGCATTTATGTAAGTAAACAATAATTGCTGCTTTTTTAGTATGACACATACTATTTTTATGTTTAATAAAAGATAAAATGGCTCAGCAAGCCATCCATTTAGACTTCTGTCTTAAAATGAATTTGTCTTAATTCATTCAGAGCTTCTGAGTTTAGGAAGTTTTTCCCCATGATGTGATTAGTGACATACTATAATACCGGCAGGTTCGTCTGTGAATGCAGCAGGAACAGAAGATCAATGGCACCTCCCTTAATGTTTGTCCCTTGATTTGTATTCCACCACAGAAATGTTGGAAACTAAAACCATTCTTCCCCGTTTTAACAGTTTTCCCTCCAGCTGCAGAAATTGCTTCATACATAATACATCAGCTTTTAGTTATTTATTCATTACAACTGTTAGCATCGTTACAGATGCATACTTTTTATGCAGTGCTCTGCCTCCAGTTCCTTTTTCTATGGCATTGCTCTGTGGCACAGACTGACTTCAACTTTTATTCTCGTGTTAGATGTTGATTAATCTATTTCAATTTAGACATTAAGATTTCAGTTTTTTCATGTTGAAAAGCTAGTTATAAACACGCTAATAGCACATACATTTTTGTCACAAAATGGCCCTAGTTTTGGCCCTTGGTATGACACTACTGGTCTGAACGGTTAGTTGGTTAAGGCTGGAACAAACAACTGCAGAGGTACCACCAATGGCTGATATAGAGTCCAGCTTTGCACCCACAACAATCTGCCACAAAACTTTCAAGCTGTATTTAAAATTTTAGTTTGCTACTAATTTACCGAGTACTGAGTTATTTTAAATCTATTAACATTGTTAAAAAAGAGTACATGATAAATTACAAATAAGTTATTATCTGTAGTCAAAATATTTATAAATTAAAAGAATCAGCGAGATGAATCAGAACAAAATATCCTGTTTTTTGTTTTGTTTTTTGGCAGTAGGTGCAATGTGTCACATTTATCTCTTCCTCTGCAGCAAGTCTGTCCTCCTCGTGTGCTTTAATCATCTCGTCTGGACGTCTGCGACTGCCTGCAAACCAGCCTCTATGCTGTCGTCGTTCTCAAATGATAGTATATAAAATGTCCTCAAAACAAATTCAAAACCTTGGTGCCACACAAAGCTGCTAAGGGTCTTGTGTTTACATGCTGAGCTTCTGTCCCTTAGGTGACTCTCATTCGTTAAATTCGCTTCAGCCACCGATTTCACCAATTAGTATGCCACAGACCTCAAAAACGTGACTCTTCTACTATGCGTTGATATTTTTTCATCGGGAATGATGTCAGTGCAAGATATACGCTTGTAATTTTGGTTACCAATTTGAAGACAACTTTACTTTTAATATTTGCTCTGGATGTGACCAAAAATACCAAAATTGTTCAAATATAGTGACATGCAAATATCGTGGACTCAGATGAAGAGACTTGAAATTCCTTGACGTTACTGATCCTGATTTGTGCTGGTGTATGAAGGTGACTCCTTATGAGCTCAAACTGTGCTGTGTCTCTTTAATAACTGTCAGACGTCTTCCAAAGACGGAACACTGCTCCAAGTCCAATGCTTTGTGTTTGTATTTACTCCTTTGACTGCCAGGCAAAGCAAATATTTTATTTCAACAATTTTCTAATTCGCCTCACCACAATAGCAAGCTGTTACTGCGGCAAAATTTTGCTGCTACAAGCACTTATGGCTAAAGGGCTCCAACAAGCTGGGCTTAGTGAACTATTGTTAGAAACATCAATCCCTTCAAGAATATGAGATTTAATGCATGAGAGGTGAGACTTTTCATTCCACTGTGCTGCAATGAATCTTTGTCCAATGTGTTTGTTTGGGGCTAAGGTATTGTGTATGCCGTTGTGACAATTTATTCCTGGCCAACCTCATTTAAATGGTCCCAAAGATAACATGCTCAACCACACAATGCTGTGTTGGATTTTTGCCACATGTTTGCCGCTCTAAGTTATTTGCTGTTGTTGTTGTTGTTTTTTTTATTTACCCATAAATCTGTACATTTAACAGAAACAATGTTTTAACTGTGGCCTCAATTTATTTTGTATTTAGTTATCTTGGTGGGGAAAGTTCATTCTAAAGGCGGCACTCGGTGATCCTCAGTTAACCCCTTTCAGGAAAACAACTGCAATCTGTTCTCAGAAGCACAGCATATTCCACTTTGTTCAAGTCAGCATCCTTGCAAGTGAGGAGGCAATTACTTTGACCATACAGTGTTGCATCCCAATCCACTAAGAAACTCTCAATACAGGGGCCCTGTATATAATATATCTGAAATTATACTAATACAGGCAGAATGATTTCCTGTCATTTCCTGGGATCCCAGTGATTCACGCCAACAGTGAGTTCAGGTTGGTTGGCTCCTGACCTTTCTGTTTAAAATGCCCTCTTCAAATGGCAGTTCAGTGCTTGGCTGTATTGTCTGAGCAAGGAATCCCTGGAAGATAATAATCTACTGTTTGTGTTTGTGACCCTTCAAGCCCTGCAGTAGGGTCAAGACTATACAGTACATCTATGGCTATAGCGCTTGCTGCATCCACTATCAGTCTTGCTCCTTGCCCCATGAGGACTGGGGTTAGGGTTACAGTTACTGTTTTCAACCCTGCTGCTAAACCTCCCCACACGTATCAGTGTAACAGTTTTCTTGGATTTGAGGTTCCTCTGTATTCGGGACCAGACCATTAGGAGATTGGCCTCCTCTGGATCTGCGGTCATGGTCCATTTTATACTGAAAAATACAAGGGCACACTGCAGGCTCAGCTCTCAGCTGGAAAAACGATTGAGAGAGAGAGAGATTCGGATAGTGCTGAGACTATTCAAAAACCCGGTGTCTCACAATAGATCATCACACATTAAATATTCCTCTGTTATTAAGTGCTGTTTCCCATCCGCCTGTATTCTGAGATGACAAGTGTTGATTGGAAGCTTGGTGGTACATTCACAGCTGATATGGCTCTGGGCGGACTGTTAATAACGAGTGTTACATTAATTCCATATAAACACCGGCATAGTGTTGATTTTAACACTCAGAATTAATTAACACTGAAGCTGCGTACAATGGAAGCCCTTAAAGGCAAGGTGAAAAGATTTTGTTTTTATTATCAAGTAACCAAATTTGAAAGATTTTGTTAATTCAAGAGCTACAGAAAATGTTAAAAAGAATCACACTGCTCTCATGAATTCAGTGTCATAATAGTGCTAGCACAGGAAGGTATAGTCATATCACCTGCTGCTTAGTTCACTTGGTGATTATATGTGAATGGCCTTTCTTTTCATTTATTACCTTCACTGTTATACCTAAGTAAATGGCACATGGCATACATTCCCATGGTTGGGGGCCTACAGTCTCCCAGCACCCCAAACCCCCTAACATCTTCAAGATTTTTTTTTTTTTATAATAAGACTTTTTAATAATGACTTTTATGATGTGAAAGATAAACATTAAGAGCTACATGCATAAGACCTACGTGTATTAAAACCTTTGATAGTCAATCAATCAAAAGTTTGAAGAGAAACCATAGGGAAACACAGTGAATTGCACATAAAAAAAAGTCCATCCACTACCTGAACACAGTCTTGTGGATTCAGTTATGAATATGACATTTCTGCTTGTTCTACCTAGCTGTTTTTATATAGCTGAATGGAAACAATTCTAATGATAATCCAAAAACAATCACGGTGAGTCAACAATTGTGACACCCCTAAGCATGTGCATGCATGTTTCCAAGGCAACATCATAAAGACATATATAAAACATAATTTCCACACAGTAATGGCTCTTTCCCATTGTGCTAACAACAAGAAATACATCATTAATGATTCTAGTACAGTAATCTGCTATTTCCACACATGCAAACAAACGTTTTACCCCATATAAAGCAATAATCTCACAGAACATCCTGCCATACATTGCAGGCAGAACTCTGAGTTACAAATAGATGTTAACTTATATAATCTTATTAAATTCACCAAAGCTACAAGAGCGCTTGAAAGGGTGATTTCCATTTCTTAATCTGCATTGTTTGTGACTGTTTAGGGTCATGCATATTTATAAGCATGGAAGCCCTGAAGTAATGAGAAAGCCTTGCATTTATCTTGTTTCTGTCATTTTACAATGAATGCCTATCTCCTCAAATAGAGGCACCCGTGTCCCATTGTCTTACTTGCATTTAATTTCAAAAGGCTGCAAATAATGGATAAATAATATCGAAAGCGATTTGGAAACCATTTTAAGGCAGAAGTGAGCATACATGTTGATATCTCTTTTAATAACTACTACTGATATTGCTGGCAGCGATTCACATGACTTTGTTAATATTATATCTGATAATAAATAATAAAATGACCTGGTCAGAAGATAAAATTATCAACAGTTTACTTGGAAGTAAACTGAAAGCATACTGAACACTGGAGCACATATGAGGCGATGTTCTCATTTCATTGTTTACCTTCTTGATTGTCTAGGGGCCAGTTTTCTCCTGCTCTTCAAGCGATTGATCAAGAAATGTCTTTGACAGTTTGATGGGAGCTTGAGTGATGGGCATCCCTGACTGTATCCCACCTGTCAGGGTGGAATGAATTGTCCATCCCATCAAAGATCACCTTTGATCTTGCTGGTGGAGATAGTAGAAAGGCACAAGCAGGGGGCTCAGGTGAAAAAGGGACCAAATCATGTCTCAGTAGTGAGAAAAAATAATACTCCACCCTGTTTCCAGTCTATCTCATTCTATGGAATTGCTCACTCTTCCAAGTCATTTCACTCATGGAGTTTATGTGATATGGTTTATAGGTCTCACATGATATGTTTACAATTGGACACCTTGATAAGATGCCTGTGTGACTGACTCAAGCTATAATCAAACCACTCTGCTATCACAAGTAAACAGGGCTTTGTGCAGATGTGTCAAATTTCAAATCAATCACGTGCGAGCGTGACCTCTTCAACCTTCAAGTGCTCATGTGTAAATGGGTTAGTAAACAGATTTAGAAGTGCAATCTGCCATGGGAATTTGTAGTGTTTAAGTTGCCAGGCAGACTTAAACATGATTATCCCAAAGACAAATGCTTTTTTCCCCCGTTGCCGAACCCTTTGCCCCCTCAGTGCTTGCTAACAACAAATGCAGGGAGTACGATAAGCCTTGGCAGGTAGTGTCTGGAAGGCCTATAGACGTGGCCCTGCTTGAAAGCAGGGCAACAAAGCGTTCGGGTGGTAAAACACTCAACAACCCCTTCATGGATTTGGGTTAAATTCCTGGGGGTCTAGGGTCTTGAACAATGGACATGGAGGGAAGCCAATAAGGGATCAGATACTGGTCACTGCAAGTGTCGCATACTAGCTCCTCCTGTGTGGTTTCACTACCCCGACAGTCCAGGCCAATGAACATTAACACAGGCAACGAGAGACTACTGAGCCAAAGTGGTGTCTTCAATTTTTTCCTTTAGTCCAGACAAGCACATTTTGCACACGAGAGACTGACCATAACCCTGTTCATTAGCACCGGCACCTTATCCTGCTGCAGTCAATCTATCTAAAGTTTGAAAAATACATCCGATTAACATTTCCAAATTGTCAGATTCAGTGTGTGTTACGTTTGCATATGTTCAACACCAACAATGATTCTAAAAATTCTACAAATTAATGGGCGCGTGAATGTCATGCAATACAGTGGCTAGCATGGCCACAGCTATCTTTGGCATACATTTCATGCTTTAATTGCTTTTGAAAGTCTTTGGAGTTTAAGACATAAGACATGTTTATTAATCCCATGTATGGGAAATTTCCCTGTACAGTGACTACTTCAACACAGGGCTCTTCAGCTCTGCTTTACAAAAACGTCCACTGTAAAGCACCTCATGTCTCAATGGAATTCATAGGCTGTGATTCATAGACAAATAAACTTGATTTGACTTAATTTACTATTAAAAGGTGTGAATAGCTCTGCCCTTTCATTGCTCTCCGCCAACACAGTTATCTAAATACCATGTCTGTTCCATAGATTCCTTTAAAAAGCATTCATCACTGTTATTGCTCATCAATATATGACATACAAACAATTTTTTTATGTGAAATTCAACTCATTCGATCATTTGTGACTGTATTTTAATTATAGGTAATCTATAGTCATTACGGTTAACCACTGCTATCATTTGTCATAATCAATGTTCCCGAATTCATTGCATGGTTAGAAACCCGGCCATGAACTGATGCAAATGCATATTAGAAGAAAGTTGAATCTCCTGGTGTTTCTCTTACCTATATTAATCTGTTTGGAGGTTAAAATGATTTTAATTATTGTATCGCTGACTACTTACTCAAGTTCTTTGCCACAATCAAAGCAACTTTTCTTGTCTTAAATACTCCGTGTTCAGCACATTATATGAGAGGTTTTCCATATTATGACATGTACCTTCTTTCTGTATTCTAGTTGAATTACTTATATTTTGTGTTTCACAGAAACTCACCTGGACCTGCTGCATCCAGCTGAGTTTTATGTGTATGTAGGCGGAGAGAGCGCAATATTCATGATTGATGACTTCCCAGGCGAGAAAAAAAAAGATTCTAAAGCTGAAAAACCTTACATGTCTTGTGGCTATACCGCATTACAGTACAGACTATTGAGACCACTGCTGGTGGGAAAAAAAGCAAAAGAAAGAAAGAAAGAACAGAACAGTATGTCATTTTGGTCTTTCATGGATTGCTTCATCCGTGACTGCTGGATTGCTACGTGTCAGTAAAAAAATAGCAACTACAGAAAGGATCTAGCTCCTTGAGTCTTGCAAAAAAAACAAAACAAATCATTGCTTCACACATTTTTATACTGTTATCACAGTATTTTTTCAAGTCTACATGTGATATAAGGCCTTCTAAAAATATTTCTTTATAGACACGTTAGCACTGTTTATCCACCTACGTCCTCTAATGTGTTTAACAGTGACAGCTCTGTTTCTACCAATGTGTGTGCAATGAGGCCAAAGTGAGAGCTTGACCTCCGTCGTTCCTCTTGCGCTTCCACTCTTTTTTTCTTCAGTTTGGAACAGCAACAAGATTAAGCTGAGGACTTGTGCTAATGAATTAACTGTCCAATTATAGATACTGCAGTTGCACAGATGTCTCTTTTTCTCTTTCATTTATACACATCAGACCGCCTGGATACCTCTACTTTATTCAGCTTCTCTGGATAACAGGAACATACTGCAGCAAGTCAGTCCAATCTGGATGTTATTAAGTAAAACTTTAAAAAAAAAAAAAAGAAAAACAACTCTCAGGTGGAAATGACAAATTTTCTTTAAGTATTAGATGCCAACTTTGTTCAAAGATCTCAGAAACCATCCCACAATACAGTCAGATTCTTTGTCAGCAGACATTAAATGCAGACACTCTTTTTTTTTATTTTTACCTACAGCTGTTGTGTCTACGAAGGATGGTGATTTTTTTTTTTATTCTCTCTGCACTGATAGTTAAGAAGGAGTCTTGGCTTCTTCCTTTTTTTCACACCACAGCAGACTGCGTTGTCATATTTGTCTCAATAACTCCTTTTAAGTACCTGCTGCTACGTGTTGTTTTCCCCTCATTATAGGGAAATTACTGCTCTCTCTGTTTTGTGTGAAATAGTGAACCTAATGTAAATCAGCAAACAGCCTGCAGCCCCAAACCACTTGAGCCCGAGTTTGTCTTTCTGTCAATCACATATAATTGGATCAACAACAGAAAGACACAATTTATAAATCATTTCAGGGAAAAGCACTAAATCTAATGGGCACACGCACAACCTCGCGCACACAGGGATGTCTATAGGCAGCATACAGACACGGCAGACGTGTGTGGAACAAGAAATATACCAACTAGAAATGTGCCAAATATTTAGTGAAAAAAAAAAATATTTAATAGAGTGGACATTAAGTCTTTAAATCCAGTCCATTGCTCGACCACTGTTGAGGGCTGATGTCGTATAGTTAAACATCTACAGCCTGACATATAAACACAATCAGGACAGATTTTTTTGCTGCTGGCAGTAAACCATCCCACTGATACAGTTTCAGAGCTGTAGACTGAATGAATTTCTGGCAACTGCAAAAGAGATTCCGGGACTAGTTTGTACAAGACATCCTCACAGGAGGAAAGTGACAAGTGTAGCGTGATATGTCATGTAAAGCTACATTACGTCTTTTTTTAATATATATTTTATATTAAACGAAAGGTGGGAAGTTATATGACAACACTGCACAAACCAAATTTAAAATCACTCCTGCGGTGGCACTGGAACAAAGGAGAATTGCACCCCACTGGTACCTCGTCAGGCATCTTCACAACCACAGAGTATGTAAATCCTAGAAGTGAAGCAGTGTCTGTCAGAGCTGTCAAAACACTATTCTGTGGAGACTTCACTCAGCACAGGGATGAAAAACACACCTCGTTCTGACGCTTTGTTATTGTCATCTACTGTAAATACACAGGAAACATGTTAAAGCGGAACAGGCTTGTACTCATCACTCAGCTTCCATCAGTCCATCAGCTTTATCCTTCAAAATGAATTCATTTTACAACACAGTGTTACATCAGTGAACATGAGCTGTAATGTGTTTCTGCCTTTCAAAACACAATTTTGCCATCACTATATGATGCTGTAGGGATGGTGTAAAACGGAGGCAGATGCTAACCTGTTTCAAGGTACACCCAGAACCATATATCTTCCTGAACCACATCAAGGAGGCATATTCTACCCGTAGCTTTCATTCCTCCTGGTCTATTTTTAAGTGAAGCGTTTCCATGGCAACCCAAGGTGCAGGTATTGCTTGTTGAAAGTGGTTTTTTGAGGTCTGGCCACAGAGTTGGAATTAAATAAAATAAGAAAGAAACCAGAAACAACAACCATGCCTCCAATCTTTCTTTTTAGCTCCATAGTGTGTGAGGACATGAAAGGGGAATGTTTGAACTGGTGGTCTGTGGGAGATGCGGGGGTAAGGGGAGGTGAGGATGCCAAATAGTTGCTTGATAGAAGCAGAGATTTGGCAACCTTTGTGAGTTAGAAAGCTTTGTCTCAATTCCACTGTTTACCTTCAGGGTATTTCTCAGAGCTGGCTCGCATATTGGTAACGATGTACACGATTGGCGGGGCATTAGAGGCTGACCCAGACATGTGGGGAAAATTATTAAGCATGTTGTGTTTCAGGCAAAAACAGTAAAATAAAAGATTGATATACGACTATTGAGGAGCAGCAGTGCAGAGCAGCCAGTCTTTCTTCTTCAAAGCCTTCAGGATGAAAGAAATGATGACTTGGCCGTCAAACAGTATTCCTTGACTGCTGTGATTGTGCTGAAAAACTGGTCAAGAGGAAAGATAACTGCATTGATTATACCGACTGCAGGCAACACCAGCGACAGCATGAAATGGTAACACTTTATAGCACGGCATTAAAAAATTTAAGAAGTTACAGAGAAATGACTGAGAAACTAATCACGAGCAACCTGATTAATACATTTTTCGCCCAGTAGTTCCTGAACAACAGTTACTCTCTTTGTGAGCTGTGCCTAGTTAGCTTTAAGTCAGATGCTGAGCAGCACAGCAAGTAATTCATTAATTAGTGACTCATTTTGTGCTCCCCTTAGTTTCACACCATGCTAAGAAGTAGCTAGTTCCACACAAATTTGTGATTATCTAACTCAGTGGTTGCCAAAGTGTGGGGCGCGCCCCCTGGAGGGGCCGCAGAGCCATTGCATGGGGCATCCCGCGGGAGTTCCTCAGTACGGGAGTCAATTTCACTGTTGTTAACGTGATAGGGACAGGATAGAGCAAATAATCAACAGGAGCGGGAATGTGTGTCAAATAAGGACCAGCTAGCCGTCAGGTACCTCTTGTATCAGTCCGTCTTTAAATTACCATAATACAGATGTTGGCTTTCCTGACAAATAGCAGCAACCTGTGCAGTTCAGTTTATATACAGATGTACTAAACATAATGCTATTAATATGTGACATTCTATGGATTAATGTAAGATAAAGTATCAGCAAACAAATCTAATTTACAGAAAACAGAAGCCTTTTAATCAAACTTATAGCGCTTATAAAGTTAAGCTAGTTCACATTACATCTGTCTCCAGATTTTGACCAACTCTCTTAAAATATTTGTAAACCTCTATGGTCTAAAAAAAATCAAGAGCACAAACGTTTTAAAAACTGTCGGTAGTGTTAACTTTTTTTAGTGAAAAACACGAATAGCTTCACACGCTATCTGTTATCCATGTCCTTTTATCCTTCAGATAAATTCAGTACAGAGCAGGTGACAGACCAGTGTGTATGGTGGCACAACGTTGTTTGAACTGTGCAAAAATATTTCCATTTCCTATGAGACCATGGTGGAGTAAATTAGACATTGGCAGCTGCCATACTATTAACATTGTATGGGAAACCCCTCTAACAAATTGGACATTTCAGTGACTTGAAGCAGAATTAAGCCAGTTTTATGTCGCTGCCATTGCTCCACTAGGCATTGTCCAAAAAATGTCCAGGCCACAGTCCATATGTGAAAGAGGTTATGCACTAAAATGGCTTTAAGACCTAATTATAACACAAAGTTGTGGGACTCAATGTGACCTGTGAACATTATTTATCTAGAGCATAGAGATGACTGGGAAGAAAAAAACCTTCTTGTTGCAAAATAACAAAAAGCAGAAAAGGCGCTGTAAAGGAAATATCATTTAACTGGAGAAAATACCAAGACAACATTGGGCCGGATAACTTCCAGAAAGCTCCAGTGGCCTCAATATAATGCAGGCAAGCACAGATGAGACATAAGCAGGTCATTTCTTTGGAGGTTGTAATGGTCCACAAATAGACAGAATTCTGTGTAGTTACAAATATTATAAATATAAAAGCCTACCAGTATTTAAGTGACAATTTAGTGCTGTAACTGTCACACCAATGCTTTGGTTTCTAAAAAAAAAATAGGCAGAAAATAATAGAATAAAATAGGATAGAATCTTTTACATCAACTTCAGATTAGTCAAAGCATCTTTAAACATTAGAAATGCCCATTTCCTGAATTATACATGGTCCCCATCCTATTTACATAGGATCTTCTCCCAGGCAGCTTTCTGAAAGCATGTTGTATATACGCCCTCTCAGAGTGGATTTTTTCCACCACATATTATTTAGTCAAAGAGCATTATGACTCATGGCCATTGTTCAGTTTTGCTTCGCTTCTTGTATTGCTAATCTGGCCAGCTGTAACTGTCCCGTGATTGTCCTACTGCAGCGAGCCAGTCAGTTTTCAGGTATAGACTTATAATGTTTTGTTCTCCTCATGGTAATCTTATCTTCCCTCTTCTCTTCGGTCTATTCCCTGCTTGTCTCCTCCACTCCCCACCAACCCTGCAAAGGCGGGAGTATTAATCAAAAGGACTGTGTCTCCCTATTCCCTCCTAATAAGTAGAGAGTGAATGCATGGCTGCCTCCATCACAAATAGCAATGAGACCTTAGACTCCATTACCACGGGTTTGTTAATTCATGAAGTGGGTTTCTTCTTGCCCCCTCCTCTCAGAGGTCCCCACTTTGCACTCTTTCTTTATTTTTCTTGATCTTTGATATATCCTGTGCCTTCACACTGTCGCTCGTCTCACTTCGTGTCATATTTGAGCCTGAAGAACATTGTTTCATTTGGGAGTGCTTCTAGTACAAACCAAGTCCTGCTTCATAATTCAGCAGCGTACAAGGTACCAGCTATTCCTGGACATGCAGGAATGACAAAGGAGCAATAATGACACTTTGAGACCCTTCTACCAGATAATGGATTTACCTAAATAGCATGAGAGAGAAGACTAACATTATCCAGAAACATTTAGTCTTTAAACTTCATGTTCTTTTTTCCCCTACATGCTCATTCCTTCATATCTCACCCGTTACACTTTCATCCAAAAAGAAAAATAAGCTGACTTTAGGTGCATGTTTTGTAGTCCATACACTGTTAATTCATTTATCTGAATGTGACTTTTAAATTTGTTCAAAAATAAGAAAATATTTTACTTTTTGACTGTAGGTATTCCTTTCAGCGTAATTATACAGCAGGGGCATTTTGAATTTTAAAGAGTAGAGACTTAAGGAGTGAACTGAAGCAAATATTCTGGCACTGCTTGTATAACATGTAATGCAGTAACATTTTGGGATTAGAAATGGTGAATATTTTATATTATTTTATAACTATTTAAAATAATTATTTAGCATTTAGGAAAATGTGTCCATTCCTTTGCTGCTAAAGTTAGACTGTTATCTTAGCATAAAGACACATTTCAGGGGACAAAGACATGCCAATTAGTATGCTTTAAATCAATTAATTTGTTTCTTGTTGTTTACAACAACAAATAGACTGTATGGTCGGACACTGCATATGGTGCAGTATTTCCTCTCTAGGCACAATGGTGAAAGCTTTAGAGGTGCTGGATGGTGGCTTTTGCTACCTTTGGTTAGGTGCCCGTTTTCCCCAAATTTCCGTTCTTTGTGCTGTGCTCATATATAAAGATGTTCAAACACTCAATTAAATCACCCATGGGACTCCTGGAGAGTGGTTTTGAAGCTCAATGTGATGGCAGCAGCAGTCGTTGCCATCTTGGCAGTGCCTGACTCTGTCTAACTCCTGGATAAAACAAAAATGGCCAAAGAGGCTGTGTGTGAACTGAGGGTTGCGCCTGAGCTGATATCTAGAGACTTTTGAGGGCACCCAAAGCCAAAGTCATTTTTTGTAGTAGGCTGTAAATGTGACTCTTTCTGTGGTGAAGTAATCTGTGTGTCTAGGTCTATAGAGATGAACTTGCATTTAGGACAGTGCAATATTGTTGAAGAGTCTTATTTAAACACTAGTTGTTTTTTACTTAATTAAATATACAATCAAAATAAATGCAATTTAATTTACAAGAAGTCCACTAAATCGCTATTCAAGACTGTTCTTATGTTACTTCTATGTCTAAAAAACATAAAATATACCATATTTCCATATTTCAATTGTGTGATCGTTTTGGAGGCTGCAGTTTGAGGTGATGTTAAACTGTACAGAATTGAAAAAAAATGATTTACGCTTCCATGCTATACTAAAAAAGGGTGGTCAAATATTTAGAAACATGTGCCGGTACAATATAATTCAATAGTACAACTTTGGGCAAATGCTCAATACCATAACCAACAAGAAGCTAAAATTTAGTACTGGACAATTATATTAGAATGCATTTAATTTCACTAGTGTACTGAATGAGCTGGCAAGTGACTGTCATTTTGCTATGTCAGTGACCCAGACATTGCAGGTAAAGGTGTTAATTTTCCTTGGACTGCTGAACCTTCTGCTCTCAGTACAATAATATCTTCTACCTACAGCCTCTGGCCATTGCACCCGGGCCTTCCTGCTGTCACCGACATAGACTGAGAGCCCCAGTAATATTTGCAGAGCTCATTTGCACTCTGTGTGGCACATGAAATTGCCATTGACTGCAATCTTGCAAGCTCTCAATGGCCTCACATCGACAGTGCTTGTTAAAACCGCTCCATGAATAAGTCCTAGGATAGGGACACACGCCTCAGGGGAGTCCGAGATGGCTAACAAGCACATTAGGTATGGCAACTATGTAGTGCACATTGTTTACACCCACACTTGAGGCACACACGCACATTCACACGCAACCACACAGGTCCAAACCCAGACATGTTGAAAGGAAATGGAAGGGGAGTGAATAAAATTAGCTTATTAAGCAAAACACTTAAAACAGGTTGCAGCCTCAACGTTAAGAATCACACACAGCTGAAGTGGCAACAAAAGATCAGGTAGTAGGGATAATGATTGTAAAGTGGTTTTCAGGTGCAATTAGCTGTCAGCCATCGAAATAAGGGCTGTTTGTCTTGTCTGATGGTCTATAACAAAAGAAAATCCTGTTCGTACACAGTTTCCTCTCTCCACTTCTATTCTTCTGCACTCCTCCTCTGCACTCTGGTGCATTGCCAGAAAATCAGATTTCTCACATGGGCAACTTTTCTCCTACTCAGAGATTATTTCAATAAAAAATAAACAGACTTCCCCCGCAAGGCATGATCACAGGCCAAATGATCCACTCAGAGAATGTGGCTTTAAATATGAATAATGCATATGTTCACAGTTAAATTGTATCTAGCTTAAAAAGAAAGGGGAGGTGGGGGGAAAAAAATCTGTCTTGCTGGCAAACTGAAATGTGTTAAACAATCCAGACATTTAATGATACATGTTAGTTCTACTGTGCTTGGAAAATAAATAAATAAATGTGCAATTAAATAAAGAGACAAAGTAGCATACATGGTATAAAAACGTATTCTTTGAGTATGCGTTTGTGAACCTTTTATGCTTACCTCTGCTCTGACTTTTAACCGGAAAAATCATAAAATGCATTAAGTGATAGTCTATCCTATCTACAGTGAAAATACACATATTGCACCGCATTATAATTATATTCAAATACCTTTTAAAAGGCAAAGTTAAGGTGTATGGGACACAATAATATGGTTTAAACAATATTGGATCCGTCCTGTGTGGATAAAAAACAATGGATACATAATCTAAAATGTAGGCCAAAGATAACCCTTTGAGAAAAATGTTAATGGACACACATGAGCTACAAAGCAGCAGAAAATAAATTAGAAGATAATTCTTCATCCCTGACTCTTGCATCCTGATGTTTTTAATTAGTGCCTGTGCTCAAAGATATTGTACTTGCAACGCAAGTCCTCCCTGCAGGAATTCTATTCATCCACATATGCCCCGACTCCGGCATTAATTAAACAAACTCTTACATTATCAACAAGGCGGTTATAGTATCTTACAATCAAACCCCAGGTGATGATGTAGTTTTGTACTCAAAAGACTTTGACAAATCCCTTGGAGTGGTAAAGGATTCTTGCAAGTTGCAGCGCTATTCAAATATGCCAGTGCACACGATCACTTTACACGTGCTGGTCAAAACTAAGCTCTTCTAACATTCGCAGGTTGCCTTTGGTAAGGGAGAGCAAGCAGACATTTTGGGTACCAGCCCAGTGAGCCTATTTGGCTGGCACCCTGCACTACTTCTATTAATCCCCATTCAAATTTTGGCAGGTAAGGATAATTTGGCACAGTCATGATATGAATGTTAACAACAAGGAGGGAGCAGGAGAGGTAATTATCATCACAAGCCATTACAAGGACACAGGGCTGGGATTGTAACACTTGAGCGATATTTATTTTCCAGTTTATAAAAAAAAAAAACTTGAAGTTGAATATTTTGACTGATGTAACATCTCCCACCTTTCTATGACAACCAGCCAACCAGACATTCACTTATAACAGGAAACGGCAATAGTCCAACCACCTTGACAACCATACAGGGACAAAATGGCCTACAAGCACTGGTATACCTCGCCAAGAGTATCTGCTTTTTTGTGTCTGCATGTTCAGTAGAGAGACTGATCTGGGACGTGTTCGTCTGGCACAGAAAACCTGAAGCAGGGAGAGGTGATTACAGCGTATGCCAAGAGAATACAAACATAGCTCCCAGACAGTAACTCCAAGTCGTCTAATTTAGTTGTGTATTATTATTATTATTATTATTATTATTATTATTATGCTAGCTTCATATGGAACTGACAAGCTTGTGGTTATGTCACAGGAAGTTGTGTACACGAAATACTTGGCGACACCAGCTGTATGTCATGAGACCAACTGTTGGTGACTAGAAGCCACAGAGGCTACCAGTTTAGCAAGATAACAATTGGGAAACTTGATGCTGGGGAAATGCAAAGGCGTAATTAAAAGGATGAGGCCTCAGACATATTCTAAAACTGCAAGAAAATGTGATGACTAAATTAACATCAACCTCTGCCATCACAACTTGTGAACTTTGACCTCTCCAGACAGCGTCTAGTCACAAAGTAGTAAACATCACAAGAAGACAACATTTATATAGAGTTTCTTTGTGAACACGGTAAACACGACAATGTTTGAAGGCAACATTATCTTGGATGCTAACATTAGTTATGTGTATAACAGGTAAGCTAGCTGTTGATGGTAAAAAAAAATGCAGGCTAAATGTGACAGCATGAGTTGGGAGTTGGTAGTGCTGCTAGGTTATCAAAAACCTGTAACATGTACTATCAAAGTAATGTAATTAGTCACTGACTCTTCTATAGAAATGTGTAGCTACATTATAGTGCAACTGCTACTTTGGGAAAGCAATAATTTATTGGCAGTAACCTAAAAAGAAGCCGTGGTACTAACAGAACTGTGTTAATTAGCGCCTAGATTTTTTTTCTAGAGCTGTATTTGAGTGAGCAAAGTAATTTCCAGTATCTGCAGCCAGAGTAAGAGGGCAGAGGAAACCAGCCAAAACGCCTGCCAAAATAGACCATTAGCAACTCGTACACTGATCAAACCCACATCCCCCCTAACCCAACCAGCCACTTCATTGCTCATGCAGAGCCACGAGTTTTCACCCATATCTCCAATCTTTTAGCCACTCATCTTTATTCAGCTTATCTGATTACACTTTGCATTTTCAATTAGTGCTACAACCAAGAAGGAAAAAAAGGGGGGGTGGTTAAAATGAGTAGAAGTTTATTTTCAGAGTTTGAAATGCGGACTGATTGTAAATTAATGGAACAAAAGTTGTACGCATGGAAAACGCGGCAGGGATGATGCGGTCCATGGTTCTGGAGGAGCACATCTGGAGCTCCTCCAGCGCCCTGGGGGGAGGGGGAAGTTGCTAAGAGGAGCTCCATTCCACGGCCCCGTTAGAAGCAGCGTTTAAGAAGAAAAGAGGGAGAGAGAGTTGGCTGGCAGGGTCTGATCTGTTCTGTTGAGCAGCTGTTTCTTGCAGCGCTTCCTATTTTATCAGCCCTCAAAGAGATACTTTGTCATAAATCTACAACAGCTCACAGACATTTTGCATCCTTATGAAGTGTTCATCTGTCACTCTAAGATACTAAATCAATGAAGGGAAATTGATGGCAAGGCTTCAGTGTACGGAAGATGAAACAGGAAAAAAGAAATCGGCACAAAACTGCAAATGTAAATAAAAGTGCTCTATCAAATGCGTTGTTTGGATGACTTCGAAAAGTGTTCAGAATTAAAGACTGAACAGCATTTGTTGAAAGTAAGAGTGAGGTTAGAGGCAGGGGGCAGGCAGGAATAGCAGCAAGACGAGGGCACGCAGAACATCCTGTGTGTGTGCGCAAGAGGTGATGCGGAAAAGAGGTCTTTCTGGAGGCACAGAAGACGATGCCTCATTTGGATGCAGTTAATTAGAAAGGTTGATTGATTTGATGGCACTAGCGGGGCGGGACAGCAAAGTGCACTGGTCTGTGAAGGAGTCCACGCTCAGGTCGATATTCACGCCTTGCAGGGAAGCTTCAATAACAACATTATGGACTCCATGAAGAAGCCCTGTCTTGTATTTTTTTGTGCTCGTCTTCCAGGAACCAGTCTACACATGATAACCTTTGAAAATCCTTTAAAAAGAAATATCTGTTTGCTATGCCCCAGATATGTGGGGGCTTGAGTTTACAGAATGCTAGAGAAGTGATTTTTATTTGCCATACAGACATGAGCAGCTTTAATGAAATGCTTTTTCTGGCGTGTGCTTGTTTAAGAGGATATGAAGCTCTTCTGGTGATACATGCCACAACAATTTATCACTTTTGGACAAGCTTGTGTATTAAAGCTGGACTCCTGTTGAGCTGCTCTGCTCAGTACATACATTTTTTTTTTTTTTGTATTATGCATCAGTTTAAATTTTCATTAATCTGTTTTTTCTTCTTTAAATGTGTGGCCTTTCTAGTCATGTTTTTTGTTCCAATCCATGACATTTGGGATCTGTATGAACGGAAACATCACATGTTCAAATGCAAGTGATTAAAAAAAAATATCACAGTACTCGCATTCTATTTGTTTTCATCTTAAGACTTCAAAAATGCATTTGATTTGAAGAAAAGATTTGTTAGTACAGGAAAAAAATAGGGGGAGCTCTTGGGCTTATTGACATTCCCCATGGCTGCAAGCAACCATACATGCAGAAAGCATTTATCAACCATCAACGTTAGATGTTGATGTTTTTTAAGGAACATCAAGTACAGCAAGTAATTGTTTGGGGGAATTATAGAGTGAATAGGGCTGATAATAAATCTGTGGAGTATAAGCCAGAATAACATAAACAAGTAAAAAAACAGGCAGGTAAACCGGTCCTTAAAAGTTTTGTAACAATATATAGAGATATTTAGAGAGTCATAGACAGTAGACAGTACCAGCTCACTGTTTTGCGTAAAATTAAACAATTATTGTTGAACGATTCATGCATGAGATCCTTCGTCACAGCTTCACTTTAGTAATGATAATCCTAAGGCAGCATTGCGATGCCAGTTCATAAAATATTTCAACTTAAAAGCCAGAAAAAACTAAACTTTCATGATATAACCTGCAGAAGAATGAAAACAAACTTTTAATCGCACTCCTTGCCCATTAACCATTATATTTGCACTCAGTACACAGCAACAGTGTCTCACTCGAGCTTTACCTGCCACTACACATTTCCGTGGCCTTGAAAGCAGCACAAGAGCAGTTTTCACCGCTCTCCTGTTTCTTATTGTCCATATTATTACTGAAAAAAAATATAGACAAATAAAAAGCTAAATAGAGCGCTTTTAAATGGATCTGTCCTTATTTCAACACAACTCTCAGAAAGACATAACAAAACACAGTCGTGGTAGAAAAGTACAAAAAGACAGGTTTCTTGCTTTCCTGTTTAGATATGGCAGATGCAACATATCTGACATGTTGACACAAGACATGATTTTCTATATGTTAAAAAGGTAGTTGAAAAAATATGAACAATGTACAACACTGTCCCAGAGTAAGAAAGAATAGATGCGCCTTAAACCTTTATAAAATAAAGTTTTGTTTAGTCGTTTGTTTTGTAGTGTAAAGTATTCATTTGCCACAAGCGATTATCTTCTAATCTATCACCAGAGGTTTTCTTTTATTGGCCCCGTGGGGTTTTGCTCGACCTTTTAGCTCGCAGAAATTTATGTTTTCCCATTAATGTGATGTCACCACTTTCTACCACAACATCCGCAAAGCACGTGCAAACGCGCGCGCGGTTCCACTTCAGCTCCAATGGTTGCGGATAACAAACAAAGCTTTGTGCACATTTGAGCCTCACAAACTCATACTGGCCAACACCTCTACTAATAAATTCACGCAGTTGTGCTCCACATAGACCTAGTGTTGCGTACATGAGCGCCACATAGAGATAACGGTACGGAGTCAGAACCTCAAACGCACCAAGACAACAGAAGGTTGAACTTACCGTTAATCTTAATAACGAAACCAGGCGTCTGTTGAGTGCGAAAGTCTCGCCGATTTTGTTGTTGCCGTTCAAGGTCCCTGCTCCGCTCCGTTTTTATATCCAACAGGTACATGTGTCGTCTTGTTCGCGAAAATCCTCAACGCGTCAGCATCGGTGGCAGGCCCTTCTCCAGCTCCATTCTTGGGATTTTCTTGGTCATGGCCGGTTTTAGTGGTTGTGTCTACACCTGTTACTTAACTGTTAACCTACCTATCACTGTCGTTAACCGGTTTTGATCTAGTCTCCACTTGCGGACCTCGAATGAATACAAATAAAACAACTCTTGATAAACTTTGCCAAAAATTGCGCTCCGGTAAACAGGAAGTGGATGTAAGGTCAACGGTTAATTGGACGCGACGTCCGTTGGCCGAATTACATCACCTGCGTTGTCCACTTTTATTTATTTTAGATATTTAAAATAACCCGTTTGGTTTTATTGGCGTGTTACGTTATGTTAAAATTATAATATTTACACATAAAAAAATAATACAATTTTTTGGAGGAGACGTGATGAATTTAGGGGTAGCTACAGCACCCCCTGGCGTCGATTATTGGAAAACCAGTTAACAGTTAAAAAAAACAGTGACATGACACCTCTTACATCCACTTACTGTATTTTATTAGACATTAGAAGAAAATAGAGCCCAGTTTTAAAAACTATATAAGCGTGTACATGAAAAATGGCAAAAATAAAGAAAAAGCTGAATGACAGTTGACGTCAGTGCTCTGTCTTATCTAATCTTTAGATCACGGAGCAACTAGCTCAGAAAATATGCTCAACATTGATTTTCCTAGCTTAATACTAAATGACTTTTACCAGTTCAGCAACAAAAATTAACACGTTAATAATATTAGCTCCATGTATGTGATTGGTGATAAGAAAAAAATGCATTTTTTTCCCCCATAAACAAATATAATTGAAACATCTCCCTCATTTTGCTTAATAACAATACCTTTTTTGTCATTCAGGCCCTCCAATTGTGTTTTAAGACACTGGAGAGGAAGAAAAGGAAAAATGAAGAGTAAAATAAGGAGGGGAAGTCACTTGCTGACATTCTGGAGGTGAATGTTTTCTCCCAAGGAAATATTCACGTGCACCTGCAAATGTAGATAGATAGAGAGACAGAGACTGGTAATGATATAGAAGAGCTCTCTCTCACATACACACATACGTACGACAAACAATAAAAGTCAATCATTTCCTTGACATCCAAATTAAAACTAAGCGTCCCCCAGAGGATTGCATTACTGGAGTGGTGCATGCTTATGACAGCTTCATCACAGTAGTATGAAATGCAGACCAGGCCAGAGGGACACTATTGTTTACCCCCAAACCATTACCAGCTACTCTCTCTTATAAATCATTCCTTGCATTCTCTCAGCCCTGTCTTTCTTTTTTTTTTGTACTCTGTGTCTGGAGCTTTATTAATGCTTGCACCCTTCATGCTTGACTGAACTAGATGAGCCCCAGACTTCTGGTATCATCCAAGCACCTTGTCATGTGGAATTGATTTTGCTTTGTTGCTTTTGGGCATCTTCTATCTGACAGTGTCCAAAACGGTTGGCAGAAGCCTTGTATATACGTAGAGTATAGTGTGTGGCTTATGTAACAGAGCGCTAAGTCTGTTTTGGATCACATAGCTGCTTCACATAGTCATCAAAGCACATTTCGGTTTCACTTGTCATTTGTCCAAGTTGTTCTAAGGGTTCTAAACCCCTCAATAATTTATTACCCTATCAACATTTTAATTTTTTATGTTAATACTTGTTCTATTCATTTCCTTTTATTTTATTTTTTCCTGATCTGTTCAAATATAATAAAGAATAGATTTCCAACTTACCACCAATTAATCAGTAGCTCATCTCCAAGCTCCGGTAAAGAAAGAATATATTTTAATGCTTGTTGGGGTTGCTTGTTTTTTTCTGCTGTGTTACACATGTTACACACTCAGGATACTTTTCTGTTTCAGTAATACAACATTAAAATAACAATTATAATAAATCACATTTAACTAAATGCAAATTTTATTTTATTTTTACTTTATTTTGGGGGTATAGCCAACAAGAAAATCCAAACATCCTAGAGAATTAAGGATGAAGTGAAATTTCCAGGCAGAAGGCTGTGCTTTGGTTATCTGCCATATGGATCATGAAAGGATTCTGAATCTCTATGAGATTTAGATAAGAGACTTTGCGATAATGAGCTGCTGTTTAATCAAGAGATGCATCTTGACTCACATGGGCCTCTAAGCCACTTCACGATGAATGAATATTATCAATATCGGCAATCAATACTGAAGAGGCAAGCTCAGCGTGAAATCCTTGTTGCACTTCAAGGATTCTGGACCGCAGTTAAACAGAAATACTCAAAACAGGCTGCACATGGTATTTTTAATGATGGGACAGCTCACATCTTGAAAATAAAGATCTCGCATCTGAAGCTGCTGCTGAAGGAGCACATCTTACACTTCTCATAATTTATTAATTCACGTATAATCTGTCAGAAGATGCATTCACAAACTCCGTGATTTGATTAAACCTCCAGTATACTGTGTTGCATATGCCCTTTGGGATCAGCATGGTGGTGACTGTCAAATCCATAGTTTATTTATGCTGTTATATTTAGTGCGTCTGAATACGCTATAGGCGTCTCTGAAGCCTTTCCATTTTCGGTGACGCAGATTTTCGGCAGATTTCCTTTCTACAAAGCTTAGTTTTGACCAGATTACTCAAGTAAGTCAGCGCTAATGTCATCATGATGGCAGTTTAAAGAGCTGATGAGATATCGGCATTCTGTAAAGGCATGCATGTTGATTGGCTGCTTATTCTTGATGCGTCTGTGACCTTTGAAGTCAATCAGAGTAGAATTTGGGGAGGTGGGGACTACACGATGCTCTGGGATGTATTGACTGTTTTCAGCAGATGGTAAGAGCCATTTGAAATCCCGGTGGAGGCTGAGAAGCCCAGCACCACCTTTTGTCCCCCCACACACACTTCCACACACACACAGCTGACGCCATAAAAATCAATCTTGCCATGACAGTGCTTCCCCCAGCAGCGAGGGGCCTAAATTTATTGGTCTAAATTAAGACCTGACCCAACACCTTTCTCTCGGAGGAGTCAGGAAGTGGTACAATTTGGAAAGCAAACATCAGACACTAATGTTGATAAAATGAAAGTTTCCCTGGTGGAGCACAACAATATTTATTGCCGACAGATGTGGGATCTCCCTTTTGCCTTATAAACTATATATTGTTTAATCTAGCAAATAACAACAGACTCTAGTATTTAAAATGCTTCAGAATATAAGTTAAAACTGTCTTATAGCACTAGCATAGTATAGTATAGTATTTTACCATGCCATTCAAGTTTATATTCTCTCCCAACAAGAGTTATGTTTCTTTTTGTTTTTGGTGATAAAGTTGCGGACAGCAAATTGCCCGTAGGTTGTCTGGTTCTCTGTCTCTCTGTGTTAGCCCTATAATCCACTGGTGACCTTTCCAGGGTGTACCCTGACCCAATGACAGCTGGGATGAGCCGACCATGACCCTCCAGAGGACAAGCAGTTACTGAAAATGAATGAATGGGTTACTGAATGGATGGTAGAGTTGCCAGTTGCTAACTGTGTCTTTTGAGCCTCACTTCCCAGAGACCCACGCTGTGTGGCCTATGTGACGTCGTCAGTCACTTGGTGTTTCTGTACTTGTTTGGCAACGTCAGCGGGTGTTGAAGTGTTGACCTGGCCTCCAAATTCACTAGATCCCAAACTGATCAAGCATCTGTGGGATGATCCACAGAGACCTCAACCCATAGGACAGAAAGGCCCCCACTAACAACATCCTGTTGCCAGACACCACAGGACACCCTCAGAAGGTCCATGTCCATTCTCTGATCTGTTTTGGAGGCACAAGGGAGACCTACACAATATTAGGAAGGTGGTCAATTTGTTATGCCTGATCTGTGCGTACTATTAATGGTTTGGCTATAGTAATGTTTACTTTCCACATTAGTGGAAGAAACAGAAAAGCTGGTGGGTTGAAGAGCACATTGTCATATGGTGACATTCTGACAAACCTTTGGGACCGGTACTTTTACTAAGATCAGCTTTGTAATCTTTCATCAGATGTTCTGCATACTTGAAACACCTTTAATGTGTTTGTTGGGTCATATGTGGGATCCTTTAATATAGTATATAACTGTGTACATGTCAGCCGTAGCATATGGCATCGTTATTTATTTGATGGTGTGTGGTTATCAAAGGATAAACAGTCACTGTAGTGTAAATGTCTCTCCTTCTTTTGCTCACTACCACACGGTATTAGTTTCATTGATGCACACAATCCTCACTAAAAAACTTTTAATGAATGCGCTTAGCGGGGTGCGATTCTGCGCCTCTTTAAAAAAATAAATAAATAAAAAATCTCCCATTTGTTTACTGTTATCAATATGCTTAATGAGCTGGAAAATAACCTGCATTCAAATGGAAGCAGTTGGTGTCCAGCTCTTCCATTGTGGTGGTGAAAAGGGATTCACAATTGCCCAATTCAAAGGGAGTGCTGCAATCAGAGCAAAACTAACCTCCTTATTACGCCTCCAAGCTGTCATCTCCATCAAAGAAGCTTCAAAAACTATTTGCCGTCTTTCAGAAACCATCTTGTTAGCGCTGAGCTTGTGTGGAGGTGTCCTGGATCAAAGATTTACAGAGGTCCAAATAAAACATTTAGTTATTTTTCAAAGGCCAGACAAGGTCAGCGATTCTATCTTTGTGCTGCTCATGTCATTTCAAGTCTCTGTTTCAAACGTAGTAGCGCAGTATGAGTTGCAGCAGGACACTTGCTCTTAGAAACACTTTCATCCTAGCATCTTTCCCTGTTTTTCTAATTTTTTTTATATTGTCTAGGATTCTAACTACATAATAATTTACAGTTTTACAAAGTGTGGATTTAAAATCTAGTCTTGAGTACATTAAACATTAAACTTCTGTACCACGAGTGTAATTCACCACCCTATTTTTATTGCAAAACAAGTAGTATCCAGTATTTTCTACCTACCACAGCCCTCATAGTTTCACTTCCCTCCGAGGCGCAACCTCTAGCTACAAAAAAAATATATAAATAAATAATTATAGCGATGATAAATTCACCGAGAGCGAAGAAAAGAGAAGAAGACTCCTTCCACTATTTTATAATGCTGTTAACTTCAGGTCCGTGTCCAACACGGGTCAGCTTTCAAATGCTCCATTTATTTTCCCATCGAGAAGCTGATGCTCCATTAATTTTACAAAAAGAATAACAATATTCTCCTGTGCCCTCCTTACAGGGAAGGCAGGAGCCCCGTGAACCTGAACAGCAGACGTCCAAAAACGTTTTCGGGTGCATGTATGCTTCACCGGGCTCCTCACACCTGTGCGTTAGAATCATTACTCTTGCAATTCATTCAATCTGGACTCCCTGTAGGGCTAATTAAGCCAATAATTCCAAAGCCTCTCCGTGTGTTCTCCTTCATTCAGCTGTAGCCTGCAGTCTGGTAGATTTTTTTTTTTTTTAGCTCTTCAGCAGCTCCGGTGTGTGAAGTGGAGTAAAACGTTGAAAGAATTGCTTGAGAAAGATGACAAAGCAAGTTAAAGACCCCGAGAGGCAGGTAATAGACGGCCTCGGACACTTGTCATGATACATGTCAGTGATAGCAGACTCCCAGTCCCACCCCTGCAGTCTGGTGCCTCCACAGCGGCAGCTCAGCGGGGCTGTGGAGGAGCTGAACCCTGCCTGCCTGTTCACGCATCCTCTGATCCTCGTACAACCTGTGCAACAAGAGGAAAAGCCCACCAGGAGCCAGGACAGTAAGACACTCCCATCCCCCTCACGGTGTGACTGCTGCTGCCCTTGATGTCTAAAATATGTACTAGATTCAAATATGTATCAGCACTTATTGGTAAGACAATCACTCTGCCTCTCCCTGTTTCGATTTCTTAGTTTTCCTTTTCAGGAAACATCGACAGATTCGCAGATCGCTTCCCATCGACATTCAAGGGGAGGAGACGTATCAAGGCATTCGTATGAGGGTGATACTATGAATGGTATCCACTGCCAGCAGCATCTCAGTCTGCATCCCAGTCCATCAGGCCATGAAATATTCATCCATAATTCCAAGCCGTCTGACATGAATACTGTACAACAAGACGCCTCCTGAATCCTGCAAAGCAGAGAAAGCAGCGCCGTGAAATGGGGCCATGTCATTGTAAGACATGTAAGGAAATATTTTCCTCCTCAAACGTGATTGGTGGACGTGTTTTGCGCCATTTAGGGGGCAGTGTGGTCAAAGAAGCGCCTGAAGAAAGTCTCATTGCCTCGGTATCTCGTTTCCTGCCGGTCCCAGTCGCATACTGTGTGCAGCAGCATGTTTCTGTTGCTCCGAATTCAAGTCAAATCCCTCGACTGCGCGCCATCGGACATGGTACAGTTACCACAGGCCGTAGATATCCGCTTCCTTAGCACCCATTAGCAAGCAGCCATGGATTTATCACTAATGTCAGGGAGGCATTAGCAGACCTAATGAAATTTCACGTTGTTCTTCAAGCAATATTATCCCTGTGACCCCACTCTTTTCACCACTGCAAGGTTTAACTGCTGAATGTCAAACAGCTGGCTAAGCCTGTGGCACCAAGCTTAGTTAGGTTTCTTTTTTATCATTATTATTTTTTTATCCATGCTCATTTGAATTTGTGTTCCTCTCAGAATAATAGAAAATAATGACAATTCCCCCCCAGTCCCTTTCAGACTGAGGTGGGCTGCAAGTTAATGACACTGGGCCATGTTGTGCTTGGCTGCGTCCCCGCACATAATTATGGTCTGATTGTCACCAAAAAAAAAAAAAAAAGAATCGCCTGCACTCGCCACTATAGCTGCTGTAAATCCCCCTCCCCTCAAGATTAACGAAAAGTCAAATTATCTTTAGTGTGCTGGGGCTCCAGCCATAACCGCCCTGAAATGACTAATTAAAATTTAGCTTTAGAATGATAGGTGCCGCCTGGAAATTAATTGCCATGGCTAAAATACAAATTCTCATTTTACATGGGATCACTTGCAAGAGGGATTACGCCTGGTAGTTACATACAGTGCTAGTGGACACTTCGGTGTGTTTGTAAAGTACCATCGCAGGGAGCATATCCACAAGGCGATTAACTTTAGAAACTACAAACTTAATATATGACAGCTATAGAATTCACCGATCAGCCACAACATTAAAACCACTGTCAGGAGTAGTCAGTAACATTGACCATCTTGTGGCAACATAATATTCTGCCGGCATTCATGTGGATGTTACCCACCTAGAACAGATGCAGCCTGACACAAGCACACACACAAAAACTTAAGAACAACTCAAAAAACATGAAAACCAGCACAAGGCGTTGACCTGGCCTCCAAATTCACTAGATCCCAAACTGATCAAGTATCTGTGGGATGGCCCACAGGACCCAAAGGCCCCAATTAACAACATTCTGTTACCAGACACCGCAGGACACCCTTAAAAGGCCCATGTCCATTCTTTGATAAAAACTGTGTTGGAGGTTAGCCTGTAGATTTCCTTGTGCTTGCTAGAACATACAAAAGTAGAATTAGTATTTGCTGAAGCTCCTCATCGACTGAACCGGCTTCCAGTTTGAATTCAAGAGGCAGGAGATGTCTACTGGGGGAACCTCCATGATGCACACACCAGACCAAAGGTTGACAGTCTGATGCTGGTGACAACAGAGATTAATAAACTCTAGAGCTAATAGTAGCTACAGTATTTCCCTTTTAAATGGTGGATAATTGTTGATATGAATAATGTGATATGAATGATGTGATTCCTCTTCACGCAGGTACGTGCGTGAAAGTCCTGAGAGATCACCCTTTATTGCCAGTTTTGAGCCCCTGTGGTCAGTAACTCTATTAGCACTCTGCACACCCACTCCAGTGAATATTTTGAATGCTTGAATGCCCTCTCATGGGACATGCATTAGCTTTGCCTGGTAATATTGGTTGTATCATGTTGCATATATACTTTAATCAGATAGACATGCATCTATTGTCCCCCGTTGCTCTCTTCTTTCTCCTTTTCTGTCTCTACCGTCTCATGCACATGGGTTGTAGCATCATATGAGCTGAGTTCTGCCCAAAGTGTCGCCCTGTTAAAAGAGTTTTTTTCGTTGCCACCGTTGCCTTAGTAATTGCTCTGGGGGTTTCAGGTTCTGTAAAGCATCTTGAGCCAATCTGAATCGTTATTGACGCTACATAAATAAAATTGAACTGAATTGAAATGATTTGAAGTGAAGTGTGTCCTGGCCTTTCTCAGTGGGACTTGATAAGATTTTATTGGTGCCAATGTCGTCATCAACTCTGCTTATTGTTCCAGCCTTTTATTGATTGTGTCATTGATCCGTAATCAATATCTTTGTGGAAATAAACAGTAATGGACTTACAGCTAGGTTGAGGAGCACTGGTGCTCGTGCAGTGCGGAGCGTCAAATAGATTCCTGGAATTCAAAGCCCACGCGATGCAGGAAACGTCTTTCCATCTTCACCTGGAATCATTATTCTAGAGACATTACAACGAGAACTGTTGTAGTTTTTCTTCGAGCAATGACGCCACTTGAACCGTTTTTTCGTTGTTGTTTTTTTTCTGCCGTGACTGCTTCTACTTTCCAGCACCATAGAGTTTGACATTACTGTGTTTCACCGTGCAGCTGTCAGAAAAAGTAACTGATAAGTTGGAAGGCAAACAATAACACCGGGTTGGAAATTTTGGAACCAGCTCTCGAGTCCCATCCCTTGTCACACATGTCAACTCTCTTTTAGTGTCCACGGATTTACAAGATGCAACTAATTGATGCAACTAAGATGTACTAACTGTGTGTCTTCTTTTTGTTGTTCTGCAGGTATCTCTAGCTCTGGAGCTGCGTGTTTCTAATCTGCCATCACTAGCCACAACAACCTGTTCAGTGTTTACTGTTTGTAGCTTCACAAATGCTCATCTTGACTCTCTCCGCTCTCCTGTCACCCCAACTGGTGGAGGCAGATTGTCCTGAATCTGGTTCGATCAAATGTTTCTTCCAGTTAAAAGGGAGTTTTTCCTCCTCCCTGACCCCAAATGCTTGCTTAAGGAAGAAATGCTGGGTTTCCCTCTATAATATTGTACGGTCTTGCCCTTAAATTGCACTCAGTTAACCTACGTATGTCATGATTTCACACAATGTAAATAAAACAAAATTGAAATACCAAGTGACACATAATCACGTATTATTTTCTAACCTCTATTGGTTTTTGTGGGACCTTTGAGAGTCACATTTTCCATGACTGACGCAGGAGAATAAACAGCATTGCCTGTGCACAGAAAAGATAAAGTTTGCTCTGCCTGCTCCTGCAAAACAAAAAGCACTTGGAGAGTAGACTTCCCCTGTTCCCATCAACACAAACAGCAGACCAAACTAAATGAAAAGTCTTCTGTTTACCTTCTCATAGAGGCTGTTCTCCTGGCTCAAGTCCGACTGTATGCCGGTAGTAGTAAGCCAATTCCCTGGAAGTGAGAAAAAATCTGCTGGATTTGCAACCACCCACGACATTAGGGCAGGCTTCAAATGGAGGCAGTCTGAGTCTCTGAGTGGGTACCTGATCACATGCTGGGTTAGGGCAGCTCGGGTTCAGTCATATCAAAGAGAATCCATTATATAAGACACTGGGATGTGTGGCGGCTAGTTGACTGTGGGGTGAGCGTGCAGGAAGCAGAGGCTTTCAATAAACATTCTGTCGAAAGGAAGACAAGCAATTAAACTGAGCTGGTTTGATATTGAACTCTTCAGTTGTTGGTTACCAGTGTGTCCTTTCTGTGTGTCTTAAATTGAACTTCCCAGCGTGGCACGACACTAGTGTACGACTTGTGCGTGTTGAGGAGAGGCATCGAGGACTTACGGACTCTGTAAAACCAGGACGCACACCCCTCTTGTCGTGCCTCTCCCTCCAGCAGACCTCTCCTGGGACTTACCTCCAAGTTCAGGTGGTTGGTCGTCATGGTAACTGCTGAGAGTGAGGGCTATTTGCATTGTTTCTGCTTTCATCTCTAAAACCGTGTCATTATCCATACAGTACAGGTACTCGTGTTTATTTGCCTGCCGCAGCCTACCTGATTGTCAGTCTATTTGTCTGCTCGGCTGCTTGTCTGTCTGACTCCTGCCTTCCTTCCTCCTTCTTTTCTGTCCAGTCGATCTGTGTGCCACATCCCTCTATCAACAAACCACATCTGCCTCTTTATTCCGTGCACAGCTGGAGTACGGCGTGCATCTGCACCCTCTTTCCTCTGCACCCATTTTCTCCATTAATTAATAAATTACCACCACCACCACCACCACACAAACACACCCGCTGGAGCCCTCCTCGTTGAAATGAGTTGTTTGCACACCTGACAGGATTCGCAAAAACATCCTGGAGTTATTGCGTGTCGTGCAACCGAACATTAGTACTGCATGTAAAACGTGCAAGGACACAGCCTTGATGACAATAATGAGATCTCAGTGCTTTCAGGAACACCCAGGTTCAGAGGACCACTTCTGACATCTGCTGGCCATGAAGTGCACGCCGCAAAATATTAATAAATAAATGCACCAGAGCTCAGGAGGCAGGAGAAAGCAGAGACAGCGAATGTGGCTGACTAAATTGCGACTATGCAGGAAAGAGACCAGACATGAAGCATGCAAATACTGAAGTGCAATTAATATTTTACATGTATTTTGTAATTTATTGCATAAATCCCAAGTAGACAATTATGCATTTAGCCACCTTATATCTGCATCTAACTGCAAGAACATAACCATAACATAAATAAAATAAAAACCCAAATTATGCATGCACACGTTGTGGTTTCTGCCACAAAAATGTTCACCAAATTCAAACGCTCAGACTGTTTCCTTTGAGATCTCTTCCCCTTAAAACGATCCTCCACACACTCACTGCAGCACTAATTGGCGGGATTTATATGCTCTCCAAATGAAAGTTTATTTTTCCACCGTGTCACCTCTTTAACACAAGGAAAACAAGTTGGTTTCAATATTAAACTGGATGAGCAAACACCAGTCAGAAAAAAAAATACCAACATATCTCTCAGGACTTAATGTGCTATAATGCAAACATGAAAGATTAAGTCCTGAGAGATTTGCATTTTAATCTATGCATACACTGTTTATATCTGATCTGGATGAAAGAGAGAAGTCACAGAGGTCTTTGCAAAGGCCCAGGAGATGATGGTGTTTTAGTGCGAGGCTGGATATGTGCCACTATTTCGTGACAGGCAGAGCAGCTGTTTGCTGAATTCACATATCCATATCCAATTGCTCAGTGTTTTATCTACACCAATTTCCTCCTCTCCGGCGGCGTTTATTTCAGGATAGCGATGTGTTAAAAAAAAGTCATTGGCGGTGAAAAAGACAATTGAACCTGTGAATGTTTTTGTTCTGAAGAGCAGCAAATTCTCCAAACATCAGGTCAGGGCACTCAGCGAAGATAGGCTCTAACATAAAAATAATGAAACCTTTTGGCTTTAAGAGAGAAACATTTATGGAGAAATAAAGACTTCTAAAGTAGCAATATTTGGCAGTATCGTGCATTTGGGAGGTGGAGTCGTGGCATATTTTCACTCCACACAGAAACTACTTTACATTTGCACAAGAAGACAATTTCTTTTGACAGCCTTCACCTTTAAAGCAGCAGCAGTAACTGGTTTAAGCAACACTAACGTCACTAACAAATGGGAAGCGGTTTGGCATTCAAGTTGTTTTTCTGTGAAGCTGAAGAATTCAACCTTCAACTGTAGTCAGCCTTCTTCAAGCGATGTTTTGGTCTCCTCCAACTCCCGTAGGCTGTATCGGGGTCTTAAGCTGCTCAATGTCAGCCCCCAGTAACCAAAACAACAAGCTAAAAGAAGCTAAAACACACTGTAAATTGGGCAAACAATATCAATATTTTAGAAAGGTTATGTGGTTAATATTATAATGTAATATGTGTGAGACAACTGGAAATGTATTGTCTAAATGAACAAGCCTTTTTCTACAAATACGTTCCATCCTCTCACTCAGTCTGCCTCGCTTTCCAGCTACTTCAATCAGCAATTCATGCCACAGGGGCAGTGGACCTGAAGAAAACTCATGGGAAAGTGAGTCATAGAGCGAACGCTGCAGACAGGATGCGAGGATATGATGGGCAGCGGAGAAACATGTGCTGGCACTGAAAGCTTAATTCATCTTATTGATGACAGGCCCGTGTCTCAGAGGGAGCCTGCGATCGATGGCACTTGACCCCCTTAAATATCAGGAGTGCTGACATCCCTCTCGTCTCCATGCCTCGCCCCAATCAGGATTGATTGCAGCACTTCCACGCTCGTCCGTGGACAAGTGACTGTCGTTAGTTCCTCATGTTTAATATTGATTATTCTGCACATTGATCCAATAACAGCCGTCTGTTGAGCCAAGCAGAGGCTTGAAGATCACTGTTTGGCACTGTACCTTATTATACGCTGATCTTTCATTCAGCACCAATTATCTGACTATAGAGAGACCCATGTAGCATTGTGACAGTGCTGCGACTCTTAAATCTGTTATTTCATGTAAAAAGTACAAAGATTGAGGAAATTAAAGATGTGTGCAGTTTTTTTTTATATATGTTGATAAGTGTAAAGCACAGATCTGAAAATGTATCTCATGGTAATAATTGCATTTCTTGAATAATGAGCATTTCTTTGAGTATGTGAGACTGAATTTCAACAAAGACAGAAGAAGAAGGACCATTTCATTGTTGTTAAAAAGTCAGGTCAGTTCACTAATTAATATACGATGTGTAAACACTTATCACAGTGTTTCTGCAAGGTTGATCAAGGGTGGGATATAGAGCGAGTCTTCTGTGCCTCTTACAAATGTTTCTCAAACTGTTGAAGGTCGCTCAAATCTCTTCGAAACCTCTGAGTGATTTTTAGATGAATGCTGAAAACAAACAAACATAAACAAAGAAACCAATGCGTCTCTTCAACATTTATACTTTGCACACACACAAAAAAAAATCTCTAAGGATTGTGTATCCATCCTGTTTTGATGTGTTGTCAAGCGGATACAGAGGAACTCCATATTTCTTTTATCCACTCACTGCATTCATTTTTGTCTTTGAGGTGAGAAGACTAGTGAGTAAAAAAGACCCTCACACAGTTAAACCCCACGGACTATCGAAATTTAGCATTTAGCATTGGTGATTCGTTAACCACAAAACATCTATGTCACACAAGTTACTGTTATTATAACTGACCTCACAAATCCACCGTGATGTGATTAAAGTTCTCTATACTTTGCGGGACCACTGTGTTTTGCTGGAATTGCTTTCGCTGATAGTCCAGAAGACTTGTTGGACGGTGCCGAACAGCTGTGGTTTTCTGGGCAGAGAGCTGCAGCCCGCTGAGACGGAGTGATTGCAGTTTTGTAGCGGCTGATCTCGTAAACTGCCGCATCTGTGCAAAATCCCGCTTGAACTTGAAAGTGTCACTTGTTGCCATAGATAACACAAGTTCGCCGTGACTCACGAGCTTTTAAGTGCTCTGTGGAAATCAGATAGTCTTTATTTATGCCGGCAAACATGACTGTAGCTGTTTAAGATAAGGCGAATGACTGCGAGAGCTGTACTTATCACATTGCATCAAAATTTAAATAATCTGTAGGCTTTCCTTTGATGAAAAGAAAATTAAATATTGGCTGGTAAATCAAACATGCTGATACAGTGAGTATATTTAAAGTTGGGACCTTAAAGGACCAGGGTGGAGGACGCAGTGCCATCTAGTGGTGAATTTGTAAATTTATTATTTTTTTCCCCTGTTCTTTGTCTTTCAGTAGTGCTACAGGACTTCTAACTTCAACATAAAAATGCAGAAGTTTCTCTTTGGAGCCAGTGTTTGGTCTGTACATGGCAGTGCAACGTGGCGATATGAAGGACTCACATCCAAGCTAACAAAAACACCACAGATTTGTTAACATTAAAAAAGTATAATTATAAATAAATAAATCGGTTCAGTTTCCAATAACTGAGTGCCCTAAACTATATCCAACTATGTCCTTGAGCACCTGACATTCAACTCCTCACCCAACCGTCCTGTGTTGCTGCCTCTTTTCATTTAATCACGCCTTTTCACTTTAAAACTGGTCAGAGAAATCGAAGTCTGTCTTGTGCAGTGGATGTATTTTTGCTGCTTCGCTATAAAAGCCGCCTCCTGTTTCACCTGGTGAGTGATTACAAGTGGAAGCAGTGATGGCAGTGTGCTCCATTTCCATTAATCTGACTGTGATATGGTGTAAAGAGCACAAACAGTAAACAGTGTTTTATCGGCGAGATAGAGATACACTGGATTACACACATGTACTGTGAATCCCTTGCTGAGGTAGAGACAAGAATGCCAGACACCACTGTTCCTATAGGAAGAAATATGGAGTATAGAAAGTATCAAATACTAGGTTTCATAATACAGAACCAATAAATCTTTAGGATTATAAACACATTTTCCCAATTATATGACAAGTTTCATAATTTGCAACCCAAATGCTCCAGCCTGAGGGGATTGCTGATCGTTTTATGAACAGTGTGGAGGTGTCTTAGCACCTGCCCACTGTCCTCGCAGGGCCCCCCGACAAAGTCATTGACCTTTTCTCTGACATCGACTGTATTTCAGTTCACAGAACGCTCAAACAGCCAAAGCTGGAGGCCGGGAGATGCGGGTCGCGCGCCATGATTAACGCTCCCCTCTCCCAATCTCTGACAAGCACAAGGGCCACTCTGCCCGTGTGATACACTTCTTCCCAAATTGAATCCTCTCCTCCTTTTTCTTGTTTGTGATGTAATCACACTTGGTACCACCACTTCTCACAGGACACCTTCCCTCCTTTCATTTCCAGCAATAAAGTATTATGTGTGAGCTGACTTCAGCAGCGGCTCCCGAAATGGGTTCGGCAGTTTTGAGGTCAACACGGGTATTCATCAGAGCTGTTCCCCACTGAGGACGTAATGATCAAAGTTTGTGTGCCACGGACTTAGCACAATTTACAGCACCCCCAAGTGCCCTTACCCATCACTCTGCATGGCACTAAGCTTATCAGCGTTCGGACCAATTATATGACCCGATGAGGGGAATATACGATTGCCGTTCTGTACCAATGGTTTACCAAATAAATAAGTGCTTAATGACCCTCTCACTCCCCCTTTTCAACTTAATTAGGGGGGGAACGGCTTTGCTGGATGGATGACTCTACAGCAGCAGACTGTGAATCTGAAACAGGGGACTGCCAGCCCTTCATTCATTGTGTGTATTGTTGTGTGCAGCTGCTTGATTGCTGCCCAAGCCACTTAACTATAGCTGACCACCAGCAGGCTCGGCTGTGTGGCTGCAGCCATTTGAATATCCTGCTGCAACACATCTGAGGGGAGGCAGGCAAAACGATTGTGCAACTAATCCTGCAGGTCGCACGACTGCGTCTCTAAAATGCCACGTATATGCTTGTGTGTGTCTCACCGATGTGCTACTATCAATTACCGATTTACCGATTACAGTGTGTCACCCTTCAATAACGACGGTCAGAATCCGATAAATGGCATCACATGAGCACTAGCATCCCTCTAATGATCAGATTTATAGAGCGACAGAATTAAAAATGACTGCTCGGTATGAACAGATCTGCTCCAGTGTGAACGAATCAGATGGAGAGGGCTGCTGTAAACCTGTAATCTGCTTAATGGGGAAATAATGGTGGCTAGTAACCATGGAAACGCTTGATCCAATCAGTCCCCACTAGGTGAGGTAGACATCAGGTAACATGATGAATAGTGGGGGAAGACACATGGCCGCAGAAGAACAACAGGTTGTTCAAACAAGGGCTCGTCATGTTTTACTGAATGAATTTCAGTTTTGTCAGTAAAGATGTGAAAAACTCTCCTTCTGTTTTTTTTTTTTTTTTGTGTTTCCACCAGTGTTCAATGCTCCACAGCCGGCAGAGCCAAAGAGCAACTTTGCACATGTCAGAGAAGATATATTTGGACTGAAGTTTTGGGACGCCCATTTTTAAGCAGCTTCTGAGAGTGAAAAGCTAAGCCAACGGACTCCAATGGACGCTTGCGGCTGGATTCAAAAGCAAGTTGATCCCCATAGACGTCCACACTAAAGTGCCTGACTTCACACTATAAATTCCATGTTTACGAAAAAAAATTTCGGTCTCTATAGCTCACTTCTCTACTCCCACTCCACCTCTTTGTCTGGAGAACAGGGCATTGCCAAAATGGTGACAGCCAGACATGCACATACTGAGCTTCAATACTGCTCTTCAGATGTCATAGAGGTTTTGTTTATCGTTATGTAGTCAATGCATAATGCATATCTTACTAGATCATTTGATTTAGTGGCAGTGTAAGCGGTTCATTTGAGATCTCTGATCACAATTATTTCAGTGCGGCTGATGAAGTATTTTCCATTTACAAGTTGCCATTGTCTACCAAAAGCATTACTGAAGGCTGGAGCGAGACAGACTGTAATTGGTGGCTCTGGTGGCTAAAATGGTTCTCCTGGACTAAAAGGCAAACAAGCAGCGTGCACTATAATCATTAAAGTCAACCCCTGTTCCTCATGCGTCGGCACATTACATGTAAATTTCACGTTCGGCGCGGCAGAGGCCGAAAAAAACAGCATCCGAGAATAAACAGAAAAAGATCAGGGTGACTGAAGTGACGGTAGTTTCAGCTCATTCTTTGTGCTCAGGCAATTACAGGTTTATTCAGTGACAGCTGGTTGCATGGTCCTCTTTTTTTGTGCCTCTGTGCGTTGTGTATCTCGCGTTGAAGCACATGCTGTTTATGGCTTGACATCTTTTTTCATCAGCGTCCTTTCATGTAAATTCTGCCTCTGCAGTGGTTGAATTTGCAAACATTTATCTGTATTGTCTGCACCGCTGCTTTACAATGAGGTCCAAAGTACCAAAGTAGTTAATGAAAAAAACATGGAAATAACAAATCAACCCATTAATGAACAGTTTCATAAGGAACTTATTCACTGACATCTTAATGATTGTGCCATTTTCTTAATCCTCGTTGTCTTTGTCTGAGACACATGATTTGATCAGAAGCAGGATGAAACTGAGCAATCAGAGGCCTTTGTTCACTAAAGCCTCTTTTGTTGCCTTCCCACAGAGGTTGTGAGCTTGCGGTTGCGACGTGTGAAGTCGTGTACACAAAAGGTCTGTCGTTCAAGACGAGACACCGGCCGTGAAGCATGAGAACAATGGAGGCTAAGGGTTTAGCAGGCTAAAGGCTCGAAAGAAGGACTTCATGCAGTGAATGCAAAAGGAGAAGGAAAGGATGAGCAGCTGAGGAATATCAACACTGACTATTTTTTTTTACTTTATTAAAATGTTCCTCTTTCGTCTTAAAGGGCATATAATTTGGAATCGTTTGGACAATATTTAGATCAGCATATATCCATATAGTGGGAGTGACTGGGGCACCCAAACGCAGCCTCTACATAACACATTATCTGCCGCGAAACTCGTTCATTTCACCAATATTTTGTTACGATACTGCTGAGTCCGCAGTTACCTGTTATCTATTCACGGGCGTGCAGTGGTTTGTTGTTCTTTGGCCAGCTGTTCCTCTGCATCCTCCTTTCAATGAGCTCCTCATCAGGATACTCTGACTCAGAGCGGTAAGGACGTCCATCATAGTTGAAACGGTAACTCTGGATTTAACAGGGACTAGCACTAGCGTATCATAACAAAATATTGGTGAAATTAACGAGTTTCTCGGCAGATAATTCGATATTTAGAGGCTGCGTTTCGGTGCCCCAGTCACTCCCACTATATGGATATAGGTGGATCTGAATATCGTCCAAATGACACCAAAGTTATATGGGTGAGTAAACAATCATATTTTACGCCAGAAATAAAGTCCAGGTTGTAAAAAACAATAATTCCCCTTTAAATGTCACAAGAGAAGGCCCTTCTTATGAAATTTACTCGTAAACACAACTATATTTGAAGGCAGCATCTGACCTATAGTCAAAGTACAAGTTTTACCAATAACATTAAAGACTGCATATTCAAATTTTCCAGTAAAGGTAAAAGTGTGTAAACACCAGTACCCTGTAAAGGAAGCCGCTAAATAAAAAGTGCATTCATTAATTTGATTAGTTAGGAAATAGTTCTTTATTTTTTGACACACATCCACTTGTTCCTGATGAGAGAAGCCAGAGTAAAACCAAAATTAGCAGGTATATTTTAAAACTCAAATGGTTCGAGTTAACGTTAAGTTCACTTTTATGTACAAAACAAGAGTGTAGTTTCAGAACAAGCTTTTAAATTGGTTTGGCTGTTAATAAAACCATGGAAGCCACAAAATGCCCCCGCTTTCGCCCTTTCTCCTTGCAGCATAGCTCGATCCGTGGACAACAGTATTAATTTTCAAGTAATGATACACTAATGAAAACTAAAACATGAGCACTATAATCCGTTTATTCTTACAGATCCAGCCAAAAATCTCCCCACCGGGCTTTTACTGTCCATGAAATAAAAATAAGATGAAGCGCTAGACTGTCTTACAAAACAAACTCTACCACAACGAACACGCAAAGCAAAAGCCGTGCCTAACTGTGCTAAGAAGAGTCATTTTACAGAATGGAGGCCATGGCCTCTTTCCAAACCCTCAGCACCACACTGTGGCTGAATAATTCAATCTGGAATAATGAGGCTGCTGTTGCCTTGATATTGCATTATTGTGTCAAATCTCATAGATTTCCCCTCGTCCCTATAAGATTAAATTGACACTGTTCCCATTGAACATATGGCATCTAACAAATTAAATCATACAAAGAAAACTGCCTTTGAGCACAACAGAGGTGCGTCAGAGAAAACAAGTACTTAACCTTTAGCTGAAACCACCTAGAAAGTCATCAATCTGCCGTGTGCCTCGCCCATAATTGTGACCTAAACTTTTCCCTCAGATTATTAAATGGGATGTAATGATCCACATCTCAGCCACAGTTGCTTCTGGATCTTGGATATGAGGCGCCAGCTGTCCTCTGAAAACTGCACAAGATGCCGTCTCATACACTGAGACAGAAGTATCTGACTGTGAAAGGCAATTATTTGGAACAGATGTAACCGTAACCCCCATTCCAGTCTGTGGATCAGGGTTGTTCCAGTGCATCCCACAGAGACTTGGTCAGATTGGGATCTAGTGAATTTGGAGGCCAGGTCAACACCTTGTGCTGTTCTTCATGCTTTTTTGAGTTGTTCCTAAACCGTTTTTGTGTGTGTTCCTCTGTCAGGCTGAATCCTGCTGGAGATATCTAGTGCTACATGACTAAGTAACATCCACATGAATGCCAGGTTCAAACATCTCCCATGAGAACATTGTGTTGTCACAAGATGGTCAGTGTTATTTACTGTTACTTACTCCCGTCAGTGTTTTTAATGTTGTGGCTGATCGGTGTAAAATCCGAGGTGCTAAACGTCCAGGGCCAGTCTCTCCCCCAGAGCTCAGATTGTGCTCATTCAGGCACAGAGAGTGCCGTCCTCAGACATCAAGTAGAAAATGAGCAGTTTGGAGTCAAGTGGTTGGGTCCGTTGAGCCACACAGCAGCAGACACATCTGTCCTTCACTGAGGACTGTCCTCAGTGGACAACAACCCCCACCCAGTCTACTGGATGAACGTCAGAGCAGCCAGAGAAAAAAGGTGTGCTAAGATGTGTTTATCAACACAGATATGCCAAGGGCTGGGCCATAGTCCAAGTCTCCCACTCACTAACACACTCACACACACCCAATCCTACCACTGCTGCCGCGGTCCAGCTGGCACTGAAAGGGACGCTTTGATGTTGGTAGAGGCCAAAAAAAATCTGCTGGAATTTCATTAAGGGGACAAGTTGTGAGGTTTTGTGCCAGTAGTAGAAATATTTCAGCTACTGTGCGGGAGATAACGTTGAGACAGCTGGAACAAAGAGATTTAAACGGCTGAAACATGTCCTCAGATCTTTCTTTGTAGCAGTGCGCTTTTATTTGTTTGTGCTGCCATTCATTAAAGCAGAGAGCGAACACTTGCGTAATGTCACACAAATAAAATCTTTGTGTCTGAACATTCAGGCAGCCGAAACAGACCCACATTCACATTCGTACCTTTTTTATGTGCGTCTTAAAACATCCTGCACGCGTTCAGCCGTATTAAATCAGCGTTGTAATTATCACTGATTGCAAATTGGTGCCAATTATCTCATTAAAACTTTCTTTCCATTCCAGAAATACGATTAGATAGATAGTTTTAGATAGTTTGCCAAAAGACATTGTATAAAAGACACGTTATATAATGAATATATGGGCTTAAAGGGCAGGCTCTCTTTCAGGGTATTCACGTACAAACTGGAGGGAAAGTTTAAGAATTACAAATGAACATAATAATATATATAACGGTGATTTTCAAAACTTGCTTTGCATGCCTGTGAACATCACTCCAGAATGGGTTTCCTCATTTACTGCACCTGTCTCCAGCTGCAGTTTGTCTGTGTTGCATTTCTGATCCAGTGGCGTTTGCAGCCACGCATGTTCACGCATCACATTGCCTCCACAGGGTTTTACAGCCTCTGCTCCCTGCACTTCTGATCACTTCCCCAGGCTTCAAACCATTTGCTTTTGGTACAGATTCATCCGAGTTTGTGCAAACAAAGCTGTTCCAGGACTCTGCTCTGACTTTTTAGATGCTTTTATCTAATGTGAGTCTAATGTGGCCTTTCTAATCTTGGGGCTTCTCAGTGGTTTGCACCTCCTGGTGAACCCTCTGTATTTGCTCTTGTGAAGGTTTTTTTTTTTTATATATAGTAGACTTGCATAATGATATGCCTACATCCCGGAGAGTGTTCTTCACTTTGTTGTAAAACGGATTCTCTTTACCTTGAAAAAGATTACCCACAGATATCTAGGCCTCTTTGTGTTAAAACATACCCCTCGTTCCACTTACACGTTGGTTCATAGTTGTAGTTTCTGAATTCAAATGCCAAACCTCTAGAAGTAAAGAAATAATAAATAAATATCTATACAGTATATCCCACATCTGTCCATGAAACAGCCTTTGAGTCAAGCATCCAATTACTTTTGAGCCCTTGGAGATAGGACACCGTGTGTAAAAATCGTTGCGCATAAAAGGTCACACCACTTACGCCCTTCTTCCAGTTTAAATGCGAATATCCACAAATTAGAGCTGAGAGGCTGCACTTTAAGCACATATTAATTATATATCTATTGATAAACACCTGAGAGAACATAAAATAGGTCAGCATCAACACATAGGCGCATGTAACGAAATGTTAAGTAAATGTTAACATGGGCTACGACAACTGCTAAAATGTGACCGCGCAATGCAAGAAGATGTCATTCACCTCCACCAGATTTATCTGTACAACAGCTGAACCTTCATTTGTCCTCACTAATTCTAGTTCCAGCGTCCACATACATGTAGATCAGGTCTCTGGACATGTTAAACCCGTGCCCTCTGGCGCCCAGCGACGCTCCCACCAGGTCTCTATCCCATTTTCGCAACACTGATTATTCTTTAGCTCTGGATCAGAATGAATCCGCGATCAAAGACCGGCTGGCTTTTCACAGCTGGAATCCCGAGCTCAATCCCAGATATGAAAGAGAAGCGCTATCTGACACCTGTTGATGGGGCTAAAGAACTGCAGCCTGGATTGATTCGTTTAAGTGCATCAAACAGTGGAGCACTGTAGAAAAGATGATAGCAAGGTGAGTATGAGAACTTTCCAGGAATATCTGGGGTCATGCAGTGATAAAGAACTGGTATTGCTCAAATGCTTGAGACTTTACAGTGAAGAAGATTCAGGCCTCGTCTGGCTGTGAAGGGGTTAATTCTTTTAATGCGATATCTCTGTGATGCACTTCGGATGTCCAAGGACCCGTGAATTCCTGCCCTGATAAGCTGTCAGGAGCATTGCCTCGTCTACAATTTGTGTGTGTGTGAGAGAGTGGGAGAGCAAACGGACAGCCTCAAGGTTATACGCTATTAAAAACAAGACTGCATAAATTCCGCCTAATAATTCATAATAATAACCCCCCTGTTTGTCGGTCGCCTGTTTGTCCCGCGTTCATTAACATGCCGGCCTCATGGTGCTCGTACTGCAAAACGTGGTAGGAGTGGGAGTGGAGGGAGAATGATTAGAGGGCATATGGAAATGATTAGTATAACCTGCCGAAGTGGAAGCATCCCCTGATCCACAACACTCACATACAATAACCCCGACGAACAGAGAGGATTAAGTAAGTAGATTAGTAGGGAGAAGTGCTCGGTATAAGTATACGGTGTGTGCGCGTTGAGGCCGTGTGTGTCTGTGGCATCCTCTTGAACTCTCTTGGCTCTCTTTCAGCCTCTCTGGCCATCACTTTCCCTGCTTGCGATCTGAGACGTCTGTGATGCCCTTGAATGTAGAACCTTGATGTTTCATGTTTTGAAGCCAAAGAGGGTCATTGTGGTCCTGTTAGTTCTTCCCAGATATAGTTTTGTTGTTACACACTTTTTTTTTTTAATACAGACAATAAATTGACGCTGAGAATATCTATGTGAAGTGGTGATATAGCTAATAAACATAAGGGAGCAGTGCAAGATCCTAAAATAAACAAGGACGTCATGAGGACTGGTTGCATAACTGTCATTAAACTCCAGCAAGTGGAGTAATTTGCTCTGCTAAAGCTTTAAGATTCAATTCTATACTATATTTTAGGGATGTCCGATAATATCGGAGGGCCGATATTATCGGACGATATTGAGTTAAAAATGTAATATCGGGAATTATCGGTATCAGGTTTTTATAACCGATGTTTGTTCTGTAGGCTTCAGCATTTCTGAGTCTGCATGAACGCAGCATGGGACGTTAACAGGCGCGTGCTTGATGACGTATAACAACAACAACAAGTCTGTAGGTTGCTAACCGTGGCTAACAAGCTAGCTCACCCGGTGTATGAGATGGTTTGGAACAAATTGGAAGTATTTCCAAGTGTCACCTACTAGTTATACGCTACATTTGTCTTCCTTGTTTTGATATTGTCTGTAGTGTTGTTTTCTCTCTAAAAACACTAAAAAATAAATGAATGGCACTTTTTTGGCACTTTTTTCGGTAACTTATTTTGCACAGACATGTTGCATTTATGTTTGCATCCAGTGGGACATCAATAAAATTAGGCATAATGTGTTAATTCCATAATAGGTGATATGTGATGTTGTTACCTAACAATTTTGGTGTAAAAAGACTGCATATATCGGAATCGGGAGATATCGGTATCGGAAATTAAGAGTTGGACAATATCGGAATATCGGATATCGGCAGAAAAGCCAATAGAGCATCCCTACTATATTTATTTATTAATTTACCATTAAAGTGTCAATCTTGACCGCAAGCCCAGGTCACATAAATCTTTTCTTCATTTTAAGAAAGTAGTTGGACAATAATTGGCCATTTCCCATCATCTTGTAAGTCTGTGGTCAGATTTGGGAAGTCAGGACAAGACGGCGGAAAGACATGATTGTTGAGTAGTTGGAGGTGGGCAAACCGCTGCCTGCAGCTCTTCATCTAACAGCTGTCTGTGGCTGCTTCTTCTCGTTCCATTAGCTGCTCCCTGCAACATTTTCAAACCGATCCAATGTTAAAACACGACGTAACTGTTTTGCAGACGCACTTTTGTCGACAGGAATTAGCTGAGCTCGCTGAAAAATTCATTGCGTTTCCTTGGACTAATGTATAATAAAAGTCAGCGTGTGTATTTGAATGAATTTTAATGTGACGATGCAGCGGTAGGAAATGTTCAGTTTTCATTAGCAGCAATGTCTGTGCCCATCTGCTATTGTCTGATGGTGATTTAGCATTCTGCTTTCATACTGAGATATCTCTTTGTAGTGATTCCACTTTAAATTAATACACTTTTACAAGAATGTCAACACAGACAAAAATACAAATATATAAATACTGCATTACTTTAATCAGCAGGCCATGGGCTCAGTCACCCGTGGTTATCTCATGTGGCAATAGAAAGTCATTTAACATTCACTGACTGAAGTTTCAGCTATGCTTCTTTCAGTAGGCAACATTCACCGTGGTATTGTTAAGAATTACTGGTTTGATTAGATTAGATCGATCCGAATGACGTCAAGGAGTGTAAAAGTTACAGGAAATGACGAAAGAGAAAGGAGACGCAAGATGCAAGAACGGCCTCCGGTCAGGGTCGATGCCATTGTCGTGGCTACATGAGCATCGTCTCACCACAGTTCCAATCGATTCAAATCCAGCAGGTTTATAAAGAGGCTGGAGGGATGAACGTAGCACTCTGTGTTCACTCTATAAAGACTAAATGAATTAAACCAGAGCTCACACACACTGGAGGAAGTATGTAGCCTTGAATTGCTGTGGATTCCTGAAGCAAAATGACCAACAGCGAAGCAGAAGGTCTCAGCCTTGACCACAGTGATAAATTTCTGATTAAAAGTCTTTTGGACTGTAGCACGTACTGTACACTGAGCTGCTGCTGTGTGTCATGTAAAAGTTAAAAGTTAAATGGAATTATGAGCTTCTCACTTTGGAAATGTTAGATATATTGAAAAATGGCGCTGTACGACACAGTTGCAGTTACACAAAATGTGTAACTGCAAATAAGCAAAAGGTTTAAGATAAGATAAGATAATCCTTTATTTATCCCACAGTGTAGGAGTTTGCAGTATTGCAGCAGAATATAGTTTTAACTATATACGGTCTCTTAGGGGCAAGCTTGGCTGTAAAGTCTCACAGCAGCAGCAAGGAAGGACCTGCGTTAGCGCTCCACACAGCACGAGTGGCAGCGCTGCCCAGTGCTGTTATAGCACCATGGACGGGGTGGGACTGGTTTTCCAGTCAGGGAAGAATACGCAGGGTGTTAGCTTTGCGTAGGAAGCTGCAGCAGTGGCATCAGAAGAATAATAGTGACTGCAGTGAGGTGAGTATAATGGCAACACTGTGCACCTGGATGTTATTAGCTGAACAGGGGGAAAAACCCCAATTCCCACTTAAAGAGGTAAGTCTGCCGAGGCTGACAGTGATGGAAGGAAGCTGCAGCTACAGTGAGGAATAAGACAAAAGGGACTCTCAGAACAGACGTCGTGCCCCTGTTGCCAATTACCTCAAATGCCACACTGATGTGTGTTCGCTCTTCAACTTTCTCCCTGAAAATGTCACTTTATGTGGAAATAGCAAGTAAACAGCATTTGACACCGATTGCTGCTTCTACCACTTTCAGTAATGACTGCAGGCCTGTTCTGACTCAGCCCTGGTGTCTGTGCTCTTTCTGTGCACAGCCATGTCGTGTTGTTGTGTCTTACTAGATTTCTGTTGCTTTTGTTGCGTTTTGTTCTGTATTTTTTTTTTTTTTTTTTTTTGCGCTGGCTGGTGCTAAGCTGTCTTACATTGTGGTGTGACATTTTGTGTCACGCCAGTGTGTCATGTTGTGTTCTCGGGCTCTCCATTAGTGCTCTGATAAACAGCAGGATGCCGACAGGTCAACAACCCGCCATCCCACAGGTAAGGAGAGCCTCATCCCAAAAAAAGACAACACCAACTACAGTGACAAAGCCGTCTGTTATCCCACGTCTTCACAGGTCTGAATTAGTCCATCTCGCTCTTAACACAATCATTACTGTTTACATGGCACCGGTTTCCAGATGCTTTCTCACTATTCTGTTCACATAAAAGCATAAAAACAATACCAAGGTCAGAACTGACCAGTGAGACTCTGGACATGGCCTCAGAGTAACACCTCAGTCCTCTTCAGGTGAACTGTGGTCTTGTTACAGCTGAGAAATGCAATGTGAGTCAGCTCCAGCATGCCAGGTAATGGTGTGTATGCACTGTACATACAAATTGGACAGTACAACATGATAGGCATTGGCCACACAAGACACAAACAAACCACAAAAACAAGCACACAGAAAAAGGCAGACCACAACAAAAAGATGCCAACTGTCCCACCAAAAGACATACAACAATCAAACAACAAAGATATAAATCTGCCACAAAATAGACAAAACAATGAAGATACAACACATACAGTATCGACTACAATAACACAAAATGATGGCCACAAAAAACCTACATACTGTATACAAAACAGAGAGGATCGTCTCAAAGAGAAAACAAATACATAAACATACATGACCACAAAAAGATTACAAAAAGATGCAAAACAGCCATAAAGACAAACAACAAAGCGAGACAAAGCAACCTCATACTTAGCTACAAAGATACCACACAGTCAGATGACACCAAGAACACATACGCACATACAAAACAGAGATGTAATATGAAGCAAAACCACAAACAAAACATCCACAAAACAACTGCAAAGACACACAAAACTACTACACAGATACGAAATGAAACCATGAAACAGTACACAGAGATAAGAATGACCACAAAATGTTGCGAAACAGTCTCAAAGGGACATCCACTAGGAGACACAAAACAGCCACAAAGAAATGTAAAACAACCACAAAAAAATGCACAGAAAACCAAAAAGAGACACAAAACAACCACAGAGAGGTAAAACAACCACAAAAAATGCAAAACAACCACAAAGAAGTGTAAAACAACCACACAAAAAAAGAGACACAAAACATTCACAGAAAGGTAAAACAACCACAGCAAAATGCAAAAAAGACACAAAGAGACACAAAACAACCACAGAGAGGTAAAACAACCACACACAAAAAAAAGCAAAATAGCCATAAAGAGACACAAAACAATCACAACTGGTGGTTGTTTTACATTGCAAAACAACCACCAGGTAACACAAAACAATCACAAAGAGACGTAAAATTACAGCAGAGGATAAAAACATAGATGCAACATGTCACAATGACACAAAAAATAACCACAACATGACGTAAACACACAAAGAAAAACACCTTCAGTGAAAGTAGGTATGGTAAAGAAGGGAAATGCACTTATAGTAGTAATAGTAGTGCAGATATTAGACGGGTAAAAGTGCCACATTAGTAGCTGTTCTAAATGCAGTGTAACACTGTGCTATCCAAAGAGGAGAACAATTGACTCCCATTCGAATAGGTGTAACTGCTTGTTTGCCTCATTCGCCCGAGCGATCATGACATTTTAATGAGATATAACTCTGATTTTTAAATGATGTCAGTGTGCGTTTTCTTGAAAGTTTCATCCTGCTGTGCATGACCTTCTTGGTATGAAGTGATGCACAGCATGGTGGTTAGCATGAAGACGTGGGCAGATTCAAGTCCACTTGCATAAATTAGCCTCCCTCTCTCCCTGTCAGAGTTTTTTCTTTTCTACTTTTTTTTCTTTTCTTGGTCTCTTCTACAGGGTTAAACACACTGGAGCCTGACACTGTGCTCCGCTGAGAGGCCTGCAGGGAATGCAAGAGTCTCGGTAAACAGGACTGGGCAGCAACCTCTCCAGGGAACTGAATGTGTGTGTGTGTGTGTGGTTGTTACAGAAAGTGGCAGCCAGAAGAAGGTGTTGCTGCTCTCTTGACATGGGTCACAGTGGCATGTTAGAGGAGCAGGATGAGAGAGCTGGAAAAAGGGGGTCAGGGTCACTGACAGCAGAGGAGATTCAGCTAAGGATGTCAGTGACGCCAAGCTTTTAGTTTGACGTACTCGTGTAAATGGGACTGTGGCGATGTCAGGTGTTGTAAAAGTGTACGCAGTCAGAATGTGTTCGTGTTTTACCGCTGAACCCAGCTGTTCTTTTCTCAGGCTGACATGCCACCTTGGAAATTTAAAAAGAGACTATCGATAACAGACGCTTCATCTTTATGCATGGATACATAAAAATGTAGCAGAACAACTGAGTTACTCAATTCTCTTCTGAGCTGAGGGGCCAAGCCCAGCTCCTGGAAAACAACCCTCCACCAAACTTCACACTTGGTACAATGCAGTCAGACAAAAACTGTTCTCCTGGCAACCGCCAAACCTAGATTCATCCATCAAATTGGCAGATGGTGAAGTGTGATCATCATCACTCCAGAGAACACGTCTCCACTGCTCTAGAGTCCAGTGGCAGCATGCTTTACACCACTGCATCTAAGGCTTTGCATTGCACTTGGATGCAGCTGCGTGGCCATGGAAACCCATTCTACAAAACTCTCTATGCACTGTTATGGAGCTAATCTGAAGGTCTAATCTGAAGTTTGTACGTCTGTAGGGATTGACTCTGCAGAAAAATGGTGACCTCAGCATCTGCTGACCCCGCTCTGTCATTTTATGTGGTCTGCCACTTCATGGCTGAGTTACTGTCGTTCCCATTTGCTTCCTCTTATATAATATAATATCACTGTCAGTTGACTGTGGGATATTACGTAGCGAGGAATCTTCACGACTGGACTTGTTGCACAGGTATCTTATCACAGCACCACACTGGAATTCACTGAGCTCCTGAGAGCGACCCATTCTTTCACAAATGTTTGTAGGAGCAGTCTGCATGACTGGGCGCTTGATTTTATACACCTGTGGACATGGAAGTGATTGGAACACCTGCATTCAATTATCTAACAATAACGCTGCTCTGCCAAACAATATTCAAGGGCAATAGGAGACCTTACTATGTATATATTACAGTTAATATGTAAACCTCTATGCACTGATTCAAAATTAAAATTTTAATGCATTTCTTCACTACTATACATCTATTGATTTCCACTAATTTTGACTTGATGTGTAACTCAATACTGTAAACTTCAAAACAGTGAATTTCAGATTGTCAAAACTTATGTGACTTTAGAAACCAACTGATGCACTGAATAGCATCACATTTAAAAATGTGCTTTATACAAAACCCATGGTCATGCTCCTTCTACAATTAAATTTGTGATTTGGGAATATATTTTTATGTTGTTTTTGGGGAGAAATATGTGAACTTATTAGTCGTTTATCATATTTCTAACTGAATATAAAACCTCCATACGCAAAATGAACTCTTAGATGCTTTTAAATGAATAAGCATACTCCATATTCAAACTTTACAAAAATAAATAAATACTCAGTGTAAATGCTGATTAGACCCTCAGTGACCGCATGACTTGAGCTCAGCTTTTGACGAAGCTTCCATGATCTCCACCCACTAAACGTCACATCTCTGCCTCTCAGCTGTCAAAGAAAATTCCGCTTGTATTTCACTTTTAGATTTTCCAGTCGGAGAGCAACCTCGCGATTACGACGGCACCTGAAGGCATCCTGAAACTAATTCAAAGCATTATTTAGCTTCTTCTTTTTTACCCCTCCTTCCGCTTTGGCTTGGAATTAAAGAGTCAGATTTTTCAAAAGTGATCTTTTATTAACTTTGAGAAGCAAAAAGCGAGTTTTTTTTTTTTTTTTTCTCTCGCATTTTTATTATTGTGTTAGTGAGCGGTGCGGTGTCACGCATGGCTACCCGGGCGGTCTGGCTCCTGGTCGCGCTGTCCGGTGTCCTGAACGTGCGCTCCTGCTGGGCTTACGTCTGTCCGTCCATCTGCCGCTGCGCCCCGGACACGTTTCAGTGCAGCAGAGACACTCAGCTGGCCTCCCGGACAGGAGCTCCATCCGTGCCTCGACTGTAAGTAACCAAACCCTCTGCTTTACTGATGACAAAAGCCTTGTCTAAAATCCTTGTAATCCTCCTGGAGAGTCTGAGGGATTTCATACTGAACCCACCAGTGCACTTGTGATACTTAAGGAACTTTTTTTTTTTAATATTATTTCTTTTGGGACTTATTGTTTGGCCAATTTCAGTACTTTCTTCCAAGGACTTTTTGGTCTGCGATTTGTGTTCAGTTTAAGTTTACGTTTTGGCTCATGTGTGGATTATTTAACTATTTAACTGCGTTACTTTGTGAATCTTACAGAAAGCTCACTCGTCTGCCCTTGAAAGAAATTCCCACTCATGCCTTTAAGGAGCTGATCAGCGTTACAGTAATGTAAGTTGTGCTTTTTTTCCCCCTTATATAAATGCGTTTAATTTTGCATTAAAGTTGCATTAAAAGTTGTTGTTTTTTTAACACACTACTGCTGACACACTGTAGTTGGAAAATATTGTGGTTGCAAGCTTTAAAATAAAATATAACTGAGTTTGGACTGCCCTGAATAGACACTTATCTTTCCTAAACTTACTCCTGACACAATTTCACTGCAATTTTTTTTATTTTTTTTTTAAAAAAAGACAAAAATAATGTACAGAGAAATGTAACTTACATCAAAATACAGATCAAACCAAAGCTACTGTCATACTGACTCGCCGTCTTCTGACAGTTTGTCTAAATACAAAGTTGGACATTACAGTAAAGAAGAAACAGAGGAGAACTATTCTCTATAGGACACATTACTGGCTCATTCGGAAGCTTCAATAAACCTCAAGTATAATCCATATATGAAAGGTACTTTCACACTTTCAAATAAAACCACTTACGGTACACTTTTTGTCACAACCCACTGAACTCTGACTCAACTGTCACATCAGAAGCAGATGCTCAGATTAGTGGCAGCGGCCGTGGGACAGGAGAGCATTTGCTGTTGATTATTCATTATTTCCCAACACGTTTCCCTTTGACGGCTTTGCTGGAGATGGGATCAGTCCTTCTAGGGTTAGAGTTACACACCAAGTTCACAATGTTGTATCCATTTAGATCAAATGTGTTAATAAGTGTCACTTTAAATAAGCCGGACACAGGTCAAAGTTTGACCCTTTTCAATAGCTCTATAAATGAAGCTGATGTACTCGAACATATGACAAATGAAATCGGCACTGTCTCGTCCTTGTCACAAATTGGTCAAACTGAGTAAAGTAAGTACGTCACTGCCTTTATCATGCGCTCAAATCCTTTCCAAAATTAGAATCTGTTAGGACTGAGTGTGTGGACTCAGGTGTAGTCAGGCCAAGAGCAAAAGAGAGCTCCTTAAGGTCTTTGGGAGGGAAAAAAAAGTGATTGTAGATTTAAAAAAAAGTAAAAAATAAATCATTCCACTGTGGGGGGAAAATTAGCTGCAGGAGGAGGAGCGTATTTCAAGGCGACTGACGATTTGTCCTGAATCAGCGGCCACAGCAAATTCTGCCCGAAAGCAGGGTATTTCAGGCAACAAATGTGCACGAGTCCCCAATCAGACAGAGATTTCAGAACTTTGCCCTGCTTGAGAGAAGTAAGTGTTTGGTGTTCAAAAAGAAAAACAAAGTAAAACTAAAGCTTGACGTTGAACATACAAGTAAAAACTGCGTCTTTTGGAATAATCTGCTCTGCACAGACGAATCAAAGAGAATTGTTTGAGCACAGCAACAGTGGACACGCTCAGTATGCCAGCTGTGAAGCATGGTGGTGGAGATGTTCCGGTCTGGGGTTGAATCGCTGGTCAGATTGCAGTCATCGATTTGACTGTGAACTCTGCATCACATTAAAGAGAAGCTGAAGAAAACACCAGGTTCTGTCTCTGAAAGCTGAGGTTAAACCAGAAGTGGGTCTTTCAACGGGATATTCATCTTAAATACACCAGGAAATCTACCAAGTAATGGCTCCAAATATAAAAAAGGAAAAGAAGAAATGGAGGGTTAGGGCACAGCCCATTCAAAGCCAAGATCTGAAAATGTCATGTAGCAATTTGAAACCACTAGTGGAGCGAGAAAATCTTTTTAAAGTGAAGGAATTTTGTATGAAAGAGTGGTTAATAATTTTACAAGTTTATGTCAGACTGATGGACAATTTGTAAAAAAAAAAAAACACCCACTGCTGCTGGTGCCAGGGGTGCTTTTTCTGCTGAGGAATTTTAAATATCTGCTGATATTTTTGGTCAGTAAATGATTGAAAAAGCAAAGTAACTTGCGGTGGCATTCGGGGAAAATCACAGTTACCTGTAAGCCACCGTTTCATGAGGATTAAATAGTTTCCAAAAGTTTCCAAACCCAAAAGCTGCAATAAGGCGTACTGATTTCCACCAACTCCAGCCGTGATGCTTCATTTCTCCTAGCCCTTTAAACCCGTGTCAAGGTAGGATGACAGGAGCAGCCCTGTCATTGGATGACGCATACACGAAATCACAGCACTTCATTTAGATGATCATGTGGAAAAGAAAAAGCTTTTTATGAAGCGTGAGCACCAATTATAACACGATGCACCATGTAATCAGGGGAGAGGATAAAATTAGAAGAAAAAAAATAATTAAAAGACAACCGTGTAGTACAGATGGCGCCCTCTAATTGTTTCTTGGTTTGAAATGGAAGCGGAGCGGCGTTATTCTAGGAAAAGTGTCGACTGATTACAGTAGAGTGGGAGGCTGAAATGATGATTACAAAAAAGAAGATGGAAGGAAGTCAGCCATCAGAAAACAAAGTGTTCAAGGGCAAATCAAGAAGTCTTGTTGACTTTGTTTGTCTCTCAGCGTCTTTGTTTAGTCCTCCTTTTTCCCCCCCAGCATTACTCTTCTTGACCTAGATGCAGCCGTGATGTATGTTTGGAGCGTTCCCAAACATGAGGCAAAGCATCCACCTAGAAGTATTAATTATTTTAATATTTCCCTCTTGGTTTGTATCCCTCCATCAATCAGTCTTGTCCTATTTCTAGGAGAAAAAGTAAGCGAGCAAACACTTGTGTCGTACTTAATATTTGCCGTGCTAAAAATGCACCCGATCCGTGGCTTTTCTGAGGCTAATTTGTTTACAGTCGCTTGTTAATCTGTTGACGGATGTGTCTGTGCCACAGAGAGATCTCCCAGAGCAACCGCATCGCACGCATACAGAGACATGCCTTCCTCTCCCTGCACAGCCTGGCGCAAATGTAAGTGACACTTTACCTTCCGCCGCGTGTCACATTCAGACGTGATGAAAGCAATTATTCATTTGAACAGCTGGGGTGTGTTTTGCATTTCATCCCAGTTTCGCGGGATTAGTCTGTCAATTACAAAGTGCCGCGTTTAATCCTTGACTTTTTCAGCAGCGGCTGATGTATGAATGGCTTCCTCTGCGCTTGTTTGCCGACAGCCACTGACAGCAGTATTGTAATTACTGATGTGTTCCCTCGTTTGTGTTCCTGTAGTTCGGTGCAGAATATCAACAGTCTGAGGGTTATTGAAAAAGGGGCCTTCACTGACCTGCCCAAGCTGGAATATTTGTAAGTCACTCACAGTTCAACGTGCACATTTCATCTGTTTTAACCACACTTAAGCATGAACACATGTGACTTTGTTACTGAGGGTCCAAAGATTTCCAAGTCTGGTAAACATTCATGGTCCCCAAAGGACGATCCACTGACATTAACTCAAGCATGAAGTTGATACCTTATGTGAAATTAATCCAATCAATATATCCTTAAGGCATTTACGTACTTACTGTAACGGGGATCTGGTTGAGGAGGACTCAAATGCACAAGAAAGTCCCTTTACAAAACAAAACAAAAAAAGAAAGCGTGAAAGATCAAAGACGCACTTGCAAAGTTGGAAGGAACAAGGAGACTAAATACACGGGGAGCAATGAGGCACAGGTGAGCCACATCAGGGCGGGGCAAACAATCAGGTACAGCAACCACAAGGAGGAAATTGTAGGGCCTGCTCAGACCTCGCATTTAAGATCCGATCTGGGCAATCCGATCACGTAAAAAGACAGGTGTGAACAGGACATGCCCAAAAAACGGAGAGCTGGATGTGACACTAACTTCAGTGGTCCTGTTTTATCAGGCGCCAGGACCACGTTTAAAATCCTAACAACTTTCCAGTAAGCTGCACTATGCATTGGACTAATTAGCAAATGCTAGCACACTTAGAGTCAGTTAAACATGGCACACATTATACCTGCTAAACATCAGCATATTAGCACTGTCAGTGTGGGCGTGTTAGCATGCAGAGGCTGACAAGCTGCTAAATAACTACAGTGCCTTAACGCATCTGCATGCATCCTGTTCACCTATACAAAGGTGACAGATCGAACGCTGCAGCATCACCGTTTAAGCATACGTGGAGGAAACAAAGCAAGCAAAGCACAAGATGAACAGGCCTGCAGAAGCGCATTCACCCCTAGAAGAGTCGCAGATTTGCATATGTTCGCATAGCAATAACAAAACAAGCAGCACGTTTGGACAAAAGAAAATACTTGAAGACTGCACTGTTATTTCACTGTAGTCACTATTTGTCAGGTTTTATTGGACTGACGGCAAAGAGCAGTCGGAATCTGTTTGTCAGGATGGCTGATCAGGCTTGTAGCACATAACTCATCTTGGCAAACTGTAACCCGACGTCCACGAGGCAAGCAACTTCTGACAGGTTGATTTAGGAACGAATTAGATCTATTTATCCAGATCTATTTACTGCCAGCCAGGGAAAGACTCCGAGGTACAGCGCAGCTTTCAGAGGGACCACTGAATATGAACTCTTTCTTAGAATATGGTGACAATTACAATTTATCGAAGCTACGCGGGGGGCAGGGAGAATGAGCAGTCGAGGTGCAGACAATTTAAAAATGTCACCGCTGCACTTGAGACACGTTAAGTGGTATATTATCAGGGGTCTCATAATGTTGAGATCATATTAAAATTCATCGAGTCATTGAATCAGGACCCACCTAAGTTCTCCAGAGGCTGTGCAGATAACGGCTGCCTTCATTTTGACTGTATGGCTATTTTATGTGTTTTTGAGGAGATTTCTATTTGCAGGTACTTCTGTTTATGTAATCATGTTAACAATTGATTAGTCTGTGTAGATTATACAGCCCTACTTTGCTCCTAACATGATACCTCCTGGCCTCTGTGTGCATCCCCTTGTTAGTATTCCAACCAAAGAAATGTCCACATGCTGACATTATTCCTTCAGCGTCCATTTGCCGCGAGTTAACTGTGAAGAAACGTGTCAGAGATCACGAGCAGAAGTGGCTCGTGGAACGGCTCTGTGACATTTTACGGGGCTCTTTGAAGATTCGCTCTTATCCGCTCACCATCATCTGTCTGTGCCGCTCGTCTTCACAGGAGCATCTCTAACACGGGTGTGATACACTTCCCAGACTTCACGACCATCTCCTCCCTGGCGCCGAGTATTTTCCTGTAAGTAATCTCCCGAAAGGAAAAATAAATAAAGAACAAAATTGCCTCTCTAAACTGGATTGGCGTCTCCCTGCGTGTTGAGAGTGTGTGTTCCTTTGTGTCATGACGTCTAAGTGGAGCGCAATTAGTTTATTCTGAGCTCACTTTTTATTTTTGTCAATGTCACAACGCCATCAGCCACGCCGCAGATCCTCCAGCTGTGTCACAGGTCATCAAGCTGCTCTGAGGAATATACAGTTTTGTGCAAATCACCCAAATGAACGCCATCTCTCTCTTTGTGCAGAGAGGTAGCTGAGAACATGAGGATAGACATCATTCCTGCCAATTCCTTCAACGGCGTCACAGAGGAGTATGTTGACATGTGAGTAGAGCAGCCAAATTAGCTTCGTTGCCACATTATCAGAGCTACAAAGCAAAAAGTTGACACATTTGGTGCAGGACGTTTCTTGGTACGTCTTAATAAGCGCATGTAATTGAATGTTCAGTTCTCTGACCTTGGTGATAGGTGCTTTTGACAACCAAGCGAAATTTATAACACTGTGTCCTTGGCAGGAAACTGGTTAGGAACGGCTTCAAGGAAATAAAATCTCACGCGTTCAATGGAACCAAGCTCAACACACTGTAAGCATTTTAAACCATCCTTAGCAGCAGTAAGTGTTGTATGTTGCTGTTAATTCTTTTATTTTTTTGTTTCCCCTAATCATAAAAACTCAGTGTACCAGTAAACAAACTTTACGTAAGACTAAACAAAGATTGCACGGGCTGTTGTTTTTCTTGCTTTTGCCCCATAATGCTGAATGTTGATGAGGACGAGATATGTCAGACACCCTGCAGTCTAAAAATAATGCTTATCTTCCTCAGTGTCAAGCTGAGAAAACAAAAAGTACATGAAAAATGGTTCTGGGCATTGTTGGCTGTTAATGTGTCATCTTTAGTTTGCTTTTTACATCGCATAGAGTTAGTATGAGCTCCGGGTCACAGTTGTTGTTGTTTTGTTTTTATTTTTTTTGTGCAGAGACTTGAGAAACAACAAGTATCTCAGTTACATTCAAGAAGATGCTTTTGAAGGAGCCACCGGCCCGACTACTCTGTAAGTAAAGATAAGAATATTAATTAAACCCAGCTAAATGCAATGTCAACTTTTCTGAAGTAAGCTTAAAATCTTAAGCATAAGACCTATTCAGATAATGAATATTTCTATAGAAAAGGGGAATTTTATGTGGATGTTACTTGAAACTATAGTTTTACACTGAACTGGTTCCAAGTTTTCTGACTTGTCCTGCTCGCACAACCAGTCATTGCATTGCCTACATCTACCAGGATGAACTGCATTAGTGCTCAGGTTGAATAGGTGGGCTTTTCAAATGCAGTGAGCATGTTAGCTCGGTTTGAAACAGCTGTTTACTTATGACGCAGATTAAACTGAGTAACACTACACCTGGGTAATGAGGCCATACAAAACCGCTTGTTCAACATCGTTGTGTATCCCTACCCCACTAGCTTGTAGATGTCACTTTGTTGATGTTGGCCAAATATACAACATATATATAATGTCACTGTCCTCTGAAGAAGGTGAAGAAGTGCACCGCTGTCTAAGGCAAATAAAACACACTAGCTACTTAGTGGCTGAAGCCCACGCTGAAATTTTAAGGGCAACACAATGATTTAGTATCTGTGGGAATCAGAGAGAGAGTACGGTTCCTATAGACCATCTATAGGGACCTATAGGAACAATGCACCTAATGCAGCTGCAGCCTCAAGTAGTCTCCAATGCAAAAAAACACTGGTTCCAATGAAAAACAACAGAATCTGCAGTTTATCTTAGTTCTGCAGAGACTTTAACCATTTTTTTTTTTTTTGGTTATTGTTTAATTTCTTTCCCATAATTGTAAACATTCACTTTTATTAACATTCATTGTAAAGTTTACTACACTTTGTCCTGTTGAAGAACACTTTCCCTCATGCGACTGCTGTTACTTATTAAATGGAAATTAAAGATAACATGAAGCAGAGATGACAGTGTTTGGGGTACCGCATTCATATTTGACGTTGATATCATAAGCTGAATATTTCATGCTGAAATCTAAAGTAGCATGAAAAGTGAATGATAATTTGTACTAGAATATAAATGTACCTACTTTTTAACACTTAAAGATGTATCAGCAGCATCAGGACGATTATATTCCAACTGGGTCAAGCAAGATTAATATTCACAACACTGTTTATTATTTTATTGTATAAACATTAGGCTGGTGACAGCGTGTCTGTGTAAACAACCAACAAAGCAAGCATGACTGCTGAATGCTGATTAGTGAACAAAAAGCTAAATCGGCGGTGCATGCCAAGGTCCCTGATTGCAAATAACTCTGTGTTGTCTAGCTCATGAATTGGTGTTTTTGCTGCTCACTGACACACAGGAATCGCTAAAGGTCTTCATTTTTGCATGTGTGGGTATTTTTAGATGTGATGGAGGCCAGGTTATGCAGTAAAATGAAGACACAACGTATATCCTCAACGTTATTCTGCTTTGGATTGGACCTCTACTCTGTTATAAAGCAGTTTTGTTGTGATGGAGCACCTCTTTAGAAGGACGGCATGATTTACTAGTTGGGTTGATGAATATGAAAACAATGTAAATGAGGGTTTTGCTGCCACAGTCACTAGAAGTCAGTGAACACCTGTGGGAAATCCATCAAATTCACCAGAAACGGCAACAACAAAACACAAATGGCTTCTCTTCTTAAATCAACTGACTTTCTTTCCCTACAACAGGGTTTTAAATGACATATGATCAAAGTTCTTCTAGTGGGCTAAGGCAGTCTCATGCATTATTAAAATGTTGTGTTTTAATCATAGTTATTCTATTAATCCTCACTCAAACATGTCTACGTTCTGTGCGTGTGTGATTCAGGGATGTTTCCTCCACAGCTCTGAGTTCGCTGCCCCCTAAAGGGTTGAGGCAGGTGAGATTCCTCAAAGCCATGTCTGCCCCGGCTCTGAAGAGCCTCCCTCAACTGGAAAGCATGGCCGAACTGCTGGAGGCCGAGCTTACGTACCCCAGCCACTGCTGCGCCTTCCACACGTGGCGTCGGAAACAAAGGTGAGCCGACAGCCGCTCCCAGCGACGCGGCAAATCCATTCACATCTGCATAAACAAGCAAACCTCTGTCCAATGAATACAGATCACGAGTAGGTTGGTAATTAGCTGTTGACTTTATTGACATGTTCTGCAGTCTAACCTTTTGCCTTCTCTATTTATTTAAAGGGAAAGTGCCTCGAAGAACTTCACAAAGTTTTGTGATGTCAGCGAAACAGAAATGTAAGTCACTACCCTGTCTGCTTAGGGACAGCGCTGTGGATTATCTGCAAACATTTTAACACCACTCAGCTGATCTTTACTCACATAGCATGCATGCTGTTCAAAAGCAGTAGAATTAGCAAATGGCAAGAAAACGGATTAAACCGATGCATCCCAATCATGTATTACTCTTCAAATAAGAGCGAGCACTTGTGTTCTTGGTTAATTATTAGATTTCCATCTCCATCTATAAATGAGCCAATAAAATTTGCAGTTACATGCCCCGAAACAAATTTGGTAACAAAGACAAATGTCTGTTTTACGGTGTTACTACATTAATTCCAGTTTTTTAACACTTGTTTTAACAAACTATTTTGAGTCTTTTGACCAGAAAGTTGTTTCAATAATCATTGAATCTTTCAATGTCTCCAAAAAAAGGTGATCCAAATGAAAATTCCTTTGATCATCAGGTGTTTTTACTCAGATTACTTTCAAAATATTAACGTCAGATGTAAACGCAGCATCTGTCGCTTTGAATGATGCATTTAACTCTATTTTATTGATCTCACTCTTTTTGCATGATCTGCATTTTTATACGAAAAATAAACCCCAATATACAGACTCAATAGGTTTCCTCACATAAAAAATGTATAACCTTTTAGACTAATATTCAGACTGTCTCTAAACCAGAACATTTTCGTTAATCCATTTTCTGGGGGTTTATGGTAATCTTTACATCTGTGTATTCTTCAGAGAGCCCACTACAGACGGCATGAATCTTATTAACGACATCAACTTTCAGTATCCAGACCTGGAATTTGATTGTGTTAACAACCCCTTCGTCAAGTGCACACCAAAGCCAGATGCTTTTAACCCTTGCGAGGACCTGCTTGGCTTTCCCTTCCTGCGCTGCCTCACTTGGATAATTACAATCTTTGCTGTGGCTGGAAACCTGGCCGTCCTGGTCATCCTGCTAATTAGCCACCATAAGCTAACCATCTCCAGGTTTCTCATGTGTAACCTGGCCTTTGCTGACCTGTGCATGGGGCTCTATCTGATGCTAATTGCCTACATGGACTTCCACTCCTATCATGAGTACTACAACCACGCCACAGACTGGCAGACGGGGCCTGGATGTGGCATTGCAGGGTTTCTGACAGTGTTTGCCAGCGAGCTATCAGTGTACACTCTGACCATTATTAGCCTTGAACGCTGGCACACCATCACCAATGCCATGCACGTCAACAAGAGGCTGCGAATGCACCACGTGACCGCTATGATGGCGGCAGGCTGGAGCCTCTCTCTGCTGGTTGCCCTGCTCCCTCTTGTGGGGGTCAGCAGCTACAGCAAAGTGAGCATCTGCCTCCCCATGGACATCGACACACTGGGCTCTCAGGTTTATGTGGTGGCTGTGCTCATTCTTAATGTTGTTGCTTTCCTGGTGGTGTGTTACTGTTACATATGTATTTATCTCAGCGTTCGCAACCCAGAGCACTCCACCCGTCACGGAGACACCAAGATCGCCAAACGCATGGCTGTGCTCATTTTCACAGACTTTCTGTGCATGGCGCCGATCTCTTTCTTTGCAATCTCTGCAGCCCTACGCATGCCCCTCATAACCGTGTCTCACTCCAAGATTCTGCTCATCCTCTTTTATCCCATCAACTCTCTCTGCAACCCTTTCCTGTACACCATCTTCACACGGGCCTTCAGGAAGGACGTGGGTCTGCTGCTGAGTCGCTGCGACTGCTGCCGTGCCCAAGCCGACTTCTACAGGTCACAGACTCTGGCGTCACACTTGACCTGCACCCAAAAATCTACCAACAGAAAACCTCACTCACTCAGTTTCTACGCCTATCACATTAAGATGAAGGGTTGCTTCCTAAATAAGGGAACCACATGACCATCTGGGTGCAGATTTCTACTGTAAATTTAAAAAGATCAGCTGTCTTTCTTAAAAATTTAGGTCAGGTCAGGACTGTCAGACTTATGAATTGCAGGCATCAGATCAGTTTCGATGCAGTTTAGTTTGCACACTGAGAATTTCACCAATCGGGACCAGAGGACCTCAAATTGAAGACAACAGGTGTCACAGCCTCCCTTTCTGTAAGGTGTTAGAGATGCACACAAATGTAGCAGGGATGTGAACAAATAAAAACAGTCCAGATACTATATCACTCACTAATATCACAAAGCGAGAACAAGCTTCGTAAAGCAGGTCTTTTGTATGGTGTTGTTAAAACATAAAGACATCTAGTTTTATTAAAAAAAAAAATGTAGAGATTGTTATTTTCTATTTTGTAAAATCAAGATATCAAGTTTGTATACAATGAAGTGAATGTGATCACATGGAAGTCTTTGTTGTAGCTCACCAGAGATGTGTTTTAGTGCCACCTTTTGGCTCGTTTTACTCAGGAGACATTTGGCCTGAAAGGCTTCAAGACTGTAGACAAACAAATATTACTGCTGTCCAAGATGTCATGGATTTTCACAATAAAAATTGTTACTTCTTTTAAACATTCTTTTATTTTATTTTATTTATTTAATTATTATTTCAATATCAGGACATATAAGGGTAACTATTTCAAAGCTTGATACTTTATGACTGCAGTGACTCCATTAGCGATTTTAGCTATCTCAGTCACCCCTGTTGCCTCCTACTGAGATATGAGCATGAATCTGCTGCTGTTGTTTTCAGGAATCTAATCCCTTTCTGTACTTACAATAAATAAGCTGGGCAGACTTCTTGCATATCTTACTCAAGTGTTACATAAAGGTCAAGGTTTCCATGATCAACACAGACTATAATGTAATTCACATAACTTGGTCAGTAGAAGATCATATTTAAATGGCATGTGTTATGTAGAGCTTCCCTTTGACTCAGATTCGTATTATTTACTTTATTTAATACTTTAAGGAAGTGAGTCCCAGCCTAATTGGATTCTGATTATTTCCTTTGATAAGTGTACTTACAAGAATCCTGTGCTGTAGAAATAGTTTTCATATTCATATCCTATTAGCAATCTTTTGTCCTGTCAGACTGAACTTGTGAACCTTCATGGATGCCTCAGCTGTCACTACAATAAAGTGCATTATGTGCTAATGTGTATAATGTACTATTTTAAAAGCGGTACTTGAAGCTGAATCGGTACATTAAATAATGTGGTTGCATAAATCTGTTTTTATTCTTTGGTTTCTACAGAAGCTCAAGGGTAGCTCCTATGGAAGGTTAATAGTTACCTTCAATAGTGTGAAACCAGACTATGGCTGTGCAATTAAAGGAGGAGGATATTCAATTATTCATATCTCTGCCCACGTATGTTATGCTCATTTCTTTTTAATAATCAAGTGTTTGACCCATCTGTGTCTGGATGTAATTTAATGATTAAGTTTAGATTAACTTCTCAATTCATCGCAGTAGAAAACATGTCGTAGTATGACGTGAATAAATCTCCGCTGTGTGTTCTGCAAAACAATATTTGTATTTTTCCTTTACATTTTCCCTTTTTTCTCTCTCTCTTTGTGTTCAATGTAACACACTTAGAGTGTTAATTTTTTTCTTCCACTGAAACAGTATCAACCATAGGTTTTTTGTTATTGGAATCACTGGAAGCATCATGCGTTACCAAAACACAGATTTGAACCAATGTTTTAACTGCGAAGTTTTCAGCCAGTTGAATTTTAGTGATGCTGGATATAATTCAATTTACTAATTGAATAAAACATGAAACCTAATTAAAAAAAGAAGAGAATATCACCAGATTTACACGGTAAAGAAACGCTTCATTGAATGCAGCACAACGGTGTAGTGTATTTGAAGTGTTTGAAAACCAAACAGAAACATTAGCATCTCCAAAGAATTAATGACAAAAGAAAACAGACCAAATGATTTTTTGCTCCACTAATAAAGAAAACAATTTTCAGGAAAACATAACGCAACATAAATCCATGCTGTTTTGTCTCAGTTAAACCGGCGTCACAAGCAGCACTGTAACTAATTGTCTGTAACATCGTAAATGACTCGCAGTACTGCTCTGATAATTGCATAATAAAAAATAAAAAAAAGCATCAGTAATTTTGCACAGTGGTGTCTTAACTGCCTTTGCTGTGAGCCAAATTACACCACCACCAAGAGGTCTAAATTTACTGATCGTCTTTCTCCTTTTAAACGGTGTCTTTTTTTTCTCTGTGATTATCTGATCTGTTGACGAGGACCAAAGCTCATTACCACTCTGCTTCGCCGACAGCTTTAGAGAACACATAGTCCCTGCCTCCGTAACACATCACTCCATCCTTCAGATGAAACTTCCAGCGGTTCTTACTCCGGTGAATCTGCAAAATAAACAAATATACACAACACTAACAGCTGGCATTTGTTAAACAATGATCAGCAGGGAAACAAAGAGTCCTTACTTTGTCATACTGGCAAACGATGACATTGTCAGTGTCAAAGAGATCCGGGATGTCCTGCTCTATCACGTCATCGCCTGAATTCAGAGGGTCCTAATCAATGGAAAGAACATTATGGGAAATAGACTGAAACATACAATCAAATCCATGCTGTTGGGGAAAATACATTCAAAACATGACTGAAGACTTTCTAAGGAGAGTTTTCCCACAGTTTTGCTTTTTGTGTTAAGAAATAAGCCGTATCAAACTCTCCTACCTCTTCCTCTACATTAGCGAGGTCATCTGCCCCCTCGTCGTCACTGCTTGAGGAGATGCTGCTGCCATCACTGCTTCCTTCCTGCAGGGCCTTTATGGCCTCTGCATTGATTATACCCAAGAAGTCGTTCTCTTCCAGAGGAACTCCCTCTTCCTCCTCCAGGTCAGAGTTGTCTGCAGTACCGTCCAGCTGAACGATGTCCGACAGTTCGCTATAGCTGTAGTCCAGCTCCAGCTAAGAAGGAACGGAAGAAAGAAACTTCACCGATATGCCAAGATATATATCAGAGAACTGAAGAGGGATTTGATATCTTAATGCACTTCATGTTCAGGACATAAAAGCTTTCATTTGAGAAAGTTTAAGGAGCACAACGATTGAACCCTAGTTTTCCTACTGCTGCAATGATGGCTAAGGCGTCCAACACGGTAGAGGTAGAGTAGCTTGCACATTGCTACTACACCTCAGGTAGCAATACCAGCAGTAACCACTAGATGGCTGCCATTTATCAGTTCAACACAGCTGGATGTAACGTCATCAACTTTTAGAAATTTATGAACATTTTGGGAAAAAAACCACTGACCTCAAATTCATCTGTTTCAGTCCATTGTATTTAATTTTAAGTGCAGCAAGTCCAGAATAAAGAGCAGAGGACAGGGAGTCGATAATGTGCAGTTAATTGATTTTCAAATATATTTTCTTGTAAATATACAAGAAGTGCACATTACTGACCAATACCAACTCCTTTGGAAAGTAAAGCCAGTGCATGATCAATGTCCTTCAAGGGAAGGTCTCGATTGTTAGCTGCCTCAGTCACCAAAAAAAGAGTAACGTATAATGAAAACAGAAAAGTGAAACTCTCTCTGAATCCATTCAGATTGCATTGTAGTGTAGTTTTAAGTCTATGAGAATGATCCGGTTGGTTTGCTGCCATACTTCAAGCAGTACTCCAGGGAACAGGGCTTGAGGCGAATGGGACAATATTCAGAGGCACATGGAAAGTCTTAAAAAAAAAAAAAAAAGTCTGTGTAACCAACAGCCAGAGAGAAACTGTGGCTGAATTTGGGCAGTTTCTCCACTGGGACGATAGAGCACACAGTATGGTCACATGGCACATGGCACATGGTGTTTGTTTTAATTTCAAATGTGGGTGAAGCATCATAAAAATACTGAATAATGCATGCTATATAATACACCCCAGGGTTTTTTTCAGTGGACCCTCTATAGCCCATAGAAATAGTCAATTCAAATCAATTCATAGCGTCAATAACAATACAAATTGTCTCGGGACGGTTTACAAAACCCGGCCTGAAACCCCCTAGGCCTAGAGCAAGCACGGTGGCAAAACTCCCCTTTAACAGGAGGAAACTTTGAGCAGAACCCAGCTCATATGGAGGGACCCATCTGCTTTAGGCCAGCTGGGTAGAGACAGAAAAAGAGAGAAGAGAAAGCAGCATCGCGTCTTCCAGTATTTTGGGAAATACACTTCATACCACATTATGTTGGTTAAGTAAAAATAAAACTAGAGCCAGCAGCTGGTTAAAAAAAAGAAGCCTTGAGACTCACAGCTCACAGACAAGGACAAGACAGGCACATTAACAGCCTGTTGCACTTATTGACAAAAAGACAACATGTTAATTAGTGAACTTTAGAGAAGCAGGAAGGTTTGTTTACGTTCGCACAGATCAGATTCAACAATACAGGTACTACCTTTATGTCTTTATGGTACCTGCTCTAGACTAATGAGTGTATTTCCCTGAATGTGGCACTCTTTAGAACATCTTCTCTTATACCTTTCACTGATTCCTCACCCTTCCTGCTTTCTCTCTCTCCTCCTCGATCACTTCTTTGAGGATGTCGTCAACGTCTCTGGTCTGCGTCGTCAAAGCCTCCTCTGTGCTGATCTCAACGTCTAATAGCTCGGCGCAGGGTGAGGTGGTCACACTGAGGTCCACCGCTTCAGCTTGTGGCTCACTTTCCACCACTGTGAGCTCTGGCTCCGAGGAGGCCTGGGGAAGGCTGCTGTCTTGACTGAGGGCTAAAGAAGTGGCCTCTGGCTGTGTGACAGGAGAAGCTGGAAGAGAGGGCTGCTCCTCGTCATGAGGAGGAACGGGATCTGGTGGGACTGAAGCTGGCTGAGGTGCAGAAGCTTCCTTCCATTCAATGAGTTTCTTAGCAGCTTGTGATACGGGCTGCTGACCCGCCGGGGCCTGAGTAACCACAACAGGAACATTGACCTTGTAAAGATGACCTTAGTGAGAAATAAGATAGTTATTTCACCCACATACTTCAAGCCAGGAATTAAAACAGATTCATCCTATTAGGAGTCACTGCGTACCAGAGGCTGTTTGCAGAGTGACTCCTGCTGGTATCTGCACCGGGTAAGTTAACCCAGCAGGGAGGGAAAAAGTAGCAAGCGCCTCTGAATTATTCTGCAATGAAACATGATGTGTGAAAGAAAATAGAATTTAGCAAATTATGCACAGTCAAAGTGTAATCTCATCAACTAAACACCGCGAGCCTTGGCGTTTTAAACTTACATGCACGGTACATAACCTGCAGCTCTGTTCTGCAGGCGTCACTTCATGCTGCATGTTACGTCAAACTAATGAAGCCAATGTGATTATAGAGGCAAATAATGAGCACAATAACGAGACGCCACACAAGAAATATCACACCTACTTAAGTTAATTAGCAACTGGTGGATACTTATTGTTGGAATTTAAATGCTGAATTTACCCAATAGCCAAGATATTAAAAATCACTTAATATCTAAAAATTAAAGTTAATAAATCAAGGCGATAAAACTGGTTGAATTTGGAGAACAGTAAGCTACAAACTTTAATTTCAACACAGCTACCAACTAAAATAAATTAAAACTGAAAGTAAATGAGCCATCTTCAACGTGAAATTTACAGATTTCATGTTAATTTTTTGACTTTAAGTTTCCGTTTGACTAAATTACATGAATTCAAGGCAGACATATGTTATGTTAGGGCACTCACCTTGACTGGGAAGCTGTGGATATTCTGACTCGCAGGGATCACGACTGAGGCTGAGAGAAGAAATGAGAGCAAAGCAGGTGACTGAACTACTTACTTACGTATATATTTTTCTGAATTTAATAAAAATTTAAAGTAAAAGAAGCACTTGGCGAGCTGCAGTAATATCTAAAAGACTGTTTTGTTATTGTGCAGATAAACCTCTGCTGGGTTACCTGTGAGTTCCTGATCAGTCTGACTGTAGCTGGCAGGGAGCTGGAGCACAAAGTTGGACGAGTTGATATTGTTTTTCCTGAAGTCTTCCATTGCTTTTGACTGCATCATCTTTGACTCCCAGAGCTGCACAGCGGAACGCACAGCAGTATGTCTCCCCGATGTGCTTTACAACTTCCTCGCTAAACCTTGCTGTAAATGGTAAATAAATAAATAACACTCACATGTCTTAAGTCGTCCAGGACGCGGTCTTCAAGCCCTTCATCCAGGAAGAGCTCCCTCATGCTGTCAATCACATCATCGATGATGGACAGGTAGAGTTTGGCCTGCAGTCGTTTACAGAAACTGAAATTCAGGAGCAACGCACCAAACTCCATTCAAACATCGGCCTTTTCTATATCGCCAAGTTGACTGAAACCTATACATCAATCAGGCATAACATTATGACCTAATATTATGTAGGTCTCCCTTGTGCCACCAAAACAGCTGTGACTCATCAGAGAATGGACATGGGCCTCCTGCGGGTGTCCTGTGATGTCTGGCCACAGAATATTGTCAGTGGGGGTCTTTGGGTCCTATGGGCTGAGGGGAGGGGCCTCTGTTGCTCATCCCACAGATACTTTATCAGTTTGGGATCTAATGAACTCGGACGCCAGGTCAGCATCTTGTGTCTTTCCCCAGTGAATGTGCTGTTTTAAAACGAATTATGCAGTTTAGTGAATTTCAAACAAAAGAGAACCAAAATAATTCTGGGTAGGTTTTTAAGGAGTCAATAAAGTCGTTGGGTTTATGGGCTTAAAAGAGCAGAGCGACATAATTGAACATTTTCTGAACGGGCTTTGGCTTCACAACTTGCGAATTAAAATGGCAAACAAATAGCTTGCAGCTCAGACTAAAAAAGCCTCTTACTGGGTGTAAAGAGTTTCCGGACAGCATTTTAATTAGGCTGCCTCACATTCACACAGCACAGCACACACAACACAGCAAGATGAGCTAAACTGTAACGCTGCTTACCACTGGACCTGTGTTGGTCAGCATGTTTCTGTGGGGAAAAATAACGGCGGTAGGATGACAGTGGGCTTCAAGCAGCTTGAAGACATGATACACAAAGTAAAGTTCACGTTGTTTTGCTGAGAGGGCGCACACAGGTGACAGTAATTACCATCAAGCATGCGCAGAAAGGTGGGATTAGTGGCATTCACGTTCGTCAGGAAATTTCTAGGTTTCTTTGTTAAAGAACATTAAAATGAGGTTTGGATTTGAAATGATATTACTTACTTTTTTAAATATAAGGCTTATAAATCATAGCCTGCAAAATACTAAGTATGAAAGGAAAACGGGAATTTGAATTAAATGTTAATTGGAGATAATGTATGGGAAGAGATATGTACAAATTGTCACAAAGCATTTAATAATCATGGATAGTTATGGAAAGAATGTGACTGGAAATTAAAAAATAAACTATTTTAATACACCTCTTATAATTTCAGTGGAAAGTGGAATTGTGTTGGAGAAAATGTGGAAAAAACTGGATATCATTCACATGAAAGAGAGTTGAGGAAGAAAATGACAAAATCTTACAGGTGATACATATAAGATCAAAGATATATATTACAGATACTTTTACTGATTGCTAAGAAAATGATAACTGTCAGCTGGAAGGATCCAAAACCACCGACCATAGCTCTGTGGGTACAGAAACTGAAAAGGGTCTACAACTGAAATGGACACTGTTGAACAAAGATGGAACTGTATTACTCTGTATGTGGTAAACTGATGGAGCAATATGGGTTATTATAAGATTCTTCTTGTATTGCTATAACTGCCCTTGATACATATAGCTATTTTTAGCTGGTTTACCTAATAAAAAAAAAACTTATTTAAAAAAATTAAATAAATAAATAAAAAGCACAAATACATTTCCTAATGTCCCCGTCCAGCAGATCTGACCTCTTTTTGCTTTCTTTGAGAAGAAAAGTTTCCCTGTTGCACATTTGGCACCACACTGGGAGCTCGGCGTAGTGTCTGATCCCATGAGATACACAACACCAGGACCGAGAAATATTTCACCCTTTACAAAACACTTAATTTTTTGAACTTCTGGATTCACAGCGGCAGCAGCAGGAGCCCTGACCCCTGCCTCCTCCGAGCGTCTGTGTAGCGATGCTGGCACTCTTTCAACACTGCAGGTTGACTCCTCTGATGAAGATGAGAGCAACAGCAGCAGCAGCATGAGTGTGAAGTTACTGAAAGCAACAGGCATTCAGCTGTCACTTTGTAGGCTCAGATAGAGGATTTCCTCTAATAAAGACTTTTTTTTTTAATGACAAATACAGCATATCTTAAACTGATTTAATGCTAGAAATAACCAGCAGAATCATAAACACTGCCCCCTACAGTGAGCTACCAGAACTTACATGAAAAACTACAGTTATTGTGATTAAATGCTATTTTCAAACCATAACTTCCAAATAACACACTGAAGAATACACTTAATCCATAACAACGCATAGTAATCTAACAGTTCACAATCAACCTGGTGTTTTTGGATGTTTTTGTATTCAGCAGAGACTCAATACGTCCCCTGTCGAGGGTTTTGCTGCGACTGACTCATCACCACAGGGGTGGATAAAGCTACGGCATTATGAAACAGCAGCACCATCAGATGTGTCTGCAACGTGGACGCACACTTCTTTTAGCATTTTGACCACGTCTGTCCACAGTGTGTTCTCAAAAAGACTAATTCACCTCAGGTTAAGATAATTAACTTCCCCGCACGCTGGGCTATCCATCTTTATAAAGTGAAAGACAGCCAGTAGGATAATCATTTTAATAGCATTCTGTGTGTTTTATTGAAACTCACTGGACGTGTCAGTCTCTAAATGCAGCGAGGAGGAGTGATTGGAGCTGAGGGCTTCGTGGTCGGTGGGGGAGGATACTGATCTGCAGAAAGCTTCTTAATTTTTCAGGACACATTTTGATAACTTTGTTATAATTCCCACACCTTTGGATGTGAATAGCCTCAAATTAGAGCTAAAGTTTTCACTTTAAGCCTAAACGTATGATATAATTTTAATTTCTGTATGTTTTGATGAACAGTAACAGATAATTAGTTCATAGATCGTTTGGTAAACATTAAAATCATTCTGCATTTCATTCACATTAGCATTAAAAGTAACTTTCCGTCTACTTAGTCATTACAAAGATGCAGTGATAGAAAATAAATGAGTTTTCTCACATGTTTTGACACTGGGTGAGGTGTTTTTCTCCTTAGTTCAATTTAAGCTTTAATCACAACGGTTTACAAGACCAAAAGGAAAGCTGTGTGTGCAAGAGACCTGCTTGTTTTTAAAAGCATTTTTTTGCAATGCAGCATAGCCTTCAGGACAAAAATATCACTACATGCTCTGCCTGCACACAGTGTGTATGGACTTGTTTGTAGATTCATTTGCTTTCACATGTTTACTGCAAGTTGCAGGGGTGTTTGCCTTTTCTGTTTAATCTTCAAAACAAGGAGAGTGTACCTGGATCTAAACTATGTATTTGTTCCATTTTATTTAAAATGTGCAGCTTAAAAGGAGCGTCCAGTGAACGGCATGAAGAACTGCAACGAGTCGTTTCAGGTTTAATTCAATTTTTACTCTTCATGTACATCATGTCCAGCTTGAGCCAGGTAACGCATACATAAAAGTTATAATCGAAGAAGACCTTGTCGTTCATTATGAACCTTCACCATTCCTTTTTTTTTTTTTTGTTGAGCCACCCTATTCACAACCCAGAGGCAGAAAGAGATCACATAATAAAGATTTGATTTTGTTTAAATAAAATTACAGTCCTCCAAAACAACAACCTTGGTTTAAAGTCAAAGGTCACTTAAAGATAGGCAACGAAAGTAATGTAGGTGTTCCACGTGAGAAATAAAGATCCACTGATACTACATCGTCTGACATGTTTCTGTTGGGTTTGTTCTTTTGCTTTGGCACAGACACGTGAAATTAATCAAGAAATGATTCATACTGAACTGAAGCTCAAACCAAATTGATCATTACTTTAGTTGGTTATCTCCTAAAACCCATTTTTTCGTGCGTTCCTCAAGGCTGGCGATCTTTCTGGAGGACAGTGCAGATGATGCAAATGCAAGCTTATATACATTACTGGAATAAACTGTAATATCATTCTTAATAAATCTATTAAATGTAAAGTGCTAGGCAAAAGGTCTGCGTTAAACGGTTTATTAAGTCTAGACATATTCAGCCTCAGTTAAAGGATACAAAATCGGTTCGACCTCCTTGAGGAATACTATCGGGCTATGTGTGGTTACAATGAACTTGACACCAGATAAAAGCAGAAAGTCCCTCTTCACCCTTGTTTTGTTATAGTTTTCACCTTTAAGACGATTTTTTTGAAATGTTCTCGGACCAAACGGAGAACGTCCTTTTCAGAGGTTCTTAAATCATCACTGTGTCATACAGCCCGACTCCTTCTCCGACTCGGTTTCAATCCACTTCTTCTCAACCTCCACCTAAAAAATACAAAATTCAGTTTTTAGCTGCACTGAAAAAGAGATCAAGGTTGCCGCTTGCATCACGTAACACATAGCCACACCGATGGTCTTTACCTGACAATGATAGCGTGTCCAGCTGGTCACGTGTTTCTGTGGCTGAATGTCGTTCACAGTGCCCAGGGACTTAACCCTGGTCTGCGACACAACCGCGCCCATTATTTCACATTCCATCGTGACAAAGGGGTACCAGTCATTCGGGATCTCCTGATCAGATCCTAGCTCCAGCTTGCAGGAAAATGAATGGGGATGATCCACTGCTGCAAAGGGAGAAAACAAAGGTCGCTTGTAGTTAGAGCGTTACAACACCGAGCGGCAAACGTATGCATGTGCATAAGAAGCCGAGGCCGAGAACACGATGAGGAAATGAAAAGTGTTACCCGTGTTTTTCGCGGGTAGTCTGTCAATCCTCCACATGATGGCTGAATATACATTCTCGTACTTGACGGTGCCGATTGACACCTGCATGACAGGCTGCGAATCTGAAGTGCTAACCGAGCCCAAGCAGGCGTTTCTGTTCATTCTGGCCTTCAGCGACCTCTGCCGCAGCAGAGCCACCGTCTGTGTCACTTTGACCCAGTCGCCCGGCACTGGCACTCGGATCACTACATTCTCACAAAGAGGGTACTGAGGTTCAGACATCCTCGTGGAGGGAAGGAAGGAGGAGGACATGTTGAGAAAAGCCTGGAGCTCCACGTAGGCGCCTTGGACTGTGACCACAGCTTTGATTGAGAAGGGGATTTCCGTGCAACCCAAGACCGACGTTTTGTACCGCATCACCTCCACCCGGCATGCGTCAGGGGGAGAGAACTTAACCAGTCGGGACCTCTGAAACTCCGTCTCATTCACACATCTGTGGAACTGGCAGTCGGCGATCTCCATCCAGACTTCAGAGCCGTCCTCGGACCCGTAGCTGGAGTCAAAGTGCAGCAGCCCGAGATCGTTAAGGGCGAGAAAACAGTCCCCTAGTCCATTCAGAAAAGCAAGACAGTGAATCTGTGTGAAGGCCGTTCGCTCCATGACTCCTCCAGATTTATCCAGTCGTACCCAGATGTGGTCGGTGATCTGCAGCGACAGCTCCTGCTCCTCGTAGTGCCGCCTCTGCTGGTGGGGCACGCACAGTTTGAAGATCTCCTCCTCCATGGAGAAGACCAGGTCTTCCATTTCATCATGCACCGTGGAGCCAAACTTGAGCAGCTGCTCGACTTCGGCGTCGTGACTAACCTCGAGCTTCGGGTGAAAACGCTTCTTTTCCGTGTATGAGAAGTGCTCCACCTTGACCGTGAGGACCTTGCGAGGCTCGGTGTAGCTTTCCAGTTTTAGATCCGAGAGCCTGCACTGAGGGAGAAGCTGGAACTCCTTGAACGGCTTCTCCAGCCCCTTCTCATAAAACATCTGCAGCACGCCTCCTGGCTGCAAGCGGAGATAGATCGGCCCCCACTGTCGAGAGGACATTCGGTTCTTCTTTTCGGGAATCCTGAGCATGACAGACCAGCCGTCCCTCTTCTGGCTACGGAACAGCCCCCGAGGAACAAACTGAGATGGGTTGTCGCTTAACACCTCGTATTTGCAGCTCAGCCGCCGCTCCTTGTCATTTTCTGTCGCTGTTTCTTGGTCCGTTTTAACTTGTAGGTTTTCCAGGTTGTGGGAAATGTAGGAGAAGGAGCTCTGGAGTTGGTCCCGAGGAGGCTCACTGCCGTCTTTGGTCCGAATAAAGAAACGCGGTAGGCTGTTGTCCGACTCCGAGTCTGACGAGGAACTGTCCACGTCTGCACTGTGTCTAGATCCATCCCAGAAGGGGTTATAGTGTCCTGAGTTCCCCTGGAAAGAAGGAAAAGGGCTTGGTCCATCCGAGGTTTGACTCAGGGCATCTGGTGCGGGAGAGGGAACGGAGGTTGCAGACGTGCGGGAGAGGCTCCGGAAGAAGTCTGTCTTTTCGCTCGAGCGAAACGGGGATGCGCTGCTGGGACTCACAGGAGAGTAAAAGAGCGCGTTATACGGCGCACAAGAACTTCCACTAAGACTCGACTGGCTTTGAGGGGATTCCAGGGAACTACTGAAACTCCAGGAAGTATCTCTGATTGGAGGAAGCGGTATTTTGAGACCATTGGGACGTGGCACTGATGCTTTGATAAGCCCTGGCGACTGGAGGGGCTTCTGAGGTGATGAGAGCGGTGTGTTGTCATCTTCAAACGTGACCCAGTTTGAGTGATTTGTAGAACACATGGCTGATGACCGATTACAGCAACAGTTGTTCGTTTGCTGGACTAGCTGTCCCCCCGATTCAGAGGCCCTCTCCTCTGCAAGACAACAAACAAGAAACATCAGAGAACGGCAAAATAAAATCATCTTAGGACTAATTCATTAAAGACAGAAATCTCAGAGGTAATCTTAAACGGATCAGCCCTTATTTGAAATCTTGAATAACTCCACTTATCCTGTCGGTGGATGAGAGAGCTCTTGAGGATTTAAATAAAACATGTTTCCTTAAGGTGCTCCATTAAAGCTTAATGAGAGACTGACCTTGCAAGCCCGCGACAAGTTCGCTTCCGTTAACACTACAATTAACTCAGAGCTCTCTGGCGTTGAAGCAGCAGAAGATTTTCTCAGTAACGCCGCAGATTAGAGCGTCGCGTCTATTAACCGGCGCGTCTCGCGAGCTACTGCGTCAGGGCAGTGCTTTTACGGAGGATTATCTTTTAGCTAGAAAGGCGAGAAATAAAGCTGCGGTGACAGAAGACTGCGGGGAAGCGATCAGATTCTTGTCTTTGAACTAGATGCAGTGATTTATTGGCGTCGGGATGTGCGGCTTTTTTCATGCCCCTGTCTTTATCTTTATACGAGACGTTCCTCGGTTTAGATTTACTTATTTTGAATTTTTGCGAGCCATAAAGGAGCTGTAGAGTTTATTGTTCCTTATATCTTCTACTTGCACTAGTGTCTTTTCAGTCTTTTCTTTTAGAGAAGATGAAGCAAAAAGTAAATAAATGAAAAAGTTTATAGTGGTAGAAGGTTTTGCATTTTTGGACATGCTGTGCTTCGAAATGAGCAAAGTCTAAATGTTTTATAGGAAGCCCGCTTGGAAATGCGAGCGTGAGAAAACTTAGCCATGCCAGCAAAGATCCAACCTCATTAAACAGCATGGAGTCAACTGTGAGAACCAGCTCGAAGCTCGAGAACGGAACAAAGCGGGTTAAATGCACAGAAGACAAAGGCGGTATCCTCTTTAATATCAGACGTGCGGAACATATTTTGGTATGTGTGGACATATTGCTACACAGCGATGGCATTCGGGCTAATTTGACCGCGGTCGGGGAACAAACGTGTTGTAATCCTGATGCAGACTTGCTGGAAATTTTCCGGCTACTCCATCACAAGCTGTCTGTTTGATGTGCTGAGCTCAGCAAGAGGCCCCATGGAGGCCTCGTGCAACACGCTGAAGCTTCATCTACCCACAAAAAGGAGAGAGCCTCAATTACAGCCTCCCTCCTCCCTTCAAATCACAGCCGTGACTCGCATGAAGGAGACACCCAGCAGAAGGTTCCTCTATCTATAAATAAACAGGGAAGTGGGGGCTAGCGGATTGACAACTCTTCAAACGCCGGAGAAGATCATTCTAACGAGAGGACGTTTGCGACGGCACGCACAACGTTTCCACAAGTCCGTGCGCCCGTCCGTCCTCTCCCAACTCATGCAATCCATCAGCTTTGATTCAAAGGGAAGGAGGAGATCTCCACTGGGGTTCCTGACAGTCTTTCAGGCTTATTTTCCAACCTTCCCGGGCTCCCGAGCTGGCAGCAGGGAAATGAGACGCTGCTAAATCTACAGAGGACAAAAGAACGCATTCCACGCATTCCTCTGGGACAAGCAGCTTTGCACACAGGAAATACCAGCATGCTATATTCGTGTGAACTCACAACAAATATTATCTTAAAGTCATTTCATCATATTTGAAATTAATTACATGTCATAAAATGGGGTTGTGCCTGCTTTTCATCGCTGTCTGACTTAGCAAAACACTGACAGAGAGGAGCACGGGAACTAAGGTGGGCTTATGGCACTAATTTGGTGCATTGTAAATATCTGAAACAAGAAAGAGGGATTATTTTTCACAATTTTAATGTAATTTTAGCTTTAAAATGTAGGATGGACTTGAGATTTGTAACGGCTACAGAGCGGGCACTTTGCTTCCAGTTAAACTGCAGCCCTACAGAGTGGGATAATCCTTCTTGGTCCATCATCACCTTAATAAATGACTGCACTTGTTAACCCTGGAGTAGGCAAAAAAACATAACAAAAACACAGACTTAAAAAGTGTGAAGTCGCATAATCGCAACTATTAGGTGTAACCGAGCGCTACTATCAGCTTTAGAAAGAGGAGACTCACACACTCAGTCACTCAAACATGAGAACTGTCACAAAGAGGAACAGCACCGTCTCATGAGGATATGATCCGGTATTATACAAGAATAACTGGCGACAAATGATGACTGAATGGAAACTCTCGTGGTTCAAGAACAAAACTGCTGAATTAAAACAAATAATAATCAACTGAACTTTGACTTTGGCAGACAGATGCTTCCTGGTTAAGTGAGACGAGTTCCTGTTGGACTGTCGGGATGCATTTCCTGTGCGCTCCTCGCACCATGGAGCAAGCGCGTAAATAAACAGTGTGAGACACTTTTCCCCGTTTGGTTTGATGAGAGAGTTCTGCTGCTCCGACCACAATGAGAGTGTAATCTGGCGCTGGGAGCCCGGACAGTGAGCTCCTGTCAAACAGAGCAGGAGAGAGTTTGAGCTGCAGTTTGTCCAAACACGTTGAATGAAGAACGTTTGTAAAGTAGTGTAGTTCAATAAATCCCTGCTCTTTATGTAGCAGTTCAGAAAGTCATGACCGGAATAAAATAACAAGCAGAAATTTGTCAGAACATGTTTGTGTATGTCTTTCACTCAAGTGGATAGTGGCTGATACTCATCTCAGCATTTAAGGATGAGCCGATAAAACAATTTCAGTTTAGTTGTCGTTTCGCTTGTTTCAGAGTGTTTAGTTTATTTTGTTTCCCTTTCGTTTTAATGTATAATTTGTGAGGGAGGGGGTATATTCAGGGAGTTAAAGTAAGTCACTTAAAATAATGAGTATGTTGAAAGAATGACATAGTGTCTCAAATGAATCACTTCCTGTCTTGAAAGAACTGGCTGGTTTGCCAATATAATGAGTATATAATAAGAAAAGTTCTCACAAACAATGACCTAGCATCTAAAGAAATGATCGTAATCAGGAAAACATGACTGAGTTAGTGTCTAAGAACATGAAATATGACTCGGCATCTCAAAAGAAAGACTCTTTGTATCTAAAACTCGACCATTCTGACATTTAACTGTGTCTGTATAATAATACAAATGTCAGAAATGAATGACTCTGTAACCTGAAACAACGGGTCAGTGTCTAGAAATAATGACAAAACCTCAATGCTCAGCATCCTGAAATACAATTTAGTGTCAAACTGATTACGTTGCATCTTGAAATAATGGGTTAGCGTTTTAAAATAAACACTAAATAATAAGAAATCATCTTAAAAGCATGCGTTGATATCTAAAATAAAGACTATATCTCACAGTAACCAGAAGCATCCTTAAACTAATGATTGAAAGTGATCAAACATTCTTCAAAGAGTGATTTAATATCACAGTTAGGAGAATTCTTAGTATCTTGAAATATGATTTAGTATCTAACCTAACGATTCAGCATCTCAAAGTAAAGACTTAGTATCTTGGAATAATGAGATTCTTTCTTGGGAAAAAAACAATCAGTTTATATCTAAAGATAACGAGACACAGAAAGAGAAACTGCATGAGTCATTTTAGGACTCCAACTCCTTATTTTTGAAAACAAACTCATTATTTCGCGGGCGGCGTAATTTAGAGACACCAGATGATTATTTTGAGAAAGCCTCTCATCATAATTACTGACAGTGATTCTCCCATTGGCAGAAATTGGCTTCCATTTTTTTTTTCTTCCTGTTTACTTTTAAAAACGAATTTTGGAGAAAAACACACAACTGTTTCTCAATGTCCTGCAACCTGCTGCTTTCAGGTCATGTGTGGAGGGTCTGGTGGCTAAATGCCAGCTAATATCGATGACTTTTAATGAGATATCTCTCTGAGAGTGACATAACAGAGCAGCCTTCCTTTTCACGCGTGTGTTTTTGCGCGTCCCACCACTTGTGAAGGGGCCACTGTTTGTGAAAAGTTACACAGCCTCGCTTGTTTTCACTTTAAAAAGTTTCCTGCTGAAGTCATGAATTAGAAAAGCAGCTTATTTCCCATAAATGTCTTCCGCATGTGCAAAGAAAACTGCTCACTCCTTGCTGGGACACATCTAGATGCACAGTCGCGTTATTGTTCCACGCAGCGTGGAGCGAGTTCACGCCAAAAAACACACGAGCTACTCGGTAAACAACTTTTTTTTTGTCTCGTCCATGGTAACCGAGACTGGGGAGAGAAAACAGTACCAGCATGCTGTCATCCAGGCCCGCGTCCCGGACAGAGGGGCCCACTGCCGGGATCACTTCTGCGCCATTGTTTTGATGCGTAAAGTCGGAGCGTAAACTTCTGCGTTACTTTTCACTCTGCTTTGCACCGTGAACACAACGAGTGCATTTCAACCAGAACAGAGCTACGACTCGCTAACAGACCGAGTCAATACATATACATATAAAAACATATATATAAGAGCAATCCGAAGCTGATTTAAATCTAGCTTTAAACCCGATCTGCCGCGGCTCTCTCCAAAACAAACGCGAGTGCAAACGACAGCAAGAAATACTCACGAATTCCCCGCTGCGGTTCATTCAGGTCATTGCTTCTGTTTGATGGACACGTCTGAACTCCGACGTCGGCAGGGTTTTTGCTCAAAATGGCAGAGTGTAAATCCTGGGAGTTTTAACAGCAGCGCTTCCCCTCCCGAGTTCACACAGACTGTCCTCCAACGGGACACCACAGGACTGAACAGAGCGGAGGGAGGCGTTCACGGCGGTAGGAAATGTGGCGATCACCGCTTCGGCGCGAAACACGCATTGGTTACGGGACAGTTTTACACCTCTAAGGTTATTGAATTGTAACCACTGTTGGTTGGAAGTCTAAAAAGGACTAAAAGACACATGTTGTTATGCTAATTTTATTCAGCACCTGACTTGAGATTGGGTTTCAATCAAAATTAGTAAGTAAACACACAGTAAGTCAACGCAATACACACACAAACTCCCAGTTCTTTAACAATGATTGTAGCTGGATAAGAGTGAATGCCTACAAAATAAACATTAAGAATGAAATGAGACACAAATGTGTCCATTAATGGATTACCTCAATATGCCTTGTGCGAATATATGCAACAACCTTTCACTAAAACCATAAGTCACTTGTATTTCTATCTGTATTGATTGTGCTATCACTGCCACAATTAAAAGACAATAGCACGTTAAGTACTTTTAAGCCAAAAGCTATTAAATACGCAAAACACCGGTTTTACGGAAACTATACTTACTACTAGCCCTGAAGTAGCGTACTTGGAGTACTTGAAAGCATCATGAACTCAAATAAAACACGTTTTTCCTTCCAAAACAAGTGACGGCATAAAAGTCTGATCTTTGGGGTCTCATATGTCCAGTTAATGGTGCTGCCTCATTTCCCAGTGGTTAGGGTGTGTTGCAGGCATTTCTTATTTTTTAAATCATGGATGATTTAAAATCCCATACTCTTCCAAACTCCCACAAAGGCAGCACGAAAGGTTTTGTCATGAAGTTTTGAGGAGCTTTAAAATCCAAGTGACTCCAATAAATACATGAGGCATTTACATTGTGAGTAGGTCTTTATTTCGTTTCACATATTAATATGTGCTTTTCAACAGGTTACATTGTGAGAGTACAAGTTGTTTTTCTTTTATTTATTCATAGGAATCTGATAAGAGGGCAAGTCTTTGTGGTCAAAGTCTGCTGGCAGCTGTCCTCTGGCAAACACGAGGTCTGAGTGAAGTGCTCATGAGCAACGCTCTGCTTGTCTTTCATCCACCTCACGCTGTTCTATTTACTGTAAACTTGAACTGCCCTCTGCTGTGACTCACCTGTTGTCTGAGCCACACTTGGAACAATCCCTCTTTTTACACTTTTCAGTAATCTAGCCGTATACGTGACACATACACACAAAACTAACTACAGATTTTCAAAATTTGTGGAAAATAAAGATTTGTAACTTCTGAATAAATGCATTTTTTTTGTATACACATATACATATATTTAGAAACAGTACAATTACATCAGTTTCAATTAACCCTTCTCGTCCACATACATTGATTTAGACTGCAGTGCTGCACCAGGCTTCAGGGCGAGTGCACGTCCACGCTCACTTTGGTGATAAAAACGACTGACAGAGTAACTACACAGACAGACCCGCGCCACTTCACGAGCTCCAACTTGTCCGTCCCTTTCTAAGTAAACACAGTTAATCAGTGATTCGAGGCAGACGTCCGTCTTTCTTTTCTCCCCTCCAGGAGGAAGGAATGAGTTCAAGAGCGTCTTTTTCATTCATTCAGCCCTTCTTTTTAGAGGCTTTTGATATATGCGCGTGTTAGAATGGGGTATTATGCTGAAGGTAAACATAATCTCATATTTGATCTAAAAACAAAAAAGAAGTGTAATTGTAAAACATTACTCACATGTTGTAGAGCCGGTGCTCTAGTCACACAAAGAGGGAACTCAGCCACACCAACATTTACTCTGTTCGCCTACTCTCACAGATAAGGAAAAATCCTCATTTTCTCTTTCACACAAACATCTTAGCAGGAAAACTACACACACACACATCGATTAACAGGGTTTGGTCTTCAAGTCTTGACTTCAGTGAGTTTTTACCATCGTCAGCTGTTTATCTCCTAATTCAGACACTTCTCTGCCACCGTGCCCTTGACACAAAGGTCAAGAAGCAGCTTCCGCTACAGTTACAGAAAACATAATTTCTTTTAAAACCATGTTACATTTTAACTGGTGTGACAGTGAAAAAGAAGAAGAAAAAAACAGTTTATTTCAGTCAAACACGTCCGTGCCTCCAAATTGTTCATTTTTTTGTTGCCACTGTCTGACAGTGGAGGAGTCTGAGGCTCACGTAGCCGTCCTGTGGTTTGGTGACAGTGTTGGTACCAATACGTTGATGGGAAGCTTCACAGTACGATCCTTCTCCCAAGGTGACCTTTCATGATGCCAAACGGAGCCACATCTTCCAGGGCAGCTCTAGCGACTTTTGTTCTTTTTGGCATTTCCCTAAAGAATGAAAAAAAAAAAAAAGCATCCAAACTTACAAACATACAAACATACAGGAGTGATTTGCTGTGTTGCATTTAGGTGCAGTAAGTTCAGGCAGCTCTGATCTGACTTTGGTTTGTAAATCTAAAAACATGCCGAGGCTAGCTGCTGGCCCTCCAGAGAAAATTGCCACCTTTCGATCACAAACGTGTCCCGTCCTGCAGCTTCCCAGCATGCAGCCATCTGTGTGCATACATGCAGGAACACGCACGCTTGGAACAGGCCTCTTCAGCTTAATGACTATACCAGACGGCTCGGGCAGGTGCTTTTCCCATCAAATGTGGCGGCTACCCCAACACCACCTATGACCTCCTGGCTCACCTCATACCTGACAGAAACTTTACAGCGTCACACTTAAATGCCATCTGATCCTTCACAGCCTCTGGATTTGTATCACTCCTCCTTTAGATGTTTTTAAGTGGGGACTGGACCAAAACCTTTTGAAAGGAGCTACAATTAAAAAGTTAGCAGACACAACACAAAGCTTTCTCTGTGATATACCTTGCTGCCCAGTTTGAGTGTGTCGATTTCCTCTCTCTGCTTGCTCAAAGTCTCATTCATGATGCACAGATGGTCGCTCATCATGCTAAGCTGGTCTTCGTAGCTCCTCTTAGTCGTGGCCAGCTCATCCTTCAGGAGAAAGAACAGTTGCACTTTGAATGTGTTCTCAACTGGAACAAGGCCCATACTTTTTCAGAGTATACTAAACTACACACAGGTAGCTCTTTGGCAGTGAGACCGCCTCTTACCTGCAGGCGTGTGATGTTCTGATTAGCCAGTCTGATCTCCTCGTTCAGCGTCTCCCGTGATTTCTCCGCAATGGTTAATCTCTTAGCCAAAGCTCGACACTAGAAAGGAAAAGAAGAAAGTAAGCGACTGGTGTCCCCCGGTAGGCTCAAAGAGGGCTTTATAGATCTGTTGCAAAAGCTGCAGTAAAAGCAGATATTTCTTTGAGTTAACGGCTATATTTGAGAAACGCCAACGACAAAGATAAATGCACAGTTTAAAAAAAGTGACGGTTTAATACCTGAGAGACATTACCTGAGCAGCACTGCAGTTGCTACAGCACTTAATGAAGGCGGCTGACATGCCAGTTAGACACAGTGTGACAGGATGTCACTTAGACAAGTATCTACATTCAGATCATTAAGTTAAGAATATTGGCTGTCAGTTCCTCAGTAAATAAGGAAATAATCGGGCTCAAAAACCATTTCCAAAAGCTTTTCATATCTCCTCTCAGAGGATGTGGCATGTTAGAAAGACAGTGTGGTGTGAAAAGATGAGGCTTATGCTGTAAGACACAGTTACCAGGATAAACAAGAGAAGGATTCACCTCTGAATGAAAGTGCACAGCTTTGCTATCTGAGATCTGGAGCTGGGTGGTGAGCTCTCCTACTCTGGCCATGTAGTGAGTCTTTATCAGCTGCTCCCTGGACTCCTCGTCTCCTACCTGCAAATGCAGACACAACATACATTTTTTTAATCCTTCAGGGATGCAATGGATTTTCAAAAGCCTTTTTTGATACACTATGCAGGCTTCTATTAATATAGCAACTCTTTATTTAAATGTGTAACTTGCTTAAGTGTGTGGCAACTCACATGCTCCACTGAAGGTGTTGTGCATAACATGCCAACCTGATGACAAAACACAGAAAATCGTCAAGAGACTCAATCGTTAGTCAGGATGTTAAACAATCCACTTCAAGCAGAGGCGGGCTTGTTAGGACAAACTCAACATGCAACAGATAAAGGCTATAACAAATGTACTTGACAGATGAGTAAAACAAACAGCCCTATGAACTCTGCACTGACTTGCATAAACAGTATTCTCTTATTCCGCCACATCAGCACATTGGAAGCCTGAGTTTTATTAAGCAAATACTTGCTTGGCGTGGGAGCAACAAGAAAAGAATGATAATACTCCTTTTGTTGAAGCAAATCAGACACCAGTGCCATCACAGGCGCGAAAAAGGCTCTGCAAGCAAAAAAACAAAAAAAACAAAACAGCAGTCTAAAAGAGTCAGAGTGTACCAGGCTGGTGCAGAGTGTCGCCTCCTTCCCTGTGGCTTTCAGATCCGTCTCTGCTTCCTCGTGGCTCTGCGTTAGGACGCTGGCTGCAGCTGTTTGTGAGTTCGGACTTCCCCCTAGAGCTGCAGCGAGCTGCGCTTCCAGGTCTGCAATGCGCTGGTTCTCCTTTTCCAACCGCACCTTCCCCAGCTGGGCCTCAAGGAGCCAGTGCTCCTTCTCCTGCTCCAGCCGAGCGATCTTCTCCTGGCTCTGCTGCACCTGCAGGAGGCCAACGGGGAGAGGAGGAGATAGCGGTGAATAGTGAGTATGTGGGGAGGACTGAGCAAAGGCCAGGAAATGTGAAAAAGGCAACAGTGCATAAACAGTTTGAAATAAAATATTATGGAGCCAGACTCTGATGAATAGAAGCGCTGCAAGAAGTTGTCTTATCTTTGTTCTTTAATTTTATGACTTTGTATTTCCTAAACCATGTGCTTAAGTGGCAAACAGATACAGGACAAAAAAAAAAAAAAAAAAAACTCTGCTCAGGAAAAGAATATGCACAGGCTCACCAGCCAAGCTTCCCACCCTGTCCCTAAAGAGCAGCTGTCTGCCTCTGAAACATCACGTGACTGTGATGTATCCCTGTAAGACTGAGATTACATCTACTGGTGCTGTTGTTTTGCTGTTTCCAGTTTTCCTACATCCTGAGTTTCTTCTTTAAACTCAACGAGACTGAAAAATACACAGAGCCACAGGAAAGATAACCGCAAGTTGAACCTTGTTTTTTTGACTTCATCTCTCTATTATAAGTCATCGGTTGGGGCTACCTAATCTGCGTGGCACACTGACTCATACGTAGACTCTTGTCTCCGCTTTTAAAACACTGAGCCATCTATTTTAGGGATGTTTAGCCGTGTCTGAGTCGGACATGCTCACACCAGTGCTGCTATCACATCCCAGGGGTAAGTGCATTTTCATCTCCTACAGATATTTTCAGCCAGACCTGATGTGATCATTAAAGTTTCTTGCCAACGCACGGCCTGACAACATTCAACTTTCCAGACTCTGCGGAGCAGGTTGTGTTCAGTGTGAGACAAGCTTGCAGCCGCCCCACTGTCTCGCAAAATCCTGTGGGAAACACTGCAGATGTAGGCTCTTTAAATAATGAGGAGGGAATTCTTCAGATTGAGTCTTACCTGCTGAGTGAGGCCCTCTCTGCTCTCAGTGGAGCTGGTGAGTATACGACGGTTTGACAGGGCTTCTCTGTATGGAACAGACTGGGGCCGGGCCTGGATGGACCAATAGAACAATAGAAGGAGAGAACAGACAATTATTAATGAATGAAATGATACTTATTTGCACAGGAGAAAGGAAGAAAAAAATAAGAATGAAAGTAAAAATGAGACCCACAACTGTAAAAGCACAAATGCTTTCAGCAAACTTAACCAGGTACTAACCTTTTTGACGGCATGGATATAGTCAGCTGCCTTCTTCTTGTTGGCCAGCATGCTCTCTGCTTGGAGGGGGTTGAGTGCTACTGCGCTCCCTCTTGGATTGTAGCCCGATGAGGTGAAGAAGTCTATGTTGTTGCTGAAGAAAGTGGCAATCTGCAACAAATGACTGCGTCATTAGCGCTCACATCAATCAAACGACAGACAGCCTTGCATCTTGCTCAGCACTAATTTATGTCTACATTCCTCAGCGCAGATCCACGGTATTCTGTTTAGCCTCTAATTAACCAGTGTGTTTACAGCAGAGAGATGATTCCACCACCAAATATCCAGCATGATAAATGTCTGAGCAATTAAGCTTTTCGCCTGCGCTCGAAACGCGGCTCGCTGCACACATCCGAGCGCCCGCGTGTTATTCAACGCTGCAACCCACTGAACTGTGCCTCCCATGAGCAGACGCGGCCAACAATGCACTTGATTCACAAAGAGAAATCATTTATCCGTATACTCTGACTGGGGAGCAGCTGTACAAACTGTAATTTGGACAGTATCATTTCGGCATATAAACACTGCACACCTGAGTCCTGCCGTTCTGTGTTATCACATTAGTGGCAATTTACCAATGCTGCCGTGAAACCTCGCTGCTACGTACAATTAGGCTTTCGTGCATTACAGCTAACGGATAACACCGTTTAAACGTTCAATATGGGGGAAAAGGAAACGCGGCGCCTGCCTGCCCCCTGTTGGCCGTACCTTGCCGGTGCTGCTGGTCAGAGACCCCAAAGATCCCAGGAGGCACTCTGTGGTGGTGCTGAGCTTTTGGGTGACGGTGGGGAGTTCCTGCTCAATGCTGGCCTTCTGGTTGTAATGCTTTGACATCTCTGGGGAGCAACAAGCAGAAGACGGATTTGAAGTATTTGCTAATAAATTGTTTTAAATAAAAGAAACATATTTATCCTGCCCCTTCATCGACTGTTCTGTAAATACGCTCACTTGCCAGTTCATTAGGTACACTAAAGTAAACAAATGTGTTCCAATGTAACGGTCCTGCAGTAAATCTTAAATTTCATGATTCATTAAAATAACAGAACTGTTTATCCATCTCATTTTGGACGCTGTGCTTTGTCGTATTATTTAATTACATTGTGCTGAAATGGCACGTGTCTTATTTTAATCAGCGAGCTACGCTAAACAACAGAAACTCTGCACAATTTAACAGCACCACAAACTGCATCTTCCAAAACGATTATACATTTGATCTTTTTTACACGTCTGAAAAATAAACTGAACATTACATCCGTCAGTAAAGAGGGGTGATTCAGAGAAGAGCTGTTACATTAGAACGGATTTGGTTTTACTGGTGCACCTAATAAACAGGCAGGTGAGTGTAGCTTCACACAGTAAAAGTGAGGGTTTTCAGAGCGTATACAAGCAGTCACTATCTGCACAAGCACCAAGGCAAACACACAACGGCACTCGCTAAATAAACACGTACATAAACTTTTCTCCTCCGGTGAGCACATGAATATCCTTCCATTTGGCGTCGCAGTGTGACAGACGTTACGCGGGAGCTTGTGGATGTTTACTCTTCAAAATTGAGCGGGTGGTTTGTTGTGAAAACAGAAATTAAGTCTGACTTTTAGGAATGGCAACAGCGACTCAGTGGTCACGGGGAAGATATGGGCACTGCTGCGTGTGAATGGCTCTGGGTCAAGAAAATAAAAATAATAAAAAAAAAATGTCTCGCAGTGCTGCTCACCTATAACGGCATCGTGAAGACTGTGTAGGCAGGCAGCCAGCTGGGTGAAGACAGCTGAAGCGCTGCTCTGTGGCATGGCATCCTGCCGAACACCTGAGACAGATTGCAGACATTTGTACAACAAGCATCTCTTATCGTCACTTCATTAAGCTTCTCCTTTATTTAAAAATTGGCAATTTCCCCAGTTTTTCAAAGTAAAAAAAAAAAAAGCAAATAATTGTTCCAGTACAGTACTGAAAGCTATAAATGACAGATCTTTCAAGCTAAAAGAGCTCATATATCCTGTGTTAACCTACTGGGTAAGGCCAAAAGGTTAATGTAGTTCTGAAGTTTCTCGAACACAGACGTTACTCGCTTCATGTCACTCTGCAGCTCCCGGTTTTTAGCAGTGAGGGCAGTGGTACAAAGAGGCACCTCGCACTCTTCTTCCAGGCTGAAAGGAGGAGAGAAGATATCCATCAGCACAGCCTCCTCCACTCCATCCCCTTATCTCTAACACACACACGGTGCTCTGACCTTTTCAGTTGGTAAGGGAGAATCTTTTGCAGAAAGTGGGTGTACGAGGAGAAATTATCAGCGAAACTCTTCAGCGTGACCACTGTCTCCTTCAAATCAACAACAAACAAACAAAAAACACAAGTTAGCTGTACATCATCAGATAGATAGATAGACAACTTTATTGATCCCTTTGGGAGGTTCCCGCAGGGAAATTATTTATTTATTTTTAGATTAAAAAAGCATCCAAATTCACAATATTCACACGGCCATTTTTAGAGGATGTCACATGCAGGGTGGGAAGCTCAGATACTGTTATCAAAAGGATGTGCTGTGTTCCAGGCTGCTGTTAAGGAAGCAGGACATTGCGCAGTGGCGTCAAGCTTCTGATGGAGCAGTTGGTGTCAGATCTGCAGTCCAAAATGTTATGCTCTGTACTCAGTGCTCCTGCTTATCCTTTCAGCAGTAACCTCACATCTCTGCATTACACTAGAATTAATACTCTGAATCCTAGAATTGCAGATAGCCCTCCCAATGTGACCTGAGCACTGATCAAAGCTTCTTCCAGTTAAAAGGGAGTCTTTCTTTGCCATCATCACCTTAGTGTTTACTCTGGTACTTTCTCTGGCTCTGTGACGCACCTTAAGACAGTTTTGATGCTATGTAAATAAAATGTAATTGTACGTCATCCAGAAGACTCCAGTCCTTCATTGTCTGCAGAACCGCGCTGCAGATGTTCAGTCACTTGCACAGAGGCTTCATCTTCTACTCTGTCTTAAGCCGATACCAACAGACTCAACAAGCTTATCAGGAAAGATTTATTACTTACATTTAGTAGTTTTTAATCAAAGTGTATTGTATTTCTGCTCGGTTTCTTTGGGATTTAAAAAATGTCTATCTTATCTTACCTTTCTTTATCTCGCCAACTGATGAGAAATGTTTTATTTAGATCATAAGACCATGTGTGTCATATTTAAAAGGAACGTATATCTGTATCCCTGTTGCAAGTTGATCATACAATTACAGCCTGTTTCATTTGTCACCTGACAGTTTTTTAGCATGATGTTAATGTCAATTGAAAACACTGGCTACCATCACCTTTGTAAAGCTAAATATTTATTCCATTTCTTAAACCGTCTGGCGGACACCAGTAATTCTATCCACACATTATTTTTTTCTACCGTCATTCTTTAAAAATATTTATCTGTCTGTTTGGTTTGGTTGGTTTTTCATCTTTGGCATGACGTCATAGAAAAATGGCCACTGTGTGAAAAAGGTCCGTACCCAAAACTCACCAGTACTGTGACAGTGTCCTCTGTGATGCTTTGGTATAACTGCAGAAAGCTGTCCTCCAGGGGGCGCACATAGGCTGCATTCTCATGTAGATACTGAGAAAACTAGAATAAGAGAGAAGGGAGAGAATAACACATTTAAGTTTGTACAATAAATACCACTCCATGTGGTATATGTGTATAGCTCGTATCTGGCACACTGCCTGTATATTCTGTGTATGGCTGCTTCACCTTCTGGTTCAGAGGGGATATTGGCTCAATGGAGGAGTCCTTTGGATAGATGTGCACTCTCTGCTCTGTGTAGGAATGAAAGTTCAACAGAGCAGCCACGAGGTCCTGGATAAAACTCAGGGCCTGGCCAGACACGTCTCTAGCCTTAAGCTGAAAGAAAGACAGTACAATCCACAGACAGTTGCCTTAGTGTCTCTTTCTGATCAATCTGTCTTCCTTTAAGCCGCTTTACTATTTTGTGAGTACTGTCAGCAGCTTTAGACGTTCATTAATAAACATGAGGTTGTGAATAGAGAGTGTTGAGATGAATAATATTCTGAAACTCTGCATTTTACTGGGGAGGAGGTTTTAATGGTACTAAAGCTAAAGCGAGCTTTCTCACTCACCTGGTGCCTTCGGTTGTGTGACGGCACATTCAGGCTGTTGTAGTCACTAAATTCTGCAGAGCAGGAGAGAAAAAGCAGTTAAAGCAGAGCTGAGGCTCAGCCCCTGCACAAAACTTTATTGACATGACAGTTTAAATGGTTTAGCCTCCTGCCTCCTTCAGTGCAATATTACGGTTTGGTGTAGAATTACACCGCTTACTCCGTGGCAGCATGTTATTACGGTATCAGTGACAGAGACATAAATGTTCTCAAATAGATGTCTGCTCTGTAGCAGATTGTTTTTGTGCCAGTGGCTCGATGCCAGATACTCACTGGTGTCATTGAAGGGCACTTTCTCCTGGATAACACTGCTGCTTTGTTTCACCTGTCTATTCAGCTCCGACTGGCACCGCCTCAACTGCTGCTGACTACAGAGAGAGACCACGTTAAGTGCATTTAAACATGCATGTCACTGAATGGCACGTATTATTTTGAAGTACATCGACATATTGATGGATTCGATTATTTTTATATTTAAATCAAAAATAAATATACCACTCTTCTGTTCGCATTCTGCACTCTTTTGCTTCCCTTTCCAGAGTTTGTGCTTTCACCTGTCACAAGAAAGGGGAAATCATTTTAATAAACGTTACCACTGTTGACAACTCCCAACAAATGTTTTACTCCAATTCTGGCAATCCTCACCTCTAAACGTGCTTTGTCACCTTGCAGCCGTTCCATCGTTTCCACGTATTTTGTGGTGAGTCCGTCCACAACAGCCTGGTGCTGCTCGGCATTTTTCTCCAGCTCCTCCAGTCGTGCCCTCAGCTCAGTCTCCTGCCTCCTGTGCTGCTCCCCAGCTTCATAGAACTATTGAGCAGAAAGCATAGCCATCACATGCACATGCAACTTTAAATATTCTGTATAAAAGACCACCATGATTGATGATAGTAATACACTGGTCATAAGTAACCGATGTAACACAACACGACTGCCTACTTGGATATGAAGTCGCTCGTTTTCTTCAATCTTTTTCTGTAGGTCTTCATCAAAAACACTCTGGGTCTGTAGGCCATGCTGGGAGGGAGAGTCTCCTTTGCTCTGATGGAGATACAGAAACTATTAATGATCCATTAGCTCTTTAAAACATTATCGTGTATTGTAATTATAATAATTATACATTATGGTGCTTACAAATTTCATAATTACTCCTCAAAGGGATATTTTTCTGAAGAGATTCATTTTTAGGCATTAAAAATTGCACCATAGATTCTATTCCTTTTTATCCAACCATGCAGCCCCTCCCTTCTTGTTCCCCTCATGATCACCTTCCCCTTTTTGCCCTTGGCTTCGCTAGCAGCAAGCTCCTCTTGTAGCAGCTCCACCCTCTTGGCCAGCTGTTGGTTTCTGAAGCTGAGGCTGTCCATCTCCTGCTCTTGTTTCCTCAGACTCTGGTCCCTCTGCTTCAGCTGATCCTGATGAGGGAGAGGAAAACAAGTGTAATGAATAACAGATGTCACCCTAAATAGTCCAGCGTTAACAAAATCTGAACCCCTAAATCATAAGGAAGTCATTCTGCTGTCTCTGTGCAATTCCTACTTAACTGACTGCAGCAGTGCAACAAGTACTCTGTGACCTCTGGATTTGTTATACAGTATAATGTGTTAATATGAGTGGAGCAGGCTGAACAACCACCACTCGAGCCTTAAGGTTTGATACAAAATCCTTTGACAACATCAGTGTTCAGGAGCTATTGTTGGACGATTAGTGGAACATTTGCACACTGCATGCCAGAACACTAATAGTTCTGGACAGTAGACTTTGAACATGTCACAAATATCCACAGACAGCACAGACTTTGACCCAGTACTTTACTTCTGTGTAAGTGGCCAAAAAAAAATCTTCCATGCAATTTTTGAATGTGCTATATGAGTGTTTCTGAGATGTTTCTATGATGTGCAGCTTTAATCAGTCTAAAACCAGGTGTATGCATTATACACTAACTCGCCTGTTCATTGGGTACACCAGTGACAATGAATACATTCTGATAAAACAGTCCTGCATTAAATCTTAGCTTCATGAAGGTGTCTGATATTTGTTTACAATAAGTGAGAGAGCTGCTGGTTCAGCTGTGTTTAATTTCTGAGGCTGTGGTTTGTTATACATGAAATGTCTTGGGTTGTACCGACACGTTTCTACCATTTTGATAACCACATTTTAGAGCACCACAAGCTGCATCCTCCAATGCAATCACCTTATACTGTGAAACATAAACCGAACGTTATAACAGTGTTGAAGCTCAGATTTAGTGCAGGAGTGTTAATATTAGAATACATTAGTTTTTACTCGTGTACCAAATGACCTGTCAAGTAAGTGTATATAAATACACACATGCTAATAGGGGTTCCCAAGGAGGCACATCAGGGTTAGGCCGACTAACACTAACAACCTGCTCCATTTGACTGAAGTAGAGTGGACTGGATTGGTTGATTCTGACAAAGAAGTTAGTAATGACTGTTTTCTCTCACAGGGGTTTTAGATTTTGTCAATCCGTTCTGACTATGTTGCATAAACAGAACTACTGTTTTTGATCTAATCTGGAATTCACCGCCCATTATAGTCTTAAAGCAAAACGTTCTGTCCTGTATCAGGATATTGTTTTATTGTATGTGATTTATTTATTTTTTTATTGTTCACATGCAACTTCACCTTCAGTGAGACAGTGGTGGCCTGCTCATCCACCACTGCCTTCTTCAGGACCTGGTTCTGGGCACGGAGCTGTGAAAACAAAGAAACGTATTAATACATAAAACTTTGCCTGTGACATGAAGAATAAGGTGGCATGTACGCAGCATACTGCATCAGGCTGAATTCCCACTGGCCTCTAGAGATGCGTTTGCACTTGCTGCTTTTTCATCCCTACTCAACCTAATACGCCAAAGTGTTTAAATACTCAATGCTCTCCACTGCATAGATCACAGCCTTGAAACAGACAGTTAATTAAGCAGAAGGAGAACATGTGTGACAGTTACACAGTCAGCACTTCCTGGGCAGGATATGGTGCTTGGTTTAAGGGGAGATCAGAGTTGAACAGGAAACAGCTCGCAATCCCCGTGATGTCAGCTGACACAGATACAAAGGGCACATACAATTTAACTCCATAAAGAGAAAACAAGGGCTTTATTTCATAACAAAGAAGCGATTAAAATCTGTGTTTTGGTTTGTTAAAATGTCAAATGATGCATGCACGAGACAAAATAGAAGTTTTTCTCGTCTACAGCGTTGTTTATTACAATGCTGCAAAGATTAAAGTTAAAAAAAACACCACGGCACATCTCCAAATAAATAGTCTTGCCCTGCTTTACAACATCAATAAGCCTTTCTTAATCAGTTCTCTTTATAAAAGCGCACCTCCATGTGCAAGTTTATCACGATTCAGATAAAAACAACTAATAAATTCCCAGCTGAGAGTATTTTATTGAACGGTCCGTGTGTAATCCAAAATAATCGAGTAGCATCCGTCATTGATTTCAAAAGCATAGTGAAGCACCATGACAGGTGGCTAGCGCTAATATAGCACGCTAAAAGCTTCTGTGATATGTAAAGTTAAGTTTACAGCATTAGACAGACAGTGTGTTACCTTTGAGTACTCCTGCGCCAGCTTGCTGTATTTTGTTTGCAGGTCTGTAACGTTAGCCATTGTTCCTGGAAACGGTATCTCGTCGCTAACCGTTGATGCTAGAAAACGGTTCCTTAGCTAGCCCGGCTAGCTGGCGGCTGTCAAATTAGCTTCCCAAAGACCGTAGTTAACGCCGCCTGTTGCTTGAAATGTTGACAACGCAGACGATGAGCTGTGACTCAGTTATTATTAACGATGCCAAGGCAGCAGCTTTCACCGTTAGTTAGTAAAACTGACATCGGGTTCATTGTGACAGAAGGGACGGCCACGAGTCCTTAAAAATGAACTGGACGGTGGTCATCTGATTTAGGCTAACGGCTCATTCCGAACGCCGGATGTTATTCCGACTTTACAGTAATCTGTTATTCGTTAGCGCTATTAGCGGTGACAGAGCTTGCTAGCAAGCTAGCCGACTAGCCAACAGCTAGCTAGCAGTGTAGCAAAACAAATCCCGACACCGAGCAGCACATGTAAGTCGGCATTATCTGACAGGAGCCGGGTGACATGCGGCGTCCGGAAAGCGCATTAGCGGGAGAGGCTGTCTGGTGCTAAGCTAGTGAGACAGCTTTAAATACCCACTCAGCTGGAGGAATACTTTCATTTTCTGGCTAACCTATAAAATCTTCCTGAAATGAGAGGCGACTACAGGACAGAGGTTAGAGTTCAGAAAACAGCATAGTGGTGAGCTGGTGGAAACAAGGCGCCACCTAGCGTTTGGAGGTATAGATAGATAGATAGATAGATAGATAGATAGATAGATAGATAGATAGATAGATAGATAGATAGATAGATAGATAGATAGATAGATAGATAGATAGATAGATAGATAGATAGATAGATAGATAGATAGATAGATAGATAGATAGATAGATAGATAGATCTGCTTCTAGCTTTCCATTAGGAAACAAATACCATGCACAATTAAATGCTGTGATGTGACTGCTAAATTATTTACTGCCGACTTTTACTCTTGCATGCGTTGCATGAACAAAAACAAGGTCAGAAATCACAAGCGGGTCCTAGCACACATCAAGGGTCGTGTCTGTGATTTCCCTCTAAAACGCACATGACCTCATTTAGACAAGAAGTGACATGACAAGCTGCTAATGCATCCACCGCTGCACAAATCCTACACGATTAATTTCACCTAATCCATAATAATCTCTTTAGATTTTTCGCCACATACTATTTCTTTATTTCCTCTGCTGCCGTCTCGCTATTCCTGGTCTTAAATGCATACAGGCTAAACACAAACTCTCTCACACGCACACCACAGCCAGTGGCTCCAGCATTGTCTGGTTGCCTGGCAACTGCCGGCGTGGCGTGGTTGCTAGGGCCGTGTGGGAGGGAGGGGGGGTGATGCTGCTCTGATTTCCAGCTGAATTGAGGCAGTCAGTAGGGAGAAGCCCCCCTCTTCCAGTCGACACACAGGACTCTATTGAACAATAGAGCTGTGCCAATGGGCCCGAGGCTAGTCAGACAAGCCCTTGTTCAGGGTCACTCTGTGTTCATCCCACAGTCCTCCATGACTAATTAACTTACAGCGAAGAGTGTCGTTAGCACATTTGATGATGCATCCATCACTGGCACAGCCCTGGAATTTACATTAATGTGAGGTGCATTTCTGGCCGCCTGCCACGTTGGTGCGTTCAAAAACATGCAGAAGAAAGGGGAAAGTGTGGTGGAGCCGCCACACGCGGCTCAAAGCGCAGTCAAAACAGAGCTGAACTGCTGGACTCGGTGGGAAATATTTGCCAGCTGTAACATGGTTATGTGAAAACTGAGAACCCCTGACAATCATTGGCTAGAATGCCAATCTTGTGGCCTTCGCAGCAGGTGGCAATGTTGGTCAAAAATTTAGCTAATGTATGCGACTGAAGTGATGGTATTCTCACGTTGACGAAACAGCATAAGACGATGCACACACGGATAACAAGAACAGGTTTTTATTAATATTTTGTAATACCATATATAATGCAATTGCATATCTTTGGCGAAAATAAATCTTATAAACATTTTATCAACAGAGGTTAGCATACAAAAACCAAAAAGGTGTGTCGGTCCAAAAGACATGGCAGACAACTGACACAAACTGATACTGGGTTGGCAGCTTTGACAAATGCGAGAAAATGTTATCATACCCATATGAACTACGGCAGAATCACATAATTAATATTCAATAACAGCTGTGGAGCAATGAAGCAACTGGGTTTCGAGTTAAGTCCCGGGATATCCCCCCTAAAAAAAACTTTAGGTAGCTCATTCGCACATCAGCTCACTTTGAGAACCAACTTTTCTTTTGCAAATGCTTCAGAAAGAATGAGTGAGATTTTTTTTTTCCCCCTCTACACGTCTCTACATAATTTCTCTGCAGTTGCACTTATACTCAAATGTAAGTTTGAAACTACACAGCAGCTGCCTGGGGACTGAGTTAGTCTGATCCAGTTTACAGTGATAGTCAAACATCCCATTACAATACCTGGAAGCATGAGTTATGAGTGGCAGTCTTTTATGTTTTTCCCCTCTCTCTCTCTCTCTCTCTGAGAGATTCTAATCTGTGATGAGTTCGAGACCTAATTTTTAATTTACGACTACTTAAGTCATAATACCTAAACATACATGTGACAATTGTAAAAAATAAAAATAATAATAATAATAATAATTAAATCAGCTTCTACAGTACACAGGGGGGCTGCGTCAATCTTAAATTCTAGACCCCAGCTGTACATCAGTTTTGGCAACAAAATAAGTTTCAGGATCAATGTTAATTTACTCTCTTCTATCCAGCTTAACAAAAAGAAAAACAAAACATCAAGAAAACCTGGCAGTCATGGTTAAACCGAACAACAACAAAAAAAAGCACCCGCTCTAAAGACAAAAAACATTGGCAAAATACTTAATCAGTGTAACGAGACGAGAAATAAAAGTGTATTGCTGTAAAATAAACACGAAAAAAAAAAGTCCTCGCTGAGAGGAGTTCACAGAATGAGAAAAATAAAGGTGCCTAGTCATTAGTTTCAAATGACCAGTGTCTGATAGAGTATGCATTCAAATATCCCATAAATTAAAGTCATAAATAAGGTGATGATTAATGAACAATAATTTGTTCTCTCTTTTTTTTCTTTCACAGCTAAACAAGACCAGTGTATGCAAGTATTACTTCTGAGAACTGCAGCTTACTCTGTGAGGGACAGCTCCCACTCGAAAGAGACAAAAATAAACCAATGTATTGGCTAAGTCACTGTATTGACCGGAGTCGTCTCCCATTTCCTGGTTCAGAAAAAGTCTTGACTACGTTGTGGCGGCAGGGGGGACATAGCGACCGTGGCGCTTTGCAGTTTAACATGAGTGGCACGAGAAAATGTTTGGCACTGACCATGCGCGCTGCACTAACAGTCACGGTGACACAATCAGTGATGTAGTACTGTGAAGAAGAAATAATCGAATCTTCGGGTTGGTTCTCCTTGTGCTCGTCCTGTGCGGCGCTCTGCCAGAGAGCGTCTTTTTTTAAAAGCTCAAATGAAAATTGCGGCCTTCTACACAAGTGGCTCGCAACTTCCCCCTCAGCGAACGGCATGCAATCAACTGACAATAAACACTCCATTTCGCAGCTTTAGAAGAGAGTGTGCACTTCCTCTTTTTGTTCTAGGAGGAAGAGCAAGGACGAAACACGAGTAGCCAGCCAGAACTGAGGGCACAACATGAGAGCTTGGCGTTCAGTGAGTGCAGCGACTGCACATTAAAATCTCCACTCGGATGCCGTGAGGCTCTCTTAATTATTTGAGCCCAAGTCGGCACACCTTTCTTCAAGTTGTGAATTAACTTGGCCACAGGATCAGCCAGTGATATTACCTGTATCATTTAGTAATTTTCTAAACTACATGGCATGGAAAAAAAAGGAGACGCAGTGATATAATCGAACTGCGAATCCAAAATCACGAAGCAAAACGCCGTGGTAACCTGCTCCTCACCTTCTCAGTGACCTAGCAGGGTACCAAGCAGTCCTACAATACAGCTGCAGCACAAAGAGCAGGCATCACGTCATCGTATTAATTGGAGCCGTATTTCAAAGGAAAAGTGTTTCTCTTTTTGTCAAGACCATCATTCTCAGGTTAGGGCTGAAGTCAACATGCACTATGATACACACACACACAAGTAAAAATAAAATCTATGCAGGATAACCTATGGGCACACAGTGAACATCTGGCAACGCGTGGTAGATGTTCACTTTGCATAGGCTGTCACCGAACGTGAATATATGTTTCCAGTCTGCACAGTTAATGTCAAAAACACGCCGATGAATGAAAAGGGATCAACAGGATGAGCGGTGGCTTTGCAAACAAAGGAAAAAAAAAAAACACAGCTTGCACTGTAATGGCCGCAGAAAACTGAGCGAAGTACTATAGCTAACTTTGCAACTAAATTTGGCAGTGGCAGAGTAATACCATTTCCACATCTTGCTAATCCTGAAACAGAGCTGGAGCCCGTGTGTGATGAGTTTATCGCGTAACAAGATCGTAATACTACTCCATTCATTCTCTTAATTGTAAAGTTTAACTAGCATACTCGACTCTGAAAAATGCCACCATGGAAAAAAAAAAAAAAAAGTCAGAAAGTTAAGGTTGTGGATTAATTATTGCATCTCTCTTACAAGAGGAGTCACAGAGCGAGAACTCTTTTCAAAACAGTGGCATTTTTTTTTCTTTAGCACAAAAAGAGGAGAAACTGATAACACCAGGAGGTTAGATTTTGTCTGTTACAAACATGCACTCATTCGCTTCATAAATAGATTCACTTGGAAGAGGATACAGGTTTGAGGAGGAAGCATGCAACGCTTTGAGTTTATAAAACCTTCAGCTTTTTTTCCATTTTGTCTTTCAGAGAAAAATTCTTGAATCACAATCTTTTAATCCAACAGAAGCAGGCAGGTCGTTTTGGATAGGTATCTTGATGGTTCTCCATAGCCCAAACACCCACCCCCAGCAGTTACCCCCCGAGTTTACTCTATATGGCTTTGTTCTCCTGTGTGAACGATACTATTGCCATTTGTTTTGTTGGACAGAGATACTCCCAAACAAAAAAAAGGCTCAAAATGGCCAATGAACGATCAGATAAGGAGAAGGAGGCACACTGGGACACACGATCAGGGGTCAGAGGTTAGGGTTCACAGGGTCCGGAGTCTTTCGGGGGCAAAAGAAACTTCATTTCCTGTTAAGTTTTGTGCTCTTGACAGTGCGTTTGGAGCCCTCCGTGCAGCTGCGTATACCAGCGAGATGCAGCAAGGAGCCCGCCGCTTCCTTCAGCTCCTCATCCAGCTCCGGCTTGACCTCGCGCCGCGCCCTCTTGCCGGTGGGCCACTTGATGGCGGGCGGACGTCGAGAAGTCTGGTGGACGCCCCTCTCGTCCCAGAGGTCGGAGTCCTCGTCGCTGTGGAAACCCTCGCTGCCGGCTCGGCGGGACTGACTGCGGTCGCAGCCTCCTTCGTCCAGGGAGGAGAGGGACGAGGAGGAGGAACGGGAGGAGCAGCGCTGCAGGGCCACGCTGCTGTAGTTGTGGTCCTGCTTCGGATCACTGCTCACCAGGACAGAATCAGGTCGGGAGAGGTCCAGTGGGCTGTCAGAGTTGCCTGAGGAGAACAGAACACAGACACAGTAGTAAATAAATAGTGAAATTAAAAAGATGATCTGACAGGCTTGTTACGATCTAAAACACTTTCTAAACACTACGTGTAAACACTAGTTGGTTAAAATGGGCTGTGGCTGAGAAGAAAAAGCAGAATTCAGAGAAGCACAGACACTTTAGCTTTAGTTTGCTTTGTTTATAGTTTATGTATAAAGCAGAACTAAGACTGGTCTAGGCCCAGCAGGGAAAACCTGCTTTAAAAATAGCTTTCTAAAGTGAAAGCAGAATTAACGCTGAAGGTTAAATACAAGCACAGTGCAATGTACAGTCATTTTAAAAGCCTCTTCAAAGAATTTAACACGCAACGAGTCAATGAAATCAACTAAACATTTACTACCTAAAGTATAAGGAATAATAATAGTTCACTATGTTGGAAGATCAGACTAATTGGCAATCTGAGACACGCTCTGAAATTAATTTCAGCTAGCGTAATATTCTCTAAAAAGTTTTCAAAACTGATGCACATATATTAAAGGAAGAGCTCAACATTTTAGGAAACACATTCATTTTCTTTTTGGTTGAGTTAGATGACAATATTTGAACTTCTTACTTCCTGTCTGTTCTAGCTGGATGACAAATGTCTACAAGCCAAGACGCAGTCCAACACAAAACCCTCTGTTAAACAGTAAATTGTAACATTTTGGATTCTGTATAATTTCACAAAGAAGACATAGCTTGTTTTAATCAGTCTGCATTGCAAGTGATTTGAGGTGGATTTACCAGTTTGGACGGATTCAGACTAACTGTTTCCCCCAAAGTGACCCTGTTTTTGTCCTTCGGATTGGTCTGCTGATGACCAACCAGAGGAATCCAACCCTTTATCGAGGCCCAACTTCTTGTGTTACTGTTGTGAGGTTAGATAAACAGTAGCTATGCAGGTACGGTCCATTCCTATAGAAACTATAAAAACCTGTAATAACAGAATCTAGTGGAGGCTAGACAGCTGATGGTAGCAGACACGTTTTTAGTTTTCATGTCCGGTCATTTCCTCCTCTGCACCCACAACAGTTTTAATGCTAAGTCTGCAGCTTTTCAACGATTATGGGAATTGATCCTCACATGACTTTTATTTGTCGTAACTAACTACAGAAACCAAGAAAGTTGGGACTTGACAAAGGGTAGGAGACTCGGTGGTCAGCAGACCAATCAGAAAACCTACAAAGGATGAAGTGTTTCCCAAATGTCAAGCTATTCCTTTAATGCGTCTTCAAAAGAAATACTGTGTACAGTCAGGTACCAGTAACGTCCTTGAATCCTTTCCTGTGCAAGAACCAAATATTTGCTTGTGAGAACAGGAGACATGTACATAACAAATTAAAGCACACAAAATTAAAAGAAAACTTGAGCAATGACAGGGTGGTATGTTGGGGGTAGGAGACAAAGAGCTAGAAGAGTAGGTGAAAGTATGCCTGTTTGTGGATTCTCTTACATGGGTCAACGTGGTGCCCAGGGGCAGAGTTTAAGAGCATCATGGCAGTGGCAGCATCAATGTCAGACTCTGGAAGAGGAGAGAACATGCAGGATGGTCAGTCCTAAGGCGTGAAAGCATGGTAGCATGATATCTCTACTAGGACTGGATGGACTGGGGCTCCTTCAGTAATTTTAACACACAGTGACCCCATCAGTATTCACTGAATGGACCGGATACGCACTAATTCAAACCAGAGGATGAATTCAAGCCACCGATAATGAGAGCGCATCTGATCTTTTCAGACCTGACAAAGTGTCTAAAAGCCTCATAGCTCACTTCTGAGGCTCTAAATTATTAATGATTACAGTGAGACTGAGTGCTCGACACTGAGCACCAGCAGAACCTCTGCCTGTCGTCAAGGTTACAAATCCAAGAGGCAAGGAGGAGGGGAGGGGAGGCTGAGACATCAACTGGGAGCTACAACATTATGGTCTACATGAGGCATCAATGACTTGAAAGCAACAAATCAAACCAAAGAGTTGAGGATAAAAGCACGGTGATGCTGAATGTTCTGGGACTGAAATGTGCAACGGCAACAGAATCAAAATACTGCACAAACACAGGCTTAAAAAAAAAAAAAATCGCACTCCAACAGCTTTTCATTTTGGACATACAAATGTGCATGCTGGGATGAGTTTGCGTCGGTCTCACCTTTGAATGAGCAACCTTGTAGAAAGAGATGGCGAGGGGGTGAGGAGGCACTGCGGAGAGCAAACAAACAACACAGGGTCAGATTAACTATGTCGATTCCAACAAAATCTATATCTGAGAGCGGATTGTGCCCATTCTGGGCTGATTAGCTGACGACAATGTCCTGCAACACTGGAGCAAACTTATAACATCCAGAAAGTGCTTGATGAAAGTTTACCTGGGTGGGGAGGCGGGTGGTGTGCAGAAGGCATGTGCGGCTGGGAAGTGTTGCTTCTTAAGGGCTTGGATTAGGTTGGGGCGATACTCGGGGTCAACACACCAGAGGGAACCTTTTCCACTGGCCTGTGGGAAAGAGCAGGGACATTTAAACTTTTATTCTACAAGATACACCGTAAACTATAAACCAGATAATAATCCAGATATCCCTGATTCATGATAACAATAGGTTTGACATGAATTCATTCATGAAATCCATGTAAACAAGGGCCCACTTGTAAAAACATTTCCCCACCGCATTACTGGCGGTGAACAAAATCCACAGGGTAACTTTAAAATCCAATGACAGACGGTGCAATCAATTTGGGTGATGTGTACGGCTGAGTAATTGCGCAGACCTACAAATGACAAGATCATTATTTTTATTAGGGGAAAAAAGTCAAGTGTGACCCTAACCTTTTACAGATTAGTCACAGATTAGGGCTCAACTAAAAGCTTCACGGCACCTTTTAAAGGAAGACATGTTCAAGCTGCAACGTTAAAAAAAAAAAAGAAAAAAAAAAGAGAGAATGTCAGACATTTTTCAGCGCAGTTTTACTGCAGTGACAGCAGCACATCGGTGTGTAAAAGTCTCATTTGCATAAACGTCCATAATGTAAAGCGATTGTTCTCTACACCATTAACAAAACAGCAAATACAGAAGTAGGAATTCAGCTACAGCCTCTACAAACATGAAAAATGTGCTCGGCAGCAGTGTGTGAAGAAGGAATCCGTTTGCTGGTGATGTGTGCGGCAGTGTGTTAACTGGCACTTTATCTGATGGTGGCGTATTCTCGCCCAGTCTGGGAGAATAGAGGGAGGGAGGAGAATAACCTTGACTCAGATTACCAACCAGCCCTGATGCAGGAAGAAGGAAATGTCTCCATGGCAACGGAAACCACCAGCCAGTGTCATGTGAAACTGGTGCTGGCGTCTCAGCAGACGAAGGGCTCACGCTGTGCACCTGCACGCTGAGCGGCCTGCACCGCACCGTGTGGCTGTTGACTGAGCGCTGAGCGACATCCACTCAAAAGATGGGAAAATATCAGGTCTTAGCCAGGTACAACATTGGCAACACGGACTCAAACCACACCCCCATAGCACCTACGCAGTAACGGTTTTAACTGTTAAATTATCTACATGTAAGAGGTTTTTTCATGACCTTTAACACTGAATGCTGCTTATTTAGCTAAGAATACCTCTTGCTATATATAGCTTATTGTTATTAGAAACATTATTAGGAAAGATTTTCATTTATTTATTTTTTTTATTATGCAACACAAATATCCTGATCACGGCTGATCTAAAACTCTAGGACAAAGGTAGACAAAGACTGTTCCCACAACCTCTTTCCTGCACTTAAGGTCACATTTAGTTTCTTCTTACAGTGTAACGCTTAGGATTCCAACTGTGGGACGTCTGTCTCTGGGGTAAAACAGTTGCACTACCTTGCAGTGCTCCAGAAGATAATGTCCTATCTTAGTGTGCTGTGTTTGCACTTCCTATGGAGGAGTATCTGTGACCTTGACTGGATTCCACCCTTATCACAGCAGAGTCAGAGGTCCCTGCAGCTGCGTTAACGTCCCGGACACTGACATATGAGCCACGCTGCAGCTTTTCACTGCTACACACTCTTCACCAGCGGTGTTTTACTAAACAAAGAAGGCACATTTTGGCCTTACAGTTAATGTCACGTCATCAAACAAAGTAATGCTGTTAGTTTTCTGGGTGAGCTGTGTGAAAGTTAGGAGACGCTTTGTTGACCTACCTTTCCCAAACTCCTTTCGACCTTGCGGAAGCATTTGTTCAGGGACAAGTTGTGACGAACTGAGTTCTTCCATCCGGTGGGAGCATTGGAGAAGTAGGGGAAGTGCTCGAGAATCCAGCCGTAGATTTCTTTAACAGGCAAGGACTTGCTGGGGGACTGCTCAATGGCCATGTAGATAAGCAGGGAAAATGAGAAAGGGGGCTTAGACTTCATTGAGTCCCGCTCCCTGCCTCTGCTGTGTGACGAGGAGGAGGAGGATGAGGACGGGCCCTGGTTGGACCCATAGTCTCCCTCTATGTCGAAGAGGGGACTGCCACTTGGCTGAGCTTCAGGACCTCCGAGGGTGAAGTTCTGAAGCAGGTTCTCGTGGAGCCAGTTGAGGTTTGTGAGCTCCTCATCCTCATTACCTCCAGTACGATCCACGCTAGTTGCCAGTGGACTGGATGCACACTCTGCCTCAGGCAATGTTCCCACACCACAAACACCTCTGAGCCCCGTCCGCTCCTCTTGCATACCCGGAATTTCCGTTTTCTTATCTGGTGACATCCCAATGATTGGACCCATTAAATCAAAGAGGTCTGGAAAAAGAGGAAACAATAGATTGTTAAAAAAAAACACTTGCGTACATGACAAATTTATAGTTTCTGACAGTGAATTCCATTTCAAAATAAAGTTGCCAGTATAAAATAACTGGATGCGACACTTTGGAATGATGCGCTCATCCAAGCGTAGACCTTGTTTTTTTAGGTTTCCCGGGGGGCAAAGCCCCTGTAGCTGTGCCTGTCTGCCTTTATTGCACTTCCTGGCACTCTCACTGCCCCTCTACTCCACGCCTGGTGAGGACGGAGAGGCTCTCAGCTCCCCCTCCCACCCTTCACTTCAGCCGAGGACCTTCGAGGACATCCTCTCAAGCAACTGAACTGACTTAAGGCTCCACTACTCAACGCCCACCTCATTTCAGACAAGGCCCAGCTGCTCGTTATGTGTAAATGAGCATGAAACCGACCAATGAGTGGAAGGCCTCCATCTTGCAGAGTGGATGGCTCTTACAGACTGATCTGCATTCAGCCAGGATCAAGTCTCAATTTGTCACATGCCAGATTAAGTAGTATAAAGAGGCCACAAACCCAGGAGTTGACAGTCATTTAACACCACGAGGAAATTCAATCTGCCGGCAGCGCTGTATCATTAACAAATCCCACTCAAGAACCCTTCATGAGACAATCGTACTTTTTGTTTTTACATGACCTGTCAAAAAGCATGCTTTCTTTAACAGAAGAGATCCAATTAAAGTTTAAGTTGAACCTTATACATCAAGAGGATGCTGCATACAGAGACACCTTTGTTACTGATTATTAAACATTTAACTGTTTTTTTTTTTTCTTAAAATAATTCGACCAATTCTGTAAAACCTTAAAATACAAGCTGTGGTTGTGCACAGTGTCCGGTAAGGCCAAGAGCACAAAGAGACCACTCTTTGTCTCAGCTCACAACAAGCTTTATGTCCTGGGTGTCACCATGACAACCATGCCATCCCTTCAATTAAGAGCAGAAATCCCACAAACAAGAGTCAATAAGAAAATGAGTAACCCATTTGGTCTGTCTCTGCCACAGACCACCACTGTAAGCCGAGTATTCCTCATGTACACCGGGCGCCTTGGGTCTGAGTCGGTCTAACGCGTTCTGGATCCGGACGGAGGTAGGAGTGGGGCTGGAAAGTTGGTGAGGTGAAGTACGCACAGTGTGGTGGATCGGCATGTCATTTCGTTTCTGTGATAAGATAAGAATTGGGTCAAACTCGAGAGTGTTTGCACAGTGGCTGAGACGGGAGAGGGAGTGTACCCACACACACACAAATCAGTTCGTCAAAGCCAGCCAGAGAGGGCAGAGAAGGTAAAAAGGAGTCATTAGAGCATTTAGAAAATTACCCTCTTAATGAGAGGATATAGCTGACAGATCCTATTTTGGTCAAGAGTGACAGGTAAATCTAGGGTCACGATGTCTTCAGCCTGTAAAGAATACTTAGCAGTGTATTTGTTTAAGTGTCTGTAATGATAGCAAATCCTGCCTGCTCTACATGTGTCATTGTGTTAGTTATAATGATCCCACATTCTGTCTGTCAGTCCTCTATTGTCTACGCATTGCGAATGTCAACAACACTGAATTGTCCTTGTGTAACGCACATACTTCTGCGATTTTGATCGCCGACAAAAAGGAAGTAAGTCGATGAGCTGTCCAGGCCAAAAGGCAAAGGGACAGGCAGAATGAACATAGGAAGAGACAACAATAGGTGAGGACCTTTAATAGAAGGACAGGGCAAAATGGAAAGAATGAACGAAAGAGGAAGGGAAATAGAGAAGGCAGGGGGGTTGGCAAGCTGAGACACAGTGGCAGTGAGGTAGGCTATGCAAGGTTTTCTACAGACGAGGATGAATCACAGCTCTCTGCAAAGTAGAGCAATCAGATACGTCAGGCAGCAAGAGCACTGCCCATTTGTGTTCGAGGAAAATCTCTGCTCAAGACACCAGAACACTGTCGACACGACAGTTTCCCGCTCTGAATGAATTTACAAATACAACGGGGACCAAATAGAGAGACAAGTCTACAGCTTCTGCTTCCAAAAAAACATTGCAGGATATGCTGACTTAAATATTATATTAAGTCGTTTAATTTTCATATCCAGTACGCTTGACAAATTAAATGTGCAGGTACAATTTCAGGCAGATTTTTAGCTGTTCGTTTCACAAAATTTCACAATGGTCACAGTAAAATCAAAAGGCAACACAGGTGTGGCTTTCACTACACTGGGTCCTTTGATTAAAAGGTGTGACCAAAGTGCTTTCCAGAGTGCGCAGTAAACACTCTGTCTTTTCTTCTCGAACAGGGCATGAATGACTGCTGTAAACTTCAGTTTTATTGCTGGGAGATGAGGACGAAATCAAGGAATGGGTAAAGTGTCGGATCAGTGATTAACCTTAAACCTCCGAGGAGCTTCACCTTTGTCCTTCTTCATAAACTTGACCCCTCAGCTGGGCCCTTGGCTGCAAGAGAGAGCTTATCCTCTTTTGAGTAGCTCCTCCAGATGACCATCATTTGAATATCAACGGAGGCAGGGTGGACGGATGGGAACGCTGTCCTGCATCCAGCCAAACCCAGGAAGTGTTTCACCACGACTGCAGCTGGTCAATTACCACCGCTGCTGCAATGATCGCAGTCATCATTGCTCTTATGAAAAGGCATCAAAGAGAGGCGGCTGGGAATGCAATGAATAATGGGACACTAGAGTGTAAAGAGTGGAGAGGGGAGAGGGAGCTAATAAGCCGGACTGGCCTGTTGACTGCTGCTCAAGCTTGAAAATACACCAAAGCTGCAATGGTGCTGACCTGATGGCTCATCTGCAAGTTAAAATAGCCCTGCACACCGCCAGCCTCATCATATTCATGTGCAAACAGGCAGGCTAACAGCAGGTGCCAAGGCACATTTTTCCCCCCTTTTCAAACTGCTCTTTTATCCTGTTAAGCACTTAGCCTATTCAAAAATACACAAAGACATATGGAGATAGCTTTAAGTGGCAAATCAAGCCGTTGATGTGTCAGATATGTACGAGGGAATGTAAAGGAGATGATAGCGGCGCCGAAATGAAGAGGTGCCGGTTGGAGATGTTTTCTGGGAGCGAATCTCACAATCAGGACTCAGTTGCCACGGCAGCCAATGTTGTAAGGGAAGCAATTGTGCTCATGTCTGTGCATGAAGAGAGAGCTAATGTGGGGAGATCAATACAGGCGGAAAATGCTGAGGCCAGCAGTCTGCTGCCGTTCTCCACAAACCTGTCGGACAAAGAGCAGTGGGAAAGGCCACCGCCAACCTGGATGTCATGGCACTACTGACTAAGTGCCATTAAGGCAGACTTTATAAAATAAAACAAATTCACTACACGAAAAAGCTATTTTGTTAAGCAAACAATTATAAATCATTTTTCATCTGCACAACAAAAAGCATATATTATGTGCCTAACTGCCTCCAGTTCTGTCTCACCACCACACCCTCTTCACAAGAAGTAAACCAGTTGACACAAACCAGTTACACCTCTGTAACAGATACACAAAGGTGTGCCGCAAAGCCCCATGGTGACGGCTGTTATTTGAAACCCTAACTGATATTTAGGTGACTACTCCGTCTGGCTGGAGCTCTAAAAATGTGAATGAGACAAAGGGGGACAGGGTTAGAGTGGGAGAGGGAGAGAGAGAGAGAGAAAGAGAGAGAGAAAAGGAGGCTGTTCCAGAGCGAGGTAGCCAAGTGGCTTGGTCTTTTATTCTATGGGAGGGTTAAATTATGTCGTAACAAATAAAGCATCCATTAATGTGAAGGTTAATCAGGCTGCCGTTGAAGCACGTCTAAATGATACATTTTAAAATAAAACTACTACTTTAAACGATCTACTCAGCGCCTGAGGTGAAAGCAAATGAAAAAGCTTGTACAAAGCGTTACAATTGGCCCCACACTCGGCTCATACAAAGGAGCAGTTGTTTTTGCTCTAGTCATGTTTCCGAAGTGCTCAGTATTCACCTCGCACTTTCAAACAGAGGACCGGGAGGGAAGGAAACACCTCCTGCCTGTTGAGGAAGTTCATTTTCAGAAAACAGATTCAGACTTCACACAGAGGCTGTTAGGCTTGCACTACACCATAACAGTGGACTGGGGCAGGCGTCGGCCCGAGAGGTTTTATTGAAACAGCAGTATTTGCCTTGGCAATCTATGAATTCCATCAGAATGCAGCTCAGACACAGCTGACAAATACCGAGGCTGGACCTAATGTGTCGACTAATGCAATCAGAAGAATTGATAATGATTCTGTTCGGGTTCCTCCGTGACAATAACTTCACAAAGTAAGTTTCAAACTCAAATACACAGACTGTACTTTGACTGTCAACAGAGGTGAGGCCTTCCAAAGTACATGCCAGCCCCTAGCCAACGGTGAAACCTTATCTCTTGGTCATGTGTTTGTCAGTTAAGTGTACCAACACTTACCAACAATCAACATACACAACAACCTCAGTCAAACTGACAAAAAAATCTGCTTTTCTTTTTTATAATCCCATTTAATTAGATTTATGCCATCAAAACTAGTTTCCAACATCTAAAAAGGAATACGTAAAAGTAGTTTTGCTGAAGTTTACACACTCATAAGGTTTTAACATAAGCCCTTCCAAGAATGTTCTCAGTGTGAGATTACCTTCCATGTAAATACTACAAGTGCAAACCAATAAAACTTGGTCCACTAGAAACGCAGAAAGCAATCGAGCAACAATGGCCTTCATTACCAAATCATGTTCAGACTCCGATAGATTTCTTCCACAAAGACCCAAAGAAAACAGGATGAAGCACTTTGCTTTCATAGAGTCAGAATATTTACCGAGGCTTCTGATGTGAGGACATCAAAAAAAAGCACGCACAGCAAAAATTACATTACATTAAAGCCTCTCATATGCGTCTTCCAGTGACTCCTGTTGAACATCTGAACCTTTAATAAATATTTTAAAATGTGGTTCAAAGTATAGAATATATTAAACAGACAGCAGTTTATAATAAATGAATATTAATATACGCACTGCACCAGCCTGAGCAAAAAAAATCTGTTTTGTATTTATCTCTACTAGGCACTACCAGGCATTTTTTATTCTACGATTGTAAAGCATCCACAAACATTCCTCTTGCCACATAAGTGCCACATTTTTTCCAATGTATTTATTGCCTTGGTGAGCTCATGTCAATGCAAGACTTTTAAAAGCGTCTAGATTTCCTCTGAGCTTCTACGTATTCATGGATTAATACTTTTTTATGTTATGTTTATATTTCATTTTGGACAAAAACACCAAACCCGGTACCGGTCCAGTGATGATATAGTTTTACAACATACCGCTTAAACGTTCTCATTCATGAAAACATCTTGATGATTTACACACGAGCTGATAAGTCTGGATTGTTGTTGTCATAGTGCCATCAATTAAATAAATCCCGTTAATTCAGCCGAGGGTGATGAGACAAAGAACCATTGTGACACAGGACACAGCCGTCCTTCCCTCTTCCTTTCACTCAATCAAGGAAACGGTCACATCAGTGTTGCTTTCAGATAGGCGGGCCTTAATGGCCTGTGTCTGGAGCCCACCCCATCAGAAATGAGACAGGCACAGGAGCAGTCAGAGGGTTAAAGAGGGGTAGGGGAAGAGATGGCGGGGGGGCAGCTCACCATAGAGTCAGTGTATGACCGCTGTGACCAATCAAGAGATGTAAAACAATGGAGTAGATGGAGGGGAAAAACAATATGGGTATAAACACTACAAACATGCAATAGCTAAAAATACAGCCAAACAGACGCCCAGAGACTGAATCGCAGGTTTGCAGATTTGCAGAACTGAACCTCAACCTCTTCTTTTTGTTGTTGATCTTGTGACATTAACTACAATAGGTTGACCCCAGTTTGTTTTATATATCAAAAAAAAAAGTGACAGCTGTGGAAAGAAGCAGAAAGCTTAGGGCATAAAAATAGATGGCATTTAACTGTACCGTGATCTCTTGAGAGAGACGCTAAATGATGTGAAACATCACAAAGAATAGACGGGCTGATAATCAGAAGAGGACAGAAAAACAAAATCGGGACAAGCAAAACTACAAGAGGAGGAGGCGGAGGCACATGTATGTAAACCCGTCTCTTCAGGCGTTTAACATTTGCAACTCAAATTCAGAGCTACCACCTATGTCTGACTAGCAGAATGTCAAAGACCCAAAACAACAGTAGGCTATGTAATGACGGGGATGTCCCTTCTTCAAAACCTCATGGGCTGAGAAGAGGTGATCATATAAGACGACCACAAAACTGCACAATCAGTCGACCCCATGAGTCAGATAGGGCAGCGTCAACAGTCAGAGATGAAACTCATTGATTAGGGACTGATCTTAAGTAAATACGTGCTCCATTTTAAGGGATTTTTCAATACAATAGAAAGATTTATGCACCGTGCTTAAGTGTTTTTGCAGAGCACTTTTAGCCAAATGAAAGGAAAGGCATTTAGACCACATATCAGAATAAATGTAAAACAATGGGAAGAATCCTTTGCACTGACAAAACAAACATAGATGTGTCTTGATCTCAATCGGAAGAGCAAGTGGGCCAGAGGAATCCCTGCCAATCAATCAGTGTCTGAACCAATGTTTGTGTGAATGGTGAAACAGAAGCTCATTGCTAAACTAATCAAACAGCGGATTGGATGTTTCTCTGCACTGTCAGCTTTGGGTGGTAGTTACAACCATCGACTCCGTTGTAGGGCATCAATAAGGTCAGCCTCTGCCTTTGGGACTCAGCCTAAAGTTCTTTTTCTTTGGGAGTAATTCTGGATGTTAACAATTGCGACAGCCTGTTACAACTAATGAAGCTGCTAATTTAACAGTATATAATAACATAGTATTCCAACATGTTAGTATCTGCAAATTAAGGCAATTAACACGTTGGTTCGTTAAACCTCAAACATATTTTTTTAATTTAATGAATAGACATTTCATTATAGGTAGTTTAAGTGTTGCCAGCAAAGATAATAGTTGTAAATTAAACCACTTAACTATACCATCCCTAAGCACTCTGAATAACTGAAGGAAACCGTCTGAATAACGACCAATACCTTGAAAATAAGAGAGCAATACAAAGTATCCTTCACGAAAACAGCCGTTCATGAACTTTCTTTGGCTGATCCTTAAAAAAATAATAAATACTACTTATACAAAAGTACCAAATATTATCTACTTTCACTTTCTTCAAAACACATGCTGTTATTTAATTCTACATTAGCTTCCATTTTACACAGGTAAATACACAACAACAACATCAAGCAAACAGCAAGCAAAGACCAACTTCCAATCTGGCAGTCATTAGATTATTCATGTCTTCCATAACAAAAATAAAGACTATCTGAAGACAGCTATTTAAACGCAGTTAAATCAAAGTTACAAATGACTTGGTAACGACAGGGTTTTTAGGAGAACACTTCTTATAGGTTATAACCCTTGAAGCTTTTCCACTCATACAAGTCAAGAGAAAACTGGTTTATTCTGTGTTAAGCAATCCCAAAAGTTTCTACCACACGGGCTTTCACAATGAATTCAAACCACAGTCAGTCGTATAACTACAAAGAACATGGTGGATTTTAGAGGACGCAACCCTTCATTTGCTCCAGGTCAGAGTACACAGTTCTGTGATAAGACTGATTACATGGCAACACCACCATTTTAAACTGCAGATTCTGTGCCACTCTAGGAAAAATGCTACACGATGCAATTCAGGTCCAAATGTTATTTCATTATTAAGGTGTTTTAGACAGCGTGCTCAATATGCTATGGTGACTGAACGGGGACACAAATGTTTAAATTCAGTCAATAAAAGTATTGTGCTGTGACGTTATCATTTGTTATATTACTTCAGTGTCATACATTCTTCTTGGAAGTTCTTTGTGTTTAGTTGTCAGTACAATAGAGCCACTTCTCAGTAAAGTGACACCAGTGTATTTAAACTGTTGCAAAAATTAAATGTGGCATTCATGAGAGCAGCTTGAGATATATTTGATATCACATTACTGTGCACAACTGGTGTAAGATGCCCCAGTAATGCCAATGAAGTGGTATAGTCAGAATATTGACAACTAATTGAAATGTGTAGCAATGGAGCAGACACTATTTAGGAAAAAATAAAAACTAAGAAGAGATTTAGATTTTATGTAATTACTATCTAATTGCATTGTTTCTCAAACTGGCCAACACCCTGGGGTTTACCGTCAGAACTTAAAAATACCAAATAATACTATGACTCATGTGACCAATTGTCAAGATGGTTAGTCATACCTTTCAGTTTCTCATCAGCTAAAGCATCAGTCCCATGTCAGCCAGTTACATTTCCAAAAACAGACCACAGCATTCATTCAGCTTTCCCCATAATTTTTCACATGCCTTTCACTTCCTCCTAAGGTAGAAAAGAACCTCAAATCACAGACTCGTTTTGCGTGTGGTCACAACAGTGTCTCAGAGACCCGTTCCAGCAATTGAAATAACCTTGTAGCCGTTCACATCTAAGCATAATTCAGCTCTACTGACAATAATTTAGATCATTACAGCCATTAAAGCCATTTCACATGGCCATGACCACATCGCCGGGCTACAGCTTATTTATAGTAACGAATGTCAGTAAAGTTAACATACCCTTGACTATTCTGGGAGCGCGTCAGAGACTTCTGTACGTACAAACATGAGCGTGTACATGCTAAACAACAACAAAGACAACAGATGGTTTGACCTACAATATGACCATGGTGAAAAATAATGGCAGACTGACAACATCTGGTTCTTTTTTTGTCTTTCTCTGTCCTTTAAGCTTCTGTTGCCTTTGTCTTAAAAATCATCAATAGGGCTTTTAGCAACTGTCAGGCAAAAAGACAACACCAGTCTACGTTGCGCCTCTCAAAATCTTTTTTTTTTTAATATACATAGAAACCTCAGACCACATAATGAATATTAGATGAGATTTTCCAGTCCAGAAAATGCAATACTGACAGATAGCAGGTTGAGAGACTAAAGAAGGGGCACGTAAGGCCAGACACGTGGGATAACGTAATGTGTAGAAGGTCTTTACAATAACAGCAGAAAATATATCCAACTGGAGTAAACAGATATTTTTTCCTACACTCTGACATTGTTAGTAGAGCACTCTGAATCTGGGACAATCTTGTGATAATCCATTACATCATGTGCTTAGCTAGCCAGTGCAGCCTCACAACCTCTGGTAGCGTCGATATTATACCATGAAAATATTCAACTATTTATAGATGTGAGGAGGGGGTTAGATATAGATAAAGATATAGATGTATATGCGCGTCTTTCCATTACAACCAATAAAAATTGATTTGATATCGCTGACTAGCACAACTTGAGAAAATGCAGCCGAGGACGTGTAATGAAACAATGAGGCTGAAAGCCCGTGGAAAAGATAAGCTGAAAGTGCAGTTAGCAAAGGAAACTGATATGCTTTGTAGCTACTGCCTGTAGACACACACAGCAGAGACTGCACTCACAGGGCAGCCACGGTAACACAACGAGGAATACAAAGTTACACGTAATGACGTGGACTATTGCACAACGTTTCCTGACACACGGGACTCGTTACGAACTATCTCCGGTTAGTTAAGTGTTGTTTTCTCTAGCACTAAACTGGGATAAGTTCACCAAGTGTAAACGTTAGAAACGTTAGCTTACCCGAGCCAAAGTAGCGTTAGCAGTCGCTCGGTGGGTCAGTGAAGGTAAATCCACCGCTAGCTTTAGCATAACATTTTAAACCACGTAGAATAGTGTATTAATAATATGTTTATATGTCAAACTATAACCATTATTAGGTGCTATAAATAACCTCTCTCTGGCCTTCAAACCTCGAGTCCGGAGAACAGAGAAGTAACATTAGCTAGCTGGCCACATGCTGTCGCTTGATCTGCCATGCTGGCTGCTCTAAGCAAAGTCACTTGACCACATTTACTTTTAGCTTGTTCGGAACACAACCCGTTTCCTCCCGTACGCGATTCAATCAGAGAGATTCTGTTTGACTTAATTTTTTTTTTTTTTTAACAAAAACGGTGAAATACTTACAATCATGCACGGCGTGCCTCGGTCCGGTATGTTTAAAGACACGTCTGCGCGCAGTTTATTCAGATGTCTGTCTCACACAATGTCAGAGATCAGATCAGCAGCTGCTTCCTCCATACACGCAGCGCGCAGATCACACAGCGCACGGCAACGCTACCAAACCCCTTGCCGTCGTCATGGCAACAGGTCCACTTCAGCCAATGAAAACCCCTCCCCTCCTATCTCCCCTGGCAACTGCCGCAGCGCAGGAGCTCCGCGAACGCGCACGCCATCCAATTTTGCATCGTGCAATGTGCTTTCACTTTTATCGCCAGCTGCTCGTAACGTAACACACAGCGGAGGGGGGAAAGATTGTGTTTTAAACGCATTCTCACGTGTTAATAATAGGGAAGCTGTTAAATTTTGAATTATTAATTGAGGAATAGTGTTGAAGCGGGACGGGTCCCACGCAAACGGTCCCGCGTTATTTAGGCTGCACAAACACCCCGGGGCGGAGAGAAAGGATGTGTCACCACACCCAGCCTCGTGACGATAGTGGACCCTCAACAGGGCCCCTCCTAGAGTAAACGATGATACAAGGAGCTAACATGACCCGTGGATACACAGCATGCCGGGTAATGCCTGGGCATATAGACAAAGCAAAGAAAAGAAAATTGGAATAAAAAGAAAAGAACAACAGGGCGATTATCTTCCTTTGTGCACGAAACTCATTCTCTGCACGTGTGCAAGAATCTGCATATTTACATGACTGAATGTGCTTTTTATATATATATATATATATAGACAACAGTGTCCTTCAGGAAGATCAGCAGGTCACTCTTGTATCTTTGCCTGACTATCTGTTGAGTGCAGCTTCACCGCTGGCCAACTGACTTCACACCAAACTGCAACTTTCACATGATGGCGATACCTTACTCATCTCAGCCACTCCATTTCATAAGCGCACACGAGTAGCTCTCTGCGGGCTGATCTAATAGCCTCTCTTTTTTCTTTTAGCGTGTATAAACCCTGAGTACCTGCCACGCAGCAGTGCTGTAAATACTTCTGCGCCTGTGTTAATGCACACCCTTGTTTTTCCCCCTTCTCTCAACTGGACAAACAGGCTCAGGCGGTAGAGTAATGGTATTTTTGTGTCACAATGAATGCCGGACCGACAGTCAGGGAAGTGTTTTTGTGTGCCTTGATACTTATCATTATTATTTGGGAAGCTTTTTCTTTTTGTTCTTTTATTTTTTTTTTTATTGCGTCCGTTTGTTCAGGTGGATAATGGCACTAAATGTGGCAAATTAATTTATTCAGCAAAGAAGCGGCTGAGGCGATTCATCAGGATGCCATTATATTCATTCATGTTTTTTTTTTGTGCGCCTTTGCTTCAGGTTGCTGTGGCATCGTTTTCTTGCGCACTGAGCTATTCTTAGGGCCGGCAAGCAGCATAGACTCTGCCCCATTTTTTTTTTCTCCTCCCAGGATCACTCCTAGGGATGATGAAGTTGCAAAGCTACCAAATGAGAGAGCGGAGAACAAGATGCATTAATCACCACGGAAACAGCTGATTGAGGATGCCTTGAAAAGACAGACCCATTAGTCTGTGTGCCTGCAATGGTACTAATCTGATTGTAAAACTGTTAGGCTAAAACAACATGCACCATTGAGCACCATCAGAGATATTCATAATGCTACCGGAGCACTTCCGTGTCAATATAACATTCTGTATGCCCTTTATGGGGGACTTAAGGAGTTGTCATTTTGGTGACAGGAAGGAATAGGTCTGAGTTGTGAGAAGTGTGTAAGTGGGTGAGGATAATTACAGTAAACAGCTCAGTCTGCATCAAAGGGAGTGAGGTAAAGAATAGCAGGATTACAGAGTATGAGAGGAGTTCATGTGAGGCAGTAAAAGTGGTACTGATGAAAGGATGAACAATGCGGAAGCTGGCCTGTGATGGAGAAGCATGAATGAGGGTGCAGTGTGTCTTAGCAGCCAGCCCATAGTGGCATAGCGGTCAGGAGGCCTGCTGCTTTAATGGTCCATAAATCTGCGTGGACTGGCTGGTCTGATGCCGCCCCTGTGAGACCCTCTCATGCGGAAAATGAATCAGACCATTTTTACGGATCGCAAGTGTGGAAGCTCTCACCCTCCCCTGCCCTACTGCCAGCGAGCCGATAAGAGCTGCTGCACACGCACGGCACTCCATTTCAGCAGGTCTGGAGCTCATAAAACTCTCTATTAGTGACAACCTTTGTTTGTAGGCTGCTCCTCACCCAGTCTGTCCCCTTGCCTTTGTTGTTCTCCATCCGTTTTCCTTCTTTCCCGCTCTCTCCCTCTCTCGCTCTCATTAGACCAAACTTTGGTTTCTGGAGTGGGAAAACAGATGCTGCCACTTTGGTACACAGCCAGTTAAGAGGTGTAAACTGTCAAGATAAATCACATTCCAGCGGAAACTGCTTCCTTTCCATACTCTTGATTAAAACCGACTCCTCTGTTTCCATCTTTCTCTCTGTCACAACAACAATGAACGGTGGAGTTTGCATATCAATCAGAAACACGATGGGTACCGTATTCGTACGTCTCTTTTTCTCCTGCTTGATCTCATACATATAATTACAACAATAGACGGCACCCAAAATATCACCAGTATGCGCAATTTGGCAGACTTTATCCATTTCATTTCTGTGCTTAGTTCCACCTCATGTACCGTGGACAGGTAAAGACATTATAGAGCGCACTTTATAAAGTCACTGGTCCTTTTAGAAGATTTACTGCAGACCAAACAGACAGCCAGCTCCCTGAGCTAATTAGTTTGAACCTCCTTTGAAATGCGAAGTGGAAGAGTCATCAAGAGAATTATGACATAGATTAAAGAGTGCTACCACAAGTGCACAGATATGCATGCTCAACGCATGCAGGTGCATGCGTACACACATGCACGAAGGCTGTGTGGTATTTTATTTTCCTAGATAAGTACGGTGAACATGGTAACTGGTTAAACAGGTAGTATTTGCATTCTCCCCGTGACAAGAAAGCAACTGTCTGTGAAGCTGTAGAGGCCACCTGCTGTGTACAGACACCACACACCAGAAGTCCTAGCAGTTAATTGCTCTGGATGGAGCACACCGCTCTTGTTTAAAGAGACAGCACAAAGCAAGACAGCGTTTTTTATCTTTAAGTATTCCCTTTTAAATACTCAGAGGCAAAATTCTTGTCTTTGCCCCCCCCCCCCCCTCAAAAAAAAGAAAAGAAAATAGTGTTAATGTACTTGTACACGCCCTCTAACTGTCAGCAGAGCAATCAGGCGTGGTCAACTTCTTTCAAATGCAACACTTTCTTTGTTCTTCAGGTTTGTTTTCCCTAGAGGTTCTCCCAGCTATTGCCGGCAGTTATCCTCAGCTGAAGAGTGTGTTTGCCTACAGAAGCCTTTGTTTGACAAGCCTTTCTGCTAACCGGGTCTTATGAATTGTGTCAGCAGTGTGCTGATTGTCTGTTATCTGTCAGCTGATAAGTGCCTCTTTTAATGTGCGGGCAATAAAATTCAACATGTTGGGCAGAGGAATGATTTTTTTTTTTTTCAACAGTCAAACAAATATACTGTAATTCTGTATTGATTCAGCCTATTTGTTCAGGTTGTATTGGGCAAACGCTTATATGAACAAGCCGAAATGTCAGTTCATTCCAGTGGAGGATGAAAGATGTCTGCATGAAGGACAGTAAATTAAGTTTTACAACAGCACGATGAGAAAACCTTTTAATGAGACATCTATGAGGATTTATACAGTTTTTTCACTTCCGATTTTACTAGTCAGTAAACAACGAGGCAAGCAGTTGTAGTAAAGACAAGCCTCTCTTTCCCCAAGCAGCAGAGACAGAACCAGAAGGGCTGGTTTTAATTATTTCAAAGGGCCAAATCTGCACCGTTGCCCCCCTAGCAAGATGGGCCCCCAAATGTATGTGCATAATTAGTACAAACCCTCTCCTCTTGTCTGAGAGGGTTACATAAAGCATCATACCCACCCATAAAATAAAATAAACATACATTATAAATATAGCTGCAGGTGAAAATAATGCAAGTGAAATCAGACTATCGGTTAAGTGACTAGTTCAAACAAGTCTTCAGTTTGAATCAGTCATCACATGACTATAGCTTTAGGCAGACAATCACTACAGTGACAACGCTTTCCCACAATTGACCATGCCAAGAGAAAGACCGCCTTCTCAGTTATCTGTATATACAGTAACTGGCAGTTTAGTTGTTACTAAACACAGAGAGCTGAACTTTGGTCGTTTTTATTTCATTGCCTCCATGCTATCCCTTTGCACTTTCGAGCACAGTAAAACTGCACGACTCGCTTATAAAGACCTCCAAATTGCCTTGCTCTACAATGCACCCCATGCAGGGGGCAAGCGAATTAACCCATTAATCCCTGGCTGCTCTATTGCCAAGCAAAATTTTGTTATTCAGCCCTAATGACTTCTCCTTGAAGGCAAATGAACACTTGTAGTCAATTAACTGTGAAGCAGGAGGCGGATAAAGGAAAGACAGCCCAGTCTGATATGTTATGTCGTACCAGTCGTTTAAGCTGGAGTCGTGACGTCTGCAGAAACATTCGACTGATGTCTTCAGTGTAAACAACAACACATAAGAAAAGCTTTGTTCTTTGACACTCCCTTATCTTTTCACAGCATCTGGTCCTCCCCGCCATGCCTTGGTCACAAGCACACTTTATCTTGTGGGACAATAGTGGTCTTGTGCCCAGCAGTGTTGTCTGGCACTACCAGCTCCATAGTGGGCTATGACGCGTATGAGGGGTCGCCCGGGCTCTTCAGTGAGAATAAGTGTGTGTTGGTTTGTCTCATGTATAAACAGTACGATAAGTAGGGCGCCTGTTGCTTTGTAACGGATATGAAAATGACACGCAAAAATTCAAAATCTGATAGGAATGTCAGAATTTCCACAAAACCCCATCTCAGTGTAGTGGCACTCGTTCCAATTCACAAGAGACAAGAGACGTTTAGTTACAAGCAAAGAGAAGAAGCCAAAACAAGCCAAAAGAAGTGGACGCATGGCTGAATCGGATAAATAAGTGGATACACAGGACAATAATGTCTGACACAGCCAAATATGAATAAACCAAACTGAAGCTGAAGATGATGAGAAAGTGCTAGAAGCTGTAATTCCTCAAATGGCCACTTGAGGCTGACTGTAAAAGTAAGTCAGTCCTGTCCGACTCCTGGAGGCTAGCCTGAATTTGCCCCACGTGCAACATTTTTGTTGGAGAAACTGGGTCTGGAGTCAGCTCAGTTGGGATTGGATTATGCCCGGGCAAGCGATCTCTAAATCAAATTGAAATTGTTCACAACAAAATGGCTCTGACTGGTTGTGCAACGTACCAATTGGGTCCCAATTAGTTGAAACAAGCCCCATAATGAAATCCAAATGCCATGCCACCAGAGACCTGAGACCAGGCTACATGGAAATAAAATGATTACAGCCTGGTAAACATTCATTGTTTTGGTCTATATAAGTAATTTCCCCACTATTAACAACTTTATAGTGATCATTTTTTTGTTTAACTCACATGTGCACATTACCTCAAGGCTTAAAAACATGCATTGCTCGAGGGTGAGGCTGCTTTGAATTTGTCCAGTGAAGCACAGTCTAGTGCATCCAAAATGGCGATGGCCAGAGTCAGGACCCTGAGCTTCAAAACTGTCCATGAGGAAAGGATTTGTCTCTCTTTATGTACAGTTAATGGAATAAATGGCAATAAAAGTAATGGATTAATGCTTGAAATACCAAGTGATGAAATGGAAAAAACTAAAAGTAACAGACAAACAACTGAAAAAGTCATTTAGAAGAAACAGATGAATGGATGATGACGTATGTGAGAATGTGAAATAACAGTCAACAATCAGGGCAAGAAGCTTACTTAACTAAAAGTAATGGAGCTGAATACACCCAAACACAAGAACAAAGTTTTGTATGAAAAAAATATTGTCACACAGTGTTAAATCAACTTTTATAGCATTGGTCGTACAATAACATTTGGCACAAGTTCAAACGAACACTCTTGGAACATGACACTAGTCAGTGAAGGGGTATTTCAGTTCTTGTTATATGGGGGTACTTTATGCTCAACAAAAATAGGTTGTCATGAGAGCACAGACCTGCCTCTCTGCACCATGCATATAAAGTGAGTGTGACCCGATGCCTGAGGGGCAGCCTATACCCAGGCTGGGTGTACGGGGAGCCTGGTTGTGTTGCTGTGAGCGGGCGCACGGCTGTAGTGTAGGGAAAGTGGTGCAGTGCCTCTCTGTGCCTGGCTGAGCACTGGGTAATGAAGCGTGGCAGAGGAGAGAGGAAAGGAGTGTGTCTGCAGGGTAGGCATGGCCCTCGTGTTCCTATGCAACCAGGGCGGATGGCTAGGTGATGCAGGACCGCCTCTGTGCTGCTTACTTGACATGCTGCTGCCACGCTTTCTTTCCCTCGTTTTGGATATTTGTCCGTTTTCTCACTCCGCTCCCATCCTTCTTCGCTCCCAACAAATAAATGTGACGCTGTCCGACATATGGTCCAAGGAAAATATGTGAAATCTGTCAGGCCTAATCAGATAATTATTCCTAAAATTATGAATCAAATCCAGCAAATATTCTCCTGTGATTTTAAATCAAACAACAAAAAAAAAAAATCATTAAGCACACATTGCACTTAAGGCTCTCTTATTTATTTTCCTAATTGATTTTCTGCTTCCTGTCTGTGAGACGGCTGCCCTTTCAATCAGAGATCTAGCGAGAGCAGATGTGCTATTGTTTCAGAGGTGGTGTCCTGAGACACTTTCCACACACCACCCTCCACTAGCAGTCACGTAGAGGGCATTCATAACAAGGGAAATCAGAAAAAATTCCAAACTGAAAACAACATAGGTGTGGTTTATAATAAGAAAGCTGTACTGTTATCAGCAATGATTATGATTAAGGTCCTTGCATGGATTTTCTCCAGGTTCTCTGATTTCCTCCTACATGTCCAAACAGATGCTTGTTATGTTAATTGGAGTTGCCGTTAGCTGTGTGTTTGTGTGTGTGTGTGTAGTTGTCTCCCTGCATGTGTCAACCTTGTAACTGATTGGTGACCTGTCCAGGGTGAACCCCGCCTCTTGCTCGATGTCAACTGGGATAAGCTGCAGCCCACCTTGACCCTCGGAGGGATTGGATGGATGGATGGATTGCCCACTTGCCAATTCAAAGACACAGTTACTATCGTATCCCATGCCAACCATTCTTTTTTTGATCCAAAAGTCCAACAGGACCTTTAGTTGACTGTTCTGTTTAGTTGGTAGTGGAAACAAGGATTCTGTTTTAGGAGCGCCAAAAAGTGCAGTTACTTTTCTCCATGCTAGTTAGTTAATTTTCCAGTTTGCCCCAGAGTAGATCTGCTGTGCAAGAAGTGTGAAACTTTCGTTTCCTGAAAACTGTCTGTTCACGCTGGGATGCCTGTCAAAAATAATGATCATAATAAGGTAGAAACTGAGCAAACCATCCTGCTTTGCAATAAAATGTTGATGGACAAGCTTCTTGATGTGTAAAACATGGAGGGATGTGTTCTGCTAACGGCCTTGGTGAACCCCTGGTTATGGATATGGCTGTGAAATGCATTGGAATAGACCATGTTAATTTATCTTAATTAGATGTAAACTGTATGTAATTGATGCCCTTTACTTAATTTCTCATTAACTGTCTGCCTGTCAGCCCCGCAATCACAAAACGTGTATTTAAAACAATAAATAATTCTTCTCACTGAATAATTTGCCTCACAAAAAGAGCTTCCACCTCTACAAAGACAAACTCTCAACATATTATCATCAATTGTGCGTCCACACATTTCCTGTGGGCAACAAGTGTGGATCTATTCTTAGCTGACGGCCAGGGCCTCAGCACTTTCTGCTCCCGCTTCTCATAGGTTGGACGGTGAGAGGTGTGATGCAGTCCCGCCAGGTCCGACTGTGTCAGCGTTGCCTGTGTCCAGCTGTAGCGACGGTGGGGCCCGTTGACCATCTGTCCCCGGCCGGCAGATACAAGGATCGGTCCCCAGAGCGGGGATCGGGGGGGCGGGAGGGAGATGAGGTCGGATGGGGGAATCAGCTTTGTGTTGCCATAAAGCTGTCTTTCCTCTCTCCTAGCAACGGACTCCCATTTCCTTGGTTTTTTGGGCGGCATGGTCCTGTTGGTTGGTGTGCACGGCCCCCTTACTCACTCTCTCTCTGTCCTATTTATGGTAATGAGCCATCTGCCCTCTCTGTAACAGCCGCCCAAATAGAGGAGAGGCTGGGAGGAGGAGGAGGAGGAGGAGGAGGAGGAGGAGGAGGAGGAGGGAGGGGGGGGTTGTCTCTGACAGACAGGAGTCTGAGACAAAGACGCTTATCCTGTTGTGTCTGCTTCTGCACCAGTGGATGCCTTCAGATATGGAGCCAGGGATGACCAAGAGCAGAGACAATCCTGTCCAGCGTTTTCAGTAGTGTAAAGAAAGGACGTGCGCGTGTTTGTCTGCACCTGATAGAGAGACAGAGAAAGTGACACCGTGAGACAGACAGCGCTACCACCTGCAGTTCAGCACATTAAGTTGTTCAGCACAAAGAGTATTTATACTACCAGCGCAAGGATGACCCCTCCTCACTCAAACACATGCACACACACACACACGCAATATTGACTCCTGAGCTGAATATTACACAACCCCACTATTATTCAGAGCTGCTATATGGATGTGCATCCGTGACTTGGTGACATGGGAGAGTGGTGGGCACACCAGCCAATACAGAGCCACCCAGCATTCAATAGACCTCTGTTGCCACTGGATACTAGATTGGTTACCAAGCCAACACATGTGCCTCACTGTCATATCTCCGACAGATTAGTGTCAAAAACAACAGAGATCTTGACAGTTATGCTCCCCATGTTTCAGGCTTAGGTGAGGCACTCGGCTTCACTACACTTCTCCCTAAAAAGGACGGGCGATTCATGAAAAATGAAATTAAAAAGAAATGGGGATTATGTAAGACGGGGCAAAAGATATTCCTTCTGGCCATAGCAACATAACAACAGAGCACAACAGCCAGTGAATCAAAAACATAACAGTACCTGGTTTGTCCTTTTAAACAGTGTATTCTCTGATAACCTGCTGCACACCTGCAGATTTATCAATAAAACATAAGACAAGAACTCTTCCAGCTCATGACAGTTGGGGCCGTTGTCATTTGTACAAGTCAGTGTCCTACACGAGACCCGGAGCTGACTCCTTTCAAGGGGTCATTCGACATTAACCCTCATCAGACAAGACAGGAAAACTCACAGATGGGTCAGTGACCACAGTGCAACAAATCCCAGATGGTCCTGCTGCTAGGCCTGCTAGGGTTGGTCCATAACATATAGCAAAACAATATGAAAACAAACACATGTATGAATGGAAAATGCAGTTAATACTATAAATGTGCACTAAGGTTAAGAAGCGGGGTTGTGAGGCTGCTGCCACCTCCAGTTGCAGGGTAGTTCTGCAGCTCTGGGTGACTCATTAATTAGTCAGTGGAGCAGTATTCATCTAGAGCAGCCAAAAACTATGCTAATTAATTACCATGTTGTTGCCACAGTCACACATTGATATCCTACAAGCAAATATTTACATAATCACAATACTGAGCAGTGTTAAAAGACTTAAGTTTCCGCCTATGAGAGAAAAGACAATTCTTCAGTGTATTTGGCAATCTGACACAAACAACGTCGTTGTCATGGCAGCATCCTGGGGCAAAGGGTCTGTTAAGAAATTACGGCTTACATAAAAGTGACTGCCAAGGGTGAATACTTAGGATGTTTTAAGAACAAAAACTGACACTGCAGGGTCGTTGAACAAAAACAAAAAAAATAAAAAATCTGAACGAGGTGAAGCGCCATTCAGACAATAGACACAAAAAGGCACAGACCATAGAGGTGTCATGTGACGCTCCTCTCTCCACACATCATGTGGAGAATGCTCACCGGAAGAGATGAGGAGACATCTAGTGGACAAGCAGCCTGCTGTGCAACAGAAAAAGAAAAAATCAAGCATCCAGTTTTTCCAGTGAACTGAGGAGACAGTAAACCCAAACTGATGATCACACACAGGTATAAACAATAAAATAATAATGCCTCAGTCCTGGAAAATTTCACATATACAATCTAAAAAAATGTGGTGTTTGAACAGGTGGACAGTCACATTACATGCCCAGTGACAGAACATAATATTTTAACATCATGCACCAAACGTATCTACCGTTTAGAGGCCAACCAGTGCTGCCATTGTATCAAAGGGGAGGTATTTGCTTAAACTAACTGACATACTATAGTTTTATTGTAATGTTCTTTTCAGACAACAGAGTTTTTTTTTTTTTTTTATTGGAAAGCATGTCAGTCTCTCCAACTCCAACATTTGCAAGAGTATCCTGCAGATCCTGATGATGAAATTCTTGGGGTTCTTGAAGACTTCTTTTACTTTCAGACGGCCTGCTTTGGGACTGAATTTCGAGCCCCAGACCCAGACAAGCTGGCAGTCGTTTCGTTGAAATCAACATCAATTGATGAACAATTTAGACGTCTTTTACATGTCTTGACAGACTCTTTTCATGTCCAAATCCTTTTGTGTGAAGACATTAAAAATCTCTTTATATCATGATGTGATGACACCACACACACTTCAGCATCAAAGATGACAGTAAACCCAAGAGGTTTAAATAAAACAGGTTCCAGAAACATGTTCTACCAGAGTGTCATTGCCAGTGCCCTCTTGTGCTGGGGAGGCAGCGCTGAGAGGAAGGACACCTCGTGGCTGGACAAGCTAATACAGAAGGTTGGCTCTGTGGTAGGGGCAGAGACTGGAGCCCCTGACCATAGTGGCAGAGGCAAGGACCTTGAACAAACTCCAGTCCATCGTGAACAATGTCCACCACCCCCCACATGACATCATGGTCAGGCAGAGAAGCTTGTTCAGTATCAGGCTGCTGTCTCTGTCCTGCTCCACAGACAGGTTAAGGGAGGTCGTATGTCCCGCAGGACATAAGACTCTACAACGCCTCCCTGTGAGGAAACAACTGGACTTTGGTCATTGCTGATACTACTGTATATTTTTTACACAATATTAGGCTATATGTCAGTCATTTTCTATACCCGTTTAGTCCTGTTAGGGGTCACGGGGGTCTGCTGGAGCCCATCCCAGCCGCGATCGGGCGAGAGGCAGGGGAACACCCTGGACAAGTCGCCAGTCCATCGCAGGGCCAACATTCACACTCACATGCACACCTATGGGCAATTTAGACTCACCAATTAACCTAACCAGCATGTCTTTGGATGGTGGGAGGAAGCCGGAGTACCCGGAGAGAACCCACGCAGACACAGGGAGAACATGCAAACTCCACACAGAAAGGCCAGCCGGCCCATGGATTCGAACCGGTGACCTTCTTGCTGTGAGGCATCAGTGCTAACCGGCTATATGTGTACGGAAAAAATAAAGTATGTTAATTGTGTGTTCGTCATATTGTTGTATATATCGAAGAAGATCAGATGTTCGATTGTTCTCATTTTTTTTGTAACAAGGGCCAAGAATCTCCCATATTTTTTTACATTAATGTATCTGAGACCTGTTTCATTGTGTTCATTTGGTCTTGCTGAATAGCACCACCATGAGACAACATACAAGATTTTCCCAAAATAAATTAGTTTTAGCTACGCTTGAAAATTTAGAAATCCATTAAGATATGAAACTTCAAAACGTTTCAAACCCTCAGCTTGGCTTTCTACCATCTAAGAAAACGTTCACATCACATGGTATAAACCGAGGTTTCTCATAAAAAACTATAGACAACACCGAGGAAGAACTGTTGGATGTCTGACCTCTGATGCTTTGAGGTGACTTCTTCTTGACGAACGTAACACAGACACTGTTTGTGTTCAACCAAATAAACATCACAACTCCCTTGGATATACTCCTCGTTCAGACATCATCAGACAGATTCCAGATGAGCATCACTTCAGTCCCCCGGTTTAAAAACTTTCATAATAGCCACCAAGCAGTAGATAAACTGTGTACCGTTGCATGGATATTAATAAATTCCAACAGGACACACGTTATAAATTATGTGCTGGGCACTGTTAGGAGCAAAGAACAGGAAGAAACTGCATAACTGCTGTGTAATGTCTCTTCTAGCTGTCTCTGAGAAGGCTAAAGTAACTTTTGGATGTTCTGTTTAAAATAAAATGATCAATCCTCCTCTTCCATCCATCCTCTAGCTGCTTAGACATCCAGGCTTGAGCGACAGTTGTCACAGGGCGAGCAGACCCGCTGAGATGTCAGTCAGTTGTGCCAAGAGCGCTGCGAGCATGCAGCAGGCATCCTTAGCAGCTACCAAAAACAGACTTGCTGAAAAGGGAACGGAAAAATGGGTCAATGCCAAAGAACTGAGAGGCTCAAATATTAGGCTCTACTCACATCCGCAATTAATCTCAGGGCAAGAACATGAAAGTTTTGCTTTAAATGTCATTTTACACAAACATTCATACTGAATCCTGGTGCTTTTTATTTCAGAAAAACTAATGATGAATAAGACTTTAACTCAGGGGGCCCGCATCAAGCTGCATCCCCTTTTTCTTTTTTACTTCTTAACTGAATTTTTTTTTTAATATAAAAACAGGTGGCAAACTTGATGACAACCCTTTGGTGAGAGGGGAAGAACTGGTGACAATCAGCTGGTGGGACATGGTGCGTGTTTAAGGTGTGTCTTTAAGCAGGACACCTTCACCTCCAGTCATGGGGGTTACAAGCAGACTGCAGCAACCAGCAGATTCTCACATGATGGATGCTGAAGAGCAATGTCGCTGTTGAATAGACCGCCCTGAACCGAGGAGGCGACGTGACGGCGAGGGGTCCTCCCATGTGATGTGACTGAGGCCTGACGGACCGTGCCTGTCTGTTATGGCTCCTCCTGCTACAGTAGAACGGGGGCTAGACGTAACACCAGTGCAGGGGAACGGCACCAACACACAGCGAGACGTTTCACCGGAGCCACGGCTAAACATGGCAGATCGTGCAATGCTCAAGAAAAAGACATAGGCGTTGAGCTCGGCGTCGCCTCTTCTGCTGTGAAGGCTTCGACATTTCTTCACGATTAACAACACCTCAAATGAACTCCGTCAGAGCAAGCAACGTTAGCAGAAGACCTAGGCGAGTGTCGAGGCCGCGCCCGGTGCAGCCGGAGAGGAACCACCAGGAAAGAGGTAATGTTAGCCCCGCTAGCTTTAGCACGACCGAGTTGCTTGTCAGGCAGCTGGCTTTAGTGTTGAATTGTGTGTTTTATGCCCGGGCGTTTGTACGTGTTAATATGCCGTGATTACATCAAGGCAGCGTTGGTTGTTATGGTAAAACAGTGGGGGGCTAGCGGTAGACTCAATGGGTCGCAGTCCAGCCAGGAAACATCGAGGCTTTTGTGTTAGTACCTAGCACTGAGGCCGCGCTTTGTTTTGCTTGATTTTTACTCCGAGTCGGCCATCATTTTGGTTGTCTGACCTCATATCTGTGCTCAGTTTCGTTTGTTGTCAGAGAACATTACACTACTGACGGGAAAGGTGCTATAAAACGGGTTGCTCGATTTATGTGTGACGAAGGCAGGAAGGGTACATTAAGTGGTTTTGCCAGTTGTCGTAGCATGCTAACTTAAGCTAGCCTGTGCTAGGTAGCTGTTATTATTAGCATGTTTGGCTAGCTTCTGCGTCCTGGTGTTTTTTTTTTAGAAAAAAAAACGTCTTCATAACATTTACAGCGTTAAAATGTCAAGAGGGGATGTGTTGTGACAATTTATATTTAATATAATACAGTCGTATTTGTTTTATATATATTTTTTGCAGTAACGGTCTTTGACAGACGGTGCAGTGTGAGCGGTTGCATTTTTATTTTTTCAAAGTAAACATTTGCTAGCTAAAGATGCTCTTTAATCATAGTTGGCATTGCTGAAAGCCAACACTAGAGACCTAGACAATTCAATGGGACACTGATCAGTAACATTAGGGGCTGGTTGATGAGTCCACCTCAGCGTGATTAAGTGCTCTAGTGACATGTTGTGATGTTTGATCTCGCAGCATCAATTGATTGGCAATCAGCATAAGAGGGTTAACTCTTGGCCTGGGGTTTCTCTCTAAAACATAACATAGAAAACTAAAGTCATCTCTTGATGGTGCTGACAAAACTATCCAGTGGGGAATTAACTGTCATGCTCACTCTAATAATCATTTATCCCCCTTCTGTCTCATCTCATTTATTCAAGCAAGTCCTGTCATGATGCTTATTTCCCTTTGCCCAGAGGTCCACAGCTCAGTTGTCATTTCAAGGTGGCCGTAAATGAATAAGCTACTGCAGAATTGGCAATGGATACACAACAGCATCTCTGCTTTTTACACAGTGTATGTTTCCTGCAAAATAAACCATTAGTCTTGTCTAATAATGCAGACGGACTCGTAAATTAATTCAGTTTACTGCTACAGAGAAGTTGCTTTAACTGGCCCTGGTTGTTACATCGGCTGTGTTTGTAGTGGTTACTGGCCCAGTAGCTGGGGAGAGTCATCCTTGCAACCAGAGCAACAAGCAGACAGAGTTTGCATCTTCAGGGGTAGCTATCAACTCATCATGCCATGGTGAATAGGCTCATAAACATGTGTGTGGTTTAGCTGAGGGCTGATGCTCAGGGTCTTTTTGTGTTTCTGTTGATTGAATCCCCTGTTGATTGGATTGGTAATCAGTGTGTACCATACAGAGCAGGTAATAAACCTTATTTTATTCTGGGTTTTGTCCTGTGACGTGTTGAGGCACTGAATCATGTATTGTCTTGTTTCAGTGGCTTGCTTATCAGTGACAAATCTGTGTTTGAAAGAAGTGGTTTATAAAAGGGTAAATTCATGTCTATTGCTCTAGCAAATATCGGAAATATATATATATGCAGCTTAGTGTAGGTTATTATACATGTAGCTACACATGTTTCAGGAGATATTGTATTATGTGATGAACCATAAATATCCTGCTGATGTTTTATTCTCTTCCATCGTTTCTAGATGAGGACGTTCCTGCAGATATGGTCGCAGAAGAATCCGGTCCAGGAGCTCAGAATAGTCCCTACCAACTTAGAAGAAAGTCTCTGCCCAAGAGAACAGTGTGTCCGACAAAGACGAACATGGAGGTTTGTTACCTAAATCCCCGTTGGCACGGGACTAGTTTTCCCCGGGTACCTCTAGTAATTTGTTATTATTGCGGAGGTTGTCTGTCATTTTTATCCTGGGCGAATCGGCCATCCCTGTAATTTGTAAAGTAAAAATTACACTGCAAATGACATATCCTATTTCTCCTAAAACAGAGGTCCCGTTGCGATATTAATCTAGTGTGAATTTCCATCTCTGAGATTTGGGGGTGTATTTTTATTTTTTCTGGTGTTTTGTTTGATTCATGTCTTTTATTGGTCACTTGAGAATAATGAAGGATGTGTTGTAAGTCAATATGCAAATCAAGCTGTCGTTGACCCATACGCAGAAAAAAGCTGCAAAGCATCAGATGAATGAATTTGCGGGAGATTATGAGATCAGTTAAAAGCGCAGCAGCATATTTTGACGTGTTGATTTTATCTAGTAATTAATGTATTCATAACATTGGTAAAGGTGGAGCTGATTTAAATACTGCCTGGTAGTTTGTTAGTTCTCCCCTGAGATCAATTCAGTCTTATCACCTAATATTTTATTAAGTTTAGTTTATTAAAGTGTAGAGGTAAAAAATACAGCATGGAGTGAAGTGGAAAGTAGCAGGGACATCATAATCATACATAGTAAATACAAGTAAAACATAGTTTGTTTACCCCGTGCAAAAGCGCCACACGAAACACAGACATAGGGGTGTAAATTCTAAATCACAGGGCGTCCCCAGGTAAAACTATTCCTGTGCAAATAGGGCTCAAGAGTCATTTAAAGGTGCCAACAAAGCTGAAAGATAACGTTTTAATAGAAACACAAATCATTTATGATTAAATAATTCCACTTTTTCTTTTTAAACCTACAGGGTGCTTCCACTTCCACCACAGAAAACTTTGGACACCGACCTAAGCGTCCCAGAGTGTCTGGAAAGTGTCAAGATTTACCAGGTAATAAGGAACACATTATTGGACTAGCACTGTCTTTTCCACAAGGTGCGTTCAGTGTTGAGTTTTCCACCGGTTGTGAGAAGTAATTTTGGGGCTAATTCGAGAATTGTTCTGAATTAATTACTTCACGTACAAGAAGAGGCGAACTGTGCAGTTAGTCTTTCATGTTAGCCGGCAGTGTGTCCTGTTTCTGCTTACAGAGTCTGTTACGGGTGCATGTTCATGTGGGGAAAAAATAGTTTTGTTTTATTTTCATAATTTGTTTATATGGATATCATCACACAGCTGTATGGATATTCCTCGGTCAAGTTCAGAGCACATTTCAGAGGAATTGTTCTTTTTTTAGTAAATGTAGAAAGTAGATATGTTTATGGTATAAACCTCTTGTAAGATCTTAAAAAAGACACGAAACATCACCACGGACGTCTCAAAGGATAAATCATGAAGTCTGTTATTTGTGGCATTTGGAGTTTTTCTCCTACGGTGCGGCTCCAGGAATCAAAAATAGATGTTTGCCCCGTTCGATGGCATTTATTTTTGCTTTTGCACTCAGCATGCAGGGATCTGGGGTGCTGGAGAAAACTGTCATACCGCCTCATGTCGTGCACAAAGCACCTTCATGTGATCTGCTTTAAAAACGACTTCCAAATAACAAATATGACATTTACGTTCCCAATTAATCCTTTGTTTGTTCATTTTCTCTTATTATATTAAAGTTAGAAGCTAACATCTGCTTAAATTGAAGCATTTATGACCTCATTGTGCTTTGCAGAAGATTGTCGAGTTGTCTTACAGAAAGATGAGGCTATTCGTTTTCAAGGCTACTCTGTGAAACGCAAACTGTCAGCAGATTTCCTCTGAAGGAAATATGTAGATTATATCTCATCATGGATTGATTATTGACAACATTTTTATTATGATTCAGGAATAAAACATTGTTAAAATGTTTTGTAACGGTCACTTAGCTAGGAGTAAACACAAGAACCAACTTTGTAATTAAACTGTAAAAGTGCTGACTTTCAGTGCAGATTGTAGTAAATAGTAGCCTAGTTTAGACATGGTAGCGCTAAATTTGTACACATTTTTAGTACTTGCTGTGATTGCTTCTGCAGAGGGTTGTTGCATCTGATAATATTTTGTACTAATTCTACGGCCGTCCTCCTCCCAGCAGCTCCAGCAGAGCAGTATTTGCAGGAGAAGCTTCCAGACGAGGTGGTGCTGAAGATCTTCTCCTACCTGTTGGAGCAGGACCTGTGCCGTGCAGCATGTGTATGCAAGCGCTTCAGTGAGCTGGCCAATGACCCCATCCTCTGGTGAGACATGCTGGTGGAGCCTGTTGGAAACATTTACTCTTGACGGCAGCCTGTGTTATTTATTATGCATGTTTGCGTGCATTCAGTGAGCAGCTGGAGAGTTACTTACTGTAAATATTTTAATCAATAACAGTATGTCTTACTATGATTTTACTGTAACCTTTAATTTGATTGGGTTTTGCTTTTAATTTGAAATGGTATTTTGAAAGGCAAATTAAGTAGGAAGAAGCAGAGAGAAACCAAACACAGCTGGTGATTTGACAGCAACAAAAAGCTCTTTTCAAATTGTTTCGTTCACGTATTGCAACATCAGAATATCCTGTTTTGCATATTTGTTTCTATGGCTCCAACTGCGCTATTGTTTGAAATGAGCAGAATATAAAATAAACAACACATGATACATTGGCATGGAAAAACTACACTTACTTGCCAGCTCATAGTTTAACAGTGTAAGGTGGTAACAAACTGTGTAATCATTTTGGATCATGTACTTTGTGGTGCTGTTAAACTGCATTGAATTAAAGAAAACATTTTCTTCGTTATTTAGCTCAGCCAACTGACTGAGACGGGATTGTCAAAGTAATAGAAACACAAGACAATACAATAGTACTACAAAATGAAAACAGTCTCTCTCTCAGTTGTTTTAAATAAATGCTGAATACTATCACTTTCATTTAATGTCATTTTTATTATGTGGACAAATGTCCTGTTGTAGTAATCGTTTATACTAAATTTGACCCAAATATCACAAACAACCATGTTCTGTATCGTAAGGAGTTTCTGAGATGAATGAACGGAGGCTGTTTTTAACCGTTTACGTGCCTTCATATTTCAGGAAGAGGCTGTACATGGAGGTATTTGAATACACACGGCCCATGATGCACCCCGAGGCAGGGAAGTTCTTCCAGATCAACCCAGAGGAGTATGAGCAGCCAAACCCGTGGAAAGAAAGTTTTCAGCAACTGGTAAGGACCCTGCAGCGGGCTACACGATTCACTGCTAAGTTAAGAATGTGTTGACAGCGACGTGATCATCTGAAATGCTCTCTAATCGGGTTTAAAATCGGAAAGCTGAGGAATGTCGAGTGCAGAGATTAACAATAACCTGCTTGTACATGCAGCAAATTATGACACAGTTTTGAACAGCTTTCAACATATCATGGACGAGACATAAATTAAACTTTCGTCTTTGCAGTCTTGTAATGTCAGCGTCGATACTTTTGTTGCCAAAAGTTTCTCCTGTGCAACTTTAAATCCTCCAGTGTACATACAGTTAATGTCATGTGAAAGGGCAACACCACAGGCTATAATGGTGACATTTTGTATTTTAGGGCGTAAATGAGAATTGTTTAAAGAAGAGAATGTGTTTAAATTGTATTCCTTAGCGATATATTGACCTTTAGGGTTGTTTTCACATTTGCAAAAAATGTCTCAGGCATTTCCCTGGCATGTAATGCCTTTGTAATGTATGTGTTATTTATTTATTCAGTTTGTTAGTGTGTGAATTATAATAATAATAATCACATGATTTTTGTTTTCCAGTATAAAGGCGCACATGTTAAGCCAGGCTTTGCAGAGCACTTCTACAGTAATCCTGCCAGATACAAAGGGAGAGATAACATGTTTGTAAGTAAACCATTCAGGCTTCATTTTTTAATTCACGTCACTGCAGCAGTCATTAATCTCATTTGTTATGGTTTCTCCAGTACTATGACACCATCGAGGACGCTCTTGGAGGGGGTCAGGAGCCTCATTTTGACGGCCTGATATTTGTCCACTCCGGCATTTACACAGACGAATGGATCTACATCGAGTCCCCTATTACAATGATCGGAGCCGGTGAGTGTTCCTGAAGTCATGGTAGCTGTTTTATTGTGCATTTATTTAGCTGTGTCTCTGTTTAATTCGTTCTGATCATTTTTGCAGCCCCTGGAAAAGTAGCAGAGAAAGTTATCATCGAGAATACCAGAGACTCCACATTTGTGTTCATGGAAGGCTCTGAAGATGCTTACGTTGGATACATGACTATAAGGGTGAGAGGACATTATCTGTTTCTACTTTTAGTATTGTTTGCAGCTTTGGTTACTTTTGTTGACACCCTGTTGTGTCTGCTGCAGTTCAATCCTGATGATAAATCTGCCCAGCACCACAATGCACACCACTGCTTGGAGATTACAGTCAACTGCAGCCCCATCATCGACCACTGCATCATACGCAGCACGTGCACAGGTAATCCTACTGCTCCATGAGTCTGTGTTAGTGGCTCCTGACTTTCAAAGGAATACAAGGCAGAGAAAATGTAAGGGGCTGTAAAATTAGAAGTCAGGGATCTTAAAATCTGAATCACCTACAATCTATGATCGGACCACTTTGTTTGTGCTGAAATAAATAGTAATAAATGTTCATCCTGCTTTCTTTCAGTGGGGTCGGCCGTCTGTGTCAGCGGCCAGGGTGCCTGTCCCACAATCAAGCACTGCAACATCAGTGACTGTGAAAACGTTGGTCTCTACATCACTGACCACGCACAGGTAAAACACACAAGCACGTTTGAAGTCATTTGCCTGTTTGTGTATCTTCGTGTAGCCTTTCTCTCGTTTTCATGTAACAGCTGTTTGGGTTTATATATGTAACGGTGAATACATCTAGTCCCAGTCTAAAAGTGTAAACGTTTCAAGTGATCACAGATTTATTGAACGTTGTTCTTTGTTCAGGGAATATACGAAGACAATGAGATCTCAAACAACGCTCTGGCCGGGATCTGGGTAAAAAACCATGGCAACCCGATCATCAGACGGAATCACATCCACCACGGCCGAGACGTTGGAGTTTTTACGTTTGATCACGGCATGGTAAGACACTGGGGTTTGGTTTTTGTTTTAAGCAGAGAGCCACCGTCATGTGTCACGTTTAGTTTTGACTAAATGTGAACATTTTCAGGAAGTGTCCAGTGTGTATTAAAATTAGGAGTGCTGTGTTGTCACTGCAAGCCCACAGTTGTGTGATGCTCTCGTGTGATAAGGAATATGAAAGCATGAGCATACACGGTTTATTTTCTGCTAGTGGACGTAAAATCACTTTGTGTTTCTTTATCTGCTTCCAGGGTTACTTTGAGAGCTGCAACATCCATAGGAACCGCATAGCCGGCTTTGAGGTGAAGGCGTACGCCAATCCAACAGTGGTTCGGTGTGAGATCCATCACGGTCAGACGGGGGGCATCTACGTGCACGAAAAGGGCCGCGGCCAGTTCATTGAAAACAAGATCTATGCAAATAACTTTGCAGGGGTGTGGATCACCTCTAACAGTGACCCCACAATAAGGTCAGTTTGTCCAGGTTGCCTGTGTGTTTGAATGAGCTGCTTATATAACTTTAAAAGGTAACAACTGTACTCAGCTTCGTTGTTTTGTCTAAATACAGGGGCAATGCCATTTTTAATGGCAACCAAGGTGGTGTTTATATTTTTGGTGATGGCCGAGGTCTCATTGAAGGAAACGACATCTACGGCAACGCCCTGGCAGGGATCCAGATCAGGACAAATAGCTGTCCTATTGTCAGGCACAACAAGATCCACGATGGACAACACGGTGGCATATATGTGGTAAATATTTAAAGAAAAAACGAAACTGCAAAGTAGTCATAATGTTTTAGCAGCTTTCTCATGTGATTATGTGGAAACATAGTGATGTATGGTGGCTTTGTGTCACACAGCATGAAAAAGGACAAGGGGTGATAGAGGAGAATGAGGTGTACAGCAACACGCTGGCAGGAGTGTGGGTGACGACCGGCAGTACGCCAGTGCTGAGGAGGAACAGGATACACAGTGGGAAGCAGGTAAGATTACAGCCGAGTAAAACAATCAATGATGATAAATAAATGAGTCCGTTAATAGACTTTGAAGTGATGCTATTACGCTGTCGTATTAATGTCATAACTCTGACGGGATACTTGAGAACTAATTGATCTCTGCGAAACAAATTGACAAGTTCATAAAATACCAGGAATGAAATGACAGTTAATATCTTTCCTTGTCGTTTTAAACAGGTCGGGGTCTACTTCTATGACAATGGCCACGGTGTGCTGGAAGACAATGATATCTACAATCACATGTACTCTGGAGTTCAGATCAGGTGTGTGTGTGGGGGAGAAAGTCAGATGTCCTGATGTTAATATGGTTTGATAGGGATGATGATTGCTTTTAGCTTTATTGAAGCAATAGCTCACTTGCCCCCCTTCTTTTTTTGTGACAGGACTGGCAGCAATCCCAAGATCAGGCGGAACAAGATCTGGGGGGGCCAGAATGGAGGGATTTTGGTTTACAACTCAGGTGAGACGCAGAGGAGCTTTAGTGTTTTACTTATCTACAGGAAGTCGGGTTCTTTGCCATTCAGTATGACAACAGTTTTCCCTTGCTGCTTTAATAATAAAACACGATTATGTGTCCTTCAGGCTTAGGCTTCATTGAGGACAATGAGATCTTTGACAACGCAATGGCAGGAGTGTGGATCAAAACAGACAGCAACCCCACTCTGCGGAGGAATAAGATCCACGACGGGAGAGACGGCGGGATCTGTATATTCAACGGAGGAAGAGGTAGCTAATGCTCGTATTCAGTTTCAATGGGACAAGTGCTCACGCTTGTCCAGCCACAGAAATGTGAGGCGCTTTCTGAATTACAGCTTGCCAGAGAGTAATCCTCACAATTGAACTATTTGTTCAGTCTAATTTTTCGCATCAGTGGTTTGTAGGATTTTTAACCATCTGTTTTCTGTCGTCAGGTTTGCTAGAGGAGAATGACATCTTCAGAAATGCCCAAGCAGGAGTCCTCATTAGCACCAACAGTCACCCCGTACTGCGGAAAAACAGGATATTTGATGGCTTCGCTGCAGGTGGGTAACACCTGCGCACGAGCTGTAATCGCTCATTATTTAAAAATGTGATGAGTCTAATTATTATGGACTTTTAACAGCCCTGCAAATCTGTCCTAACTTGTTTTTAATGAGGTACAGTATGTCTTGCTAATGGGATCCTCAACTAACTGCATGTGCTTTCTAACAGGCATCGAGATCACCAACCATGCCACAGCGACTCTAGAGGGCAATCAGATCTTCAACAATCGTTTTGGGGGATTGTTTCTTGCATCTGGTGTCAATGTCACAATGAAAGGTACGCTACATAATGAATTATTTATTTATACAAAACACTGAGCTCCCTGTTAACAAGTGAAAATGTTATTTACTTGCTTGTTTGCAAATATCTCCTGTGTGTCCTCCAGATAATAAAATATTGAACAATCAAGATGCCATTGAAAAGGCTGTGAGCAGAGGTCAGTGCCTGTACAAGATTTCAAGTTACACCAGCTACCCAATGCACGATTTTTACAGGTAATTCATGCTCATACTGGATGCCAGGTTCAAGATCCTGATGTCGTCGTGGTTGTTAACAAACGCTCTTTGGGTTCCCTCGCAGGTGTCACACCTGTAACACAACAGACCGCAACGCCATTTGCGTGAACTGCATCAAGAAGTGTCACCAAGGACACGATGTGGAGTTCATTAGACACGATAGGTTAGTATTGTACTAATATGTGCTCAGTGATATGGTTGAGAATTACCAACATGTCTATTTTTACCCATATGTGTAACAGAATGTGTCCTTTCACATTTTCATTTTGTTTGGGGATGAAATACGTGCTCTGACTTTATACAAGTTTGGGAAAAGAGGAGACATGCTATCAAAGTGTTTACCGTGGACAGTATAAAGATGGACGTGGAACCAAAACAGGTAGAGCTCCCCCTGGTGGCTGGCTGCGGAATAGGTCATAAGCTCCACCCCCTCCATGTTAGTGGATGGGACTAAAACTAAAACACTAAAATACACATCAGACATTTTTAAGGATGGTTTCAGTCACTTTAAGTTGTTAATATAATGTTGATGCATGTTCAAGTGTCAGTGTTTGGATTGGTTTCGTTTGAGTTTGTTATTTGCCGACCGCTTTGTAAAGCTGTGAAACTTAATCTCAGTCAGTCTGAAGATCAACCAAGATAAAGACCATCACAAACATGCAGTATATGTGTTTAACTGTAGAACAGAATAGACTTTACAGATCTATCGAGGTAAAAATGGCTAGATACAGACGAACAGATGGACTGTTTATTGATCCCAATCCTGGGGGAATTGCCATGCTGCCGCAGCCATGTACACCCATTGATCGTAATATACATATAACCTATAAAATACATGAAATTACAGTGAAATTAATTACACTATCCAAAATGATGGACTTCATTGACTGAGAATAAAAAGTTAAGAGTTTAAAGATGATTATGAATAAAGGTCAGTTCAAAAACAGGACTTTTAATTTGAACAGGAACTGTTGAGGAGAAATGTTAAAGGGCAGACCACCAACACCTGAACATATCAAGGGTACAGAAGATTATTGGGACAACATTTTTAAAGGAGTAACTGGGTTTTGTTATTAGTTAGTTGTTGTTAATTTAAACAAGCCTGGTGTTGGCTAACTGACACGCACGCACAAATTGATTGGGTTTAATTTATATAGTCGTATAGTATGTGAAGTACCATTTCCTCTTGTTTGTATCCTGATACTTATTTCTCCTGCTTCCTCTCTTCCTGCAGATTCTTCTGTGACTGTGGTGCAGGAACGTTGTCAAATCCTTGCACGTTAGCTGGCGAGCCGACACACGACACAGACACACTGTATGACTCGGCTCCCCCTATAGAGTCCAATACCCTGCAGCACAACTGAGCTCAAGACCCGAGGTCCTTTTGCGCTTCAGCAGTAGTGGACATGAGACACTTTAAACTGTGCAGTGGAGGAGGATATCCAAGCTAAAATACAGATTCACTTTGACAGAGCATACACAACGACTTTAAAAAAAAAAAAACCCAACAACATAAAAATAAAAAAGACTTGGGAATATGCTAAAAGAGACATTTAGAGAAAAAAAAGCCTGACTATGGATGCCTCACTTTTTCCTTTGCTTCAGTTATTTGACAAAAAAAATAAAAGATGAGACCAGAGCATAAGAGCTGATTGGCGACACCACCAAGAGACGGACGGATGGACACCTCCGAGGCTCATCTGCTTTTTAAGAAGTGGAAGAACAAGATACTGCAGTCGTGTACAGATCCACCTTGGACAGACGCGCTTAAGTCAGAAGAGGCACAACTTTTCTCATGAGGCGGCAAAAGGCCCCAAAACAATGCTTCCATCACTGGGCAACCGACGTGCTCGTATGATATGTACGGGGAAAAATTACCTAGCACTTCAGCTTTTTTTTTTTCTCCTCAAGACAACTGTTGAGATTTGATTTTAATGCTTTTTGTGTAGTTTTGTATTTTCATGCAAAAATCTTACTGTACTTGAATGTCTTTATTTTATTAAATGTGTTCATTTTTTTTTTTTTTTGGTTATTATACCCTAAAATTGCTGTAATTATACTCATGTCGCAGTATCTAACTTCTTTCTGTGAAAGAGATCAGAGAAAAGAGAGAAAAACACTAAACATTTTCTCCAGCAACGTTGACTCATTTTACATTTGCAATACGGAAAAAGCAGACGCTGAATACGAGCTTTCACAAGACTTGTTTGGCTCCTTGTGTTTTGGGACAGTGTCACAAATGTTATATATTCCAGTCTGTTTTTACATGATCTATGCATATTTTCTGTTTGTGTTGGCCTGTCGAGCAAGACCCAACGTACAGGAAGGTCTGATAAAGTTTATTTAACCAGATGACATGTTAAGAAAAAGCCTCCTCTACCAAATAAGACATTGCTGACAAGGTTTAAATACATAAAGCCATTTAGTTATGCTGTGATAACTTGTTTTTTTTTAGTCAAGTAGATAATTAGACATCTGCTCCCGATTTAGAATCAGCATGGGTGTCTGTATCCTCACTAGTGGGCACAACTGCTGCTTCACGGCCTGTTAAGATTCATTTAAATGAAAGAGACAAGTCTTGTGAAAACATACGCCATTTGTTTTTTCATAGTTTGCCAACGTTGCTGGAGAATTTAAAAAGGCTTTTACTCTACTGAAGCTGAGACAAGTATCTATATACAGCGCTTTATGGTTTCATTGCCCTCCCCTTTCCCTCCCATTCATGTGTACTGGTGATTGTGGGTTCTCATACAGACTGAAATGTATGCATGTATCATAACATTTAGACTTAATATATTGTGAAGTATTCAATAACCGTTATGTAGGCGCTAGCGTGAATTAAAAGGGTTTAATTTCCTAGATGAAACATTGTCATTTTTTAAAAATAAACTTTATTAGCTCATTACAGTAGTGTTTTTTCCAAGTGCTGAGAACATACAAATTCAGCAACAGCAACATTTGTTTACAAACTACAGGGTGTGGATCAGTTGGACAAGTGAAGCAAAGTGTGTGTTGTCCAGTGTAGCATCATCAGCAAGCTGGCAGAGCTTCCTGGAAGAGAAGAAAGTACAACAGCTCTTTAATACCAGCTCACTCACAACTGAAATGCTTGCACTGGATGTCATCCAGTAGGCACAGAAAATAACCGCAATACTAAAACTTACTTGAACAATCTGAGGCTGATGGTGCTTTTCTCAAACTCTCTGGCCTTCTTGTGTCCCGACTGGATCACCTCCTCCGGTAGACTGGCGAGTCGAGCAGCGTTGAACCCGTAACTCTTGGGACAAGCGCCAGTGATGAACTTGTAGAGGAATGTGATGGTCTCCTGACTTGGATCCTCACATTCGTTCTCCACCATGCACGCCTGAATGGCACGAACACAGACATGTTAGTAACACCCGAGCAACAGGGTGAATCTGTTGGTGCACATGATTAACAAATCAGTTTGTAAGTAGTGACATTTGAACACATAGTGTGCACAAAATGACTTCACTCAAATGTCACTCGGTAACAGGAAGTAGTAGGTTGTGGAAAGAAGTGCAGCCGCAATGACAGAGCCAGGGAAGCAGCTGTGCTGCAGAGTAGATGTGGTCACAAACTGCTGAATTCATTCTCCCAAAGTAACATCTTTAAAGTTGGTGCCTCTTAACACCATCTGGTTTAAATACATCAGCTACTGTAGGTGCATATTTCCTGCTCCGCAGTGCAGTTACAATAAACTGAATGTTACAGTTAGGTCCATAAACACATACTTACAAAACAGATTACAAGAGGCAGTTATATGGCTTTGCTGTGCTATTATTTATATAATATCAATCGAAAATGTCTCAAGGCACTTTACAAAAAACGGTTTGAAACCACCAGAGCGAACACAAAGTTATTGATTTTAATATTTTGTTGACAATTCTTTGCAAACATATCTGCACCTAACTAATGGGTTCCTAATAGCACCCAGACTCTTGATGAAGAAATATGTGCTCAACGCTTTTAAGACTAAAAACTAGATAAGAAGTAGACTAGATCTGAATAATGTTAGGTGTAATATAAAGAACCAAGTGCGCAGAAACCAATCAATTCAGATTTCCCCAAATAATAATTTTGGCCACGACAGCTTTTACATCTGCCATGTTTTCCTGTGCCATGCCATATTTAGCCCAACCAGCATTGCTGCACTCACCATGTGGCCCAAGCGCACAGCGGGGTTGCTGGTGTAATCCTCCACCAGGGAGTGATAATGTGTGGAGAAGAGCGTGCGACAGCAGATCTTCTCAGCAAGCTCCTTCACAACAGCGCTGGCGATCGCTGTGCCATCATATGTGGCTGTGCCCCTTCCTGCAAACAAATCACAGCTGAAAACAAACCAGCACCACAACAAATATGTGCCGAGGAGGCACAAATGAGCCTGGATGAGCAGAGGAGACTTACCTAATTCATCCAGGAGCACAAGTGAGTGTTTAGTGGCATGGTGAAGGATGCTGGCAGTCTCGCTCAGCTCCACAAAGAAGGTACTCTCTCCTGTAGAAGGTGCGGTCGATAAAAAAAAGCTTAGCTCATGGAGGTAGAAGCTCAGATAATTAAGTTTGTATTGTTATCAGTTTGTAACGTTACCAGCCATGATACGATCCGAGGCTCCCAGTCGAGTGAAGACCCTGTCAACTGGTGTGAAGCGGAGGCTCTCAGCTGGAACATAGCAACCGAGCTGAGCTAGAATGATCACAAGTCCACACTGTAGAAAAAGAGCAGCACAGCATCTCAATATAGGTGAACAGATATTTCAATCAAACCAACAATGATCATGTGATACTCAAAAGGTTTTGTATTTTTATACACATTGGGGAAAGTATTTATATCCATAAATGCCCCACCTGTCTCATGAGGGTAGACTTTCCGCCCATGTTGGGCCCTGTGACGAGGACGCATGAGGCACAGCCTTCCACCTCACTGTCACTGCTACCGGGGCAGCCGATGAAGACGTCATTAGGGATGAAGTCGTCGCCGAAGAAGGTCTTGGTGACACAAGGGTGACGGGATCCAGTGAGGTCAATGAAGGGTGCCACCTGGTTGTCATCCTCGGGGAGCACCACCTGTGGCCTGGTCATTGGTCCGTCTCCACCCTGGCTGTAGCGTGACATGGCCAGCAGCACATCTAAAATAAATAAAAGAATTAATACATTAAACATTTAATAAGTCACCCTTTAAAACTCTACAAGCAATAATTTGTTGCGCACATCCTGATTCGATGGTAGTCTTTTGCAGCTCAGCTCTAGTGAAATAAAATCATACTTGAGGTAGAAAAACACATTATACTGCTGCACCAGAGATTAGTATTAAACTATGCAATTATCTCTCTCTCTCTATTAGGAGCAAACATTTACAATTTCCTTAAGAGTGGAAAAACAAACTAATTAGTATAAACGTAGCCTACTTTTCACTTTTCACGCATTCTTTAGAACAGGCACTTGGGTGCAGCACAGTCGTGTTAAATCCATTACGCTGAATGTATTGTTAACATCTGCAGGAAGTGTATTCAGAGCAAACAGCTGCAATCTAAGCTTGTTTTCACATGCCTAAACATGGATGCTCAGACAACTGCACAACAAAAAACAGTCACAACACTGTGTTTGGACTTTAGAAATAACACTAATGAGAAAAGAGGAATGTAATTACCAAGCACTGCCATGCACTCCACTCCAGTCTTCCACTCTTTGTAGTTCTTGTCAAAGTTGTAGAAGAGTCTCCTCATGCAGTCTTTCAGAGCAGCGTCTCTCTTCTCCTCAAACCCTTGCAGCTCAGAGAACAGCCGTTCAGTCTCCTCCGTCACGTAACGCTTCCAGCCTTTCTTTGTGGACTTGACTTCATACTCCTCTGGGATATTCCTCTCCGAGATGCTGTCAGGAACCTCCATCTGATAACGGTTTCGTCCAGTTCCCCAGTAAGCCATGTTTTTACAGCCGAGTCTTTTCTTCTGTCTGTCCAGGTAATCCTGCAGCTCGCGTTCGCAATTCTTGATTCCGCTCAGAGCCTGGTCGTACTCTGGGTCAAAGCCGGCTTTCGGGCTTATGACACCAGTAGTGCGAGCCTTCTGGTGGTCGAAAGCCGTGTCCCAGCGTTGAAGTTCAGCAGAGAGGTCGGGAAAGAGGCCATTTTTGTCATTCTTCACACTGACAACTTGACGGAGCAACGCGGAACGGATTTCGCCCAAAAGTGGAGCGAAGACGGAAATGATCTCCTGCATGGTCTTGAAACCTTCCAGAGCTGAGAGGAAGTCTGCTATCTTGCGCTTGCTGTAAGTGACCTCCTCATAGAGAACCGCTCTGCCGTCAGGGTGGTCCTGACCCTTCAGAGTGCCAATGCTGTGGATCTTACTCAGGAGACGCTCCAGATCTGGGAGCTTCTTCAGCAGGTCTGTAACCTCAGTAGCCTGGGCCTGAGCTCCCATCAGGTCCTCCACAGCATCCAGTCTGTCCCTGATGGATGTGGGGTTACACAGTGGCGCACAGAGCCACTGCTTCAGCAGCCGTTTGCCAAATGGGGTAGAGCAGGTGTCCAAACGCTCCAACAGCGTTCCCTCTGCTCCTCCTGACCCATTCTGGAAGATTTCCAAGTTTGCCAGAGTCACTCCATCAAGGACCATACGCTGACGGGTCCGGGCAAAGAAACTCGCAGGTCCAGCTGCTTGCTCCATCTCCACATCAACTGGGACATATTCTTCAAAGTTAGCCAAGGAGAGCAACTCTTGGTCTACCAGGCATTTCTTGAGATAGAATATACATCCACCCAAAGAAGACAGTGCTAGTTCATAGCCCTCCTTTGGAGTAAGACACAGTGAATCACTCTCAGAGGTCATCTTTTTCAAGAGAGGAGGGAGAAAACTGTTCCCACTGCTCTTCTCCTTCTCAGCAGTCTCTTTAAAATAATCTTCTTCAGAGAGGGTTTTCAGAGTCTTCTGAGCGTCCCAGAATTGTGTCCCTGCATTCAGACCTTCCTGCAGAGCGGAGGACAGAGAGGCCTTTAGTATTTTGCGTGTTTCAACAGATGGGTTCCCTTTTTCAAAGAGCACTTCAGCAGGAGAAAAGTGAGCGATCAGGGTGCGCAGGCGTGAGCAGTGGCGGTCGTCTGGGAACTGACCGACGTGGAAATAACCCACAGAGGTATCTACAAAGCAGACTCCATAGGTGCGGTAACGACCAGAGCTTTCCTCTTCAGCCTTTTCCTTCAAACTCAGGAGGAACTTGCTCTGACTCTCTGAGGGAGCGCCGTCCAGCACGCTGTAGGTTTGAGTACCACGTGTGATAATTCGACACACTTCTCTTTTCACCACACGGTCAAATTTTGTGGGCTTAGCCATGGTCTTGCAGCGAGCTTCCATCATCTCTGGCGTCTCGGTCTGCTCCACACGAGCCACCTTGTAGCCTTTCTGGACCAGCACATCTGAGAAACGGCCAAAGCCGATCTCTGGAAAACCCGAGTGTGCCCAGGACCCCTTCATGAATGTAAGTCCCAGCTCATTGACTCCAATCACAGCATCCATGTGGTAGAGCTCATAAAATTTTCCCACCTTGTAGAAAATAACTGTGTCAAACATCTCAGATTTGAGCTGCCACCACCTACGCATACCAGGGGTGGCTCTGTTCAGAAAGTCTTCTGGCACATACAGGGTGGAAGGATCGTAGTCATCCTCTGACTGCCGCCGCCTTCGACTGTCTTTCCTCCTGCCGTCCTGCAACCATTCCAGCTTCTCGTGATCCCAAACTGTTGCTCCTCCAGTGGATCCTGATCCATTTGCCTGACTGTCAAAGTTGTCAGGAGCAGAGAAGGCCGACAAACGAGACTTTGTGTCAGCTGCGACTGGTGCTGGAGCTCGTTTGGGTGCAGCGAATGGGGCAGCAGGCACCTTTGATTTTGTGTTAGCGGGCTTCTCTGCAGGACGTTTACGCTTCACAGGCTTGACTGGGCTTTCTGGTTCAGACTCTCGGGCGCTTTCATCTTCACTGGTCACCGTCGCCTCTTCCTCCTCATCCTCACTGCTTGACGCAGCATGCTCAGGTTTGAACTCATCATCCGATCCCTCACTGTCTGAGGGTACAATGATGCGACGGCGCTTGGCTGTGTTCCCCTTTTCTGTGGAAGCACGCGATGAACGTCGACTGACTTTGCCTGGTTTGTCGTCATTTTTCATGTCATCCACGTCACTGTCCTCTTCATCGGTCACAGTTGAGTTGTCGACCTGAAATTTAAATATAAAAACGAGATTAACTTTAAGATGTCTTACTGACCTGATTGGTTACAGTCATCTATATACATTCTCTATACGCAAAAAAAAACAACTAATCACAATGTCACCTCCATGTCTTCCTCATCATCATCTTCTTCCTCGTCTGATGGATCCGTGCAGAGAGGCATCTTTAATCTTTTCTCAGTGGTGTCAAACATAACTGCATCAGCCATCTCCATTGCATGTCGAATCACAGGTTTACCGCTAAAGTACACCCCTCCAGTTTTAGCATCACTGCTGTCAGAGCCTGTGACACAGCGAAAGCCACACAATGACTAAACAGTTTCGCTTATACCGAGTCACACAACGTCCTAAAACAAACAGCCGCTGTCTGTATTTTACAAGACTGTCATGGTAATGGTAATAGCCGTACCTTGGTAGTCTCTGATGTATTTGGTGCTGACCCATCCTCTAGTAGGAGGTTCATCAAAGAAGTGAACATGTACGCGCTGGTCCCGACCGCGGCCCCTCATCTGCTGTCCCGTCAGAGGCTGGGGCACCACCATGCACGGCCACCAGGGGTGTCCCTCTAGCTTGGCCCACACGAGGGCACCAGCACTGAATGAGCATGTGGAGCTGCTAAGAGGTAAGAAAAGCAAAGACACATTTAGTGAGTTTGACTTTATCCTCAAGCATAATTAGCAAAGATGATAGTAACAGGGATTATACTATGTTTATAGTGTGTGTGGAACTTGATGAGGGAGCAGATCAAGTCAGCCATAACAATAAGACCGTTGGTCATAGTAACTGGCCAAGAGAGTAGCACTGATTATTTCTTTTTAATAGCGCTTGTCAGTGTGTGAGATATATTAGGCAATAAGGGACGGGCACATGACGTCACACGTTGCGCGGCAGCCATTTTGGTAGCGGGCCAGCCCATTGTTTACATTTCGACCTCGACTTCGCGCCTGTGGGGACTTGCTTTCTTCTGCTAGTAGTTTGCTTTGTGTTTTACCGTTTCATTTTACCTCTGATGTCGTTATGGTCGCCCGTTGCTGTGTCGTAGGGTGTAGAAGCGCAAGCTGTGACGGGACGGGGGAAAAAATCTCAAATGGATTATCTTTTTACCGTTTTCCAACTTGGAGGCGTCTCAATGGAGAACAAATGTCCTCCATAACAAAGAGTCGCCGGCTAGCATGGGTCGCTGCTGTAAGACGGCCAAATATAACTTTCGACTCAATCCCAGTGTCCATGAGAGTGTGTTCCCGGCATTTTCATTCTGGTAAGTTACATAACTTTTTGTTTTTATTCATGTATCATTTCAAGTTAACCGTTGTTGGCTGATCTGTAGCATGTAGCATGAAGTAGGGTTGTGTTCCAGAGGGTTAGCCAGGTCCACTGAAACACAAAACAGTTGTCCTACTCCGTTTATTTTGTCATTAATAGTTTATAATAGGGTTAATAGTTTTGGTTGTTTCACCAGGAAAGCCAGTAGATGCAATGTACACCTCCCATCCGGATTGGGCACCATCACTGCACCTGGGACACACTGAAACAAAGGCCACAGAAACGGCACGCTTTGAGAGACAGCAAGCAAGGAAACGCCGAAGGACTGAGACCACATCAGCAGTGGATGACACAGTGATGCCTGAGACAACCCTTGGCACACCAGGTAAGGCCTACAAAACATGCATAAAGAAAAAATAACCTTGTAAGGGCTCTGAAGTCTTCTCTCCAGCAGGAGTGTCGTTAAGGATTATTACCATGTTACTCCCATGCAATGTAAATGGTTGTGAAATAACATGAATAATTTGACTTTGGAGTAGAGGGTCATAAGGCTTATATTTACCATATTACAGTCTATTTGCTCTTGTTGTATTTGCATGACACACTGAGCTAAACAAAAACTGTCTGTGATCCACAGCTGAAGATCTACAACATGAAGCTGAACCGGGACCGGAGACAGAATGTGACCTCTGCCAGAAACGGCGCGATGAAATCAACCGTCTGCTGGAGGAGAACAGGGCCCTGAAATTAGAGCTTGGTCAGAAAAACATGGATGAAGATTCCCTGAAGGGCGATAATGTGAGGCTGAGGTATTACACTGGACTACCAAGTGCAAAGATTTTCATGTCTCTCTTAGCCACTCTTCTGCCACTCATGACACGAAGCAGTAGAGTACTGTCACCCTTTCAAATGCTCATCCTCACACTCATGCGCCTCAGACTGAACTTGCCGATGCAACATCTAGCCTACGTCTTCAGTGTTGACAGGACCACCATCTCCAGAACCTTCAATAGCATGGTAGAACTTTTGTACTGCACCATCACACCTCTGATCGCCTGGCCAAGTCGAGAGGCCCTGTACACCACTATGCCCCATCAGTTTGTGGAAGCCTTTGGAAATCGTGTTGCTGTTATTGTGGACTGCTTTGAAATATTCATAGAGAGACCATCAAATCTTACTGCTCAAGCTCAGGCTTATTCAAACTACAAGCACAACACAACTATGAAGTACCTTATTGGTATTACACCATACGGGACCATTTCTTTCATTTCCAAGGGTTGGGGGGGGCGCATCAGCGATAAGCATGTCACAGAGAACTGTGGTATTCTTGATAGATTACTACCCAGAGATGTAGTGTTGGCTGATCGGGGCTTCGATATTTCTGAAAGTGTGGGACTTATGTGTGCAGAGGTAAAGATCCCTGCCTTCACAAGAGGACACTGTCAGCTGGAAGCAAGAGATGTGGAGAGCACAAGAAAACTCGCCCATCTCAGAATTCATGTGGAAAGGGTGATTGGGGTTGTTCGGAACAAGTACACACTGTTGTCAGCAAAACTACCGATCAGCATTGTGTTGCCATGTGATGGTGAAGACGTAACATTTCTGGACAAGGTTGTTTCTGTATGTTGTAGTCTTACAAACATGAGCAAGAGTGTTGTGTAACGTTGAATGTGTCCACAATAAAATGCCATGACACACAGCCAAATTTGAGTGCCTTTCTTTTTTATTTTCAAGTAGTGTAATGAAAGGTCAGTTTACTTTGACATCAGAATTTGTAATTATAGTTAAGTCACACTAGTGCATTCCTGAGAATAAAGAACTGTGCATTGGAAATACTTCAAGGCAAAAAATGGTACAGCACATAAATAAAGTCTTAACAGTAGTGCAAAACAAGTGGTAAAGAAAGATGAGGTCTTAACAGTAGTGCATTCCTGCGAATAAAGAACTGTGCATTGGAAATACTTCAAGGCAAAAAATGGTACAAAACATAAATAAACTAAAACACAACAAACAACACACCATGTTGAGACGGTAGCTTACCTTGGCTCTGACGACTGTGTTCTCATTCGGTTTGATTACTTCCATGTCGTGAACTTTTCCACTGGTCAGCTGTTTGTAAGCCTCTAGCGACTTGTAGCAGCGAAATTCCTCATGTGTGTAGGCACTGACGCCACACACAAGATAGGAAAATATGTCCTCCCTCGCAAACGGCGGTAGAAAATCTTCCCCAACGCGCCACTCGTTGCTTGCTACTTCGTAGGGATCAAGCCCGTTTATGAAGCCCATCTTTTGCAGATAACGGTCCCTGGCTTCCCTCTGCAGTGTGTCTCGGTATATTCCGCATCCTTTCTTCGCTTTTAACATCGCTCTGTTTACTCATTACTTTGTTTCTTTGTGCTCTTTCTCTGTGCTGTTTTATTCGGTCTTTGTTTTGTTTTTGTCTTGTCATGTGCCCGGTCTTGTCATGTGCCCGGTTTTGTTTACCATAGCAACTAGCTATCAATATGGCGGCGTACCCAGAATGCAACGCGCTGTGCACCTTCCTTATAAGTGAACAATTTGTTCTCAAACTTGACATGTTAGAAGCAGAGAAAAATGTTAAGATTTTGGGCCTGAGCACCAAAACTGCAGCTTTTGGGGGTGTAGCTGGTCTGCAGTGGTCACCACCTATCAAAAATGGTTCAAGGGAGGAAAAGCAGTGACTCATTGGTGCACGAGGAGCTGCTGTAGCTCAAATAGCTGATTTTGCTGTGCAGCTGCAAAGTGGTCACGTTGACTCCAGTCCACTGCAGAGAGAGCCAATAATAGTGAGCTACAAAACTGAACTACAAAGCAGCGAAAGTAGGTGCCCTGGACTGGTGCATCATGTTTCTTTTACACCATATTGATGGTCTTGTGCATGTGCTTTGCCAACCTGGAGGATATATGGCACCAAGTTACAAGTGACGCTCCCTTATCGCTGTGGGAGGAGTGTGCTTGGTCTGCAACAAGGTTCAGTTGGTGGTTTTAATGTTGTGGCTATTCACAGAATCCTTTGTAATTGAGGGTGGGGAGATGTAGTGTCCAACACTAAACCACGAGTGCTGCATTCCCCATTTTAATGTCACTAACGCATATTAACAGCTATAGGGGTTAGCACTGATTTGATTTGACCCTAACACCGCATGGTCTGCACTGTCCTCATCAATCTGCGATTACTGTGAAAGTCAAAAATGGACGAGTCATCTGAAAAACTAACTAGCAAAACAACACCTATGTTTTGCACCGAGGAAATATAACAAGTATTTGCGTTTTGGAGAAAAAAATGGTTTATAGTGGGGGTTCCCGGGGCCTTTTTTTTCTTTCTCTTTTTAGCACAAATCGGGCTAAAAGTAACTGCAGCAATTACACGGCTCCCAAAGTTAGCTCACCTTTCTTTAGCAGCTGGGGCCTTGTCGCCGAAGAGCTTCTTTAATCCCCCGCTCGCAGCTTTGGAGCCACTTTTCTGTTTCACTTTCTTGGTTTTGGCTAGCTGCTGCTTCTCCTGCTGCTGCTCCTGCGAGGTCTGTTTAGCTTGTTCTTTTGGAGAGGAGTTGGACTTCTTCACGGAAGACGGCAGGTCTGCCTCGGTCGGAGAGGGACTCGTCTTCGGCTTGGCCTTAGAGACCGGCGGCGGAGACTTGGTGAAAAAATTGAAGAGTGAGCTTTGCTTCGCCATGTCTGCGAGTTTCTGTCTGTGCGCAGTAGTTTTGGAGCTAATCCTATCCCTGCATCACCTAGCACCCAGCTACAGAACTGCCACACGGCGCGAGCGCATCTCGTTCGCGGGAAACAGACGCACAGGATGTTGTGGGCGGAGGCAAGATTCTCCTCCAATGACAAGCGAGTATACTACAACACGGAAGTCACGTGATCCAAACACAACTTATCTTGTTGGTCATGTTGTTGGCGCGCAGAGAAGAGCCAGTAGGAGAGGACATTCTGGTTTTTTCTACAATGCTCTTCTTTTTTTTTTCTTCTCAACTTTGTTTCCCAGAAGGTATGTGTGTGTGCACCACGTTTCTTTTTCTTCAGTTTAACAAGCGCCTTCTTTAGCATTTGAAAAAATGTCCACTTAAACTAAACAAGATAATAAGCTGTTCTAATGGTTTTGACCCTAGAAGTAAGGGGCACCCTGGCCTTAACATGCAAAATATCTATTTGTAAGGAATTGGACACTGGACCAGCTAAGAACCGACACGTGCCCCACCCTCCCAAAATATAGATCATATATATATATATATATATATATACATATATATATATATATATATACATATATATATATATATATATATATATATACATATTGGTTGCATGGTTCAAGGCATAGTTTGAGAACAGTTTGAAAAATTTCCCCAGGAACTGAGAACATCTGGAGGGTTCCTAAATAGGACAGCGTATAGTTTCAGGGAAATTACTTAACCTCCAAAACCCCTCCTGCAAACTTTAGTTTTCTCATTGGTGGAGAACTTACAGTTTAAGTCATGTGTTTTGGGCTGTTGCTGCTACTTCTCGTCTGTTTTCCAGCATTGTTGCAAAGGAAACAATCACAATCAATAGCTAATCTTGAATTCCCACCATGTGTACTAGTGTGAAGTAGTGTCACAATGGACACAATGGACAATGGATCTGTTTCTGGAACAAAAAAAGCTCCTTGGACTAAAAGCTCCTTGCACCTTGGGTGAAGATGTTGCTGCATGTCTCTTCAAGTAGAAAGGCCTTTCAAACGTTTGAGCCCTTGAATGCATGTCCATTCAGGAAGACTGTGTCCACAATTACAATACACTATATGGATCTAAAGCCTCTGTGCGTCCAAGAGCACAAAAATAAAAAATAAATGAAAAGGCCACATCTAGAAATGAACTGAAATGAGATTGAAAACGAAGAAAATTGTTATTCTTGTCCAAATGACCAGTAAATAAATTAACTTAAGTTTTAGGGATTCCTTTTTTCTCCCATGTCCCTTCTGGTGGTCCATACTGTATAGATGCCCTCTGTAAGTGCAGGTTAATATTATAGTTGCATATTACAGTTGCAAAAGTCCTGTGGCTCTATAATCTGTACAAGTCATTTACCACCAGCAGAGTGCAGCACAATACTGGCAGCTTCATGAGTAATGGCCTCTACGTTTACACTTAAACACTCATTTACACTCATTTACACTCCCGTGCTATTTTGACACCAAACCTCTGCATGTTTCTTCACCCTGCTATCTCTGCGTTAACTGTCGACAATGAGAACAGCAAATAAATGTTTATTTGAGTGCATTTTGTTAAACCTGTTTTGCTGCTGTGCAAATGCTCAGTAGGAACAAAAAAACGCTCTTAAAGCTGTTTAACAATAGCATAGAAAAAGAATAGCTGCAGGGTTGGTCAGAATATGAAATATTATACAGTATAGGCCAACTACATACTGTATATTTATGTTTCTGAAAAAGTGTGAATACATACTGCTTTAACCACCAGAAAATAAGGGTGGCCTTACTTGCTCAAAGTAACCAAACATCCACCCACGGATGACTTTTTGGCATATGCTGTGTGGGTGATAGAAAGCATCTAATTAAAATAGTATTCTGAAATCTTACACAGTTGTTATGAGCAGCTGTTTTAAGTCAGTACGGCGAGATCAGTATTCAGTGACCAAACATGGGCTAAAGTGTCACCTCATCATCGAGGATCTGGAGGGCATTTATTAGACAGGTACCACACAATGTCATGAACTGCGTCACCTTTAATTTACAAAGCCACATTTAAGAGTGAGTTTCAGCCGAATGAATATGTCTGAGGTGCTACATAATTAAAGGTCATTTACACCCTGGAGGGGAAAAATAAAGAAATCCCTCATCACTATTCTTTCAGTTCTTCAGGAAGCAGGAGTTTGCTGAAGAGCGACTAATTAACAGGAACAAAACTTTCCTGAAGCAAACAAAGTCTCTCTTTGAGAACATTAATACTGATTACATTATACTGATGTACCCTTGTAAGACATCACAGTGTGGCACTCAGCTAAATTCAATTTTTCATTTCTAATCAGAATCAAAATAATTTAATTAATCCCAGATGTGAGTGTGTCTGCTACCGACTACCCAACAGTTTAAACCATTTAAAATTGTCTTTTAGTGTCATCCAAGCTCAGGCTTCTCCCCAAGAAGACCACAGTGATGAAAATGCCACCAGACCCATTAAACGTCTTCAGCATGTAGCCGCACGCGTTGAACTGCAGGAACCTCAGCAGGAAAAAGTGCATACTCTGGTTCTTCCTGTATGAGATTCGGTCCAGTCCATATTCCTGTCAGACTAAACTTGGTATCGTATTTGTGCTTGTGTACAAATCTCCACCATTATCTTAATGAAAAACAGGAGTAGCAAGAGCGCTGATGTGCACCGTTAGCCTATTTGTTTGGCTGAAATGAGCATTGGATGGATTAGCTCACACCACTCCACAAAACTGTCCACCAGCCTCTGGTATTATGACACATCCCACCCCTGATTCATCCAACTCTTGTTTGGTTGTCAGAGACCTTGTGTGGGTGCTTGTCCTCCATGCTGAAGTTAGAAGTCTACGGGGTAAATAGAGAGGACGACAGAGCAGTTTATTGCCATGTAGACTCAGGCACACCTTGGTCCATCTATTTCACACACATATGAGTTCGTGAACGACCACTTACTCTCCATGGGACCTTGCTCAAGGGTACTTCAGCTACGCATCCTGAGGGGAAAGCACTGCTGCTTGTTCAGTCCAACCTTTGCACCTTTCTTCCCATCAGGCCTGGGATAAACGGTGATATCCCTCAGGAAACTCCACAGTCCAAACTACTGCAGTCTGTCATAGGGCACACAGAAGAGCGCCCCTAGTGCTCGCGGACTATTGTCGATGCACTGTAAGGTCTTCATTGGTTTGAGGGAGTTTATGGTTGTCATAGCAAAGTTTGTCAAAAGGTTTGTCCATCTGGGCTGCTCTTTTTTATATTTTTATGGGGCCACAAACAATTGCTTGGTTTGCCTACTCTGACGAAGCACTCCTGGATACATCGAAGCAGGGGACCTCATTTACAAGCTGCCTGAGCTTAGATGTAAATTAACTGAGGATGTAGGTAAACAACAAGGAAACTTTAGATGTAAATGGGCAATAAATCAAGTAAATGCACAAGAACTGGAAGCAAGACAGAAATTGCCCTAAGGATACAAATGAGGCAATCTTTAGACAGTGCTGCAGGCACATCATAAGTAAAACTGGATCTCACAAGTCGACTAAAAACAGCCAGCACATAAAGTATAACGCAAGCATTTGAGTGTGTTTGATAAGCGCCTGCACTAAAAGACATCAATGAAGTAGTGCAAGGGGGGTAAAAAGCAGTCTGGGGCTTATAAATATATAATGCATTGTGTCCATCACCCAATAATGATTTGCAGAATCTTGCTGCGAGACTAAATTAACCCGAGTAAATACAAAAATTGCTCAAAAACATGAGGATTAAAAGATTAACAAGAACAATAAATGTATAATTGATTGCTAATTAAATGCTTCATTCTCATTTCGTCCTCCTCATCTTAAGCTTTTTTCTTTTCCTGCAGCCCCTGCTCTGTCCACAGCGGCCCTGTGTCCAGCAGACACTCCAAAAAGGCTGATGCAACGGTGCAGCTGGGCTTGACGTGGTGAGTTTCTGTAATCACTGTTAAGCTGTATTTTATAATGTCAAGTGTTCCCTCACCTCTCACCCCTGAGAGCAGCATGGCTACAATCCAGAGAGCGACATAGAGCCAACTGTAAGGCCAATAAAGTATTTATATTCCGAGCACAGAAATCCTCTTAACTCCTTCAGAATGACAGACGGCTTTACAAGCGTGCCCGTTTGAGCTTTGTCAAGAGTTCTATGAAATAAAGCGGGCAAGAAGTCGAAGGTGCGGCCTCAGATAACATCATAAAATGTTACATCTTTTTTCTGCCTGCGGCGGTGTGGCCGTCACCCTGTCTTGAAGCTGTAAAAATACACTCACCTCATCAGCCTAAAGCATGAATCAGAGCTACAAAAAAATAAAAAAACATTCAGTCCACGCTGCTGCTTTGAAAGCTGCAGATTAAAAATCATGCACTAGAAACAGTGGGATGCTGTTTTATACAGACACACACAAAACAAAAGCATCAAAACATTTTCTCCCAAACAGCAGGAAGCAAGTTTGACTGCGCGATCCAAGCTGAACCAGACTCTGAAAGAATTTCTTTTCATCATTTTTATATCTAGCAGCCAGCTGGATGAAGACGTCATGTAATATGTCTGGATGTTGAAACACAGCACATGTTGTCCTTGCAAAGTTGTGTACGGCAGCTTTGACGCCATGTGCTTCTACTACGAACATTTCTGGGTGAATTTCAAGGTCCGTTTAGAAATTATAGCGCAAAAATTCACTTGTCATGTCGTGCGTTGACTTGTTTCCATCTTGATTAGTTACGGACAAGTTGTTATGATCAGCTGTCAGTACTGTCAGCACTTGGAATGTAAACTATTTCCTATAAGTTAAAGACCTGTCCTGATGTTAGCGGCGAGCTAAGCGGGGCCCATTTATTATGGGTAACTGTCAAAATGATATATCACCTGACTCTGCCTGGATCCTGTGAGCCGCTGGATTTACTGCACAGGCAACACCAGTGTCAATGATTGATAAGAAAAAAAAGCAAATACATCACAACAGAACTATTAATGTTGTATTTGAATTTAATGTCTGCTGAGAACGCTGCTAAAGCATTAAAGCTAATGGGAAAGCAGACTCTCTTTGCACAAACTCTCTCGCTCCCAATGTCCTTTGATGGGCTGCACCACCGTCACCTCATCTATTTTTATTTATTTACCCTTTTTTTTTGTTCTCCCTCTGTGTCTTTCTTCCCCGCAAACCACTCCCGAGTCAGCGCTGTTAGGAATCAAGCTCTATGGATCTCCTCTCAGCATAATGAGGAGTGCAAGACTCGTGAAAAGAGCGATTCCCAAAGCGCTAGTGGGGAAACAACATGAAATGAAAACGCAGCCCTTCCTCTCATCCTTCCTTACTTCCTCTCATCTTGTCTCTCTTTGCTCTGCTTCTTAATAGGATGCCCATATAAACACAGGTTCTGTCTTTGTTGCTCTTGCTTTACACCAACATGAGAAGGATTTTATGATTATAAGGCTTCATTTCTACTTTTTTTCCTTCATACACCGGCCAAAGACCCAGACCAATTAAAAGCCTGAATGCAAATGACTTTTACCTCGTCCCTCTTTGCAGTTTTTCCACAGCCCTATTTAACCAGCGAGCCTTATTGAAATATCATAAATGTGTAACGTATTAATTCTGATGCCTCTGGGGGAGCTGAAGCTGGAGCAGTCACTGATAGTGGAGTGATAGTGCAGTCAGCAAATTTAACACCAACTGCAGTGTCTTTCTCTCCAGACGGAGGTATTTGTGCAGAGTGAAATGGGGAATCGAGAGAGAAGAGAGATTGAAAAAGATATCGCAATGTACAGAATATTGTCGTCCCCACGGTGCAATATCAACAATTCTGTCTATATTTAGGTGAATTTAGTCTTCGCAAACAACGTTACCCAAGCCAATAAAACCTGCAAAATTTCAGCGAGAAGAAATACCTGGAGTAATTTAGTTTTCCATCATCTCTGAAATGTTCTCGAAATGAACCAAAGTTGTGCAGAATGATTTAGAAGTGAAATGTTCATTCAATCTCTCTCTTTTTTTTACTATCCATAGCAAAGCGACATCAATTTGCCTTTGTCACAAGGAATTAAAAATCAGTTTCATCAAAATATGTTCAGTGTTTTCTACTTTTATAACTCCTTCTACTTCTTGTTTTTTTAAAGTCACTAACATAAACATGCAAAGGCAGAGAGAGACTGATTAGACAGGTACGACTTTTGTAACCTGGGGACACTGGTGCTCCAGATCACATAATCAGCTACCCACAGGAGAGACAGGGTTACTCCCAAAGACGACACCAGGGGTCATCACACAGTGTAAATGATGGCCGTCATTCTGTTTCGCTTGCACCTTTATATTTAGACAAACATGCCTCTGAACTGATACATCTCAGATCAGTGGTGGCCCCAGACGAAGACACTGCTGAGGTGCTGTATTGTGGGATATTTAAGTGGATAATGGTTGCACTTTAAAAACGCTTTAATAACACAATGCAACGTAATGTGTGTTATCAATTTGCAATTAATCACATTTTTACTATTGCCGATCATGCGATTAATCACATTTGTATGTTTTAATCTATTGCTAGCTCTAAAATGACATTATCTACCTCTTATTTTTTGAATTGTACATAGAGCTCGGAGCTACTGGCTGTTTTTAAAGTCAGATACTGGGTATCCTGCAGCTAAACATTATATGATACTGGACCAAAACAGTAAAGTTGCACTGGAAAACCAAAACAATTCGCTGAAAGGGCCAAGTTTAGTTGCTCATTGTTTGTTTGCAAGTAAACTGTATGAACAGCCAAGCACACAGGTGTCTTCGCTAACTCAGAGGAAGTCTTTCAAACCCACTGTTAAAGTTGTGACAGGGTCCATTTTTATCACGTAATCATTTTCCCCCACACCCAACCAAACTGCGACCAAACACTAAAAATACATTTTAAAAATGAAAACCAAGTCACGTGGGCTTTGTTTCTCCTCATACTACCTCAGGCGACTTCCAGAAGTCTTTCTGCGAGAGGAGGCAGGTGGTGAGGGGGCTGCTTTACTGCGATGGCTGCAGCCGAATGGATCTCGTGTGACTATTTTCAACTCAGCGCAAACAGACGCAGAATTTACAGTGTCTGAATGAAGTCTCTGTGATTGTCTGGAATTTGCATAAATGTAATATTAAACTTGGACTCTGACACTCAGAAGAGATTTACGCTTTTCCACCCAAGTTAGTTCAGTTTTAGCTGTGAGAGAAAAAGCTCAATATTGGATCTGCTAAGAGGTGTTTTATGTAAGCTCTTGAAATGATCTCCTCCAACATTAATTGTTTGACATTTAATCCTCCAGTTCATAATTTGACTTTACCCAAGGAGCTCTTAATGCTTCTGTGGGATTTAACGGCCTCGTCTGCAATTTATGGACACCTTTGTCTTTTGGTTTGCAGAGAGAGTTTTTATTTTCTGGGGATTGTGAAAACATTTGTCCACTAGAAATAATGAAAAACCATCTGAAATTTGCTTTACACCTCCGCTCCTGAGTCACCGATGTTCAAGGCTGAAAGGGTCTCTTCTCACCTCCAGCTCGACTGGCGTTTGTCCCAACCTTATCTGCTATGAGTTTTTGGTGTTACGTTAAAGTGAGATGACAGAGAAAAATTTCTGCACTAGTAAACACTGATCTATTCTAATGTGAGGAAGCGATCATATTAAACTTCATTAGCAGAATCTGCGAGCTTCCTTTATCTATTAACCCCTCTCTCCCTCTGTGTCCGCCAATGGTAATTGAAAGAGCAGGTGTGATAGGGTAATTGCCTCATCGTTCAGGGTGCTCGCCCCATCTACATGTCAATGTCCTATTTCCACAATGACGTTTGATTTTCACACTCTACCTTCAATTCAGATAGGTTCATGGTCTCTTCAGATACCATTAAAGCATTGCAGGAGTTTTTTTTCTTTTTTCTTTTCAGCAGACTTTCCCATGTGCATTCTCAACAGACTAAATAGGGGCAAACATGAAAGGCAAGTTGAAGAAGGGGCCACTGGGTTGAAAGTGGTACTTAATGTAGTGAAACATATTATTGCCCCAGGTTAAGTCATGAATATTAAGAGCGGAGAGCCTGGGGATGCTGAAGCAATTAACTTGATTATTAAAGGGGTTATTTCAGGGTGTACATTTATACCGACTGGAGTTTTATGCTTAACAGTCACAGGTCAGATCTCTGTCTTTATCATACCTGTAATTTCATAATTTCTTATCTCACCTCTTTTTATGTTTGTTTGTGTATATATACACTATATTACCAAAAGTATTCGCTCACCCATTCAAATGATCAGAATCAGGTGTTCTAATCACTTGGCCTGGCCCCAGGTGTATAAATTCAAGCACTCAGGCATGCAGACTGTGAAACAAGACATTTGTGAAAGAATGGGCCGCTCTCAGGAGCTCAGTGAATTCCAGCGTGGAACTGTCATAGGATGCCACTTGTGCAACAAATCCAGTCGTGAAATTTCCTCGCTCCTAAATATTCCACAGTCAACTGTCAGCTCTATTATAACAAAATGGAAGCGTTTGGGAACAACAGCAACTCAGCCACGAAGTGGTAGGCCACGTAAAGTGACGGAGAGGGGTCAGCGGATGCTGAAGCGCATAGTGCAAAGAGGTCGCCGACTTTCTGCACAGTCAATTGCTACAGAGCTACAAACTTCATGTGACCTTCAGATTAGCCCAAGTACAGTACGCAGAGAGCTTCATGGAATGGGTTTCCATGGCCGAGCAGCTGCAGCCAAGCCACACATCACCAAGTGCAATGCAAGGCGTCGGATGCAATGGTGTAAAGCACGCCGCCACTGGCCTCTAGAGCAGTGGAGACGCGTTCTCTGGAGTGATGAATCACGCTTTTCCATCTGGCAATCTGATGGACGAGTCTGGGTTTGGAGGTTGCCAGGAGAACGGTACATTTCAGATTGCATTGTGCCAACTGTGAAATTTGGTGGAGGAGGAATTATGGTATGGGGTTGTTTTTCAGGAGCTGGGCTTGGCCCCTTAGTTCCAGTGAAAGGAACATTGAATGCTTCAGGATACCAAAACATTTTGGACAATTCCATGCTCCCAACCTTGTGGGAACAGTTTGGAGCGGGCCCCTTCCTCTTCCAACATGACTGTGCACCAGTGCACAAAGCAAGGTCCATAAAGACGTGGATGACAGAGTCTGGTGTGGATGAACTTGACTGGCCTGCACAGAGTCCTGACCTGAACCCGATAGAACACCTTTGGGATGAATTAGAGCGGAGACTGAGAGCCAGGCCTTCTCGACCAACATCAGTGTGTGACCTCACCAATGCGCTTTTGGAAGAATGGTCAAAAATTCCTATAAACACTCTCCTCAACCTTGTGGACAGTCTTCCCAGAAGAGTTGAAGCTGTAATAGCTGCAAAAGGTGGACCGACATCATATTGAATTCTATGAGTTAGGAATGGGATGGCACTTCAGTTCATAGAATGAGTAAAGGCAGGTGAGCGAATACTTTTGGTAATATAGTGTATATATACAGCTGCAGCTTAATATTCCTTTTTATCTTGCAATGCATACTTGTTAATCTTAAACTACAGTTCCATCACAAGATGTTCAGTATTGTTAGTTCTCAGTCTTTCATTGCTCTATTCCTTCTTTTCCTTCTTTCTTAAAGTCACTAACATAAACATGCAAAGGCATACCTGAATTCTAGTGTAAATAAATGATTGATGTCATTCTGTTTCCCATGCAACCTTCATTTTACACAATGTTCATCTCTCCATCTTAATTTCACTGAAAGCTGGTTAGATATCAGTGGAGGTCCTAGACTCTGATTGACCCCGGGCAAAGACATTAATGAGGTGTTGTATATTGTGGGATATTTAAGGGGATTAATAGTTGAGTAACACAGCGCAATTTGCGAGTAATCATATTTAACTATTGACGACCATGCAATTAATTACATTTAAATGTTTTAATCTATTGATAGCCCTAAAAAGACACAACCTACCTCTTATTTTTTTAATCATACACAGAGTTTGGTTTTTATTGTAGTTTTTTTTTAAACATGAAGAAAGTAAATTATATCAAAGAACATCTAACGCATCCACAGCTTGATATTCCTTTTTATCTTCTGAATTCTGAATTTGATGGATGGGAAGAAAAAAAACAACAACATTTTAATTAATTTAGTTGACCACTAACCAAAATCCATTCATTTCTAATTAAAGGACAGTCCAAGTTTTGTATGTTGTAAAAAAAAAAAGCAGAGATTTTTATGAAAACTATGAAATATTTTTTTCAGGGTTTGCAGGGGTTGTCCTTCAAAGTGCTTTAATTTTAATGTAGTGCTACCAGGGTTTAAAAAGGGCTTACATTTTAAATAAAGTTCTCGACGCTGCTTGAAATTGTAATCGCTTTGCTCTCATAATAATACCTATCTGACAAGAAAAGTTCACTTTTTAGGTGCGTGCGGGAACTTTCTGATGCCCACTCCAGTACTTTAACTTTCCTTAAGCCATTCTGCTACAACTTTTGAAGTATGCTTGGGGCCATTGTCCATTTGGAAGATCTTCCTAGCTGATGTCTTGGGGTGCTGTATTAATATTGGCACATAATCTTCCTTCTATATCATGCCATATTTGCTGAAAGGCACCAGTTCCTCCTGCTGCAAAGAACCCCACACCATGATGCTGCCATCCCCGTGCTTCGTGGTTGAGGTGGTCCATCCTGGTCCATTTCATCCAACCAAAACACGTTTCTTTGTAACTTATAAGTTACTCAATGCAGCTGAAAGATCTTGGACAAACTTGAAACTGCAGGAAACAATTTGTGATTAATTATGGCAGTGGAGAATGTTGGATTAACTCCGAATAAACTACAGTGTCCACATTAATCATAATGAAGGAACGTGTCACTCAGTGAAGTGTGGCGCCGCTCGCTGATGTGTTTTTAATAGTTTTTAGGAAAATCAACAGAGGTCTTTAGCAATTTCACTACGCTCAAGCTTTGGCTGCACAGACAAGATATGTGTAGCACTCACGCAGAGACTCACCCTTAGAGCGAGACTTTCCTTATATCTAAGTAACATAATATTTTAACCAATTTAATTCCATTTATAGAATCTTCTTCATTTAAAAAAGGCTCAAAATCATATGGGATTTAATGTTCAAGATAATGTAGCCTTAAATTATTCCTTTCCATCGACCTTACTGCCACTAAGGCTATATTAATGCCCGTCACCGTTCTGTTCTCTCTAGAGTAATTGGACAACGTATTTCATTTGATAAGGTTTTAAGAAGATTCTCGACAGCTTTCGTAAATCACTTGTGACAATATTAAATGAAGATTAATGGCATTTGACCACACTGAGGAATGTGTGTGGAAGTCATAATTTATTTGAGTGTAATAATAGTGCTTTTATTTTGCTAACTGAAAACTAAATGAAAAGAAGCCAGGAGAAAACAAGATGAGACGCAGAGACACAGTGTAAACAGTTCTTCACAAAACAGCAGGGAATCGGAGGTTTCTGCCGCAGTGAAAGAAATGAGGCACATGTCTGTGGCACCAACTGAGACCCAGAGGAAACACTCCAGTCTGCTGCTGGAGGTTTAACCGCAGTCCTGCCTCCCTGTGGGATAATCTTGCTGTTTGCACTGCACTGGTGTGAGGGAGAGAGGATTGTTTCTATGTCTGGCAAGGGGAAAACAAAGAAAAGATGCTTAAACGGTCTTAATCACTGGATGAAAAGAATTGGATGTGTTGCAGTAGAGATGGATTTATTCTCATCTCAATTCTTGAGGCAGTTCCAGTCATTTTGCACGAGTCTGGCAACATGTAGATATGTCTAGCATAAGGAGACGGGAAAACTGCAATCCCACTAGGTGGGTGTCATCTGCTCCGACAACAATACTGGACTGTTTAATGTCCCTACCACGAGGAGCCACGAGGCTTCTTGCTGAAGAGAAAATTGCTGATGATCACAGTCTTGTGTGGCACATTTCCTCCACACAGACTCCTCTTTACCGCTGTGCAGCAAGATAATGTATGTTGCTTTTCAGCATAATTTGCAGAGTTCAGACTCATTTCAATAATGAATGCAATTACAGGTTTCCCTTTATGACTAACATCCTGATCGACCCATTACCAAAAGAGCCGAGCTGTTTCACGGTGCTTCCAGTAAGCCGTATGTGTTCTGGCATATTAAGGCTCGGGACAATTAAGTTATCAGAGTTACACACAGAAAACTACTTTAACCCATTGTTTAATACTTACCTTTTTACTTAATATAACAGTCATAGCTTGTTCCCTATTATTGGGTTTATTTGGCACTTTTTGGTATTTGCACTTCTCGTTAGCAACAATAAAGCTGAATCTAATCTAAGAGAAGCATTTCTGAACCACATCAGACAAAGAACTTTTACTTAATAGCAAAACAAACCCCTGCTTCTACCCCCTTCAGTCAGAAATTTAATTAGGCAGTCTTTAAAGCCAAAACAAATCCAGTAAAAGGTACTTTTCTGTCAGCGTTAGTTTCACAGCTCTGCAGCAGTTTTGCAGGTTTGATGATGACACCATAAACAGCTTTGTTGTGACCAGTTGGATCTGTTAACGGGCGTTTAATTAGAGTCAACTTTGGGTTGATTGAAGTGGAAGAACATTTGGGGAAAAAACATGCTTTTTAGATGAGACACTACTAATACCTAGCTGTTGTATGTGTAGGCTAAATATGAAGCATGATTAGCTTAGCTTAGCATAAATACTGGAAGTCGGGGGAGCAGTTTCATCTGGTTCTGTACAAAAGGCACCTTCAAAGTTCCACATTGTATCCCTGTTGTCTAATCCAAACAAAAGCTGTGCAAGTGTGAAAAATGGCGTGTCTTGTTTCAGTTGGCTCATGCATCAGTCTGTTTCTTGGCTGCAAGGGTTCAGTATCTTCCTGGAATCTCTGCTGTTGTCTGCCAACCTCACTGTGACGAAGGTTTCAAGTCATTAATAAACTTTAAGCTGCAATCGTGTCAAATCAGAATAAACATCCAAGATCTAATTACATAGAGGAAACCCGCTCTTTTTTGAATGCTATAGCTCAGGGGAAGCTGTGGAGTGGTGGTTAGAGAAGCAGCTTTGGAGCTGGTTCAGTTACCCCTCATGTCCATGGCTGAGTTGCTTTGAGCAAGCACCTTGAGCCCCCGGGTGCCTTGCATGGCTGCCCATTGTTTCGAGTGTGCTCACTGCTCTGTGTGAGCTCAAATGTATGGTTTAAATGCACAGAATAAACTCTTATATGTGTGCATATACAGTACATGGCCAGTGATTTGGTTTGATTTTAAAGCTCTAATAAATCTGCAAATGATACCATACCTACGGCAACAGTGCAGAACCTACGCAGACCCTAACGCTGTAGATGATGTGCACTACCCCAGAAATGTACTACAAAACTACGCGCTGTGGCAACGCAGTACCTAAGAGATGTGATTGGTCCACTTGTAGCGTGTTTCTGCTTTGGTATTTCCAGCTGCTTCTCCATCTCCGCAGCTTTGGAACATAAAAGATGGAACGCACTGAGGAAAGGTTAACTGAGGAGGTTTGGAGATATGAGTATTTGAACGACTCGTCTTCGGCAAACGTTTCAGTCCTCATAGCTGAAAGTGCAGAAGGAGGTAGAAACAAAAATTAACCCAACCGGCAAAAGAGGCTCATCCGGCGTCAGCTACAGGTTTCAGCGTCTAGTCCTGCAGTACCTTAAATGAGCCTTAGCCATCAGTCATTGTGTGAAATTGCCTTATTTTTGAAATAACTGGACACACGGGATGAAGTATAACACTATCCACAAATCTTTCACTGAGAGAGAATGACCATTAGGAAAAAAAAAAAATCAAAGCAGTGTCAGTAAATATCCGTGTTTAATGGAACCCCTTCTTGCTTCACACAAATTTTAATTACATAATATAAAAGTACAATCATTGGTATAAATGTGCAACTTGCAAACATAATTCATTTGCATACATTAACTGGATGTTACGCCACGATGCAAGCAACATGAGACATGTAGAATTATGTTGATATCAATAGAGTCAAAGGTCAACATAACCGTGGATCACAGACACATGAAGCAGCTTCTATATTATGTTTGTGGCACCCTTTTACCGGTCTTCAGAAGAAAGAAAGAAAAAAAAAAACCCAAGCACACTTGTTGTGCTGATTTGGAAATCAAGCTCTGGATCAAAGCTGGCAATGTGGCTCTCCTTTAAAGGTCTGAAGCAGCCGAGCAGCGCAAATGATACATCATTCATTTACCGACCCGCTCAGCTGTTTACCTGCCTGCCGGCTACAGCCATTTCCAGTGCGCTCCAGCCAAATTAATGTAAATAGATTTTGCTCCTGGAATGAGCCACTTTAACAGTCTTGAGTTCATGCACTCATCCTCGGTGGAGAGCAAAGCGTTATGCATCATACTGTGATTACAGGGAAATTTGCCGAATAAATGTTAACGCCATTAGCACCATCAGCAGCTTTAAAGATTAACACTAACTACGTTTCCAGTCTGTTCTTGTGTCAAACAAATCATTTCTTTATCGTAACGGCCGTAGAAGCGTGACATTTTAATAGGACTATTTTACAATCGGAGCGCCGTTGACTAACAGATATTCCAGTGTAAATGAATGCAGTCGAATAATATCAGCATTGACTGGAAATAATCACCGCCAGTGGTGGTTTCAACCATTTCAAGTTGAATTAACCCTGACAATTTACCGTGAATCACCAAGCCTTGTGATGCGAGTCCGCTGTGCTCACCCATATTATGTACAAACAGCACGGGCTTGAGTTGTGCATCACTTCAGTCTAATTTGGTATTCAATGAGAACATGAATTATTAATCGCACTAAAACAAAAGTAAACTGATATCACTGTTTAGAGGCATTTCTGCTGCTGTCAAATACGAACGTACAGTCAATCCTAAGACCACCTGTCTCCTCTTACAGAAGATACAGAGGACAGCGGGGCAGTTAAAACCATTGCAATCAATGGAGATCGATTTTGCAAAATGCAAAAGGGTTGTATAGTACAACACACAAGCTCTACTCACTATAATCTTTTTCAATAAGGAACCCTTTTTTTTGGAATATACAAGGACTAAAGTAAGGCAACTGATTTCAAGCCAAGCATGCATTGTAGGTGAACAAACTCTAAGTATTATATTCAGTGTCTCAAAAGCTTGATGTGTTTCAGGCTCAAGGAAAATGCATATCAGTGGATATTATATCGTGTCAAATAAATCCTAGAGGGGCTTATATTTAGGGGAGCATTTAAGATTCCACATGGCAGTCGTGAAATTGTCATTTTTAGTCCTTTACGCTCTAGTAGTTTGGATGCGCAACTTCATACTTACACATGATCCTTATTTAAAGTCTGTTACAGTGTGGATGATATCAGCGGGGAACATACTGAAACCCTGATCACTGTAACCTAAAACCTCAGAGGGAAAATGAACCTTTGCATACTGCTTCACCCAGGAATCATTATTCCAGAGAAGTGTCAGTAAAACCTTCCCCTCAGAGACACATTTCAGCCGAGGGAACACCATTGAATTCAAACTACAGTATGTCATTTGCTACACCATGCCCATGCTCCTGCTCAAATGTCCCAGGGTTTTTGGCACTTTTTCTGTGTTTGCAGTGTCACTGCTAACAGCACATGAACCCCCCCTTAACTCCCCGGTGCTGCAAGCTTCACATCACCCACATATGCTCACTTCTCTGCTCATGAGCCACCCTGTTGGGAATTGCGAAAGGAATAAATTGAGGTTTTGGGAAATACATGCAATGGTTTTCTTGCAGAGTTAAGCTAGGTTTATGCTTCTGCACCGGACCTGCAGCCTGACGTGCACCTCCCCAGTGACGCAACTACACATCTCGACGGAGGAGATGGCAACAACTGTCCATAATTAGTCCAAAATACATTTCTTTGTATATGTCTCGTCTGAATTCAGACGATCAGAAGAAGCAACTGTTGTTCAGCATTTATTAATGAGCTGCTCAGTTCCGACTCCTACTGTTTGAAGTACACAGAGAAAGTCTACAGTTTTGATGAGTAGTGTTTTAGCAGCATGCCTATAAAACTGCCCTGACAAACCAGCACACGAGTATCTGCTGATCTGTTACAGAAGTATAAATCAGGCTTAAGACCAGAAGACTGGAGAGTAGCATCCATCTTCTCCTCAAACTCTGCAAAAATACAAATCTGTGTATCTTGTAAAATGTCAAACTGTTTTTGAACATCTCGAAAACTTTGTATTTATTTGATGTGGGTGCTTCTTATGGGGCAAGCTAAGCTCTGAATTCTGTCAATCCGGTGACTGACTGTGTAAGAGACATGTGACAGTGAGACTTTTCAATCGTCCACGTATAGATATTTGAAAGCTATATGTAGAAAAATAGACTTTAAACAGTACTCTGTTTTTATATACAGCTATCTCGTATGGCTTTACCATAATGGCATGCAGGAGAAACTAAGACAAGCCTGAAGATTTAACTACCTGAGTCATTTTCTCTATTCCTCTTGTTGAGACTGGGGAGAAATTAGTCGGAACTATGCACTGAAATAATCAAAATCAAGAGAAGGGACAGATCCAGATCCAGTCCTTATCGTTAAAAAAGCTTTTTTTTTCTTTTTTCTTTTTTAAGACATTCCAATGCTATATACTGTATATACATTTATGGCGTGTCTCATATTCACAGTGTAACAGTGATGAGCTTGAGGAGAGAGCCGAGATCTGCGAGAGAAAGAAGCAGGCGGGTTTTGGTGCAGTGTGTGTGAAGCGATTGCAGAGATGGAAAGGGAAATGAGGGCTGGGGGGACGCCAGGAAAAGTTGGGCCCTCGGCTGGGGGAGGCTGCTGATTTGCATGAATTTAGATATGAAGGGAGTTGATTCACCCCCACCTCCTCTGCTTCTACTGTCACCTGCTCTTCTCCCTACGTCCCCACCTTCATCACCTGGAAAGTCTCCTCTATCTTGCTGTTTGCAAACATCATGCCCTGCCACGTGGCTCTAAATCACAGATGCCTTGGAAGAAACTGTTGCCGGCAACGAGGGAATTGAACGTTAAGCCTGACAGGGCTGCACCGCACCCTCTGCGAACACCCTCCATCCGTTAAACTGCAGCTGCACATTTAGATCGCGATCAAGAGGAAGAAATTGGCCTCTGCAGGCTTTTGGGGTATGCTTTTTTTTTTTCTTTTTTTTTTCACAGAGAGAAACATGTAAATGCAAAGAAGACGCCCTTGATGAATTCCTTACAAAAACAAATCAGTGCAAATGAGAAAACCCTCTTTTACTCCATACTGCATATGAGATCCACCCTGCTTCTTGCAGTATGCATTATTAAACATGACCGCGACACAACCATGTATTATTCGCCTACTTGTCCACCTACCTTATATTTCACATCCAACAAACATAAACTTTCATTTATTCAGTTTACGAATACGTCCCGCGACATCCACGCTCTCATTTATTTTCCTTGCACACGGCTGTAAGTTAAAAAAAGAAAAAGAAAAAAAAGGAGAGAAGGAGTTAGAAGGGGCCTTCTTTTACCGTTTAAGTCAAAGTCTTTGGACACCGAAGCATGTTCTTAGCTGATAAGAAGGCCAGCTCCTCTCTCATGAGTAATGAATTTTCATTCTACGACTCTGCTCCTTTCTCCGTCTCGAGCAGCAGGAAATTGCTCTTTGTAGCCAGTTAGTGTGTCACTGTATAAACCGCCCTTTCACTACAGCTCCTGTTGAAATCAGCTACATCGCGGCCACGCTAAGAAACCTCCCACGCTAGAAATGAAATCAATCACCTGAGGATAGAAAAAAATAAATAAAAAGTGGGTTTTGCACAATTAACGGAAGGGAATGGTGCAAAAACGCATGAGAGGTACAATGCATAGATCAGTATGTGCTATATCATTCGGCGATTACACTTGTTTATATCAGCATTCAGTATCTACATTCAGATAAACTGGCAAAACCCCAAAACAGTAAAGATTGTATGCTTCCCTTGGCTCCTTTACAACATAACGTTACAGTTGTTTAAGTCGGATATTTTGAGCAAGTATGGCATACTGTTTCCTCTGCAGGCTAACACTGATATTAAAGAGATTTTGTTCTGGGTTTGGTTAATGAGATGGTGATGGGTGGTCCCCATGCTTCCAGATTATTATTTTTCCTTAATGTATCTGTGGTTCTCTCTTCATGCCATCATCATCAAACCATCAATAAAATCATCACTAGTTGTTTTGTCACCACAGGCTTGTAATTCCAACCAAAAAAAAAATAAAAAATCATCGTCAGAAAAATCATATATATCATGCATAACAAGTTACACTGGCAATCCCTTTTTAAAATCCTTGTGTTTTTAAATGGCGGGCAACGAAAAGCTCCAACTCTTCAGTCTCTCTAAATCTTCTACCTGGAGTTACTCGTCTCTGCCAGCCTGTTGTTCATGATACCGAGGGCGCCAACCCCACCAGAGAAACCGTTATGCCGTGAGCTGCCGCACACTGTCCTGGGATATCCATTGGCAGACTCGGACAGCTGCTTCTGCATGATGGCCAACGACACCTTGTTAGAGGCCGCCAGGTCTTTCATGGAGATCATCTCCCCTGATAGTCTGCGTCCCTCAGTGTCGCTATCGCAAGGTCCATCTGAGTCGGGCAGCTGGCCTTGCCGACCCTGGCGAACCTTGGAGCCAGGTCGGATGGCGTTGCGTCTGCCCAGGAAGGCGTTGGCCTTATTGCAGCGCTGGCAAAACAAGCAGCTCATTTTCTCCAGCAGCCAGTTGAGCACCTGCTTGATGACAATAGAAATTACATTGAACAGAGAGTATATGCAGCACACGCCCATTAACATGAAGAAGAAGTTGGCCACCCTGTAGAGGCTTTGGTATTCGTAAGCCGCGCTCTGGCTGCTGACAAAGTCACCAAAGCCGATGGTGCTGAATGTGACGAAGCAGAAGTAGAGTGAGTCTAAGTAAGCCCAGCCCTCCACGGGGGTGTACATGGCTGACGCACAGCAGGAGATGGTGATGGCGGAAATGCCGAGAATCAGCATCACGTGGTACACGGAGGGCTTCCATCCTGGCAAGGAGTAGGCAGAGAAGTCATGACGGATGCCTGGAGGAAGCAGGCCGCTGTTCCTGATTCGCCTCTCCCTCACAGCCTTCATCACCACCGCCAGAAGCGTGATGATGCGCTCAAGGAACAGGTTAAAGAAGAGGATGGTGGCAGCACAGCCCAGAAGTCCGTAAAAGATCAGGAACACCTTGCCTGCAATTGTCACAGGTGTTGTCATCCCAAAACCTGCAGAGACAGAACAGAGATGTCACACAGTTAGTCCTGGCCAAAAACAGATTTAAAACATTTTCAGTATCCTCTCCAAGGATTCTGCCTCATAAAGATAAGGGATGTTTTGTGTGAAAGTAAAACCTCAAGTTTAAATTAGGTCTTTAAATTCAGCTTTAAGTTTTCTTCTGCATGGGTTTTCCTAGTAATTACAAATGATGTAAAGCAAGGGATTTATGCACCATCATCATGCATAATGTGCAAAAAGAAAAACACTGGATAATATTTGTTTTAATGGTAATTCAAGAATGTAAGCTAGAGGTCTTAAGGAATGGAGAGAAACGCTGAGATAATTTAAAAAGACAGAGCTTTGCAATTAAGCCGTACGTTATGGAGGGAAGAGAAATTGAGGAAAATGTCAAAACAGTACTTGTGCGTCACATTTATTGAATGTAAGGAACTCTGTAATCTGACGCAGATTCATACACTACTTAAATATAATGTTTTAGCTTTCCTTGGTTCAGCAAAAAAAGCACAGACTTATGGGTATATATGGAAGAGCATGTCAGGAATAAGCTCAGGTAAGCTGCTTTTTCCTTAGCTGTATAGTGTGGCTCCTGGTTTCTCAGTCAGTTTGACTGAGTGTTCAAGCTGAAGAAGGGGTTGTTAGAAGAGAGGAGAGGAGAGGAAGTGGGTTCTGCTGCATGGTGAAGGAGCACTTCTCCACCTCAAGGATTGTCGCAGGTGCAGCTCTGATGTTGATTTTGCTTGGGAACCTCCAGAGCGTAAAGGAAAGACAGACCTCTTGAAGAATCCTGACTAGAAATCCATGAAATCCAAAAAGCCAATCGCCTACTTTGTAGTGGCCAGTCCAGTAGACATCAAGCCACTCGTTCCGTTGCACTGACATTTCATGAGAGCTTCAAGTGTGAGTAGGTACAGATGGACTTCAAACAGTAAAAGTACTCTACATATTTACTATTTCTTGTCTTGCAGTATCCGTGAAGTGAATTAGCATGGCATTTCTTCAAGTGCTCTGGCAGGATGAACCTGAGACACTAGCCACAATCGATGTTGGTATAGTAGTGCTGTATTGGAACAAAAAACTCCTATGGGCTGAGCAGTGGGATATCTATGTATCAGGCTTGTTCCAACACATCCCACAGATACTTGATCAGTTTGGGATCCTGTGAATTCCTAAAGTGTGTCATTGCTATGGGGTGGGGGTGCCTGGTCTGGTCTAGGTGGGTGCTACATGTCTAAATAACATCCATACGAATGAATACCAGGTTTAATAAAACACTGACTGTCACAAGATGGTCAATGTTCTCCTGTTTCATGTTGTGGCTGATTAGTTTAAGTAAATAATTATAGTATAAATACAACCTGACTTCATGTCATCATGTTTACACATTGACTTGCGTTACTTCTGCGCTTGGTTACATTTTCCCAGACACCTCAGAGCCACTGTACGTACATTGCCAAATGATTTCCCAACACTCTGTATCCCTAGACAGCCTGCCATCTGCTGTTCACAATCAAGTTACCTATATGGTAAATTGGTGGTCTTCTGACATGCTGAAACACACCTGGGACCAACTGGGACAATTCTGCATCTCAATTAATCAGGAGGCGAAACCCTCCGTGCACTTGTCATCTTCTCAGCAACTGATGGACTTTCATATATGTAGAGGTCCACAAAGTGTCTGGAGGTGTGAGGATTTGTGTATGCAAGGTTACTGCGCACAGTGATTTTTATGAGAAGACGGACTCAAACACGTATTAAACAAGATCACTGTGAAGCAGAAGAGAGCTGCCAATAAGGTCTTCAGTTCTTAATTGTTTCCATTCAGGTCAAATACTAAAGTCTCTCAGGGCTTTAACTGTCACTGCCTCCTGAGAGAAGTGAATTTCCTTCACAAAAATCATTGAACTCACTTTCTTTTCAGACAAATTCAATACATGTGGTTTCCAACAGTGGTAACCTCACCTACAGTATATTGCAGGTGCTTGGGCCATGCTACAAAAGTCACACACACACAAAAAAAGATTTTAAATAAAATATCGTTTTTTGTTATCTTTTTCCTCATCTTGAAATCCACGAGATTTCTCCTGGGACTCACTCAATTTAAGTTCCAATACCTAGATTAAAGCATTAGTGATTTATGAGCACAAAACCTTGATATATTACTAGATATTACATCTAATATGTGGCTCATCTCCTGTTATATGACTTTTCATGTGCAAATCTTCTGCTCTTACATCTCTACCTCTTGCGTCTGCATACATACTAGTCATGTTTCTACCCCAGGGCCGATGCAAGGATACAGATGCGCTCACACTTCACTACACACACGGTGTCTGGGCCCTTATCCGCAGAACAGCAGATGGTATATTTGTCAACAAACAAAATCGTGCTGAAAGATCAACTACTTCACTTCCAGGCCAAGGTTAATTGATTTTTCCATCATGGCTATCCTCCATTTCGGTCTTCTCCGAGCATTAGGGCATCGCTTTCCTCCCCTTTTCCGCCAAGCCTCCTTGTCAGGTAATAAATGACATCAATATCTAGACAATACTTCCTTTATGATAGCCAAAATGGCTTTTTTGACCTTATCTCTAGCACTGAAAACCACTCTCGCGCGGGTTTGCTGTTGACATGTCGGGTCATTTAGATCAACTCTGATTGATACAGATTGTTTTATAGACAAGAGGGAATATAACAGCCACATTTCCACACATGTATACACACCGTGCGACCTCTCTCACACACGCGTCACTCCAGACATCAATTTATCTGCTTTTGTGACAAAGATCAGGAACAGACACCAAGGCAACACCGGCTGACGGAAAGGTGAGGGCGAGCAGCGATTACCCAAATTAAGCCCCTCAGTGAAATCCTATTTCAGCATCTCATTGTTAATTAATTAGCAGCCCAAGACTCTCTAACCCAACTGTATCGTGGGGAAAACAGATTACATCTTCCCTGCGCATGCAGAGACAGTCTTCCGCACCGTCTCTCATTACCGAGTAAATTACCTAAGAGAGGGAAAGGCACCAGGCATCGATTCAGTGTAGCATTTCAGAGCCATTACTCCAGGCTACTGTGTCAAGACACATTAGGGAAAACAGAACAATAATAGAAAGGAGAGGGCGGGCAAGATGCAAACCAACTGTCACTTTGAGGACTTCCTCTTTAAAACACTAAAGTAAAGGAGAAGTCAGCCGCTGACCTCGGCGACCACTTTCCACTCCGTCCAAGCAAAGATGAGTCATTTACTTCAGCCCGACTTGATAAGGCAGGAAATCATATGTGTGCTCAGCCAATTCAATCAGACCCCCAAGAGACTATTTATTCATTAAGATTGAATAAAGTATGCTCAGTTCAACGTGGGAAATGATGTTATGCTCTCATGGCTAATGACGCTCACGCACATAATTACCCACTAGAGATTCAGCCAGAAGGAAAGTGATGGAAATGGCGCTATTACTTTCCATTAATAATCATTTGACAATTTTAAGAGATGGAGAAGGCGCTGTAATGGTTAACAGAGTATGGAGACGTGAAATAGAAAGGATAAAAATAGATCATTGCAGTGAATTCAGCGTTACAGTCGGACTAAATCACACATGCCCAGCGGCTATCAGAGATCTGACACACTTCAGACTGAGCAGCTCTCATTACAGTCCAGCAGCAAATAACAATAGCTATTTAGCCGAGTGGTGGAGTTGGGACCTAAACAAATTGCACGCGCTACTCGGCGCGATGCGAATAGATGTATTGACGGACCTAATGAATGCTCTGCATTTCATTTGCTACACTTAGTCAACCGCTCGCCTCTAAACAGCAATCAATCATCCCATTTTATGCCAAAGAGCCGGATCTGACTGAATGAGAACTGCACAACAATCATGCACACAGACTTTTTCACTATGTGGAGAGCTCACAGCACAACGGAGGCAACGGCGTTCGTGAAATTGCCCATAAACTGCACCATTCAATCATTCCTAAGCTCGGGGAGAGACGTTTCTTCAGTCAAGATATGATGAATCATACTACTCTATAACAATCTCTGTATTGGTAATAGAAATTATTTCTCAATAAACATACTTTCAGTGCATTTGCTAAAGTATTATAGACAGACACAGCTTACAAGTGGAGATGCTTTGTGGTAAAATATTAAGGCTGTAGGTATTCTACGTTTTGCTTATGTCAGTGTCCCATTAAAAGACCAGGACTAACGATGTTAGTTCATCTTTCAACACTTCTGTGGCACATCGCCCAAACCACATTAGTTCCCATTTATAACGTAAATCTTTCAAGCTGCTACTATCAAAACCTTTAGTGGATCAAATTAATACGTGTAATGTCAAAGGGTCTGCTCGTTCAGACAAACCCTTGAGTTATTATTTCTATCTTATCGCTCTGAGGGAATATGTGTACGTTGTTCCAGACTTGAAAACTTCAGCTGTTGTGTTTTCATGTATCTGCTCTTGTCAGTTGCTCCAAATCCTGAAAACCTTTATAAGAAAATTAATAAATAATAGCAAAGGCAACGGTGCTTGAAGCATCTTATTTCAAAACCAGAGCTAAAAAGAGAGTGATTTTGCATTTCCTGTTGGTCTAAAACGTGACTCTACATGCAGATTAATGTTGCACAAAAATTGGCGGATGTGTTTACAGCTAGCATCGACAGCTGTAAAGTGGCCAAAGGAATCACGCAAATATAAAGATTTTATCTTTTCATTCATTCATTCATTCATTCATTCATTCATCCTGTTAAGGGCCACGGGGGTCTGCTGGAGCCTATGCCTGCTGTCATCGGGCAAGAAGCGCCGTACACCCTGTACAGGTTGCCAGTCAATCGCAGGGCAGGTTTAATCCTCTAAACCTGCTTATTAACTTATTAACCACCCCCCAGGTTTGATTAAATGTTACACAGGCAGAAGTAAACTGTGTGTTTGTGCCAGATTCGGTGGAGCAGTCGCTTTTTTAAGATCTAACAACAGGTCACCCAGTGCAATAATAAAAGAGGAATAAATTGTCGAAGGCTTTGTCCGCACAGACAATACTTCTTAATTAAGTCACTGAAGCTATTTGCGAAGTTGTTCGTTGTGAATAAGAAAAATTCCCCGTCGATTGCAGTTTGAGCACATTAATTCACATGCAAATCGGATAAATGATTTAATTATATAATTGAAGAGAAACTAAAGGTGGAGTAATTTCCTTTGCGGTGTGTTGCAGTCTTCACAGAGCTCATCCTTAGAGGTTGAGTCATATTTGATCAAATCCCACTTGACGCCTTTTATAAAACAAAGCATCGTGAAAAGGGATATATTGATTCAAATTACGGGAAAGAAAGGCCCACAAGGTCAGCCGCCGCAAAGCCGATGGCATTTCATTCTCATGTTAGAGCAGTCTGCATGTAGCATGAATAAGTTCAGCTGACAATTATGGTAATATAAGGCAAAGTCTGAATTAATTGGCCTTGGCTAAGAAGATCCAGGAGGCGCAATGCAGGAGAGATATGAAGTGAAGCCAATTCAAGTGGATAAAAGCTCCAAATGGCGCTTTAGAATAAAAGGCAACTAAAAGCCCCAGGGTTGTGTGTCTATGTTTAGGTGAAGGACATGTGACACGTTGCATTCATGTGTCTTCCTAAGTAATATTGGATCTGAAGGTGACTGCATGCCAAGGACGACGTCCTCACATACATCAGCATCCCTGAAGCCTTTAAAATGGACCCATTATGTGACTGTTTTGGAAACCAAAAATCTCATTTCTGCAGCCCCATGCCCCCAATTAATGTGCTTAACAGCGGGCTCGCAGTCAAAACCAACTACGTCCCACCACTGGGATCAGGCTTAAACTGGCCAGATTAGGGAGCTGCAGCAAAAAACGCCCCTCGTGCGGTACCTCTGATGACTGCGTGTTTCTGTGACGAGCAGGAAATCATTAGTCACGAGCGAGGCGTAGCGGGGGTCTGCAGAGAGGACAGAGGGCCGAGGAAGCAGCAACGCGGCCAGACCTGAGACATCATCGCCACACCATCTGCCGAGGAGCTGCCAAGACTGCTGGCAGACGGGACAATAATAGGAATACTCACACTACACTGCCAGTTTTACAAAAAGCAGATGATGGCACAGGTTACATAAGGCCGAGTTTATTCTATATTTGTGCAAAGGACATTAATACAGTATTTAAAACCAGAAACAAAAGGGCCCCTGAAGCGATGCGGCTTTGAAAGTCACTGCCAGCTTACTTACATGCAGCATAGGGAATAATTAATGGTATTTGTTCTGCATGTCAAAGCATTGATAATGAGCATTTTGTGCTACACTAGGCTAGGCGTTAATAAGAAATATTAGACTGATGTGATCATAAAGAAATGCGTGGCTAACGTTCGTTAAAGAGCTTTGATCTGGAGAGAAATGAAAAGTGTAACAGGTTTTACACGGGAGCAAAAATAATTAAAAGCACAAATCTCTTACCAAATTATAAAAATACCTTCTTTCTTGCTTCTCCGTAACTGAATTCACTCTAGTGTTTCCAAATTGTATCTCAGTAGTTAATTTCATTGGCAAAGACAGCCCCGAGGACTGATGACTCAACCGCAGCCTGTATTGATTTAATGTCAAAAAAAAAAGAGAAATAATAAAACGCTGCATTCTGTTTGGATCTGTGCCAGCATTTATTCTTTTGTCTTCATTTTTTTTTTTTCAATCTGCTCTTCATCTTTGTGGGGCTTTAAAAGGCCTGAAAAAAAAAAAGTCCACGGATAAAGCAGTCGGGGGTTTAATTAAAAATAAACTTAAGATTCACGGGGCTTCGTGTGCAAACAGTAACAGAGATTTAGTTCTTTCATGTGACCGAGGAGTCGCTCTCTCATCGGATTAATAGCGTCTGCCTGATGGATGTAAAGGCTTTGTCCTTGTGCTTCTTATTATCTTTTACTGTATGCCTTGTCAGTGTTTGAATAAAGGCTTGGCCACATGAAGCCCACTTGTGTTATTCCGCAGAGCAAACACACCTGTCCAGGTGGAGCTTTTGAAACGCTACCGCCCTCAGATCAGCATCTCCAGGTTCAGCTAATAGATAAAACAGTTGTGAGGCGTGTACAGTATCAGAATAACAGTGCGGTGTGATTGATTTTTAGCCATCGAGTGGAAACAAGCAAATGAGATGCAAGCAGTGAATGAACTGCGGCAGACATTCAATTTTATGGCTTTTCATTGCGGCTAATGTGAAAGCAAGAGCCCCTGAAATTTAAGGTCGGGCCAAAACTCGATCCCTGTCAGGGGCTACTAAGCTACTGACAGCTGCAATAATGATCTTGGATCATACACAGAGAATCTGCGGAAAGCTGTCTCAGAGAAACGATGAAGGAATGCTCTGTTGCTCACAATTAAATAATGTTTTACTTTCTATTAAATAAATGTGCCCATTGTGAGCTTGAGACTTATACAGCAGCCTGGAGGAAGCAGAATAATTCAGCATGCGGTCAGAATACGTCCATCTGTGTGCTCTGCTGGCGTTTTTGCAAGGATAATATTTTCATTATGAGCATAAAAGGAAAATTGCCGCTCCCGGTAGGCCAAAGGCCGAAGAATTTGTGTCAGAGAAGCTGTCTTTCACTTGAATGATTTCAATTCATGTGCCTGCTGGCAATAAAATTGCACAATCATTAGCTCAGGAGGTGTGTTTGTGGGCGATGGGGTCACGCTGGAGTCAGCTTAGCGGCACAGAGGCCAGCGTGCGCATGTGATTTTAATGAAGGAACAATATTGTCTCAAAGGAGAGGATTGCTCAGTAAAAGGAGGCGTGCAATTATGTACAGTGTGCTGTATGTGTAATGTGATACTCAGCGTGTATGATCTCATGCTCCAGGGATGACATAGCGCTCTGTCGGTTAGCTTGTAATGTAATCACGCACGTACCACATTAGTGATTCAAGGTCAGAATTTCGCTCTTTGTTTTGTTGTTGAATGCATTGCTGCGTTTAAATGGACACTAGTATTCAGCTCGTAGAATAAAAACGCCACCTCGGCCTCAGCAGACTGGAAGGAGTATTCAATCCGACATAATTTTGTCAAATACAAAGGTATAATAGTAATAACCATGTAGATGCTTAATCTGGTAGTTTCTCCCTGGGTGGAATAAAAACATTTTTTTCTGCACATTTGCCCCATGTGGAGTAAACATGTGCCGTGATGGTTTTCTAGGAAGGACAGAAACATGGCGGTGGCGAAACATGTTGTTCAAAGAAGCGATGCCAGAATTTATGTGGGCAGCAACGTTGAAAATGTGGCTCTGTCTTTTTGAAAACAATTTTGTCAATAAAAAAACGGATTGAAAACCTCTCCTTCATTTATAATTCTCTCAAACTTCACATTTTTATTGATATCTTGATCTTATCAGATCTTTTATTTAGCGTAAACAGCGGCGTTGCGCCTTACTACGAATGATTTGAGCTGAAGAAATGTTAGCCGCGCAAACGTAGCAGCTGTGTATCTGAGTCAGAGAGAAATTTTATTGAACTCACATCTGACAGTCAAACAAATCTTCATTTAATGATCTTCAACTGTGCTTTTTGCTCTTAGCCATTAGATAGATGCAGTACTGCAGCACGTCTTAGTGCCGTCCTCCTGCCTATCTCTGCTCTCACACAAGCAGCCCCCTGCTTCGCGCTGATGGACGGCAGCCAAACCGCGCTGTTCGCTGCTCACCAGCTCGCTGTTTGCTTAATAATGTTGATAACTATTTATATACATGACCCCGAGCGAGGTGCAGATAAATGGTCTGCTGGAATGTCGACACTTTGCCACTGCGAGTGATGTCTTTTTTTTCATTGCATCAAAAATGCCCGTACCATACGATAGCTTCCAGAGTCAGACTTTTATGCTCATGCAGGAAGTTGAAAACTCTCTCAGCTGCACGACAGCAGTGTCTTCAGCACAGGTGAAAATTGGGTCTCGGAGAAATCAGAATATTAACACAAGAACATAATCTAAAACGTCAGTCCAAATTAACCCGGACTGAGAGCAGGTCAGAAGCCGGCACAGAGAAGCAAAGAGCACGCGGAGCTCATCCTGTCCTCGCCTTTTTGGTGCAAAGAGCAGAATAAGTGAAATGCTAATCAGTTTCAGGGGGAGGAATCACAGCAAATGTGCTGTGTCCTCTAAAATGATCTTGGTTTCACTTGGCCCGGATGATTTGAGTCCGCGAGTTACTGTACGTAGGCGAGAACACGCCTTACAGAGTCAGGGCAGATTTATGACCTGCTGCGGCCGAGCGCAGAGGTGTGTACAGCCATCCTGTACGGCACCGGTTAGCTGTGATGCGGATTTATTGAAGCCCGTGCTTCTCAGCAGGTCTACATCAAACACACACACACACAGAAACACACAAAGATACATTTCCACCACACAGCAGGAAGCACCCTGAAAGGATAGGAACTCAGAGAGATAAAGAAATGGAGCGACACTCGAAAAAAAATGAAGGCAGTTATTTCTTATTTGGAACAAATGGATTTTTACATCCTAGTTCTGAGTGAACTCAAATATTTTCTGAAATTAAAGTTAGAAATTATCCTAGAAATTGCAGGTACAAGGCTGAATGTACAGGTATTTATAGCAAATGGCCTCCGTGATCCTTGGATTTTCAGTTGCAAATTGCGAGAACACCACTAAAAGGCAACGTTTGGTGTTGAGAAGCCTCAGAGACTCACTGCTCAGCAAGCTAACGCCCGGGTAACTCAATGTAGGAAATGCAACGGCCTAATGAAAGAGAATATCGACATTTCCGATGTATGTTAAAAATTTTGAAGAAAATGCCACATGCCTAAATTGCATGTTGTATTAACTCCCCCCTTTCTAAATGTCAGCATAAACACAGCTGCTCGTGAACTCTGACCTTTTGGAAAATTTCTGCTTATGAGGTCTTGAACACAACATGCGGGTGGGGGTCGTTCACGTGGACAAGCCTCGTGAACGCGGTAAACACGACCTCATTTAAAGGCAGCAAAAATATGACTTTCTTTTTCTCATTTACCATTTTAAATAAGCTTACTCTGCCATTATGACTTGTGCATTGGCCTCTGTGTGCTTGAATTGTGACGCAGACAGTGCTCTACTTTACCTTGCGAGAACTTCTCAGACTGCTGCGACACTATTCTTGCAAATATCTGCTTCGACACGTTGTGTAGTCCTGCACTGATGGGTGAGGGTGAGGCACTTGGAGACAATCCTGCTCACAGACTCAGACACCAGTTTGTCCATTTAACATACTGTGCATCGATTTGTACAAACTTTGCTTTAGGGAGACCCCCGTAGCCTCTTTCTTCCTTGAGATCAGCTGCATTAGCGTAGAAATGATGAAACTAAAGCTACCAGACGTTATTATGAGTTCTCCTTTATTTGATGTATTGACTAGAGCAGCCTTAAGACTGAAGTTCCTGTCTGAGCTCTCTCATAATTTACACATAATCCTCCTATGCAGCAGCGGCACAATTCATCTCAACTTCCTCACCAGGTAGGCGACACATTCTAAAAAGACGCTCTCCTCCTTTCATCTGACTGAAGGCCCTCCGTTTTTCATTTCCAACAGTGACATTTTCTCTGAGTCTGTGATTTCACTGGCGGTCTGAAGAGAGGCGGGGTGAAAAAGACAGCAGCACCAACAACAATGAACAAAAGGAGTCACTGACCAGCTGACAGGAACATATAAATGTGGGCGCAGAGGCAGCTGCGAGCAGAAGAAGTCACAAAAAGCTTAGATTTGAGACGGGCTGGAACCAGCAGCGTCGGCGTCAGTGGAAAGACGGCGCTGAGGAGACAAACGTCAAGAACAAGCCTGAACCTCGGCCGTGCATGCCATGAATCTGCTTTCGCAGATTGCAAACCTTTCCCACCCACCCCCTGAAAGCACATTCATAACATACACCAGTGGTAACAACAACACAGATGGTTTTGTCCCGGCGAGGCGGCGCGGAGCGGTTAATCTAAAAAAGAACACGGCATCAAAGCAGAAACACGGCCTGCCTTCAGGAATCCACGCAGTCCGTCATGTGACGTTACACGCCATCTAAATGCCAAACGCACGCTCTGCCAGGCAGCGGTGACATTGTCTTGTAACCTCAGAGGCACGTGAATTACAAAGCGCTGTATAAATTTGGCTCGCGGTTCTATTCCTGATACAATAGCCCCGGTCAGACAGCCAGGTAACAGTCGCTCACAGGACCTCACAAGCATGTCTCAATCAAAGCCTGCTGCTAAATCAGCGCTTTTTAAAACGGCACAAGAGGATGAAGAGAAGAAAACCCTCTCACCCAGTGGGCCTAATTGTTTAGAAATATGGGAGATATTTCTACAGTGCCGAATACAACAGAATGTGTCCGATCAAATCATTACGTTGAGATATCAAGGTAATAGCTTCTGACGTAATGAGTTTACAAAACCCGACTCTCGCGCCTGTTCTGTCTTTTGCGTTCTGCAGCACAAGCATAAGGTCAGATTCATGGCTCATTAACAGGAATCTGCAGTCGCTCTCCTGAACTGACAACATCTGTTGCGATTTCTCAGACACTATATGGCGCTGGGTTTCACTCACGTTGGCAGGATGATGCATCTTCACACGTGGCTTCAAATGATAATTTGCCTGACATGCGAGCTATAGAATTAAATCAAATTAAACGTGAGAGTTTATAATGCTGCTGTAAACTTGTAAAGTAACCCGTCAGCCACAACATTAAAACCACTGACAGCAGAAGTAAATAACACTGACCATCTTGTGACAATACAATATGGATATCAGTGTGACGGAGCGAGAGGCTGCAGTAGCTGCCAGGGGCAAGAAGAGGCAGGACAGACTCTGCACAACTAAAGCAGTGTTGGTCTATATATAGAGGTGCTTTATGTGCATTTTTGAGAGATGTACAGTGTTGGGTATACACCAGTCAGCCACAACATTAAAACCGCTGACAAGAGAAGTAAATAACGTTGAACATCTTGTGACAATACAATGTTCAGCTGGGAAACCTTTGGACCTTGCCTTTGTGTGGATGTTACTTAGACATGTAGCACTCACCTAGACCAGACCAGGCACCCCCACCCCATAGCAGTGACACTCCTTGAAACATGAAAAACAGCACAAGGTGTTGACCTGGCCTCCAAATTCACTAGCTCCCAAACTGATTAAGTATCAACCTCATAGGACCCAAAGCCCCCCACTAACAACACTCTGTTTCCAGACACCACAGGACACCCTGAAAATGACCATATCCATTCTCTGATGAGTCACAACTGTTGACCTAGACAATATTAGGAAGGTGATCATATTGTTTTGCCCAGTCGGTATATTTACGGGTTGGTTATTTAAAGTGGTACCAAAAAGTGCTGTACGCTGTAACACAATGGTGACTGAGCCTAGGGTCTGCTGATTAAACTGCTGCAATATTTATCACTTTTCATTATTATGTACAAAAGCAGCTCCAGGTGATGTCATCTCGATAAAGAGAGATCTGGCTCTGAATGCTAAATTGTCAATAAACGGGTTCAGAAATTGCTGCTAATGCAAACTGAACTTTTAAACGCTGCAGCAGCTTCAGATCAAAAGCATTTAACTGTCAAACCCCAAGCAGAGTTTTCTGCTATGTATCAACGAGCATAGGCGCTCACTGCGGCTGTTCATCACAAATTCGTCTTCAAAACAGTGCAAAGGTCAGTTTTGGCATTCTTTGACAGCACTTAAAGAGTTGCACGGTAAACATCCTTTGGCTTTGGCCTGCTATTCACAGAGGCAGGCGGGGTGCAACATAACAATCAGATCACAGTTAGTCACAGAATGATAAAAACAGAAAAAGACAATCATTGACTGACATTATTTCAAATCGTCACGTGCTTTGACTCCCCTAAAGTTCTGCAGAAGACGAACAATTCGTTAGCCAGCCACTCATTTAGAGCTCCAGCAGACACTGATCGATGTTAGCAGTTGTTCTGGCTTCAGGCGACCCAGTGACATTAACCTCAACAGTGAATCTCCTTTTTGCTCTGTTTTGGTCTCTACCAGCTGCTGAGAGAAACCTGTGCCCATTTACCTCATATATGCTCCTTAATGCTAAGCAGCTAGTTGCTAACTTTGTCTGGTCTACGGCTAACAGCTGGCAGGAAACAATGCAGATGGGTACGGTGAGGCAGAGTCAAAAGATTATGGTTTTAAATCTGAAATGATGATCTGACAGATAAACCTGGTGATATTTCCCCCTGGGTTGGGCTTGAGTGACTCCTTTTACATCACATGCAGTCACACTTAATGTGGAAATATTGATTAATGCAGCTTAAGGCCAAATTTTAAAAGATGTTTCCAAAGCAGTTCGATGCAGCGCTGTAAAGTGCCACATAAAGGTACCACAGAGACGCTTCAACACCTCAGTTTAACATAACGTGTGCATTAAAGTATAAGCTGAAGCTGTCAGCCTAATGGTTTGTTTAAAGAATCACATTTCAGCCCACTGGTTTGTGATGGAAGAGGTAATGAATATCCAGAGAGATGAGCACCTTGTCATCTCGCTGCAGCAACGCAGCCCAACTCTGGAATTTCTCCTTATTTTGCAAGTTTTTGTCTGCACTGAGGTTAAATTAGGCTTCATTCAAAGCCAAAACCGCATGCGGGTCTGTTGTGTGCTGTTTGTTAAACTGTCCTATTTGCCTTGTCTGCCTGTGTGGCTTCTCTGAGTGGGTGGATATCAGTGTGATGGAGCAAGAGGCTGCAGTAGCTGCCAGGGGCAAGAAGAGGCAGGACAGACTCTGGTCCCCAGGAATAAATAGCCCAGAACACAATCCAAACTTGCAGATGCACATTTTCTTGAACTGCTGCACTATTGAAACTGTCTCTTTTCTCACCAGGTTAAAAGCCATCACTGAACTTAATCTCCTGACAAGTCTTCCCTCCGTCAGCGCTTTAAAACCGATTAAGCATTCCTCCAAAATGTCATTGCAACGACTTCTAACGGGGCTGGTACTTGCAGGGCCCCGCGAACGACTACAGAGAGCTGTCCTAATTGGCAGTCGTCAGCTATCAATCAGCCCGGAAGGCTATAAATAGCTTTTGTATTGATAGAAACTCTATTTACAGAGCAGACTCTTGTGCCCTCCTTAATGAGAATGCAAACACTGGAGCTGTGTCGGGAAAATGTAGGGCAACGCAACCAAGAGATGAACGCTGAAGCTCTTTGATGCACCACTATGAGACAAATAACTCCAGCGAGTGCTGCTTGGAGTTGGACGCAAATATCAACATGCTCACAGAGACAATTCTATGATTATGTTTAACTATGCAGTCAAGGTTACTGGATACCCAACTCCAGGGTGAATGGCATGTAGGCCACTTCACACGACACTGCCCGCCCCGTTCTCACTCTTCTCAAATTCAAGATGTCTCTTGTTGGAGTTGCCCCGTCAACATCAGGGTATTTTTGCAGCAGTACCTTTAATGGTGACCAATGACACCAATTGCCAGAAAGGACGAGCGGCAGTGCAGCATCCAGTTCTTCTTATGAACGTTTTGTAACAGAAGCTAATGTATTTTAAGTTAGTCGTATAAAGTTTTCTTCCCATGCATTTAAATTAAATTCCCCGGTAGCTGATAAACGGTTAGCCTCGTAGCTTCTGGACGCCAAAATTTCCATTTCAGCTGTGTTTTCACATTACCACTTGAACTAGAAGCATTATGTGTACAGCTGAAATCCCAATCCCATGATAGCCAAGTTACTGGGATTTGTTATTTGACGTCTATAAATGCATATTTTGTTTTGTAACAGCTGCTGTGAAAAGTTGCCATGGCCACCTTGGGCTTCTTTACCAAATGTCATGACATTCATTCACTTTCTGTAACCGCTTGTCCTCTAGAGGGTCTTGGATGGGGGCTGGAGCGTATCCCAGCTGTCTGTTTAGAGGCGACTTGTCATTGGTTTGCTATTGTGTTTGTTTGCGTAGTTTTTTTGCCTCAGATGCGCAGAGTTGAGCTGTTTCTGGTCGTTATGCTGGGCTGGGCTGCCATCTCACCTGCTTTTCATCATCCAATCAGGCTGAACCCTACTTGAGGACTTTCCCACTCACTCTCCTCATCACAGTTCAGCTTATCCCATGGTAGTGACACTAAAACCAGCTATTGTCGCTTTGCTTATTTCCTTTGTGCCCAGTCCGAGTAGCCTCTTTTCTCTGTTTGCTCCAGCTCCACATGATCATTTTGTGTCTATTTGGAACTCAGCTGTAGCTTTGTTTTCAGTCCTGTCCCTGAGCTTGAACTCTTGAATCTTGTGCCTGGGTCCACACCATAACAGTGTGTTTGGGCGAGAGGCTGGGTGCACCCTGGACAGGTTGGCAGTCTATCATAGGGCTAATGCAGAGAGACAGGCAACCATTTATGCTCACACTCACACCTACATCTTATTTCGAATCAACGATTAACCTAACGAGCATGTCTTTGGATGGTGGGATTAAGCACAAACCCTTCTTGCTGTGAGGTGTCAGTGCTAACCACCACACCATTGTGCTGCCCAATGTCATGACAATATATTCAAAATAAAAAAGGAAATTTCAGTCTACACCTAAGTGGTAGACTGACTGGCTCAACCAGCAGACTCACTGCCATCCCAGGGAAACAGTGTTTCTTGTTTTGCTGTCAGCAGAGACACCTCAGTGACAACTGGTCTTCAGCTGTAGCTATTGCATGGTGTAGTACAGCAGAAAAATCCCTCGAAAACTGCCTTTTTCTAGGCCAAACATTTAATGCCATCTTGGTGAGAAGTCCTTGAGGTGCTCAGAAACACTGGAGTTATTTTTTCCATGACAACTGGTCAGCTCCATCTGCCAAGCATGCAACATGGCACGTCTTTGGACAGTATGTGTTTTGCTTGTACTACATTGCCTACGGGGTTTCCTGAAATTCAAAAACAGCACACCGAGTGCAGCAGCAGTAGCGAGTGAACCTGGCTGAAACCCCGGGTAAACAACTGCCTCAGGTGGTCACGGCCTCACTTTCATTCTTCAAAGCGTTTCTGTGGAAGCACATCAATGGAGCCGAGAGTCACTGCTGATCTGAAGCCTCTGCCACAGCAGAGTCAGAGGCGAGAAGAGTTTGGGAGGAGCGTCTAGAGGGCGCAGGGGGATGCCACTGTGATGAAGAGTTGTGTGGGGAGGACCCGAAATCCCTTTTATATCACTCGCTCGCAAGCGTGCGGGAGAAAAGTAGCGCACGAGCCAGAGAGCTGGGAGGATGAAGATCAAAGCTGGATGAAACCCCAGACAAAAATCCACGCACGCATATGAAAAAGACAAATACTGTAGAGAGAATCTCCACATCACGCCTATTTTCCCCAAAGCAGCTGAGTCAGTATATATGATCTGCCTGTCGGGGGAAGACGCTGATGCTGCATGACAAGAGGAGCACAAAGGGATTTCAACCTGCCACAGACATGTAGACAAACACAGCTGCTGCCGTTCCTTCCTGTGACTGGCTGAGCTGAGTGCACGGGCCCCCTGAGAGCTGCCTGTGTTTGTACATTTGTGTATCGAAGAGCAGAAGGTGGAAAGGCCAATAACGCCCTCCTGACAGCTCCACAGTAAATAAAGTTGTGACAGGTTCTCTGCTCTAGAGGATCCAATTCTCCCTGTGCACCCACTCAGACCCATCGTCTCCCCTCATCACACGCCTCGCCTCAGCATTCAATTAAAAGGCGCTTCGCGTTGTGTACATGCTGTACGTATGTGTGTGACTGTGCATTGAGGGCAAGGTCAGCGATAGACAGCTGCTGTCAGTTCAAATTACTACCTGCCGTGTGTTCATTTTCCCGTTCACTCATTCACAATCACTCACACTTTAAGCTGTGGGGGCGGAGTGGGTGCTGGGGTCATCACGCATGCAGTGCACCACACCGTTGGCCCTCGGGGTGCCCTGGGAGGGCCACTTGCTCTTTTCTGACCTATCGCACAAGTAAATGTTAAATGGGGGGGAGGCTGCAGAAAGGGGCTTCTCATTGACATTCCTGTTGGTTTGAACAGAAATGTGGCAAAAAAAGAGAGACTGCACCCATGGGTGCTGTCCTATAGCCAGGGATGAGTGTGCCGTTCCAAATGGCAGGCGAGTCAGATGTCGCGCCCATTGCCAAACTCCCTCCCAGCCAAAATGTAACACATGACCGGGGGGAAGAAAAAAACACACAAAAATGTAATCTGTTATTCTGTATGTAAGCTAGTGGAAAGAAAGCAAGCGCACAGGAGACAGCTCCAGCGCTGCTGACACCCAGACTCAAGTAACGATGTGATTATTTAACCAAGAAAACCATTTCACTCTAAACCACTTATTTATTTATAAGCCCCAGATTTGTTCAGTGCTTAGACTCCGATGTGCTACAAAGACTCAGCAACAACTGCCGTCTTCATGGTGTGAGCTTATTATGTATTCACTGAGTTTATTTTCCTTTTCCTCATCTGAACTTTGTGCTTATTTTAATGGAATAATACATGAGTGTTTAGATGACACCATTCCTGCAACCAGATCAACGCAAAAGGTCAGGGCATTCAGTGCATGCTGCAGAGATTTACCCACCTATAGTCGACACCACAGTTCCAACAAAATAAAATGCCCCAGTAAAATCCCATCTTGGCCTCAGAGCATCAGCTCGGATCCCGGCGGCGATGGCCGTCTCGTACTCGCGCAGGAAGGAGTTGAGGTCCTGCAGGCTGATGTTGAAGGTCTCGCTGAAGTTGAGCAGCGTCCCGTTCCAGCGGCCGTGAGCCCGCAGCTCCGAGGGCCTCTCTATGGCCGAGAAGACCGCAGCGCCGCACAGCAGGTACACTATGATGAGGATGGCGAGCAGCACGAAGCGGCCGTTGTCCTCGTTGAAGTGCAGGGAGCGGCAGCCTTGCAGTCGCTGGCTAGGCATCATCCAAATTTCAGCACCACTCGCGCGTCGGACAGCGACAAGCTCCACATCGGAGACGGCATTCACTCCTCTGCAGGTGTCCTCTGGAAGTCACTGTCCTGCTCTCTCAGTGCACTTCTGTAAGCAACATTTCCTCCAGTTAACCCACCACGTTGTCTCATTGTAGTTGTAAAGTGATATTATCTGGAGCTGAAAGGCAGAAAAAACGCCCCACTTGTAGATGCAAATCTGTAAATCCAGCAAAGAGTTGGAGAGAGAAGCTGCCAGAGCATAATTTCACGATACACACATTTTCTCCTACAGTTATGGCAATGCAGTTGGTGTGAAGTGAACTGCAGCTTAAATCCAATCTGACGCGCTTCTTTGTGCAAAAGCAAGCAGCAACAGCAGTAGTATCCCCCGAGTCTCCTGCACCAAAACGCTTCTCTCCAAAAATACCAAAACGACGCTCAGAATTACGCAAGTTACAGATCTGGAACACTCCGTATCTGCTTTAAAATAAAGTCCGCCATCCTCAGGCTTGATTGATCCGAAGAGGAGCGGGTCGGTAGCCTCTATGTGGATGTTATATAGTGGCACTCTGCATCCCGTCAGCGCATATGGTGAGATCACCCTCCGCGATCGAAGGCTTCGGGATGAAGGGGAAAGCAGCTTGACATTTAGTTTGTGCAGTTGGTCGAAGAAAAAACGAGTCTCCTCCGCGCGCCCTTAGTTGAGGTAGTGTTCAGATGACTGGATTTACATTTTCACTCCAGCGCAGTCGTTGTTATCTTGTGCCATGCGCACTGAGGATTCTCATCTCACTGGAAACGGACTTTCTGCGGCGCAAATGCAGAAGCAAAAGTGCCTTGTTGAGCTGAGCAGTGGAGCAAAGTCCCAGTCAGATTAAACAAGGAAACGAGCGCACAATAAAATAACAATCAAGCAAATGACCAGTGGTGGAGGACGTAAAAAACGTAAACTTGTAGTGAAGTATATGACTGCCACTGAAAATAATCACAGTGTACATGACACAAATTCCTGTAATAAAAATGCACGTAACAGCAAGGAAATGGTTGATGGACATGATCTCACCCTGGTGCCACTGTTTCACTTGATCCAAATGAACAACGACCCAATCGGGATGCTCTTAAAAAACAAACAAAACATAAGACTTCCTGACCAGATGGAAAGATTTCTGAAAGAGGTAGTTGTGCGTCTGTGCCAAAAATCTATACGGCATCAAGGAGCAGCGCATTGTTTAAGCAAGGGCAGGTCATGACTTCGATAACTTTTCCCAGCTCCACGAGGATCAAATGACCGTTCAGGCAAAGATATATAAAAAAAAGGAAGACGAAGAAGCAATATCTCTTTGTTTGTATGCTCCCGCGGCAGAGATTTTAACAAAATCAATAACGACCTGGAGCTGCTGATCCTTGAAAATACCCGAGAAAACATCGACCGATGCTTTAAAAAGGGACACGTCAAGGAAGCGGTTATCGACTGTCACAAACAAGCTGTCACTTCATAAGTCATATTATGGGAAAGAAACACGTGGAGAAGAGCGAGCGAAGCTCAAATGAGTGCGTTAAATCCACATCGCCGTGGCAGACTCGTTATTTTCCTAATGAGAACACATGAGTTGATGGTATCGATTGCGCGCTCTCATCTAGTTGATTGGCTTACAAGTACAAGGCAGGCTGCAGAATAAGGACACGCTCACTTTTAACGCAGCTACAGTCCGGCTGTCCTTGTCAAATCTAATCTTTACCTCAAAATGTATGATTTAATAGAGAAAGACGTGAATAAAGAGCTGCATCTGTGGCTCTGACATGAGCTATGTCCATTTACTTAATTACATCGTGCGCTCGTTGTAGTACAGAACACGCTTAATAGCTGCACATGCACTGGGTGCACATGACAAAAAAAACACAAGATCAGCGATAGCAACGAAAAGGAAAACACAGACAAATGGAAATCAAGTGACATAATAGCACTATATGTTCTGTTTTCTCCTTATATACTATCCGCCCAACAATTTCTCTTCGGGGTCACAGGGTGCTGCAGACCTTCCCAGCATGCACTGGCTGGAGGGCAGGGAAGTCATTACAGGCTTTCAGACATATAGACTCATACATGCCTCAAGGCCATTTATAGTCTCCAGTCCCCCTGATTGTGGGAAGAAACAGTGCAGGCAAAGACTAATCCAACAATGTTAGCCACTGTGACCCAATGCAGAGCATTTATTGGATAATGCCCTATTTAAACCATGTATAGGCAGTAAACGCACCAATAAAGCTGTATCAAGTGAACAATGGCTTTATTAGTTAATGATTTTACCTGCATGTTGCACATCGTTCACCCATGAAACCATGTAATGTGAACGTGTGTTATATCGTATTGTATAGAATAGTCATTCTGCCCTGTATTGGGTTTAGGTCATTAATGGTTTATCGAGACCCAACCGCTGCCTGGTAGCAAATCTGTGCACATGACTTCTAATTTTGTATCCACAAGCCAGCAAGATGTGTTTATCCGGTGTTGTTTGCCTTGGACACATGTTGTGTTGTGTCGTAGAAGGATTATCCTTACCCTTGCCTTCCTCTGCATTTCATTTCCAACTTACGTTACTTAGTCGTTATCTCACTACTCTGTCGTCCAGGACCCTCGATTGGGTTCTAAACACTCCTTAATATCGATGTCCGGCCACTTGAACTCTGAGCTCTGTGTGTCCATGGCTTCCCAAGTCTAAACCAGGTGCTCATGCGCTCTATTTGAAGGCAGAATAAGTCCATGTGCTCTCCTCGTCTCATCGTCTTGTTGCTCATTCCTGGTTGTCACTTTTATTATTTTAGAGTCGTTTGTCGGCCTTCGCCGCTTCAAAGTCATTTAGGCTTTTCATTAAAGCTGAATGTTTTGTTCTTTAAATCTGTCTACTGCGTCCTGCAACTGTAAATGCATTTTTATGTCTGCACACAATACCTTTTCATATCTTTTCACTGCCTACCCTTTGCTTTCTTCAGGATTTACTTGGTAAATGTTAACGCAGTAAAACTCTGTATTAGCAGTCAAATTAAGTAAAAAGTATCAGATTAATAATAAAAAATACCCACTTGTAATTTCTTGAATAGGATTTGAAGTGAACCTGCGGGACTTTATCTGTGCAACAGGAGCTCTGGCTGATAGTGACAATGACAACAAAACTGGTTCACATGAAAGCGTGGTGTAACCGTTGCGTAACTTGAAAGTAGTCATCAAGTCAGAGAGCTGACTCAATAATATCTGCTTTACTGAAATATCTAAAGTTTGAACTGATAAGGAGACGATCATACCAGGGCAAGGAAGACTGCAGCAGGAAGCTTGTGTTATGATGCAAGGATTCAAGCTTTTACTTTGAAAATGAAAAGGCCTGTTCCCAAAAATATTCAAATCTGTTTGAGTATAAATATATTAACGCTTGTGAAGCCTTCAGGGCAGCAGCCATTTTACAGTCGTATGTGTAAATGCGCTCCCGCTACGGCTTGGCACACATCTTAAATGGCCTATTACAGGACTTCCAGAGGGCACGTGGGGAAGACAGAGGAGAGACAATCGTTCAGAGTGCAGCAACGAGGGCCCCTGCGGTGAATAAAGATGAGGAGACAAGGGAGGACACGCATCCACTTACAGTGAGAAATGAGACGGGGCATCGAGTGAGGGATTTCCTCTCACCCCGCTGAGCAACGATGATTGAGAACATATGGTGAAATCACTCATTTTGTTGTTCTGAAAACAACACTCTAAACTATTTGTTTTGAGCTTTTTATATACACATCTTTGTAAAAGCTCCCCACAACATTTGTTCATTACTAAAAATGATATCACTCCATGCAGGCCCTTTCAGCGAGGCATTCCACAAGTATTAGCGTGTACTTTGACATGAGAGAGGTAAAAAGCATACACCAACATGGTACTGAAAGGACTGAGGGTATATTGATTTAGATCTGGCTTGACAAGTCCAATTTGCCCAACACAGTCCACTGAGATTTGAGACAAACCCTTCGGAAACCTCATTTATCATGGGGGCTTTAGCGGGATTGATCCAACATGGCAGGACCTGCACACCTCCCCAAAGGTCGATGTATTTTTTATGTTTTGGAGGAATTAAGGATATGAGAAAAGTAATCAAACAAGCCAAGACGGTTAGAAATCCTGCGTCCTGTCCATGACGCTGTTACGTGCTGAAATGAATGGATTCGCTTCACATTGCTTCTAGAGTCAGAGTTCAGTTTTTAAATAAATAAACAAGGACTGGGAAACGCGTGAGTGGGTCAGGACGCCTGTTCCACAATTTTAATCTATTTCTTTAGTGAGTTTGTGCGTGCGTGAATTAGCTTTCAATGAAAACCATTTGCCCACTCGCCCCGCTGAGAAGGATTTGCCATCAGGAATCCAATTAGATTTACAGTCCGGCAACAATGGTCCTCGTGGAAACTCCTGAAAAGCAAATGATTTGATTGGAAGCATGGGTTTATGGTGGCTCATTTCAGTATTTCGTTTTGCTGAAGAAATACATTGCTCTGCTCCTCAGCAGTGGACTGAGGTGAATTCTGTTCAGCAGCATGTCATTTTCTTCATGGTTTCTTGCTACTCACTTTTACTTTTGCAGGTGCAGAGCTGTTTTGGTTGAGATACCTCAGAACCTCAGAAAAAATTACAACTACAGAAGCTTATGAACATACAGTCCCTTGCTGAATCATTGGATATAATGAACAGATGCATTTTAATATGACAGTCCTACACTAAGAATCTCTTCATTGTTGAATTAGCAGAAATATATGTTGGTCAAACACAATGCCATTTAATCGTACTACAGTAGTACACAGCCACTACAATTAAAAGTTGAATCAACAGCTCTCATCTGATCTCATGTCATCTCTTCTCTTCTCATGCCATCTCATGTATTTCATCTCCTCTCTTGTCATCTCATCTCATCTCATTCCATCTTGTTTCATGTCATCTCATCTCATTTCACCTCATGTCATTCTATCTCATCTTATTTCACCTAAGCTCACCTCATCTCACCTCATTTCATCTCATCTCATTTCATGTCAACTCGTGTCGTCTCATTTCATCTCATCTAACTTCTTTTCATTTGATTTCATCTCACCTCATCGCATCCCATCTCATCTCATTTCACCTCATGTCATTCCATCTCATTTCACCTCATGTCATTCCATCTCATTTCACCTCATGTCATTCCATCTCATCTCATCTCATCTCATCCCATCTCATCTCATTTCACCTCATGTCATTCCATCTCATTTCACCTCATCTCACCTCATGTTGTCTCATCTCATCTCATCTCATCTCATTTGACCTCATCTCATGCCATCTCTTCTCATACCATCTCATGTCATCCATCTCCTCTTATTTCATTTCAACTCATGTCATCTCACATCTTCTCATGCCATCTCATCTCATCTCCTCTCCTTTCGTCTCGTCTCATCTCATCTCGTCTTGTCTTGTCTTGTCTTGTCTTGTCTTGTCTTGTCTCATCTCATTTCATCTCATCTCATCTCATCTCATCTCATCTCATTCCATCTGCAATAAAAATTCTGCTTGTGTTCTGTTTGTTATTTTATCCTCTTTTGGGAAACATGTAAAATTGTAACTGATCGTCTCAAGTGTTCTTACTTTAACTCAACATCCCCAGTCTGGCCCATTTGTTCATTTGGTTTATTAATGCCTTTATAAAGCATATTGATTTTACTCACTCTGCGGAGCGAGACAAGCTTTTCTTTTGTTCTCTAAATTGTAGCCTTTCAAGGGGATCTTGTGGCACATATTTCTCCCGCTGAGGCACTCATGACAGCAGTCCAGTCAAAACCTGGAAGCGCTCCAGACGAGAGGCTCGAGGCTGCTGTCGTTTGCTGCAGTTGTCTTGTGTTATTACACCTTTCAGATGCTCTCACCTTCCCAACAGATCTCAAGGGCAGCCAGACGAATGGACGGACATAAACACAACTTTTCAACAAGTTAAATGGCACGGGATGAAAGATGCCGAGTTTGAAACGCCTCCGTGGTACTTCAGCCAACATACTGCCAGTCCTAATCTTTTTTTTATCAACAGCACTTCGGGATAAGAGAGATAATGCGCTCAGAGAGTGCCTCACAGAGCCAGCTTTGGATGCTTATCTCCCCAAAACATGCTCATGTTAGCGTCCAGTGTTGAAATACTTTTTCTATTCAACACATGTATTTTGAACTTTACGTGTTAATGAAGTGAGAAAAAATGAATTATGAGAAGTAAATGCTTGAGAGAGCACCTCAAGTCATTACAGAGTTTTTCTTAAAGAGCACTAAACACAGAAGTGGGCGACGGTAGGATGCGAGGGTGTGTTAATTACTTCGAAAGGCTGATTGGACAGCTTTACATCTTTCGAGCTGCATCCCTGGCTGCTTTGAATCCCTTGAAGCAGCAAATGTCACGGGCTCGTGATTTTGCTGTACACCCAAGGCTCGCGGATAAATCCAGTATCTCAGTAAAGTCAGGTTTTTACAGCATGTTTGTTTACCCGCAAATCCTCAAAATCCTTAGAACAAATGAGTTATGGAAACAGCTGTAACACCAAAGCCTTCGCTCTTATTTAAGACGACAAAGCGTAACCGGCAGAAAAACATCTCAGAATAATATAGATTCCCGGTAATGATGCGGAGGTAGAGTTCCTTTAAACATGGATCACTGTAGGTCCAGTGAGACTTTGAACAATGCAGAGAAGAAAATCTGACTCTCTCCACAATTCATTTATCACAGTGACAGTTGCCTATAGGCTTTTCCCTCTCTCCATAGACTCTACCCATCTGTCTGTTTGACCACTCTCCCACAGCTTTTCTCATTTAGATGTGCAGAGGTAGCATTGATGAGTGGTACACAGGATGCTTTGTGACAAGAAATTATCTTGACTACGGGAACAAGATCATGCCTCGATACGTTTTATTTCAAGCACTCATCTATAAAGGTGTTTCTAACTTCTCTCTCTCTGTTCGTCTCTGTTCTCAAACCCCACTCTTCCATCTCTCTCTCTTCTTCACTTCCTCTTCCGTTTTTCATTACAGACACCAAAGGGGACAAGGAGCCACAGCTTCCTGAGACAAGCCCTTACCCTGAGTCTCACTCCCTGGGTTCATCTGCATCTAAAGACAATAATCCATCTCTGCATTAGACGCCCCTCACACCCCTTCCCCTCCACCCCTCTCATGCTTTGTTGGTGACTGATTAAAGGTGGAGAAAGGGAGACTAGCTGGCACAGACTCTGTACTAAAGACATGGCTGGGAGTATGAAATGTGGCAGGTAGGCAGTGTGAAACAACTCAGAGACGCTGGGAGAGTTGGGCAGTAGAAGCAAGGCCGAGAGTTGTTAATTTGCAGGCAGATAAGCCGGATGAGTAATGGACCTGAAGCACGGCTGAGACAGAGCTTTTCAGAAAAAAAGGCACAACATGTAAAACAAAGAGCAGAGCAAATAATTAAGAGGCCTGAGCATCAGTGCCATACAGACAAACGGAGCGGGAGAGTTGTCTGCTGCAGTCAGGGACAGGTGCAACGCGCTAGAACAACACTGGCACAAAACAAGAAGACAAACACACAGAGAAACCCAGGAAGGACCATGACGTGTTCGGAGGAAATGCTGCAGGAATTCTACAGCACCTTGTGTCCTGTTGCAGCACACTCAGAATGATTTGATAGGACGCGCTGCTCCCTCTTAAGCATCTGAGTCAGCAGATAGTATATAGCCCTGACAATGCTGCTTATAGAATCGGCTGCAAAAACAATCGTGATGCTCTTATAGGTCGTGCCATAGTGCTGTGTGAATGTCTCACAGCCACACATATAAAAATAAGTGTTTCCTCCACAGTTATGAGACAGGAAATAAAGGCCAGCGTTATGTCGCCGCAGTATAATGCCATGGAGTGGCCCAAGTCATTAAATGCTGCAGAAAAGGTTGCTGCTGTACCTCTTCTCACTCTGAGTTAATATTATTGCTGACATGCTTGTAAAATAAGAAAAGTTAATAATCTTCTGGTGACAGGTCTTCACTCTGGATAGTGTGCACACTGAAGAATAGTAACGATGGTAATAATGTTGCATATGCTGATCAGTCACAACATTATGACCACTGACAGGAGAAGAAAGTCTTATGACAAGACAGTGTTATCCTAGGAAACATTTGGACATGGCATTCGGGTGGACGTTACTTACCTCCGACACACCTAGACCAGACCAGGCACCCTCACCCCATAGCAATGACACTCCTTGATGGCATATTCAGTCGTAGCAGGTTACTGCCTGACACAGATACACACACACAAAAACGGTGCAGGTATAACTTAAAAACTTAAAAACTTAAATCACAAAGAACAGCACAAAGTATTGACCTTGCCTCCGAATTCCCGAGATACCAAACTGATCAAGTATCTGTGGTTGCACTGCAGCAAGCCTGATCCACAGACAACCCATGGGACCCAGCGGATCCCTTTCTCTGATGCGTCAGAACTGTTTTGGAGGCACAAGGGAGACCTACACAATATTGGAAGGGTGGTCATAATGTTATGCCTGATTGATGTATGTTATTAAGTGGTGGGAAAAGGGAAGACAATAAAAGTCTTTCAGATGCATAAAACTTGTTTATAACATGTGTGATGCAGCTGAGTCAAAGGTACACGAGTACAACTTCTGACCTCAAAGAGCCCTCATGAGCCTGACAGTCTTTCTGGGAGACCTGGATTCAAGAGTCCAAACCTTACAGACTTTAAAGATTTAAAAGAATTGGACACAATTAGTTTTGCTGGCATTGTTCATTACACTGAAGTAAGTTTTATGCTTCCAGAAACTCCATCCAAACCGTATTCTCAAACATGCTCTCCAGCAATATTGGCAACAATTTTAAACAAGCAGACCGCAGTCTTTTCAATCAATATTAGTCACTGTGTCTTCCTTGGCACTCGTCCAGCCTGCGATTCTTTTTATATGACTGCACTCATCGGGGGAAACCATGCATCCGTCTGCACTCAGGTGTGTGGGGAGCTTATCATGATGGTACAGACACAAGACGACGACCAAAACCGCAAACATGCCATCTGATGTAAACGGCGAATAAACGGGAAATTTATGATCGCTTTGAGGCAGAAGGTTGAGATTATGGCACAGCTGACTGATGCCGCATTTGCCCCTTTAAGACATGATCAGATTACCGTTTCTTTCTTCTCTAATGGCTTTTCTGTCTCAGCCCCGCCTCCAGGAGCTCAAAGGGGGAGGAATCACAGTTACCAGCAGGATTGCTTTTATTCTTTGCCACAAAGCTGCATTTTATTACCACTGGCATGGCGACCAGGGGAGGGAGAGATAACCCTTCCTGTCTATACAGAAACTCGCCCTCCCTGTGCATTGTGAGACCAGCAGCTGCTCTCTCAGCTTGGCTTCTTCAAGCCCCGGTCAAGGTTGCACGGTGGCAACAGTGTCCGCAGCAAGGACACTCCGGAGACATTTTAATCGGCAGGAACGAATTGCATTGTCAGCAGCAGATGAGCCTCTATCTGATGCCTTGTAGCATTCCAAAAACATGAAAGTGTGTCTAATGAGACACATATTGGTATGAGTGTAGAGGCTAATTAGAACTCGCTTGATGGGATTTGTGGAGATAAGTGACAGCTCTCAGCTCACCAGATGATATGCAAGGCTGCTTTCTCCTGTCTGGTATCCACGCACAACAGGTCCCTATTATTTCTGCATAACAAAGTTGCAAAATATTCATGCTGTAGTCAGATTTTAGAAATAATGAGTTTGTGAGACCAGGCTTACAACATGCACAATAATCTCCTAGAAGAAATTCCCAAGGAGATGCCACATTGTCCCCGTTTTAACTGATTTAATTTAATTATAAGTTCTCGTCCGACACGAAAAGAAGTAAATCCTGAGGAGTGTTCATGGGTGTGACTGTTTTCTGCAATTGGTCAATCAAAATTAATACAACAGCAGATTGTCTTAATCACTATTACTGCTATTTCCCCAAGTACAACTGCGACCTCTGCTAACTACTGTCACAAATGCTTTGAATCATTTTAATGTCAAACAGCATCAGCATCATCAGCAGCATCAGGACACAACATCATTGACATTTAATTAAAACAATCCATCGGGAGAATGGCAGACTCAGCCAGTAACAATAAAAACCATGTATGTAAAGGGATCATTACTGACAACAAAGCGACCACTTCATTTGGTACACATGTTCAGTCTGATGCAATTCAATACCACGGCCACCTCCATGACATCCATCATTAAAAAGCTCAGATTGGCGACATTATCGGAAATGTTTAACCTCAATTATATATTCATCACTGAGGTCGTTTAAAGGTGACGTTGCACTGGACTGCATTATATTACGAATTCATGAGGGCTGCAGGAAGTAAGGAAGTTCTGCACAACACCTCTGGGATCTCATTCAAATGAAAACACTTAATACATTTCAGTGCCTCAATGCACCAACGTTACACATTATAGGTATCATAAATATACAAAGAACAGTTGTATTGGATTGCCTTAGATACAGGAGGCAGCTGAGTGCATTAATTATTAATGCTGGAAAGCATGCTGACAATAAATCTTGTAAAAAAATGTTTTACTTTGTAAAAATATTCAAACAGTATGAGAAAAGAAATAGAATATTTAACACTATCACCGAAAGCATATGACCCAGCCTTCTCTGCACTGCCAGGACCGAACACCCAATGGAAACATCTTTTATTCTTTAAGTTTTTGGTTCATACTAATGTCAGGTTATAAAATACTGACAACAAGTTGCTTAATTTTAATTATAGAAGGTTAACTTCACACATAGGGTGGCACAGTGGTGTAGTGGTTAGCATTGACGTCTCACAGCAAGAAGGTTCTGGGTTCGTTGTGTTGTTTTAGTCTCCAAAGAGAAGGCCGTAGCCGCACAAACCAGTCTAATCCGTGCCGCAATATCAGATAGCGACTTATTCGAGTAAGCACTTATGAACTGTGTGCATGAGAAACGGCTGGGGTGAATGTGCTGTTTTATGCACCAGCGTGCTCATGCCATCTGGAAAACGCTGGTGGCTCTGACCACGGTGAAGGATGGAGCTGCTGGAGAGATAACAATACCGGGACCAGCCCCCTGGAAACGTTTCGCTTGTTACATAAACATGTTCATCCAGGTGTATCCGCCCGACTCCCCCCCCCCTCAAGATGCTGAATCCTTTAACGGAGGGGACCTTTGTAATGAAGCCCATCATTCTCATCGGACAAACGCAAGCGTCGCTGGTCTCCAGGTGCAATCACGCAGAAGCCTAAACAATTACAAGAAGACATGTATCATGCCCCCCCCCCCCCAACTCTAGTGTTCAATTTTCCTTTTTGTTATTTACAATGTGTCATAGTGGGAGTCAATACCTCCAAAGAGCAAGATTCATCTTTTTTTTTTCTTCCCACAGCAATTATGGAGAATGCTGTGGTGTTCTGACTGATGAAACAAAGTACAGAGCTGAAAAAAAACAAAACACAGTTGTGTCCCTGGGGGAGTGTGTAGCTGTGTGAATCCCCAGCTGTGGGGAAAGCCTAGTAATGACTTGTGTTTCTCGGGGAGGCTGCAATTTAACTGTTTTAACATTTGTTGTTTGCGGCAGTCGTGACCGCGAGACACTCTGGTGAGCGTCTCTGGCAACAGGCGCGAGATGAAAAACTGAGTGGGAAGTTATTGGGTAGAAAGAAATTACCTACACAGCGAAACCTTCAGAGGTTATCACATTATTCAAATATGCTGAGAAGACCGAATAATTAGATTCAGGATTAGGCTGGTGTAGGTGTAAATATATACAGCTCTGATCCTTGAGTCATTCAAACTAGTGATCCTGAAAAGTCACTTATATACATTATACATTTATAAATTTGTGCCTTGTCAGCACGTTCTTCACTCCATCTGGTGTCGTGTTATTCGCGACCTCATAAGTGGAAATCTTTGACTTGAGTTTGCTGGTCGTGTAGCCTACATGACTTCCAGCTGCAACCTGCTTTCAGATTGAACTTGTGAGCTTCTGCTGACCTGGAGAGACTAGTACGTCGTTAGGAAACCGCTGCTAGGCAACGGTCGGCATGTAGAAACCACCACAAAGGCTAACAGTAGCAAGCTAGCAACCTGATAGCAATGAAAGAAGTAGGTATAATGATGAAGACTTACTTTATTAGTTGCACATGCATAGATCATAAAGTCACCAATCAGCCATAACATTATGATGGGATAAGTAAATAACATTGACTATCTTGTAGCAACACAATGTTCTGCTGGGAAACATTTGGACCTGGCATTTGTGTGGATGTTACTTAGGCATGTACCACCCACCTAGACCAGACCAGGCACCCCCACCCTAATACAATGACACTCCTTGATTGCAGCAGCCATCCCCAGCAGGGTGCAGCCTGACACACACAAAAGCGGTTTAGGAACAACTAAAAAACACATGAAAACAGCACAAGGTGTTGACCTGGCCTCCGAATTCTCTAGATACCAAACTGATCAAGTATCTGTGGGATGCACTGGCACAACTGACCCACAGAGACCCCTCAGCCTACAGGACACAAAGGCCCCCCACTATCGCTATTCAGTTGCCACACACCACAGGACACCCTCAGAAGGCCCATGTCCATCATCCTCTGATGAGTCACAACTGTTTGGATGAGACATACGACAGATGCATGTTTGTGAAGGAAAGGGGTCAAAAAAACAACCTTAAACAAAACTAAAACTCAGAACTCATAAAGAAGCTTGGGTGAGTGGTGAAAATCAGCGGCAGGCTGACAGATGATGTTACCACTTGAACACAAAGCATTTTATAAACACAAGTCCCACGTGAAGTCAGCACGCATCCAGTCTTTCCCCTTCCCTTGTTTTCCGCACCCACTGCACACCTGCTCACAGCTAATTAGCCCTCCAGCTTCCTTTAGCAGCAGGTGTCCGCCAGCGTTACGGAGAAATGAAAGACTGGTCATAATTCAGTTAGGTAGTTGCTCATGTGTCTAAATTGCTGTATTGTTCTACACAGCACGCCTGGCTTTTGCAACACTAGTCAAAATGCCTGCTGTTTTAATTGTGCAGTCACTGTCAGGGCTTAGTGGAATCAACTCAGTGGAACAGAGCCACCATTATTGCCACAAGCAACACCTGCGCTTTCTTGATATGACAAGTTAAATATCTGGTGAGGCAACACACTGAGATGTTAGCACTTGGGCGGCACAGTGGTGTGGCTGTTAGCACCGATGCCTCTCAGCAAGTAGGTTCTGGGTTTGGTATCGGCTGGCTGGGGGCTTTCTGTGTCTGCAGGTACTGTGGGTGCTCCAGCTTCCTCCCACCGTCCAAACGCATGCACTTTGGTTAATTGGTGATTCTAAATTAGCCTTCGGTGTGAGTGTGAATGGTTGTCTGTCTCTCTGTGTTAGCCCTGCGATAGAAGGGAGACCTGTCCAGGGAGGACCCTTCCCCTCGCTCGATGACAGCTGGGATAGGCTGCAGTTCCCCCCGTGACCTTCCAAAGGACAAGCGGTTAGCGCTTGAAAGCTGACGGTAACTCATAAACCACGATGAACATATTTTATTTGCACAGATTTTGCAATAGAAAAAAATGATTCTAATAATAATAAAATGTGTACAGGGCAGAAGCTACCTAGATATTTTCTTCTAAATATAACGTTTTCTAAAAGTGTACAGAGATCCACAGCCTTAAACTAATGTTCTCATGTCAAATCACTGGATGACTGAGTAAGAGCTTCTAAAACAGACGTTCAGAAAAAACAGCTGGCAGGCCGGCTAGCTGTAATAAATGCTCCGTTTTTAGTACTTTTTATTGCTGTCTTGTGCATTAAAGTGGGGGAGTCAGCTATGCCATTTTAGCAGAGCCTGTTTGCTCATTCACACATTTAAATGGTAATGACATCTCTTCAGGCTACAATTAATTATCACGGGACATCCATTAACACCAGAGAGAGCTGCAGAGTCTCAGCATGTCATAAGGTGGGTGTGCTATGATGCACGGGTAGCTCCACCTAGTGGAACCACCCTACCCTCTATGCCTCAGCAAAAGCATGCAGCAGCATGATTAACAGAATTAATAGTCATATATATTTAAATGACTCACCTGCAGTAGATATATGTGTATAAGTGGGCGTAATGCTGGGGCAGTGTACATTCTGTAACAATATAGTGACAAAACATATGCATGCAACATCATTTTATAATTGTAATAATATTATTTTTATTATTTGTTCATATTTTGTCAACCTACCTTGGCACATCTTCATTCCTGTATTTAAAGGTTAATTAAATGCCGGTGTAAATGTTTGCAAATCATCATGTATCTGCTTTCAGCTGGGCATGAAAAAAACAACAACTGATGAGTGATTATACTTATGCCAGTGATAAACACGTGCCCAGAAACTGATTTTTAAACGGGCTCTGAAAGCTGGCACGCCCTCGCTGTGACAGGATGCACGGGCGCAAAACAACCAGATGACGCCATGGGAGATGGGAAAGGGGCAAGCGTTGGTCAGTGTACCAGCTCATAATCATCCTTCAGAGCCCAGAACGGTTGTTACAGAAGAAGATGGAAATTTTCAGCCTATAGAGACTAACATACCTCGATCAGGCATAACATTATGACCACCTCCCTAGTGTTGTTCTCCCTTGTGCCTCTGAAACAGTTGTGACTCATCAGAGAATGGACATGGGCCTTCTGACGGTGTCCTGTGATGTCTGGCAACAGAATATTTTTAGTGGGGGCCTTTGGGTCCAATGGGTTGAGATGAGGGGCCTCAGTGGATCATCCCACAGATACTTTGTTGTTTGGGATCTAATGAATTTGGAGGCCAGGTCAAAATCTTGCGCTGTTTTTCATGTTTTTTTTTTTAGTTGTTCCTAAACAGTTTTTGTGTGTGTGTGTCTGTGTCAGGCTGCATCCTGCTGGGGATGGCTGCTGTTATCAAGGACTGTCATTGCTATGGGGTGGAGGTGTCTCGTCTGGCGTAGGTGACCTGTACATAGGTCACAAGAAGGTCAGTGTTATTTACTTCACGGGTCATAATGTTATGCCTGATCGGTGTAAATATCAGCTATCATATTGACTTGACTGGTTCTTCGATACAGATACATACAGACACTGCATGCAACATCTTGGCAAGGAGACTTTTTTTCAGGTCAGTTGACCTTAGTTTGGATAAAAATGGGAGTAGCTCAGATTATAGAAGGGATTAAATCTCTTCTAAGTCCTTTGTTGCTCACTTTGTCCCCTGTGAAGCACATAGGTGTGTGTTTCACAGAAGTTTTAGAAAGACTCAAATGGCAACAGAGTAAGAAGTCAACCGTCCTTTAGGTATGGGGGAGGGGAAAATGCCTCGATCTGATCAGCATTGCAGAGAGGTTTTTGGAGAGGAAGAAGGTGGGAAAGAGCTGTGACTGAAACGCCATATCGAGGACGAAGTGTATAAATTTTTAATCAGTGTGCCTTCCTCCAGAGAGACAATTAAGTGTAAAGCTGAAATTTCAGGAGCTGGGGCAGAACTGTGGCCTATATACATTCACACTTAAGCGCGTGTCAGCTTTTCTCAGCTATGTTAGTTAAAATTGTTATCGTTCTCAGATTTCCATTCTGAACAGAATGATCACTGATAAACAGAAAATTGAAAATTCAACTGCATTATGCATAAATGTATTCTCTCATACTTTAACTCTGAACCGCGTTTCTGTCGCTTTGTAATGGAGTTAGACAGCTGATTCTTGCATGTCTTCCAGCTCTAACTCTGATCAGCATTTCTGTAGTCACTCTGATTCTCATTTTGCACCAGCGCTGACTCCAGGCAGGAAAAGCTGTGCAAGCTGTGCCTGGTCTTCAGTTCCTCCTGCAGATATGATTTTAATTGGTCGTCATAACTCCACAAGGGAGCCGCAGCTTTCTTCTTCTCATTGATCTGTCCTCTGAAGTCCGCCATATCATCAGCAGTGAATTTTAGGTGTACATCACTCTCCTGTTGGAACATGACTTGAGCTTCACTCCTGGTTGAAAGAGTTGTGTGTTTTCCTCTTTGATAACTATGTCCCTTCTCCTTTTCACAGTTAATTTTGTACTTTTTCCTCCCCTGACTTACTTTACAGTTTATTTTTCTCTTTATGACTTTCAATAAAACATGCAGTAGTATGCATTGGCCCCTTACAAAAAAAAACACTGAAAGATCTTTCAGTTAGTCCATTAGAAATGTTTCACCTCTAAATGTCTCATGTGACTTAATTTAAATATTTGCCCAATGCCCAATGATGCAAAAATAATCTCAACTAGACCACAGATTTAAAACATACATACTTTGTGTAGTAAAACCTTAATTAAATATTCCAATACCATGAATCAATCCAAGGCTTGGACTGTCTTATGAGTGGGAACCAGTTAACTTAAATAACATTAAATATAGAATAAACCAGCTTAATGTAAACCTTCTGCAATAGGAAAACACTACATACACACAAGTAGTAAATATAATGTACATGCATCTGTTACCGCTAATGTCTTTATACTTCATTTGGCATTAAATTCAAGTGTGTTTTTGGACCTCATTTCTCAGACATATGCAAATGGTATCCATCGTCATTCCGTTGAACATCTGCTCAGCTGATTGTTTCTCGTTGATAGACCTGCATGAGGCTCGTGATTTTGAGTGGGAGTGGAAGCTCCTAATACTGTAACTGCAAGGTCGTATATTTTTATCAGTGCTTGCTACCTAATTCGCACTTAACAGAGAATTTGCCACTTTAAACTGGTATTTAAATGCAGGCCTTTTACTGGGAGTATTTAGAGACTCTGGCGCGTCTCTGGCAATAAAAGTATTAAATGGCAATGTTGCTATGTAACCTTTTGTCCAAGAAGTGGGGGGAAACATAGCATCAGCATTTGCAGAGCATGCAGTATTCAGTCAATATGTCACACCATGTCACCATGACATTTTCACCAGTGAAAGTCATGGCAGGAAACATTATTAACTTGCACCATTTTACAGTTTTTAGCAGTAAAAGTGCTACAGACTACAGTAACACTGTCTTTGTCTCTACAATTAAACAGTTTTTCCTGTAAGATAGATTGGAAGTCCATACTGTACATTTCTTGTATTACAAGACTAAGCTGCTGTTTGATGGTACAAAACAAAACTGCCAGCAGACCTGCAACAGCAGATTATCCTGCTCTGAGTTTCATCTTCTCTGCTCTATGCCTAGGGCGAGGCATTAACTGCCGCATGGCACAGAGGAGCTGCACCACCGTGCTGTTAGCCACCCATCGTTCGTAGTCACTGTTCCAGCTACCCATCGTAGATCAGAAGCCCTGCAGAATGGTAAGCGTCAAGTCAGAATGCTAAAAAATGCAAATCACGTCTTCATTTTCATTTTAATGGCTTCAGGGTGTAAAATGATTTCTATTCTTTCTCCACCAGACAGCAAAGTCTGACTCAGAAGTGTTTATTTCAGATATTTGCACATGGCCAGATCCCAGAGGAGGGAAAATACCACATATTTAAACCATGACTCACACCCACGGTGTGATCTTTTCTATCAACTTCTCTGTCTGTTACAGTTCAGATCACATTACTCAAGGACTTTATGACTCAGACGAAGAGCAAACGTACAGACTTTCTATTCTTGAATGTGCATAGATTTGAGATTAATATAAAACATCATAGTACAGGGACTCTGCTGCAGATCACAAAATGAATAATAACCAAGGACACATTGATCTGTGTGTGATTTATGTGCAGAAGAAGAAAATCATTCTGCTCAGTGCCACTTGCCAAAACAGCTGCTGTAGCTACCAAGGGTCATCTGCTTGCAGTGGCACAAACATCGGTTCAACAGCACTGCACTGGTAAATCTGGCACCGGCTCAGGTGGAGCAGCGCAAAGACATTAATTACACGAGAAGCTGCTGAATTGGCAACACTTGGTATCACTGCAGCCTTCTCCTGTGACATTCATTTTTGGAGATGCAGCCAAAGAATAAAGAGGTTGTAATTAACCTTTTTCCAGCAGGGAAAAATAGCACCAGCCATGAAAAACTCTGTGGGATACGAGAAGAAACATTATGTAAGTCTGGTTAGTTGTGCTTTCGAGCATATAATAGCAGTAAAATGTGCTTAAACAGTGCCCTCTGTTGTCCAGAAAGTGTTGTTTGCATGTGCAGTATCATTTCTAGTATAAGAATAATAGAAACAGTCATGGTAAGATGGAAACAAGTCAGAATATTTTCGTCACGTTTTACTTTTGTTTTATGTGCATAAAAACGAATTGAACAGCACTTCACAGATTCCAAACGGGACAACTCATTTGCAGCTTTTCCTCATGCACTCCATACAGAATCAGTCAGTTTGTATGGAGTCGTCTGCTGGAATAGTAGCATCGCAGAGAGGGAGAGGAAGAAGCTGGATACGGTCATCAGGAAGTCCATCTCTGTCCTGGCCTGCTCTTTGGAGTCTATCTATCTATCTATCTATCTATCTATCTATCTATCTATCTATCTATCTATCTATCTATCTATCTATCTATCTATCTATCTATCTATCTATCTTATATGGTCTTGTGACCTGTAATGTTCCCGTGACCAGTAAAGAGAAGAAGTACTTTCACATTTTTTCAGCAAAAAATGGTATGATAGCAAAAGTCAATTACTATGATATCAAATAATTGACTTTTGATTTAAAAAATAACACCAGCTACACATTTTACTGTAAACAAACTAAAAAAAACAAACGTTAAAAGGTGTAGTTCCTTTCGTCCTCCAGAGGGGGCACTGTAGCTAAATCAGCTCAGACTGGCCCTTTAACTCTGACGTTTCTCTATTCTTCCACGTTGGCCGCACATGCGCAGAGAGCACTGTCACCTGCTGAGAATCAAGAGCGACGAGGAAGTCTAGCCCCGAGTACTGGATGTCAGACTATACAAAAACAAAAAACATCTCCGCCGCATAGTAGACACTCGCTCGTCAGCTGTTCGCTACGTCGGCGTGTCAAGATGTTTAAAAAGCTTAAGCAGAAGATAAACGAGGAGCAGTCACCGCAGAGGAATGCGCAGTCACCACAGCAGGCCCAGGTTGGTTGTTGTGGTGCTCGAAGCTAACGAGCTAAGCTAGCATCTGTTTACATTGCTGACGTGCTAGCTAGCTAGAAACAGAGCTATCGTATCGTGTTGTATAGTTCGGGATTAGGAAGCGGTTGTGTAATAATATCTCATTGACATTATGAATATAAGCTCTTAACATTTGTCCGCAGGGCTCTTTGCTCTCTTGTACATGTTAGCACCATACTAAGTCGTTAGCTTTCAAACTAAGCTGTCTGTAGCTGATGGTGCGTTCAAGAAACCTTGAAACTGGACAATCTAGTTGGCTCTGGTAGAAACAAACAGCAGCAACAACCAACCGACCCTGAACTTCTTTGTGGCCAAAATACTATCGAAGCCCTGCAATCGACACGAAGACAGTATGGGCGTGTCTGTGTCAGTTTGTTTGTATTGGCTGCAAGAAGCTGTCAAATGGATGGAAGCTTTAAGTGAGCCTTGAAAATCCTCCAAACGCTTACCATTGTAATATATCTGTCTAAAAACCTCATGTCCAGCAGCTTAGCAATAGTTTGCAGCTTCCTACGTTTGTTTACTGCTGTTCAGGCCAGGTCTGACCTTATTTTAAACCATTATTGAATATCTTAATCTTCATGAAGATACAGTTTATAAGTACTGTATTAGAATACAATGTATTAGAAGTGAGTAGCCTCCCCGTAGCTATCGCGCCTGGAATCTGAGATGTTTGACCTTTAGTGTAAAGACTGAAAAAAAAAAAAAAAAATCAGTCCTCCAGTGCAAACCAGTCACACAAGTTTGTGACGTGTCTTTGGAATCTAATCTTAGTCCGAAAGACAGTTAACCTTCACTATAGAGTGATGTTAATAAACTGGTCATTCAGGAAAGATGTAAGCTTTGTATCTTGCTTCAGTGAGTTAAAGTGTTTTTTGTTGTGAGAGAGCATGCATAACATCTGGATTTTTTTATAAATGCATGCAGTGAAGCTTCATAACATAAAAAGAAGTTGACTTTTTTATTTGTTGGTCTGTTTCTGGTGGAGCAAAGAGCCACTTCAGATGTGTTTGTTGTTCATGACTCCCATTGTCTCTTTGCTAAAGTAACATGATTAGGTTCAGTGGTGAAGACTAAAAATCAGTAGCATACAATGGAAAGAAACGTTACAATAGACAAAGAGCACCAATTATTTTACTGTTTATCAAGCAACCAAAGCAATTACCTCATTCGATTATTAAAGAAACCTATAGTTATTGCCACATGTAATCTTGGGAGGGTCATGCTATAATAGAGGTTTTAAAAACACTTAATTTCTCCACTTTAACAGATGGGCAGTGGAGACCGGCGCAGCAGCCAGACCCCTCCGTTTCACCCTGATGGCACGCTCACTCCAAGTGACAGAGAGGTGAGCATGGTGTCCACCTGTGATATAGGTTTAATATGTGTCCAAACTGCAGCCTGCAGAGATGTCACATTTCCCCTCCAGCTTATATTCCAACTTCCAATCCAACGTTTCCGTTAGTTGTTAAAGATGTGTTTTGTGTTTTCTTACGTTTAATGTTCCCTCATTAACATACCAGGGCCTCTTTGAACGCTGTGAATGCGTGAAACAAGTAGTCTGAGCTTGTCAGTACTTGTCCTCCTCTCTCAGATAAAGTTATAAAATATATATATAAAAAGAGACACATATTCTTTTCTGGACTCCCAAGCATATTGGATTGTGTGCTGTATCGCCTTAGGGTCTTTATTATTTCATGAGAACACATGGGCCAGAGTAACATTGTGATCGTTAACGTTGCAGAGCAATAAGGTACGGTATTTGATTTTTTTTTTCTTTATTTAACTGCATGTGTTATCACGTCAGATTATGAGATCAATATATTAATGTGCATTTGGCCAACTGTTACCTATAATGTGGCCATTTGTTTAGAAGCTTTGCTTGTGAAATCCTTTAAAAGCTTCATCGTAGCTCGTTCAATGCCACAATATAAATCTATATTTTATGCAGAGCCTGTTCATCCACGAGAGGTTCTCATTTAGAGACTGTGGGAAGGGCGCGTCAATGTTGTAGAGCGGACCATATTTCAGTGAGTGTATGAATAATTGATGAATCCTCCTTTCAGTGTTTTTCTCTCTCTGGTGACTAGTTACCATATTTTCCTCCCATAGATAGACGTATACATGTCTATGCAAGGCGTCTTTGATTAATTAGAAAGAGGCAGACAGGCAGCAAGGTACTGACCATGACTGTACGATGATGCAACAGGTTTATTACGTCTTTTCTAGAGCTTAGGCATGGCTGTTTGTTTTTCCATATTTCAACACTGCAGATCCCACACTGGAATAGTCACCGCCACCCTTATGTGCAGGTTTCTACACTTCCCCGTCTTCCCTTGTGACGTGGGCTCATGTGCCCTCAGCTTAGAAGCTTCATGTGGCATCGCTGCATCTTTTTTCACCTCACAAATCTTTTAACATTTTGACATCTCTGAAAGAGTTTATTTGATTGATAAAGGGAAATTTAGCCTCATTTTATAATAATATTATCTATATTGCTTGCAGAGAGATGCCAAACTGTTATTCATGACATTAATGTTGATTGAGTGTTTCACTTTTCCGCTTCTTTCTTATTTTTCTTCCAATTCATGTAGTGTCTCTCCCTGTGTCTCGCTCTCCTCTTTCTCCTCTTCTCTCCATCCATCTCAGACTCACTCTCTTTCTCGGCCCGCCTGCTCCGCACAGGCTGGCATAGACACTCCCTTCAGCGCTATTTCACACTCATGGTGTTGTTTTTTCTCATTGCTCTCTGTGTTCCTCTCCTTTCCCCACCTCTTTCGTCCCGTTACTGCACTGACGGGGTCAGATGCTGGCCGGGATGATAGCAGAGCCCGCTTTTCTCTCTGAGTATACTATCTTTGCTCTGGACCATTCAAAACGACCCAAAACGGCCCAGGTAGCCAGTGTGGTGAGTTTGCCCTCACTTCCTGCCTCTTCCTCCTCATCTTTCTCCTTCTCCTCCTCCTGCTCCTCTTGCCCCGTTCCTACCTTCCGTCTTCCGCGCCTTGGGAGAACCGATAGAGGACTGTGGCCCATGTAGGGACAGCTTGTTCCCTGCTCTCTGTCTCCTGTTTGCTTTGGATTTAGCGAAACCAGAAGTCATCTCATGTGTAGGCTAACCCTGCATCTAATGGGAGTTGTGGTGGTCATCGTGGGATAGAAACTTCTGTGCTTTCTGCTCTGTGTTGGTTTATTGACCCACCTTTCAGTTTTTAGAATCTGTCGGAATAATTTAATAGAGCTCCTTCGTCTTTAGGAAACCTTAGTTGCTTGCCTTACAGACCCTTAACACCCTGTTATGTTGCCTCGTGGCCTTTGACCCTTATCCCCACGAGCCTGTCTGTTTATTTGGAGAGTTGACTTCTTCCTTTATGTCTTCCTTTTGTTAGTAGGTGAAATGTTAGATTTAATACTCTTCCAAGTAAACAAACAAAGCCTGTGCACTTGTGTAGAGCTCAGAAACTATAGGATGTGTGTTTAAATATGTGAACAGCAAGATTACATCTGAAACAACCTAGTATTGTCACACAAATAACACACTTTAATATTAGGACTGCACCAGGAAAATGGAAATCAAACAGTTTCTACTTCCCTTCACATACCTATGTAACATGTAATGAATGAATATTATGTTAGAATTATATCACCAAAGATCCAGTTGTGTTAAAATTACCAGTAATTACCAGAATAATTAGGTTATTTAAGGGTATTATTTTACTAAACATGATTGTTTATTAATGCTAGGGGTTATTTCAACGTTTAAGTCTATGTCCTCGTTTGGACGGTCACATATCAGTTTTCAAAACAGCCTCCAGACTGTGTAAACCTCACATCGGTTTTGTGTTTCAGTGAGTAAACAGGGCAAACAGAGCTTTTGCATAAAGCTCAGCGAGAGTCGGGAAATTAATTTAAGAGCGCCTCGTTTCCTTGTGTTTATCTCTGATTGTTCATTTTAAATGCGCTGATTATAAAAGAGGGATTTTATCACAGCAGGACAGCCGCTTCCAAATGTCTTTTGTCTTCTTTGCTGTTGTCTGACAGCAAGAACAAAAGAATACGTATTGAGAACACCTTTATGATAAATTCACTTGCAGCAGACTGTGACCAGGCATTGTATGCGCCTGTGCGCTGCCTAAATTGCCGATAGCTTTCTGTCATTTCCTACTTTTTCATTAATCCCAGATTTAGACGCCTGTATCAATGACGATATAGATCAGCTGTTGCCAATAATCAGATCAGGTCCCAGCCGTGAAATATTGATGCTGTTAGCTGCTCCTTACCCGATGTTAACTGTGATGTGCCACTTAAAAATAGGACGAGGAAGCCTTGATCTCTGCTCCCTCTGTATTACATGTGGGCTAAATATAACTGATAATGCTGCTCCCTATTTAACAGGCTAGTCTGAGACCTTGTCCTCTTTCAATTATATGACATCCGTGGCACTTTGTAAGAGAGCGATTATATAAAGTAAGCATCAGATCAGTTCATTCTTGATCCACAGTCTGGAGAGTTTTGATGTGCTGCTGCCACAACTACAACAAGTGTCCTTTTCATCTCTTTGGATTAACCGTGAATATGCATCCAGTGTCATGTACCAACAACATGTTGGTCCCATCAAACAATTGCATTAAACTTGTTGATTTTCTTTTCTTTTGTTTGACATTTTTCTTTGGACTTCTTAACTACTTATGATTTAGTTTCTCATGCATTTAAGTGAGAGTTTTGTTGTGTAGTATGAGGTTGCTCTACAGAAATGGAAGCTCTAGTCTTGGTTTAGGGTTTGTGTACTGTGTACTTAAAATACACAGGAGAAAATAACGTAACGTACATGAAATAAATACTTAAACTAATGAAAAAATAGAATGGTGTTACTTAAATGTTTTTTTACTTAATAGTGCCCAGTGTGGAGTTTTCTATTAAACAAACTAAAGTTATGTTTTCAACCTCAACTCCAAGTGATTTCTCTTAGGAGATGCCTTCATTTTTTTAACATCTGTGTTCACTTGTCAACAGTCTCCCTCTTTCTTACCTTTGCTAGCTTTTTGCTTTATACCCAAATGCTTAAGCTACCCTGTGCAGGCGTAGAAGAACAAACAAAGTGGAAGCCACTCATAACAATATTTATTAGCATTTCTAGTGGTCAGAATCTTCACATGGGACCTTTTAATTTGTTTGAATTCAAATCAGCCTGCATCCAGAGCATCACACTGCTCTGGCTCTGTAGTGTATTTCACATTTAGCTCTCTTAAAACCCAGACTCGGGGTTGACTACTGTTCCATGAAGAGGAAACATCAAATGGACCAGAAACAAGAAAGACAATTGTGAATGTATGGAACAGTCAGCCAGAGGAAGGAGTAGCTCGGAGCTGGACGAGGGAGGAGGAGATTTGCACACTCTGATCCTGCTTCTAACCAGTCAACTAAACCAACTAAGCTGCTAAATGTTCACTTACTGCAGTCTCGCCTCTGTGCCCTTATAATCCAGCTGCACACACACAGCACTGCCCGGCATCTTTAATTCAAATACCGGCTCTCCTACTTGACTATAACTGTCTGTTTGTTCTGTCCTTGTGGCTGTTCTGTAGAATATTGTTTTAACCCCTTTTTTTATTTATTGTCCGGTAGAGATGCCTTCTGTTATGTATTTAACCCCTCTGTTTTTTCCAAGTTGCATGAGGGTACCCATTGCCCCTGCATTGCTCCCAGCAATACTAATATTGCTCCCTCCAGAGTAATCAGGGAGAGCCATGCTGGGTGTGGATGACTAACTGGCCCAGGACAAGTTCAATGGCACAGCTTTTCTTGCTCTCATTATGTCTTTTTTCTGCAGAGTGCCTCTAAAGGAGCTTCAAGGTCTCCAAGAGGTAGCATCAATGGGGATGGAAGTGCTTCTCCTCATGTACGTTCATTATAATCTTCTCCAAACTGCTCTTTTGTCTGCAGGTTGATGTTATAATGCTGCATTTTTTTTGTGTGTTCCCAACAGAGAGAAGAGCCGCAGTCACTTGCCCAGAAACTGCAGCTTAGAGTTCCCTCAATGGAGTCATTGATTCGTGGTGGTGCCAGTCGGGCCGAAAGTCTGTTCCGCTCTCCGTCTAAAGAAAGCCTGGTCCGAAGCTCATCACGCGAGTCCCTGACACCTTTGGGAGAAAATGAATCGCCGGGTGCCCCGATGTACGATCCGCCCTCAGATATTGAGAGTGAAGCCGAGGAACCGCCAGGAAGTGCAGAGTCTCTGTCTAAAGAGCAGCTGGTGCACCGACTCCTCAGAGTGGAGAGGAGTCTGGGGAAGTACAGAGGAAAGTACTCGGAGGTGAGGCAACTCAAAGGAGATTCATGCTTTAAGTATGTCAACCTGTGTAGTCTGTACCACGTAGTAATCGACGCACATAACTGTTACTTATTAATTAATTTATTTTTCATGCAGCTCGTTACTGCGTACCGAACAGTACATCGAGAGAAAGAAAAAACGCAGGTAATTCTACAATGTTGGCCAATATTTTATTATTGATGTGATGGATTATAGACTGGCATCTTGATCAGATATTCATTTATGTTCCCCACAGGCCATCCTCAGTCAGAGTCAAGACAAAGCTCTCCGTCGGATTGGGGAACTGCGGGAGGTGTGACTACATGTTATGAATATCTCTCTAGATCAGCATGTTTTTTTTAAATTTATTTTTTATTTAATGATTTGTTTAATAATCTGTAGGAGCTTCAGATGGACCAGCAGGCCAAGAAACACCTACAAGAGGAGTTTGATGCTGCACTGGAGGAGAAAGATCAGATGATCACTGTTCTTCAAACACAAGTGAGTGTGCTGATATGAAGATGATTGCTTGGAGATTTGTTAGTGGGGAGTTGTAAAGCTGCAGCAATAGTATTTAGGAAGTATGAATTCATGCTGTGTGTCTTTAGTCCGTAATATCAGAGACTTATCTCTCAAACTGTGGTTTTAATTAAAATCTTTCTCTGTAAGGTTGCTCTATTGAAGAAACGAGTGAAGGGGGTCCCTGATGGTGAGCTGGCACCCGAAGGTGAGGTCCCGCAGTCTGAGGCGACTGAAGACTCACAGAGTCCTTCTAAGGAGCATGGGACAGAGTCTGAAGGCACCGAGGGTAACTACATGTGTTAAAAATATTTACGTGTTTGCACTTTGCAAGGATTACACTCCAAATGTGAACATGAAGATACTGTAAAATGTCTCACATTTCTGTTTTGGAAACTTACTTTTTAAGCACTGAATTGTGTTTTATTCTGGACAGCAGAGGGCAACAGTGATCCTACAAAACTAATGGAGGCTCTGCAGAAGAGAGTGAAGAGGCAGGAAAACCTGTTGCAGAAGTGCAAAGAAGTGATGCGTACACACAAGGAGCGCAGCTCTCAGCTGGCCAGTGAGAATGAAACTCTGCAGGAGCAGCTGCAGGAGAGATTACAGGAGTTGGAGAAAATGAAGGTGACTTACTTGTGGATTTAACGGTTAGCAGAGAAAAACCACAATCATCACTGTAATAAAAGGACATTTTTTATTAAGTAATATATACATAGTTTTTATTCATTTTATGAGTAAGATATTTTTAAAAGTCAGAATTACACAGAAATTTCAAAATGAAAGTCTCTTACTTCAAAATGTGGCGGTAAGCTGCAGTTATGAAGATGTTGATTAAAATGGTGTTGGACTGAGAGGCTGCAAGTGACTGAGCAGTGTGTTTAGGGTAATTAATGCTGTGCTATCAAATGCCTGCCAGAGTCTTTATGGTCCACTGATAATGTGTCTCCATTATCTCTGTGACACAGTGGATTACTGCGGTTCTCAGAGTCCGAGCGTCCAAATTCCCTGGCTGAGCTCCAGAGCGAGGGGTTCAAGTCATGTCAGCTTGACACGACTGAACCATTGATTTCAAAACATTTTGCTTCCGTGGTATGATCGGCTTGTGTAGTTTGTCCACGGCCATTCTGATGTTTTGCAGCATGTTTGCTGTTGCGAAGACAAGCTTGTCTGCGACTGTATGTTGATTGACTTGCTTTCATTTATTGCTATAATGTTGGTGTTGATTCTGCACTAAGCTTGGGAACAGGGCCCTGTTTCAGGGAAAGCAGAGGTTAAAAGGCGTTCAGCCCTCTTAAGCAGCATGACGGCGTCCTGGAACTGCTGGGTCGTGCTCATCTCCTGCCTCAGACAAATATCCCATAAAACTCACCATCTGTGTACGATTCCAGACTTTTAGTTCAAGGAGTTTTTGAATTTACCATGTACAGTTTGCTTGGCAGATGGGCAGGTCTTGGCTTCTCTGTTTATTTACTGTAAAATCGTACATTCTTAAATTTATTGTCAATCACATGGCTGCACAGACGATCTTTCTCCCACATAACTCAAACAAACTAAGAATTATAGTCAGCCCAGCATTTCCGTTTAGTAACCGCCGTATAAACTGCGATGGCACAGAGACATAACGAAGACATGCCACCGCTGCAGCGCTGGGCTGTAATTTGGGTTGTTGGTTTAGCTGGGCTTCTGTACACCCTTTGGTGACTCGTGTTGTGGGTGAGGCATCCTGGGTGGTGCTCAAAGCATTTTGAAGCCATTTCACCAAAACATGTACAGGATATGAGTAAGAAAATCAAATGGGTGTCAAGTGGGAGTTATGCCACTTTGATTTCTTAATTGTGTCAAATGTTTTATGTGTTTTTATAAAGGAACTGCACACGACAGAAAAGACCAAGCTGATCACTCAGCTGCGTGATGCCAAGAACCTCATTGAACAGCTGGAGCAGGACAAGGTGGGTGTAGAGCGTCTCGGACTTTAGTCACATTATGATTGAAGGTTCTCCCCCTTTGAGTGAAGAAGTGAGACACATTGAAGTCCCATATTGTTCCTCTTAAACTTTGACCCCTACTGACTCTGGAGGATGGACAGCAGCTCAGGAGATATCTGTGAGGAATGCTGAAAGCACTTAAGTCAGAAACAATTACTGGCACATGGCTTGAGTTAGGGTGTAAAATGCAGAGATGGTACTTACTAGGTCATCCTCTTCTTAAGTGTTGATACCTGTTGTTCAGTCTGTATGTGTAAAAAGCTGATATTCTTCAATGTTTTTCAGGGCATGGTCATTGCTGAGACTAAGCGGCAGATGCACGAGACACTAGAAATGAAAGAAGATGAGGTCGCGCAGCTTCGCTCCAGGCTTCAGCAGGCTACTGCCCAGAAAGAAGAATTGCAGGAACAGAAAGAAAAGGCTGAGAAATCAGGTTGAGTGTAATCTTTGTCTGAAATTGTTAAAAAAAACTAAAAAGTCTGGATATCCTAATGATTTTTATTTTTTTCTAAAAGCTTTTGAAGAACTTGAACGGGCTCTGGGTGTAGCTCAGAGGGCGGAGGAGGCCAGAAAACAGCTGCAGGTTCAGCTGGAGGAGCAAATGCAAGCAGTTGAAAAGGCCCATGTGGAAGAGAGGAAGACGCTTCAGCATGAACTCACACGGGTCAAACAGGAAGTGGTCACCATCATGAAGGTCAGAAAGTGACGTCTGCTGAATTATCAAGAATTTGTTGTGTTTTTGAAGAAACCATTAGTGCATTAATGTAACCGACCTCACCCTACAAGTTGTCTTTGGTTGTGTTTATATGAAGATGACTTGTTATTACCAAATTCACCAATTCAAACTGTTCCACTGCTGTCATAAAAATTGTGCAGGGCAGATGTATTTAATAGTGTGAACTGTACTGTATGGATATTTAAACTGTATGTTTTGTCATTTTTCTTTAGAAATCAACAGAGGAGACAGTGTCTCAAATGGAAAAACTTCACAGCCAAACGTTGGCCTCTAAGGAAGACGAGTTAAATGACAGAATCAACAAAGCTGTGGTGGGTGCCAAACGTTTTCCTTCCTTCCTTCATTCATTCAATAAAAGCGACTTAAATTGAATTATATAAATATTGTTGGGTTGTAAATTTGGAATGGTTTTCCTGATTAGGAGCAATGCAAAGAGGAGTTTGCACAATTGACCAAGGAGCGAGAACAACAGGCGTCTCTTGCTCTGGAGGATGCAGAGTTACAGAAGACGGCTATTAGGACGGAGGCTGATAACAAGGTTAAAGAGATACAGCTGGAGCTGAAAACTGCACGAACTGTGAGTCTTTCTAACAACGTATTCACTTGTGTCGTTGTGACGTTCAAATCGTATTTCCTTTTTAATTTATTTTATGTGTTTGTTGATTTGTTAATTTTAAACTATACCAAATATGCACACATGGATTTTTACAAGCCCACGGGCAAGTGGAGAAAGATTTATAGCATAATACATTATAATGGAATGTAAATAAACTGATTTTACCTTAATTGTACACTTCACGAACAGGGCTAAGTTTTTATTTCACACACGCGATACTCCAAGCTGTTTGACAGACCCATTGTTGCAGAAATATTTTAATTATCGACAAGGCAACTTTGAAGAATTACTAACTACGTGTTTTGTGATTGCAGAGGATTTTGGAGCTGGAGAGTTCTGTGGTCAAGGTCTCAGAAGATGAATCGAGTCTCTCCCATGAAGTTTCCAGTCAGCTGGAGGAGCTTAAGAATAAACACAAGGAGCAAATCTCTGCATTAGAGGAAAAGCACCAGGAGCAGCTGGAAAAGCACAAGGGCACCTTAACCCAGCAACATAATGCTGCTCTTGAGGAGCTCAAGGAAAAACACAGAGTTGAAATGGAGACCCTTCTGAAAGATAAGGAGCTGCAGTTCCAAGCACACGTTGAAGACATGAACCAGAAAACGTTGGAGAAACTGGAGGCTAAGCAGGCGGAATTGGAGGCGCTTTCTGCTGAACTTTCAGAGCTATTGAAGAGTAAACAGGTTCTGGAGGAGAAGCTGGTGGCAGCTGAAGACGCCAATAGCTCAGCTCAGCAGGAGCATGAGAAACGGTTTCAAGATCAAGTGTCAAAGCACGACGCAGAGCTTGCACATATCAAACATGAGCATGAGAAGTCCCTTGGAGGTATCGAGAAAACGCTAAAGGAGGAATGTAATGCTCTGAAAATTGTTCTGAAGGAAAAGGAAAAGGAAATTAAACAACAAATCCTTAAAGAGAAAACACTACAAGAGGAATCACATTCAACTGCACAAGCCTTAGAAGTCAAGATGAAGGAACTGGAGGAGCTGCAGCAGAGTTTATCACAATTCCAGTTAGAAAGTGGGAGCCTAAAGGAATCTAATGCACAGTTAAGCAAGATGTCAGAGGATCTTAATCAGTGTAAGAGAGACTTGACAGATTTGGAGCAGCAGTTGGAAGCGGCAAAGAATGACTGTCAACAAAAAGAGAAGCTGCTACAAGACATAGAGCACCAATTGCAAGAGACCAAGCATGAGCTTTCAGAGAAGGATAAGTCATTTACTGCAGAAATGAACACTAAGATCGAAGAACAAACGCGCCTCAAGAAACAGCTGGATGATGAAAAAGCAGCCCACGAGAAGAAGCTGAAGAACACTATAACCGAGATGGAAGCAAAGCTGAAAACGCAGGAAACAAAGATGGAAAAGTTCAAGCAGAAGGCCAAAGAAATGCAGGAGAACTTCAAGAAGAAGCTTCAGCAGAATGACGAGAACATGAAAAAGGAGCTGGCAAAGAAGGAGGCGGAGCTTCAGCAGAAAGAGCAACAGGTGCAAGAGAAGATAGTTGAGATGGCCCAAAAAAGTTCACAAGGCCTCAGCAGCGCAATGTCCGAGCTGCAGGCCAACCACAAAGAAGAGCTGGAGAAGCTGAACACCACCCATAAGAATGAGATGGAGAAGCTGGAGCATCATTGGCAGGAGAAGTTAGGACAGCAGGAGGAAGAATTAATGGAGAAACATTCAGTCTTGCTACAGAGAAAGTTCAGGAAATGGAGGAAATGTCTCAGCAGCTTAGCAGAAGCAGAGCTGAGACTGAACAGATATTATGTGAAATAAAAAATTTAAAGGAGGACCTGGCAATTCGAGAGACCACCGTGCAGAAGTTGCAAGAGGAGCTTAATCAAGCGGCGGTTAAGCTTGAAAGTTTGTCTCAGGCTGAAGCGTTGCTGAAAGAACAAGTGGAGTCGGCAGAGAGGAACCTTAACCAGGCTCTGAATGAGAGAAACACCCTCCAAGACAAGCTGAACACAACAGAGGAAGAGAGCAGAGAGAAGTTAAAGACCTTGACGGACAAGCTGAATGAAACAGAGAAACAGCTTGAAGCACTGGAAGGCTCCAGATGTAAGGAAAGTGACGACTTGCAGAGTAAATTTGAGGAAACTGCCGTTCAGCTACGAGCCAAGGAAGCCGACTTCCAGCAGCAATTAATTTCTATCATCAACCAAATGGACCATTACTGTAAGGAAGTTCAGTCTAAAGTGGAGTGTGGTGCTGATGAACTCCAACAAAGAGTGGAACATAGAGTGAAAGAGCTGAAAGACAGACTGCTCTGTAGCCAGGAAAAGGTAGGGAAGCTCAACAACATTATCCTTACTAAAGTAGATAGAAATTGCACTTTAGAGGAGAGTCTTCGCCAGCAGGTGGAGGAGAATAAGAATCTATGCACATCACTAGAACAGACGACTGCTCAGGTAAATGCTCAAAAGGAGCAAATAAACGCCTTAACACAAGAGAGGGAGAATCATTCCCTGTCCGTCAGTGAGCAAATTCAGAAAATCGAGGAACTGAGTGAAGCAAACAGAATCATATCAGAAAGTATGAAAACAAACGCGCTGCATATCACAGACTTGGAAAGTGTCGTCAGTGACTTGAAAAAACAGCTTGCAAGTAGCATGCAAGAGAAGGAGGAAGCCATAAATAATCTCAACCAGCAGTATGCAGAGGAGAGGCAACGGGCTGCTGCTCAAATGGAGGAGACCATTGAGAGATTAGAGCGGGAGAGAAAATCTGCTTTGGAGCAGGCAGATGAACTCAGGAAGAGCTTGTCTGAGTATGAGAACAAGTTCAGCCAGAGTGACAACACCATTACGTCTCTGCAGCACAGGCTCGAAGAACTTGAACGAGAAATCTCTGAGAAGAATGAAGCCCTGCAAAGGCTGACAGCGAGTATTGACAATCAGTCCATCAGCAAGTCTGAGATGGACCAGGTGTTGAGTGAGAAGGAGCAGAAAGTAAGTGGACTTACCTCGGAGCTCGAGGGTTGCGTCGGTCGACTCGCCGAGCTTCAGGAGCAGCTAGCCTTAAAAACGAAAGAGTGTGAACAGCTCTCATCTGACCTCAAACAGCAACACGGCATCAGGGAGAACGAGAAGAAGGAGTTGGTTGAGCAGCTGCAGCAGACCCAGATGCAGTGCGCTCAGAATGGTAATTTGGAGCAAGAGATGGCAGAGAAGATACGCTCCCTTGAGGAAGACAACCTGAAGTGGAAGGACCAGCTTGAAAGTCAAAGGGAGGAATTTGAAAAGATTAAAAGTGAGATTATCAGGAGCAAAGAGGAGAGTCTGAAGGCAGCCGAAGAGAAGATGTCTGCAGAGAGCACACGGAAAGTATCAGAGCTGAAGAAGAAAGCCGAGCAGAAAATCAGCCAGATTAAAAAACAGCTGACCTTGCAGCTGGAGGAAAAAGAGCAGACGGTTCAGGCTCTTCAGACGAGCCTGGAGGAAATCAAGAGCAATGAAGCATCTGGCAAAAAACACACAGAAACATTAGAAGAGAAAACAAAAATGCTCGAGGACGCTCTTGTCAAGCTGAAGGAAGAGCAGGAGAAAAATCTTGAACAGATTCTTAGTAATGAGAGGCTTGAGAGAGAAAAGTCTTTGGAGGAGCTGAAAGTCATGTACGAAGAGAAGTTGATCTCACATCAGAAAGACTCGGTTCAACAAGGGGAGCAAAGCGAAACAGAATCCACGCTGCACGTAATAGAGGCAAAGCTGAAAGAAGTAGAAGAGCAGAATGGAAACCTTCTTACGGAAATAAATCGTCTGAAAGAGGAAATACGTGAGAAGGATGCCCAGCTCGAGAAACACCAGGCAGCTATGAAGCAGGTCCAAAATCCGCTGGAACCTGACACAAAGGTGGAATGTAGCAGCGTACAGCAAACCAAGAGCTCGATGGAAAACGAGATGGAAAACCACTCTCCCATGCAAGAAGGGGATGAGGATTCTCTCAAGGGCAAGCTCAATCAGATGAAAAACGAGAAGGAGAAGATCCACAAGGACTTCACCAGGCTGCAGAAGGACATGAGGCAGCTGAGGAAGGAGCACGAACACGAGCTGGAGTATCTGAGGAAGGAGTTGTCGGAGGAGAACGAGAAAAAGCTAAAGTGAGTCCCTAAATAGTGTTCAAATGTTATTGTATTTCCTTGTCTGTAAATGTCCTTGTGGTGTCGATGTTAACGTCATTTAATATCTATTTCAATAGGCTTGAGTTAGAAGATCTGGAAATGAAGCACAACTCCGCCATGAAGCAGTTCTTACGGGAGTTCAACACACAGCTGGCTTTGAAAGAGAGGGAGCTGGATACATCTGTGAAGGAGACCATTGGTGAGGCAAAAGAAAATGATTCGCCATTCATCAAATTAAAGTGACAAGTTTTACCAGCATGAGAAATGAGAGATTGCAATAGTTCTCGTTTGCTGTGGTCACATTTCAGTAAACTACACTCTGCTTATGTTTTTAGGCACTGATGTAACTCCCTCAGAATAGAAAATCAAAGTGAACATGATTGATGTTCTTGTACAACACTTTGCTAGAATGACTACATGGAAACATTATGCTTTTTTATTATTTTATTTTTTTTTATCTTGGCACGGAGCGAAACAAAATTGGAAAGAGTGCGTCTGAATTGCCATGTCGTGTCCTCCGTGTTTAAATCATGTCACATTCCAGATGGGACGTGAGTGAGCGGTTAGTGAATTTGTTGCGCCTGTACTAAAGCTGGCTTCTTCCTTTTCTCTCCCTCCACACACGCACAGAGAAGGCCCAGAGCGTCGAAGCAGATCTCATCAGTATCCACCACGAAGAGGTCAGTCAGCTGAAGAAGGTGATTTCTCAGAAGGAGGATGATTTGCACAGAACGGTTCAGAAATATGAACAGGTTTTACAGGTACTGTAAAAAAAATCCAAAAAACAAACGGGTAACTTTCATTTTCATCCAGAAGCACAACCACATTTTATGGAGAGGAGAACCATAGCATTAAAGCATTCCACTATTTGGCCCCTACCTTCCTTCATTTCGGTTATTTATAATGGAGTACAAGGAAAAACATAAAATTATCCAAATTAAATAGTAGTAAGATAAAGATCAGCACAATAGCAGCAGTAAACTCTTGTTATTTGACCCTAAAACATTCATTCACACCCCTCCCACAATGTCTCCGTTCTCCACTTGAGATCTGCTGACTTTGTATAAAGGCCTGGACTCACCAAACTAACATTAAAGTACTACCGGCAACAAAACGTCAACTAATACAAATGCACAAGGCCCAAGGTATTTGAATGTTTAGATTAGAGGGAGATGTAGTCTCTGTGTGCCCTCTTGATTGAAAACAGTCGTCGGCTTGGTGTGTCACGGCCTTTAAGCAGACCCACTAAAATACTCCCCCATAAACACCACCTACACCGATCAGCCACAACATTAAAAACACTGACGAGAGAACTGAGTAACATCGACCATCCTGTGGCAACTAAATGTTCTGCAGGGAAACTTTTGGACCTGGCTTTTGTCTGGGTGTTCCTCAGACAGGTACCACCCACCTAGACCAGACCAGGCACCCCTACTCCATAGCGATGATAAGATGTGAGCCTGACACAGGCACACACACAAAGAGAAAACAGTTTGTTGGTGTTGACCTGGCCTCCAAATTCACTAAATCCCAACCTGATCAAGTATCTGTGGGACACACTAGTGCAAGCCTGATCCACAGAGGCCCCTCCCTTCAACCCATAGGACCCAAAGACATCACAGGACACCCTCAGAAGGCCATGTCCATTCTGTAATGAGTCACCACTGGACAGGATATAACAGGATATTAGGAAGGTGGTCATAATGTTATGCCTGATCGGTGTATATCACATATTTTTAAGCATTCACAACTATCATTTAGTAAAACCCAGATGTGGTAATGGGTGTCACTTGTTCTTTCTCTTTATGACTGACTCACTCCTTTACTGTCTGTAAAAAGGGTGGGAGTTGTCATATTAGACTGATCTGACCGACATACTTGAGCTGTGATTCTGAGACGATACATAGGAAATGACTCAGACGTTATTATTATTTATTTTTTTTTCCCTCAGAGTCGAGAGGACGAGATGGGAGACAGAGTGTGGCAAGTTCAGAAACAACTTGAGGAGTTACAAGCTCGAAGCCAAGGCTCCTCTGAGGTACTAACGTCTGACTCTCTATTACATATTCACCAGGTCGTCAAACATCTGCAATTCCTGCCACATCTGGTTGATGTATGAGGGACAGCTTTACGTTTACGCAGATGTAGAAATTCATACCTGTAGCTGTTAAAATCCATTATACACGAGACTGGAGGTTTAGCTTCAATTTATATAGTAACTCTGTTGAAGTCGTAAGTCACTTCAGACTGGCTGCGTTGAGTAACAATGGCTGCATGAAGTCATTCTTTCTCAGATCCCTTCTGGGAAAAGCCCGGAGTCAGATGGAAGCAGTACTAGTTTTGAATAACGGCCTTATCCAGATGCTGTTTTGTGTCGATACAGAGCTTTTCAGATGCCCCATTTGAGAGTTCACATCTAGGTTAACAGACGTAGCGCTCATGGCTCATCTTCTTCTCTGGGTTCCTTCATAATTAAAGGATTCCGTCTTGGAGCTCAGGGGCAATTTGCTTACATACTTTGCTCTGATCAGTTTCCCGCTCTGGTCGTGTGGCGGCTCTCCAAAACTCGCCGGATGCTGTGAAGCTCGTTTGAATCACCCTGGAATGCTCCCCCTCTCCGAAAACAGAGATTGTGAGGCCGCGGCGAGCCTCGATCCCTGTTCTCAATTATCATCGTACGAGGTGATTCTGGCCGATTTATACTACAGGAATAGTCGCATGCAAGATGTGCGTACTGGAGAGGGGCCATACAGTGCTCCAGGGATACATTTTACCCATGTGTTGAGGTGCCATGAGACCCCTGCAGTGGTTCATCCACCTCTACACACATGTTCAAATGCACACAAACACAAAGAATTACTGTATGCTGCTCTCTCGGCTGCATTTTTCCCAGGTGAGGTAATAACTTAATGTGTGGATTGAATGGCTCTATGCTCAGGGAGGCCTTTCCTTACTGTGGGCCTCAAGAAACATTCTTCTGACAGACAGTGGGTCAGTGTGTCTCACTAAAGAGCGAGAAAGACTGCTCAGAGGTTCTCCACAGACCAAAGTGGACTTAAACAATCTTTGAATCATACTGTGTGATTAAAGGATCAGGCAGGCGATGTTCTGCTTTTTATTTCGTAGACAAAAAAATCCCAGAAATAGACAAACCAGATGTTGGTTCGTCTCTCAATACTTACTTATTTCTCTCTGTGTATTTAAACTTGAAGTCCCACTCACTCCTAGATATTGTAAATCTTTGAAACAGCTCATAAACACAGACTTTCAGTTTTAAATAAATGTGAGATCATTTTTTGTAGCAGCTTGGTACTTTTTAAAACGCAAATAGGACTGAATTGCCTTTTTAGTTTTAATCGGATGTATAATAGTAGAGATTATATTTAACCGAACTTGTCTTAAAATAAGGCGATGAACTCATATGTAATTAGATTAGCTGTGGTACGATACAGTTGGATTTATTGCGATAGGATATGGTGCAATAACGTATAATGCGATTCAGGACGATATGGTACCATTTTTGATATTTTTCTTTTGAAGATACAGCAGCACATGAAGTTTGAAGTTTCTATTCTGTTTTAACATGCAGTGTATTCTCTCTTCTTTCTTTTTTGGGCACACAGAAGACCACAGAGGAGCTGCAGGTACGTTCATTGGCTTCACGGTTTCTGGAATTCAGATTTTATTTCTTCAAAATTCAAAACAATCAAAAAAAAATATGAAAACAAATCAAGAAAATACATCATCTAACAATCTTCCATCCTTCTCGACTTCAGGCTCAGCTCGCTGAAAAGACGACTCTGCTGAGCGAGGCCCGGCTGAAAGAGCAGGAGTTTATGGAGAGGGTGAGTGTCTGCTCCTCAAGGAGGATAAATGAACAGAAAATCCATTACAGCGTATTCCCATGATGCTGTGGCCTCCAGCGAGAGCGGCTACTGGTCTCCTGCTGCATCAACTTAATTACACAGCACATCTGTTTACATTTGGTTTAACCCCATAAACAATCAGAGCAACGCCTCCCACAGTTTTCTCACACGCATCGTCATTCTCACACACCAACACGATGCTAATATCCCAATAATCAATTAGGCTAATGCATAGAATTAACCCACTGGGGTCAGTTTTATTTTCTTTCCTCCCGTAATAATCAGGGCATGCTTGTGTGTTTCTCCACGCTAGATTCACTCGCTCGAGGACAAGATTAAATGTTTCCACCGAACCACTGTTGTAACTCATCTCGGGAGCACATTCAAAGGTAATGTCAACACCATGAATCGCTTAGTTCTGCTTCTCGGACCAATTTCCTTTAAGAGCAGCGCAACAAACAGGGCACACATAACACTTGAAGGCAGGGTCAACTAACCTGTGGATGGTAAAAAGGGATTTTAACACGTAACAAATGATAACATGATGGGATACCATCGGTAAGATCTTAGACATAAAACTCATGGATTAGAGGAGGGAAAAGAGACCCCGAGTGTTGTCTGGTTTAGCTCTGATTTTGACCACATTTGAGCCAAGTGAGCATAATTTTAGGCTTTCTGGTTTAGATAAGAGCTGTGGTTATAATTAGGGTTTGGTTAAGGTCTTATGGGTTAGAGGTATACATACAACCGTCGTGGTCAAGGCTCGGGTAAACCTCTAGGGGCCGTTCTTTAAGTCAATGCACTGTCCTCAAGTATATCATGACCCAAACATGAAGTGTCTGCGTGTGTGCTTTTCAAGAGATTGAGTCCTCTTAAACCTTTCCTGCTGGTGTAATAAAGAGAAGTTGCTGTGAGAAGGAGGTGGGGGGGCGGTGAAGAAGTCATCCTCGGATTTAATGGCTTTTGCAGATTGCGGCTTTAACGTTTCCTACTCAGAACCCTGCAGTGCGAAGACCTATTGAATCCTCCATTTGCAGCCCACATACTATCATCCTAATACGTCGTGCGTTTTCACAGGACTACAGTGCACATTAGTAAAACTGTCTTCCACTCAATCATGACTCTGCTGAGCCTACTTGAACCACCCAGATATGTGGTTTTGAGTAGAGGGCTGATCAGAGGGCTATCTGGTTTCACGTCTGTAGCCGTGTGATAGGTGGGATTGGAGGCTCAGCTGGGGCAACACGGGGTCAGGAGGACAAAGGCTGTGGCATTTATTGGTCACCCATTACTCCACAGGGGCCACTCAGAGATCAAAGAGTTGTTTGGACCTCTCTATCACCTTCTCCTGTCTCATGGTCTGTCTCGGCACACGCAGGGATATTTGGGGATATCTGATTATTTAAAGAAGAGCAGAAAACAAGTGGGTGCTGTTCTGTGATAAAAACCTGAATGGGATATTTTAGTGGTGAAAGCTACAGCGTAAGTGTTACCAAACTGTAACACAGTCTTTCCCATTCACAGTTTTCAGAGGGATTACTGGTGTTATAGCTCTGGGCAACGAATTAAGACGTTCATTCTTAGACTTCCGCGGTAATAGTGCTTGTGTTGAGCCTCGCCGCTCGTTCCCATGCTCATAATTAGTGTTTAATTTGAACAAATACCTTATACAGAAGGTGGTGTTGTATTTGGTTGCTAAGACAAACTTGACTCGTGGGTGTTTTTTTGTGTTGCCAGGGGTATTTTGTGGTACTTATAAACAAGAGACAAAAAAAATAAACCCTACATACACAAACCAAAGTAGCAATGTTTTGGGAAGTGCGTCCAGATTTAGATCTCAGTAGCAGTGTTAGTGTTCAGCGGTGTTCAGTAGCTCAGAAGCAAATTTGAGCTGATAAATCTCTTTCATCAGAGAGACCACATTTAATTTAAAGTATCAGGATAATTACTGACTGTTTAAACTTTTACGTATGTAATATAATATGTAATATTCTGCATGTACAGATCCTGGATTCAACACCTCTGATGCCTTCTCAGAACCCGCTGAGATGGAGTACCTGAGGAAGGTGCTGTTCGAGTACATGATGGGACGGGAAACAAAAGTACGTTTTGTTTTTTCCTGCATTGTCGTACAAAAACAAACAAACATGGAAATTGTGGGGAGAAAAAAAAGCAGATGGAGACAATTTATTGTCCTGCGACAACAGTGACCACAAAAGTAGCTGAAAAGAAGAGAGCATTGTATCCAGAAAACAACAAAGAGACACCGATGTCTCACACAGAAAGGCTTATGCTATAACAGTGTGTGCAGGACATACATCAAATCATTTATTAGGTCATTTATGTCCCTAGGGTTTATGTTTTATTGCAGCCTCCATCTTATTAAAGGTAAAACATCAGCGAAGGACATTTATTATTATCTATACTGGACAGTCTGGCATTAAAAACTGCTATATTGAAAATGTACCCGATCATATTGGAGCGCCAGTGAACTCCATCTGCCTCGCAAAACACGAGACCATTTGGGACGCCATATAAAAGTCACATTGTGTCCAGTCCTGTTTGTGATAATTAACAGTGCTCTCGCTAATTAATAGTGCTGTTGACATGGTCCTAAAGTCAGCGGGATTTTCCCAGCTCCTCAGCAAACAGTTGGTCTTTATAGCAACATGGCAGACCTCCCCTGCGTAGAGGATGTCCCCCAGGCTGCCTGTGAGCACATGCAGTTTGCGTGACGCAGATTTGCCATTTAAAGACATGCTGGCCTTGTTTAGTGTTAGTGGAGCGGTTAGGTTTCCTACACAGCAGCCCTGTTTCTGATTATCCCCTGTGTTTATGGGGAAATGCATGCTCCCTGGCAGATAGGCCTGGAGTTGATTATGCAGATAATTTTCTTTTTTTTTTTATCTCGTTGGGCTTTAATCGTCTCAGAACGAGTTTCATTTGATCGCATTATGGCGTCAAAGATAAGGGACAGTGGATGTGACATTTGCGAACGGGTTACTGAGAGGTTTAATGACAGCGACCGCTAGGGTGAGTTTTACAGCCTCTTTTTGAAAAATGCTTTTCTTTTTCATCATCTACAGACAATGGCCAAAGTGATTACGTCCATGCTCAAGTTTCCTCCTGACCAAGCGCAAAAGGTTCTGGAAAACGAAGACTCAAAAACAATTGTAAGCATCTGTTTATCCACTGAGCATGCGTGCATGAGCTCACATCTGCACTCGTAAATCGATCAAACCTTGAATTAATCTCATATCTATCCACCCGCAGCCTTGGTTACGATGAGCGTTTGAAGGATTTGAGGACTTCTGGATGAAAAATCTGCTGCTGCTACTGCTGCTGAAGGGGAAGACTGCCATGGATTTTATCAAACCCTCCTCTCTGCATTTGTTGTCATTTTATGTGTGACTGTTTGTGTGTGTGTGTGTATGAGAGCACACTACGGGGCATAAGTGTGTGTGTGTGTGTGTGGTGCAGTGTGTGCGTACATTTAAAGGTATGAGGAAAAAAAAAAAAGAGAATTTGACACAAATCTTCCATAAATCCAGTTTCACTTTGAAGATAGGTTTAATTTATATGTTTTAGATGATGAGAAATGATTTCCCTTTTGTTTTAGAATGTGTTTATACGGATTGGCTTGTGCAATAAATGATATCACATATTGATGCCGACGGTCAGTTGATTTATAGGTTTCTGTGTTGTGCTGTCGTCTGAATCGCTTCCTTGTAAAACTGTAAACGACCCTTTAACTGTGCACTCGCACCACGTTAAGATATCGGCCTCTGGACCTTTGTTCGTTTGGCACAGCTTTTCTACGCTTTATATTTTGACACTGACAGGAACCCCAAAACACAAGAACTGTAAATTGTACTATGAAAATTAAAACTGTACTATAAGGGCACTATATGACTATACATTTTCAGACTAACAAATTAAATCTTATTTACAGAACTCCCTTTGTCACTCCTTTATCCTTATCATCATACAGTGTTGTTGAATCTTATCTCGGTAACTGGTTTTACACTGTTGAAGTTGTCTAGCGTCTAGAGGACAGACAGTAATGTGGTAATAATGATAATGTTGAAAAGCAGACGTCTGTCACAGCAGATCTAGATGTTAAAGACACGGGTCACAAACTATGTGTGACCTTTATTCGTTTCCTCCACAACAAAGATGCACATGAATTTATTAAGACGGCCCAATTTACAAGAATCAGAATAAACTTCCTTGAGCGATTTTCTGGACACATACAAGGAATCACATTCTGGTTTTGTCTCAATATACTTGAATAAGAAATTGACAACTCATCGTTAGAAATATTGGAAAATTAAAACTCAAACTGAATACTCTACTTCAGAGAAGCTAATTATGACTGGCTTACAGACTAGCAAGCTCTAATTTATTGTTAATGCAGAGGAACTTTTCAAATCAAGCTTGTGAATTTTCCTACAGCCTTCTAGTGCCAAACTGCACTGAACAAAATGTCAGAACAAAACCAAGTGAGGGAATGCATAATGTAAATCAGTGCAGGAAACAAATGTAGAGCAGAATACAGCTATGGATACACAACTAAACGTAAGTATATACAGCTCAGATTGGTACAGTATGGTGCAGGCTTTGATTGCACAATACTGGGATACGGTATGGAAACAGTGTTGGTGTATATATAGAGGTGCGCTGTCCATTTATGAGAGAAGTTGGCTATACACTGATCTGCCACAACATTAAAACAAGACAAGTAAATAACATTGACCATCTTGTCACAATCCACTTTTGGACGTTCGGATGTTACATGTTCCACCCACCCCACAACAATGACACTCCTTGATGGCAGCTGCCATCCCCAGCCTGACACAGACACACACAAAAACGGTTTAGGAACAACTCCAACAAAACATGAAAACGGCACAAGGTGTTGATCTGGCCTCTAAAATCACTAGATCCCAATTGATAATGTGTCTGTGGGATGCACTGGAACAAACCTGATCCACAGAGGTCCATCATCTCAATCCATAGGACCCTAAGCCCCCCCCACTAACAACTTCTGTTGCCAGACAAAGCAGGACACCTTCAGAAGGCCCATGACCAGGAATGTGGTCACAATGTTATGCCAGACTGATGTGTATATTGTGTGTTTGGTCATATGACAATGAAGGATCTTATGTTGCCTAATGCTGCATTTAATACACGTACATACAACACAAGAGACTTTCAACATAAGGGTTGGAACACCCACAATGTAGCATAAGATGAAAAATTTCAGTTTCTTTCTTTCTTTCTTTCTTTCTTTCTTTCTTTCTTTCTTTCTTTCTTTCTTTCTTTCTTTCTTTCTGTTCTTTCTGTCTTACAGAGACATAAGTCACTGAACTCTTCGTGAAAACTAAAGCCTTTTTTAAATGTGAGAGTGAAGCTCCTCGTTAGGTGGCAGCAGTGCGCCCTCCTCTCTCCATTCTGGTGAACTGAGCCCCCCAAAGCCCACGGGTGAAATGTGATGCTTTGCGCCTCAAAACCATTCGCGTCTCCCCATGACCGCGTTACCACACGTCCGCGGACCCCGATAAAACTACAGGTTCCGGTTTCACCTTTCACGTTAAGACGTCCACCTCCCCTTGGAGCGTTGCAGCAGCCGTCCGACCAAACCGGGGCGCTTTTATTTTGAGCGGAGCGTCACGCATTTCCAGGATCTATCGCGTTAACTTGACGACCGTTCGCATTTATCTCCGCGACAGGGAGCCTGCGAGCAACAACTTTCTCAGATTGACACAGAATGGAGAGGAGCTGACGCACCGTTATTTACCGGACCGTTAACTTTCCTCCTCAAAACTTTCCTCATGCCATCACGCCCCGCACGCTGTGCCAGACCGGGAAAAAATACCTGAAAGTTTTTGTGTTTTTGACACTCTGACCACTGAAGAGAATTCGTTCTATTTTTTCCTTTCTTTCTTACTTCTGGACACTTTAGCCGCGTTATTACGCATGATGCGCAAAGGGATGGCTCCTCTGAAGAAACACAGAACGGGAGTACACAATGTTTTTTATGTCTGTCTCTCAATCTCAGTGGCTTATTCCTACAACATAGACTTAGAACATCCTTTGGTGTTCCGCGGACCAAACTCTAGTTTTTTTGGCTATTCTGTGCTGGAGCATTATCATGACAACACACGCTGGTGAGTGCCATGTTGCAATGTACCCTGGAAATAAACTTACTGTCTGTCACTGATGCAATGAGTTTGTACTTTAGAAACAAATATTTAAATGACCTTAGAGCTTGACCTGCATCCACACCCAGATCATTCAAAGTAGTGGTAATATTCCTCCTGGAAGGTCAGGTCTGTTTATACTCTAAACCCTCAATAGAGGTTTTATTTTTTTTATTTGTTCCATTTTTATTTTTCAGTGACACAAATCACAGATTTATTAAGTCTTTGTTGGTGAAACAGCCCCCGTGCCCCATCCTCTTCCTTCTCCTCTTGTCTGCAGGGTAATAGTTGGGGCACCGAGGGCAACCTCTTCTTACAGTAGCTATGTGCACTCTCCCGGAGCAGTATTTAAGTGTCGAGTTCACAGCAACCCAGACCGCCGCTGCACAGAGATGGATCTGGGAAGAGGTCAGTCACCACAGCCTGCAGCATCTCTGTAACGCTTGCACTCACACACAACTTTACAGGAATTAACACAGAAAAGTTCTTTATCTGATCAAAGCGTTCACATGTACTGTGACACACACACACACATGCTGGGCTTTCCTGCTGCTATTTTCCTGTGTCTCTGCAGACTCCCCCTCGAGCATCTGTTTTGTTTTATCAGAATAATGCAGCCTTATGCTGCACTTAACAGAACGCGGCCGTTCCTTCAGCTCTGAACCTACTTCGTGGCGACGTGCTAAAGACAGGAGGGTTCTGTGTGCAGGGGTCCATAAATATTTTGATAAATATGATTTATGCTTCTGCTAATATTTTCCAAGCACATGAGCCAAAAAGTTTGAGCTTTAGCTTCAGAAACTATCCCCTCCCCTCCTCCACCGCCTCCTTCTCCTCCCTTCTTGTGGTCACGAAACACCGGGTGCACACTTGGCTTCAATATTAACCCCATGCTCAGTCAATGTGTAACCTAACAGCTTCATAGAAATAGAGAGTAAAAGCAGAGAAAGTGTTAATCAAAGTGCAACTTTCTGCCAGAGCTTTATACTCCTGATGATTTATGTTCCTTATCATGAACTCATAGTCAGAGTCACTGATGTTAACCCAGAGACACCATATACTAGTGCAGTGAGGTATTTGCAAATCTGTATTTTTAGAGCACATCTTCTTGAAATAGATGATGCTGCCATTCTGAACTCTGCAACACTTCTCACCTTAAACTTTCTTTCGATCATGAACCTGATGCATGTGTGAAAATAATTATTGTAGACATACCAGGATATATGTGCACATGAGATAAGTTTAAGGCAAACCACTAATATCTGTGGTTACACTCGTGCACAGATCTTTACGATACTTGGCCGGTAGGTTGCTCAAAGCGTCTCTGACAACTCGCCACAGTTCTTCTGGGGATTTAAGCTGTCGCATCATGACAGCCCAAATCCAGGTAACCCCGGGGGCGCATCATCTGCTGCGGGTCGTCTTGATCTTGTTGAAGATACGTCTTCATTAATCTGAGTGTTTAAGGTTGTTGTCCTGCTGCACACAGGGGCCATCTGGGACCAATCAGACGTCTCACTGATGGTGCTCCGTGACAGATAGGACCAGCCTTAAACCTTTACACGGGAATGTATCTTGGTCATGAAAAGCTAATCTCTGTGATCAAATGCTGCAGCAGGCGATGAATCAGTTCAAAGCTGGAAGAACGCTTTGATAGATGAGTTGTTTGTAGCATCAGTTATACAGGGGATTGCTGCTTTTCTGGTGGATTGTTTTATTGCACATAGTTTTTACTTACAATCTATTCGTGAATAAGAAATTAGGAAAAGAATACTTGTTTAGTACGAGCTGTACTACACAAAATAATGGCTAAATTTGACTCAAACATGTGATTCTGCTACCGAGGAGTTCCTGTGAACTGTATTGTTTGTCCTTTTTCAGCGTTTGATTTCCGCTTATTCAAACTGTCAAGTCTTTGCGCGTTCAGCAGAAATAAAGATGAGATCCCAGAACTCTAGCAGAAGCTGACAATAGCCGACAAGTGACAAGCTGCTCGCGCCAAGATGTCCTCCGTTCTGGTGACTCAACGTCTGCTAAGTGCTCCCATTGTCTTTCAGGAAACAAGCCGAGAGAGTCGTGTGGGAAGACGTGCCAGGGAGACAGGGATGATGAGTGGATGGGTGTCAGCCTGGCCCGCCAGGATAAAGCCAGCGGCAGCATACTGGTGAGTTCAGGGACTCTTCAGCAAATTGCGTAATGCCGACCACGTACGCTTGTAAAAAAAAAAAAAAACCTGATTATACCAACATCATTGTTACAAATGCCATGAACCGCACTGTTAAAGCACAGCTGGTCTCACCATTACAGCCTTTGTTTAGTAATAAAAAAACAAAAAATATAATGCCACTCTTTCCATTCTGTGTTCTGTTCTTACAAGTTTCAACCGACGCAAAGGGATGGGATGAATTTAAAATAATGATCCTGAATGACTTTTTGCGTATTTAAAGCCGGAGTAACAACAGAAGCCAGACAGATTTGGAAGCTGCTGTGCGGTTACATAATTCAGTGAAACATTTACCTCGTGTGCGGGACTGGAGGAGTCAGAAGTCGATCGTTCATTAAAAGAAACGAGAGCGTGGTTTGGGGAAATCAGAATGGTGCTAATCCCAGAGGTGCTTGCCTAAGTGTTTGCACAGAGATCATAGGGCAGCTGGCAGAGTTTGTTTAGGCTTCAGCTCCACTGCGGTGGTCCCATTCAAGGGCAGGCTTTCATTAAATATTAACCCCCGTCTCCTGCGGTGGGCAGAGAGGGAACTAGCGGCTTTGCGGGACAGTTTGAGGTTGTCCGGTGGGCTGCGTGAGTTATAACAGGTGTGAATGTGTTTGAATACCTCTCTGGTGGATCTGTCCAGACAACCCATCGTGTGTCCAACCTCTGTTCTTTTCGATATGCTCGTGTTCGTTTCATTTCTTTTATACCTCTGTGGAATGTACTGGCATGATTTTCAAACCAGCACTCCTGGCTTAACTCGTCAGCGAGTCTCTCAAAGTGTCAGGAGATCTTGGAGTTGTCAGTCTTGAGAATTTGAGTTCAGCGGCGCGCTCTTTGGCAACCTAGAACGAGGTGGAGGCTTTTCAGGGCCACGTGTCGGTGTGCCGCTCCAAACTTTTTTTTTTTTTTAATCTCATCTGAATGAACTCACGTTTCTGTGGAACAGCAGTAGAACGGCTGCTTGGCAGATGTTTACAGTGGTGATTTCATCGGTGCTCTCAGTGAAACCCTTGTTTGTGACTAGTCAGCTCTTTAAACTCAACAGGAACATGACAACGGCGCAGGCTCCCACCATAAAGGCCTCACGCTGCAGAAGTTGTCAGCTGCTTTTGATGGCTATAGGTTTATATCAGCTGATTCATCTGTTTTTTTTTTTCTTTTCAGTCACTGCTTCTTCTCAAGTGGGGGAATTCATGCTGCTTTTGTTTGCTTCTCTCTGCCAGCCTGTGCTTTGCCTTTGCTCAACATAGGGTCTTGCTTCCAACCAGTCATCTGATGCTTTTTTTTTGCGTGCCTACAATCTGCCAAGCTCTTATATTCATTTAGAGCTCTGTGTGTGTGTGTGTGTGTGTGTGTGTGGGAGGAGGCAGAGTGCGTTTTGGGGGAATTTAAGTGGACTTTGTCGGCACAGAGGCGTCCAGCTCTGTCCCCAGAGCCACAGAAGCCCCACCGCCATTCCCCCTGGGTACTAAATTATTACCACATTTACACATTTGTGTGGGCTGTTTTGAACAAAGTCAGAAATCTATAATATCCTTACTTGATCTCTGGAATGTTTTATTTTGAAAAACTCACTGGAAAAATATTGTTTCGAGAATTACTCACCATCAGTCTAAGAACTGAGTCTGTTTGAGGAGCAAGATAATAAAGTAGGAGTGTGTTTTTTTGTCTTTTGATCCACTTTTTTTTTTTGTTTTTGCTCTGAACTCTTGGCTTCTGCAGTTGGCTGTAAAGTGGAGGGGAGCTGTTTTGAAATGACAACTTTTAAAAATGTTGAAGTGTGAAGACTTCCTCGCTGAGGGCTCCATGGGAAATGCAGATCTCGAGCCTGCAGCCGAGATATTCACACCACAGACCATGGCTGTTATGGTCAGGATTATGGATGGGCTTTAATTCCCCCTCTCATTGCCGATCATTTGACAGCCACGCAGACGCGCTGACTCCAGCCCGGCGAGGAAGGGGCTTAAACCATCAGCTTGGTCGAGGAACGCCTGCCTCCAATCTGAAATGTTTGTGTTTACGGAACGAGCCGTGTGCATGCATCATCATTATTTTTATTTTTTTACCCGCTTTTTGTCACGCAGGCTTGTGCTCACCGCTGGAAAAACGTCTACTACGACGCAGAGCATATCCTTCCACACGGGTACTGCTCCATCATTCCTCCAACTCTGCAGGGCCGGACCAAACCTCTCATCCCTTGTTACGAAGGTACAGTAGAGACACAAGCATTAAAATGAATTTTAGTCCGTACTGATTTCTTAAATTAAAAACATATTGGTACTAGAAAAGATCAAACACAGACGCTAGAGACTCTATCGCCTTCTTAAAATCATGCAAAGTGCAAAGACGTAGGTTATAAACTCAGTGTGTTGCTGATAATAAAATACTTGGTGAAAATGAATCATTATGTTAGAAATCTGGAAAAACATTTAACTGGCCAACATTTTGTATCTTGGGACCTCTCGAGGGGTGGAGACCCATAGGTTGGGGACACTCTGTTTATCCTTTCATATTTCCACTTTATCTTATCTCTATAGCCAGCACCATCAGGGTGAAACCCGGCCTCTGATTGGTGTTCTGGCTCTGAGGAACAGTAGCAGGGGAGCCTTGAAGTTTGATCCCCCTTCCTAAAGCCCAACACATGTACTTCGGCGAGAGCCAGCTCCTGTCATCAAAGGGCACGCAGTTTTTTTAAGCCAACTGTTTCAGCATTTGTCAAATGGAGATGCAGAATGAGTGCTCCCCATGCACCGCTTAGCAAAAAAGCAACATTTCCACGAAGGTGTAATAATGGCCAATAAGTAAAAGCTCCGCTCTCCAGAAATCCGGTGCTTTTAAGCAAGGCTTCGCTCGGGATCGGATTTTGTTATGATTGCAGTAAATCAAATCCATTTGTCGTGCAGGTTGTTTTCCTTCGCGTACCCGCTACTACGCTAAAAACCACATTCCATTTTACAAAATAATCTGCAGCATAACATTTTAAGGTGACTCATGAAAAATGTGCTGCACACATGTTTTAATATGTGACTCAGAGCTATTTTTCAAAGGCTGTTTTACACCTTAATTGTGCTCCCGGGGTCGGATTTCACTTCCTTTGGTAACTCTAGTTGCCAGCAGTTGTGGAGAAGCCAGACACTGTGCATGGGGCTGTATTTACTGTGCATTTTGCGCTGATCCAAGCTCAATATTTTTGTAACCCGAGAACCCCCCCCCACACACACACACACACACACAAGCACCCACACTCACATAAACAAGTAAGAGGTCCTTTTTTCCTGAATTCAGTGCTGCACCCCTTCTTTCAGTCTGCTTTCTGCCCCCAGATTCCTCTTGGATGGGACCGGGACTTTGACTAGCTCCATATGGAATGCAGGAAAAACTCCAGTAAATGCTGGCTCGAGCACACAGTGAAATAATTTGTGGTTTGTTTTTTCTTTCAGACTATAAGCAGAAGTATGGGGAAGAGCACGGCTCGTGCCAAGCCGGGATAGCGGGAGTTTTTACGGAGGTCAGTAACGGTGCTTGTTCGTCTTCCGAACACATGTAATCCCCCGTTTCAGTTTGCCTAACAGAGAGATAGAGATTGTCCTCCATATCGCCAATTGTGCTTCTCAGAAGACTCATTTTCTCACTTGAACAGTATGATTACTGTTAACACTACCACATGTCTAATACCTCAGAAGAATATTTTGTCCATCACCTTTTGTTGACTTTGACTCTGTGGTATCCTGAGGATAGTTTTCAGATAGGCTGCGCTGTGTATACGCTGAGCTGGAGGGGAATTTTTCACCCAAGCAATGTCAAATGATGCGGAAAAATCTAAATCCTTCAGATAGACGTGCACTAGCGTTTCCATCAAAGCCATCGGCGCTGTGCTGACCAACTGCTGATAAGTGTTAGCTTGTGTTTTGATAGGCAGAAAATGTAGGAAATGCTGCAGGGGCCTCACTTGACCTTTGCTATTGTTCGCCGAGATAAAACGTCAATGTAAACATGACTTTTCTTTTCTCTACAGATTACTGTACAAGCACTACTGTTCCTTTTCAGTACTCAGCTGACATCGCTCTCAGATGCACGCTATCTCATTTTTGTGCCTTACATGTAACCCGTTGGTCTTCCAAACACGTCTGGCTGTAAGCCGGTGCAGCTGCTGCAGAGGTGGTTAGAGGAAGGTCAAATAGATTTAACTTCTCAATGCATTTTTGTAGGAATATAGTTTGACAGGAAAAACAAAGTGCATTTGAGGAATAAAGTAACGTGTACATTTGACCAGCTTAGACATTTTGTTTTCAATACTACGGCAATATAATTATTTCCCGATGTTAGCCGTGAGCGCGGTGTTCTGCGAAGGTCCTTTTAATGTCTCAGGTTGCAGTTACGCTCAATTTGGAACATACAGTAATTTACAGTAGGCTGTAAGTGACTGAAACGTGTCCTCAGAGTGTTCTCATGAGCATTTGTTGCTTATTTTACATGCAAATGTTTAGCCATCCATTTAGTCTCATGCTAATGTGAAGAAGCTCATCTCATGAATTAAGACGCTAATTTAGCACTTTCTTAAATCTTTTTATCTAAATTATGTTTTAGACATGATCTCCAATCATTCTCTTGACGACTAATGTGACATTTTCTTGTTTTTCTCGGTTGTGCTTTTATGGTAAATCAAACATCTTTTAGCTTTTGGGCTAATGAAAACGACTGGTAGTTGCAGTCCTAAACTCAGTGCATGCTTTTGAGTATTTGCAGATATAAAGAGGACGTGTGGCAGAATGCCACAGTACCACAGGAAGGTATCACTTCTCTAAAATAAGGTTACATGATGATTTCAATAGCAACTGACATCTGACTCTCTGATATCTTGTGCGTGGGAGTTTCAGTATATAGTCAAACAGCCTCACTCGTAGTTTCCATGAGCATAGCTTCATTATTTTAACTAAACCTCAATGTAAACACCACAAAACCCAAACTATAAAGAACTATAAAAGCTGCAGATGAGAAGCTTGTGAGTGTCACCTACTCAGGTTTTTTTTTTTTTGAATATGTGAGCTATCTTATCCCACATCATGTGAAAGCTGTAAATAATGCTAGTGATAAGACTTGTGCCTTAGGGAAAGACGCGATACGGATAACTGCGGATTCCACAATGAAGCTACTGTTCTGTACCCAAAGATTCATCATCAGTCCCTCTTTTTCTTCCCCGGGTTCAGGACGTCAGTGTGGATCTGCTAAAGCAATTTAACAACCCCCCCTCCGTTCCTTGAAAGAATGCGGAGAATTTAAAGAAAAGATGTCCAACTGTTAAACCTTTATCCTTGTCTGAACCTGGGTTCTTGCGCCTGGTGGTGCCCAGATGTTTGACACCATAGCACAGGAAATGCACGCTGCTGACTCAGGTCCTTAGTGTGTTGTTCAGTTTGTTGGTGTGAAACAAGAGTAGCTTGACATTCTCCAGTGTAGCAGACTCAGGTGATGTACCAAGGCACAGTTTTTAGGGTACGTCCACTGAAAACAGAGCATTTCAACTGCAGATCTCTTCCCCTCGCAACAGAGATGTGAGCAAATCATTTTACGGCTTTCAGTTTTGCCTGCCTGGTCTCTGAATTCCCCATTACATCAAAGGAAGCTGCTAGCATGCCATCTGGATGTGTGTTTAAGGGCAGATAGCGCAAACCAGTCTGTGGCCACTGGTTAACCAAACGTTAGCCCGACAGTGTTTCTGTCTCTCTCTCTCTCTTTTTTTTTCTTTCTTCTCTGCAGCAGTGCAGACAGAAAGTGAGTCACATTTAACTGCATGAGTGTCGGTGTGTTTTTTCAGGAGCTGGTGGTGATGGGGGCACCGGGGTCATACTACTGGACCGGGACGATCAAGGTCTACAACCTGACCTCTGATTCATTCTACAGTCCGATCAAGGAAGACGTAGACTCCCACAGATACAGCTACCTAGGTGAGAGGCTGGGTTAATGAGAACAGGATGCTGCATGTTAAATGTATCAGTGCAAAGGAGTCGAAATTGAATATTGTGTTTGTCTCCAGGCTATGCTGTGGCCGCGGGACACTTCTCCTCTCGTAATGTAATAGACATAGCTGCAGGGGCGCCTCAGCACAGCGGCAGTGGAAAAGTATTGGCTTTTTTTTTTTAAATAAATAAATAAAAATGCTGGATTCTAATATTGCTTGCTACACTGATTTTGTTTTTCTGCTGCACAGGTTTACATTTTCAAACTCGATGGCGGGATTTTGGTGAAGAGTTTTCAAGCCTCAGGGAAAATGGTATGAGCTTGAGTGTGGCCTCCGTCTGTCCTTCTTTGATTATACTCTATATTCTTAGGCTATTTTTATGTTAAACATTTTTTCTGTATCAGTAAACATACATTTGTTCAACCTGATCTGCTTTAAGAATCATGTAGTCTACTCTTGTCATACCTGTTTGCGGCAGACAACTTGCTCCAACTGCTCTGTTGTCAGAGCTTGCACTGTTTATGTCTGCGCTAAGTGTTTAGACAGCAGCGCTAAGCCAGGGAGGTAGCTAATGCTTTTCATGCAGGGTAAATATAAGAAAGCCAGGGCAGCTTGAAGACATAAGTTGTGTAAATATTCCTTTAATAACGCCAGCGTGTGAACTGTGTGTCAATCATATAAACTGAAGACGTGTCTGTGATCTGACCCATTGCTCTGTGGCTCGGCTTGGTTCCAGATGGGCTCTTACTTTGGCTCCTCATTGTGTGCAGTTGATCTGAACCAGGACGGCCTGTCGGACCTGCTGGTGGGGGCACCCATGCACAGCCAGCTGAGAGATGAGGGCCAGGTGTCTGTGTACCTCAGCAAGGGCAATGTGAGTGGGATGTGTGGTTCAGTGGGAATAAGAAGGTGTACCCTTTCATCTCCACACGCGTAAAGCATAGAGTACAGTGAAGTGTGTGATATATGATATCTGGGGAAAAGTTTTTAGCTTTTTTTTCTTTTAATTAAACAACAGAGCACAGTGTGATTCATTGGTGTTGTTATTTAATAATACGGTTTGGGTTAGGGTGAAAGTCTCCAGCTGTGGCTAAATAATTTTATCAGAGGAAAGTATTTTTTCTTCTTGCAATCTCTGCATATTGGCCGTTCTCATTCCTGATTGTGCTGTTTTTTTTCAGGGGGTAATGGAAGAGGATGCTGTTTTGACCGGCGACAATGCTTTCAATGCACACTTTGGAGAGTGCATTGCTGCAATCGGAGACATAGATGACGACGGTTATCAAGGTCAGTGCAAAGTGACACATTATAAACGCTTTATTTGTTCTCGCAAAGTTATTTTTGGGTTTTTTAGTCTAATTAGTCTAAAATCTTCTTCAGTCTTGCGGCACAGAGGTTGTCCAGGTACTTGGTGAAAAACAGACTAGTTGATACGTCGTTGCAAAAGCCTGGGATCCCAGGCTTGTCTGGATGCTTAGAGCACACCAATATGATTTGGCGCCAAATTCAGTTAGCAAAGCAAGAGAAGAGAGACCTGCATGTTGTATTCTTAGACATGGCTAATGCTTTTGGATCAGTACCACATAGTCTGTTATGGGAAGCATTTGATTTCTTTAGAGTTCCAGGTGGTATAAAAAAGTCAACGCGCAGCAGAGTACACTACAGCATGGCAGCAGCTGGAGGTAGGCATCATGGCAGGGTGTACAATCTCTCCACTAGCCTTTACAATGGCAATGGAGGTCATTATTAGGGATTCCAAATGGGTGGTAGGTGGAGAAAGGCTACAGGGAGGGCTTCACCTCCCCCCAATTAGGGCCTACATGGACAACATGACGACAACAACGTCAACCGCGCCTTGTACCAGATGATTGCTGGATAAGCTAAATAGCAACTTGCAGTGGGCTAGGATGAAAGTGAAGTCTATTAACTCCCTGCTCTTTGGATGAAGTCGATGCTGCTTCTGCGTCCTTGCGTATTTTCTGGCTTTCTTCATATTCTGGTTTGAGCTTGTGTTTGAGGTGGTGGAGCAAATTAGTGGTGTTACTGTCCTTTTTATGCGCCATTTCTTTGCAAACCTTGCATGTTGTAATTTGCTGCTCCGCGTCAGAGTTTTTAACTCCTTCATGTCTAGCGTCACAAATTCACTGTTTCCAGACTACAGCCGATATAATGCATGTAGTACTCCATTGGTGTCGGTTTGCGCAAGCACTAGTTTCTCGTAGACTGGCCGAAGCGGTAAGCAGAAATACAAATATTTCATTTCTTTATATAACTGAAAAATCAATTCAAGTGTTAAGAGGTTAGAACCAAACCCATATCAGATAATGGAGGCGGAGCCAGCCGCCCTCCGCCGTTGTCAATTTGTCAAGATTCCACACGTGTTGGGCTGCGAGTGTGTCGCGCACATATATACATATATATATATATATGTCATCAATGAGAATTTATCATTTTTATCGTGGGATGACATTGATATAGCGTCAACGTTTTTTGATGATATATCATAAACGATGAAATATCGCACATCCCTATATGAGGTTCCCCTTTCAAAGGTAGAAAAGTGATTCATTCATATATCAGAAAGTCGCTCGGTGTCCCACGCTGCTGAAGTGAAACAGCCTTGCATGGGAAAGGCATATTGGAGCTCCCAGTTACCAGTCTTGTCCTGTGTATTACTGAATTCTTTGTATATTTTGGAACTAGTCGTTCAGGTTGTCAAATTGTGGGATAGGACTTTTTCTTGGAGTTATGAGGTTATTACTTGAATAGCAACCTAGAAAAACCTAAGTCCTGTTAAATACAAAACACTCCTCAATTAAACTGTTAGTTCATCACCTGGGAGATGGCAGTACAAAGCTGATGGTGGTCTTTTCTATGCATGCCCGTTTAGTCTGTAAACCAGCAATCCAGAGAATGACAGTCACTTAGGGACAGCGCTGTGTTCAGTTAGACTGACGCTGTAATCGCGAAACAATGCTGCTTCCTCTCCCGTCTGCCAGATAACAGTCGCGCAGTTCATATTTTGCCTAACCAAACATTGGTTGGGGATGCGCAGTAGGTGCAACAAACCCCATCATTTTCGCAGACATTTTCCATTACCCTGTGGTGAGCGGGATCTGCGGGAAATATTGCCCTCTCTCACCCTCGCATGCACACGGTCATCCAGACTCAAACACAATTATCCACATACTGTACATCTATGCTGTCTGTTTTCCTCCTGGCGCTGGCTTGGCTGCGCTCTGAGGGCCGGACTTGGCGTCCATCTCACACTCGTAGCTGGCAGCCTCTGCCTGGTTTTATCTCAGTGTGCCTCACGCCTTGCAGCCTGGCAGAGCATGTGTGTATGTGTGCGGGGAAAGATGGCAGCTGTGAAATATAACTCATCCTGTTACTCGTCACTCTCGGATTGCGGAAAGAGCCAGGCACTGACTGACAGCATTATTTACAACTTAGCTGCTACGATTTAATTTGAACCAACTACTGTAGAAGCGCTCATTTGGCTACGCTGACAAAAGCACTTCGATCTCTATATCACGAATTAATTATTGTGTAACACCAAAATTCCTTTAAACATTTCTGCTGCACCGCATGGCATGGAAGTGTTTTGGTGTGTAAAAACAAGTTTATACATGGACTTAGTGTTGCAATGGGCTAAGATGAGGGTGTTTCAGTGCTCGTGCCAGCACTTTATAGTCTTGTTTCCACTTTCTCAGAGGTCGCACAAGTTTTATGGCCCCTAACAACGCTTAATTGTCTATTACGAGTCTTACTATTAAGGCTTATTTCCCAAGCACGGGCCAGCTGAATGTAAACAGAGGGTTAATGGATGTTTTTTTGTGCACACTCGCAAACATACAGTCGTTTATGCGCTCATTCATTTATGTTTACAGATGTAGCCATAGGAGCGCCAAAAGAGGACGACTATGGAGGAGCTGTCTACATTTACCACGGCGATGCTGCAGGAATAACGAAAAAATACTCCATGGTAAGAAATAGCATTACTCGGATATAGATATATATATATTTTTTGTAATTTCTTTATAGCTTTATTAATGCATGCTAAACTTTGATGTGGTGGCTTTTGAATGTGTGCAGAATCAGCAGCTCTTAACGTTGCAGGTGGTTGTCTTGCCTCGGGCCCACACATCCCCAAGCAAGGCACAACCAGTTCTGAATGTGCTTCTTTGTGTTTTCATTAGTACATTTAAGGAATAACACATGAATAAATAAAAATGCACACTTGCATGGCCTGTAAAGATCTGAAATCTATCCCAGTGTACAAAAATGTACAAAACTATACCATTTTAAATGTTATTTCAAATTTTGTGTATTTCTTGTCACTTTAGGAGGAGTCATTAAATTTCAGGCTAAAAGAATAAATGTTTCCCTGCTGTCAAATGTCAAAACTGGTCAAATTTGAAATTAAATGCATATCTGGACAGCATATAAGCGTTAACTCCCACATAAAGCAGTTAATCCTCACTACTGTATGTTGTGTGAAAACATAACAGTTTTACAGCAGTGTATTTACTCTACCATCACCTTATCCATACTCTGTCTTTAGCTCAAACCTTCATGATTTTAACAAGGTTGAACAAAAGCGAAAACAAAAGCCTAGCGTCACCTGGTTCCTGCTGTTATCACAGACGTGTCTGAACTAACCCTGACCCTCTCCCTCTTAATTTGATAATTCGTCTATGAAAAACAATTGCAGAGCAAAAAAAAATATACTATTTGCACACTGTGCTGCTTTTTTTCCACACCCGCTCGCATGTGTTATTTAAAGGCTGGCATCATCTGTTCCAGAAACTGTCTGGGCGCAGCGTAAACCCTGGACTGCAGATGTTTGGCCAGTCCATCTCTGGCAATGTGGACATGGATGGCAATGGATACGCAGGTAGGGATGGACCAGATTTTCCTAGCCACATCAGGAAAACAGAAAGTGAAGAATAACATGCAATGGAAAATGATGAGATTGTTAGATAGTTTTCCCCCCTCATGGTTTTTTTCGCCTCTTATTCTCAGGCAGTAGCAGAGTTTCAGACTCGTGATAGAGGCATCTTGTTTACTGCATTCCACAGCTGACAGTCAGACTGAGCCAGCATGACAGTTAAAGTCCTCTGTGCATTGTTTATGATCTGCAGGTGTCAGATTGCGGCTATTTCTCGTATTAATGTCATATCTTCTTTAAGAATTTCCATTGTTTTTGTTTCAGACGTCACTATTGGAGCTTTCATGTCAGACAGCGTTGTCCTGCTTAGGTGAGTAACAGGACCGCTCTCTGTCTCGACGCAGTATTTTCTGGAAACAAGTTTAACTTGCAGAGTTGTTTTAATGCTCACTCTCTCTCACTTTGTGTTCCCGTGTGTCGGTTCATGCGGTTGTAGGTCCCGGCCTGTCATTACGGTGGATGTCTCCATCTTCCTCCCCGTCTCCATCAACATCTCTGTGCCGCAGTGCCACGAGGGCCACCAGAACATAAACTGCTTCAACGTCACTGTCTGCTTGCGCTTCCGGGGTAGACAGCTTCCTGGACAAATAGGTGAGGGATCTGACACGTTCTGTGCTTTCTTACCATTATTTAGACGAGAAGATTTATAGCACTCATGTGTCTGTGTGTGAAGTGTGAAGCTAGCTAGAGAAAGGAGGTGATTAGCTTAAGGAAATAAGATTAGACAAACAGCTAGCTAACCTAAAAAATGCAGATCCTTCAAAACTTTTTCAATTTAATTCGTTGTGTCAGCTAGCGTATCTTGTCGTCACTGACAGCGCATCTCAGAGGTTATAAATCCGAGCAAGTATGTGTCGTTGGTGTTGATCAATGTCCCCATCAAACCCCCGCAGACACATTCTGGTCACTCTGTGCTGTGAGAAAGTGAAATTCATACTCCTTGAACTATTAGTGGTCAATTAAATATGGGAAATATGTAAACATGATCACGCTGACTTTACCGCAGCCTTTGGCCCGCGGCTAACTCTCAGCATGGCCGATGGTTTACCCTTCAGTAACTGGCTCTTGGGCGCGGCGTCTGCTAAGAGCTGAGGTGCAGCACTGTTCCAGTGTTTGGGTGTGGTCATTCACGATCCCACCCCCCCAGGGGAGCAGGAGCCCTGTCGTTACATAATGACTCTGTCCTGGCTCGCAGGAATAAAGCCTCTCTGTTTAGCTGTCTGGCCAACGGCGTGGAAAGTGCAGCACCATGTGTTTGGTGACTCTCATAATGAAACCTTCCTTTGCCTACTCTGGAGTGAGATCATGGCGTTCCCTCTGTTGGACGACGAAAACAGTGCTCTTTGGTCCAACTAGGGTGTGTTTGCCACCCCTCCCACTGTTTTACCAGAACGACACCCTTTTAAAGAAATTACTACAGAATGAGGCTGATTCATGGATTTGGAGCGGCCGAAGAAACGGAAACGTTAGCAATGTTTGGCTGAATTCTAAATTCAAAGTAGGTTTGACGTTGTTCTGTGTCCCAGTGTCATTAAAGCCAGGTGTGGAACCAGCAGGAATGTTGTCGTTAGGATGTTTTCTTTCACAGTATTATTAGTTTTGTGCTTCACCGGCTGGAAAGTTCTTTCTATTTTTTTATTAATCCCGGTGTCAAATATCAGGACAAAAGTCTGTTTTCTGAAATGTTTTTCAAAATTGTGTTTAAATTCTTTGTATGTACCAAAACTTCACGATTTCTGAAAGCCAATAATCAATCCAGCAGCAAACCTATGGCCTAAGTGTCATTAATTCTACTGTTTTCATTGAAGAACAGTGAACAAAGAGCTCTTGTTAAGTTAGAGTAATATCCAGTGATCTAACCAAGAAATGTTCCATCCTTCCCTCTCACTTAATTTGACTGCGATCATTTATTTTTTCCCATGTTTTAATGTCAATTACCAGAAGCCAAACCCTGCATACTTCAAGTGTTTCTTCACTCAAAGAACCATCACTGTCAGCTGCTGTTAACAGGCGCTTCTGCCTCTTCCTCCTCAGAGCTGCTGTACAACCTGACGGCCGACGCGGATAAGCGGCAGAAGAGCCAGCCGTCCCGCGTCTACTTCGCTCAGAGCGGATCTCAGATCAGCCAGATGAGCCACCAGCTCATGCTGGACATCAACAGAGAGGAGTGCCAGCGCTACACTGCTTACGTCAAGGTAAGTCTGGACTGCGTCGTCCCTGCTGCTGGCTGGGTTTGCCCGGGGTTGTCCATGCGCTGCTCACGTCCTCAGCTGATCTCTCAGTAACTTTCCCATGACATTAAGCGCCCTCACCCTGCAGTGTTGATTTGTGATATGAGCTATTTGCTTTTGTGGCCTATTTTTCTTCTTTATTTATTTACTTAGGCAGTTTTTGGTTGGAGCTTCAAAGGATTTTTCCAGCTAAAAATGTTTACACGGATTCAAACACAAGATAGATTTTAATGTCAAGACAGAGCAATGGCTCTTACATAACAAATAGTGGTGAAAGAATTGGCCACTGTAGCTGAAGGCTGTGGATTAACAGGCATCTGCTGGGAAGCTATTTGTGTCACCCCGCTGGTTTAGGTTAAAGGTAACAGTCGGGCGCTTGAAGGTTCCTGAGACCACGGTGCTCAAGTGTGCGTCTGCAGAAACTGACAGGAACAGGAAACAGAGTCTCCTTTGTCATCGCATAGTCCCTCTATTGTGTTCCTCTGTGATTTAGTCTCGCATCCGCAGAGAGGGTCCTCGTCCTGAGGGCACTGTCCGTGTTTCACCTCCTCTAATGCGGAGGCCCAGCGCAGGCCTGTAAATTTCACTGGCATTCTTAACGGCACTCTCCAGGCGCTTTCACTGTGGGAGGCAGAGCTGCCAGCTGAGGGGGGCTGTCATTACCACGACTGCCGCTCTTCCTTCAACTGCTCAGGCCGTAATGAGAGCACAGCACACAGGACCTTTGTAGCAGTAAGCTCCTTTGTTCAGCGCCCAAATAGCACATCACAGCTATCGAGGTACGGTCAGCGTGTGTTCGTCCAGGCCCCTCAATAAACCTGGATAGATTTGCACATGGGAGAATCTAACATTTCAAACTTAATTTTCACTTCCCTCCATCAAAGTTTCAACACACATAACATTAAGCTGAGGGTAAGTCCCATAAAGTAGTGTTTCAGCTGGGAGTAAATCGGACATTTCAACACTTGAACCAAACATCTTTGGGTTTGTGGGTGGGCGAGTGAATTACGCCACGTATCTGTGGCATCTCTCTAGCCGTGAGATAAACACACTCGTACCTTAAGTGCCATCCATCAGGACAGATCCTGTTTTGCAGCTCTTTGTGCTTAGCACAGGCACTAGAGTCGCTGGATGAAAATACACTTTGATGTCACCGATGTGCAACAGGGCTTCTGACAGTCTCAACACAGCCATAGCAATGTCGGGGAGATTTTGTTACCTTCAGCTCAGACTGGGCTTCCTGTTTCGTACCTTTTTGAAATCTTTATGCTAAATGTCTTCTGGCTCCAGCCTCAAATTTGAGTGATAGTTATTATCTCATCTGTCTCTTTACAAGAAGTTAAATACCTCAAGGGTATCCCTCACACTTGAACGATTCCTTTCACTAAATATTTAATTTCTCAGATGATAAGTGTCTTTTGGGGTGGTTTCTGGAGGATCTGGATAGACTTGAATGTGGTTTTTGTTTTTAATTCCACCTGCCAGAAAGCCACACAGACTTGTAAAGGTGTGGTGGCCAAATTACAGCTTTACAGGCAGACTGTTTACAAGTTGAATGACCTTAAATTTGAATGAAAAGTAATGAAAAGTTTGTCCAAAACTAAGGAATCACCATAATCAGAGGTGATCTGGCTCCACTCTGAGAGACGGTCTAGTCTTCTTGACCAATCGCATCATTTATCTTCCTCGCGTGTCTGCCCACATGAGCCAGTCCTTCTCTTCCCCAGAAGAGGTATGCTAATGGAAACCAGCTGGTTTGCTGGACGGCTTCCTCATGGGTGGTGGTGGTAGGGGAGATTGCGGACCCCCGCCCCACGCTTCTCTCGGCTAAAACATACAGTGAAAACACAGGGCTGAGACTGGACTAACAGCAGGGAGCTGGGTCGCTGTTGTGTCAACTGGAGCTTCATGCTGGCGCTGCTGATGGAAAACCCTCACGTCAGGGTTGATTGCTCAAGCCCTGATGCATGAGGGCCGGTGGAAGCGGGCCACGAGCTATTCTGAGACGCTCTCACGTTTGGAACCGGGCTGACCATCCGTCGACCCCGTTTGTTGACTTTATACTTCATCTTAAATGACCTCGGTTGACAGCAAAACTTAATAACAGTTAAAGTTTGTTCTAAGTAGTGTACACGCAGCGGACGCGCTCAGTTTTCTCCATCTGAGATTGAGTGAGAAGCCGGACTTGTCACTCGGTAAATCATGGCTTGCTGAGAGCAAAAGGGCAGAACGGCGTTATTCAGAGAGCATAGAGTACAGAAGCTAATACTCTGGTGTTTCAGGAGTAATTCCTTCTGAAATTATGCAAAACTTTCATGTTGATCATTTTAAACATGTTTTCATTGGCATCAACTTACAGCATACCAGCACTCCAGATGGTCTTTGTTTGGTTATTTTTAGCTAAATAAACTCTTTGCCGGCTTTCACTTGAATTGTACCTCACATTTAGGGCGGGGGAAAAGCAGTCGACTGACGACTGATGGATGATTAGAGGTTCAGATGATCAGAGGTGCTGACCGTGACAAGGAAATGACTCATTTAACAGGAGAACCACCAACTTTAAGCAGGCATTCTTCAGTTTTGCGTGTTCGAGAAAGTCGTTTTGTGCTGTTGGCATGTTTTGTGGCAGCTTCTCAACTTTCTGTGCCAAGTTGTAAAATAGCTTAAATGTTTGTAGAATTATTCTCTCGCAAAGGAATGCCTCTGGAATTAAACTTTATGAGAAACAATGCAAATACCTAAGGAATGGAACAGTGTCACGGCATTTTATATACTGGATGTGCATGATAAGAAACACGCCGTAGAGGTCAGGTCTAGAAATGCAAGTCTAGCATTTAACAATTAGTTCATCCAGAGACCGTTCAGAAATGAGACGGTCAGCGTGGTTTATTCTTTCCGACCGATTCCTTTGTCTCGTGGTCGCCAAACTAAATATTATACCCCCTTTTTACAGGCCACATATCATCCAAGCATTCTGACAATAAATATTATTTTTCAGAGAAACAAATCGGGAGAAGATGAAACTTTTCGTTTACTACCTCAATCTTGTGACATCTGGCAAATATTTCTTCAAAAAAAAAAAAAAACGATGAAAGTGTGCAAACTTTAAATTTGTGCTCCGTCCACAGTTAGTTCATCTTAAAACAGAGAAGCAAGAATCTATAAATGTTTTAGCAAGCGTTGTAGTGCGGGGTTTTACTCATATTTGCTTGTCCGAAGGATCCCAATAAGTAATGCATTAGTTATTAATATCATCTACTGTCTCATTTTATACCAGCTACAGAGGCCTGGTGAGTAAGCTTTTGTAAAGTCCTCATAGCAACGTAATGTTTGTTACCAGTAAGCTGGACCTCAGACTCTTCCAGGACCATGGTCTTAAGTAATGAAATGTGCAGCAGCATGCCCAGGAAGTGTCTACCATTTCAAACTGTTAGCACAGCCAGTGAGGCATCATGTTTTGCATTATAGCATCTTCAGCGTGTCTGTGACTGATGTAAATGTCGTTAATTTTGTCGAGAATTCACAGAAGAGCAGAGAAGAGAAGAGATTTTACAGCTCATTCTGAGCAGAGCATAAATGTCTACACAAACTTTCTCTGCAGTTCATCTGATAGCTGTGGCTATTTCTGTCTGAACCAGAAATATCAACCTGAGCCTTGATATGTCATGGCACATGAGTTGATTACCTCCATGTTGCCATCACTAGAGCTACACCCCTAGCCTGTCTGCACAAGTAATGATGTTTGCCGAGTGGAGGACATCTGTGTTGATGTATTTAATGCGTGACAGGTGTTATTTCACCATCACACTGTGATATGCAGGTAGCTTACTATAAACTGTAATGCGGCCATTATTCTTTATCCTGAAAGCAACCAGACCAATTCCTAAAACTATTTGGTCGTAGGACTTTGATTTATTGGTCGTCACAGTGCAGTATTCTGCTAACTGTCCCTTTGTTGGATGTTCTGCACTTCTTCCACGTCGTTTACATCTTTGGCAGTTTATCCATCACGGTGCGTGTTTTCACTCCAGCGGCCCCATTTACCGTGGCGCGCACGTGAACCTTGAAATCATGCCAAGAGTCAGTTCCATTTGTGGTCATGTGTGGTGTTGTTTAGCATCGCAGTCTCCAAGGAGGAGCTATAATAGGCAGCTAAAGCCCTGCCTGTAACAGTTGTCTGTTTAATTTAGCTTGTAAAGCATCCCGCCTGGCCCCCTTTCCCCTGGCCTATATTACACCGTGCCCTATATTTCATGTCCTCCTAACATTTGCTTGGCACTGCAGGAGTATTTAAAGGTTCATCAAACTTTGCTCTGGGGTCTGGGGGCTGCTGTTATTATTGAAGCATCCACAGGATGAACATCTATCTGTCAAAACTAAATGCGCTGTGGCCCTTTCCGGCCTCATGTGACTGAATGGAAATCTTGACCATGCCGACATGTGGAATTTGAGAAATACAACGCATGAGAGTTACAGGCCGTGTAGATGAACTGATGAGGGTCTATGAAGTTACAGAAGGAAACAGATTATGTGTAAAGGTATGTTTTGTCTGTTTGCCTACTTGTTAGCATCATTCTGTATGTCATTTATTTTGCATTTGGCTTAGTTTTATTAGTTTGAAACATCAGAAACTGCAGCCTTTCAAGTCTCTCAGGTGTCACAAGTCAAATGTTGGTTCTTCTTGCTACACTGCAGTGATGTAGCATCAGCTCTGCTTATACAACTACTGGTTTTATGCAGTTACACCATACAATACAAACAATTAGTTAATTAATTAAGTAAAAAAAAAGGCCAAAAATATATTTTATTTTCTTCCATAATATAAAACTGAACGTATTTAATTGATCAATTAAAATAAAATAATTGCAGCTTGAGTCACCCATGCTACTAACACTATTATTGCTTTCTTATAAAAAATATTTTTCTAGTTGGTTTTACTCTGTTAGATGTTAAACTTAGTCCCAAATGGTGAGTTGTGGCTGATATGATGTGAAGTGAAGTAACCGGCAGACAGCGTACTGCAGTTTCCTGTGACCGACAGATCACCTGATTGTATTTGAGCTGTATCCTGCAGTGAAATCCACTAACCTCCTCCTCACATAAGTCAAAACAAATGTGAGAAGTCCTCCGTGTTTACCGTCTGACCCAAGTCTGTCCTCAGACAAACAGGAAGTTTGGGAGAGCAGGGCGAAGCAGGAGTTCCTGTCGCCGCATCCCAACAAGTCTCCCCGTACGTCAAACTCCCGGGGCCTGAGAAGTGTCTGGCGCGTGGAAACCCAGAGCCGCTGCCACACTGCCTGCTTTGTCTGCCACTTCAACAGAAACGCGCAAATCCCTTGATGCCGCTCCCCCTGTTTCATTTAGCTCGGGCCAAGAGACCTGATACAATGAAAGTATATAGCAGGAAGGTAATCAAATCCAGCTGTCGCCTATTACACATGGCAGCAAGTCAAGCACCTATTTATAAAGAATATAATAAAAAAATAAATAAATACCAGAGCTGTGCACTGTGATAGTAAATCAAGTGGAAAATTTCATAGACACTATCATATAAATAAGAGTCGAATGCTTTTCCAGCAGTATTAGTGTTAATAGCATTTACTAAAGAAGAGCTATTCAGACTAATTTTAGCTCAGGGTAATGTTTTTGTCAGGATTTCCCTACATGGTCGTGCCAACACGAATGAACGTGTGTTCTCCAGCTCTGGTTCAGGAGTGCCCAGCCAACAGACTTTTGTTGCAGTAAAACAAGTCAAATTTCTCATGAAGTTCCTCTCAGTCATGCAAGATGTACTGTAAGTGAAGTATTATTTTTGGTATGGCTGCTCATTAGACTTCTGTGTTCTTTCCATAGTAAATCCGTCGTTGTTGCTCGTATCGCAACCGACCAAAGGTTGGGCAGATTTGACGATTTGTTGATTTTGGCAGCCAAGCATGCTGGGTAAAATGTTTCTGCAGTCTTTTGGCCGCGTTGCTGCCACACGATGCCACCGCAAGGAAACATAATGGGTGGCCAAGTCTGACCACAATGAAGGAGTTTCTCTTACCATGGTTCCCACTTCCACTGCGGAGGAAACATACAGTGTAAGGATACGAGGAGTTGAGTGTGCATGCGTGCTGAATCCTAAAAGCTGCCTGTCATGCAGGGGTTATCATCTCCCTCTGCTTGACCCATTTGTTAATACGTGCTTGTGCGGCGGCGTCACTATCGAGTTCCGCTTCCTGCATAAACGGTCCGGATGCAAAGGAAATGGAACAAATATGTATACATGTGATATTTGTTAGTGTCCGGCAGAGACTGTAACCTACCCTGATCACGTGGCTTTGACAAGCCCGCTGCAGTTTTATCAGGCCTTTGTCTAAAAACAATGGTTCCAACGATAACACAGAAGTAAAAGTGCTCCAGATTTGTGTTGAAATCAGCTGCAGGAAGCATCTGGAGAAATCCTCTATCACCAGGATGGGTTAGACTCAAACACACTTACAAACACTGAAACTACATATTAAACATAGAGCTGCTCCTCCCTGCTGGTATCTCATCTGTCAGGAGAATGTGTCCTCCTGAGATTGAAACTTTCAGCAAATTTCACCACGGTTTTGGATCATTAAACGATCAAACCATGACACAGAGATCATCGACTGTGTTTTCACTTTGCGCTCACGAGTCCTCTACGTTCTTACACTACGATTGCGTAAAAATGCAGATAAGAAGCTTCCTGTTTATGCAGAATATATCTATAGGGATCTTGCTGAAGGAAGTTAATCGCAGAAGACAGGAAGTCTTCAGATGATTGCTGTTCTCGCAAACTGCAACAAAATTCAGAAACAGATTTGATGCTCTTCGTTAGACGTCGTTACGAGCAAAGCCCAGCTAAACATTATAAAACTCTATAAAACTTGTTTCAAGTGCAATATATTTGCCATCCTCTATTTAAAAGTAAAAGAAAATCAGACTATAATACTAAAAACCATGCAAGGCTTTAATGGACGGGTCAACTACAGTCACATGGCACTGTAGCAGTCGTTGATGCTGCAAGCTGATGATTCATAAACAGAAAAGAAAATCAATATTTTCACTTTACAGTGAACTGCGGAAGGAACAATGGAGGAATTTGGACAGTGGTATTATCTCACTTGTCCAGAAGCATTCCTTTCTTCTTAACACAGCATCGTCTTTCCCATTATTACTTGAAAGCATAATACAGTCTGACTTAGTCCACCTTGTTTCAGTTTGAGTCTCAGTTCACAAGACTCAAAGCTGCTTCCTTAAAAGGATCTCTTTTGGTTTCCTCTTCTTTTTTTTTTTTTTTTTTTGAGCACCATGTTTATTTTGCTTCTTACGATGTGTCCCTGTCTTGGCTCCAGACCCATCAGTCCAGTTACAACAGAGATCCGGCAGGGGTTAAAGGTAGAGTGGCGTGGCGATGACGGGAACTCTGAGTTGAGAATCTGAGGGATGAAGAAGGTATAATGCGGCACATGCAAGACTAATCTGCTCCCGGTGCTTCTGTTGCTGCTAAATTTCCTCTGCTGCAGCTCTGGGGTCATTTCAAGAGGGTAGCGTGCGGCTCGCATAGTGACCGGAAAAAAAAAAGAACAGAAACAAAGAATGTGTTGAGAAATATCACAATGTGGGAACTGAGTGAGGGGGAGCTGAGATATGAGGGAACACATCTGTGTATTTATAGGTGGCTGGCTCGATTTCAGATCCAGATATTACGCTAAAACGGCTATAGTTAGCATTGGCGTGAAATCAAGTTGTTGTTGAGAGAGCGCAGCAAAAATAACACGCTGATGAATTTGGTGTGTTTGACCAGTAAACCAATTCCATCTGCCAATTTCCACTGGGGAAGCGAGGCACCTTTCTCTCTCCTGCTTTATAAATCCCAGCTGTGGCTTTAACTGTCCAAGGGTCAAATGTTGAATGCCTTCTTCATGATGCACGCAAGACTGTAAAAGTTTCCTGTAATTTGTGTTTACGCGAACGCCGTTTAAAAAGGCAATAAAGTCAAGGCGCTTGGATTCTTGAAGAGGAGCCGTACTGTATATCTTCTTATCTGAGCCATTTTTATTCAAGTAAACGTCTGGAGGAAAGAGGTGTTTGTTGCAGAGGTAGAAGTCGGTTTTGAGCAGCATGCAAATGATTGCACGTCAGGTTGAGACCTTGTTGTTCATGATGTGGCCTCATGCATGACAGTGCAGATGGTACATGTTTCCTGTCACTTGAAATAGATGGTATTTGTCTGTTTCAGCCTGGAGGAAATATGTGTCGGCTCATGGGAGACATTTCAACACACACCTAGCAGCGCTCTGTGGTTGCTGAAGGTACAGATTTGGTTGGTTTATGTCGTAAACTCTGGAGTCTGTGAAAGTGTGTGGCTGGTCAGTACTTCTAATATCAGTGGTAAAGGTGCTGGAGAATGTGCAAAACGTGAGACAGTGATCATTAAAAAAAGGGAGGTGGTGAAATAACAAGGAATGGGGGGCATAGGTTAAGCCTGATGTGAAAGCGGGACACTCCTTTTTTTCCATCTAGTGGCACAGTGATCAATGCAAGCTTTCTAAATGATAGTCAGAATTAGTTCCAATGTATTCATGCGAAAGTTCAGACGTTTTATGCAAGGCCACTCCTGTTTACTGAAAGCGCTATTTACTCCTAATTACCGTAACTGTACGGCCGTATAAAATCCACAAATTTGTTTTCATTTCAAAACTGAATTCGCTTAAATAAGCAGAACTATTGCTCAAGTCGCGATGTTGCTCTCACAGTCCATTTGCTTTTCTGGAGCTGGACCCAACGTACGATGAACTCTGAGCTCTCTTGTTTGATTTGTTTCTCATCGCGCACGTGTTTCGGTGCAGGTTGTCTGGGATTTTATCAGGTTGGTGCGTGAAGCTGGACCAGGCCTCTGACAATCACGGCCTGCGCTGCTAACGTCAGACAGACTGAAATATTTTCCAGTGGTTGGAGTAAACATGGCTCATGTTGAATGGGAGCAGCTTTCAGGAGCGTACTGCATATATTTGGTGTGACTGGTTGTCTGGCATTTTTAGATTACTCATTTGGTTTTGGACGGGATGAAAATGAAACGGGCTAAGGACTTTTTTTTTCTTTGTTGCATTAAACCAGACGGATCGTGAAAAAACATGTTGAGGTTCCCCTGATTCAGACTTTCTTGCTTAAAATTAATGATTCAAGTTTGGGGGTGGAAAATAAATAATAAAGCAGGCAGCTGTTCATAATAATGATGACATTACAAAAAAATATCTGTTGATTCTGCATTTTCCTTCAGTTTTTACTGAGCTGTAATACTTCAGTTCATTGTTTAGCCATTCGCTCAACAACTTTGCTGTTTTGGTTCACTCACATAGCTTGGTTTTCGGCCACAACAAATGTTTGTGTCAGTTCCAACCTAATGAGGTTTTTTTTCTCTGTAACCGGCTGATTTGTAAACAAGCAACATTTCAGTGATTGAAAAGTGATAATACGTTAGGGTGGAGCGTTCAGCTTTCAAGTGGTGGTTGAGGTGTGAGCTTGAGCTGCTCGTCGAGATGAAACCGCAGAAAACGCTTCTCCGCAGCTTTTCTGTCAAGATCATTGTTTCGGTTTTAGCGCCTGCACCTTTGTGGCAGTTTTTGGTTCACTGCTCTCAGTGGTGTCGTTTCCACCCTGTAAACAGAATTTACAGTGAGAGAGCTCTGGCGAAGCGACTGTTCACCACATGGCCTGGACCGAACAGTCTGTGCCAGAAACTTGTTTGTACACACATACTGGAGCTTTGATCAGGTAAAAAAATCAAGATGTTTCTCGCAGATGATTGTTCTTCTTTTTCTTTGAACCGGTTTTGTTAGAGACAGTCGAGCAGAAACATCAATCCAAATGAAATTAAATTAGAAGGTGATAATGTGCATATGTTACAGTTTACATCTGGCAATGGAAATATGTTAATTAAAAAAAATCCACTTCACATAATGATCCCAATGGAAAACAAAAACCACCAGGCTTCTGCGCTCATTCTCACTTACACGTCCTTGACGGTGTCCTTGGAGGAAGTTATTTAATTTTTTAAATAACATCCTGCCACTGAAAACAGCAGTGTGACCTCAGGAAGTGCTCCTTTTTCAGGATGTAGAGTGTGCTTCTTTGATGTGAGTGCAGTTTATAGCAGATAAATCAAACTAAAAAAAGAAACCCCCGTTAAATTCGTTATGTGTCATTTCTGTTTTAAGGATTAAAAAGTGCCCGTGATTTAGAGGAACTACGGTGACACTGCATGCACGTGCAGGATCTGATCTGAGACGGAGATGAAGCTGCATCTACTTGACTCTTTTCTTGCTAAAACAATTGGACAGCACTCTTTTCTGCTCCTACGCAGTTTGTCATTGGAGGCTCCCCAACATCTGCTAACCTATTCTGAGCCGAGCAGCTGCTCCGGTTTGACCCGTGGTCGCTAAAAGTTTCGCTAAGGGTCTCGCTTTGGGACAGGCAGAGATAAGCTGTTTAAGTGCACGTCTTCCATATGCTGCAGACATTACTGTAAATAATTTCACATTCGAGTTGTCTCATAGTTTCTGCGTATACACACGTACCGCTGCCCTTTGACAGGCCGAATCCATTCATCACTTAACTGAGAAGCTTTTTCCATTTAAACCAAAACTCCGTGGCATGAAACGGCCTCAACCTACGAGCCGCTCCAACATCAATTGTCCTAAAAAGGAGTGCTGTGTGCGCGTTTTTTTTTCTGCGCAAGTTAATAAAGACTTCCCATCACCAGGCTATATGCTTTCTGAGGAGTTGGTTTGGCTGAGAGAGGAGCTCTTGTGTGCTTCAGCCAAGCATGAGGTGTTTAAACTGAAGATCAGAGCCTTTCTTTCAGCCTGACGTCAACCACACCGCTCCCACAGTGGTGGAGCGGCTCTGTGAGCACGAAGAGGGCAGCTTGGTGCGGTTGCCATCTTGATGATCAGATTAACATGTGAGAATCAGAGCTTACAACGTCAGAGTGCAGTGTCAGTGTAATGCAGCTCTGCTAGAGGTGAAATATGGTTGAACATGCTCCTAAAAACACGTATGCTTAATGGTAAGTGTGCTTAATGGATGTGTGGGATTTAATCCAGGCAGCAGAAAGGGAAGTCGAGGAGAAATAATGGTTGGTAAGGTGTGAGTTAAACCCAGTGTACATAATTAATGGGTCCTGAGTGTGAGAATAAAGTACAGAGATTGGCAGACACCTTGCTCCAGGGCGAAGCAGTGTTCTGGGTTAACCCTGAGATGTTTTCTTTCAAAACAGCATGGCAAGCCCACCTGTACGCTGCGAATTAAACACATGAATATTTAGGGAGGAAGATTTTCTATCAAGCGCGTCGTAAAAAAGAAAAGAAAAACAGAACTGTTGCAACAGTGAGATTTTTCATCCTATAGCTGAGAATTTACGGTTACGGCGGGACCCACTGGCCAGTTTTCTGGCAGCCCCGCGGCACTGACTGGAAACCTTAATAATTAATGTTGTCCATGGGATGATGAGAGGTTTCGACTATTTATAAGTGGCCACGAAGGATTTCTACGCTTTTTACAGCCCGTCTCCAAGGAGGAAGTCTGACAAAAAGTCGTTCACCTTGTTTGAGGATGTAAACTGCAAAAAGATATTTTTCAACCACATAAAAAGAACTGGACGACATTCTCAATTCAACTTTATTTATGGAGCAATTTAAAAACAACCACAGCTGAAACATAGTGCTGTGCATAGGAAAGAATAAGAATTTGAGACAAATAATTAAAACCAATAAAACACTAAATGTACTAGACAAGAGCAGGGTCTCATGTTGGGTTGAAAACCAAGGAATAAAAATGGGTTTGAAGACAAGTTTTAAAAAATGGACTGAGTCGTCTTTTTGTCGTTTGTCCGTGTTAAAGCTACTGTAATCATTATTATCGACTGAAAACAGCGTTGTTGTCTTGTGAGAGCTTGATGCAGTTTGTGTGCCCATTTGTCTATTGGTATTTTTTTTTACCCAATAGGCCACCTGTGTAGGAAGAGTCTAAGTTTGAAGTGGTTGTTCCTTTTTCAAAGTTGTGGAAACAGCTATCGATGAGAAACGGGAAACAGTGACGTTTTCGTCATGTTTTACAATAGTTTTGTGTTCGATAAAGCTGTTGAAATATCCATCCGTGACATTCAAAAATGTACAAGAGTCAAAAAGTCGGCAAGGCACACTGACAAAAGCAACTGTTCAGTGCAAACCCACCAAACGTAGGACAATGTAGACCTGTATTAACGTGTGTGGCGAGGTAAAAACTTTAACTGCTGCCTTTCAAAAATTCCATCCATTCCATGGCTTTATCTGCTCCAAGGACCAGGGACGCACCCTGCGGCTTCTGCGTTTGAGTGAGGATTAACACAGTGCCAGTCTGTTGAGTGGAGAACGGCCGGAGTCACAGTCTTCCTCTTCTGAACTTCGCCAGCATGTGAGGAACAGTTGTTCCATAACATTATAGGTAGCAGGCAGTTAACACTAGCCGGTGTCTTTCTCAACCCGGAGCTCAGGAACTCCCTCTGTTCCATAAATACAGGAATTAAAGCCAGGATCAGGTGGGAGTAAATGACCCGACCAGGGGTGCGGACTCGGGTGGGGCAATTGGCAGCGGTGATAAAAGGATATTAAAAGCTTAGGGCAAGTGTTACGGAACACGCTTCTACTGTAATGTGCGCACGCTGAGAGTCTTGGGAGCTCTCCAGTTAATTAGCATTAGTCTTTGGTTCCTGTGTTCCAAGGAGAAAGCGATCCTATAGCCGCACAATAATAGATGCTCTGTTAAAAAAGAAGTGGAAATCCCTCCACGGTGCAAAGCAGAATGGAAACATTAGGCCTGTTTGTTTCTGCATAAAAGCTACTTTAGAGCAAAAAAACAAGTTTATTTCAAGCCGTTATGTCCTCCAGCTCCCCAGTGGCTTCGAAAATGTGAGATAAGCGCTGGGAATTTGGGACTGGAGACCTACACAGTCGTCTCCCAGGGGGTCAGTTCACCCAGAGGCCAGCGGACGGGGGTCACTTCAAGCTTTCTGCTTTAATTGCGTCTGAGGCTGACGGCTTTGCCAGTGCTTCACACAGTATGGCAGCAGTCATCCTGCGCCGACTAATTGTGTCATGTTACCTCCCAGCGGAGCCGACATGCTACTGGAACAACGCCACCTCTGTAAGTCCAGTGAGGCGTGAATTGCGAGTTTGTGAGGTGAACCCCATCTGGCTGCAAAAGATATTGTCATCTAGAGCTGAAAAGTTGTGTTAGACTGGCGACCTGTCCAGGGTGAACCCCGCCTCTCGCCTGATGACAGCTTGAGTAGGCTCCAGTCACATGAAGGGAAATTTACCTCAAATCATAACTGTAGACGTCCACAAAATTCGCTGGTCACGCCACTCAAATGTGAATAAAACACGCCATCTCCAGAAACAAACATTCATGGATGAAGTTATTCAAAATCAGTCTGACCCGTGGTGCGTGGTCAGCTGAAGAACAACCTAAATAAAAACAGAAATTCACTAAAAAGCCTCGGATGTTATCAGCAAGGCCGTGTCATTATCTGCGCGCAGCACCGTTTCCCACAGGAGCCCCAAATCTTCTGTTTTTGTCTATCCATGTCCTGCACTAACGTTTGCTCCTTCCTGCTATAACTCTCTCACTGTTGATGAGTTGGGTGGGTTCAGCTCTGGCGATGTGAAATGTGCTCCAAGCCCAGGCTGGCCCTGCGCCTCACTGAGGAAAGAGGATGGGTGGTTGGACGCTCTGATAAAGGACAAAAGAGAGAAAGTGCAGAAGAACGAGTGCCTTAAATGACCCCCGGAAAGACCTTTGTGTTGACATTATGGGCATGGCTCCATGTTGGTTGACGGTTGGGCACCGGTACACAGGTTGCTGTCGGGGGATTTTGCACCAGCTTTATTGATAGCGAGCCCCGAGCCAGACCCACCAAGTTGCCGTCAAAAAGCAAAGTGTAGCTGTAACAGACAGAAGGAGGAAAAAAAGAAAAAACATCATCAGTATCTGCTTTCCCATGTATGTCTTTCATGCGCTGTCATGAAGCTGCTGGATCTGAGCACATTAAAGCTCTCTGTTTTCATTCTGTCTGCATTGTTTCCAAGCCCCTTGCCAAATCAAATACTTCTTTTGTGGTCGTAGATGGAGCCGCCTGAAATGCAAGATATCTTTCGGACGCGGTGCCAGCAGGTTTATAAAAGGACCCACTTTGCTGAGGAGCAGCGGTGGTGGCCCTGCTTCTATTACTTTCAGACGAGGCGCTGACGGCGAAGAAAGGGCCATCGATAAGAGAGATGTGACATCCAGTTAAATCAGTTCACATGGTTTTATCACCGCGTTTAAATCCGCCTTCAGCCCTGCGTCTTCTGAGCCGGGCGATCGTTGTGATAGCCCCACATCCAGGCTGTGTGATCTTCAGATAATCTGCAGCGCAATCAGTCTGTGCGCCAGGCGTTAATTGGAGAAAGATGTATAATTGCTCTAATCACACAGACGGTTACATGACAGTTATTTCTCTGAGGTTGCATTCAGTTTTAATGGCTCTGTGTGGCTGCGAGTTGGACGGATTCTTTTCAGCAGCGGCCTTCTTGTTTGTTGTCTCTGCAGAAAGATGTGAAGGACGTGTTCGCGGCCATCACGTTCGAGGTAGGCTTACGGCCTGGGGAAGCACGTGCTGTCAGGACACCAGGAGCGAGACCTGCCAGCGCTCACGCCGGTGCTGCGGTGGAGGAAAGGAAACAAGATTGCCGTGAGGAATGAGGTAAATAAATAAATAAAAAGGAGTTAAATCCCCTCAAATGTAGGCGTTGAAAGTTTCAGGCTTTGACGTTTTCACTACTGGCAACAAAAAAAGTTTGATACAGGGACTCAGTTTCTCTGTTGGAGTCATCGCCAAAATATTATTTATATATTTATTTTCCTGCAGCTGGATCCTGAGGCTAAATGGATGATTAAAGAGCTTACCTCTAAGTTTGCTTGTTTTATTTTTTAATATGGAAATATTAAAACCTTTATTGTTTTATAAAAATTGTCTTAGGGCTGTGGTTATATTTGGGGAGGGTTTTAGAAGTTCAGGACACACGACGCAATACAAACACAATGTGCAGACACACATTTAGAGAAGCAGGTCTGCACCAAGGCCTCCCCATGCTTCTAATATGAATGAAAGTGACAAAACTGACCACAACTGAATGCACTTCTTCTTTGTTTTTATTTAGATTTAGTTTTTTCTCATATAGTTTTAGGTTTAAGTTTAATTTTATCGTCTTTTTCTAGTAAGGCGTCATTATTTTCTGCCACGTTAAATTCATGTCAAATTGCTTTCCTCCACTGACAGGACTAAAAGTGAGAATTCCTCCCACACCTGATATAAAACAAAAGTCACTGACCGCTGAAGGAATGAAGGAAATAGCTCAAATAGGGGTAATAATGATTCGGTGTTGGTTACCGGCTTATTATTGTCTGTGTTAGCTTTTCTTGAGTGGAATCCAAAAAGACGGATTGATTTATTTTCTTTGCGACCACCCCATAACCTGCCCCACATGTGTTTCCCCAGCGCTTATGAAAAACGGAGGGATTTGCGTCTGTCAGCGTCGAGTGAATCCATTTATCTGAAATTCATCAGCGCTGCACTGAGCTTCGCCGCTTGATTAATGTTTCCTTTTATGATTCACCAAAGACTCTCGTCTTGCTAATTTAAGCTGAGATCAGACAAGGTTTTGGCTTTTCCTGGATAAAAAAAAAAAAATCTGCTGGCGAACGCCAACAACAACACAACACTGCCCCCTAGTCTGAATACGGAGTCAGTGTGCTCTGTGCGTGGACAAGCATGAGGTCATATTAACTGTTTACTTTACTATTTCCTCCTCAGACTTGGTTTGAGAAGAACTGCCTGTCGGATGACTGCGCTGCAGACCTGAGGCTTCATGGGAAGCTGCTGCTCTCAGGGTAAAAAACCTTCCTTGGACTTGTGCAGTTCAGATTCATTCTTAGCCTTGGCCTTTTCTTCCAGTACTGAGGAAGCAGGCTGACGTCAAAGGCCATGTGGGTGTGGGTAGTGGAACCATGACGCATGCCTGGAGGACATCCATATGTTTTTCCGTAGTTAGGGAGTTCCCTTTCTTTTTTATTGTGTATCTTTCGCTCTATGAAGAGTTTGTGTAACAGGCTCTTTGTTTCAGTCTTGAAACTATTGATTATCCTCCTTTGGGGTACTCTTCTTTTATACATTTACCTTAAAAATAAACATTTTTCCCTATAATAAGTCTTGATAATTTAACAATTTGCTTGTGTCATGGTACCGAGCTATTTGTTTTATTTAAATAACTCTTGAATAACCTCCTTCAGGGACACTCTGCTTTATAATAACATTTCAAAACAAAGCCTTGTTCCTTGTTAATGTAAGAAAACTTGCTGCCCTTTCAATGAAGAGTCCTTCTTGAAGTACGCTGTTCACTTATGTTCCCGCCAGGCTGTACACCAAACCGCATCTGGCCCTCGGAGGAGTGAAGAACGTGTCTTTGAACCTGACCATCTCCAACGCCGGAGACGACGCCTACGACACCAACGTCTACTTGAACTTCTCCAGAGAGGTTTTCTACATCAACTTCTGGCAGAAGGTCTGTTGTGGCTCTCGGAGTATCTGCTGTTTATTTACTCTGGTAGCGCGAGTTTATTTCTAAAGTCTGCCAGTTTGCTGTTCCGCCGTAGTAGCATTGAAGCGAAGGTGAAGCTATTCACAAGCCCCTAGTTTAAACATATCGGATTAGTTTTCCACTGAGATGTGCATTTCTCTCAAAGATAGTTTATTTAAGGAGTCTATATGAGGAGGGAGTGCAGTCTAAACATTAAAGAGCAGTAAGAAAAACTTGGAACTTCTAGCTTTGCTTTTGAGCCGTGAAGGTAGCGCTGAAGCAGGAGAGCCCCAGGAGGCGCAACAACAGCTGTCCCATCTCAGAGGGCAACTCCTCCGGCTGACCTGTCATACGCTTCTCTGACTCATTTCAGACAGACAAACCATGTCAGCAACAAATGAGCTGTGTGCCTGAGAACCCACACGTTCCCACAGGTTTGACTTATGCTCTGTACAAATCGCATGATTCGTGTGAAATAGCTCCACATTTGAACAGGTAAAGTGAGGATTACGACTGGACCTTTACAGAGATTGCCGTCAGAACTTCTCACCGCGTAGTTTGACCTCTAACGATTTCAGCATTCTGTGTCTGCTAAAGAAATATCAACCCACTGCCATCCCACGTAAAACCTGAGAGATTTCCTCTGGACTGATTTCGCAGCGGCCACCTCTGCCTCCCGCTCACGTCTGTTTGCTCACTTGTCGCAAAGAAGACCTGCCACGTCAGGCGGTGCGCTCCATTGCGGAGGCTCTTGACAGGCCTCCTGTTTGCCCTCCAGCTGATTTTGTTCACCCCTATGATGGATAAGAGCATCTCTGTAAAGCACACGACCTATGGCATAATTTTAAATCACCAGCAAAGGCGAAATTGAATTTAAAAAAAATACATACTGCAGGCAAATATTAGAAAAACAACGAGCCAGTTTCTGTTTCACCGCTAATCTAATGAACGAGGCTGACATTAAGCGTCGGGTTTCCAGCAGCCCCAGAGGCTCATTTTGTTAAGGAACCCGATAAGTCAGGGTGGCCTTCTGCACAAAGGGAGCAGGAAGTGAACGGTATGAATGAATGACAGAGAGGCCACCGAGCAGATTTACTACCACACGCTCCGAATCTCTAATTGCCACTAGAGAAGAAGTCTGATGTGACCCCGAGGTTGAGGTCTCCTTTGGCTTTTTCTCCCCGATGAGCGAAGCGTGAAATCGTACTCCCCCCATATTTAAAAGCAGAGTGTGTTATCGCTCTGTTGTTCTTGCAACGCAAGCTGTCAAGAGAGCTCTGGAGGTGAATTGTTTCAGGAGCGCTGCCTTTGCTCCCGTGGGACTCAGACGCTGCTGCACCAGCTTCTGTGTTTTCTTTTGTTTATCAGTGAAACGTTCGAGTAGTCTGCCGTTTTTCTTTTTAATAGCCAGGCCAGTTGCAGATGTTTTATGTCAGTGCATAACACAGTGCATCATACAGCTGACTGACATATATGCTAGTCTATAGTTTGTACTTTGCAGATTAAACATGCAGCAGTGTATAAAGAATCGCCTCGAACAGCTGTAATATTCTAACGCTGCAGAAACATGAGCAACACAGCGGCTGGACTGTGTGATATTTCTGGGTGTTTGTCCAAAACATATATACAGTATGTCACGGTGTAACAGATATATGTATTTTTAAATAATCAGCTGCATGATTAATGTCATGCAACTGAGATCCAGTGTTGTATTTGAACTTTCCTCAGGCGCACTTCAATTCAAACAACTACAATTGCTAATTTTAATGAAAATATAATGAGTATTAATTAAAATGTCCTCAAAATCATTAATTCACCTAAGCAGTAATGATCCTTATTACCACACATGTATAACGAGTACTTGTACCTTGTTGCAGTACAATTATGGACTTTTATTTAAGTTCAGTTTTCGTTCTGTGTAGCATCACCACTACCTCTCATTTCTGGTGGTTTAACAGTTGGAACAAATTAACATTGTGGCGAGACACCCAGAGGTTGGGAATGTAACTGAGAAATGTGTGAATTTCAGTGGACCTTCAAACCTGAGAAAATTTGAACCACTGACATTCTTGGCTGTGAAGTCGCACTTTGCGCACGCTGTGAAAACCAGAGGCCGGTCTTCATCTTCATACCTGTGTACAGAGTATAAAGTAGGCGATGACAGACGCCTGGAAAGTGAAAGCAGAAATCAAGAGACGTGCAGAAAACGGCTCTTCTGTGTATTGTCATCCACGCTGACGTACTGCTCCTGTACCTCGGAGGCTTCGGCTGACATTGAGGCAGTGTAAACACTCCTGGTGATATTTAATGGCCCTGCCATTTGAGAAAATCCCAGCATGTATTTGCTCCCGAGGGAGACAGACAAGAGAAAGTAAGCAAGACAAAGCGAGTGAAGAAGTTCTGAACAAACAGACGTTGTCGTTTTTCTCCCTATGGAGACACGAGCAGCATGTGTCTGAGAGCTCTGCTCTCTCTCAAGGGCTGCCAGGTGGGTGATGGGTAAACAGGCTGACTTCCCCAATCCTGCCCTGCCCCATGGGACAGGCTGTGTTTGCACAGCAGCACAGAGGAATACAGGAAATGCAGGAAATTCCATCATTGCCAGTTACCCCCCCCCCGCGGGGCTCACCATAGTGTAAAGGGCAGCGCTGCTTGTTTAAGGTGACTTAGTGAAGTTGGAGGGCAAGGCCACACCCTGTACTGACATGGAGAATCTGCTGAACAAGGAGTAATGGAAGCGTGGACGATGCTGTGGATGGATGTCTACCTTTAAATATGTCAGCAGAGTCAACCATCACACCTCTTTCCCCGTATCAAATTTGGAAACTTGTTGTAAACACAGACTCAGACTAGACAGCAGCTCCTGCATGAAGATGTTTTGTATGACTTCCAAATCCCCTTTTGAATATTTTAGGAGCATTAGTCTGTCTCCTTTTTTTATTATTATTATTATTGCTGGAGTTGTGATGAATCTCTGCCCTCTTTCATGAGCTCAGCTGACAGCCTCTGAGTGAACTCTCGCTAAAAGAATTCTTACTCCTCGTAGGGTCAAGGCCTGAGTGTTTATACAGCGCAGCCGGTGAAGCTCCATATTGTTTAGACAAGCTTCCAAACACACAGCCTGGAGGCTGTCCAATTACCCGCCTGCTAAGATGTGTGTGCCATCACTGCTTTGTACACCCTTTATATAGCCTAATTTAGAACTTCAATAAGACAATAAAACCTATTTGTTTAAGTTAAGAAATGTTTTTAACCATCATCGCTGATCATACTGTAAATGTTAGCACCTATACCCACCAGAAAGTAAACTGCTCCTGCTGAAATTCGTTTCACCATCCTACTCCACCGCTGGTCTCTTTTTTTTTTTTTTCTCCTTTACTTATCCGAACTGATTGTTATTCTTCACAAGCTGTGTCTGGTATACTGCTCCTTCCTCTCTGTGTCCTCTGTCTCCATGCGTGTCACCCACTCTGTCTCCAGTCAGTCTGTCTTTTTCACTGCCTCTTACTCTCCGTCTATCTTTCGTTTTGCAGGAAGAGAAGGGTATTTCCTGTGAACTTGTGGATTTGGACTTCCTCAAATGCAGAGTGGGATTTCCCTTCATGAGAGCACAGACTAAGGTAGCTCAAACTAAGATGGACCCAACTGCACAACCTCAAACCTGCATGCAGCATACAGTATCTGTCATATCTGACGGTGTTTGTTATAACCTCAGTAAATCACAGTGACGTATTGTGCAGAAACCTCCTGCTGGTGGCTTGTTTAGATAAGACTACCGTGCGTACGTCAAACTGACTTTTTATTAATATTTCTTTTTCTTTTTTTATCTCCAGTATCATTTCGCCGTGATTTTTGACACAAGTCAGGTCTCTGGGGAAAACGACACACTGCAGTTCTTTGTTCAAGCTAAAAGGTAAGAGCCCTACAGCTGATTTAGCCTTTTAAGTTTGCCCAACTTTATGTGCCACATACCAAATTAAATGTTCTACTTTATTGTCCCTTGTCTGTTTTAGCGCCAACCCCGAGCACAGTCTCGCCGACAACAGCTTAGATCTTTCCATCCCTCTGATTCATGAGACCGACACCACTATCACAGGGTAAGAGCGAGACAAAGACCCGAACGGTGTCCAGGCTTAAATGACTTGAACTGGTTGCCCATCTGTCGGCTCTCAGGATGAGAGGGGGAGTGCTTTCCTCAGCATGGAGGATATCAACTTGAAAAGCCTTATCTGTGATTGCTTTATCATAGCCGTGCTATGGGAGAGAGAGATGTAAAACAGCCCGGATCTGCCAGGACTCTTGACATTTGATAAAGCTGCTGTCTTTAATGTGGAGGGAGGGTTCATAGCAACAGTGGACACATATCTCAGCTGCTAAAGAAAACACGTCTGTGCGGCTGGACGTGACTAAAGCCAGAGACTTCTTTTTGTTGTCGTTTCTGTGACCGTTTAAATAAATACGTGTTTGGATATTAATGCATCATTAAAACTGTTTGCAGCGTGGTAACACCGACCTCCTTTGTGTATGGAAACACCATCGATGCCTCGCGGTTTGTCCAGTTGGAGGACATGGAGTGCCATTTCCAGCCTCTCAATCTCACTTTCCAGGTACTGCAATCGCAGAACTTATATCATTTTTTGTTTTTAGCTGTTTCCCTATATTTTAACTTGCCTCTTCTTTGTGTCCATCCTTCCCTGTCTCTGTGTGATGTGGTTCCAGGCCATAAACAAGGGCCCCAGCAGGCTGCCTGGCTCTACTGTGGACATCAGGATACCGAACCGGCTGGCTGGCAGTGGAGCTGACATGTTCCACATAATTGAAACACAGGTGGATTCCAGCAGCAGTCTATCTACATTATTTATCCAGGCCAAATTATTATTTATTAGTTTATTCAGCCACGGGCAGCCACATACTTTAGCTCATTCATCCAGCCCACTTTTGTCGGTCTTGCTTCTCTTTATGGCGCAGCTGCTTGTATGGACCTCAGAGGACACGTTTATGTACAGGGAGCTGCTAAAGCGGCGGGCTGGGACATTTTTCCTAGCGTGGGGCGCGAATGGACCAGTGAAAATCTAAGCAAAAAATGCAGACGTTGCTACTGAAGCTAGACATCCGTGTAGTTTCACAACATTTTGCATTTAGATAAAGAAACACAATACTCCCACTGGGTTTAAATGTTTTCTTAACCCTTTGCATTGCTCCTTTCATATAGGTAGATCACGGGGGAGCTCAGGCTGTTAATTGTATTTACTGTGAATGGGCAGACAGGGTTGACTGTATCCCGCCCTCCTAGAGTCCATCTGGAATCACTTTCAGGGGATCAGACAGCTTGCACGAAAAGGGAATGGGACACCTGCAGAGCTGGCTACTGCCCTGTACCATCCCCAGCCTGGAACCACATATCATAAACGCTGTTAACACTGCGTCAAACCTGTGGCACACTGGACAGTTGCACACTTACATTTTATAGCCAGATATCCTTACATTTCACACAGAGCTCCATTTGTTCACAGATAAAATACAAGCTCATCGCTCCATATGTTCTGGTTTTTCCGCACAAAATCCCTCAGTCTTCGGTATTTTCTGTGTAAATTCTGATCTCGCGGGGGATTTCACCAGGTTAAACATAGTGCAGCTCATTAATCTTCACAACAGGAATGGCAGCAGAAACACAGGACATGAGAAAGCGCTGCAATAAAAGCGCAGACATGCTGGGTGGCAGCAAAACGGACAATGAGGAAGGCCAGAGGAGATTTCCACCTTCGGAGCTGCAAGTCGGACTGAGGAGAGGGGAAAGGGGAAGTGCTCCCCAGGGGTTGGGCAGTAAAGCAGACACCTCTAAATCACTCCATATGGGAAATCTGTCTGGGCGGGGTACCAGCGTGTTGCTGGGGGGGAAACTTCCTGTGAGCTCTGGAGACTCTTAAAAATAGTGGGATTGGGACAGTTTGTGCGACAAAAAAGCTTGTGTCGACATTTTCGGTGTCAGACCCAAATTGACGGTTATGTTTGAAGTGTAAACATGACAAAACACCTGATTTCCTGTACAACCATGCCACATGTTTGGACAAAAGATTGCATAATATTACCATAAACTATATATGAAATAGGAAAACCCTCCATGGCATTGCCTGTTGGATTTGTGAAGAGAGGCTTTGAAGGTCAGTGTGGTAGCTCCGGCAGTCGCCATCTTGGCTCCTAGCTCCCGGCTAAATTCAAGCAGTGGAACAAGAGCAGGACTGAACTAGTCAGGTAGCGCCTAGGCTGGCCAGCTTGTGACCTGTGAAGACACCCACTTGTCACTCAAAAGGGTCACTCCCTGAATCTTTGTCTAAACAGTTTTTTCAAACTCCTGTCTTGTTTCAGGTGGCCGACGGTCGAGGGAACTGCACGCCTCACAGGAACCCAACACCATGCACCATCCCCCAGGACAAAGAGAGCATATTCCAGTCCATATTTGCCTTCTTCACCAAATCAGGCCGGAAAGTTTTGGTAAATATGCAGCTCCCTTTGAGCCACTTTGACATTTCACAGGTCACCGACAGTCACCCCTCTTGAGAGTTCATGGTATTATTATTTCTGTGGTCAGCACAACATCTGTTTATCACACATCTCTCTTCGCTCTTTCCCACTCCTTTAACAGGACTGTGACCGGCCTGGAAGAGCATGTATGACCATCTCCTGCAGTTTGGGGCCACAGTTAAAAGAAGAAGCTTTGAGTGTAGACATAAAACTTTTACTCAACACTGAAATCCTTAAGAGGGTAAGATGTACAGTGTGTCACAAGCTCAGTGAATTCATTCCCGCGTTGATGTGACTGTAAAAGTAAAAGCACCGACCTTGTCTCCACCTACAGGATAGCTCCTCAGTGATCCAGTTTGTGACGAGGGGCAGCGTGCAAGTAAATGACAGGGCAGTGGAGGTGCCCAATGGCCTGCCAGAGGACATTGCTGTGAGTATATCCTGATTTCTTCCTGCATTAACTGAAACTGAGACAAACATTTCTCTCGGAAGTTGGTGGAAACCAAAACAGAGCCAAAAAGAGACTGTCTCCTGGATATATGAGTAGGCAACCGTTCATTATGTGAGTTTTATAAGTTGATATCTATGTGTTGCTAGTGTTGTATTTGCAGAATCTTGTTTCTGTTGGCTCAGTCTGGACTAACAGCCGTGACAGCCACATTTTTCATTTTGCCAAAATGTTCAGGCTAAATTGCAGAGCAGAATTTCTGCAGCTGATAATGTCTTGCTCAAAAGCACTGCCCCTATACACATGCCTCTCTGAGCTTACACTGTGGGTGAAGGACAGGGTGCTCACTGCATGGCTTTGCTGGTGAAAATATATTAATATTCACATATATTTTTATCTTTGCATACACCGTCCATCATACTTTGATTAGACATTCCTCGAGCAGTTGATGTGCTCCACTGTGAATCATATATCAAGAATATGAGTCCAGGGAACAGCTGCCGACTGTGTGTATACATTGTGGTGGCACTTCTATTGGCTGTATTTCAGGGTCCTCAGCTGTGCACAAGGATGGACCCTCCCCCCACTGTTGCTTGCTGAGTGATTGAATGGCCCACCAGATCAGATTTGATAATTATATTGAGCGCCCAGCGGCTGGGCTCGCAGTGGGACCTCTTGAGAGATTAGGGTGCCGTCTGGGTTGCAACCCATTTGACCCTGATCCCCAGTTGTGCTTGGAAAATTCAGACGTGCAATGAATATGTCCATGCCATGCCACTCTTTCAGCACTTAGGGACTCTCCTCATTCCAGACTGTTACCCCCCCTAGGTTTTAGCGTCCACTTTTACTTTTTCCCTCAGGATCCCTGCAAGCTAGAGTGCACACTACAAATATAATTTGTGGTCCCTGGTTGTACTGCTCACAGTAAGCCTACTGGTCGTTAGCTGGACTAGAAGCTTGGTTTTTATCACCCATGACATGTAAACAAACGCACACAAATCCATATGTTTTAGCTACAGTTACAAATTCAGGGATGCACAGCTGAGTTGAACGAACTTTACATTCAATGGATTGCAGAAGTTAAATCGGGAAAGCTGGAGTCAGAGAGCAACGTCCAGTAGATCTTTCATCTTTTTTGTGCACGTCAGTGCCTTGGCATGCATAACAACAGTTAAATTCCTGAGCCTGGAGTAAGTGGAGGGGAGTGTTAATGTGGGAAAGTATTCAACAGAGAGATTAATCTTCACTTGTCCACTCGGTTTTTATTTTGGCCCACATATGGAGTCTCATGCCGCATTTGTGCTCAAAGCCCGTGCAGCGGTGCACACTGATGCAGGGATGTGCCTCAGTCGGCTCTGAAATGGTCCCAACATTCTTTGCAGAAACCCATTATGCAGGGTCGCTGAGATAATATGCAGCGTGTTCCTTTGTTTAAGACCGTCAGTAAAAAGGAAAAATACATGATTCTACTAAAAGTGTTTTGCATTTAAATCCCAAACGCTGAGATTAACAGAGGCTTAGCTGTGGTTCAAAACAATGCTAATTCAGTGCAAATAGATTTAATAAATCACAGTAACTGTGTTGGAAATGAATCATGCACAGTATGAAATAGTTTCAAACAAACAATATAGTGATGTAATGTCACACAAATAAAAGCAACGGGTTAAAAAATCTAATTGAATTTGAAGCTCTGGTGCTAGAATATGTGATTGAATTATTATGTTTACTTAATTACAGTCAGTACAGAACTTATATATATTTGTTGTCCCAGTGCGCACTGGTTTAAGTGAGTTTATTGTGACCAATTATCTAGTCCACTCATGTCATGGGAAACTGCCCAAACTGCTGTAATTTATTGCAGAACCCGACTATTTTTTAAGAGATGCCAAGCCTCCCATAATGGAGATAACTCTCTGAACTAACCTCATTCTGGGCTTTGAGCTTAAGTTGAAAGCCATGACACTCGAATCGAAAAAGGGAGTGGATGATACATTACTTTAACTGCCCTGATCTCATAAGATTAACATGTGTTCAAATTAAACAAAGAAATAGCGACGTCCGAGCCTATGGACTAGTTATATGATGACCAGTGACGGTCTAACTATCAGACAGCTGGAGGCAGCGATAAAGCCAGCAGCAGCAGCTCTGTGTATCTTCTACTGATAATGTGCTGCTTTCAGCTAAAGGCTAACACCAGCTGACACTCCTCTAGAGACCATGAATCTTTGACCAATAAAAACATTCATGAAACTCTTTCTTGTTTAAATAAATTCAAGTCTGGACTAAAGGGGCGGAAAGACAGAAATGTCTTGAACCAAAAACCGTCTTGCGATGGGCAGAGACCCTCGTCAGCGACGTTTTAGCCCATGACGACTCCCCTTCATTTTAATCTCACTGCACATTTCACACAAATGCACTGATAAAAAGACAGACAGACACAAAAACTGCATACACTAGACGTCTTTAGGAACACATTTGGAGAGACTCACTCTGTGACTACAGCACCAGCCCAAAACTCCAGCTGAAAGCAATTGTGTTGCTAAGAGTTGTTGATTCTGTTTGTTGCATCTGGAGAAAAAGGTCATTGCACCACCCTGTCCCTTCCTGGGAAAAATAGACTTCAGCGAAACATGATACTGCACAGCGTCATTTCAGTCATTAAAATTAATTAATTCAGTGTCTTTTTTTCCTGCTCTTGAATCAGACGCTAAAGCGAAATGTAATACGACTTGTCTGGGTTGTTATTTTGCACTGTATTGCATCATTAGCCGTGCATGACTTAATGTGCATTCTTGTGCGTCTCTGTATGTGTGTTGCATTCGGAGGTTGTCTCACTGGTGCGTTGCTGTGTTTCAGCTGGTGTTCGAGGCGCTGCACAATCAGGAGCCGAGGGGTTACGTAGTTGGCTGGATCATCGCCATCAGTCTACTGGTGGGAATCCTCATCTTTTTGCTGTTAGCTGTGCTACTCTGGAAGGTGAGCCAACACATGAACACGGAAGGAATTTTCCAGCGTCAGAAACTTTTCAAAGTTGAGTTTTCTGCTAGTAATATGTAGTAAGTAGTTGCCACAGGGTTGTCACGGCCAGAAATGCTGTGTTTAACTCCGGTTAGATGTCAGCACAGTATCCAGTTGTATGGAGACAGCTGGAGTCTCGGGGAAGAAGTGGGGGGGGGGGGGGGGGTGAGCTTTCTTTTGACCGTTAACAACCGTGGAAAGGACAAATCACATACTGGACAATAATTCACGCCATACCACTCACATAAAAGGGGAAATGGCAATTACACTGATGTCCAGAGGCCCTGTTTGCACAGAACCCCTTTTCTTTTTCGCTTTTTCGTCTTCCATCGGGAATACCACAACTAAACCTTGGAATGTTGGCCCCCCCCCTCCACCGAACCCCGATCCCCAGGTCCTCAGATCTTGCCAAAATAAACTCCACTTACAAGAGCGGCACATGTCCTGTATTGCTCGTTTCAGGAAATGCCTGAGGAGAGCGCAGGTCTATATCAATAAACGTTAGTAAGGCAAATGAATGGAGTCGTAGTGAGAGAGGCAGCATCCCGGTGTGGCTTCTTTGATTAGATACACACCAAGAGTCAACTGCTCTCTGCATCCCTTCATGGCTCCTTTACATTACACCCTGTAAATGTATGTTAGAGCTCAGTGAGAGTTAAATGCGTGCACAATATTACATTCCTAAAGAAACAACTCACTTCTTCAAGACAAATGTTTGATTTGCTTCAATCCACATTGGTTACTTCTTGTGCTTTTCTCCATTAACTTTTAAATTTCGTTTTAAATTGATTTCCTGCACTCCAGCAACGTCCTGCTTGCCATTTGTTTTGCAGCGGGAGAAAGCTCAACTCGCATATATTTTCTAATTTAAAGATCGAGTCCATTTGGCGAACTCATGGTCCGAGTTGTTATTCTAACTGAAATCATGTTATTCTGCAATAATGCAGCTGAAAGAACCAAGCTGTTTTAAATAAACCAATCCCGCTGGTGGCGCGTCCAGTGACACTCCCGAGAGTCGGCCGGCGAACAGCGCCGCAATTACCGGCTATGTAAAATCAAATCATGAAGATTAGCGAGACAGTGTTGTTGTGTAACTCGAGTTTTTTTTCTTTTTTCTCCCCCACATTAAAAAATGTTCCCATAGGTCTCGTATGTCAGAACTGTGCAAAATTCTCATACGATATTCCAGACAATACTGGATTTTTAAGTGTCACACTGATATTAATATTTAACAGCAGAAACAAAAGCCTGAATAAATAATCAATTAATCTTGTAGAGAACATTTTTGAGTCCATATTTTTTTATAATACAATTGTTAGTTCATGGTATGAATCTGAAATAGGTAACACTAAGGGATACCTATTTACAGTATGTTCATTTATAGTGTGTACATTTATACTATGAAGGGCATCAAGCATCCAGTTAGCATAGCTTAGCGTAAAGACTGGAAACAGAAGGAAACGATTAGCCTGACCTTGACAGGTCATTAGAAATCACCTCTAGAATTATTTCATTAACATGCTCATTGGGTTCGTTGGTGATTCTAAATTGGCCGTAGGTGTGCATGTGAGTGTGAAGGTTGTCTGTCACGCTGCATTAGCCCTGCAATAGACTGGAGACCTGCCCTGGGTGTACCCCACCTCTCACCCAGTGGCAGCTGGGCTATGCTCCAGCCCCCCTACCATAATTTCTTTGCTTAATTTGTACAAATCCAAATTATATATATAAAAAAATATTGGTTACTGGCCAGGAAGTTTCTCTACATAGCTCAGAAATACCTGAAAAACCATAACACCCCCGGCATGCAGTGTTATAGCTAGCAAAACCAGCTGCTAATCTCTGTACACAGATATGTACATGTGAATAAGTCATCGTAGATTTATCAGCTGTTGGCTGTAGCTTCATAACATATTCACATTGCAGGCGAAGGAGATAAGTTTTTGCCAGACTACTACATTAACAGAAGACGTACAGTATTTGCCAGTACCAATATTAATAGTAGTTGGACTCTAGCTCACAGCTATGCAGCATACCTATATTGCTAGTTTTAGTTGAGAAATTGCAACCTCCAATGTGGAAAAGTTTGGAAAAAGGTCAGCAAAATGTGTGTGATTTGTAGTTAACGATCTGAAATACAAGACTCGCTTTTCCCCCCGTAATCAGATGTGACCACAGATACATCTCACTAACCGCTCCAATTGTTGCTGCTCTCGCCCCTTTGACAGATGGGATTCTTCCGTCGCCGCTACAGAGAGATCATAGAGGCGGAAAAGAACAGGAAGGACAGTGATGAAAGCTGGGACTGGATGGAAAAGAACCACTGAGACTTGCAGTGGGGGTCCCCGAGGAGCCGGTGAGATTAGGGATTGGGTCGGGAAGGATCCAATAGCAGCCCAGCCGCCCCAGTGGCACCAGGCCCTTCAGTCTTCCATATGTGGAAGAGAAGAATATTCTCCATATTTTTTGGAGACCTGATATTTTTTTGTGGGTGGGGGGTCCAGGAAACAGGCTTCTGAGGTGACAGTGTGGCTTGCCAGAGGACACTTGCTGTGGAATTCAGCTAATCTCAACGGAGGTAACTCCCAGCCAGCGGAGCGGAGCTGTTGATGGAGACCCACATCCGTACGGGGATGTGGAGACGGCATGAATACTGGTGGACAACAAAACCCTCAGGGCTGTGTTACATAGCAAATTTATTTTTATACATACACTTTAAGCCATATTGTATAAAACTAAGCTTCGAGAAGAGTTGGGGTTTTGAAGGCCATTATAAACACACTGTCTCTGCAGTATGTTTTCCTTAAAGCACTGATGTTTGATAAGAATGAATGACTTGGCTCCATAGCTTTACTTCTTGTGCCAAAGATATGTCCCATATAGTAAAAGATTGGAGTCGTTTGTGCATTCACTTCGTCCCAGTTGCTGGGAGTGAAAGAAGATTGTATCTTTTCTGTGCTATTTCCGGCTCATAAATATCTATTCTACTCATCCCGTTCCTCCCTCAGATAATCAGCTAATGTGCTATGTTCAAAATGCACTGGCCACGTGTCATTCACTAATCATTAGAGCTCCCCCAAAAGCCCTGAAGACTTAGTGAAAGGCCTCCCCAAGGTTACTGGGACCATGTATATATAGAATGTGGTAATCAACAGCACTGTAGAGTTCTCTGTTAAAACTTTATTTGCCATAGTTCCCTCATTATTCACCCCTTAGATGCAGAAGATGGGATGTAAATTAAAGCAGATGTACACGTTTCAAGCTTTGTGCCTTGCCGTAAGCATTCCATGAGTTACATGTTTTTGACAGATTCAAATTTCATTCTTTACTCTTTGCGAAATGTCACGAATTAACAAATGCTTTGAAAGTGCGATAAGAGTAAATTGTCCGAAGCTGCTTTTGCAAAGAACTAGTTGCTCAGGTATGCAGCAGTCTTTTAAGATGGACCCCCGAAACGTCCCAGGTTGAAGCGTGTGTAAATTCTCACTGAAATACATAATCCTCTCCCCCTGTGCCTTGATATAAAACCTGAACATGATTTATTTCCAAAACCTTTCTGGGCTTCACCTAAGCCGGTCATATTTAATTTTACTGTGATGTTATTATTAGGCGTTTTTAGGTTTTAGTGTGAAAAATGAGATACATTGGTCTCCACGGCGAGATGAAAGCCAATGCGATGCGGGTGTACCTGCAGTCGTTTTCAGGGGGCCCCCCGCGGCATGAGTAATGCCCTAAAAATAGGTGGGAATGTGCTGCACTCAATCATTATGCATAAACGAGCTCTCTGGGGCTCAAAGGGAAAAGCTCATTTTGAGTCAGTATGGAGGAATGTCAGTGCCCTGAAAATCTGCCACCATTCAAGTCCACAGCTCCACACTGCTGCATCTAGTCTGCCCCTGTGTTGTTTTTTTTTAATGCCTAATTGTGAATTGAAAACACAGTGTATTATAGTTTATATTAAAGATCCCCTAATAAGTAAGAAAGTTTTATACATCTGAAGACCTTCTCTTGCAACATAGCATTAATAAAATAAATCAATGACAATCAGATGATAGTTAATTTTATTAATGTAAATTTACTTTATATAAGGATGAAACCTTTTTTTGTTGTTGATAACTTCATCTGAGTCAGATTAAAACGTGCAATGCCAAAGAACAAAAGCTGTATTTTCAATGTTTTAGTAAGTCACTTTATGGATCACTATGGTTACACCCGCTCTGTGTTGTGCTGTATGAACTTTTTGATACCATTTAATTCCACTGGCATTACAGCATATACTGTACACATCCACGTCTCCTCCCCTCTGCATCTGTCAAACCAATGCATGTGTGCAGAGAAACCGACACTTGACTTTGTTTTTTTTTGTTTTTTGTGTAAAGTGTAACTGTGATTATCAGATTTTAATTCTATGTTTGTTGTCACCGTTAATCACACCGTTACTTGGGGGTTTGTTCTGAGTATACTACTGTCACTGAATATCATTTCCATTATAGTGTGCTGTATGGTTGATGTTTAAAATCCTGTTCGAGCTATATATTTATCTGTTGATAAATTTTAGGTTGAAAATTCTTTCTTTCCTGTCTTTTTTTGTCCCTACTCCGCTGGGGTTGTGGGTTGGTTTGCTGCCTTCTTTTTAACGGTGTGTGCTGCTCTCTGCTGGTAGCCTTGCTCTAAATGTATGAACGAACGGGAAAGACACTCAACTGCATCTTTAAGTTCTCTAAGAAAACTCTGAAGGATTCACTGGAAAGAATATTTATGTCAACAGAAAACACATTTTCTAGTGGAAAAGGCATTCAAAATTATAAAGGTCTAACTTTGCTCAACATACAGCACTGTAAGCACTTTTCCAAACTTTATTTTCAGTTTCTCAAATATGAGTTTTTAATATTATGCCATAGTAAATATGATAGGATACGCTTTTTAATACTCTCATAAAAAGTTTTGAAGGGACAGATGATAGATGGGCATTTGGACAAACACGGGACAGTACCGGTAAACTGCAATTCATTTATGAACATTAATGCTCTGTAAATGACAAACAATTTAAATGACAAAATCATTATTCAGGCATAGATATATATATATAGTAGTAAATAAAACAAAGCAGTGGTTTGCACTTCATGTAGTTTGATATATTTAAAGCTGTAGTGCAGGACTTTCACATATAAATGTGTACAAGCTCTTGCTAAAAAAGTTGTAGCTGATCAGCCCCAATTAAGTCTTTCTTTTTGTTTCAGTAAAGTTTTAAATCAGATGTCTTATTAACCGGTTTGCCACTATTGAAGAGATGAGAGTTACGAATGCTCCTTCATCCACCATTACTGTCTGACACAAGAGTCTGACAAAGAACTGATCAACAATGAGGACAAATACAGACTGGTGAGGCAGTGTTTAATTACCTTTACTGCCAGAAGGGGGAGATAAAGGTTCAACACTGTAGCTTTAGCATTTATTTGTGCAATGTACATAGCACATAGCATGAACTAGTGCCACAGAACAAAACCTTTATAGCCAAAGCAGCAGCTTGTACCGCCTGCCCTAATGACCCTTTAAACTAATTTAATATTGAAGTCTGTTATAAACAGCATTTGTATAAAACATTTTTGCAGGATTGCGGCATGCATCGTTTTTTTAAAGGTTCCCACTTCACCTGAATTGAGTTTGATCTAGTTGCCAGATAATTAGATGATCACTCTATCCGTTACAGCCTGATGAGGTCATGTGTGTTTGATCAGGTGACACCAGTTGCTATGAAACACAAGCTGCTCTGTAGAGTAGAATCAATAATTAATAAAACTATCACAGTGAATACAGCAGGAACACGACAACAAATGGAGCTGCTCACTTTCCTTTGACCGGAGAGAATCACTCCCTTAATAATGTCTTCATTGCTGGATCATGGGTTGATCAGGACTGCAGCGGTGGAGCGGGTGGTTGCGCCGATCGCAAGTCATTTATGCTGCTTGGTGCTGCTGTGTGACAGCTCAGAGGATCCTGAACAATTCAGCCAGCTGGAGGGGGCGGCTCAGGCTGTGGCTAAAGCTACTGAGAACCTGGCAGCAGTGGCTTCCAGGTACGTATAATAGGACTTCAGCTACAAGTCTATAAAAGTCACGGTCCAACATGTGATCTAGTTCAAGACTGAAATGTGTAATACATTATCAGAGACACCAGACTCTTTATCTTCTCTCTACTAGGAAAATAAGTGAGACAGAGGATGAAGTTTTGCACATGGAAATGTCGTCCCTGCTGGAGTCGGTCACCATGTCTGGACAGCACGTGTTGCTGGCAGCTCAGAAACTCAGCATCCAGCCCAGTTTGCCTGAGCACAGAGAGGAACTCATCACTGCAACACAAAATGTCTTCCTGGGAGTAGTCAAAGTAAAGGATGAGTTTAAAAACGTGTAACTGTGTAAAAGATAAACCATATGTCATAATAATATATGTAAAATATATATAACAAAGAAATAGCAGTTTATTAAAAGCACTGAAACGTTGTAGCAGATACATCCTCAACAGCTGCATCTGTTTTTAATTGCTCAAATTTCCTTGATCATACTTAAAACAAAACGACAGCCACAATGGCTGCTTTTAAACTCACATGTCTCTGCTACATATCCAGGACCTAAACAACTTCCAGAGTTGTCTGTAACAATTTACTCTTCCCTAATCCCTTGTTGTACACTGTAATATCTTATCTGCGGTGCGCATTATCTGTTTTTCTGCCTGCTTTAGTTTGAGGCCGTAATCTTTTATAACTCAAAACTAGTGTAACGTAAACAGCTGTTCGATCTGTGCAACAGCTCCTAAAAGCCAAAAAGGTCAATGTGGCATTAAAAGACAAGCCAATAGATCTGGGCACCATGTGTGTCTACGCCAGTTTGCATGTTAGCTCAAAGGGGATCATCTCAATGTCATCAGCAAAATAAACAAACTGCTACAGTCACTGTGTGTCTTTATCTGTCTTCTCATAGGTTCTGTTGGTGGATGATGATGCTACCGTGAGGAGAGTTGTAGCTGCTGCTGATCGAGTTTTGGAGTGCCTGTCTGAGCTTGGCTCCTCCTCGGACATCAAGTCTCTGCTCAGATCTTTCCAGAAGTTTTCTGAGGCACTTCTTCTCCTCAAAACTCTCACAGTGGACAGAGCAAATTCCTTACAGGACCCAAGACAAACCAAACAGCTTTTTGACTCCTTGGAGACCTTGAGGAGGTGCATCTCCATGCTGCACACTGCCATGTGCACGACCATCAAATATCCTACTAGCGAGCAGGCCCAAGCAGCCAAGAGGTACATACTGGACAAGGTGCAAAGCACTGTCACAGATATTATTGCAACCCTCAAGAGTGACTGCCACAGAGGACAACTGGGACCCTGTGGATATTATACCGGAAGGCGTAATAGCATCTTGCAACTACTTACCAGTTCCTCCCCCTGCCTCAATTCGAGACAGTGGCTTTGACAGCATGGTAAGAGATCTCGTGTTCCATTGTATGGTTGTTGCAAACTCCTCTCGTAAAGAGTTTCAGCAAATCGTGGTGAGCCATTGTCGTCATATCCTGCAGCTTTGGTCTGACATAAAAAGGATTTTAAAGACCTCTGAGGATCCCTGTGATTCTGAGCAGACCTTTGAAACAAGTTGCTCTTCATTGGTCCAGCAAATACAGATGCTTGACCAAGCCTTGATGACTACTGTTCTTTACCAAGTACTGGACACATTTCTTGCAGCATCTTCTGCATTTGACCAGCTTTTAAGTGTGACAGAACAGATCTTGGTTGCAGATTCCTCTACAAAAATGGATCTAAGCTGCATTCAGTCAGAAGTTGAAGATTTCATATCTTTCACTGACAGAATAATCCAAGTGGCAAATTTCATCTCATCAGTGGCTGTTGATGCAAAGAGTTTGGAGAATGTGGAGAATTCACGAGCATGCCTCACCAGGCTCAGAGATCGTGTTGCGCCTCTTTCCCTGGAATTGGCAGACAATTCAATGCAGACTGTTCAAAAGCTTCATGAGGTGTGTCAAAAATGGGAAGAGGAGATTAGTCAGCTTCAGGATGCTCTCAGTGATGTAATAGATGTGAGGGAGTTCACCAGTATTGGTATCACTGAGATGGTCAGTGACCGCCATGGATGCGATACAGCGTACAGAGACCAGAGCTATGAACTGTTTAGCAAACATGCAACAGATTTAATTTGTCACATGAAGCTGGTGATTCGCTCCGTGAGGAGGCACCTGGACAGAAGCGATGACCCTATCTATAGGAACGGCCTCTTGGTTCTGCTGAAACAGGTGCAGTCATCTCAAAACAAAGTGGCTGAGTCAGTCAGAGACATGCTTCTTGGTTCCAGGTTGAATGTGGAGGTGTATTCTACATTTTCAGACAGCGTTTCCACAGTTGTTCAGAATTTTAAAGTGCTTAGAGGAGGACTGGACGGCCAGCAGCACCCACACCTCCTGAGCCCGCTCAGAGAGGCAGCACGTGAGCCTGATAGCTCACAGTCATGTGTGACAGTCAAAGAGACCTGTGAACCGGACCTGGATCGTATATTAAGAAGTATTGAGTGTCCTGCTCTTGAAGTTATGGAACAGGTATCTCAAAAACAACATGAGGATGAGTATTTAGATGAGGAAACCATAGAGACGGAACTGGCTCATAAATATGACAGCAGTGATTTAAGGATCCCAGCTGTCTCTGATGAACCTAAAGTGATCCACAAGCCTTTTGAATTTGACCTCTTGCCCCTGTTGTATGAAGTTGTGACTGTGACTAAAGGGAAAGATGTGACAGTGCTCAACCAGACCTGCACCAGCGTTCTTGAGCTATCAAACTGTTACGCCCAAGCTGCGAAGGAGGCCTTGGCCATTGTCGACGCAGTTGATTGTCAGACGCTGGAAAGCTTTAGAGCAGATCTGGTGTCACTGACCCCGCTGCTCGTGCAGACAGCTCAAGAGACGGCGATGAGCTCTGCCACGAGCACAGAAGGCATCTACAAATACAGCACACAGTTTTCTGACCTCATTAACAACATCCGAAAGGTTTTACTGCCAGAAGCTGGTACCTGGTATCATGCTGTTTACTCTGAGATGCAAGGAAATCTGCAAACTACTGGAGTCTGTGTCACACAGCAGCTAAATGAAGTGATGAATTTGTGCGCTGACGTCGTTCAGCTCTTGACAGCGTCTAATTTAACCTCACAAACCGATGGTCAAGAAACATTCAGCGTTTTGCACAACAAGCTAAACAAAGCCCAGAACAACACAAGGTATCTGGTAGAGTTCTCCACCTCATTGCAAGGACAGGTGGATCACCTCGATGGGCTTTGTATCCTCTGGGGCCTCTCTATTCAGATTTTACTGAAGTCTCTGGATAAAATTTTGGGAACATCAACTGCAATTAACCACTTAAACCCTCACAAACAGCTGTCAGTGTTGTCAGAGAACTCGCTCCGAATCCAAGAGGCAGCAAGGCTCACCAGCCTCAATTGCAAAAGTGCTTACAAATCCAAACAGCTAGCGGGATACCAGGATGAACTGAGAGCACTGACCGAAGCTTTTCTTAAAGCTGCAGAGGAACTTGATGTAATGCCAAGTGTGATGCAACTTGCAAAGTCTGAATTTCTTCAGAGGCATCTTTTGATTAAGATTAGAGTGCTTTCCGGTCATTTAAGCAAAGAAAACAAGGACTATGACTCTGCATTTCAAAACATTGTCAGCACTGCTTATTTATCGGCCGAACGCTTTAGAGAGAAAAACTCAGAAGACACAGAGCAAGAGTTTGAAAACGCGGCGCAGACGCTTGCTGACAATGTCAAATCTGCGACCAGAAGAGTCGAGGACAGTTTAAATTACATCCGCGACCCACGTGCCCGCTCTAATCTGAGGTCAATCAATGACCACCTAACTTTTCAGATATCAGATATAATCAGCAGGGCGAGGCTCATGGTGGAGACTCACTACATTTGTGACACACTCAGCTTGGATGTGCAGATACAGTGCTGGTCAGCCAAAGCTCACTATGTGGTGGAAGAGATCAGGAAACAAGATGGGATTCACCAAGAGGCTAAAGACCACATCAAGGCTGGTCTACAGGGCAGAACACTCGAGGATAACCACAAAGTATTGCCTGTGATGCCATCTAAAGTCAAAGAAATGGAATTTCCTTCTGACACAATAATGACATCCTGGCAGAAAAGCAATACAGGAAAAGCAGATGCTGCAGAAACCAATGTAGGCATAGCAACTGTGGCTAAACATGGACCTAGAAGTATGGAGAAAGATGTGGGTATTTCATGGAAGATTTTAAAATTCAGTGATGCATTTATGCCAGAATAAATCATGGCCTTATTTTTCTCTACAGGATGGTGCTGCGTCTGGTTTATACAAAGAAGCCTCTTCGTTGACCTACACCTCCCTTTTTCTAAAACAAGAAAGCCACAGCTGGGATCCCAAGGACAACAGAATAGTCCAGGTGACCAGGAAGATGGCTGACACAATATGTTACATGACTCAGTACTTGAAGAAGAAAGGCCCAATACCGGTAATGACCACCAGAGGTGATTTTATGGCATCACCTTGATGTTTGCATGCAAAATTATCCACAATCTTCTTTTTTTCAGAATAAAGAAGCATTTGTTAATGCAGCCAAAGATGTCATCTCAAACTGCCAGTCAGTGACTCAGTTCATCAGAGTTATTGCCAACCACAGCTTGGACAAACAGTGTACGGTCGAGCTTTCCCTCATTGTTGAGCAGATTTTGACCATCACCAACCAGCTTAGCATCATCTCCAGGTCAGGCCAGTTTAAACAAAAATAACACATCGAAAACTTGGCTTAAGAAAGATAACAGCACAGTTTATTTTTCTTAATGTTGTATGTAGCGTCAATGCTGTAACACCTGGGTGCAAATCGTCCAATGAGATCCTGGTGAAGAATGCACAAAATCTACTCCAGACAGTACTGCGTGGGGTCCATGCTGCGGAAACAGCCTGCATTACGGTAAATCTAACAACACAGTCTTAGTAAACCTGTTATTATATGATGTTCTCTCTATGTATTATTAAGACAGTGTCAATCATACATCAATCTGTCACAACATTAACGTTGTCCATATTGTTACGATCCAGTGTTCTGCTAGGAAACGTATGGACCTGGCATTTGTGCAGATGTTACTTAAATATGAACCTCCCACCTAGACCAAACCAGGCACCCCCGCCCCATAGTAATGACATTTCTTGATGGCAGCAGCCTGACACAGGCGCACACACACAAAAACAGAACAAATACAACATATACAACAAAATATGACAAACAGCACAGTGTTGACCTGGCCTCCAAATTCACTAGTACCCAAAATGATTAAGGGTCTGTGGGATGAACTGGAACGAGTCTGATCCACAGAGGCCCCTTCCCTCAAACCATAGGGTCCAAAGATACCATAGGACACCATCAGGAGGCCCATATCCATTGTCTGATGAGTCAGAACTGTTTTTGTGGCACAAGGGAGACCTACACAATATTAGGACATAATGTTACGCCTGACCAGTGTGTTATATGATGTGCTGCATTGTTGTTCCAGGGTCTGAAGCAGCCTGAGCCAAACTCAGATGGTGCGGAGGCTACAGCTTTGTGTTTCCAGTGGAAAAGAAACCTGGAGATCCATCGAGCCCAGCAGACCTCTAACCCAAAAACAGATGAGTTGGGTTTGAGGAAGACGTCGTCTCATCCTTTAGCGCCAAGTCTTGCCCCTAAGGTTAATGTGCAAGACAGCTACAAGTGACCATCAGAGTTTCAAAGCAAAGTGTGGAACAACTTATATCCACATCAGCAGTGTGAATGGATGCCATGGAACTGATATTTGATATAATACTAAGATGACGCAATGAAACTTCAATGTGTAATTCTGCAAGAAAACAGATGTAGTTTAATTTCTTTATTTCAGATACTCATAATAAAATCACTGAAATGATGGACATATGTGTTGTTAAAATGTCATACAGTATTATTACAACCATAACCACCGTACTGACCCATAGAGGAAAAAGAAAAGCATTATACATTAAAACACACAGAAACACACTGTACACGTGATAGAAAATAGGCATTTACAATGTGAGTTATGAAAACAATAAAAAAGTAAATAGCTTGGTTTCAGTCAAACAGGAGCAGCTCACAGACACAGAAGTGTTTTTGTTTTTTAAACAAAGCTATATGCCACCTTAGTTATACAACATCCGCACACTGTAGCACACATAACCTTATATAAGTTAATCTACAGTCAACTGTGACACAACTCTACAGTAAAAATTGTCATGAAGGTCACATTTGTAACATATTTACATATCTCATCAAAATAGTACTGCTATTTTTATCTTTATTAACACAGCTGATTCTGTTCTTCATTGGTTTCTTATACTGATTTATACAGAGGAGGAATAGGGCCAGTGTCAGCAAAGAAAAAAATGATCTGATCTCATAATTCTGCTTTTTCCGGAATTGTGCCGTTCAGAATTTTCTCAGAATTCCAATAATTTTCTCAGAATTGGATTAAAAAAAAAAAAAAAAAAAAAAAAAAAAATAGAATTCTTTTATGGAAGTTTTTCTCTGAAAGTTTATGTTTTTTCAGAATAAAGATTTTGTTTTCTCTCACTTTGTCAGAATCCTGATTCAGATTATCTTTAGAAATCCAAAATTCGTCACCAGAATTCTTTTTTATTTTTTCAGAATTCTGATATAGAATTTTCTTACAGAATTTATTTATTTATTTTTTCCAGAGAACAGTTGTTTTGTTTCCTCCCACTTTATTTTAAGAATTCTGATTTAGATATTAGAAATCCAAAATTTCTCATCGCAGTTGTTTTTAGAATTCAGATTTTTCTTTTTTAACCCTGAATTTCATTATTATTATGAGAACAACTCCAATTTAATTTAAGTTTAATGTTAATACATATAAAACACATGAAACTAAGAGTTCTGATAAAAAGTCAGACTTTTTTAGTTAATTTTTTTTTTACAGCTGCACTTATCTGCTCTTCCATATACAATGGAAAATGTTTTAAAACAGATTAAAGACAGCGTATACTACAGCTACTTAGAAATTTGTCAGTGTTGTAAGGAGTGCCAATGGTAAATCAAATGAAGTAATCAATATTAATTTGCCCCTTTAGTCAGAACGATAAAATCTCAAAAATCACACTAGTGAATAAAAAGTTTAACTTACTCAAATGGTGCAAACATTTTAGCAAGCTAGCGTCATCTTACTGATTATAAAAACAGCAAGAAAGGAAACGGGGAAGGTAATTAACTTTTAGATATCAATATCAGCATATGTATGCATTACCAAAACAAATGTTCTATTTAGATGATCCGACATGACCTTGTCACACACTGACAAATCACAAAGCAAAAAGTAAATCCCTTATAAGAAAGAAAGCAGAGCATAAACACAAATAGATCTCATGATATAAAAATGTTTTAGAATTAATATGTGAATACAAAATTTCTAAAAACAAACCTAACATTTGTGTTTTTTTCTCTTTTTTGAATGAATTATCTTTTCTACAGTTTAGTAAACAATGTGTCAGTGAAACCTTTACAAGGTAACATAATTCCGCTTCTTCTGATTGTTTAGATCACATCTGTGAAAATTACACAATAATAAAAGACCTTAACATACACACGCTCAAACCACACTGCACTAATATGATTATGTTAAAAGGAACTGTGCATACAGTAAATCCAGCATCATCTCCTCACTGACAAATGCTCTGTGTAGTATTTGGTTCTATACAAGATTATGTACAGAAATAAATAGATTCGTGTATAGCTCTATAAAGATTAATAGACCTGTCTTGTCAATATACAAATCTTATGCAACGTTTCTATATTTCAACAGTGAAGTGATTACTGACAGAAAGGGGAAGCAGTGGGATCAAAAGTCTTGAACACATCTTTTAGTGTCCTGTCGTCTGCATCCTCCTCTGGATCCTCCTGTTTTGGTTCTTCCTCCATAGCTTCCTCCTCGTCCTTCTTCTTCTCCTCCAAAGGCTCTTTCTTTTCCTCTGCCTCTTCTTGTGCTCCTGTAGTGCCCTGTCCTCCTACTTTAGCCTGTCTGGGGTCAGTGTACTGGGGTCGGATGAGCCCGGCCAGTGCCTGGATGGGGAGATTATGAACTGCAGGAGGTTTAACAGGTGAAGCGGGAGGCATTGTGGGAGAGGAGGGAAGTGGAGCCTCATCTGCGTCGACATCTGTGCTTTTAACCTCCTCCAGAGAGCTGCTTCGTTGGGTTGGGGAGAGCGATGGTGTCGGAGTGTTGTCTTTCTTAGCAGGCTGTTTTAGAATCCCTCCCTTTTTAGGGGGCTCCACCTGCTCCTTCTGAGCCTGCTCGGTCTGAGTGCGGGGATCATAAAGGCTGATGCCCCCGAGGATAGTAGTGGGACTCTCCAGCCCTCCACCAGATGATGCCAGTCGAGGGGCGTATGGCGGCAGCCTCTCAGGCTCTGGTTTGGCTCGGGTAGTATGAGGAGAGGAACTAACACTGGCCTTCTGTAACCTGGGGTCCACAAGTCCTCCCCCAGAGGAAGGCTCTTTCTGACCCAGTGGCTTGGAGTCCAGACTTCCCGTACGCTTCAGTCTGGGGTCCAGAGACTTTTGCTGACGTGGATCTACAGGTCTCTCCGTGGAGGATCGAGATTCCAAGGATCCACTGGGCTGACGGCTCATACGCTCCTTCAACCGGGCAGCTATCAGTCTGGGGTCAGATGGTGGCGGGCTGGATACTGGAGGATGGTCGGGCAGACTTGTTCGGTTCATCTGAGCGTCAGCAATTAGGGGTGGAAGGGGCAGATTGATGGAGTGTTCCTGTTTGGGCACCAGGGAAGGGATGAGATCCTCAGGGGCCCACACCACTGTCTGAGCGAAGGTAGGCCGCTGGAGCAGAATGTCCACACGGATGTGACTAAACTGCTTTAGCTGGCAACGAGGGTCCCTCAGCACCACGCCAGGGCTGGCATCTAGAGGGATGAGAACGGCTCTGTCTCTGAGTTCTCTCTCTCCTTCTTCATCCTCCTCTCCTGTAGGATTCTTCTGAGGAACGGGATGGCTCTGCTGGCGATAAGAACTCGGCTCCATTGGTCTAATCTTCCTGGGGTCTCTTGAGAACCGTGGATCTGCAGCTCCATCGGAATCCTTTTTAACATCCGGGGGTCGCTGTCTAGGGTCAGTCTTCACACGTGGGTCACTGGGTAAGGCCCTTTCCTTTACGAGCCGGGGGTCACCCAGAGGTGGAGACACCGTGGCAGCTTGGAGGGTCTTGGACTGAGTCTGCTGCATCTCATTCTGCTTCTTCAGAGTTTTAAGGATGGACGAAACACAACTCCCATCCTCCTCGTCACTTGAGTACCAATTAGTTGTTTCATCTGTAAAAATAAGGTGAAATCATATTAAAATGCGTGTTCTCCTAAAGCAGGGGTGCCCAATACGTCAATCATGATTGACTGGTAGATCAAAGGTAGTGTGGGCAGATTGCACACAGTATACAGGTAGATCACTGTGACTTGGTCATTGTAAAAGTAGCCTGCACCTACCTCTGTTTGCATTATCATCCTGGATATCTGCAGTCTGTGGCTCACTCCCCTGTGGTTGTTGTTGTTGCTGTGTTAGGTGTAAAAGGATGGCTTTCTGTATTGCTGGTGGTAAAGACTGGATCTGCGAGTCTGCACCTATTTGCTGTTGCAGGTTCTGTAGCAGTGCCACACTAGAGTCTACTACAGTACAAATAAAGCAGAAACACACACATTTTTCAATGTCAGTAACTTAGTAAGGTAACCAATCTGTTGGATAACAATGTTCATGTATCACTAACCTCCTTGTTGACCAATGGCCTGGTTTTGGAGGAAGCTGCTTAAGAGCTCTACTGGGTTCTGACCCAGTGGTGGAAAAGGGAATAGACTTTGCAGCATCTGTACATCCTGTATCGGAGGGAATGGAGGCCTCTGCATGTTCATCTGGGGGTTGATATTAGGCCGGTTTCCATGGAAGGGTGGGGGTTGACCCGGAGGAGGGAACGGTGGCATCGGAAACCCCATAGGCTGGTGTCCCGGAGGACTCTGTGGCATAGGCGGACCAGTGGGATGACCCATGGAAGAAGGTGATCCAGGAGGAGGAATAGGAGGAGCAGATGGGCCTGAAGGCACAACTCCTCCACTCTGCGCATCCTCTGAGCCTCCGCTAAACTGCCCTGTGCCATCACCTTGATTCTGGGTATAGCTGGTTCCACTGAAAAATAAAGAGAACAGTTTCAGGATAAACTTGCAGTATTATTTTTTTTGTTTGTTTTGCTTGATTACAGATTTTTCTGGTTACCTCAGAGCAATTTTTTGTGCCAAGTCTACAGTAGGTTGAACCTTGATTTCAAACAGGGAAGGGATCTTCTTCCCTGCTTGGGAGTCTGTAGGACTGCTTTGACCAGGAGTGGGCAGCAACCCCACCCCAGGGGGAGGCTTTGGAAGCGGGGCAATACCCTGCTTCCTCAGATCCTCCAGCTCCAACTCGTCCTCACGGGCATTCTCCTCTTCAGTGTTGATAATCTGATGAATGAGGCAGATAAAAAAGAAATAAGGCTAAATTGTTGACCATCAGAGCCGAGTAAATATCAAGAATTTTACCTTATCAAGCAACTCTTTGGTCACATCAGTCAAAGGCTCATGGGAGAATTTGCAATTGTCTCCTTGGTAACATTTGGCTCCAGTATGAAAGAACTTGCATGGGTATTCATGTGCGACTGCAGGTTAAGGAGCAGGACTGATTAATGTGTACAGTGTGGTTTCAGTTAATTAGGCAATGCAGTTAAACAAATGTAATCAAGAAGCTAATCAAGGATATTGTGCATGTAAATGCAATTATCTCCTTTACTGCAGTATCCTTGGAGGTAGAATTTACAAAGTTCCTTTTTCTTATCCGGTACAACAAGCTCATGTTCAAACTTGCATTGTTCCCCCTGAAAGAACAAAACAGACAGAACATTTGAATCCCAGTTACATTGTTTTGTTTTTTTCATGGAAATTTAGCAGTAGGCTTCAAATAGATAAATTAACGCCACTATACCTTGATGCATCTACCCTCCAGGAAATACTTGCAGATGTATCTACCGTTGTGTTCAACTGTATGCTGATTGATGAACTCCTTGCTCATTATTGGCCGTTTCTTCTGAAAGCCGGAAGAATGTTTTCCTTCCTGTGACACAAAACGCAAATTCAATCAGTACAAGTCAGAAGATGAAGATGTGTGTTCCGTTCCTGGGTTCTCCTGGGACATGGTCTATCTGTAACCATCACTGTGTGACGGTACAAATTATGTAGTTGAATATTTATTTACGAGTGCCATGTCGTCCATGCACTGGTCTCCTCCTCGACCTCGCCCACGTCCTCCCCAGGGCTTCCCCTTCAGCTTATTTTTATTCTTGTTGAGCATCCCACGTCCTCTTCCTGGTCCACTCCCTCTGCCTCTTCCCCTCTGCCCGACTGAAAAGGACATTTTGTAAGAATTAATCAAACATTGTTCATCCTTACAGATGCAGAGAAGCACAACGCCTTTTCTGCTACAAAGAAAATCACAGCAATTCTGTCTCAGTTACTGCAAGAATCTTGATCTGCTATCAAAGATAATGAAAAGCCTTCATACACTGTTGTTGCTTCATCCCCCTCATGCTCCCTCTGTGCATCTGGTCTTTAGGGTGGCGTCCCTTCCCCTGACTTGTTGAATCTTTTGACTGCTGATACTCGGACATGTTATCCTCGTAATTGTCCTCCTCTTCATCGTAGTCATACTTGTCGTCGCTGTAGTCGCTGTATTTGTCGAAGTCGCTGCTCTTGTGCGGTGGGGACTTCTGTGAGTTGCCATGGCCTCCCTTTGGGTGCTAACAGTCAAAACCAGAGAGAGGATGTTGTCCAACAACAATGCTTATATGAATGTCAACGCAGCAGCAACAGCATGCCGACTGTAATAAAAACTCACCAGAGAGGACTGACCATCGGACTCCCGACTAGAGCCCTGGCTCTTCCTGTTTTTGGGCCTTTCTAGTCGGTCGTAGTCAGAGTCATAACTGTCTGAGCTGGAGCTGCTGGAGGGGGAGTGATGCTAAAGAAAAGGCATCGGGAACAAAGGAAAACACAACAATGAACTGAATTAGTTTACATAGCTGACATTTATGCCTTAATTGCGGTGGCATCTTAATGGCATCTTACTTTTTGTCTGTCACGCCTCCTTCTTTTGGACCTCCTCTTCTCTCTGGTCTTCTTATATCTTTTCCTGGAGTGTCTGTGGGCCTTTTCTTCTTTCTCTTTACCTTTCTCTTTTTCTTTCTCCCTTTCCTTCTCCCTCTCTTTGTCCTCATTCACTTCTGCAGCCTCTTTGTTCTCCTCTTCGATCCCGATGCCTTCATCGTCAATTTCTCCGTCTTCCAGTTCGCCATCCTCTCTAAAAAAGAGAAAAACAATAAGTGCAATGAGTATAAAAACTTCGTTTTTTAATTCTTTAGATCAGGAGCAAATCATCTAAAGAGTGAATAATCAAGAATCCCTTGCGGTAATGAGATTATGATGCGGTATACAATCATAATATCTCCTGTTTATTCAGAACTATCATTTTCCAGTGCGCCCTTAGCTTTTTCTGTATTATAAACAATCTGTCAGTAATTGAAGTTATTATTTTCTCAGAACCAGAGTAAAGCTTTTTAATGAAATCCAAATTAAATTCAACCTCAGGCTCAGTCAGATTTATGAAAACCTCCTGATTTCTAGGACCAAGTTAATTCAGTTACTAATGACAGCCTGGAGACACAAATAAACATGATTCAGGCAACACTTGTGTTCCCCAGTGCGTTTTTATGAAAAATGACCGTAAACTGTTGATACGTCATTGGAAAGTGGATGAAAGGCTTAGGCACTGCTACAAGAACTCTCTAAAAGAACAATTATACAGATTGAAAACATTTGAAAACCACAAAATCTTCAAAGGATCATCCAAAGCTGGACACTGGAAAAAAGTGAAGTTTATCATTGTTTACATCAGGGGCTCCCTTTCTTTTTGTCTGCTGAAGCACTAATGAGTTTTACATTTCTGAAACTTGTGACCAGGTTAACACTTCAGATGCATGTGGATTTTCTTGATTTTGCTGTAGCTTTTATAGCACTTGTTTTAAAATGATGTCTGCTTTAGCTGCAACCTAGATATTTAACACTGAAACATAAGTCCTTTATGTGAAAATATATCCCACAGTTATTTAAAAATATATATATATATACACTGTGCAAAACACTTGCAAATGTGTCCGTGTCAATATTCATATCATGTAATGTCTGCAGATTCACAAACAAGGTGCACGTAGGAAACAGAAATACAATGAAATGGTGTTTTTACAGACACTAGCCACAACTTCTTCTCATACAAGATCAGATCAGGCTTCAACCTAAGATCCCTAAACTTGCTACGCTCGCACAGCACTGTATGTAAACATACAGATCTGGAAGCCTTGACACTGCAATGACATGGCTAACCAAAGGCTGAGGTAAAGCCTATGCTGGAAGATTACTGTTTATGAGGAATAAAATCAAATATCTTGTCTCAATATCTATAGAAAAGTCTATTTTCAAGTGACACCGTGAACCCACAATCATGAGCACTTTGATCGTATCACATCTGAAATCCATATTGGAACTAATAATTATCCAGCCCATTTCAAGAACTTAAAAGAATAAAGATAACTCAATTAAATATGTAAGTTGTAAGTAACAGATGTAGACATGGAAGGTAAGCCAACAAGTGTTTTCAAAACAGTGCACCAGCTGGCGTTTCTTCTTCAGCACTTTATGACAGAACACCAGAGCAGTTCTCTTTGCTCACATTGTCTAACAGCCATGCCAGGACTACAGAGTTTACAAGGACACAGGCCTGGCCTTAGCCCAGCAGAAGCACATTTCCTCAACCCTGCATGAACCCTGTCTCTGCAGTACTGCCAGCTGCCCGGTAGGGGGGAGTAACACTACGAGGATGGGCGTGGCATTAACATCATAGTCATTTGCATAGTCTCCTGCAGATGGCAACAACGAAGCCATGAATCCCAGTACCACGACAACAAAACGATGAGGTCTGCTACCTTGCATGGAAATGATCATGAATGAGTCTGATCGACGCAGTGAGGTGAAATCTAGGCTGTCTGAACAGCGCTATTCAACTGCACCAAAGAGGCATGCAAATAAAGGAAATAAGGGGGGGAGAAAACCCGTGGAAATGTTTCTACACCTTGCAATTCATGGTTAAAAGAGAAAACAAGTAACACAAGCATGTAGACCCACAGCACTGAAACGCACAGATGAGCGTATATTAAGAATTGCATAAGAATGTTACTCGACCTTTCATCCCCTGCAAGCTCAGAGTCTGTCATGTTTTTGTCAAGAACAGGGGCTGGGGGACTGGAAACAAGGCTCACAGAAGCCATTGGAAAACGGATCTGCCTCCCTTCTCTCCGGTACAAGAGTGAGTTAACTCAGTCACTCAAGGAGACGCTGCTTTGTGAGAGATGCTGGAAGATTTCAGACTGGAAAAAACTCACGGTGTTACATGTCTCGACAGAGACAGTAAACAGACACCCTCCTCTTTCATATCAATGACGTTTTAACTCTGTGAGCGCAGCTTGATACCCCGCTTTGCTAATGTCCCGTCGGTTGACAGCTGCCATGGTGAGATAGAGGAGACGGAGGGAGAAACAGACAGAAATGTAACCATGTTCGTTGATTTCAGCATCTTCATAGGCTTTCTCAACAGGGACATCATCTCAAAATGGCTTCTGAGTTCTGCAGCACATTCCCCGATAATGTATTCTCCGTGTATTTATACCACCATCTGGATCTATCTAACTTGGGTACAGATAACCCCGATCGCCAATTGGTGGAACATCACAAGACTGGCGACGGCCGCGATTCTGATTGGTTCAAAATGATGTCCGTCAAGTCCAACATCTGCAACAACGAAGTGCATGTTATACTCAGATTTGTCCTTGTTTAAACGTATAACTGTGTACATTAGGCGGTTATAAGAACCCGATATTGTGCTAGTTTAAAACAAAAAAAAATAACAGACGCTAGGTATTTGTCGTCACAGATTTATTGGCTGTTTTGTTGTTGCGTTTTTTTTTTTGGCTACAGACTCGCGTGTGCACGTATTTCGTGCACGAGCGTAGGATGACTTCCACTCCAGGTGATAACCTGTAATTGTCCAGCAGGTGTCGCTCCGACTCTACAAATTAAAAGCCGAAGAAGAAGAAAAAAAAAACATTTTACAGAATAGACTTGTTCAGTCAATGAGAACAGAGCAACAACAAACACGGTGTCAGTCCGGTAAGGTGTTTATATAAAACATAAACAACAGACAAGTCTACAGAAAGGTTAAACTAACTTAAGTGTCGTGCCACAGATATTATTTCAGGTGTTTCAGTTAGAGAGGACTTTATGATTATTATGATAAAGTGAACTTTGAAAACATACCACAAAGAAACAATGCGAAAAATCATGGTATATTTGTGCAGATATTGTTATATATTTATGCTATATTATTATATTTGTGTGTATTATAAATATCCCGTCCAGCAGCAGCAGAGAGATGTAAAGAGAACATCTTGGAAGTGTTTGGGAGTTTCTCGGTGGGAGGGATTCTTGCTGCAGGAAACCTGCGTAGCATGCAGAGCTCTGAGGCTAAACCTTCCAGGAGCGCAGATCCAGAGACGGGAGCGCATCTCCGTCTCAGGCACCTGATGAGCATCTTCCACACTCTTGAAAACGACTGAACGTAGCGTCCAAAGCAACCTCTTCACTGGGATTGTGTCCAAGTGCTTCAATAATAATATCTGAGAACACATACCCACAGCAGAGAGCTTTATCACTTTTGGAGATGGCACTCTCTTTTCGACGCAGGTGTTTGCTTTTGCTGTGCTTGACAGCCATCCAGAGTTTGGGTCATGCCACCGTTCAGGTAAGAGGATTTTAATTTGCTTTTGTTCAAGCATCTGTGCAAAGTGCTTTAATTAGGTGTGCAACTGTATCAAATCTGTCCAAATATGTAAATATTAATAGATCAGAAAATCAAATAAAGTATTTTAACATCTTTAACCTGTTTTCCAAGCACTTTAACCATGTTTTACATCATTGTGCGTAGACCCTGTGTCTCATGACAGTTTTGTGACCACAGTCTACAGTTTTCATTTGAGAAATTTGTACTTTTGAATCTTTAAAAAAAAAAAAAAACATTGTTGCATCTGGATAGGAATCCTCTCATGTCTTGTCAGCTGGTGGTATTTCCCTTTGCCTGAGGCAGGTAAAATGAGCAGACAACCGTCCTCGCCACTGCACAGGTCCAAACTATGTGCACAGTAGATTTTAATGTATTGAAGCTGGTTGTTATTGTACAAAGCGCTCACAATGCCAGTGCAGGAATTCATGGCATGCTGCTCAGAGAAATTGTTCCAATGAGCATGTGATTAATAAACCCTCCTGAAAGGATTAGAGGCACTTTTTTTCTGAGGAACTCTGTAAGGGCTTGACAAGCGTCCCCCCCAAAGTAACTGCCTGTGGCACCCATGCTATTTTGAGTCTGCCCATTCAGGATTATCCAATGAGCATGTGCCTTCCTACTGCCATGCAAAATATACAGAGGAACAGCATTTTGGACTTAGGTCCCGCTGACATCTGCCAGACAGCTTTTGTCCAGCTGTGGCTGCCACTGGAGTTGTGGTCGTAAGAGTGAAAAGGGACGAGGGAGAGAAGAGGAGCGCACTGAAGTCTAATGGAAAATACTGGATAGCATTGGTTTTAAGTTATATAAATCATGGCGAGTCCCCGTAGCATCAAGTACATAAAACATCCCACTAATAGGACTTAATATCAATGAAAACGCCCCGTAACCATAACGACCATGTGCCCACCAATAACATGGCTTTTGTTCCAATTACATCACTCTCCACAGCTGCACGGTTATGTTTTATTCACCCCTCATGTTTTACATTTTTACGACCACCAAACTGAGGTAACCTTTAATCCCCTTGCCAAGGCTCTCTTTTGTAACTCTTAACACTGCTCATGCTTTATTGACAGACGTGCATGGATAAGCACCAGGTGGTCGGGGTGCTCCGTCAGATGGAGAAGTTCCTGAAAGGCCAGGAGATGCGATTCACAGAGGGTCTCAGGATCATGAAGTCAAAGCTGGCAGCGCTTCAGAACTCCGTCTCCAAGTTGCCTCAAGCAGACCAGTCAGCTGGTGAGGAAAACACTCAGCACTTATCACGTTCATCATCATAATCAACATTATTACTACCTTCTGACTTGTCACTAAAGAAAAAAAGGCACAAAAGATCTTAGATACATGGATCCCAGTCAGCCATGAGGGTGTGAACCAGCAGGAACGATACAGGGGCCGTCATATTAAAGAACCTAAATGGAAAAAAATGTAATTAATTGTATTATTGCACCAGTGCTAATTTGTACAGTTAAATGTAAAAATGTCCTCAGTAAAAAAAAAGGATGTTTCAATCCTCAGTCCTGATTTAAAACCACAGATTTTCATAACACACTAATAATTATTAATACCAATAGTACATATCATAATGTTGGCGTATGTAACACACATGCTTGATGACAGGCTGCTAAATCAGTAAATCAGTCTTGTAACCACCATACAGTAAGAAGGGCACCATGTATTAATTTATTTTACAACTCACTAAATTAATTTCATCTGCAACCCATGCTGGTTTCATATGTGTGCGTGACACAGCTTAGGTTTTGCTCTGCAAAGAACCAAAAAGTTAAATGCAGTGGAAGATTCCCAAGTATCAAGTTCACAGCGTTTTAGGAACATTCACTCGTTTGAATTTCAAACTCTATTTTTGTTCCTCGGCGAGCGACGACAAAGAGCCAGACACGGCTCCTCGTATCATGGGATTATGTATTCATCCAGCGGTGCGCGGCCATCTCAGTTACAGAGCTGGGCACTTGACAGGGGAAGTGGATTTGTGGAATTGTGTTGTTTGGCAGTGGACACTGAGACCAATTTGTTAGTGATGGACCGGCGTAGTCCATAACTCTGCGGAGAGTTTCTGCCGGGGAGGAGCAGATTTTTTTTTTTTTACGTTTACAGCAACAAAAACTCAATAAAGTGAAAAGACAAGAGAAAAAGTATCGCATCACCTGCTTTAAATGCTCAGGCCGAGCTGGGATCCGAAAGTCGACGTGTAAAAATGTCAAGTATTCCCTTTATTTGACACAAAATAAGGGTGCAATGAAATTCAAAACAACTGGAATGGACTGAAGTGAAGCTAAACCGTATGTTACTTATCAAACAGTATCTGAAATGTTTTTACTTGAGGCCAAAGGGCACGTAAAAGTCTTATAAAAAATGGATTCAGTACCCTAATGAGTTTCCAGAGCATGCACCATAGCATAATATTGGACTGCAAGTGCAATTGTGACCCATAAAAATGGCCGGTTCTCCGCCGGTTGACTGTAAATGAGGCATTTGAAATGTCCTTTCCCATGAAGGCTCTGCGCTGCCCAGTGACACGTGTATATCCCCAGGCAGAGAATGCCAGAGGATGTTGGGAGGCTTATTCCACATGTGACCAGCTTTCCTCTCGTGCTCTCTTCCCTTCTCCCCCAGCTCCCACCACCTGCCCCTCCCTGGAAGCCCCTGCGCACGGTACCAAGTTTGGCTCAAAGTATTTTGTCGGACATGAGGTGCATTTCGCTTGTTCCCATGGCTACCATCTCGTTGGTTCTGCCACGCGGGTCTGCCGGGACAATGGCACCTGGACTGGCATCGGTGCAGCCTGTAAAGGTGAGAGTCTGTTCTTTAGTGGATTGTTTTTGGTGCAAAACATCCACACATGCCTGTAGGATGACTTCTTGTTCGGAGTTTGAATACCAGCCCAAAAGAGAAAGCATCTCATGAACCACACACAGATAAGAGGCAAAGAAAAGAGCCATTCTCTAGAGTGTCCGAAGCTCTTCACCGCACTGAATGAAGCACTCGTTAAAATGGCATTAAATGTCTCTGACACAGAAAAACACCTGTACCACATTCCACAGTGGGGTGCCTTCCCCTTCAGGTTTCTACTCCTCATTAACAGCGCTGGTTGGACTACTGTAAGATAAACCCCCCTCTCCTTGCTCATGTTTCCACCGGTTCTTTGACAGGAGTCTCACTGGACGGGGTTAGGTCCAGGCATTATACCCCGCACTATGGTCTGATAGCACACAAGTATGCCAAGCATGCTATTGATAGTCGCTTCGGCCTGCGCTGGTGGCGCTCCTCCAAGAATTCCAAGTGGCAAACTCAGCTGAACATGTGCATACGTTTATTGACATTCACAGCTAAAACAACACGAGAGGGCTTGACGGTGCACAGTATTATCCTTGTTCATGTGTTTCGGCCCCTGCATAAAGAGGTCTAAATTTAGTCGTGTTCAAAAAGAGGTATTGACAGCGTGAAAAACCTTAAAGCTACGGAGAGTTTAAAAATATCTAGCGGGGTGCAGTGGGCCTTTTCATGTCACGGCCCTGTGGTGGACCCTGGAGAAACCAAATAAAAATTAAAGGAACCGGTTGTCATGTAGTGTGCTGTGGCATTGGCACTGGTCTGCTTCACAGTTTGCACATCTGCACAGCTCTCAGGAACGACTACAGGACGCTGGCATTATGACCTGTTTGTCTGCTTGTCTCCTAACCTTGAGAGCCATTTAATGTTGCTGCGACATCACAAACAATATCGTCATCAACTGTTTTCTACTGCACAAACATAATGACATTTCATTAAACCTAAAAAACTGAATGGGAAAAAGCTAAATGTGTCATTTGACACCTATTATCCCTTTATTTTTGAGTTACATAATGCCAGACAGATATGAGTAAAACATAAAATACAGTTTGGCCACGTTGTCTAATGCTGCAGATGAATTTTATTGACTAACACTCAAATACTCATCCCTACTGGATTACATCCAGTACTTATCCCACAAATGGAACAAATAAAAGGGCAGCACTGATTTTGTGTTGACAGACTGTACCCATAATGACAATATCAGTACTCAGTCTTAAGTATAGGTTAGCAAACTGGGTGGACACTATCTTGTGGAGGACGTAACATTTCCAAAAGCCTCTGAAACAAGATACTCTTTTGGTCTGTGTTATTATTAATTATTCTATAGATTTCATCATGAAACCTTAACATGCACATGTTCATCTATACTGTCATCACCGACACAACACACTGATAGATCGTAAAGATACCGCTGAATAAACTTTACACCACTTTACACAGCTGCACAGATAAAAATCTTCAGTCTTGGGGAAGACTCAGTGTCAAAGTTAGTTTAAAACAAACAAAAAAAACATATTTTTTTCCATCTCAGGAACATGTATCTCAGAAGGAAATAGCTGCTAAGTGACTGTCCGAACACGCTTGTTGTGTCTTTGATGTGTGTGCATCAGCATGATGATAAAATGAGAACATGTAGTTCAGACTAAAAAATACCGCAGACTAGTCACGCCAACATGCTGACTGCACTTATTATCTCCTGCATCCACAGACATAAGTGAGTGTGCGAGTAACCCTTGCCAGAATGGAGGTACCTGCGTGGAAGGTGTCAACCAGTACAAATGCACCTGCCTCCAGAACTGGAGCGGCTCCCACTGCCAGCACCAGACCCAGACAGGTCAGGAGCACAGTACTGATGATGTCTGAGTTTCTTTAGTTTGTCCGTATGTGTTAAGCTTTTGCCATGTGTCAAATCTAACTTTCATATTTTCCCCCTTAATGCAGCGCCCCCTGAGTGGAGCGTCATGAACGACCCGGCGTTCACCCGGAGACCTCACTGTACCCAAGTGAACCAAGCCCAACACTGCAGCTGCGATGCGGGCTTTCACATGAGTGGCACCTCTGACAACAGTATCTGTCAGGGTGAGCTGTAATTATGAGTTAACTTAATTGCTCCCTGGGGGGATATTCTTCTTTCACTTCTCCCCGTCATATGGAGGTAAGGTCAGCTGCAGTTCCCTCGAACTGGTGTCCTGCCCAACAACATCCCCACAGGGCGAATAGCAGATGTTACGGAGCCTTTAATGCTGAAAATAACCCTGACTACCTGCATCTTGAACTCCTCTGCTGATTAATACGGTTGCAAATGAGAGTAGGGCCAGTCTGTGACAAACATAATAATCCTCTTGACCGGTTTCAAGCTGATGGCTGCAGTTTAGTCACTTGTGATTGCTTGAAGCAGTTTTCATCTAGCTTTTATGTGCAGCCTGCGTGTTTGAGGCAGACACGTTTATTTTTCTGTTTTTCTGGCAGATGTGAATGAGTGTGAAGTGTACCGACTGGACCAAGGAGGAAAGCTGTGCGTCCACGAGTGCGTGAACGTCCCGGGATCGTACCACTGCTCTTGCCCCAGCGGTTACAAGTTGCTCCCGGATGGGCGGAGCTGTGAGGGTGAGTGACAAGGGGGAATGGAGGACAAAGGCTCATTCACAGGGCCCTTGGCTGTACGTAGTTCCAGAGAAGAATACCTGTGATTCAGAAAGACTTTTAGCAGCAGAGATTTTAGTTTAAGATCGTTTGTCAGCCCCAAAACTTCAATGCTGCTTTAATTTTCACCCCTGAAGGTTATAATACTTGCCAGTGGAATGAATGACCTCACCGCTTCCCAGCAGAAGGGATCCTTAGGACATGAGGCGTTAGTGGGAGACTAAACTAAAAAACCAAATAAAGAGCAGAGCTCCCCCAGCTCAGACTGTGGTAACCAGGAAGCAGGGAGTCAGCCTGGCAAGTCTCTCTCCCTGCTTCTCATTCTTACATGCCTCTGCTGTTTTGTCTTCCAGATGTGGATGAATGCTTAAGCCAGCAGCACGACTGTAGCCCGGGGACTACTTGTATCAACACGGGGGGAGGCTTTCAGTGTGTCAACCCAGACTGTCCACGTTCTCATGGCGACATCAGCTACGTCAAGACGTCTCCGTTGTAAGTTGACACGCTGCAGTGTGACCTGTTTGTCTTTCTCTGTCATGTGTTTGTTTTAGTGAATTGGTTCTCTAGGATTACATCTTTCACATTTTATTGAGAGCTTGTCATCTTTCAAATGAGTCTTTGCATATGAAGTGTTCAGCAGAAATGGACTCCTGGCGGACATAGCTAGAAAAGCAGAAGTTAAACACATGGAGCTATAGCAACTCATGCCACTGCTCTAAAGTTGCATAGTACGAAGTTTAAAATGCATATATTTGTGGTGATAAACATCTGTCATTGAAGAGGTTTGTTTATTTAAGATGTTTTCCATGTAAATAATTCAAATTGACTTCATCATGTTTCGTGTAAGCTGGTATTTACACGATAAGCCACAACATTAAAACCACTGACAGTAGAAGTAAATAACCATCTTATGACAATTCACTCTTCTGCTGGGAAACTTTTGGATCTGGCATTCATTCATGTGGATGTTACTTAAGACATGTAGCACCCACCTAGACCAGACCAGGCACCCCCACCCCATAGCAATCACACGATGCAGCCTGACACACACACAAAAGTGATTTAGAAACAACTAAAAAAAATAAATAAAAAAACATGAAGAACAGCACAAGGTGTTGACTTGGCCTCCAACTTCACTAGACTGATCAAACTGATCTAGTATCTGTGAGATGATCTGATCTGAAGCCCCTCCCCTCAACTCATAGGACACAAATACCCTTTAAAATGAGTGGTTTTGATAATCTGACTAAACTGTTTTAGCGATGCCCTACAAATCACATCATAACAAACACAAATTGTGATGATTAAACAAAGTGATTAGGGTTTTATTACAAAGCTAAAAATAACATTTATTTTCCTTTTTTCAAACGGCATATGTAATGTGCTCTGTCCACTGCTGAAGGGGAAAATACTTCCAACAAGGGAGAAAGTGGGGAACCGATTAAAACAGTAGCCATGTCCCAAGTCAACACTCCACACGCTAAATATGTTTTGAGATGTTATCAAATATAGGTACTATATTTTTCTAAAATGGTTCTCTTTCTCTTTTGGCAGTTACGTTCTGCACCCAGGTTTCTCTCTGTTCTGTCTCTTGTTGTTCCAGCATGTACACTACCGTTCAAAAGTTTGGGGTCACCCAAACAATTTTGTGTTTTCCATGAAAAGTCACACTTATTCACCACCATACGTTGTGAAATGAATAGAAAATAGAGTCAAGACATTGACAAGGTTAGAAATAATGATGATTTGTATTTGAAATAAGATTTTACATCAAACTTCGCTTTCGTCAAAGAATCCTCCATTTGCAGCAATTACAGCATTGCAGATCTTTGGCATTCTAGCTGTTAATTTGTTGAGGTAATCTGGAGAAATTGCACCCCACGCTTCCAGAAGCAGCTCCCACAAGTTGGATTGGTTGGATGGGCACTTCTTGCGTACCATACGGTCAAGCTGCTCCCACAACAGCTCAATGGGGTTCAGATCTGGTGACTGCGCTGGCCACTCCATCACCGATAGAATATGAGCTTCCTGCTTCTGCTCTAAATAGTTCTTGCACAATTTGGAGGTGTGTTTAGGGTCATTGTCCTGTTGTAGGATGAAATTGGCTCCAATCAAGCGCTGTCCACTGGGTATGGCATGGCGTTGCAAAATGGAGTGATAGCCTTCCTTATTCAGAATCCCTTTTACCCTGTACAAATCTCCCACCTTACCAACACCAAAGCAACCCCAGACCATCACATTACCTCCACCATGCTTAACAGATGGCGTCAGGCATTCTTCCAGCATCTTTTCATTTGTTCTGTGTCTCACAAACATTCTTCTTTGTGATCCAAACACCTCAAACTTAGATTCGTCCGTCCACAACACTTTTTTCCAGTCTTCCTCTGTCCAATATCTGTGTTCTTTTGCCCATCTTAATCTTTTTCTTTTATTGGCCAGTCTCAGATATGGCTTTTTCTTTGCCACTCTGCCCTGAAGCCCAGAATCCCGCAGCCGCCTCTTCACTGTAGATGTTGACACTGGTGTTTTGCGGGTACTATTTAATGAAGATGCCAGTTGGGGACCTGCGAGGCGTCTGTTTCTCAAACTAGAGACTCTAATGAACTTATCTTCTTGCACAGTTGTGCTACGCGGCCTCCCACTTCTTTTTCTACTCTGGTTAGAGCCTGTTTGTGCTGTCCTCTGAAGGGAGTAGTACACACCGTTGTAGGAAATCTTCAATTTCTTAGCAATTTCTCGCATGGAATAGCCTTCATTTCGAAGAACAAGAATAGACTGTCGAGTTTCAGATGAAAGTTCTCTTTTTCTGGCCATTTTGAGCGTTTAATTGACCCCACAAATGTAATGCTCCAGAAACTCAATCTGCTCAAAGGAAGATCAGTTTTGTAGCTTCTGTAAAGAGCTAAACTGTTTTCAGATGTGTGAACATGATTGCACAAGGGTTTTCTAATCATCAATTAGCCTTCTGAGCCAATGAGCAAACACATTTCACCATTAGAACACTGGAGTGATAGTGGCTGGAACTAGGCCTCTATACACCTATGTAGATATTGGGTAACACTTTACTTGACAGTGTCTACATAAGAGTGACATGATACTGTCATAACTATGACATGACACTGTCATAAAAGTGTCATAAACTTTATAAACATGTCATAAACTTTTATGACCTCTGTCATTAAGTGTCATTTGGTTTTTGTTATGACAAGTTGACATTGCTTGGGCTGTCTCGATTATGACAATTTGACATTAATCAAAGTGACATTACCAGAAGTTGTCTTGGTCATGACAAGTTGACATTAAATATGTTTGGGACGTCTTTGTAATGACAACTTGACATTAAGCAGGATGACATTACCAGAGGATGTCTTTGTCATGACAACCTGACATTAAATTTGTTTGGAGTGTCCTTTCTAGTACTTGGTCAGGCAGATGTGTGTGTGTGACATGACAGGATATTTCACAAAACTGACTGTCATGACACCATTATGACAGTGTAACAAATACATTCTTTGACCTAAAGTAAAGTGGTACCATTTTGATTTGTCATTAAGATATCATGAAGGATGACTGACTGTCATGACAACATTATGACAGTGTAACGAATACATTCTTTGACCTAAAGTAAAGTGGTACCATTTTGATTTGTAATTAATATATCATGAAGGATAATGGCTGTCATGACACCATAATGACAGTGTAACGAATACATTCAAAGTTTTTGTGTTAATACGTTGTCAAATTACTCCTTTTAAGTTGATATAACTCCTTTCTTTTACTTTCCTTTTACTCAGAAAAGTCAATTCAAATTGTTAACTCAAATTTGAGTATAAGTAACTTATATCATTTAAGTCAGAATAAATTAGACATGGCAATTCCAGTTTTACTGTCAAAATGTATTTATTGTTACCAACATAAATATCGATAACAATTTTTATCACAGCAATATCAGGTGAAGGATGCGGTAAACACTAAAGCCCTGCCAAATATATACACTTAAAGAACAGAAACCATCTGATCAACATTCACTCAGTTCACCTTGTGAAAAATGGGGCTGATGGTAGATCAGCCCCATTAGCAAGGCACAGGCTCTGGGTAGATCTACGTCTTCCAAGGACTTCTGTTCCCTCAACCACAGTCCGTGCGCTGGCTGGATCTGACCTGGATCTGGCACCTCTGGTTACAATGATCTTCAACACTTCAGTGGTGAAATCTCCATCAACCTAGCATAAATAGGTCATAATCAATGTCAGAATTAAACACAACAATTAAAAACAAGACTAACACAAGGTATAGTTTTTCTGTGTTGGAATTACCTACCTACCAAATGCTCCTTAAAGAGATTATCCTCCCTTTCTCCGAGGTACACCACCAATCCACAGATCGCAGCCTCTGCTCATTTCCACAGCATCATCCTGTGAATAAGACGACAAAAATGTTAAACTACTCCTTCCCAAAAATGTAATAAATACCACACATAGCAATACAAAACTACTTTGCTCATGCACACACAGAAATAGTAATATTTCTTCAATCATTTCGATTAAGGCGCTATGGCCCGTTAACAGCTAACAGTTAGCGTGTCTCTGTTAATTTATCATTATTAGCGTTAGCGGCTAACAGCTAACGCCTTTCCACAACATATTCGTCAGATCATACCTGTGTCTGCAAACAGAGGGCTGAAGATTAATTCCCGCAGCAGTTCTGGGACTGCAAGTTTAGGCACCTTATAGCCGACTCTAATGCACTTCTAATTAAAAGTTAAGTTACTTTGAAGCTTTTAGCTAGCTAGCTATTATCTTCAAAGCACACTGCGGACATTTCAATTGTAGTGTTGTGTAACTCGACTGAGCGCTTATAGTTACTTGCTGTTGCACATAAAATAAAAAAATAAAAAAATAAAAATTTACTCACCAAGTAATGTTAATCCAACCTTGACCTTCACTCCTTGGTCTTTCCCTGGCTGTTGCTGGTGCAGTCTGGCAGCATAAGACGGCCGTTTCTTCTTCTTCTTCTTCTTCTTCTTCTTCTCCTTCTTCTTCGGGGTTTTACGGCAGCCGCATCCAAAAAGTTGCATTGCTGCCATCTACGGGACTAGTGCACTATATTTGGCTATATAATCCAGTATCTTTTAAAAATGTGAAAAAAACAAAGTTTTTCCCTCCCGCTTGACCCTACTTCTAATATATTTTTCAAAGTTACTTCTTTCAAACCAACTTCACGCAATTCTCTGATAAGATCTTGTCTTTGGAGGATGTAATTTCTACAATAAATCAGAACATGTTGTACCGTCTCAGGTTTGTGGCATGAACACAAACCATTCTGATGTTTTCCTAAAATAAATAAAGTGCTGTTCAGAAACGTGTTCAGAAATTTTAAAAAAATAAATTAAAATAAGTTATCAACTAAAAAAACAATGGACATGTATCACATTGTGTATTTTTATGCTGAAAAAGCTCATGTTTTTAAGTAATTCTAACTAACCTCCTGAATAATTTTTTTAGAATAATCATTATGTCAACATGTCATGAATACAAAAAGAGGTGGGGTTTCTGTTTATGTCAAGCTGTCATGACAAAGACATCCCCTGTTAATGTCATCCTGTTTAATGCCAAGTTATCTTAATAAGGACACTCCAAATAAATTTAATGTCAGGTTGTCATGACAAAGACATCCTCTGGTAATGTCATCCTGCTTAATGTCAAGTTGTCATTACAAAGACGTCCCAAACATATTTAATGTCAACTTGTCATGACCAAGACAACTTCTGGTAATGTCACTTTGATTAATGTCAAATTGTCATAATCGATACAGCCCAAGCAATGTCAACTTGTCATAACAAAAACCGAATGACACTTAATGACAGAGGTCATAAAAGTTTATGACATGTTTATAAAGTTTATGACACTTTTATGACAGTGTCATGTCATAGTTATGACAGTATCATGTCACTCTTATGTAGACACTGTCAAGTAAAGTGTTACCAGATATTGCACCAAAAACCAGACATTTGCAGCTAGAATAGTCATTTACCACATTAGCAATGTATAGAGTGTATTTCTTTAAAGTTAAGACTAGTTTAAAGTTATCTTCATTGAAAAGTACAGTGCTTTTCCTTCAAAAATAAGGACATTTCAATGTGACCCCAAACTTTTGAACGGTAGTGTACGCACAAAAACATCCATAGCTTGCTATAATCCAAGACCTTAGTGCTCTTAATCTCATACTGTAGGTATTCTATGTATGTGTGTCACCTCACTTTAGTCACAAACAGCTTTAAACACTTGAATTAATCATGTAACCATTTTCTCTGTTTCACAACTGACAAATGTTCAAAGATAAAAAAAAAAAAAAGATTTAATACCATTTTGTCCTACGATATTTCTGTCCTGCAGTCAGTGTGAGAGAAACCCCTGCCCAATGGACAGCCGTTCCTGCCATCTGGCTCCAAAGACCGTGTCCTTCCACTACCTGCCTCTGCCCTCCAACCTGCAGACTCCCGCCACGCTCTTCCGCATGGCGACCGCCGCCGCCCCCGGCCGCACGGGCCCGGACAGCCTGCGCTTCGGCATAGTGAGCGGAAACTCCAAAGGGATGTTTGTCATGCAGCGCTCGGACAGGCAGACCGGTGAGCTGATACTGGTCCAGCAGCTGCGCGGGCCGCAGGAGATCAGCGTCGACGTGGACATGTCCGAGTACGCCGACCGCACCTTTCAGGCCAAGCACGCGGCCAGGGTCCATGTCCTGGTTTCGGCTTACAATTTCTAGGAGGTGCCTGGAAAAGGAAGAAGACTGAAAACTGAAGAGGAAGGAGGAAGGCCGCGCAATGGGCGCTGAGTTGAAACTCTTTCCTCATATCCTCTGAGTAGGCAGTCGTAGCTCGCGTTCGTTCAACTCACCATCATATCTGATAGTAGCATTCCAACAATATATGACAAAACACATGATAGATGCTTCTTTAAATACTGTTAATATTGCTTGGGAGGGATGGTTTTAGTAATTGTTGCTTTATGTTTATATTTGTCCATTATAGATAATGTCCGTAGCTCAGGGTCAGGCCTGGGGATCATGCACTGCCCTCGCTTTACTGATGATAAATCCCTAGAAGACATTAGTGCTCCTGTGGCTCTAATTTATTGGACATATTGTTGCTGTTTTTTACAGTACAACATGCTAATCATATACTGTATATTTGTTTTTGTTTTTATACTAGCTTGCTTTTTAAGGCAACCTTCATTATACTAAGGGAGTTTTGTTTTTTGAAACAGTGGCTGCGGTACTCATCCTGGTCTATTTTCCTCTATTTCCCATATTCTGTATGTAGTCTCATTATATTCTAAATCAGTGATGATTCGGTTAGCCTGCCAATGTACTACACAATTTATTTGGAATTTTAATTGTCTCTACATAACTGAAATAAAGCCAGTCCTACATTTCAGTATTTGTTAGGACCAGCTCTCTTGATGCTGAACAGCGGATTATTAAATGCCCTTGCGGCGGTGCTTGTTTTCGTTCAACAACTGTCGTGAGCGGATTTTAATGACTGTAAAGAAAACCTACGCATACTTGATAAATGAAGTCTGGACGGCTATGAAAGGTTTTTTTCTGAATGAAGGGATTGAAGTCTCGGGGAAGAAGAATGTGTGTTCAATAACGATACCCCTGGAGCAGGAGTTCACAGGCAGTACAAGTCAAAGCTTTTCCCACATTTCTCAGAAACTTCAGGAGTCTCGCAGTGTTTTTTATTAGACTTTAATACAAGGAGCGGCAACTGTCACATTATAAAAACACATCTCAGTGTGTCTATTTGTCAGAGGGGGGAAAAAGAAACTAATGCTCACCACATGTGTTCTCTTAACCCCCTTCACTCTCTCCTCTTCTTGCATCCAAGGCTTAGTGCTGCTATGAAAGGGGCCAGATATGCCGCGTGCTTCCAGACGGGAGGGGATGGAGAGAATCAAAACAATCTGATGTTACAGATGTTTCATCCACACTCAGGTGCAACGATATTGCCGGAGACAGCTTAGGAGCCCCTGAACGACATAATGCATGTCAGTCACTATGATACAAACAGTTATCTTACAGTTAAGAGCCTCGAGGCAAAGCAAGCACATGGGGTAGCTTACACTTGTTTCACATTAATCCCTTTATGAGGTGAGGAGCCGTAAACATTTTAAGTTGTGTCCCTGTGCCACATAGTGAGGTCAAGAAGCATGAGGTCATAGAAGATCTAGGCAACATTCATTCATCTTCTGTAACCACTTGTTCCTGTTAAGGGTCACGGGGTCTGGCGGAGCCTATCCCAGCTGTCATCGGGCGAGAGGCGGGGGTACACCCTGGACAGGTCCCCAGTCTATCGCAGGGCTAACACTGAGAGACAGACAACTATTCACACGCACACCTACAGCCAATTTAGAATCACCAATTAACCTGACAAACATGTCTTTGGACGGTGGGAGGAAGTTGGAGTACAGAAAGGCCCGTGGATTTGAATCTGGTACCATCTCGCTGTGAGGCATCAGTGCTAACCACTTCACCACTGTGCTGCCCAATCTAGGCAACATTCTCAGGTCCACATTCACATTTGTTAACCATTTAAGGGCAAAGAACCATTTATGATAGTGTAATTTATCTTGATTTTCTACATGAAAATGGTAAAAGGTAAAAAAGTCTTCTTAATACCCAAGTATTTCAACCTGTAGAGAGTTAAGAGTCTGAGAAATATGTTGACTTCCACCTCTTCCTGTGCTCAGCCCATGAGGGAGTGGATAAAATAACTTAAATACAGTAAACGCACACAAAGGACTACACAGTAGCCTGCTACGTTTTTGAAGCTTGAAGGTTAGCTGCTTCAGCTCTAAACCAGTTTTTAATGTTGTATTTCGTTTCCTCTGTCTTTGGTGTTATCTTTGCAGCTATCAGCGTCTTTACTAATGGAAGTTTCCTGCGTTAGCTGTCAATTAACAACTAAATTATCCCAGAAATCAGGACATTACGCAAAAAGCGAGAGAAAGTAAAAAAGTAAAGACTCAGCAGCATTGGCTGAGCAACACAATCATGGCTGCAGAACACCAAACAAAAAAAAGATAATTTTAAACAACACATGTGACTTTGACAATTTTGAGGAACTTGTGCAATCATTGCTATAGTTTAATGGTTATTTAGTGCGACCCCATGTTGGATTACAAGCTCCTGCAACAGAAAAGGTGAGACACACAGAGACACCTGCATGGATGGATGGGTTAAAATTAACGTCAAAGATCTGCATCATGACAGGAAACCGGCACATACTTAGTTGCTGACCTACCGGCAACTAACCTCTTCAGTTGCTGGTAGGTGATAAGAGGTGCTGTCGAGGAGAGGGGAGATGCCTTTAGTCGTTTTTGTTGTGGGATGAATGTTTCTACAGCTTTCTGTTATCCATACACTCACTTAAGACCCAGAATAGCTCTACTCAGCTTGTTGCTTTTCTTTTTGAATCTATTTGTGATTTCCCAGCTGTACAGTTGCAGCTGAGGTACATCATCTCTCATTAGTCCGATATTTTAAACTCGAATGCTAAACGAGAAGCCTGTGGCAGAATTAAGATGGCCTGATATGAAGTTCATGTTGAACCAGCACAAATTGCACTTTTACAAGGAAGGTGAAATCAGTTACTAAAATGCAACTAGTCATTTTAATATGATTTTTTGCTGGGAGGGGATTTTATGCTATTCAGTCCTCTTAGCCACAGTTCTATTACGTTCTAATGGCCTGGAGAAAATTCAAGGTTCATATTAGCTGTAATCCACCCTCAGTATTTCAGTCATTATCATTCATCATCATTTTCCTCACAATAGCCCATTCATTCAACGGTTTCTTCTCCCACTTCCCAGCCCTTGCAGAACAGCCTTAAAAAAAAGGTACGTTTGAAAATGACGCGACAAATTCACAGCCGTAAGTAAAATATGTATTTTTATTGCCAAATTAATACTGAAAATCATAGATCAGGAAACAAACATTTTCCTGAATTCGAATATTTAATCGGAGTGTACACTCTTCCTGACAAGGAAAAGAGAGGAGGGAAGAAAAAACAGAAAAAGCATGATAGGTATGAAAGTTCAAGCCCAGCTCTTCACGATACCCATGAAAAAAAAAGAAAAGAAAAAAGAAAAAAGGACGAGTCACATTATCCAGACACCTCTCCATCTGTGGAATTATGAAATACCAGGAATCATCCAAAACCACCTGAACAAATAATCGTGATCCGCTGCAGGTGTCTGCAGTTTTATGTAACAGAACGACAGCGTGCCATCATAAATAGAATTATTCCAGGTTTCCAAACATTAGAAATATAAACCCATTCAGGTGACCGGCTTGTGCTGGCACTTATCGCTCATCTGGTTACGTTGGAAAATGGGATGACCAAGACAGACAACAAAGTCACTCATGTTACGTTTACTCCAGACAACACAGACAACTTGACACGTGTTCCAACTCCAGACTACAGACACAAACAGCCATTACCAGAAATAAAAAAACAAACACATTAAGACATATTTGAAATAACACGAATGTTATTAAGGTGTCTGTGAAACAATTATTTTAAAGCAAATATTGCAAATAAATAAGAACTAACTGCAGAATCAAATCGTTAAAAACAAACTGGAAGCACACACTGTAAACACACTCAGAGAGAACATGGTAAACTCAAACTTGAACAACTTATAAGTACACTTAAAAGCCAAATAAATAATGGTGTCACTTAACCTCACGTTAACATAGATACAGCATATTGCTCCTTATCTGAGAAGACGCAAAACCTCCCACACCCATACAGTAGTTTTCAAAACATGACCGCTAACCCTAACTCTAAACTGCTGAACAGACTACAGACTAATTCAGATTCTACAAATGACTCGTTTGTGCTTTGACCATCACACACTCATTCACCAATACCCAGCAGACCGTAGTTTTAATCTGAGACGCCAACAACTCTTTGACACGTATCCTCAATAACCTGAACAGATCAGGCCTCATATAAGACGTACGTGTACACGAGGCACGGATTAAATCTTAGAAAGTGCGTAAGAGCAAATTTTCCATTCAAAGTTAGTGTTTGAATTTGCCGAGTTGTCTTTGTCTCAGATTTTGATGCCGCTAACAAAACCGTGCTTCCGACCATCACACATTTACTCAATTCTTCAAGTTCTGCAAACTTCCCAATTCTGTGCCTCTAGTTATATATTTATACATAATGAAATATCCTGTGCAACATTAAACAATACAACCTGTAGTCAAACTCTCTGTTCTGGCAGAAAAACAAACAAAAAAAATAACTTAGATAAATTATTTTCTGGTAATTACTGAAGGAAAAAAAAATGGACCATCACATACATACACATCTTGATTACTACAACCCGGCAACAATATCTAGACATTTTCATAGAGACATTTAACCCAAACTGGAGTACGTTTGTGCATGAGGCCCATTGTTAATTCTCTGATAAAATAAATTCATGTCAATGGAAATAAATACAGCACTTGACATAAAATAAAACATTCTCTTTGGAAAGATACTGATCGTATCTGGGAAATAGTGCACCCGTTGGTCACTGAAAAGAAAGTTTTACTTCTGTAAAGTCTTAAGAAGTTAAGGGAAATCAGCAGAGGTCCCCTTTAGGACTGCACCACCCTGCGAAAACGGCAGCCACTCAGGAGGATCCTCCGAAACATGAAATGGCACTCCTCCATCACCAGACTGGAAATCCTGGAGAAAAGCGTGCTTCAGGGTCAGGGATAGCTGCTATGTCCTTCCTCCCTGTCAGCAGATGGTTGGAACGGTTTTGCCTCACTCCTGCTTTGACATCTCATACTTGATCGTCATGATTTCCTGAGGAAATAGCATGCACCTTTAAGCAACAAGTTTTCTTTCAGATAGAGAAACATTGGTATCGTCTGGTGGTATTCACCCTGTAAAATGAACATAAGCAACCTCACCTTCATTAGTTACTGAATCTATGAATGTCAAGCTTTTTTATTAAAGTGTATTGATCTTAAATCAATGGGACAAAAATAGGATTCTCAATAAAAACAGTAACTATATTTTAAAAGCTGAAATTATGACAGCATTAAGTAAATTTGTTCAGCTGTAGAAAGCTAATTGCTTCTACTAACCAACACTTCTATTACACCACTGATATAATGTGGTACTATAGCACCATGATACATAGGGTGAAGCTTTCTGGTTTTCTTGGACCACGTTTACACACATCGTCAAACAAAATGCAGCATTTGTACAGATGCATTGCAGTTGGAGAAAACCAAAGCTGGACAACCCTGGACAAACCCTCTTCAAAGGAGGGGTCCGCTTATCCGAGCTGTCTAATTTGCAGAGCGTGAATTGTTTGTAAATGCAATTCCTACCTCATCTGAGTCGAGAAGGACCGGAAGAGCTCTGCGGCGACCAGCGAATGACAAAGAGAAACATTGTTAGACTCACACATGCCTTCTATGAAAACAGCATGCTTGCTTGGTGAATATACATTTTATAGGAAACCTACACATCGCTAAGGGAGCTGGGAATGTTATCCTCCACCCATTTCAAGTCATGATCCTGGACAAGTAGAAAAAAGAAAGAAAGAAATAAACTGGGTTAATACTGCCATCTGCTGAAATGTAACATTAAGGCAGCTGTATTTTCCATTATTTGACAGGTCTTAGATGTTTTTTAACATTTAATTAAAACACACTTATTGAATATATTCATGCAGACCAACAGCGTTAGTTGTGTTACTTACTACATTTGTTTCTGCTGGTTTCACTGAACCATTTGCCTCACTTGTAGTAGTAGTTCTCAACTTCATACCATCCGCTGTGTGTAAAATACAAAGAAAAGGCAAATAAAATAAATATAAAAGCAGCTGAACACACTCCACGTTTGCAGCACTCTGTGTAAAAACAGTGCTCCTGTGATGTTACTATACCAAGGTTTGCAGAAGAGATGAACTCCTCGATCTCCTCATCGTCAGAGTCGTCAATGAGAGGTGTGAAGGCATACCTGTGGAGGTGGACATTAAAGGATTATTCTTTAAGCGTCCAGTTCGGTTCGTGTCGGTGGATTCAACAGCCCTAACGCACCACTTGCCTTTGATTGTTTGCAGACGGTCTCCATAAAAACATAATGACGAGCAGAATGACGGAGAACAGGAACCTCCAGAATGCATCCTTCACCCACAGCTCGACCCAATCCTTGAAGCAAAAACACTCCGTCAACAAAACGTCAGATGTTTGTGCCACACTTATAAAAAGCCTCAAACCATACTCACAGATTGGCAATCAGCTAATCGGAATTTTTTTGCCGTCCATCCCATGAAAATTATGGAAGCTGAAGGAGAAAAATATTCAATTAGGAAACTCTGTTTTCTGCTGATTCTTCTGGACTTTCGTGAAAACAAATAAATCACAATGCAGAATGTAGTGTAGTTACTCACCAATGACAGCAAATATTAGTGTGTTTGTAAAGTGCCTGTAGAGAGACAGCTTGACAGGGTTTCTCCTCAGCTTTAGAGTCTTGATGGTTTGTGCCAAGCTGACAAAGATGTTAGTGGCAGTCAAGGGAAAGACATGGCGGACATTACATAGAAACCACAGTAAAATGAATGAACTGGTCCTTATAAACTCTACATGTACACTACCGTTCAAAAGTTTGGGGTCACATTGAAATGTCCTTATTTTTGAAGGAAAAGCACTGTACTTTTCAATGAAGATAACTTTAAACTAGTCTTAACTTTAAAGAAATACACTCTATACATTGCTAATGTGGTAAATGACTATTCTAGCTGCAAATGTCTGGTTTTTGGTGCAATATCTACATAGGTGTATAGAGGCCTAGTTCCAGCCACTATCACTCCAGTGTTCTAATGGTGAAATGTGTTTGCTCATTGGCTCAGAAGGCTAATTGATGATTAGAAAACCCTTGTGCAATCATGTTCACACATCTGAAAACAGTTTAGCTCTTTACAGAAGCTACAAAACTGATCTTCCTTTGAGCAGATTGAGTTTCTGGAGCATTACATTTGTGGGGTCAATTAAACGCTCAAAATGGCCAGAAAAAGAGAACTTTCATCTGAAACTCGACAGTCTATTCTTGTTCTTCGAAATGAAGGCTATTCCATGCGAGAAATTGCTAAGAAATTGAAGATTTCCTACAACGGTGTGTACTACTCCCTTCAGAGGACAGCACAAACAGGCTCTAACCAGAGTAGAAAAAGAAGTGGGAGGCCGCGTAGCACAACTGTGCAAGAAGATAAGTTCATTAGAGTCTCTAGTTTGAGAAACAGACGCCTCGCAGGTCCCCAACTGGCATCTTCATTAAATAGTACCCGCAAAACACCAGTGTCAACATCTACAGTGAAGAGGCGGCTGCGGGATTCTGGCTTCAGGGCAGAGTGGCAAAGAAAAAGCCATATCTGAGACTGGCCAATAAAAGAAAAAGATTAAGATGGGCAAAAGAACACAGACATTGGACAGAGGAAGACTGGAAAAAAGTGTTGTGGACGGACGAATCTAAGTTTGAGGTGTTTGGATCACAAAGAAGAATGTTTGTGAGACGCAGAACAAATGAAAAGATGCTGGAAGAATGCCTGACGCCATCTGTTAAGCATGGTGGAGGTAATGTGATGGTCTGGGTTGCTTTGGTGCTGGTAAGGTGGGAGATTTGTACAGGGTAAAAGGGATTCTGAATAAGGAAGGCTATCACTCCATTTTGCAACGCCATGCCATACCAGTGGACAGCGCTTGATTGGAGCCAATTTCATCCTACAACAGGACAATGACCCTAAACACACCTCCAAATTGTGCAAGAACTATTTAGAGCAGAAGCAGGAAGCTCATATTCTATCGGTGATGGAGTGGCCAGCGCAGTCACCAGATCTGAACCCCATTGAGCTGTTGTGGGAGCAGCTTGACCGTATGGTACGCAAGAAGTGCCCATCCAACCAATCCAACTTGTGGGAGCTGCTTCTGGAAGCGTGGGGTGCAATTTCTCCAGATTACCTCAACAAATTAACAGCTAGAATGCCAAAGATCTGCAATGCTGTAATTGCTGCAAATGGAGGATTCTTTGACGAAAGCGAAGTTTGATGTAAAATCTTATTTCAAATACAAATCATCATTATTTCTAACCTTGTCAATGTCTTGACTCTATTTTTTAACCAGGATGACATGTAATGTGCAGTGGATGGGTATGCATTATAGTAACTCCTCAAATTCAGACTGAGGCTCTCCATTGGCGTCAACTAGGGATGCACAGAAACTGAGCTCATGAAGCTGTATCGAATAAAAAAGCCTCCAAACGATAGCTGTATAAATATGGACAATGTGTCGCCACTTCCTCTCATTGGCCAAACTGATGATATTTTTCTGGGGTTACAGGCAACGGCATCTTGGAAGTTTGAAGCCAAAGTAGGAGCAGTACGGTCTGAGAGTGGACCCGCGGAGCGACGATATCGATGACCCGATCACACTTCAACATTATTTGACGTGTATTTTAGTGTTTTAGTTTGGCTTCAGTCCCAACCACTAACAAGGAGGAGGTGAAGCTTATGACCTATACTGCAGCGAGCCACCAGGTGGAGCTCTACCTGCTTTGGCTTCATTTTTGAGGAGCAGGTCAGTTGTCCATCTTTATACAGTCTATGCTTAAGAGCCATGAAACATTAACCTCTTGTTGTTAAGTGCTGTAGATGCTGTGGCAGTTGGACATTAGAAAAAGGTGGAGTTTTTAAACATTCATACATCTGGTTACTCCTGTCTTTACATGCACAATATTTGCCTTCAGTGAACATTAATATATCTATATATTTTGCGTAAAGTGGTTCACCCTGCTATGGGTCAAATATAAAAAGACAATATAGATGATTTTTTCTTCCAGTTTTGTTGACATTTCTGAATTAATTCAATAGAAAAAGATGACCATAATGATTTAAGCTTTTTCTTGACACGTCCTTTGATTCTTACCCAACATGGGGCAGGTATATGCAGAAATAATTAATTTATTCCAACCCAGCGAGACCAAGTGATCTGATAGATGAGAATATTTACTATTTTACATATCACCAAAGGTTCACAACAAACTTCTCAATCTAAAAAGGACTTCATGTTGGTCCAGTCTGCTCCAGTTTTGTTGGTTACATGAAGCCTTTATGTGTTACGTATTATTATTAAGTGCTACCATCTGATTTTGGGATCTGCAATAACCAAATGTGAGCAAATGTCATTTACTGTGCATGAAAAGAAAAGAAGCAGTGAAAATGAACAATCTGAAACCAGTTAACTCATCAAGCAGTTCATAAATATTAGTCGATTTAAATTCCAGTACAGATTAATGATTAAAGCCAGGCTGTTTCTGAGATGCAGGATGCCTTACTCCCAAGTTTCACTCAAGCTGCTATTTGGTGAAGGAATAGGGCGGATGCAGATCACAGTCTCCTGATCTAATATGGGCTCATGTGTAGGAGGTGAGGAGCAAAGGGGAACCACACAGGGAAAGGTGGTAGGTGCACAAAAGGATATCCACCAGCATAAAGAAGAGTCAAGCAGAGCCAGGGGAATGTTGGCCAGCAGGGCCAAGTCAGAGTCTTTTGCCTAGAAGGGATAACAGAGCACGAGCAGAGAACACAAGGTAGAGGAGAAAGATGTGTGGGGGGAAAAAAAATCACAGAGAGGATGGGAGATTAAAAAAAAAAATAGGCAGCAGAGCAAATAAAATATAGAACCGTTCACCCAGGTGGGAAGGAAAAAATGATTCAGCCCAAAAGGAAAGAACACGACTGCTCGAGCTGAGTTCATTAACAAATGCGTGTTGACTTTGTTGTTACACCTCAGTACAAAAACCACTGATTGTTGTGCTGTCGGGGAGCACACTGGAAGGATATGAACCAGACGATGCAGGAGTCAAACACAGCCAGAACAATTTCTGTAATGAGCGCGGGGCCATTGTCTCGCCCCTTGATTTTTGGTCCCCCAATAAATCAAGAAAATACACAAAAAAACACACAATGTGATGTCAACTTAACATCAAAACGCAATCGAAAACAAAGAACTACAGAGCTGTAATGCTGCCAGTGGTACTTAGCATATCTTAAGCTAGAATATTTGACCAGGATCATGTGTCATTGTCATTTGCCTGCGAGTTAGAACTTCTCAGTCCTGATCATTTGTTTTCCTCTGATCCAAAGGGTTTGTGGTGACTTAAGTTAAACAAACAGTCTGAATGTACCTGTAAAGACTAATCTAAATAAAAATGAGATTATTATCGGAAAACATAACTCACCCCTGTAATCCTCAGGACACCCTCAATGCTAGCAAAGGCGAAGTAGAGGATACCGAGGACGACAACTCTGTGCATCACGGTCCCCAGTCGAGGCCTAAAAAGAAAGTAGATTTTATTAAAACAACAGTTACGTTCATTTGTACAACTACCAAATAGAGATGTTGCGTGTTGACATACTTAACAATGCCATAGCCGAGGCTGACGATGATGACAAGCAATCGAGCCAAAGTCCTCTTGAGGGCAGAGATTAACTCCGCAAATACCAAAAGTCCCGGAGCTAAAGTAGACAAAATATGTTTGAAACATTACAAGCTTACTCTCTCACACGTAAAAGGTAAAAATATTATTTTGCAACGGGCCTACAGACACCCACAGGCAGAGCCGAAGGTGTTGGTGTTTTCATATTCAGCACAGAAGACGGCCTTCTCCACCATCCCGAGGAAAATGACCCCAGCTATCCAGAACTGGATCCTCAGCAGATCTTTCCAGTAGCAGGCTGCCCAGATAAACCACAGCAGGGCGTACAGGATGTACACCACGCACATCACCATGTAGAACTACAAACACACAGCAAGGGATTAGGCTATAAACACGACACATATGGAAGCACTTGGTCTTCATTAACTACAGACAGAATTTACAGAAACAAAGTTTATCCGGAAACATCTTGATTCGTGCGCGAGGAGCAGCTGCAGCTCATTTCAATATTGCAAAACTTGATTCAAATGTGAATTTTAAATCACATTTGAAGGATCTGGGGTAACTTTCCAAAAATAATACCACTGCAAATGGTGTGTGTTCCCAGAAGAAGCCACATCTTTACATATGAGTTAGATGTTGCTGTAGATCAGATAAATGCGCTTGTAAATTCCATCTTATTAGACTTTTATATAGTAAACACGCACATTACTGAACTAAACATTACTGATGCTGGGTTGTTTTTCTGACAGTTACACATTAAAAATATCTACACTGCTAGAAACAGGAAGAAGTCACCGCAAAGAATAAGACACTGTCCAAACTACGGCTTCATTACTCACGTCAAGGCGACAAAAATGCTGATTTCATGCATGTGTTGAAACAGCAATATGCTGAATTATCTTTTCCGGCAACAATGATTTTTTTTGCAGGAATACAATCTATTAGATACACTAGACTCAGTAGGTGCCACTGGTTCCTGGCCAATCAGCACGTCCATTACCATAAATATCATAATAATGTCAGCGGCCAGAAGATTTTCCTCTTACTAATAAAACCTATAAGAAACTGAATACTATAGAAATGCACAAGATGATGAAGGATAGATTAATTCCCAGCCTACAGTCAGCCTCACACATACATCAGGAACCACTTATACACAAAACTCATCAGAAAACAATAAGGAAAGTGATTAATAATAATAATAATAATCGAAATTCGAAGCAGATTCTATGAAATCTTATCAACACCCACCAGAGCTATTAGATGAGAAATAATGCCGAGAACTACAATATGAATCTATATTTAATTTAAATGTTTCAACAGTGTGTCAACTACTTACAATCATGAGAGGCCATTCTGTGATAGAAATGTAGCCGTGGCTGCCTTTCATCACCACTCTAACTGGAAAAACAAACAAGAGACGTGAAATGACGCATGGACGTGTTTCTCAACACATTAAGAATCCGGCTGTGGTGGAGACGGCTCATGCAGTCTCACGTCTCTGCGTCGACTGCAAGCAGCACTTCGTTCATGAGTGCACCGCTTTGTCAGACTGCTTTTCAGTAAACTCATGTATGTTAAAAAACAGCATAATAGTAATAATCTCCTTGTTTAGTCGCATGAGTAAAACCTCACCTGTTAAATTCCAGTTAGCGTCCTGTTTACTAGACACGATCTTAACAACCAGCAGGTAAGGCCCGTCCTTCCAGGTAGTGGCGATGACATTCTCTCTGATATTCACACCGCTGCCATTCTTCGCGGTGCTGCTGCTTTCATACTCCTCAGCAATCCATCTAGCGTCACTTTCATCCTGCAGTCATGAAATGATGCAGAGTTAATCATTTCAAATAGAAAATCTTCCAGTGTTGCAAGCAGAGATGTCTTAAGGAAATGACACACCAACTTTTTATCAGACTAAACATTGACTGATTGCATTACAGTAAAATCCCAAACCATGTATATTTTCTTACCAGCACGTTACCGTCGCCAGGTAGACTGACTGGACGCGGCTCTGCCTTGGCTTTCTGAAAAACACACAGATGCAGGATGTTGAGTGATAACAAGACTACTAACAAGACTGTTCACACTTTGGATCAACGTGTGTGTGGAGACTTAACAAACCTACTTTGAGCATTGGAAAGGTGTGCAGTCCATTGATGCACGTTATGGGAATGTGCTGGTGCTCGATGTACTCTCCTTGTCCGAGGGGATTTGGATCCAGGCTCTCTCCCCGATTCAGAGGTGTTCGCTCGTACATTTCCTACCACGCAGTGACAACCACAATTCAGCACAAACAATTCTACACACACAGAGATTGAGAATGAATGCATCACAGAGTACTTCTACTTACGTCGATATTGTTGAATTCATTGTGACAGGGGTAGTATTTTAAATACCAGTGAATCGTAAAGTTCACCACCTCGGGACACTCAAAGGCCAGGACTAAACAATGAAGACAAGAGATGATAAACATAAGGGACAGAAAAGTTTTTGGGGCACGTCTTGAGCACATTTTCCCAAGTCTTACCTTTTAGTTCAATATCTGTGTCTTTATACATGGATTTCTTTAACAGCAGAGGTCTTGAGGTCTGCAGGAGAGAAAATTACGCACAACTAAGGATTATTTTCCACATTATATAATAAGTCTGGTGGTCTGTTTAGTCATTCAGGGTGAGTGCTGCTTTTGAATTCAAACCCAGTTTTTTTATGCCAGAAATTTGATGCAAAAACTTAAATACCAATCATACTGTCCAGGTGTGAGTGTGTTTGCATGTATGTGTTGGGTTGTATTTCTGTCCTGCCTCCAAGAAAACCCAACACTGCAACTGGACAGAGAACAACAGAAGGCAACCGAAACGTCCCTGAACTTAAATTATTGATCAAGGCCTCCCTTTTCTGAAGAACTAAATCTAGGAACTGCGCCTTAAGACTGAAACAGGATGACGGACTCCACGGCACAATGAAGCATCTTGCAGAGTGTGTTTTATGGATATAGATATGATGTGTGTTGACAAATAACTTGAGCAAGCACACCCAGTGAACCCAAAGTTCAAACTGTGATCTGGATGTTTAATTACTGTTAGAGAGATTAACACAGGAATCGAGACAAGCATACACCACCAATCAGCCATAACATTATGACCTAATATTGTGTAGGTCTCCATTGTGCCTCGAAAACATTTGTGATTCATCAGAGAATGGACAGAATGGACCTCCTGAGGGTGTCCTGTGGTGTCCTCACAACAGAATGTTATTAGTGGGGGCCTTTGGGTCCTGTGGGTTGAGGGGAGGGGCCTCTGTGGATCATCCCACAGATACTTGATCAGTTTGGGATCTAGTGAATTTGGAGGCCAGGTCAACACCTTTTGCTGTTCTTCATGATTTCTTTTAGTTGTTCCTTAATTGTTTTTGTGTGTGCGCCTGTGTCAGGCTGCATTCTGCTCTGGATGACTGCTGCCATCGAGGAGTGTCATTGCTTTTTTTTTATATTTATGTTGATAATAATGACAAATGTATGACAAATATGAAAAGAATAAGCATTAGTCAGCTTCCCTTTTATCCGTTTGATACATGATCAGTTTGGGATCTGGTGAATTTGAAGGGTTGATCAATCATCTTGTGTTGTTCTTCATGTTTTTTTCGTTCCTAAACCGTTTTAGTGTGTGTACCTGTGTCAGGCTGCATCCTGCAGGGGATGGCTGCTGCCATTAAGGAGTGTCATTGCTATGGGGTGGGGGTGCCTGGTCTGATCTAGGTGGGTGCTACATGTCTTAAGTAACATCCACATGAATGCCAGGTCCAAGCATCTCCCAGTAGAACAGTGCATTGTCACTTTATGGTTATTTACTTCTTCTGGTTTTAATGTTGTGGTTGATCGGTGTATGTAAGTGTTTCTCTCGGCAAAGACTCTGGGGCTATTAAACTCCAGCTGGACCCAGGTAGTTAGCCGCCTGCTAACCTTGAAGTGCATGTTAGCCATTTACCACCGAGGTGAGAGAGCCGGATAGCTAACTACTAAACTAACTCTACTCTTTCGGTAAGCACATTTTGAAGGAAGCTGTTAAGGATGATAAGTTGCACATGACAGTGGTTATCAAAATGCCATTAATGCAGAAGTCACACTACTGTCACCACAGCTGTTAGCGGGCTACAATAACAAGGCTAATGTAGCTATCGCTAGCTAACGATGCTGCCGGTCTCCACAGTGTTTCCAGGATGATACTCACATTAACAACTGTGACTTTCCAAAGCCCCGGCTCTGGCGCTGCAGTCGCTTCTTTTACTGTATTGACTAGAATTAGAAAAAAGACCGCCAGTAGAGAAAAAACTCCTCTTGTCGGACATCTCCACGTCTTCATTCTGAGTGCAGCAGCCATGTTCGCCACGGGCTTGAACAACACTGTCTGAAGGAGGCGCCCTGAACGCAACACAAAGAGGGGGATATGGGAGGAACCAGGGAGGTATCCCGGTTTGTTTAGTGCGAGCAGCCTCCACGTTCTTTTGCAAGTTGTCCTTATACGGAGCGTTACGGTAAACGCATGCAATAACAGCCCTTCAAAATAAAAACGTCTTTCACGTAACGGTCAATCAGTAAATAGTGAACAAATTTAAATCTTATTAAAAATAGAAATAAGTAACAAATACGGACTAATTATTTTTTGCAACAAACAATAAACAAATGTACATAACTATATAAATATAGCTATTTCAAGTAGTCTGTGAAAACAGGCAGTTTCCTTTAAATGTTATATTTTAGTTTAATATTATTAATTTGACACAGACCTATATTTATAGTTACATCTAAATTGTATTTCAACACAACATTGTTTCACATAATAATAAGTAAATATTTGTTTTTATTTATATTTTTCATCAGATTTACATTTGTCCATCATTTGCGCATGAATGACTCTTTTATTTTGAAGGGCTGTTTTTTTGTGGCACGCGTTTACCGTATTGTTTGTTTGACTTGACTTACCTGTATCACCTGTACCACCTGCTGTTATAATAATAAAGTGACCAGGTCTTATTTGGACACTCCTGCTGCTCCCGGGGTTTACATTAACTAATAATATAATATCATAGAATATAATATCATTTACTATACATTTTTCCATACTACAGTTTTGCATTGCGATGGGTTTGTCAAAAACCTGTCAAATATCCTTTATACTACACTTTTATAATTTTATACAAGATGTTTGCTCAAAATTTTAAATATTGTCACACCTTACTTTTTTATTTATTTAAAACCTACCAATATTTGTCATGGTGAGTTTAATGAACAGGTTTTGAAGCACTCAAACAATTTATTTTGAAAGTATACCATTTTATAAATGCTCTGTACATTTTCATATTTACATTGCAATCCACAATTTAATACAGTAGACACTTTCACAGTTCAGTTTATCTTAAGCTTATGGATGTATAATACAACAATTGACAACGACATGCAGGCTGGCCATGGAAAGCATAAACTGCTTATGTAACAATACAACACGAGGTCCACAACAGGAAACGTGAAGGTGCTCCTGGTGCAAAGAGGCAAACAAATTAGTACTGACGAATAAGGATAAGAGTTTTGTCACAGCTTTGATCGCTGGGTACCAAGCGTTATAGCAGGAAAGATGTGTCACTTGAGCTGTGATCCCCCGCCGTTACGTCGGCATCCCCGTTTGCGACACCTGACAAAAGAGGAGTGTCCACCGTAGTAGATCTCAGGGAAGGATCTGAGGACATCACCACCACGTAACGACCACTGTCCTCATCATCATCACCGTCCTCCAGGTTCCCATGAATGTCTACTGTCACTACTGTGTTTTCTGCTGCTTGGTGGCTGCAGGAAGGGGACGAGCTGAGCAGAAGATGCTCTGCACGGAATAGTTCTCCATCAGGGTCCTCTTCAGGGAAGCTGGTGTTAATATAAATTATATCCCCCTTGCTGGAAGACTCTGGAAACTTTTCTGTGAGCTTTTCCAACATTTCTCGCAGTTGGGTAAATAAGGGTCGGTCCAGGGGATCTGCCCTCCAGCAGCTGTACATGATCTCATACCTAAACAAAGGTAATAAAATAAAAGTAAGACTTTTGGAGCCTTGTTTAAGGACACAGAAATCTCAACATTTTAAAAACACACTTGACTAATTTCATTGGATTTGGCAGCAATGCAGAAAACAGTTCAGCTTGAAAGTTTTGTTGTTGGAGTAGTTTCAAAATCAGCAGAACTGAAAAAACTATTGGCTTCACATCTATATTAAAAGGTCACAACTCCTTTTCAGTACTCAGATTTTGCAGGTAGTGGCGATGGTTTAGAAGACACGGGACAATAAAGCAATATTATATATGAGGAGGGTTGTATAGTTTAGCCAAAGCTCTGAAACATAATAATAAAATCTTATCTAAAATATCCGTGAAAAGCTTAGAATAATTACCAATAAGCTTTATATGCCAAGTTTCTATATTAACCCCATTCCTGAGGTTAAACTCTACTTTTATAGCATAGATATGATTCATTCTTAAACAAACAAACCCAAATTCAGCTCTTGTGTTGAGGAGAGAAAACACTCACAGTTCATCCAGACAGTCTGGTGGCTGCTTCAGCCTGTGTCCCTCAACAAGGTAGTCGTAAATCTCATGGTTCTGGACACCGGGGTATGGCGTCATGCCCCGTGTAGCAATTTCCCACATGGTGACACCAAACGCCCACTGCATGACACAAAATGTAGACCTCAGATCGCATTCCATTCAAACATAATGGATCATTTCTACTTCATTCACAGTCAGCTAAAATCGACGACTTTCAGATTCAGAAAATTTCTAAATCAGGCAAACGGGACAAAAGATTCTTATATAAAAACGTAGGAATGTTTTTAAAAGAAATATTGAGTTGTCTGTGGTTTTGAAGTTCAGCTGTCTTAAGTGCAAATATCAGGAAAAAAAAACAGAAAGTGATAAGAGAAACTGGGAGTCAAGTGGGTCAGTTCTTCTTTCAAGTAACTGCACAGCTTTTAATGTTCACTATTGTTAGTGGAAAGTATTATTAGCACTTACCACGTCGCTCTTTACAGTATAAACTCTGTCTGCCAGGCTCTCTACAGCAATCCATTTCACCGGCATTTTGGCTATTCTGCCCTGCCTGTAATAGTCTCCACTGTAGATCTTCTTAGATAACCCAAAGTCGGCTACACACACCGTCATGTCATCACGCAGCCTGTAGGATTAACAAAGCAGGCATTTAACGAAGAAGAAAAAAATAAGAGAAATCTCTCTAGTAATAAAACACACTCTATATAAAGTGAAAAGTTTTCATGCAATCTCAAAATGAGTCAAGAAACTCAGAAAATATACAACAAATCCAAATGCTCCAACAGTACAACCTGCACATAATTCTGAGGTAGCAACCTACATGCAGTTGCGTGCCGCCAGGTCGCGATGCAGAAAGTTACGGCCACTGAGATACTCCATACCCAAAGCAATGTCAACCATGAACTTCAGGAGTGTCTGAGTGGTCAAAAACTGTGTAAAAAAAAAAACACAATACAGCCACAGTTATAAGTTTATATTGTTTAATCTAATCATATAATATAATATGTATTTTTCAGTGTTTTGCTGAGATGAGCTCTTACCACCGGAGTGTCTCCCAGGCGTGAGCGCAGCAGGAAGCTGTGCAGATCTCCATGTTGCATGAACGGCAGGATGACCATTGGCTTGGGAAAGTGTGTTAAGCTTACCTCCAAGCACACACCTTGAGAGGACACGTGAACAAAGACAAACAATGTAAGGAGGCACAAATGAAAAGGGAACAGAGCATTCTACATTACTATAAAGAGGCAACTCCCACCGAGCAGTCTGATGACATTAGGATGGTTGAAATCTTTCATGCAGGCCGCCTCATTCAGGAACTCCTCGATCTCCTTTTGAGAGAAGCTGTCCACTGTTTGACGAGGACGGTAAATATGAGTCAACTCCACTTGCTTCAAAGATTGAGAACATTTAAATGAACTTGGTTGACCTACATTTCATCGTCTTCACTGCAACTTTTTCTGAGCTGCCTTCTAGACTTCTTAAATTCCCCTCCACCACAGAGCCGAATTCACCTAGTGAAAGATCAAACTGAATCAAAAACATGTACAGTGTGTGATTATATGCACCGATCAGGCTTAACATTATGACCACCTTCCTAATATTGTGTAGGTCTCCCTTGTGCCTTCAAAACAGCTGTGACTCATCAGAGAATGGACATGGGCCTTCTGAGGGTGTCCTCTGGTGTCTGCCAACAGGATGTTGTTAATGGGGGCCTTTGTGGATCAGGCTTGTTCCAATGCATCCCACCGATACTTGATCAATTTGGGATCTAGTGAACTTGGAGGCCAGGTCAACACCTTGTCCTGTTCCTGATGTTTTTTGAGTTGTTCCTAAACCATTTTTGTGTGTGTTTCTGTGTCAAGCTGCATCCTGCTGAGGATGACTGCTGCCATCAAGTGTCTGCTGTCATCGAGTGTCATTGCCATGGGGTGGGGGTGCCTGGTCTGGTCTAGGTGGATGGTACATAACATCCAGATGAATACCAAGTCCAACTGTCACAAGATGGTCAGTGGTATTTATGTCTCCTGTCAGTGGTTTTAATGTTGTGGCTGATCGGTGTATACAGATTATAGATAAACGAAAGCGTTCCCTCACCCTCTCCAAGAACTTTCCCTACTGAAAGCAAGTTCCTCGCGACCATCACGTCCTTAAGTTTGGCCTGGAGTTCATCACTGATGCCAAGATTCGCAACTGCACGGGGACAAGGAGACATTTTTGTTAATTTTGAAAATGTGCCAAAAACAATGAATTTCTTTAGTTTCATTCAAGAACGTACGTGTGATTCCTACGGCTGATCGATTGTACGATCTCTGTGGCGTGTACTGTATGACAGGTGGCAGCTTCTCTTCACCTCCAAACATCTGCCTGCAGGGGGAGAAAAGACAGGCAATGCAGTTAATCCTCCAACTAGTACGACTGGACTTCATTCAGCAACAACAACACACATATTTCACCAAGACATGGTTATAGTACGGAAGCCCTATGAGCACCATTGTTCCCGACTTTGTTGCCAGATACTGTTCCTATCTGAGGAACAGCCTGTGACACATTCCTATCCATATCCTGAGTAGCAAGAATGAGTCATTCACTCCGTAATTCCAGAGAATTAACATCTGCTTGTTGTCCTCGTCTATCTATCCAGCTGCACGGTTATTAGAGGCCTCCGGTGCAGACGATGATGATTAAGAGGAAACAAAGGCAGTTTATTAACAGAATCCGGAAGTTTTCAGTTTCTCAGGTTGTAGAACCGAAGAAAACATGTTGTTAATTTGTCTGTATCTGTCAGCGTACCTAAACCAAGAGTTACACGCCCCGTTGCGTATGCAGAGAGCCCCCCAGAGGAGAAGCAGCAGAAGACAGATGGCGCACGCCACGGCCAGCACAACGTGGACCGAGTACGGAGGCGCAGTGTCAGGGCTGGACGAAGGTCTTACGACTGCTCCTGAGACAAGGAGAAGAAATGATAAGCACGACTAGAAAAACAACACTTTCTCCAAATTAGAGTATATTGCAAAAGATTGTAGCAATAGATCATGTGCAAGTTGTTTCAAAGTGAGTCACTAAAGATGTTTAATAGATCCCAATGTGTAAACTATGCACAGACGTCTGAATTTTGTGTTTTCTAAGATTTATTATTTATTTTGAAGCCGTTTAGTAAGGCTATTTTTATGCGTGTGTGTTAAATTTCTTCCCATTTAACAATTAGTTGGTGGCAAAATGAAACTTTCTAAAATGCAGTTGTTTAAAAGCCAACAAGATCAACTTGTTAACATGTCCACAAAGTTATTGTAGCTCAACCGTGGGAGGCTGTGAATGTATTAAATGTCATGACAATTTATCCAAGAGCTGAGATTTAAATCTTGAAATAAAACAGTTGACAAGCCAGCCAACACTAAGAGTTAAAAATTCTGTGTGTACTATGTATTAATGCATTAGCTGAGCAATGTTGGCCAGCTTACAAACTTAACATCTGATGGCAGGGTGAGGAGATAAATTTATAAAGCAGCTTACTATCTTCCGACACAAAGAAATAGACTCGTGGGCTGACCATGCCGCTCCCTGCCTGCGTGCATGCGGCCACCTCCACACTGTAAGTTGTGTTGAATTCCTGCACAGCTACCGAGGCCGTGGTGGTGTTGCTGTGGACCTGGAATAAAGCGCAGGGACAACACAGATTGTGCACAGTGTTATGATTCGATTTGTCTTAAGCACACATGTTAAGGTTAATCATTATCTTTAGCGGGGAGAAAAGTTTAACCAGTCACAAGCTAAATGGTGTTTTAATGGTTTAGTAAAGTAGGTCATTAAACTAAAGAGGAAGCAGATTTCAATCATATTTTTGGGACTTTTGGTGGAAGAGTACGCTGAGGAACATCTTGCACATTCATGCAACGCCTCCTAGCCAGCTCAGCAACTTTTCAGCAAGTCACGTCTGTACTCTCCTCCTTGTTTGTTCTCCTTTCTACTTAATAAACAAAAACAAGCAGAAATGGTAAAAGCACATAAAGTTGCTGTTTTTGGGAATTCTTAGGGAACTGTAAAACAGTGACTACTGTATATAATGAAACTTCATACCAGAAAAAGGGAAGGCGATAAACTTTCAGGATACACTCATGTGCTATATGGGACGCAGCATGTGACAGACACAGCCCTTTATTTCACAACACCACATGGTACCATCTGGGGCCGCACAGCCTTACCAAAGTGCTGACAGAGGATGTTGAACCCATGATTAACGTCTATCACAGCTGTGACATCAAACTGAGGGTAGACGTTTCCAGTGACAATAAATTCTCTGCGATTTATAGGAATGTGCCTCCGTTTCAAAAGAAGATGATGGCACGATGACTTCTGCTCAACACCCAAAAACCATGAGCAGATAATTTAACCCTCTAATTTAAACCTGATTTGTTTATTTAAACCGTTCCAGCATCCTTATAGGAGCAGGTTGAGGATTAAATAAGATGCTTTTGGGCATATTTCCAGGGCATATTTAGTGGACAATGCAAAAGGGTTAAGGTACACATCCCATCATACTCGTACTCCATTCACCCTTTGATGACTCAGGGCCATGTGCAAACGCGAGAAAAATACTGATGACCAGTTTTCACACCGCCGGCTTCCTGTAACCACAACACAGACAGGAAGGACGGGAAACACACTATTGTACTAAAGTGCACTAATGCAGTAACAGATGACTACACACAAACAGCGTCACAGATTAATCCACTGAGCTTTTGACCTAAATGAGGTTGCTATAAAAATCAACAATGCCATTTCTTAGAGAGTGTATCTAAAAAAATAAATCTAAAAAAAAACCTCTTCCTCGCTTGTTGAGTCTTGAGAAGAACGCGTGCAGACCAAATTGTTTACAGATAAAAGGGAAGCTGACCTTTGGTTCAGTAGGCAGGAGAAAGGGAGGGTCACACAGTCCCGGCCTGTATTGCTCATTCTTTTCATATTTGTCATACATTTGTCATTGTTATCAACATTTTTATTATTTTTTTTAAATCGAAAGCAACAATAAATATAATGAAGTAAGTTATTGTACATGTACTGTAGAGTATGTTAACTATTGGATAAGTTAGATGCCAGTTGCTTTAGTTACTGATAGCCTCCACCTGGACCAGACCAGACACCCTGA